>JAKSZU010000032.1:0-1200000 GCA_026018925.1 Tupaia tana | reverse complement strand
GGCTTCAGGTTAGGTTAGGTTTGAACTTAGTTTGAGGGAGTAAGTTTAGGGCTACTGTTAGTTTTCGTTAAACTGTTACGGTTGGAGTAAGCGTAAGGGTCAGGTTAGGGTGGGGGTTAAGCATAAGGTTTCCGCCTAGGGTTAGGGTTAGGTCTATGGTTTCATTTAGGCTTCAGGTTAGGTTAGGATTGAACTTAGTTTGAGGGAGTAAGTTTAGGGCTACTGTTAATTTTCGGTTAACTGTTACGGTTGGAGTAAGCGTCAGGGTCAGGTTATGGTGGGGGTTAAACATAAGGTGTCCGCCTAGGGTTAGGGTTAGGCCTATGGTTTCATTTACGCTTCAGGTTAGGTTAGGATTGAACTTGGTTTGAGGGAGTAAGTTTAGAGCTACTGTTAGTTTTCGGTTCAGTGTTACGTTTGGAGTTAGCGTTAGGGTCCGGTTAAGGTTGGGGTTGAGCTTAAGGTGTCCGCCTAGTTTTAGGGTTAGGTCTGTGATTTGAGTTAGGCTTCAGGTTAGGTTAGGTTTGAACTTAGTTTTAGGGAGAAAGTTTAGGACTACTGTTAGTTTTTGGTTCAGTATTAAGGTTGGAGATAGCGTCAGGGTCAGGTTAGGGTTGGAGTTGAGTTTCAGGTGTCGGCCTAGGGTTAGGGTTAGGTCGATGGTTTGAGTTAGGCTTCAGGTAAGGTTAGGTTTGAACTTAGTTTTAGGGAGCAAGTTTAGGGATACTGTTAGTTTTATGTTCAGTGTTACGGTTGGAGTTAGCGTGAGGGTCAGGTTAGGGTTGGGTTTGAGCTTCAGGTGTCCCCCTAGGGTTAGGGTTAGGTGTATGGTTTAATTTAGGCTTCAGGTTAGGTAAGGTTTGAACTTAGTTTGAGGGAGTAAGTTTAGGGCTACTGTTAGTTTTCAGGAAACTGTTACGGTTGGATTTAGCGTCAGGGTCAGGTTAGGGTTGTGGTTGAGATTAAGGTGTCTGTCTATGGTTATGGTTAGGTGTATGGTTTGATTTAGGCTTCAGGTTAGGTTAGGTTTGAAGTTAGTTTGAGGTAGTAAGTTTAGGGCTACTGTTAGTTTTCGGTTAACTGTTACAGTTGGAGTAATCGTCAGGGTCAGGGAAGGGTGGGGGTTAAGCATAAGGTGTCTGCCTAGGGTTAGGGTTAGGTCTATGGTTTGAGTTAGGCTTCAGGTTAGGTTAGGTTTGAACTTAGTTTGAGGGAGTCAGTTTAGGGCTACTGTTAGTTTTCGGTTAACTGTTACGTTTGGAGTAAGCGTCAGGGTCAGGTTAGTTTTGGGGTTGAGCTTAAGGTGTCCGCCTAGGGTTAGGGTAGGTGTATGGTTTGATTTAGGCTTCAGGTTAGGTTAGGTTTGAACTTAGTTTGAGGGAGTAAGTTTAGGGCTACTGTTAGTTTTCGTTTAACTGTTACGGTTGGAGTAAGCGTCAGGGTCAGGTTAGGGTGGGGGTTAAGCATGAGGTGTCCGCCTAGGGTTAGGGTTAGGTCTATGGTTTCATTTACGCTTCTGGTTAGGTTAGGATTGAACTTAGTTTGAGGGAGTAAGTTTAGGGCTACTGTTAGTTTTCGGTTCAGTGTTCCGGTTGGATTTAGCCTCAGGTTCAGGTTAGGGCTGGGGTTAAGCTTAAGGTGTCCGCCTAGGGTTAGGGCAAGGTCTATTGTTTGAGTTAGGCTTCAGGTTAGGTTAGGTTTGAACTTAGTTTGAGGGAGTAATTTTAGGGCTACTGTCAGTTTTCGGTTAACTGTTACGGTTGGAGTAAGCGCCAGGGCCAGGTTAGGTTTGGGGTTGAGCTTAAGGTGTCCGCCTAGGGTTAGGGTTAGGTGTATGGTTTGATTTAGGCTTCAGGTTAGGTTAGGTTTGAACTTAGTTTGAGGGAGTAAGTTTAGGGCTACTGTTAGTTTTCGTTTAACTGTTATGGTTGGAGTAAGCGTCAGGGTCAGGTTAGGGTGGGGGTTAAGCATAAGGTGTCCGCCTAGGGTTAGGGTTAGGTCTATGGTTTCATTTAGGCTTCTGGTTAGGTTAGGATTGCACTTAGTTTGAGGGAGTAAGTTTAGGGCTACTGTTAGTTTTCGGTTCAGTGTTCCGGTTGGATTTAGCCTCCGGTTCAGGTTAGGGCTGGGATTAAGCTTAAGGTGTCCGCCTAGGGTTAGGGTTAGGTCTATGGTTTGAGTTAGGCTTCAGGTTAGGTTAGGATTGAACTTAGTTTGAGGGAGTAAGTTTAGGGCTACTGTTAGTTTTCGGTTCAGTGTTACGGTTGGAGGTAGCGTGCGGGTCAGTTTAGGTTTGGGGTTGAGCTTAAGGTGTCCGCCTAGGGTTAGGGTTAGGTCTGTGGTTTGAGTTAGGCTTCAGATTAGGTTAGGTTTGAACTTAGTTTGAGGGAGTAAGTTTAGGGCTACTGTTAGTTTTCGGTTCAGTGTTACGGTTGGAGGTAGCGTGCGGGTCAGTTTAGGTTTGGGGTTGAGCTTAAGGTGTCCGCCTAGGGTTAGGGTTAGGTCTGTTGTTTGAGTTAGGCTTCAGGTTAGGTTAGGTTTGAACTTAGTTTGAGGGAGTATGTTTAGGGCTACTCTTAGTTTTCGGGTAACTGTTACTGTTGGAGTTAGTTTCAGGGCCAGGTTAGGGTTGGGGTTGAGCTTAAGGTGTCCGCCTAGGGTTAGGGTTAGGTCTATGGTTTCATTTAGGCTTCAGGTAAGGTTATGATTGAACTTAGTTTGAGGGAGTAAGTCTACGGCTACTGGTAGTTTACGGTTCAGTGTTTCGGTTGGAGATAGCGTCAGTGTCAGGTTATGGTTGGGGTTGAGCTTCAGGTGTCTGCCTAGGGTTAGGTTTAGGTCTATGGTTTGAGTTAGGCTTCAGGTTAGGTTAGGTTTGAACTTAGTTTTAGGGAGTAAATTTAGGGCTACTGTTAGTTTTAGGTTCAGTTTTACGGTTGGAGTTAACGTGAGGGTCAGGTTAGGGTTGGGTTTGAGCTTCAGGTGTCCGCCTAGGGTTAGGGTTAGGTGTATGGTTTAATTTATGCTTCAGGTTAGGTTAGGTTTGAACTTAGTTTGAGGGAGTAAGTTTAGGGCTACTGTTAGTTTTCGGTTCAGTGTTACTGTTGGAGATAGCGTCAGGGTCAGGTTAGGGTTGGGGTTGAGCTTCAGTTGTCCGCCTATAGTTAGGGTTATGTCTATGATTTGAGTTAGGCTTCAGGTTAGGTTAGGTTTGAACTTAGTTTGAGCGAGTAAGTTTAGGGCTACTCTTAGTTTTCGGTTCAGTGATATGGATGGAGTTAGCCTGGAGGTCAGGTTAGGGTTGGGGTTGAGCTTAAGGTGTCCGCCTAGGGTTAGGGTTAGGTGTATGGTTTGATTTAGGCGTCAGGTTAGGTTAGGTTTGAACTTAGTTTGAGGGAGTAAGTTTAGGGCTACTGTTAGTTTTCGTTTAACTGTTACGGTTGGAGTAAGCGTCAGGGTCAGGTTAGGGTGGGGTTTAAGCATAAGGTGTCCGCCTAGGGTTAGGTTTAGGTGTATGGTTTGATTTAGGCTTCAGGTTAGGTTATGTTTCAACTTAGTTTGAGGGATTAAGTTTAGGGCTAATGTTAGTTTTCGGTTAACTGTTACAGTTGGAGTAAGCGTTAGGGTCAGGTTAGGTTTGGGGTTGAAGTTAAGGTATCCTCCTAGGGTTAGGGTTAGGTGTATGGTTTGATTTAGGCCTCAGGTTAGGTTAGGTTTGAACTTAGTTTGAGGGAGTAAGTTTAGGGCTACTGTTAGTTTTCGGTTCAGTGTTACGGTTTGAGTTAGCGTGAGGGTCAGGTTAGGTTTGGGGTTGAGCTTAAGGTGTTCGGCTAGGGTTAGGGTTAGGTCTGTGGTTTGAGTTAGGCTTCAGGTTAGGTTAGGTTTGAACTTAGTTTGAGTGAGTAAGTTTGGGGCTACTGTTAGTTTTCGGTTCAGTGTTACTGTTGGAGATAGCGTCAGGGTCAGGTTAGGGTTGGGGTTGAGCTTCAGTTGTCCGCCTATAGTTAGGGTTATGTCTATGATTTGAGTTAGGCTTCAGGTTAGGTTAGGTTTGTACTTAGTTTGAGCGAGTAAGTTTAGGGCTACTCTTAGTTTTCGGTTCAGTGATATGGATGGAGTTAGCCTGGACGTCAGGTTAGGGTTGGGGTTGAGCTTAAGGTGTCCGCCTAGGGTTAGGGTTAGGTGTATGGTTTGATTTAGGCTTCAGGTTAGGTTAGGTTTGAACTTAGTTTGAGGGAGTAAGTTTAGGGCTACTGTTAGTTTTCGGGAAACTGTTACGGTTGGAGTTAGCGTGAGGGCCAGGTTAGGGTTGGGGTTGAGATTAAGGTGTCCGCCTAGGGTTAGGGTTAGGTGTTTGGTTTGATTTAGGATTCAGGTTAGGTTAGGTTTGAAGTTAGTTTGAGGGAGTAAGTTTAGGGGTACTGTTAGTTTTCGGTTAACTGTTACAGTTGGAGGAAGCGTCAGGGTCAGGGTAGGGTGGGGGTTAAGCATATGGTGTCCGCCTAGGGTTAGGGTTAGGTGTATGATTTGATTTAGGCTTCAGGTTAGATTAGGTTTGAACTTAGTTTGAGGGAGTCAGTTTAGGGCAACTGTTAGTTTTCGGTTAACTGTTACGGTTGGAGTAAGCGTCAGGGTCAGGTTAGGTTTGGGGTTGAGCTTAAGGTGTCCGCCTAGGGTTAGGGTTAGGTCTATGGTTTCATTTAGGCTTCAGGTTAGATTAGGTTTGAACTCAGTTTGAGGGAGTAAGTTTAGGGCTACTGTTAGTTTTCGGTTCAGTGTTACGTTTGGAGATAGCGTCATGGTCAAGTTAGGGTTGGGGTTGAGCTTCTGGTGTCCGCCTAGGGTTAGGGTTAGGTCTATGGTTTGAGTTAGGCTTCAGGTTAGGTTAGGTTTGAACTTAGTTTGAGGGAGTAAGTTTAGGCCTATTGTATTTTTCGGTTCAGTGTTACGGTTGAATTTATCCTCAGGGTCAGGTTAGGCTTGTGGTTGAGTTTCAGGTGTCCGCCTAGGGTTAGGGTTAGCTCTATGGTTTGAGTTAGGCTTCAGGTTAGGTTAGGTTTGAACTTAGTTTGAGGGAGTAAGTTTGGGGCTACTGTTAGTTTTCGGTTCAGTGTTACGGTTGGAGATAGCGTCAGAATCAGGTTAGGGTTGTGGTTGAGCTTCAGGTGTCCGCCTAGGGTTAGGGTTAGTTCTATGGTTTGAATTAGGCTTCAGGTTAGGTTACGTTTGAACTTAGTATGAGGGAGTAAGTTTAGGGCTACTGTTAGTTTTCGGTTCAGTTTTATGGTTGGAGATAGCGTCAGGTCTGGTTAGGGTTGTGGTTGAGTTTCAGGTGTCCGCCTAGGATTAGGGTTAGGTCTATGGTTTGAGTTAGTCTTCAGGTTAGCTTAGGTTTGAACTTAGTTTGAGGGAGTCAGTTTAGGGCTACTGTTAGTTTTCGGTTAACTGTTACGTTTGGAGTAAGTGTCAGGGTCAGGTTAGGTTTGGGGTTGAGCTTAAGGTGTCCGCCTAGGGTTAGGGTTAGGTGTATGGTTTGATTTAGGCTTCAGGTTAGGTTAGGTTTGAACTTAGTTTGAGGGAGTAAGTTTAGGGCTACTGTTAGTTTTCGTTTAACTGTTACGGTTGGAGTAAGCGTCAGGGTCAGGTTAGGGTGGGGGTTAATCATAAGGTGTCCGCCTAGGGTTAGGGTTAGGTCTATGGTTTCATTTAGGCTTCAGGTTAGGTTAGGATTGAACTTAGTTTGAGGGAGTAAGTTTAGGGCTACTGTTAGTTTTTGGTTCAGTGTTCCGGTTGGATTTAGCCTCAGGGTCAGGTTAGGGTTACGGTTAAGCTTAAGGTGTCCGCCTAGGGTTAGGGTTAGGTCTATTGTTTGAGTTAGGCTTCAGGTTAGGTTAGGTTTGAACTTAGTTTGAGGGAGTAAGTTTAGGGCTACTGTTAGTTTTCGGTTCATTGTTACGTTTGGAGTTAGTGTGAGGGTCCGGTTAGGGTTGGGGTTGAGCTTAAGGTGTCCGCCTAGGGATAGGGTTAGGTCTGTGGTTTGAGTTAGGCTTCAGGATAGGTTAGGTTTGAACTTAGTTTGAGGGAGTAAGTTTAGGGCTACTCTTAGTTTTCAGGTAACTGTTACTGTTGGAGTTAGTTTCAGGGCCAGGTTAGGGTTGGGGTTGAGCTTAAGGTGTCCGCCTAGGGTTAGGGTTAGGTCTATGGTTTCATTTAGGCTTCAGGTAAGGTTAGGTTTGAAGTTAGTTTGAGGGAGTAAGTTTAGGGCTACTGTTAGTTTTCGGTTAACTGTTACAGTTGGAGTAAGCGTCAGGGTCAGGGTAGGGTGGGGGTTAAGCATAAGGTGTCCGCCTAGGGTTAGGGTTAGGTCTATGATTTGATTTAGGCTTCAGGTTAGGTTAGGTTTTAACTTAGTTTGAGGGAGTCACTTTAGGGCTACTGTTAGTTTTCGGTTAACTGTTACGGTTGGAGTAAGCGTCAGGGTCAGGTTAGGTTTGGGGTTGAGCTTAAGGTGTCCGCCTAGGGTTAGGTTTAGGTCTATGGTTTCATTTAGGCTTCAGGTTAGGTTAGGTTTGAACTTAGTTTGAGGGAGTAAGTTTAGGGCTACTGTTAGATTTCGGTTCAGTGTTCCGGTTGGATTTAGCCTCAGGTTCAGGTTAGGGCTGGGGTTAAGCTTAAGGTGTCAGCCTTGGGTTAGGGCTAGGTCTATTGTTTGATTTAGTTTTCAGGTTAGGTTAGGTTTGAACTTAGTTTGAGGGAGTAAGTTTAGGGCTACTCTTAGTTTTCGGTTCAGTGTTACGGTTGGAGTTAGCGTGAGGGTCAGGTTAGGGTTGGGGTTGAGCTTAAGGTGTCCGCCTAGAGTTAGGATTAGGTCTGTGGTTTGAGTTAGGCTTCACGTTAGGTTAGGTTTGAACTTAGTTTGAGGGAGTAAGTTTAGGGCTACTGTTAGTTTTCGGTTCAGTGTTACGGTTGGAGATAGCGTCATGGTCAAGTTAGGGTTGGGATTAAGATTCAGGTGTCCGCCTAGGGTTAGGGATAGGTCTATGGTTTGAGTTAGGCTTCAGGTTAAGTTAGGTTTGACTTTAGTTTGAGGGAGTATGTTTAGGCCTATTTTATTTTTCGGTTCAGTGTTATGGTTGAATTTAGCCTCAGGGTCAGGTTAGGGTTGGGGTCAAGCTTAAGGTGTCCACCTAGGGTTAGGGTTAGGTGTATTGTTTGAGTTAGGCTTCAGGTTAGGTTAGGTTTTAACTTAGTTTGAGGGAGTAAGTTTAGAGCTACTGTTAGTTTTCGGTTCAGTGTTACGGTTGGAGATAGCGTGAGGGTCAGGTTAGGGTTGGGGTGGAGCTTAAGGTGTCCGACTAGGGTTAGGGTTAGGTCTGTGGTTTGAGTTAGGCATCAGGTTAGGTTAGGTTTGAACTTAGTTTGAGGGAGTAAGTTTAGGGCTACTGTTAGTTTTCGTTAAAATGTTACGGTTGGAGTAAGCGTCAGGGTCAGGTTAGGGTGGGGGTTAAGCATAAGGTTTCCGCCTAGGGTTAGGGTTAGGTCTATGGTTTCATTTAGGCTTCAGGTTAGGTTAGGATTGAACTTCGTTTGAGGGAGTAAGTTTAGGTCTACTGTTAATTTTCGGTTAACTGTTACGGTTGGAGTAAGCGTCAGGGTCAGGTTAGGGTGGGGGTTAAGCATAAGGTGTCCTCCTAGGGTTAGGGTTAGGCCTATGGTTTCATTTACGCTTCAGGTTAGGTTAGGATTGAACTTGGTTTGAGGGAGTAAGTTTAGAGCTACTGTTAGTTTTCAGTTCAGTGTTACGTTTGGAGTTAGCGTTAGGGTCCGGTTAGGATTGGAGTTGATCTTAAGGTGTCCGCCTAGGTTTAGGGTTAGGTCTGTGATTTGAGTTAGGCTTCAGGTTAGGTTAGGTTTGAACTTAGTTTTAGGGAGTAAGTTTAGGGCTTCTGTTAGATTTCGGTTCAGTGTTACGGTTGGAGTTAGCGTAAGGGTCAGTTTAGGGTTGGGGTTGAGCTTCAGGTGTCGGCCTAGGGTTAGGGTTAGGTCTATGGTTTGAGTTAGGCTTCAGGTTAGGTTAGGTTTGAACTTAGTTTTAGGGAGTAAGCTTAGGGCTACTGTTAGTTTTCGGTTCAGTGTTACGGTTGGAGATAGCGTCATGGTCAAGTTAGGTTTGGGATTAAGATTCAGGTGTCCGCCTAGGGTTAGGTTTACGTCTATGGTTTGAGTTAGGCTTCAGGTTAGGTTAGGTTTGAACTTAGTTTGAGGGAGTATGTTTAGGCCTATTTTATTTTTCGGTTCAGTGTTATGGTTGAATTTAGCCTCAGGGTCAGGTTAGGGTTTGGGTCAAGCTTAAGGTGTCCGCCTAGGTTTAGGGTTAGGTCTATTGTTTGAGTTAGGCTTCAGGTTAGGTTAGGTTTGAAGTAAGTTTGAGGGAGTAAGTTTAGGGCTACTGTTAGTTTTCGGTTCAGTGTTACGGTTGGAGATAGCGTGAGGGTCAGGTTAGGGTTGGGGTTGAGCTTAAGGTGTTCGCCTAGGGTTAGGGTTAGGTCTGTGGTTTCAGTTAGGCTTCAGGTTAGGTTAGGTTTGAACTTAGTTTGAGGGAGTAATTTTAGGGCTACTGTCAGTTTTCGGTTAACTGTTACGGTTGGAGTAAGCGCCAGGGTCAGGTTAGGTTTGGGGTTGAGCTTAAGGTGTCCGCCTAGGGTTAGGGTTAGGTGTATGGTTTGATTTAGGCTTCAGGTTAGGTTAGGATTGAACTTAGTTTGAGGGAGTAAGTTTAGGGCTACTGTTAGTTTTTGGTTCAGTGTTCCGGTTGGATTTAGCCTCAGGGTCAGGTTAGGGTTACGGTTAAGCTTAAGGTGTCCGCCTTGGGTTAGGGTTAGGTCTATTGTTTGAGTTAGGCTTCAGGTTAGGTTAGGTTTGAACTTAGTTTGAGGGAGTAAGTTTAGGGCTACTGTTAGTTTTCGGTTCATTGTTACGTTGGGATTTAGTGTGAGGGTCCGGTTAGGGTTGGGGTTGAGCTTAAGGTGTCCGCCTAGGGATAGGGTTAGGTCTGTGGTTTGAGTTAGGCTTCAGGATAGGTTAGGTTTGAACTTAGTTTGAGGGAGTAAGTTTAGGGCTACTCTTAGTTTTCGGGTAACTGTTACTGTTGGAGTTAGTTTCAGGGACAGGTTAGGGTTGGGGTTGAGCTTAAGGTGTCCACCTAGGGTTAGGGTTAGGTCTATGGTTTCATTTAGGCTTCAGGTAAGGTTAGGTTTGAAGTTAGTTTGAGGGAGTAAGTTTAGGGCTACTGTTAGTTTTCGGTTAACTGTTACAGTTGGAGTAAGCGTCAGGGTCAGGGTAGGGTGGGGGTTAAGCATAAGGTGTCCGCCTAGGGTTAGGGTTAGGTCTATGATTTGATTTAGGCTTCAGGTTAGATTAGGTTTTAACTTAGTTTGAGGGAGTCACTTTAGGGCTACTGTTAGTTTTCGGTTAACTGTTACGTTTGGAGTAAGCGTCAGGGTCAGGTTAGGTTTGGGGTTGAGCTTAAGGTGTCCGCCTAGGGTTAGGTTTAGGTCTATGGTTTCATTTAGGCTTCAGGTTAGGTTAGGTTTGAACTTAGTTTGAGGGAGTAAGTTTAGGGCTACTGTTAGATTTCGGTTCAGTGTTCCGGTTGGATTTAGCCTCAGGTTCAGGTTAGGGCTGGGGTTAAGCTTAAGGTGTCCGCCTAGGGTTAGGGCTAGGTCTATTGTTTGAGTTAGGCTTCAGGTTAGGTTAGGTTTGAACTTAGTTTGAGGGAGTAAGTTTAGGGCTACTCTTAGTTTTCGGTTCAGTGTTACGGTTGGAGTTAGCGTGAGGGTCAGGTTAGGGTTGGGGTTGAGCTTAAGGTGTCCGCCTAGAGTTAGGATTAGGTCTGTGGTTTGAGTTAGGCTTCACGTTAGGTTAGGTTTGAACTTAGTTTGAGGGAGTAAGTTTAGGGCTACTGTTAGTTTTCGGTTCAGTGTTACGGTTGGAGATAGCGTCATGGTCAAGTTAGGGTTGGGATTAAGATTCAGGTGTCCGCCTAGGGTTAGGGTTAGGTCTATGGTTTGAGTTAGGCTTCAGGTTAAGTTAGGTTTGACTTTAGTTTGAGGGAGTATGTTTAGGCCTATTTTATTTTTCGGTTCAGTGTTACGGTTGAATTTAGCCTCAGGGTCAGGTTAGGGTTGGGGTCAAGCTTAAGGTGTCCGCCTAGGGTTAGGGTTAGGTGTATTGTTTGAGTTAGGCTTCAGGTTAGGTTAGGTTTTAACTTAGTTTGAGGGAGTAAGTTTAGGGCTACTGTTAGTTTTCGGTTCAGTGTTAGGGTTGGAGATAGCGTGAGGGTCAGGTTAGGGTTGGGGTTGAGCTTAAGGTGTCCGCCTAGGGTTAGGGTTAGGTCTGTGGTTTGAGTTAGGCTTCAGGTTAGGTTAGGTTTGAACTTAGTTTGAGGGAGTAAGTTTAGGGCTACTGTTAATTTTCGGTTAACTGTTACGGTTGGAGTAAGCGTCAGGGTCAGGTTATGGTGGGGGTTAAACATAAGGTGTCCGCCTAGGGTTAGGGTTAGGCCTATGGTTTCATTTACACTTCAGGTTAGGTTAGGATTGAACTTGGTTTGAGGGAGTAAGTTTAGAGCTACTGTTAGTTTTCGGTTCAGTGTTACGTTTGGAGTTAGCGTTAGGGTCCGGTTAGGATTGGAGTTGATCTTAAGGTGTCCGCCTAGGTTTAGGGTTAGGTTTGTGATTTGAGTTAGGCTTCAGGTTAGGTTAGGTTTGAACTTAGTTTTAGGGAGTAAGTTTAGGGCTACTGTTAGATTTCGGTTCAGTGTTACGGTTGGAGATAGCGTCAGGGTCAGTTTAGGGTTGGGGTTGAGCTTCAGGTGTCGGCCTAGGGTTAGGGTTAGCTCTATGGTTTGAGTTAGGCTTCAGGTTAGGTTAGGTTTGAACTTAGTTTTAGGGAGTAAGTTTAGGGCTACTGTTAGTTTTCGGTTCAGTGTTACGGTTGGAGATAGCGTCATGGTCAAGTTAGGTTTGGGATTAAGATTCAGGTGTCCGCCTAGGTTTAGATTTAGATCTATGGTTTGAGTTAGGCTTCAGGTTAGGTTAGGTTTGAACTTAGTTTGAGGGAGTATGTTTAGGCCTATTTTATTTTTCGGTTCAGTGTTATGGTTGAATTTAGCCTCAGGGTCAGGTTAGGGTTGGGGTCAAGCTTAAGGTGTCCGCCTAGGTTTAGGGTTAGGTCTATTGTTTGAGTTAGGCTTCAGGTTAGGTTAGGTTTGAACTTAGTTTGAGGGAGTAAGTTTAGGGCTACTGTTAGTTTTCGGTTCAGTGTTACGGTTGGAGATAGCGTGAGGGTCAGGTTAGGGTTGGGGTTGAGCTTAAGGTGTTCGCCTAGGGTTAGGGTTAGGTCTGTGGTTTCAGTTAGGCTTCAGGTTAGGTTAGGTTTGAACTTAGTTTGAGGGAGTAATTTTAGGGCTACTGTCAGTTTTCGGTTAACTGTTACGGTTGGAGTAAGCGCCAGGGTCAGGTTAGGTTTGGGGTTGAGCTTAAGGTGTCCGCCTAGGGTTAGGGTTAGGTGTATGGTTTGATTTAGGCTTCAGGTTAGGTTAGGTTTGAACTTAGTTTGAGGGAGTAAGTTTAGGGCTACTGTTAGTTTTCGTTAACTGTTACGGTTGGAGTAAGCGTCAGGGTCAGGTCAGGGTGGGGGTTAAGCATAAGGTTTCCGCCTAGGGTTAGGGTTAGGTCTATGGTTTCATTTAGGCTTCAGGTTAGGTTAGGATTGAACTTAGTTTGAGGGAGTAAGTTTAGAGCTACTTTTAGTTTTCGGTTCAGTGTTACGTTTGGAGTTAGCGTTAGGGTCCGGTTGAGGTTGGGGTTGAGCTTAAGGTGTCCGCCTAGGTTTAGGGTTAGGTCTGTGATTTGAGTTAGGCTTCAGGTTAGGTTAGGTTTGAACTTAGTTTTAGGGAGAAAGTTTAGGACTACTCTTAGTTTTCGGGTAACTGTTACTGTTGGAGTTAGTTTCAGGGCCAGGTTAGGGTTGGGGTTGAGCTTAAGGTGTCCGCCTAGGGTTAGGGTTAGGTCTATGGTTTCATTTAGGCTTCAGGTAAGGTTAGGATTGAACTTAGTTTGAGGAAGTAAGTCTAGGTCTACTGGTAGTTTTCGGTTGAGTGTTACGGTTGGAGATAGCGTCAGGGTCAGGTTATGGTTGGAGTTGAGCTTCAGGTGTCCGCCTAGGGTTAGGGTTAGGTCTATGGTTTGAGTTAGGCTTCAGGTTAGGTTAGGTTTGAACTTAGTTTGAGGGAGTAAGTTTAGGGCTACTGTTAGTTTTCGGTTCAGTGTTACGGTTTGAGATAGCGTCAGGGTCAAGTTATGGTTTGGGTTGAGATTCAGGTGTCCGCCTAGGGTTAGGGTTAGGTCTATGGTTTGAGTTAGGCTTCAGGTTAGGTTAGGTTTGAACTTAGTTTGAGGGAGTCAGTTTAGGGCTACTGTTAGTTTTCGGTTAACTGTTACGGTTGGAGTTAGCGCCAGGGTCAGGTTAGGTTTGGGGTTGAGCATAAGGTGTCTGCCTAGGGTTAGGGTTAGGTGTATGGTTTGATTTAGGCTTCAGGTTAGGTTAGGTTTTAACTTCGTTTGAGGGAGTAAGTTTAGGGCTACTGTTAGTTTTCGGTTCAGTGTTACGGTTGGAGATAGCGTCAGGGTCAAGTTATGGTTGGGGTTGAGATTCAGGTGTCCGCCTAGGGTTAGGGTTAGGTCTATGGTTTGAGTTAGGCTTCAGGTTAGGTTAGGTTTGAACTTAGTTTGAGGGAGTCAGTTTAGGGCTACTGTTAGTTTTCGGTTAACTGTTACGGTTGGAGAAAGCGTCAGGGTCAGGTTAGGGAGGGGTTAAGCATAAGGTTTCCTCCTAGGGGTAGGGATAGGTCTATGGTTTCATTTAGGCTTCAGGTTAGGTTAGGATTGAACTTAGTTTGAGCGAGTAAGTTTATGGCTACTCTTAGTTTTCGGTTCAGTGATATGGTTGGAGTTAGCCTGGAGGTCAGTTTAGGGTTGGGGTTGAGCTAAAGGTGTCCGCCTAGGGTTAGGGTTAGGTGTATGGCGTGATTTAGGCTTCAGGTTAGGTTAGGTTTGAACTTAGTTTGAGGGAGTCAGTTTAGGGCTACTGTTAGTTTTCGGTTAACTGTTACGGTTGGAGAAAGCGTCAGGGTCAGGTTAGGGAGGGGTTAAGCATAAGGTTTCCGCCTAGGGTTAGGGATAGGTCTATGGTTTCATTTAGCCTTCAGGTTAGGTTACGATTGAACTTAGTTTGAGGGAGTAATTTTAGAGCTACTGTTAGTTTTCGGGAAACTCTTATGGTTGGAGTTAGCGTCAGGGCAAGGTTAGGGTTGGGGTTGAGCTTAAGGTGTCCGCCTAGGGTTAGGTTTAGGTCTATGATTTGATTTAGGCTTCAGGTTATTTTAGGTTTGAACTTAGTTTGAGGGAGTCAGTTTAGGGCTACTGTTAGTTTTCAGTTAAGTGTTACGGTTGGAGTAAGCGTCAGGGTCAGGTTAGCGTGGAGGTTAAGCATAAGGTGTCCGCCTAGGGTTAGGGTTAGGTCTATGGTTTCATTTAGGCTTCAGGTTAGGTTAGGATTGAACTTAGTTTGAGGGAGTAAGTTTAGGGCTACTGTTAGTTTTCGGTTCAGTGTTACGTTTGGAATAGCATGAGGGTCCGGTTAGGGTTGGGGTTGAGCTTAAGGTGTCCACCTAGGGTTAGGTTAAGTTCTGTGGTTTGAGTTAGGCTTCAGGTTAGGTTAGGTTTGAACTTAGTTTTAGGTAGAAAGTTTAGGACTACTGTTAGTTTTCGGTTCAGTATTAAGGTTGGAGATAGCGTCAGGGTCAGGTTAGGGTTGGGGTTGAGCTTCAGGTGTCGGCCTAGGGTTAGGGTTAGGTCGATGGTTTGAGTTAGGCTTCAGGTTAGGTTAGGTTTGAACTTAGTTTTAGGGAGTAAGTTTAGGGCTACTGTTAATTTTCGGTTCAGTATTATGTTTGGAGTTAGCGTCAGGGTCAGGTTAGGGTTGGGGTTAGCTTGAGGTGTCCGCCTAGGGTTAGGGTAAGGTCCATGGTTTGATTTAGGCTCCAGGTTAGGTTACGTTTGAACTTAGTTTGAGTGAGTAAGTTTAGGACTACTGTTAGTTTTCGGTTCAGTGTTACGGTTGGAGATAGCGTCAGGGTCAGTTTAGGGTTGGAATTGAGCTTAAGGTGTCCGCCTAGGGTTAGGGTTAGGTCTAAGATTTGATTTAGGCTTCAGGTTAGGTTAGGTTTGAACTTAGTTTGAGGGAGTCAGTTTAGGGCTACTCTTAGTTTTCGGTTCAGTGATATGGTTGGAGTTAGCCTGGAGGTCAGGTTAGGGTTGGGATTGAGTTTAAGGTGTCCGCCTAGGGTTAGGGTTAGGTGCATGGTTTGATATAGGCTTCAGGTTAGGTTAGGTTTGAAGTTAGTTTGAGGGAGTAAGTTTAGGGCTACTGTTAGTTTTTGGTTAATTGTTACAGTTGGAGTAAGCGTCAGGGTCAGGTTAGGGTGGGGGTTAAGCATAAGGTGTCCGCCTAGGGTTAGGGTTAGGTCTATGATTTGATTTAGGCTTCAGGTTAGGTTAGGTTTGAACTTAGTTTGAGGGAGTCAGTTTAGGGCTACTGTTAGTTTTCGGTTAACTGTTACGGTTGGAGTAAGCGTCAGGGTCAGGTTAGGTTGGGGGTTAAGCATAAGGTGTCCGCTAGGGTTAGGGTTAGGTCTATGGTTTCATTTAGGCTTCAGGTTAGGATTGAACTTAGTTTGAGGGAGTTAGTTTAGGGCTACTGTTAGTTTTCGGTTCAGTGTTATGTTTGGAGTTAGCGTGAGGGTCCGGTTAGGGTTGGGGTGGATCTTAAGGTGTCCGCCTATGGTTAGGGTTAGGTCTGTGATTTGAGTTAGGCTTCAGGTTAGGTTAGGTTTGAACTTAGTTTTAGGGAATAAGTTTAGGGCTACTGTTAGTTTTCGGTTCAGTGTTACGGTTGGAGATAGCGTCAGGGTCAGGTTAGGGTTGTGGTTGAGCTTCAGGTGTCGGCCTAGGGTTAGGGTTAGGTCTATGGTTTGAGTTAGGCTTCAGGTTAGGTTAGGTTTGAACTTAGTTTGAGGGAGTAAGTGTAGGGCTACTGTTAGTTTTCGTGTAACTGTTACTGTTGGAGTTAGCGTCAGGGTCAGGTTAGGGTTGTGGTTGAGCTTCAGGTGTCGGCCTAGGGTTAGGGTTAGGTCTATGGTTTGAGTTAGGCTTCAGGTTAGGTTAGGTTCGAACTTAGTTTGAGGGAGTAAGTTTAGGGCTACTGTTAGTTTTCGTTTCAGCATTCTGTTAGGAGTTAGCGTCAGGGTCAGGTTAGTGTTGGGGTTAGCTTGAGGTGTCCGCCTAGGGTTAGGGTAAGGTCCATCGTTTGATTTAGGCTCCAGGTTAGGTTACGTTTGAACTTATTTTGAGTGAGTAAGTTTAGGACTACTGTTAGTTTTCTGTTCAGTGTTACGGTTGGAGATAGCGTCAGGGTCAGTTTAGGGTTGGAGTTGAGCTTAAGGTGTCCGCCTAGGGTTAGGGTTAGGTCTAAGATTTGATTTAGGCTTCAGGTTAGGTTAGGTTTGAACTTAGTTTGAGGGAGTCTGTTTAGGGCTACTCTTAGTTTTCTGTTCTGTGATATGGTTGGAGTTAGCCTGGAGGTCAGGTTAGGGTTGGGGTTGAGCTTAAGGTGTCCGCCTAGGGTTAGGGTTAGGTGTATGGTTTGATTTAGGCTTCAGGTTAGGTTAGGTTTGAACTTAGTTTGAGGGAGTCAGTTTAGGGCTACTGTTAGTTTTCGGTTAACTGTTACGGTTGGTGTAAGTGTCACGGTCAGGTTAGGTTTGGGGTTGAGCTTAAGGTATCTGCCTAGTGTTAGGGTTAGGTGTATGGTTTGATTTAGGCTTCAGGTTAGGATAGGTTTGAAATTAGTTTGAGGGAGTAAGTTTAGGGCTACTGTTAGTTTTCGTTTAACTGTTACGGTTGGAGTAAGCGTCAGGGTCAGGTTAGGGTGGGGGTTAACCATAAGTTGTCCGCCTAGGGTTAGGGTTAGGTCTATGGTTTCATTTAGGCTTCAGGTTTGTTAGGATTGAACTTAGTTTGAGGGAATAAGTTTATGGCTACTGTTAGTTTTCGGTTCAGTGTTACGGTTGGATTTAGCCTCAGGGTCAGGATAGGGTTGGGGTTAAGCTTAAGGTGTCCGCCTAGGGTTAGGGTTAGGTCTATTGTTTGAGTTAGGCTTCAGGTTAGGTTAAGTTTGAACTTAGTTTGAAGGAGTAAGTTTAGGGCTACTGTTAGTTTTCGGTTCAGTGTTACGGTTGGAATTAGCGTGAGGGTCAGGTTAGGGTTGGGGTTGAACTTAAGGTGTCCCCCTACGGTTAGGGTTAGGTCTGTGGTTTGAGTTAGGCTTTAGGTTAGGTTAGGTTTGAACTTAGTTTGAGGGAGTAAATTTAGGGCTACTGTTAGTTTTCGATTCAGTGTTATGTTTGGAGATAGCATCAGGTTCAGGTTATGGTTGGGGTTGAGCTTCAGGTATCCGCCTTGGGTTAGGATTAGGTGTATGGTTTGAGTTAGGCTTCAGGTTAGGTTAGGTTTGAACTTAGTTTGAGGGAGTAAGTTTAGGGCTACTGTTGGTATTCGGTTCAGTGTTACTGTTGGAGTTAGCGTGAGGGTCAGGTTAGGGTTGGGGTTGAGCTTAAGGTGTCCGCCCAGGGTTAGGGTTAGGTTTATGGTTTGATTTAGGCTTCAGGTTAGGTTAGGTTTGAACTTAGTTTTTGGGAGTAAGTTTAGGGCTATTGTTAGTTTTCGGGTAACTGTTACGGTTGGAGTTAGCGTCAGGGCCAGGTTATGGTTGGGGTTGAGCTTAAGGTGCCCGCCTAGAGTTACGGTTAGGTGTATGGTTTGATTTAGGCTTCAGGTTAGGTTATGTTTGAACTTAGTTTGAGGGCGTAAGTTTAGGGCTACTGTTAGTTTTCGGTTAACTGTTACGGTTGGAGATAGCGTCAGGGTCAGATTAGTTTTGGGGTTGACCTTAAGGTGTCCGCCTAGGGTTAGGGTTAGGTGTATGGTTTGATTTAGGCTTCAAGTTAGGTTAGGTTTGAAGTTAGTTTGAGGGAGTTAGTTTAGGGCTACTGTCAGTTTTCGGTTAACTGTTACAGTTGGAGTAAGCGTCAGGGTCAGGTTAGGGTGGGGGTTAAGCATAAGGTGTCCGCCTAGGGTTAGGGTTAGGTCAATGGTTTCATTTAGGCTTCAGGTTAGGTTAGGATTGAACTTAGTTTCAGGGAGTAAGTTTAGGGCTACTGTTAGTTTTCGGTTCAGTGTTACGGTTGGAGATAGCGTCAGGGTCAGGTTAGGGTTGGGGTTAGCTTGAGGTGTCCGCCTAGGGTTAGGTTTAGGTCTGTGGTTTGAGTTAGGCTTCAGGTTAGATTAGGTTTGTAGTTAGTTTGAGGGTGTAAGTTCAGGGCTACTGTTAGTTTTCGGTTAACTGTTACAGTTGGAGTAAGCGTCAGGGTCAGGTTAGGTTTGGGGTTAGCTTGAGGTGTCCACCTAGGGTTAGGTTTAGGTCTGTGGTTTGAGTTAGGCTTCAGGTTAGATTAGGTTTGTAGTTAGTTTGAGGGTGTAAGTTCAGGGCTACTGTTAGTTTTCGGTTAACTGTTACAGTTGGAGTAAGCGTCAGGGTCAGGTTAGGGTGGGTGTTAAGCATAAGTTGTTCGCCTAGGGTTAGGGTTAGGTCTATGATTTGATTTAGGCTTCAGGTTAGGTTAGGTTTGAACTTAGTTTGAGGGAGTCAGTTTAGGGCTACTGTTAGTTTTCGGTTAACTGTTACGGATGGAGTAAGCGTCAGGGTCAGGTTAGGTTTGGGGTTGAGCTCAAGTTGTCCGCCTAGGGTTAGGGTTAGGTGTATGGTTTGATTTAGCCTTCAGGTTAGGTTAGGTTTGAACTTCGTTTGAGGGAGTAAGTTTAGGGCTACTGTTACTTTTCGATTCAGTGTTATGTTTGGAGATAGCGTCAGGGTCAGGTTATGGTTGGGGTTGAGCTTCAGGTGTCCGACTAGGGTTAGGATTAGATCTATGGTTTGAGTTAGGCTTCAGGTTAGGTTAGGTTGGAACTTAGTTTGAGGGAGTAAGTTTAGGGCTACTGTTGGTACTCGGTTCAGTGTTACTGTTGGAGTTAGTGTGAGGGTCAGGATAGGGTTGGGGTTGAGCTTAAGGTGTCCGCCTAGGGTTAGGGTTAGGTTTATGGTTTGATTTAGGCTTCAGGTTAGGTTAGGTTTGAACTTAGTTTGAGGGAGTAAGTTTAGGGCTATTGTTAGTTTCCGGGTAACTGTTACGGTTGGAGTTAACGTCAGGGCCAGGTTATGGTTGGGGTTGAGCTTAAGGTGTCCGCCTAGAGTTACTGTTAGGTGTATGGTTTGATTTAGGCTTCAGATTAGGTTATGTTTGAACTTAGTTTGAGGGCGTAAGTTTAGGGCTGCTGTTAGTTTTCGGTTAACTGTTATGGTTGGAGATAGCGTCAGGGTCAGGTTAGGTTTGGGGTTGACCTTAAGGTGTCCGCCTAGGGTTAGTGTTAGGTGTATGGTTTGATTTAGGCTTCAGGTTAGGTTAGGTTTGGAGTTAGTTTGAGGGAGTTAGTTTAGGGCTACTGTTAGTTTTCGGTTAACTGTTACAGTTGGAGTAAGCGTCAGGGTCAGGTTAGGGTGGAGTTTAATCATAAGGTGTCCGCCTAGGGTTAGGGTTAGCTGTATGATTTGATTTAGGCTTCAGGTTAGGTTAGGTTTGAAGTTAGTTTGAGGGAGTAAGTTTAGGGCTACTGTTAGTTTTCGGTTCAGTGTTACGGTTGGAGTTAGCGTGAGGGTCAGTTTAGGGTTGGGGTTGAGCTTAAGGTGTCCGCCTAGGGTTAGGGTTAGGTCTGTGGTTAGAGTTAGGCTTCAGGTTAGGTTAGGTTTGAACTTAGTTTGAAGGAGTAAGTTTAGGGCTACTGTTAGTTTTCGGTTCAGTGTTATGGTTGGAGATAGCGTCAGGGTCAGGTTAGGGTTGGGGTTGAGCTTAAGGTGTCCGCCTAGGGTTAGGGTTAGGTCTATGGTTTGAGTTAGGCTTCAGGTTAGATTAGGTTTGAAGTTAGTTTGAGGGTGTAAGTTCAGGGCTACTGTTAGTTTTCGGTTAACTGTTACAGTTGGAGTAAGCGTCAGGGTCAGGTTAGGGTGGGTGTTAAGCATAAGTTGTCCGCCTAGGGTTAGGGTTAGGTGTATGGTTTTATTTAGGCTTCAGGTTAGGTTAGGATTGAACTTAGTTTCAGGGAGTAAGTTTAGGGCTACTGTTAGTTTTCGGTTCACTGTTACGGTTGGAGATAGCGTCAGGGTAATGTTAGGGTTGTGGTTGACCTTCAGGTGTCCGCCTAGGGTTAGGGTTAGGTCTATGGTTTGAGTTAGGCTTCAGGTTAGGTTAGGTTTGAACTTAGTTTGAGGGAGTCAGTTTAGGGCTACTGTTAGTTTTCGGGTAACTGTTACGGTTGGAGTTAGCGTGAGGGGCAGGTTAGGGTTGGGGTTGAGCTTAAGGTGTCCGCCTAGGGTTAGGGTTAGGTGAATGGTTTGATTTAGGCTTCAGGTTAGGTTAGGTTTGAAGTTACTTTCAGGGAGTAAGTTTAGGGTTACTGTTAGTTTTCGGTTAACTGTTACAGTTGGATTAAGCGTCAGGGTCAGGTTAGGATGGGGGTTAAGCATAAGGTGTCCGCCTAGGGTTAGGGTTAGGTCTATGGTTTCATTTAGGCTTCAGGTTAGGTTAGGATTGAACTTAGTTTGAGGGAGTAAGTTTAGGGCTACTGTTAGTTTTCGGGAAACTGTTATGGTTGGAGTTAGCGTCAGGGCAAGGTTAGGGTTGGGGTTGAGATTAAGGTGTCCGCCTAGGGTTAGGGTTAGGTGTATGGTTTCATTTAGGCTTAAGGTTAGGTTAGGTTTGAAGTTAGTTTGATGGAGTAAATTTAGGGCTACTGTTAGTTTTTGGTTAACTGTTACGGCTGGAGTAAACTTCAGGGTCAGGTTAGGGTGGGGGTTAAGCATAAGGTGTCCGTCTAGGGTTAGGGTTAGGTCTAAGATTTGATTTAGGCTTCAGGTTAGGTTAGCTTTGAACTTAGATTGAGGGAGTAAGTTTAGGGCTACTGTTAGTTTTCGGTTAACTGTTACAGTTGGTGTAAGTTTCAGGGTCAGCTTAAGTTTGGGGTTGAGCTTAAGGTATCCGCCTAGGGTTAGGGTTAGGTGTATGGTTTGATTTAGGCTTCAGGTTAGGATAGGTTTGAACTTAGTTTGAGGGAGTAAGTTTAGTGCTACTGTTAGTTTTCGGTTCAGTGTTACGTTTGGAGTTAGCGTGAGGGTCCGGTTAGGGTTGGGGTGGAGCTTAAGGTGTCCGCCTAGGGTTAGGTTTAGGTCTGTGATTTGAGTTAGGCTTCAGGTTACTTTAGGTTTGAACTTAGTTTTAGGGAGTAAGTTTAGGGCTACTGTTAGTTTTCGGTTCAGTGTTACGGTTGGAGATAGCGTCAGGGTCAGGTTAGGCTTGTGGTTGAGCTTCAGGTGTCGGCCTAGGGTTATGGTTAGGTCTATTGTTTGAGTTAGGCTTCAGGGTAGGTTAGGGTTGAACTTAGTTTTAGGGATTAAGTTTAGGGCTACTGTTAGTTTTAGGTTCAGTGTTACGGTTGGAGTTAGCGTGAGGGTCAGATTAGGGTTGCGTTTGAGCTTCATGTGTCCGCCTAGGGTTAGGGTTAGGTGTATGGTTTGATTTAGGCTTCAGGTTAGGTTAGGTTTGAACTTAGTTTGAGGGAGTAAGTTTAGGGCTACTGTTAGTTTTCGTGTAACTGTTACGGTTGGAGTTAGCGTCAGGGCCAGAGTAGGGTTGGGGTTGAGCTTAAGTTGTCGGCCTAGGGTTAGGGTTATGTGTTTGGTTTGATTTAGGCTTCAGGTTAGGTTATGTTTGAACTTAGTTTGAGGGAGTAAGTGTAGGGCTACTGTTAGTTTTCGGTTAACTGTTACAGTTGGAGTAAGCGTCAGGGTCAGGTTAGGTTTGGGGTTGAAGTTAAGGTGTCTGCCTAGGGTTAGGGTTAGGTGTATGGTTTGATTTAGGCTTCAGGTTAGGTTAGGTTCGAACTTAGTTTGAGGGAGTAAGTTTAGGGCTACTGTTAGTTTTCGGTTCAGTATTATGTTTGGAGTTAGCGTCAGGGTCAGGTTAGGGTTGGGGTTAGCTTGAGGTGTCCGCCTAGGGTTAGGGTAAGGTCCATGGTTTGATTTAGGCTCCAGGTTAGGTTACGTTTGAACTTAGTTTGAGTGAGTAAGTTTAGGACTACTGTTAGTTTTCGGTTCAGTGTTATGGTTGGAGATAGCGTCAGGGTAAGTTTAGGGTTGGAGTTGAGCTTAAGGTGTCCGCCTAGGGTTAGGGTTAGGTCTAAGATTTGATTTAGGTTTCAGGTTAGGTTAGGTTTGAACTTAGTTTGAGGGAGTCAGTTTAGGGCTACTCTTAGTTTTCGGTTCTGTGATATGGTTGGAGTTAGCCTGGAGGTCAGGTTAGGGTTGGGGTTGAGCTTAAGGTGTCCGCCTAGGGTTAGGGTTAGGTGTATGGTTTGATTTAGGCTTCAGGTTAGGTTAGGTTTGAACTTAGTTTGATTGAGTAAGTTTAGGGCTACTGTTAGTTTTCGGGAAACTGTTACAGTTGGAGTAATCGTCAGGGTCAGGTTAGGGTGGGGGTTAAGCATAAGGGGTCCGCCTAGGGTTAGGGTTAGGTCTAAGATTTGATTTAGGCTTCAGGATAGGTTAGGTTTGAACTTAGTTTGAGGGAGTCGGTTTAGGGCTACTGTTAGTTTTCGGTTAACTGTTACGGTTGGTGTAAGTGTCAGGGTCAGGTTAGGTTTGGGGTTGAGCTTAAGGTATCCGCCTAGGGTTAGGGTTAGGTGTATGGTTTGATTTAGGCTTCAGGTTAGGATAGGTTTGAACTTAGTTTGAGGGAGTAAGTTTAGGGCTACTGTTAGTTTTCGTTTAACTGTTACGGTTGGAGCAAGCGTCAGGGTCAGGTTAGGGTGGGGGTTAACCATAAGGTGTCCGCCTAGGGTTAGAGTTAGGTCTATGGTTTCATTTAGGCTTCAGGTTAGGTTAGGATTGAACTTAGTTTGAGGGAATAAGTTTAGGGCTACTTTTGGTATTCGGTTCAGTGTTATTGTTGGAGTTAGCGTGAGGGTCAGGTTAGGGTTGGGGTTGAGCTTAAGGTGTCCGCCTAGGGTTAGGGTTAGGTTTATGGTTTAATATAGGATTCAGGTTTGGTTAGGTTTGAACTTAGTTTGAGGGAGTAAGTTTAGGGCTATTGTTAGTTTTCGGGTAATTGTTACGGTTGTAGTTAGCATCAGGGCCAGGTTATGGTTGGTGTTGAGCTTAAGGTGTCCGCCTAGAGTTACGGTTAGGTGTATGGTTTGATTTAGGCTTCAGATTAGGTTATGTTTGAACTTATTTTGAGGGCGTAAGTTTAGGGCTACTGTTATTTTTCGGTTAAATGTTACGGTTGGTGATAGCGTCAGGGTCAGGTTAGGTTTGGGGTTGACCTTAAGGTGTCCGCCTAGGGTTAGGGTTAGGTGTATGGTTTGATTTCGGCTTCAGGTTAGGTTAGGTTTGAAGTTAGTTTGAGGGAGTTAGTTTAGGGCTACTGTTAGTTTTCGGTTAACTGTTACAGTTGGAGTAAGGTTCAGGGTCAGGGTAGGGTGGGGTTTAAGCATAAGGTGTCCGCCTAGGGTTAGGGTTAGTTCTATGATTTGATTTAGGCTTCAGGTTAGGTTAGGTTTGAACTTAGTTTGAGGGAGTCAGTTTAGGGCTACTGTAAGTTTTCGGTTCAGTATTACGGTTGGATTTAGCCTCAGGGTCAGGTTAGGGTTGGGGTTAAGCTTAAGGTGTCCGCCTAGGGTTAGGGTTAGGTCTATTGTTTGAGTTAGGCTTCAGGTTAGGTTAGGTTTGAACTTAGTTTGAGGGAGTAAGTTTATGGCTACTGTTAGTTTTTGGTTCAGTGTTACGTTTGGAGTTAGCTTGAGGGTCCGGTTAGGGTTGGGGTTGAGCTTAAGGTGTCCGCCTAGGGTTAGGGTTAGGTCTGTGGTATGAATTAGGCATCAGGTTAGGTTAGGTTTGAACTTAGTTTGTGGGAGTAATTTTAGGGATACTGTTAGTTTTCAGTTCAGTGTTACGGTTGGAGATAGCGTCAGGGTCTGGTTAGGGTTGTGGTTGTGCTTCAGATGTCCGCCTAGTGTTAGGGTTAGGTCTATGGTTTGAGGTAGGCTTCAGGTTAGGTTTGGTTTGAACTTAGTTTAATGGAGTAAGTTTAGGGCTACTGTTAGTTTTCGGTTCAGTGTTACGGTTGGAGTTAGCGTGAGGGTCACGTTAGAGTTGGGGTTGTGTTTAAGGTGTCCGCCTAGGGTTAGGGTTAGGTGTATGGTTAGATTTAGGCTTCAGGTTAGGTTACGTTTGAACTTAGTTTGAGGGAGTAAGTTTAGGGCTATTCTTAGTTTTCGGGTAACTGTTACTGTTGGAGTTAGCCTCAGGGCCAGGTTAGGGTTGGGGTTGATCTTACGGTGTCCGCCTAGGGTTAGGGTTATGTTTATGGTTTGATTTAGCCTTCAGGTTAGGTTAGGTTTGAACTTAGTTTGAGGGAGAAAGTTTAGGCTACTGTTAGTTTTCGGTTAACTGTTACAGTTGGAGTAAGCGTCAGGGTCAGGTTAGGGTTGGGGTTGAGCTTAAGGTGTCCGCCTAGGGTTAGGGTTAGGTCTGTGGTTAGAGTTAGGCTTCAGGTTAGGTTAGGTTTGAACTTAGTTTGAGGGAGTAAGTTTAGGGCTACTGTTAGTTTTCGGTTCAGTGTTATGGTGGGAGATAGCGTCAGGGTCAGGTTACGGACGGGGTTGAGCTTCAGGTGTCCGCCTAGGGTTAGGGTTAGGTCTATGGTTTCAGTTAGGCTTCAGGTTAGATTAGGTTTGAAGTTAGTTTGAGGGTGTAAGTTCAGGGCTACTGTTAGTTTTCGGTTAACTGTTACAGTTGGAGTAAGCGTCAGGGTCAGGTTAGGGTGGGGGTTAAGCATAATTTGTCCGCCTAGGGTTAGGGTTAGCTCTATGATTTGATTTAGGCTTCAGGTTAGGTTGGTTTGAACTTAGTTTGAGGGAGTCAGTTTAGGGCTACTGTTAGTTTTCGGTTCAGTGTTACAGTTGGAATTAGCGTGAGGGTCAGGTTAGGGTTGGGGTTGAGCTTAAGGTGTCCGCCTAGGATTAGGGTTAGTTTTATGGTTTGATTTAGGCTTCAGGTTAGGTTAGGTTTGAACTTAGTTTGAGGGAGTAAGTTTAGGGCTACTGTTAGTTTTCGGTTAACTGTTACAGTTGGAGTAAGCGTCAGGGTCAGGTTATGGTGGGGGTTAACCATAAGGTGTCCGCCTAGGGTTAGGGTTAGGTGTATGGTTTGATTTTGGCTTCAGGTTAGGTTAGGTTTGAAGTTAGTTTCAGGGAGTAAGTTTAGGGCTACTGTTAGTTTTCGGTTAACTGTTACAGTTGGAGTAAGCGTCAGGGTCAGGTTAGGGTGGGGGTTAAGCATAAGGTGTCCGCCTAGGGTTAGGGTTAGGTCTATGGTTTCATTTAGGCTTCAGGTTAGATTAGGATTGAACTTAGTTTGAGGGAGTACGTTTAGGGCCACTGTTAGTTTTCGTTTCAGTGTTACGGTTGGTGTAAGTGTCAGGGTCAGGTTAGGTTTGGGGTTGAGCTTAAGGTATCCGCCTAGGGTTAGGGTTAGGTGTATGGTTTGATTTAGGCTTCAGGTTAGGATAGGTTTGAACTTAGTTTGAGGGAGTAAGTTTAGGGCTACTGTTAGTTTTCGTTTAACTGTTACGGTTGGAGTAAGCGTCAGGGTCAGGTTAGGGTGGGGGTTAACCATAAGGTGTCCGCCTAGGGTTAGGGTTAGGTGTATGGTTTCATTTAGGCTTCATGTTAGGTTAGGATTGAACTTAGTTTGAGGGAATAAGTTTAGAGCTACTGTTGGTATTCGGTTCAGTGTTACTGTTGGAGTTAGCGTGAGGGTCAGGTTAGGGTTGGGGTTGAGCTTAAGGTGTCCGCCTATGGTTAGGGTTAGGTTTATGGTTTGATTTAGGATTCAGGTTAGGTTAGGTTTGAACTTAGTTTGAGGGAGTAAGTTTAGGGCTATTGTTAGTTTTCGGGTAATTGTTACGGTTGGAGTTAGCATCAGGGCCAGGTTATGGTTGGGGTTGAGCTTAAGGTGTCCGCCTAGAGTTACGGTTAGGTGTATGGTTTGATTTAGGCTTCAGATTAGGTTATGTTTGAACTTAGTTTGAGGGCGTAAGTTTAGGGCTACTGTTATTTTTCTGTTAAATGTTACGGTTGGAGATAGTGTCAGGGTCAGGTTAGGTTTGGGGTTGACCTTAAGGTGTCCGCCTAGGGTTAGGGTTAGGTGTATGGTTTGATTTCGGCTTCAGGTTAGGTTAGGTTTGAAGTTAGTTTGAGGGAGTTAGTTTAGGGCTACTGTGAGTTTTCGGTTAACTGTTACAGTTGGAGTAAGCTTCAGGGTCAGGTTAGGGTGGGGTTTAAGCATAAGGTGTCCGCCTAGGGTTAGGGTTAGGTCTATGATTTGATTTAGGCTTCAGGTTAGGTTAGGTTTGAACTTAGTTTGAGGGAGTCAGTTTATGGCTACTGTTAGTTTTCGGTTCAGTATTACGGTTGGATTTAGCCTCAGGGTCAGGTTAGGGTTGGGGTTAAGCTTAAGGTGTCCGCCTAGGGTTAGGGTTAGGTCTATTGTTTGAGTTAGGCTTCAGGTTAGGTTAGGTTTGAACTTAGTTTGAGGGAGTAAGTTTAGGGCTACTGTTAGTTTTTGGTTCAGTGTTACGTTTGGAGTTAGCGTGAGGGTCCGGTTAGGGTTGGGGTTGAGCTTAAGGTGTCCGCCTAGGGTTAGGGTTAGGTCTGTGGTATGAATTAGGCATCAGGTTAGGTTAGGTTTGAACTTAGTTTGAGGGAGATAATTTTAGGGATACTGTTAGTTTTCAGTTCAGTGTTACGGTTGGAGATAGCGTCAGGGTCAGGTTAGGGTTGTGGATGAGCTTCAGATGTCCGCCTAGGGTTAGGGTTAGGTCTATGGTTTGAGTTAGGCTTCAGGTTAGGTTTGGTTTGAACTTAGTTTAATGGAGTAAGTTTAGGGCTACTGTTAGTTTTAGGTTCAGTGTTACGGTTGGAGTTAGCGTGAGGGTCACGTTAGAGTTGGGGTTGTGTTTAAGGTGTCCGCCTAGCGTTAGGGTTAGGTGTATGGTTAGATTTAGGCTTCAGGTTAGGTTAGGTTTGAACTTAGTTTGAGGGAGTAAGTTTAGGGCTATTCTTTGTTTTCGGGTAACTGTTACTGTTGGAGTTAGCGTCAGGGCCAGGTTAGGGTTGGGGTTGAGCTTAAGGTGTCCGCCTAGGGTTAGGGTTATGTTTATGGTTTGATTTAGCCTTCAGGTTAGGTTAGGTTTGAACTTAGTTTGAGGGAGTAAGTTTAGGCTACTGTTAGTTTTCGGTTAACTGTTACAGTTGGAGTAAGCGTCAGGGACAGGTTAGGGTGGAGTTTAAGCATAAGGTGTCCGCCTAGGGTTAGGGTTAGGTGTATGATTTGATTTAGGCTTCAGGTTAGGTTAGGTTTGAAGTTAGTTTGAGGGAGTAAGTTTAGGGCTACTGTTAGTTTTCGGTTCAGTGTTACGGTTGGAGTTAGCGTGAGGGTCAGGTTAGGGTTGGGGTTGAGCTTAAGGTGTCCGCCTAGGGTTAGGGTTAGGTCTGTGGTTAGAGTTAGGCTTCAGGTTAGGTTAGGTTTGAACTTAGTTTGAGGGAGTAAGTTTAGGGCTACTGTTAGTTTTCGGTTCAGTATTATGGTTGGAGATAGCGTCAGGGTCAGGTTAGGGTTGGGGTTGAGCTTAAGGTGTCCGCCTAGGGTTAGGGTTAGGTCTGTGGTTAGAGTTAGGCTTCAGGTTAGGTTAGGTTTGAACTTAGTTTGAGGGAGTAAGTTTAGGGCTACTGTTAGTTTTCGGTTCAGTATTATGGTTGGAGATAGCGTCAGGGTCAGGTTAGGGTTGGGGTTGAGCTTAAGGTGTCCGCCTAGGGTTAGGGTTAGGTCTATTGTTTGAGTTAGGCTTCAGGTTAGATTAGGTTTGAAGTTAGTTTGAGGGTGTAAGTTCAGGGCTACTGTTAGTTTTCGGTTAACTGTTACATTTGTAGTAAGCGTCAGGGTCAGGTGAGGGTTGGTGTTAAGCATAAGTTGTCCGCCTAGGGTTAGGGTTAGGTGTATGGTTTGATTTTGGCTTCTGGTTAGGTTAGGTTTCAACTTCGTTTGAGGGAGTAAGTTTAGGGCTACTGTTAGTTTTCGGGTAACTGTTATGGTTGGAGTTAGCGTCAGGTCAGGTTAGGGTTGGGGTTGAACTTAAGGTGTCCGCCTCGGGTTAGGCTTAGGTGTATGGTTTCATTTAGGCTTAAGGTTATGTTAGGTTTGAAGTTAGTTTGATGGAGTAAATTGAGGGCTACTGTTAGTTTTCGGTTAACAGTTACGGTTGGAGTAAACTTCAGGGTCAGGTTAGGGTGGGGGTTAAGCTTAAGGTGTCCGCCTAGGGTTAGGGTTAGGTCTGTGGTTTGAGTTAGGCTTCAGGCTAGGTTAGGTTTGAAGTTAGTTTGAGGGAGTAAGTTTAGGGCTACTGTTAGTTTTCGGTTCAGTGTTACGGTTGGATTTAGCCTCAAGGTCAGGATAGGGTTGGGGTTAAGCTTAAGGTGTCCGCCTAGGGTTAGGGTTAGGTCTATTGTTTGAGTTAGGCTTCAGGTTAGGTTAAGTTTAAACTTAGTTTGAAGGAGTAAGTTTAGGGCTACTGTTAGTTTTCGGTTCAGTGTTACGGCTGGAATTAGCGTGAGGGTCAGGTTAGGGATGGGGTTGAACTTAAGGTGTCCGCCTACGGTTAGGGTTAGGTCTGTGGTTTGAGTTAGGCTTCAGGTTAGGTTAGGTTTGAACTTAGTTTGAGGGAGTAAGTTTAGGGCTAATGTTAGTTTTCGATTCAGTGTTATGTTTGGAGATAGCGTCAGGGTCAGGTTATGGTTGGGGTTGAGCTTCAGGTGTCCGACTAGGGTTAGGATTAGGTCTATGGTTTGAGTTAGGCTTCAGGTTAGGTTAGGTTGGAACTTAGTTTGAGGGAGTAAGTTTAGGGCTACTGTTGGTACTCGGTTCAGTGTTACTGTTGGAGTTAGCGTGAGGGTCAGGTTAGGGTTGGGGTTGAGCTTAAGGTGTCCGCCTAGGGTTAGGGTTAGGTCTGTGGTTTGAGTTAGGCTTCAGGTTAGGTTAGGTTTGAACTTAGTTTGAGGGAGTAAGTTTAGGGCTATTGTTAGTTTTCGGGTAACTGTTACGGTTGGAGTTAACGTCAGGGCCAGGTTATGGTTGGGGTTGAGCTTAAGGTGTCCGCCTAGAGTTACTGTTAGGTGTATGGTTTGATTTAGGCTTCAGATTAGGTTATGTTTGAACTTAGTTTGAGGGCGTAAGTTTAGGGCTGCTGTTAGTTTTCGGTTAACTGTTATGGTTGGAGATAGCGTCAGGGTCAGGTTAGGTTTGGGGTTGACCTTAAGGTGTCCGCCTAGGGTTAGGGTTAGGTGTATGGCTTCATTTAGGCTTCAGGTTAGGTTAGGTTTGAAGTTAGTTTGAGGGAGTTATTTTAGGGCTAATGTTAGTTTTCGGGTAACTGTTACAGTTGGAGTAAGCGTCAGGGTCAGGGTAGGTTGGGGTTTAAGCATAAGGTGTCCGCCTAGGGTTAGGGTTAGGTCTATGATTTGATTTAGGCTTCACGTTAAGTTAGGTTTGAAATTAGTTTGAGGGAGTCAGTTTAGGGCTACTGTTAGTTTTCGGTTCAGTATTACGGTTGGATTTAGCCTCAGGGTCAGGATAGGGTTGGGGTTAAGCTTAAGGTGTCCGCCTAGGGTTAGGGTTAGGTCTATTGTTTGAGTTAGGCTTCAGGTTAGGTTAGGTTTGAACTTAGTTTGAGGGAGTAAGTTTAGGGCTACTGTTAGTTTTCGGTTAACTCTTACAGTTGGAGTAAGCGTCAGGGTCAGGTTAGGGTGGAGTTTAAGCATAAGGTGTCTGCCTAGGGTTAGGGTTAGGTGTATGGTTTGATTTAGGCTTCAGGTTAGGTTAGGTTTGAACTTAGTTTGAGGGAGTAAGTTTAGGGCTACTGTTAGTTTTCGGGAAACTGTTAAGGTTGGAGTTAGTGTCAGGGCCAGGTTAGGGTTGGGGTTGAGATTAAGGTGTCCGCCTAGGGTTAGGGTTATGTGTATGGTTTCATTTAGGCTTAAGGTTAGGTTAGGTTTGAAGTTAGTTTGATGGAGTAAGTTTAGGGCTACTGTTAGTTTTCGGTTAACTGTTACGGTTGGAGTAAGCGTCAGGGTCAGGTTAGGGTGGGGGTTAAGCATAAGGTGTCCGCCTAGGGTTAGGGTTAGGTCTAAGATTTGATTTAGGCTTCAGGTTAGGTTAGGTTTGAACTTAGTTTGCGGGAGTAAGTTAAGGGCTACTCTTAGTTTTCGGTTCAGTGATATGGTTGGAGTTAGCCTGGAGGTCAGGTTAGGGTTGGGGTTGAGCTTAAGGTGTCCGCCTAGGGTTAGGGTTAGGTGTATGGTTTGATTTTGGCTTCAGGTTAGGTTAGGTTTGAAGTTAGTTTCAGGGAGTAAGTTTAGGGCTACTGTTAGTTTTCGGTTAACTGTTACAGTTGGAGTAAGCGTCAGTGTCAGTTTAGGGTGGGGGTTAAGCATAAGGTGTCCGCCTAGGGTTAGGGTTAGGTCTATGGTTCATTTAGGCTTCAGGTTAGATTAGGATTGAATTTAGTTTGAGGGAGTATGTTTAGGGCCACTTTTAGTTTTCGGTTCAGTGTTACGGTTCGATTTTGCCTCAGGGTCAGGTTAGGGTTGGGGTTAAGCTTAAGGTGTCCGCCTAGGGTTAGGGTTAGGTCTATTGTTTGAGTTAGGCTTCAGGTTAGGTTAGGTTTGAACTTAGTTTGAGGGAGACAGTTTAGGGCTACTCTTAGTTTTCGTTTAACTGTTACGGTTGGAGTAAGCGTCAGGGTCAGGTTAGGGTGGGGGTTAAGCATAAGGTGTCCGCCTAGGGTTAGGGTTAGGTCTATGGTTTCATTTAGGCTTCAGGTTAGGTTAGGATTGAAATTAGTTTGAGGGAGTAAGTTTAGGGCTACTGTTAGTTTTCGGTTCAATGTTACGTTTGGAGTTAGCGTGAGGGTCCGGTTAGAGTTGGGGTTGAGCTTAAGGTGTCCGCCTAGGGTTAGGGTTAGGTCTGTGGTTTGAGTTAGGCTTCAGGTTAGGTTAGGTTTGAACTTAGTTTGAGGGAGTAAGTTTAGGGCTACTGTTAGTTTTCGGTTCAGTGTTATGGTTGGAGATAGCGTCAGGGTCAGGTTAGGGTTGGGGTTGAGCTTAAGGTGTCCGCCTAGGGTTAGGGTTAGGTCTATGGTTTGAGTTAGGCTTCAGGATAGATTAGGTTTGAAGTTAGTTTGAGGGTGTAAGTTCAGGGCTACTGTTAGTTTTCGGATACCTGTTACAGTTGGAGTAAGCGTCAGGGTCAGGTTAGGGTGGGGGTTAAGCATAAGGTGTCCGCCTAGGGTTAGGGTTAGGTCTAAGATTTGATTTAGGCTTCAGGTTAGGTTAGGTTTGAACTTAGTTTGCGGGAGTAAGTTTAGGGCTACTCTTAGTTTTCGGTTCAGTGATATGGTTGGAGTTAGCCTGGAGGTCAGGTTAGGGTTGGGGTTGAGCTTAAGGTGTCCGCCTAGGGTTAGGGTTAGGTGTATGGTTTGATTATGGCTTCAGGTTAGGTTAGGTTTGAAGTTAGTTTCAGGGAGTAAGTTTAGGGCTACTGTTAGTTTTTGGTTAACTGTTACAGTTGGAGTAAGCGTCAGTGTCAGTTTAGGGTGGGGGTTAAGCATAAGGTGTCCGCCTAGGGTTAGGGTTAGGTCTATGGTTCATTTAGGCTTCAGGTTAGATTAGGATTGAATTTAGTTTGAGGGAGTATGTTTAGGGCCACTTTTAGTTTTCGGTTCAGTGTTACGGTTCGATTTTGCCTCAGGGTCAGGTTAGGGTTGGGGTTAAGCTTAAGGTGTCCGCCTAGGGTTAGGGTTAGGTCTATTGTTTGAGTTAGGCTTCAGGTTAGGTTAGGTTTGAACTTAGTTTGAGGGAGACAGTTTAGGGCTACTCTTAGTTTTCGTTTAACTGTTACGGTTGGAGTAAGCGTCAGGGTCAGGTTAGGGTGGGGGTTAAGCATAAGGTGTCCGCCTAGGGTTAGGGTTAGGTCTATGGTTTCATTTAGGCTTCAGGTTAGGTTAGGATTGAAATTAGTTTGAGGGAGTAAGTTTAGGGCTACTGTTAGTTTTCGGTTCAATGTTACGTTTGGAGTTAGCGTGAGGGTCCGGTTAGAGTTGGGGTTGAGCTTAAGGTGTCCGCCTAGGGTTAGGGTTAGGTCTGTGGTTTGAGTTAGGCTTCAGGTTAGGTTAGGTTTGAACTTAGTTTGAGGGAGTAAGTTTAGGGCTACTGTTAGTTTTCGGTTCAGTGTTACGGTTGGAGATAGCGTCAGGGTCAGGTTAGGGTTGGGGTTGAGCTTTAGGTGTCCGCCTAGGGTTAGGGTTAGGTCTATGGTTTGAGTTATGCTTCAGGTTAGGTTAGGTTTGAAGTTAGTTTGAGGGAGTAAGTTTAGGGCTACTGTTAGTTTTCGGTTCAGTGTTACGGTTGGAGTTAGCGTGAGGGTCAGGTTAGGGTTGGGGTTGAGCTTAAGGTGTCCGCCTAGGGTTAGGGTTAGGTCTGGTTAGAGTTAGGCTTCAGGTTAGGTTAGGTTTGAACTTAGTTTGAGGGAGTAAGTTTAGGGCTACTGTTAGTTTTTGGTTCAGTGTTATGGTTGGAGATAGCGTCAGGGTCAGGTTAGGGTGGGTGTTAAGCATAAGTTGTCCTCCTAGGGTTAGGGTTAGGTGTATGGTTTGATTTTGGCTTCTGGTTAGGTTAGGTTTGAACTTCGTTTGAGGGAGTAAGTTTAGGGCTACTGTTAGTTTTCGGGTAACTGTTACGGTTGGAGTTAGCGTCAGGTCAGGTTAGGGTTGGGGTTGAACTTAAGGTGTCCGCCTAGGGTTAGGGTTAGGTGTATGGTTTGATTTTGGCTTCAGGTTAGGTTAGGTTTGATGTTAGTTTCAGGGAGTAAGTTTAGGGCTACTGTTAGTTTTCGGTTAAATGTTACAGTTGGAGTAAGCGTCAGAGTCAGTTTAGGGTGGGGGTTAAGCATAAGGTGTCCGCCTAGGGTTAGGTTTAGGTCTATGGTTTCATTTAGGCTTCAGGTTAGGTTAGGATTGAACTTAGTTTGAGGGAGTAAGTTTAGGGCTACTGTTAGTTTTCGGGAAACTGTTATGTTTGGAGTTAGCGTCAGGGCAAGGTTAGGGTTGGGGTTGAGATTAAGGTGTCCGCCTCGGGTTAGGGTTAGGTGTATGGTTTCATTTAGGCTTAAGGTTATGTTAGGTTTGAAGTTAGTTTGATGGAGTAAATTGAGGGCTACTGTTAGTTTTCGGTTAACAGTTACGGTTGGAGTAAACTTCAGGGTCAGGTTAGGGTTGGGGTTAAGCTTAAGATGTCCGCCTAGGGTTAGGGTTAGGTCTGTGGTTTGAGTTAGGCTTCAGGTTAGGTTAGGTTTGAACTTAGTTTGAGGGAGTAAGTTTAGGGCTACTGTTAGTTTTCGGTTCAGTGTTATGGTTGGAGATAGCGTCAGGGTCAGGTTAGGGTTGGGGTTGAGCTTAAGGTGTCCGCCTAGGGTTAGGGTTAGGTCTATGGTTTGAGTTAGGCTTCAGGATAGATTAGGTTTGAAGTTAGTTTGAGGGTGTAAGTTCAGGGCTACTGTTAGTTTTCGGATACCTGTTACAGTTGGAGTAAGCGTCAGGGTCAGGTTAGGGTGGGGGTTAAGCATAATTTGTCCGCCTAGGGTTAGGGTTAGGTCTATGATTTGATTTAGGCTTCAGGTTAGGTTAGGTTTGAACTTAGTTTGAGGGAGTCAGTTTAGGGCTACTGTTAGTTTTCGGTTCAGTGTTACGGTTGGAATTAGCGTGAGGGTCAGGTTAGGGTGGGGGTTAAGCATAAGGTGTCCGCCTAGGTTTAGGGTTAGGTCTATGTTTTCATTTAAGCTTCAGGTTAGGTTAGGATTGAACTTAGTTTGAGGGAGTAAGTTTAGGGCTACTGTTAGTTTTCAGTCCAGTGTTACGTTTGGAGTTAGCATGACAGTCCGGTTTGGGTTGGGGTTGAGCTTAAGGTGTCCGCCTAGGGTGAGGGTTAGGTTTGTGGTTTGAGTAAGGCTTCAGGTTAGGTTAGGTTTGAACTTAGTTTGAGGGAGTAAGTTTAGGGCTACTGTTAGTTTTCGGTTCAGTGTTACGTTTGGAGATAGCGTCAGGGTCAGGTTAGGTTTGGGGTTGAGATTAAGGTGTCCGCCTAGGTTTAGGGTTAGGTGTATGGTTTCATTTAGGCTTAAGGTTAGGTTAGGTTTGAAGTTAGTTTGATGGAGTAAGTTTAGGGCTACTGTTAGTTTTCGGTTAACTGTTAAGGTTGGAGTAAGAGTCAGGGTCAGGTTAGGGTGGGGGTTAAGCATAAGGTGTCCGTCTAGGGTTAGGGTTAGGTCTAAGATTTGATTTAGGCTTCAGGTTAGGTTAGGTTTGAACTTAGTTTGAGGGAGTCAGTTTAGGGCTACTGTTAGTTTTCGGTTAACTGTTACTGTTGGTGTAAGTGTCAAGGTCAGGTTAGGTTTGGGGTTGAGCTTAAGGTATCCGCCTAGGGTTAGTGTTAGGTGTATGGTTTGATTTAGGCTTCAGGTTAGGATAGGTTTGAACTTAGTTTGAGGGAGTAAGTTTAGGGCTATTGTTAGTTTTCGTTTAACTGTTACGGTTGGAGTAAGCGTCAGGGTCAGGTTATGGTGGGGGTTAACCATAAGGTGTCCGCCTAGGGTTAGCGTTAGGTCTATGGTTTCATTTAGGCTTCAGGTTAGGTTAGGATTGAACTTAGTTTGTGGGAGTAAGTTTAGGGCTTCTCTTAGTTTTCAGTTCAGTGATATGGTTGGAGTTAGCTGGGAGGTCAGGTTAGGGTTGGGGTTGAGCTTAAGGTGTCCGCCTAGGGTTAGGGTTAGGTGTATGGTTTGATTTAGGCTTCAGGTTAGGTTAGGTTTGAAGTTAGTTTCAGGGTGTAAGTTTAGGGCTACTGTTAGTTTTCGGTTAATTGTTACAGTTGGAGTAAGCGTCAGGGTCAGGTTAGGGTGGGGTTTAAGCATAAGGTGTCCGCCTAGGGTTAGGTTTAGGTCTATGATTTGATTTAGGCTTCAGGTTAGGTTAGGTTAGAACTTAGTTTGAGGGAGTCAGTTTAGGGCTACTGTTAGTTTTCGGTTAACTGTTACGGTTGGAGTAAGCGTCAGGGTCAGGTTAGCTTGGGGGTTAAGCATAAGGTGTCCGCTAGGGTTAGTGTTAGGTTTATGGTTTCATTTAGGCTTCAGGTTAGGTTAGGATTGAACTTAGTTTGAGGGAGTAAGTTTAGGTCTACTGTTAGTTTTCGGTTCAGTGTTACGTTTGGAGTTAGCGTGAGGGTCCGGTTAGGGTTGGGGTGGAGCTTAAGGTGTCCGCCTAGGGTTAGTGTTAGGTCTATTGTTTGAGTTAGGCTTCAGGTTAGGTTAGGTTTGAACTTAGTTTGAGGGAGTAAGTTTAGGGCTACTGTTAGTTTTCTTTTAACTGTTACAGTTGGAGTAAGCGTCAGGGTCAGGTTAGGTTTGGGGTTGAAGTTAAGGTGTCCGCCTAGGGTTAGGGTTAGGTGTATGGTTTGATTTAGGCTTCAGGTTAGGTTAGGTTCAAACTTAGTTTGAGGGAGTAAGTTTAGGGCTACTGTTAGTTTTCGGTTCAGTATTATGTTTGGAGTTAGCGTCAGGCTCAGGTTAGGGTTGGGGTTAGCTTGAGGTGTCCGCCTAGGGTTAGGGTAAGGTCAATGGTTTGATTTAGGCTCCATGTTAGGTTACGTTTGAACTTAGTTTGAGTGAGTAAGTTTAGGACTACTGTTAGATTTCGGTTCAGTGTTACGGTTGGAGATAGCGTCAGGGTCAGTTTAGGGTTGGAGTTGAGCTTAAGGTGTCCGCCTAGGGTTAGGGTTAGGTCTAAGATTTGATTTAGGCTTCAGATTAGGTTAGGTTTGAATTTAGTTTGAGGGAGTCAGATTAGGTCTACTCTTATTTTCGGTTCAATGATATGGTTGGAGTTAGCCTGGAGGTCAGGTTAGGGTTGGGGTTGAGCTTAAGGTGTCCGCCTAGGGTTAGGGTTAGGTGTATGGTTTGATTTAGGCTTCAGGTTAGGTTAGGTTTGAACTTAGTTTGAGGGAGTAAGTTTAGGGCTACTCTTAGTTTTCGGGAAACTGTTACGGTTGGAGTTAGTGTCAGGGACAGGTTAGGGTTGGGGTTGAGATTAAGGTGTCTGCCTAGGGTTAGGGTTAGGTGTATGGTTTCATTTTGGCTTAAGGTTAGGTTAGGTTTGAAGTTAGTTTGATGGAGAAAGTTTAGGGCTACTGTTAGTTTTCGTTTAACTGTTACGGTTGGAGTAAGCGTCAGGGTCAGGTTAGGGTGGGGGTTAATCATAAAGTGTCCGCCTAGGGTTAGGGTTAGGTCTATGGTTTCATTTAGGCTTCAGGTTAGGTTAGGAATGAACTTAGTTTGAGGGAATAAGTTAAGGGCTACTGTTAGTTTTCGGTTCAGTGTTACGGTTGGATTTAGCCTCAGGGTCAGGATAGGGTTGGAGTTAAGCTTAAGATGTCCGCCTAGGGTTAGGGTTAGGTCTATTGTTTGATTTAGGCTTCAGGTTATGTTAAGTTTGAACTTAGTTTGAGAGAGTAAGTTTAGGGCTACTGTTAGTTTTCGGTTCAGTGTTACGGTTGGAATTAGCGGGAGGGTCAGGTTAGGGTTGGGGTTGAACTTAAGTTGTCCGCCCACGGTTAGGGTTAGGTCTGTGATTTGAGTTACGCTTCAGGTTAGTTTAGGTTTGAACTTAGTTTGAGGGAGTAAGTTTAGGGATACTGTTAGTTTTCGATTCAGTGTTATGGTTGGAGATAGCGTCAGGGTAGGTTATGGTTGGGGTTGAGCTTCAGGTGTCCGCCAAGGGTTAGGATTAGGTCTATGGTTTGAGTTACGCTTCAGGTTAGGTTAGGTTGAACTTAGTTTGAGGGAGTAAGTTTAGGGCTACTGTTAGTATTCGGTTCAGTGTTACTGTTAAAGTTAGCGTGAGGGTCCGGTTAGGGTTGGGGTTGAGCTTAAGGAGTCCGCATAGGTTTAGGGTTAGGTCTGTGATTTGAGTTAGGCTTCAGGTTAGGTTAGGTTTGAACTTAGTTTTAGGGAGTAAGTTTAGTGCTACTGTTAGTTTTAGGTTCAGTGTTATGGTTGGAGTTAGCGTGAGGGTCAGGTTAGGGTTGGGTTTGAGCTTCAGGTGTCCGCCTAGGGTTATGGTGAGGTGTATGGTTTAATTTATGCTTCAGGTTAGGTTAGGTTTGAACTTAGTTTGAGGGAGTAAGTTTAGGGCTACTGTTAGTTTTCGGGAAACTGTTAAGGTTGGAGTAAGCGTCAGGGTCAGGTTAGCGTGGGGGTTAAGCATAAGGTGTCCGCCTAGGGTTAGGGTTAGCTCTATGGTTTCATTTAGGCTTCAGGTTAGGTTAGGATTGAACTTAGTTTGAGGGAGTAAGTTTAGGGCTACTGTTAGTTTTCGGTTCAGTGTTACGGTTGGATTTAGCCTCAGGGTCAGGTTAGGCTTGGGGTTAAGCTTAAGGTTTCCGCCTAGGGTTAGGGTTAGGTCTGTGGTTTGAGTTAGGCTTCAGGTTAGGTTAGGTTTGAACTTAGTTTGAGGGAGTAAGTTTAGGGCTACTCTTAGTTTTCGGTTCAGTGTTACGGTTGGAATTAGCGTGAGGGTCAGGTTAGTGTTTGGGTTGAGCTTAAGGTGTCCGTCTAGGGTTAGGGTTAGGTGTATGGTTTGATTTAGGCTTCAGGTTAGTTTAGGATTGAACTTAGTTTGAGGGAGTAAGTTTAGAGCTACTGTTAGTTTTCGGGTAACTGTTACGATTGGAATTAGCATCAGGGCCAGGTTATGTTTGGGGTGGAGCTTAAGGTGTCCGCCTAGGGTTACAGTTAGGTGTAAGGTCTGATTTAGGCTTCAGGTTAGGTTATGTTTGAACTTAGTTAGAGGGAGTAAGTTTAGGGCTAATGTTAGTTTTCGTTTAACTGTTACGGTTGGAGTAAGCGTCAGGGTCAGGTTAGGTTTGGGGTTGAGCTTAAGATGTGCGCCTAGGGTTAGGGTTAGGTGTATGGTTTGATTTAGGCTTCAGGTTAGGTTAAGATTGAACTTAGTTTGAGGAAGTAAGTTTAGGGCTACCGTTAGTTCTCGGGTAACTGTTACTGTTGGAGTTAGCGTCAGGGCCAAGTTAGGTTTGGGGTTGAGCTTAAGGTGTCCGCCTAGTGTTAGGGTTAGGTGTATGGTTTCATTTAGGCTTCAGGTTAGGTTAGGTTTGAAGTTAGTTTGAGGGAGTCAGTTTAGGGCTACTGTTAGTTTTCGGTTAACTGTTACAGTTGGAGTAAGCGTCAGGGTCAAGTTAGGCTGGGGGTTAAGCATAAGGTGTCCGCCTAGGGTTAGGCTTAGGTCTATGTTTTGAGTTAGTCTTCAGGTTAGGTTAGGTTTGAACTTAGTTTGAGGGAGTAAGTTTAGGGCTACTGTTAGTTTTCGGTTAACTGTTACGGTTGGATTTAGCCTCAGGCTCAGGTTAGGGTTGGGGTTATCTTAAGGTGTCCGCCTAGGGTTAGGTTTAGGTCTGTGGTTTGAGTTAGGCTTCAGGTTAGGTTAGGTTTGTACTTAGTTAGAGAGAGTCAGTTTAGGGCTACTGTTAGTTTTCGGGTAACTGTTACTGTTGGAGTAAGTGTCAGGGTCTGGTTAGGGTGGGGTTTAAGCGTAAGGTGTCTGCCTAGGGTTAGGGTTAGGTCTATGATTTGATTTAGGCTTCAGGTTAGGTTACGTTTGAACTTAGTTTGAAGGAGTCAGTTTAGGGCTACTGTTAGTTTTCGGTTAATTGTTACGGTTGGAGTAAGCGTCAGGGTCAGGTTAGGTTTGGGGTTGAGCTTAAGGTGTCCGCCTAGGGTTAGGGTTAGGTGTATGGTTTGATTTAGGCTTCAGGTTAGGTTAGGTTTGAACTTAGTTTGAGGGAGTAAGTTTAGGGCTACTTTTAGTTTTCGGTTAACTGTTACAGTTGGAGTAAGCGTCAGGGTTAGGTTAGGGTGGGTGTTAAGCATAAGTTGTCCGCCTAGGTTTACGGTTAGGTCTATGGTTTCATTTAGGCTTCAGGTTAGGTTAGGATTGAACTTAGTTTGAGCCAGGCAGTTTAGGGCTACTGTTAGTTTTCGGTTAAATGTTACGGTTGGATTTAGCCTCAGGGTCAGGTTAGGGTTGGGGTTAAGCTTAAGGTGGACGCCTAGGGTTAGGGTTAGGTCTGTGGTTTGAGTTAGGCTTCAGGTTAGGTTAGGTTTGAACTTAGTTTGAGGGAGTAAGTTTAGGGGTACTGTTAGTTTTCGGTTCAGTGTTACGGTTGGCGTTAGCGTGAGGGTCAGGTTAGGGTTGGGGTTGAGCTTAAGGTGTCTGCATAGGGTTAAGGTTAGGTGTATGGTTTGATTTTGGCTTTTGGTTAGGTTAGGTTTGAACTTAGTTTGAGGGAGTAAGTTTAGGGCTACTGTTAGTTTTCGGGTAACTGTTACGGTTGGAGTTAGCGTCAGGGCCCGGTTAGGGTTGGGATTGAGCTTAAGGTGTCCGCCTAGGGTTAGGGTTAGGTGCATGGTTTGATTTAGGCTTCAGTTTAGGTTAGGTTTGAATTAAGTTTCAGGGAGTAAGTTTAGGGCTACTGTTAGTTTTCGGTTAACTGTTACAGTTGGAGTAAGCGTCAGGGTCAGGTTAGGGTGGGGGTTAAGCATAAGGTGTCCGCCTAGGGTTAGGGTTAGGTCTATGATTTGATTTAGGCTTCAGGTTAGGTTAGGTTTGAAGTTAGTTTGAGGGAGTCAGTTTAGGGCTACTGTTAGTTTTCGGTTAACTGTTACGGTTGGAGTAAGCGTCAGGGTCAGGTTAGGGTGGGGGTTAAGCATAAGGTGTCCGCTAGGGTTAGGGTTAGGTCTATGGTTTCATTTAGGCTTCAGGTTAGGTTAGGATTGAACTTAGTTTGAGGGAGTAAGTTTAGGGCTACTGTTAGTTTTCGGTTCAGTGTTACGTTTGGAGTTAGCGTGAGGGTCCGGTTAGGGTTGGGGTGGAGCTTAAGGTGTCCGCCTAGGGTTAGGGTTAGGTCTGTGATTTGACTTAGGCTTCAGGTTAGGTTAGGTTTGAACTTAGTTTGAGGGAGTAAGTTTAGGGCTACTGTTAGTTTTCGGTTCAGTGTTACGGTTGGAGATAGCGTCAGGGTCAGGTTAGGGTTTGGGTTGCGCTTCAGTTGTCGGCCTAGGGTTACGGATAGGTCTATGGTTTGAGTTAGGCTTCAGGTTAGGTTAGGGTTGAACTTAGTTTTAGGGATTAAGTTTAGGGCTACTGTTAGTTTTAGGTTCAGTGTTACGGTTGGAGTTAGCGTGAGGGTCAGGTTAGGGTTGGGTTTGAGCTTCAGGAGTCCGCCTAGGGTTAGGGTTAGGTGTATGGTTTGATTTACGCTTCAGTTTAGGTTAGGTTTGAACTTAGTTTGAGGGAGTAAGTTTAGGGCTACTGTTAGTTTTCTTTTAACTGTTACAGTTGGAGTAAGCGTCAGGGTCAGGTTAGGTTTGGGGTTGAAGTTAAGGTGTCCGCCTAGGGTTAGGGTTAGGTGTATGGTTTGATTTAGGCTTCAGGTTAGGTTAGGATTGAACTTAGTTTGAGGGAGTAAGTTTAGGGCTACTGTTAGTTTTCGGTTCAGTGTTACGGTTGGATTTAGCCTCAGGGTCAGGTTAGGGTTGTGGTTAAGCTTAAGGTGTCCGCCTAGGGTTAGGGTTAGGTCTATTGTTTGAGTTATGCTTCAGGTTAGGTTAGGTTTCTACTTAGTTTGAGGGAGTAAGTTTAGGGCTACAGTTAGTTTTTGGTTCAGTGTTACGTTTGGAGTTAGTGTGAGGGTCCGGTTAGGGTTGGGGTTGAGCTTAAGGTGTCCGCCTAGGGTTAGGGTTAGGTCTGTGGTTTGAGTTAGGCTTCAGGTTAGGTTAGGTTTGAACTTAGTTTGAGGGAGTAAGTTTAGGGCTACTCTTAGTTTTCGGGTAACTGTTACTGTTGGAGTTAGTGTCAGGGCCAGGTTAGGTTTGGGGTTGAGCTTAAGGTGTCCGCCTAGGGTTAGGTTTAGGTGTATGGTTTGAGTTAGGCTTCAGGTTAGGTTAGGTTTGAACTTAGTTTGAGGGAGTAAGTTTAGGGCTACTGTTAGTTTTCGGTTCAGTGTTACGGTTGGAGTTAGCATGAGTGTCATGTTAGGGTTGGGGTTGAGCTTAAGGTGTCCGCCTAGGGTTAGGGTTAGGTCTGTGGTTTGAGTTAGGCTTCAGGTTATGTTAGGTTTGAACTTAGTTTGAGGGAGTAAGTTTAGGGCTAATGTTATTTTTCAGTTCAGTGTTACGGTTGGAGATAGCGTCAGGGTCAATTTAGGGTTGGGGTTGAGTTTCAGGTGTCCGGCTAGGGTTAGGGTTAGGTCTATGATTTCAGTTAGTCTTCAGGTTAGGTTAGGTTTGAACTTAGTTTGAGGGAGTAAGTTTAGGGCTACTGTTAGTTTTCGGTTCAGTGTTACGGTTGGAGTTAGCGTGAGGTTCAGGATAGGGTTGGGATTGAGCTTAAGGTGCCGCCTAGGGTTAGGGTTAGGTGTATGGTTTGATTTAGGCTTCAGGTTAGGTTAGGTTTGAACTGAGTTTGAGGGAGTAAGTTTATGGCTACTGTTAGTTTTCGCGTAATTGTTACTGTTGGAGTTAGCGTCAGGGCCAAGTTAGGGTTGGGGTTGAGCTTAAGGTGTCCGTCTAGGGTTAGGGTTAGGTGTATATTTTCATGTAAGCTTCATGTTAGGTTAGGTTTGAAGTTAGTTTGAGGGAGTCAGTTTAGGGCTACCGTTAGTTTTCGGTTAACTGTTACAGTTCGAGTAAGCGTCAGGGTCAGGTTAGGCTGGGGGTTAAGCATAAGGTGTCCGACTAGGGTTAGGGTTAGGTCTATGATTTGATTTAGGCTTCAGGTTAGGTTAGGATTGAACTTAGTTTGAGTGAGTAAGTTTAGGGCTACTGTGAGTTTTCGCATCAGTGTTCCGGTTGGATTTAGCCTCAGGGTCAGGTTAGGATTGGGGTTAATCTTAAGGTGTGTGCCTAGGGTTAGGGTTAGGTCTATTGTTTGAGTTAGGCGTCAGGTTAGGTTAGGTTTGAACTTAGTTTGAGGGAGTAAGTTCAGGGCTACTGTTAGTTTTCGGTTCAGTGTTACGTTTGGAGTTAGCGTGAGGGTCAGGTTAGGGTTGGGGTTGAGCTTCAGGTGTCCGCCTATTGTTAGGGTTAGGTCTATGATTTGCCTTAGGCTTCAGGTTAGGTTAGGTTTGAACTTAGTTGGCGCGAGTAAGTTTAGGGCTACTCTTAGTTTTCGGTTCAGTGATATGGTTGGAGTTAGCCTGGAGGTCAGGTTAGGGTTGGGGTTGAGCTTAAGGTGTCCACCTAGGGTTAGGGTTAGGTGTATGGTTTGATTTAGGCTTCAGGTTAGGTTAGGTGTGAACTTAGTTTGAGGGAGTAAGTTTAGGGCTACTGTTAGTTTTCGGGAAACTGTTACGGTTGGAGTTAGCGTCAGGGCCAGGTTAGGGTTGGGGTTGAGATTAAGGTGTCCGCCTAGGATTAGGGTTAGGTGTATGGTTTTATTTAGGCTTCAGGTTAGGTTAGGGTTGAAGTTAGTTTGAGGGAGTAAGTTTAGGGTTACTGTTAGTTTTCGGTTAACTGTTACAGTTGGAGTAAGCGTCAGGGTTAGGTTAGGGTTGGGGTTGAGCTTAAGGTGTCCGCCTAGGGTTAGTGTTAGGTGTATGGTTTGATTCAGGCTTCAGGTTAGGTTAGGTTTGAACTTAGTTTGAGAGAGTAAGTTTAGGGCTACTGTTAGTTTTCGGGTAACTGTTACAATTGGAGTTGGCGTCAGGGCCAGTTTATGTTTGGGGTTGAGCTTAAGGTGTCCGCCTAGGGTTAGGGTTAGGTGTATGGTTCGATTTAGGCTTCAGGTTAGGTTAGGTTTGAACTTAGTTTGAGGGAGTAAGTTTAGGGCTACTGTTAGTTTTCGGTTCAGTGTTACGGTTGGAGTTAGCGTGAGTGTCAGGTTAGGGTTGGGGTTGAGCTTAAGGTGTCCGCCTAGGGTTAGGGTTAGGTGTATGGTTTGATTTAGGCTTCAGGTTAGGTTAGGTTTGAACTTATTTTGAGGGAGTAAGTTTAGGGCTACTGTTAGTTTTCGTTTAACTGTTACGGTTGGAGTAAGCGTCAGGGTCAGGTTAGGGTGGGGGTTAAGCATAAGGTGTCTGCCTAGGGTTAGGGTTAGCTCTATGGTTTCATTTAGGCTTCAGGTTAGGTTAGGATTGAACTTAGTTTGAGGGAGTAAGTTTAGGGCTACTGTTAGTTTTCGGTTCAGTGTTACGGTTGGATTTAGCCTCAGGGTCAGGTTAGGTTTGGGGTTAAGCTTAAGGTGTCCGCCTAGGGTTAGGGTTAGGTCTATGGTTTGAGTTAGCCTTCAGGTTAGGTTAGGTTTGAACTTAGTTTGAGGGAGTCAGTTTAGGGCTACTGTTAGTTTTCGGTTAACTGTTACGGTTGGAGTAAGCGCCAGGGTCAGGTTAGGTTTGGGGTTGAGCTTAAGGTGTCCGCCTAGGGTTAGGGTTAGGTGTATGGTTTGATTTAGACTTCACGTTAGGTTAGGTTTGAACTTAGTTTGAGGGAGTAAGTTTAGGACTACTGTTAGTTTTCGTTTAACTGTTACGGTTGGAGTAAGCGTCAGGGTCAGGTTAGGGTGGCGGTTAAGCATAAGGTTTCCGCCTAGGGTTAGGGTTAGGTCTATGGTTTCATTTAGGCTTCAGGTTAGGTTAGGATTGAACTTAGTTTGAGGGAGTAAGTTTAGGGCTACTGTTAGTTTTCGGTTCAGTGTTACGGTTGGAGTTAGCTTGAGGGTCAGGTTAGGGTTGGGGTTGAGCTTAAGGTGTCCGCCTAGGGTTAGGGTTAGGTGTATGGTTTGATTTAGGCTTCAGGTTAGGTTAGGTTTCAACTTAGTTTGAGGGAGTAAGTTTAGGGCTATTGTTAGTTTTCGGTTCAGTGTTACGGTTGGAGATAGCGTCAGGGTCAAGTTAGGGTTGGGGTTGAGATTCAGGTGTTCGCCTGGGGTTAGGGTTAGGTCTATGGTTTGAGTTAGGCTTCAGGTTAGGTTCGGTGTGAACTTAGTTTGAGGGAGTAAGTTTAGGCCTATTGCATTTTTCGGTTCAGTGTTACGGTTGAATTTAGCCTCAGGGTCAGGTTAGGGTTGGGGTTAAGCTTAAGGTGTCCGCCTAGGGTTAGGGTTAGGTCTATTGTTTGAGTTAGGCTTCAGGTTAGGTAAGGTTCGTACTTAGTTTGAGGGAATAAGTTTAGGGCTACTGTTAGTTTTCGGTTCAGTGTTACGGTTGGAGATAGCGTCAGGGTCAGGTTAGGGTTGGGGTTGAGCTTCAGGTGTCCGCCTATTGTTAGGGTTAGGTCTATGATTTGAGTTAGGCTTCAGGTTAGGTTAGGTTTGAACTTAGTTTTAGCGAGTAAGTTTAGGGCTACTCTTAGTTTTCGGTTCAGTGATATGGTTGGAGTTAGCCTGGAGGTCAGGTTAGGGTTGAGGTTGAGCTTAAGGTGTCCACCTAGGGTTAGGGTTAGGTGTATGGTTTGATTTAGGCTTCAGGTTAGGTTAGGTTTGAACTTAGTTTGAGGGAGTAAGTTTAGGGCTACTGTTAGTTTTCGGGAAATTGTTACGGTTGGAGATAGCGTCAGGGTCAGGTTAGGGTTGGGGTTGAGCTTCAGGTGTCCGCTTATTGATAGGGTTAGGTCTATGATTTGATTTAGGCTTCAGGTTAGGTTAAGATTGAACTTAGTTTGAGGGAGTCAGTTTAGGGCTACTGTTAGTTTTCCGTTAACTGTTACGGTTGGTGTAAGCGTCTGGGTCAGCTTAGGGTGGGGGTTAAGCATAAGGTGTCCGCCTAGGGTTAGGGTTAGTTCTAAGATTTGATTTAGGCTTCAGGTTAGGTTAGGTTTGAACTTAGTTTGAGGGAGTCAGTTTAGGGCTACTGTTAGTTTTCGGTTAACTGTTACTGTTAGTGTAAGTGTCAGGGTCAGGTTAGGTTTGGGGTTGAGCTTAAGGTATCTGTCTAGGGTTAGGGTTAGGTGTATGGTTTGATTTAGGCCTCAGGTTAGGATAGGTTTGAACTTAGTTTGAGGGAGTAAGTTTAGGGCTACTGTTAGTTTTCATTTAACTGTTACGGTTGGAGTAAGCGTCAGGGTCAGGTTATGGTGGGGGTTAACCTTGAGGTGTCCGCCTAGGGTTAGGGTTAGGTCTATGGTTTCATTTAGGCTTCAGGTTAGTTTAGGATAGAACTTATTTTGAGGGAGTAAGTTTAGGGCTACTCTTAGTTTTCGGTTCAGTGATATGGTTGGAGTTAGCCTGGAGGTAAGTTTAGGGTTTGGGTTGAACTTACGGTGTCCGCCTAGGGTTAAGGTTAGGTCTGTGGTTTGAGATAGGCTTCAGGTTAGGTTAGGTTTAAACTTAGTTTGAGGGAGTAAGTTTAGGGCTACTGTTAGTTTTCGGGTAACTGTTACGGTTGGAGTTAGCGTCAGGGTCAGGTTAGGGTTGGGCTTGAGCTTAAGGTGTCCGCCTAGGGTTAGGGTTAGGTCTATGGTTTGAGTTAGGCTTCAGGTTAGGTTAGGTTTGAACTTAGTTTGAGGGAGTAAGTTTAGGGCTACTGTTAGTTTTCGTTTCAGTGTTACGGTTGGAGTTAGCGTGAGGGTCACGTTAGGGTTGGGGTTGAGCTTAAGGTGTCCGCCTAGGGTTAGGTTTTGGTGTATGGCTAGATTTAGGCTTCAGGTTAGGTTAGGTTTGAACTTAGTTTCAGGGAGTAAGTTTAGGGCTACTCTTAGTTTTCGGGTAATTGTTACTGTTGGAGTTAGCGTCAGGGCCTGTTTAGGGTTGGGGTTGAGCTTAAGGTGTCCGCCTAGGGTTAGGGTTAGGTTTATGGTTTGATTTAGGCTTCAGGTTAGGTTAGGTTTGAACTTAGTTTGAGGGAGTCAGTTTAGGGCTGCTGTTAGTTTTCGGTTAACTGTTACAGTTGGAGTAAGCGTCAGGGTCAGGTTATGGTGGGGGTTAACCATAAGGTGTCCCCCTAGGGTTAGGGTTAGGTCTATGGTTTCATTTAGCTTCAGGTTAGGTTAGGATGGAACTTAGTTTGCGTGAGTAAGTTTAGGGCTACTCTTAGTTTTCGGTTCAGTGATATGTTTGGAGTTAGCCTGGAGGTCAGGTTAGGGTTGGGGTTGAGCTTAAGTTGTCCGCCTATGGTTAGGGTTAGGTGTATTGTTTGATTTAGGCTTCAGGTTAGGTTAGGTTTGAAGTTAGTTTGAGGGAGTAAGTTTAGGGGTACTGTTAGTTTTCGGTTCAGTGTTACGGTTGGAGTTAGCGTGAGGGTCAGGTTAGGGTTGGGGTTGAGCTTAAGGTGTCCGCCTAGGGTTAGGGTTAGGTCTGTGGTTTGAGTTAGGCTTCAGGTTAGGTTAGGTTTGAACTTAGTTTGAGGGAGTAAGTTTAGGGCTACTGTTAGTTTTCGGTTCAGTGTTACGGTTGGAGATCGCTTCAGGGTCAGGTTAGGGTTGGGGTTGAGCTTCAGGTGTCCGCCTCGGGTTAGGATTAGGTCTATGGTTTGAGTTAGGCTTCAGGTTAGATTATGTTTGAAGTTAGTTTGAGCGTTTAAGTTCAGGGCTACTGTTAGTTTTCGGTTAACTGTTACAGTTGGAGTAAGCGTCAGGGTCAGGTTAGGGTGGGGGTTAAGCATAAGTTGTCCGCCTAGGGTTTGGGTTAGGTCTATGATTTGATTTAGGCTTCAGGTTAGGTTAGGTTTGAACTTAGTTTGAGGGAGTCAGTTTAGGGCTACTGTTAGTTTTCGGTTAACTGTTACGGTTGGAGTAAGCATCAGGGTCAGGTTAGGTTTGGGGTTGAGCTTAAGCTGTCCGCCTAGGGTTAGGGTTAGGTGTATGGTTTGATTTAGGCTTCAGGTTAGGTTAGGTTTGAACTTAGTTTGAGGGAGTAAGTTTAGGGCTACTGTTAGTTTTTGGTTCAGTGTTACATTTGGAGTTAGCGTGAGTGTCCGGTTAGGGTTGGGGTTGAGTTTAAGGTGTCCGCCTAGGGTTAGGGGTACGTCTGTGGTTTGAGATAGGCTTCAGGTTAGGTTAGATTTGAACTTAGTTTGAGGGAGTAAGTTTAGGGCTACTGTCAGTTTTCGGTTCAGTGTTACGGTTGGAGATAGCGTCAGGGTCAGGTTAGGGTTGTGGTTGAGCTTTAGGTGTCCACCTAGGGTTAGGGTTAGGTCTATGGTTTGAGTTAGGCTTCAGGTTAGATTATGTTTGAAGTTAGTTTGAGGGTTTAAGTTCAGGGCTACTGTTAGTTTTCGGTTAACTGTTACAGTTGGAGTAAGCGTCAGGGTCAGGTTAGGGTGGGGGTTAAGCATAAGTTGTCCGCCTAGGGTTTGGGTTAGGTCTATGATTTGATTTAGGCTTCAGGTTAGGTTAGGTTTGAAGTTAGTTTGAGGGAGTAAGTTTAGGGCTATGGGTAGTTTTCGGTTCAGTGTTACGGTTGGAGATAGCGTCAGGGTCAGGTTATGGTGGGGTTGAGCTTCAGGTGTCCGCCTAGGGTTAGGGTTAGGTCTATGGTTTGAGTTAGGCTTCAGGTTAGGTTAGGTTTGAACTTAGTTTGAGGGAGTAAGTTTAGGGCTACTGTTAGTTTTCGGTTCAGTGTTACGGTTGGACTTAGCGTGAGGGTCAAATTAGGGTTCGTGTTGAGCTTAAGGTGTCCGTCTAGGGTAAGGGTTAGGTGTATGGTTTCATTTAGGCTTAAGGTTAGGTTAGGTTTGAACTTAGTTTGAGTGAGTAAGTTTAGGGCTACTGTTAGTTTTCGGGAAACTGTAATGGTTGGAGTTAGCGTCAGGGCAAGGTTAGGTTTGGCGTTGAGATTAAGGTGTCCGCCTATGGTTAGGGTTAGGTGTATGGTTTAATTTACACTTCAGGTTAGGTTAGGTTTGAAGTTAGTTTGAGGGAGTAAGTTTAGGGCTACTGTTAGTTTTCGGTTCAGTGTTACGGTTGGAGTTAGCGTGAGGGTCAGGTTAGGGTTGGGGTTAAGCTTAAGGTGTCCGCCTAGGGTTAGGGATAGGTCTGTGGTTTGAGTTAGGCTTCAGGTTAGGTTGGTTTGAACTCAGTTTGAGGGAGTAAGTTTAGGGCTACTGTTAGTTTTCGGTTCAGTGTTATGGTTGGAGATAGCGTCAGGGTCAGGTTAGGCTTGGGGTTGAGCTTAAGGTGTCCGCCTAGGGTTAGGGTTAGGTCTATGGTTTGAGTTAGGCTTCAGGTTAGATTAGGTTTGAAGTTAGTTTGAGGGTGTAAGTTCAGGGCTACTGTTAGTTTTCGGTTAACTGTTACAGTTGGAGTAAGCGTCAGGGTCAGGTTAGTTTGGGGGTTAAGCATAAGTTGTCCGCCTAGGGTTAGGGTTAGGTCTATTGTTTGAGTTAGGCTTCAGGTTAGGTTAGGGTTGAACTTAGTTTGAGGGAGTAAGTTTAGGGCTACTGTTAGTTTTCGGTTCAGTGTTACGGTTGGAGATAGCGTCAGGGTCAGGTTAGGGTTGGGGTTGAGCTTCAGGTGTCCGCCTATTGTTAGGGTTATGTCTATGATTTGAGTTAGGCTTCAGGTTAGGTTAAGTTTGAACTTAGTTTGAGCGAGTAAGTTCACGGCTACTCTTAGTTTTTGGTTCAGTCATATGGTTGGAGTTAGCCTGGAGGTCAGGTTAGGGTTGGGATTGAGCTTAAGGTGTCCGCCTAGGGTTAGGGTTAGGTGATTGGTTTGATTTAGGCTTCAGGTTAGGTTAGGTTTGAAGTTAGTTTGAGGGAGTAAGTTTAGGGCTACTGTTAGTTTTCGGTTAACTGTTACAGTTGGAGTAAGCGTCAGGGTCAGGGTATGGTAGGGGTTAAGCATAAGGTGTCCGCGTAGGGTTAGGGTCAGGTCTATGATTTGATTTAGGCTTCAGGTTAGATTAGGTTTGAACTTAGTTTGAGGGAGTCAGTTTAGGGCTGCTGTTAGTTTTCGGTTAACTGTTACAGTTGGAGTAAGCGTCAGGGTCAGGTTAGGTGTGGGGTTGAGCTTAAGGTGTCCGCCTAGGGTTAGGGTTAGGTCTATGGTTTCATTTAGGCTTCAGGTTAGGTTAGGTTTGAACTTAGTTTGAGGGAGTAAGTTTAGGCCTATTGTATTTTTCGGTTCAGTGTTATGGTTGAATTTAGCCTCAGGGTCAGGTTAGGGTTGGGGTCAAGCTTAAGGTGTCCGCCTAGGGTTAGGGTTAGGTCTATTGTTTGAGTTAGGCTTCAGGATAGGTTAGGTTTGAACTTAGTTTGAGGGCGTAAGTTTAGGGCTAGTGTTAGTTTTCGGTTCAGTGTTACGGTTGGAGTTAGCGTGAGGGTCAGGTTAGTGTTGGGGTTGAGCTTAAGGTGTCCGCCTAGGGTTAGGGTTAGGTCTGTGGTTTGAGTTAGGCTTCAGGTTAGGTTAGGTTTGAACTTAGTTTGAGGGAGTAAGTTTAGGGCTACTGTTAGTTTTCGGTTCAGTGTTATGGTTGGAGATAGCGTCAGGGTCAGGTTAGGGTTGGGGTTGAGCTTAAGGTGTCCGCCTAGGGTTAGGGTTAGGTCTATGGTTTGAGTTAGGCTTCAGGTTAGATTAGGTTTGAAGTTAGTTTGAGGGTGTAAGTTCAGGGCTACTGTTAGTTTTCGGTTAACTGTTACAGTTGGAGTAAGCGTCACGGTCAGGTTAGTTTGGGGGTTAAGCATAAGTTGTCCGCCTAGGGTTAGGGTTAGGTCTATGACTTGATTTAGGCTTCAGGTTAGGTTAGGTTTGAACTTAGTTTGAGGGAGTAAGTTTAGGGCTACTGTTAGTTTTCGGTTCAGTGTTACGGTTGGAGATAGCGTCAGGGTCAGGTTAGGGTTGGGGTTGAGCTTCAGGTGTCCGCCTATTGTTAGGGTTATGTCTATGATTTGAGTTAGGCTTCAGGTTATGTTAGGTTTGAACTTAGTTTGAGCGAGTAAGTTTAGGGCTACTCTTAGTTTTCGGTTCAGTGATATGGTTGGAGTTAGCCTGGAGGTCAGGTTAGGGTTGGGGTTGAGCTTAAGGTGTCCGCCGAGGGTTAGGGTTAGGTGTATGGTTTGATTTAGGCTTCAGGTTAGGTTAGGTTTGAACTTAGTTTGAGGGAGTAAGTTTAGGGCTACTGTTAGTTTTCGGGAAACTGTTTCGGTTGGAGTTAGCATGAGGGCCAGGTTAGGGTTGGGGTTGAGATTAAGGTGTCCGCCTAGGGTTAGGGTTAGGTGTTTGGTTTGATTTAGGCTTCAGGTTAGGTTAGGTTTCAAGTTAGTTTGAGGGAGTAAGCTTAGGGCTACTGTTAGTTTTCGGTTAACTGTTACAGTTGGAGTAAGCGTCAGGGTCAGGGTAGGGTGGGGGTTAAGCATAAGGTGTCCGCCTAGGGTTAGGGTTAGGTCTATGATTTGATTTAGGCTTCAGGTTAGATTAGGTTTGAACTTAGTTTGAGGGAGTCACTTTAGGGCTACTGTTAGTTTTCGGTTAACTGTTACGGTTGGAGTAAGCGTCAGGGTCAGGTTAGGTTTGGGGTTGAGCTTAAGGTGTCCGCCTAGGGTTAGGGTTAGGTCTGTGGTTTGAGTTATGATTCAGGTTATGTTAGGTTTGAACTTAGTTTGAGGGAGTAAGTTTGGGGCTACTGTTAGTTTTCGGTTCAGTGTTACGGTTGGAGTTAGCGTGAGGGTCAGGTTAGTGTTGGGGTTGAGCTTAAGGTGTCCGCCTAGGGTTATGGTTAGGTCTGTGGTTTGAGTTAGGCTTCAGGTTAGGTTAGGTTTGAACTTAGTTTGAGGGCATAAGTTTAGGGCTATTGTTAGTTTTCGGTTCAGTGTTACGGTTGGAGTTAGCGTGAGGGTCAGGTTAGTGTTGGGGTTGAGCTTAAGGTTTCTGCCTAGGTTTAGGGTTAGGTCTGTGATTTGAGTTAGGCTTCAGGTTAGGTTAGGTTTGAACTTAGTTTTAGGGAGAAAGTTTAGGACTACTGTTAGTTTTCGGTTCAGTGTTACGGTTGGAGATAGCGTCAGGGTCAGGTTAGGCTTGGGGTTGAGCTTCACGTGTCGGCCTAGGGTTAGGGTTAGGTCTATGGTTTGAGTTAGGCTTCAGGTTAGGTTAGGTTTGAACTTAGTTTGAGGGAGTAAGTTTATGGCTACTCTTAGTTTTCGGGTAACTGTTACTGTTGGAGTTAGCGTCAGGGCCAGGTTAGGTTTGGGGTTGAGCTTAAGGTGTCCGCCTAGGGTTAGGGTTAGGTCTATGGTTTCATTGAGGCTTCTGGTTTGGTTAGGATTGAACTTAGTTTGAGGGAGTAAGTTTAGGGCTACTGTTAGTTTTCGGTTCAGTGTTCCGGTTGGATTTAGCCTCAGGTTCATGTTAGGGCTGGGGTTAAGCTTAAGGTGTCCGCCTAGGGTTAGGATTAGGTCTATGATTTGATTTAGCCTTCAGGTTAGATTAGGTTTGAACTTAGTTTGAGCGAGTAAGTTCACAGCTACTCTTAGTTTTTGGTTCAGTGATATGGATGGAGTTAACCTGGAGGTCAGGTTAGGGTTGGGATTGAGCTTAAGGTGTCCGCCTAGGGTTAGGGTTAGGTGATTGGTTTGATTTAGGCTTCAGGTTAGGTTAGGTTTGAAGTTAGTTTGAGGGAGTAAGTTTAGGGCTACTGTTAGTTTTCGGTTAACTGTTACAGTTGGAGTAAGCGTCAGGGTCAGGGTAGGGTGGGGGTTAAGCATAAGGTGTCCGCGTAGGGTTAGGGTCAGGTCTATGATTTGATTTAGGCTTCAGGTTAGATTAGGTTTGAACTTAGTTTGAGGGAGTCAGTTTAGGGCTGCTGTTAGTTTTCGGTTAACTGTTACAGTTGAAGTAAGCGTCAGGGTCAGGTTAGGTTTGGGGTTGAGCTTAAGGTGGCCGCCTAGGGTTAGGGTTAGGTCTATGGTTTCATTTAGGCTTCAGGTTAGGTTAGGTTTGAACTTAGTTTGAGGGAGTAAGTTTAGGCCTATTGTATTTTTCGGTTCAGTGTTATGGTTGAATTTAGCCTCAGGGTCAGGTTAGGGTTGGGGTCAAGCTTAAGGTGTCCGCCTAGGGTTAGGGTTAGGTCTATTGTTTGAGTTAGGCTTCAGGATAGGTTAGGTTTGAACTTAGTTTGAGGGCGTAAGTTTATGGCTACTGTTAGTTTTCGGTTCAGTGTTACGGTTGGAGTTAGCGTGAGGGTCAGGTTAGTGTTGGGGTTGAGCTTAAGGTGTCCGCCTAGGGTTAGGGTTAGGTCTGTGGTTTGAGTTAGGCTTCAGGTTAGGTTAGGTTTGAACTTAGTTTGAGGGAGTAAGTTTAGGGCTACTGTTAGTTTTCGGGAAACTGTTTCGGTTGGAGTTAGCGTGAGGGCCAGGTTAGGGCTGGGTTGAGATTAAGGTGTCCGCCTAGGGTTAGGGTTAGGTGTTTGGTTTGATTTAGGCTTCAGGTTAGGTTAGGTTTGAAGTTAGTTTGAGGGAGTAAGCTTAGGGCTACTGTTAGCTTTCGGTTAACTGTTACAGTTGGAGTAAGCGTCAGGGTCAGGGTAGGGTGGGGGTTAAGAATAAGGTGTCCGCCTAGGGTTAGGGTTAGGTCTATGATTTGATTTAGGCTTCAGGTTAGATTAGGTTTGAACTTAGTTTGAGCGAGTAAGTTCACGGCTACTCTTAGTTTTTGGTTCAGTGATATGGTTGGAGTTAGCCTGGAGGTCAGGTTAGGGTTGGGATTGAGCTTAAGGTGTCCGCCTATGGTTAGGGTTAGGTGATTGGTTTGATTTAGGCTTCAGGTTAGGTTAGGTTTGAAGTTAGTTTGAGGGAGTAAGTTTAGGGCTACTGTTAGTTTTCGGTTAACTGTTACAGTTGGAGTAAGCGTCAGGGTCAGGGTAGGGTGGGGGTTAAGCATAAGGTGTCCGCGTAGGGTTAGGGTCAGGTCTATGATTTGATTTAGGCTTCAGGTTAGATTAGGTTTGAACTTAGTTTGAGGGAGTCAGTTTAGGGCTGCTGTTAGTTTTCGGTTAACTGTTACAGTTGGAGTAAGCGTCAGGGTCAGGTTAGGTTTGGGGTTGAGCTTAAGGTGTCCGCCTAGGGTTAGGGTTAGGTCTATGGTTTCATTTAGGCTTCAGGTTAGGTTAGGTTTGAACTTAGTTTGAGGGAGTAAGTTTAGGGCTACTGTTAGTTTTCGGTTCAGTGTTACGTTTGGAGATAGCGTCATGGTCAAGTTAGGGTTGGGGTTGAGATTCAGGTGTCTGCCTAGGGTTAGGGTTAGGTCTATGGTTTGAGTTAGGCTTCAGGTTAGGTTACGTTTGAACTTAGTTTGAGGGAGTAAGTTTAGGCCTATTGTATTTTTCGGTTCAGTGTTATGGTTGAATTTAGCCTCAGGGTCAGGTTAGGGTTAGGGTCAAGCTTAAGGTGTCCGCCTAGGGTTAGGGTTAGGTTTATTGTTTGAGTAGGCTTCAGGTTAGGTTAGGTTTGAACTTAGTTTGAGGGCGTAAGTTTAGGGCTACTGTTAGTTTTCTTTCAGTGTTACGGTTGGAGTTAGCGTGAGGGTCAGGTTAGTGTTGGGGTTGAGCTTAAGGTGTCAGCCTAAGGTTAGGGTTAGGTCTGTGGTTTGAGTTAGGCTTCAGGTTAGGTTGGGTTTGAACTTAGTTTGAGGGAGTAAGTTTGGGGTACTGTTAGTTTTCGGTTCAGTGTTATGATTGGAGATAGCGTGAGGGTCAGGTTAGTGTTGGGGTTGAGCTTAAGGTGTCCGCCTAGGGTTAGGGTTAGGTCTGTGGTTTGAGTTAGGCTTCAGGTTAGGTTAGGTTTGAACTTAGTTTGAGGGAGTAAGTTTAGGCCTAATGTATTTTTCGGTTCAGTGTTACGGTTGAATTTAGCCTCAGGGTCAGGTTAGGGTTGGGGTCAAGCTTAAGGTGTCCGCCTAGGGTTAGGGTGAGGTCTGTTGTTTGAGTTAGGCTTCAGGTTAGGTTAGGGTTGAACTTAGTTTGAGCGAGTAAGTTTAGGGCTACTCTTAGTTTTCGGTTCAGTGATATGGTTGGAGTTAGCCTGGAGGTCAGGTTAGGGTTGGGGTTGAGCTTAAGGTGTCCGCCTAGAGTTAGGGTTAGGTGTATGGTTTGATTTAGGCTTCAGGTTAGGTTAGGTTTGAACTTAGTTTGAGGGAGTAAGTTTAGGGCTACTGTTAGTTTTCGGGAAACTGTTTCGGTTGGAGTTAGCGTGAGGGCCAGGTTAGGGTTGGGGTTGATATTAAGGTGTCCGCCTAGGGTTAGGGTTAGGTGTTTGGTTTGATTTAGGCTTCAGGTTAGGTTAGGTTTGAAGTTAGTTTGAGGGTGTAAGTTCAGGGCTACTGTTAGTTTTCGGTTAACTGTTACAGTTGGAGTAAGCGTCAGGGTCAGGTTAGTTTGGGGGTTAAGCATAAGTTGTCCGCCTAGGTTTAGGGTTAGGTCTATTGTTTGAGTTAAGCTTCAGGTTAGGTTAGGGTTGAACTTAGTTTGAGGGAGTAAGTTTAGGGCTACTGTTAGTTTTCGGTTCAGTGTTACGGTTGGAGATAGCGTCAGGGTCAGGTTAGGGTTGGGGTTGAGCTTCAGGTGTCCGCCTATTGTTAGGGTTATGTCTATGATTTGAGTTAGGCTTCAGGTTAGGTTAGGTTTGAACTTAGTTTGAGCGAGTAAGTTCACGGCTACTCTTAGTTTTTGGTTCAGTCATATGGTTGGAGTTAGCCTGGAGGTCAGGTTAGGGTTGGGATTGAGCTTAAGGTGTCCGCCTAGGGTTAGGGTTAGGTGATTGGTTTGATTTAGGCTTCAGGTTAGGTTAGGTTTGAAGTTAGTTTGAGGGAGTAAGTTTAGGGCTACTGTTAGTTTTCGGTTAACTGTTACAGTTGGAGTAAGCGTCAGGGTCAGGGTATGGTGGGGGTTAAGCATAAGGTGTCCGCGTAGGGTTAGGGTCAGGTCTATGATTTGATTTAGGCTTCAGGTTAGATTAGGTTTGAACTTAGTTTGAGGGAGTCAGTTTAGGGCTGCTGTTAGTTTTCGGTTAACTGTTACAGTTGGAGTAAGCGTCAGGGTCAGGTTAGGTGTGGGGTTGAGCTTAAGGTGTCCGCCTAGGGTTAGGGTTAGGTCTATGGTTTCATTTAGGCTTCAGGTTAGGTTAGGTTTGAACTTAGTTTGAGGGAGTAAGTTTAGGCCTATTGTATTTTTCGGTTCAGTGTTATGGTTGAATTTAGCCTCAGGGTCAGGTTAGGGTTGGGGTCAAGCTTAAGGTGTCCGCCTAGGGTTAGGGTTAGGTCTATTGTTTGAGTTAGGCTTCAGGATAGGTTAGGTTTGAACTTAGTTTGAGGGCGTAAGTTTAGGGCTAGTGTTAGTTTTCGGTTCAGTGTTACGATTGGAGTTAGCGTGAGGGTCAGGTTAGTGTTGGGGTTGAGCTTAAGGTGTCCGCCTAGGGTTAGGGTTAGGTCTGTGGTTTGAGTTAGGCTTCAGGTTAGGTTAGGTTTGAACTTAGTTTGAGGGAGTAAGTTTAGGGCTACTGTTAGTTTTCGGTTCAGTGTTATGGTTGGAGATAGCGTCAGGGTCAGGTTAGGGTTGGGGTTGAGCTTAAGGTGTCCGCCTAGGGTTAGGGTTAGGTCTATGGTTTGAGTTAGGCTTCAGGTTAGATTAGGTTTGAAGTTAGTTTGAGGGTGTAAGTTCAGGGCTACTGTTAGTTTTCGGTTAACTGTTACAGTTGGAGTAAGCGTCACGGTCAGGTTAGTTTGGGGGTTAAGCATAAGTTGTCCGCCTAGGGTTAGGGTTAGGTCTATGACTTGATTTAGGCTTCAGGTTAGGTTAGGTTTGAACTTAGTTTGAGGGAGTAAGTTTAGGGCTACTGTTAGTTTTCGGTTCAGTGTTACGGTTGGAGATAGCGTCAGGGTCAGGTTAGGGTTGGGGTTGAGCTTCAGGTGTCCGCCTATTGTTAGGGTTATGTCTATGATTTGAGTTAGGCTTCAGGTTATGTTAGGTTTGAACTTAGTTTGAGCGAGTAAGTTTAGGGCTACTCTTAGTTTTCGGTTCAGTGATATGGTTGGAGTTAGCCTGGAGGTCAGGTTAGGGTTGGGGTTGAGCTTAAGGTGTCCGCCGAGGGTTAGGGTTAGGTGTATGGTTTGATTTAGGCTTCAGGTTAGGTTAGGTTTGAACTTAGTTTGAGGGAGTAAGTTTAGGGCTACTGTTAGTTTTCGAGAAACTGTTTCGGTTGGAGTTAGCATGAGGGCCAGGTTAGGGTTGGGGTTGAGATTAAGGTGTCCGCCTAGGGTTAGGGTTAGGTGTTTGGTTTGATTTAGGCTTCAGGTTAGGTTAGGTTTCAAGTTAGTTTGAGGGAGTAAGCTTAGGGCTACTGTTTGTTTTCGGTTAACTGTTACAGTTGGAGTAAGCGTCAGGGTCAGGGTAGGGTGGGGGTTAAGCATAAGGTGTCCGCCTAGGGTTAGGGTTAGGTCTATGATTTGATTTAGGCTTCAGGTTAGATTAGGTTTGAACTTAGTTTGAGGGAGTCACTTTAGGGCTACTGTTAGTTTTCGGTTAACTGTTATGGTTGGAGTAAGCGTCAGGGTCAGGTTAGGTTTGGGGTTGAGCTTAAGGTGTCCGCCTAGGGTTAGGGTTAGGTCTGTGGTTTGAGTTATGATTCAGGTTAGGTTAGGTTTGAACTTAGTTTGAGGGAGTAAGTTTGGGGCTACTGTTAGTTTTCGGTTCAGTGTTACGGTTGGAGTTAGCGTGAGGGTCAGGTTAGTGTTGGGGTTGAGCTTAAGGTGTCCGCCTAGGGTTATGGTTAGGTCTGTGGTTTGAGTTAGGCTTCAGGTTAGGTTAGGTTTGAACTTAGTTTGAGGGCATAAGTTTAGGGCTATTGTTAGTTTTCGGTTCAGTGTTACGGTTGGAGTTAGCGTGAGGGTCAGGTTAGTGTTGGGGTTGAGCTTAAGGTTTCCGCCTAGGTTTAGGGTTAGGTCTGTGATTTGAGTTAGGCTTCAGGTTAGGTTAGGTTTGAACTTAGTTTTAGGGAGAAAGTTTAGGACTACTGTTAGTTTTCGGTTCAGTGTTACGGTTTGAGATAGCGTCAGGGTCAGGTTAGGCTTGGGGTTGAGCTTCAGGTGTCGGCCTAGGGTTAGGGTTAGGTCTATGGTTTGAGTTAGGCTTCAGGTTAGGTTAGGTTTGAACTTAGTTTGAGGGAGTAAGTTTATGGCTACTGTTAGTTTTCGGGTAACTGTTACTGTTGGAGTTAGCGTCAGGGCCAGGTTAGGTTTGGGGTTGAGCTTAAGGTGTCCGCCTAGGGTTAGGGTTAGGTCTATGGTTTCATTGAGGCTTCTGGTTTGGTTAGGATTGAACTTAGTTTGAGGGAGTAAGTTTAGGGCTACTGTTAGTTTTCGGTTCAGTGTTCCGGTTGGATTTAGCCTCAGGTTCATGTTAGGGCTGGGGTTAAGCTTAAGGTGTCCGCCTAGGGTTAGGATTAGGTCTATGATTTGATTTAGCCTTCAGGTTAGATTAGGTTTGAACTTAGTTTGAGCGAGTAAGTTCACGGATACTCTTAGTTTTTGGTTCAGTGATATGGATGGAGTTAACCTGGAGGTCAGGTTAGGGTTGGGATTGAGCTTAAGGTGTCCGCCTAGGGTTAGGGTTAGGTGATTGGTTTGATTTAGGCTTCAGGTTAGGTTAGGTTTGAAGTTAGTTTGAGGGAGTAAGTTTAGGGCTACTGTTAGTTTTCGGTTAACTGTTACAGTTGGAGTAAGCGTCAGGGTCAGGGTAGGGTGGGGGTTAAGCATAAGGTGTCCGCGTAGGGTTAGGGTCAGGTCTATGATTTGATTTAGGCTTCAGGTTAGATTAGGTTTGAACTTAGTTTGACGGAGTCAGTTTAGGGCTGCTGTTAGTTTTCGGTTAACTGTTACAGTTGAAGTAAGCGTCAGGGTCAGGTTAGTTTTGGGGTTGAGCTTAAGGTGGCCGCCTAGGGTTAGGGTTAGGTCTATGGTTTCATTTAGGCTTCAGGTTAGGTTAGGTTTGAACTTAGTTTGAGGGAGTAAGTTTAGGCCTATTGTATTTTTCGGTTCAGTGTTATGGTTGAATTTAGCCTCAGGGTCAGGTTAGGGTTGGGGTCAAGCTTAAGGTGTCCGCCTAGGGTTAGGGTTAGGTCTATTGTTTGAGTTAGGCTTCAGGATAGGTTAGGTTTGAACTTAGTTTGAGGGCGTAAGTTTAGGGCTACTGTTAGTTTTCGGTTCAGTGTTACGGTTGGAGTTAGCGTGAGGGTCAGGTTAGTGTTGGGGTTGAGCTTAAGGTGTCCGCCTAGGGTTAGGGTTAGGTCTGTGGTTTGAGTTAGGCTTCAGGTTAGGTTAGGTTTGAACTTAGTTTGAGGGAGTAAGTTTAGGGCTACTGTTAGTTTTCGGGAAACTGTTTCGGTTGGAGTTAGCGTGAGGGCCAGGTTAGGGCTGGGTTGAGATTAAGGTGTCCGCCTAGGGTTAGGGTTAGGTGTTTGGTTTGATTTAGGCTTCAGGTTAGGTTAGGTTTGAAGTTAGTTTGAGGGAGTAAGCTTAGGGCTACTGTTAGCTTTCGGTTAACTGTTACAGTTGGAGTAAGCGTCAGGGTCAGGGTAGGGTGGGGGTTAAGAATAAGGTGTCCGCCTAGGGTTAGGGTTAGGTCTATGATTTGATTTAGGCTTCAGGTTAGATTAGGTTTGAACTTAGTTTGAGCGAGTAAGTTCACGTCTACTCTTAGTTTTTGGTTCAGTGATATGGTTGGAGTTAGCCTGGAGGTCAGGTTAGGGTTGGGATTGAGCTTAAGGTGTCCGCCTATGGTTAGGGTTAGGTGATTGGTTTGATTTAGGCTTCAGGTTAGGTTAGGTTTGAAGTTAGTTTGAGGGAGTAAGGTTAGGGCTACTGTTAGTTTTCGGTTAACTGTTACAGTTGGAGTAAGCGTCAGGGTCAGGGTAGGGTGGGGGTTAAGCATAAGGTGTCCGCGTAGGGTTAGGGTCAGGTCTATGATTTGATTTAGGCTTCAGGTTAGATTAGGTTTGAACTTAGTTTGAGGGAGTCAGTTTAGGGCTGCTGTTAGTTTTCGGTTAACTGTTACAGTTGGAGTAAGCGTCAGGGTCAGGTTAGGTTTGGGGTTGAGCTTAAGGTGTCCGCCTAGGGTTAGGGTTAGGTCTATGGTTTCATTTAGGCTTCAGGTTAGGTTAGGTTTGAACTTAGTTTGAGGGAGTAAGTTTAGGGCTACTGTTAGTTTTCGGTTCAGTGTTACGTTTGGAGATAGCGTCATGGTCAAGTTAGGGTTGGGGTTGAGATTCAGGTGTCTGCCTAGGGTTAGGGTTAGGTCTATGGTTTGAGTTAGGCTTCAGGTTAGGTTAGGTTTGAACTTAGTTTGAGGGAGTAAGTTTAGGCCTATTGTATTTTTCGGTTCAGTGTTATGGTTGAATTTAGCCTCAGGGTCAGGTTAGGGTTAGGGTCAAGCTTAAGGTGTCCGCCTAGGGTTAGGGTTAGGTTTATTGTTTGAGTTAGGCTTCAGGTTAGGATAGGTTTGAACTTAGTTTGAGGGCGTAAGTTTAGGGCTACTGTTAGTTTTCTTTCAGTGTTACGGTTGGAGTTAGCGTGAGGGTCAGGTTAGTGTTGGGGTTGAGCTTAAGGTGTCCGCCTAAGGTTAGGGTTAGGTCTGTGGTTTGAGTTAGGCTTCAGGTTAGGTTGGGTTTGAACTTAGTTTGAGGGAGTAAGTTTGGGGTACTGTTAGTTTTCGGTTCAGTGTTATGATTGGAGATAGCGTGAGGGTCAGGTTAGTGTTGGGGTTGAGCTTAAGGTGTCCGCCTAGGGTTAGGGTTAGGTCTGTGGTTTGAGTTAGGCTTCAGGTTAGGTTAGGTTTGAACTTAGTTTGAGGGAGTAAGTTTAGGCCTAATGTATTTTTCGGTTCAGTGTTACGGTTGAATTTAGCCTCAGGGTCAGGTTAGGGTTGGGGTCAAGCTTAAGGTGTCCGCCTAGGGTTAGGGTGAGGTCTGTTGTTTGAGTTAGGCTTCAGGTTAGGTTAGGGTTGAACTTAGTTTGAGCGAGTAAGTTTAGGGCTACTCTTAGTTTTCGGTTCAGTGATATGGTTGGAGTTAGCCTGGAGGTCAGGTTAGGGTTGGGGTTGAGCTTAAGGTATCCGCCTAGTGTTAGGGTTAGGTGTATGGTTTCATTTAGGCTTCAGGTTAGGTTAGGTTTGAACTTAGTATCAGGGAGTAAGTTTAGAGCTACTGTTAGTTTTCGGGAAACTGTTTTGGTTGGAGCTGGCATGAGGGCCAGGTTAGGGTTGAGGTTTAGATTAAGGTGTCCGCCTAGGGTTAGGGTTAGGTGTTTGGTTTGATTTAGGCTTCAGGTTAGGTTAGGTTTGAAGTTAGTTTGAGGGAGTAAGCTTAGGGCTACTGTTAGTTTTCGGTTAACTGTTACAGTTGGAGTAAGCGTCAGGGTCAGGGTAGGCTGGGGGTTAAGCATAAGGTGTCCGCCTAGGGTTAGGGTTAGGTCTATGATTTGATTTAGGCTTCAGGTTAGATTAGGTTTGAACTTAGTTTGAGGGAGTCAGTTTAGGGCTACTGTTAGTTTTCGGTTAACTGTTACGGTTGGAGTAAGCGTCAGTGTCAGGTTAGGTTTGGGGTTGAGCTTAAGGTGTCCGCCTCGGGTTAGGGTTAGGTCTATGGTTTCATTTAGGCTTCATGTTAGGTTAGGTTTGAACTTAGTTTGAGGGAGTAACTTTAGGGCTACTGTTAGTTTTCGGTTCAGTGTTACGGTTGGAGATAGCGTCATGGTCAAGTTAGGGTTGGGGTTGAGATTCAGGTGTCTGCCTAGGGTTAGGGTTAGGTCTATGGTTTGAGTTAGGCTTCAGGTTAGGTTAGGTTTGAACTTAGTTTGAGGGAGTAAGTTTAGGCCTATTGTATTTTTCGGTTCAGTGTTATGGTTGAATTTAGCCTCAGGGTCAGGTTAGGGTTGGGGTCATGCTTAAGGTGTCCGCCTAGGGTTAGGGTTAGGTCTATTGTTTGAGTAAGGCTTCAGGTTAGGTTAGGTTTGAACTTAGTTTGAGGGCGTAAGTTTAGGGCTACTGTTAGTTTTCGGTTCAGTGTTACGGTTGGAGTTAGCGTGAGGGTCAGGTTAGGGTTGGGGTTGAGCTTAAGGTGTCCGCCTAGGGTTAGGGTTAGGTCTGTGGTTTGAGTTAGGCTTCAGGTTAGGTTAGGTTTGAACTTAGTTTGAGGGAGTAAGTTTGGGGCTACTGTTATTTTTCGGTTCAGTGTTACGGTTGGAGATAGCGTCATGGTCAAGTTAGGGTTGGGATTAAGATTCAGGTGTCCGCCTAGGGTTAGGGTTAGGTCTATGGTTAGAGTTAGTCTTCAGGTTAGGTTAGGTTTGAACTTAGTTTGAGGGAGTATGTTTAGGCCTATTTTATTTTTCGGTTCAGTGTTATGGTTGAATTTAGCCTCAGGGTCAGGTTAGGGTTGGGGTCAAGCTTAAGGTGTCTGCCTAGGGTTAGGGTTAGGTTTATTGTTTGAGTTAGGCTTCAGGTTAGGTTAGGTTTGAACTTAGTTTGTGGGAATAAGGTTTGGATACTGTTAGTTTTCTGTTCAGTGTTACGGTTGGAGATAGCGTGAGCGTCAGGTTAGGTTTGGGGTTGAGCTTAAGGTGTTCGCCTAGGGTTAGGGTTAGGTGAATGGTTTGATTTAGGCTTCAGGTTAGGTTAGGTTTGAACTTAGTTTGAGGGAGTAAGTTTAGGACTACTGCTAGTTTTCGTTTAAGTGTTACGGTTGGAGTAAGCGTCAGGGTCAGGTTAGGGTGGCGGTTAAGCATAAGGTTTCCGCCTAGGGTTAGGGTTAGGTCTATGGTTTCATTTAGGCTTCAGGTTAGGTTAGGATTGAACTTAGTTTGAGGGAGTAAGTTTAGGACTACTGTTATTTTTCGGTTAACTGTTACGGTTGGAGTAAGCGTCAGGGTCAGGTTAGAGTGGGGTTTAAGCATAAGGTGTCCGCCTAGGGTTAGGGTTAGGTCTATGGTTTCATTTAGGCTTCAGGTTAGGTTAGGATTGAACTTAGTTTGAGGGAGTAAGTTTAGAGCTACTGTTAGTTTTCGGTTCAGTGTTACGTTTGGAGTTAGCGTTAGGGTCCGGTTAAGGTTGGGGTTGAGCTTAAGGTGTCCGCCTAGGTTTAGGGTTAGGTCTGTGATTTGAGTTAGGCTTCAGGTTAGGTTAGGTTTGAACTTAGTTTGAGGGAGTAAGTTTAGGGCTACTGTTAGTTTTCGGTTCAGTGTTATGGTTGGAGATAGCGTCAGGGTCAGGTTAGGGTTGGGGTTGAGCTTAAGGTGTCCGCCTAGGGTTAGGGTGAGGTCTATGGTTTGAGTTAGGCTTCAGGTTAGATGAGGTTTGAAGTTAGTTTGAGGGTGTAAGTTCAGGGCTACTGTTAGTTTTCGGTTAACTGTTACAGTTGGAGTAAGCGTCAGGGTCAGGTTAGTTTGGGGGTTAAGCATAAGTTGTCCGCCTAGGGTTAGGGTTAGGTCTATGACTTGATTTAGGCTTCAGGTTAGGTTAGGTTTGAACTTAGTTAGAGGGAGTAAGTTTAGGGCTACTGTTAGTTTTCGGTTCAGTGTAACGGTTGGAGTTAGCGTGAGGGTTAGGTTAGGGTTGGGGTTGAGCTTATGGGGTCCGCCTAGGGTTAGGGTTAGGTCTATGGTTTGAGTTAGGCTTCAGGTTAGGTTAGGTTTGAACTTAGTTTGAGGGAGTTAGTTTAGGCCTATTGTATTTTTCGGTTCAGTGTTACGGTTGAATTTAGCCTCAGGGTCAGGTTAGGGTTGGGGTCAAGCTTAAGGTGTCCGCCTAGGGTTAGGGTTAGGTCTATTGTTTGAGTTAGGCTTCAGGTTAGGTTAGGTTTGAACTTAGTTTGAGGGCGTAAGTTTAGGGCTACTGTTAGTTTTCGGTTCAGTGTTACGGTTGGAGTTAGCGTGAGGGTCAGGTTAGGGTTGGGGTTGAGCTTAAGGTGTCCGCCTAGGGTGAGGGTTAGGTCTGTGATTTGAGTTAGGCTTCATGTTAGGTTAGGTTTGAACTTAGTTTGAGGGAGTAAGTTTGGGGCTACTGTTATTTATCGCTTCAGTGTTACGGTTGGAGATAGCGTCAGGGTCAGGTTAGGGTTGTGGTTGAGCTTCAGGTGTCCGCCTAGGGTTAGGGTTAGGTCTATGGTTTGAATTAGGCTTCAGGTTAGGTTAGGTTTGAACTTAGTTTGAGGGAATAAGTTTAGGGCTACTGTTAGTTTTCGGTTCAGTGTTCCGGTTGGATTTAGCCTCAGGTTCATGTTAGGGCTGGGGTTAAGCTTAAGGTGGCCGCCTAGGGTTAGGGCTAGGTCTATTGTTTGAGTTAGGCTTCAGGTTAGGTTAGGTTTGAACTTATTTTGAGGGAGTAAGTTTAGGGCTACTGTTAGTTTTCGGTTCAGTGTTACGGTTGGAGATAGCGTCATGGTCAAGTTAGGGTTGGGATTAAGATTCAGGTGTCCGCCTAGGGTTAGGGTTAGGTCTATGGTTTGAGTTAGGCTTCAGGTTAGATTAGGTTTGAAGTTAGTTTGAGGGTGTAAGTTCAGGGCTACTGTTAGTTTTCGGTTAACTGTTACAGTTGGAGTTAGCGTCAGGGTCAGGTTAGGGAGGGTGTTAAGCATAAGGTGTCTGCCTAGGGTTAGGGTTAGGTCTATGGTTTCATTTAGGCTTCAGGTTAGGTTAGGATTGAACTTAGTTTGAGGGAGTAAGTTTAGGGATATTGTTAGTTTTCGGGAAACTCTTATGTTTGGAGTTAGCGTCAGGGGAAGGTTAGGGTTGGGGTTGAGATTAAGGTGTCTGCCTTGGGTTAGGGTTAGGTGTATGGTTTCATTTAGGCTTAAGGTTAGGTTAGGTTTGAACTTAGTTTGAGGGAGTAAGTTTAGGGCTACTGTTAGTTTTCGGGAAGCTGTTATGGTTGGAGTTAGCGTCAGGGCAAGGTTATGGTTGGGGTTGAGATTAAGGTGTCCGCCTAGGGTTAGGGTTAGGTGTATGGTTTAATTTACGCTTCAGGTTAGCTTAGGTTTGAAGTTAGTTTGAGGGAGTAAGTTTAGGGCTACTGTTAGTTTTCGGTTCAGTGTTACGGTTGGAGTTAGCGTGAGGGTCAGGTTAGGGTTGGGGTTAAGCTTAAGGTGTCCGCCTAGGGTTAGGGTTAGGTCTGTGGTTTGAGTTAGGCTTCAGGTTAGGTTAGGTTGAAACTTAGTTTGAGGGAGTAAGTTTAGGGCTACTGTTAGTTTTCGGTTCAGTGTTATGGTTGGAGATAGCGTCAGGGTCAGGTTAGGGTTGGGGTTGAGCTTAAGGTGTCCGCCTAGGGTTAGGGTTAGGTCTATGGTTTGAGTTAGGCTTCAGGTTAGATTAGGTTTGAAGTTAGTTTGAGGGTGTAAGTTCAGGGCTACTGTTAGTTTTCGGTTAACTGTTACAGTTGGAGTAAGCGTCAGGGTCAGGTTAGTTTGGGGGTTAAGCATAAGTTGTCCGCCTAGGGTTAGGGTTAGGTCTATGACTTGATTTAGGCTTCAGGTTAGGTTAGGTTTGAACTTAGTTAGAGGGAGTAAGTTTAGGGCTACTGTTAGTTTTCGGTTCAGTGTTACGGTTGGAGTTAGCGTGAGGGTTAGGTTAGGGTTGGGGTTGAGCTTATGGGGTCCGCCTAGGGTTAGGGTTAGGTCTATGGTTTGAGTTAGGCTTCAGGTTAGGTTAGGTTTGAACTTAGTTTGAGGGAGTTAGTTTAGGCCTATTGTATTTTTCGGTTCAGTGTTACGGTTGAATTTAGCCTCAGGGTCATGTTAGGGTTGGGGTTGAGCTTAAGGTGTCCGCCTAGGGTTAGGGTTAGGTCTGTGGTTTGAGTTAGGCTTCTCGTTAGGTTAGGTTTGAACTTAGTTTGAGGGAGTAAGTTTAGGGCTATTGTTAGTTTTCGGTTCAGTGTTACGGTTGGAGATAGCGTCATGGTCAAGTTAGGGTTGGGATTAAGATTCAGGTGTCCGCCTAGGGTTAGGGTTAGGTCTGTGGTTTGAGTTAGGCTTCAGGTTAGATTAGGTTTGAAGTTAGTTTGAGGGTGTAAGTTCAGGGCTACTGTTAGTTTTCGGTTAACTGTTACAGTTGGAGTAAGCGTCAGGGTCAGGTTAGTTTGGGGGTTAAGCATAAGTTGTCCGCCTAGGGTTAGGGTTAGGTCTATGACTTGATTTAGGGTTCAGGTTAGGTTAGGTTTGAACTTAGTTAGAGGGAGTAAGTTTAGGGCTACTGTTAGTTTTCGGTTCAGTGTTACGGTTGGAGTTAGCGTGAGGGTTAGGTTAGGGTTGGGGTTGAGCTTATGGGGTCCGCCTAGGGTTAGGGTTAGGTCTATGGTTTGAGTTAGGCTTCAGGTTAGGTTAGGTTTGAACTTAGTTTGAGGGAGTTAGTTTAGGCCTATTGTATTTTTCGGTTCAGTGTTACGGTTGAATTTAGCCTCAGGGTAATGTTAGGGCTGGGGTTAAGCTTAAGGTGGCCGCCTAGGGTTAGGGCTAGGTCTATTGTTTGAGTTAGGCTTCAGGTTAGGTTAGGTTTGAACTTATTTTGAGGGAGTAAGTTTAGGGCTACTGTTAGTTTTCGGTTCAGTGTTACGGTTGGAGTTAGCGTGAGGGTCAGGTTAGGGTTGGGGTTGAGCTTAAGGTGTCCGCCTAGGGTTAGGGTTAGGTCTGTGGTTTGAGTTAGGCTTCTCGTTAGGTTAGGTTTGAACTTAGTTTGAGGGAGTAAGTTTAGGGCTATTGTTAGTTTTCGGTTCAGTGTTACGGTTGGAGATAGCGTCATGGTCAAGTTAGGGTTGGGATTAAGATTCAGGTGTCCGCCTAGGGTTAGGGTTAGGTCTATGGTTTGAGTTAGGCTTCAGGTTAGATTAGGTTTGAAGTTAGTTTGAGGGTGTAAGTTCAGGGCTACTGTTAGTTTTCGGTTAACTGTTACAGTTGGAGTAAGCATCAGGGTCAGGTTAGGGTTGGGGTCAAGCTTAAGGTGTCCGCCTAGGGTTAGTGTTAGGTCTATTGTTTGAGTTAGGTTTCAGGTTAGGTTAGGTTTGAACTTAGTTTGAGGGCGTAAGTTTAGGGCTACTGTTAGTTTTCGGTTCAGTGTTACGGTTGGAGTTAGCGTGAGGGTCAGGTTAGGGTTGGGGTTGAGCTTAAGGTGTCCGCCTAGGGTTAGGGTTAGGTCTGTGGTTTGAGTTAGGCTTCAGGTTAGGTTAGGTTTGAACTTAGTTTGAGGGAGTAAGTTTGGGGCTACTGTTATTTTTCGTTTCAGTGTTACGGTTGGAGATAGCGTCATGGTCAGGTTAGGGTTGTGGTTGAGCTTCAGGTGTCCGCCTAGGGTTAGGGTTAGGTCTATGGTTTGAATTAGGCTTCAGGTTAGTTTAGGTTTGAACTTAGTTTGAGGGAATAAGTTTAGGGCTACTGTTAGTTTTCGGTTCAGTGTTACGTTTGGAGTTAGCGTTAGGGTCCGGTTAAGTTTGGGGTTGAGCTTAAGGTGTCCGCCTAGGTTTAGGGTTAGGTCTGTGATTTGAGTTAGGCTTCAGATTAGGTTAGGATTGAACTTAGTTTTAGGGAGAAAGTATAGGACTACTGTTAGTTTTCGGTTCAGTGTTACGTTTGGAGTTAGCGTTAGGGTCCGGTTAAGTTTGGGGTTGAGCTTAAGGTGTCCGCCTAGGGTTAGGGCTAGGTCTATTGTTTGAGTTAGGCTTCAGGTTAGGTTAGGTTTGAAGTTAGTTTGAGGGAGTAAGTTTAGGGCTACTGTTAGTTTTCGGGTAACTGTTACTGTTGGAGTTAGCGTCAGGTCCAGGTTAGGGTTGGGGTTGAGCTTAAGGTGTCCGCCTAGGGTTAGGGTTAGGTCTATTGTTTGAGTTAGGCTTCAGGTTAGGTTAGGTTTGAACTTAGTTTGAGCGAGTAAGTTTAGGACTACTCTTAGTTTTCGGTTCAGTGATATGGTTTGAGTTAGCCTGGAGGTCAGGTTAGGTTTGGGGTTGAGCTAAAGCTGTCCGCCTAGGGTTAGGGTTAGGTGTATGGTTTGATTTAGGCTTCAGGTTAGGTTAGGTTTGAACTTATTTTGAGGGAGTAAGTTTAGGGCTACTGTTAGTTTTCTGTTAACTGTTACGTTTGGAGTAAGCGTCAGGGTCAGGTTAGGTTTGGGGTTGAGCTTAAGGTGTCCGCCTAGGGTTAGGGTTAGGTGTATGGTTTGATTTAGGCTTCAGGTTAGGTTAGGTTTGAACTTAGTTTGAGGGAGTAAGTTTAGGGCTACTGTTAGTTTTTGGTTCAGTGTTACTTTTGGAGTTAGTGTGAGGGTCCGGTTACGGGTGAGGTTGAGCTTAAGGTGTCCGCCTAGGGTTAGGGTTAGGTCTGTGGTTTGAGTTAGGCTTCAGGTTAGGTTAGATTTGAACTTAGTTTGAGGGAGTAAGTTTAGGGCTACTCTTAGTTTTCGGGTAACTGTTACTGTTGGAGTTAGTGTCAGGGCCAGGTTAGGGTTGGGGTTGAGCTTAAGGTGTCCGTCTAGGGTTAGGGTTAGTTGTGTGTTTTGATTTAGGCTTCAGGTTAGTTTAGGTTTGAACTTAGTTTGAGGGAGTAAGTTTAGGGCTACTGTTAGTTTTCGGGTAACTGTTACGATTGGAGTTAGGGTCAGGGCCAGGTTATGGTTGGGGTTGAGCTGAAGGTGTCCGCCTAGGGTTAAGGTTATGTGTAAGGTTTGATTTAGGCTTCAGGTTAGGTTATGTTTGAACCTAGTTTGAGGGAGTAAGTTTAGGGCTACTGTTAGTTTTCGGTTAACTGTTACGGTTGGAGTAAGCGTCACGGTCAGGTTAGGTTTGGGGTTGAGCTTAAGGTGTCCGCCTAGGGTTAGGGTTAGGTGTATGGTTTGATTTAGGCTTCAGGTTAGGTTAGGTTTTAACTTAATTTGACGGAGTAAGTTTAGGGCTAATGTTAGTTTTCTGTTCAGTATTATGGTTGGAGTTAGCGTCAGGGTCAGGTTAGGGTTGGGGTTAGCTTGAGGTGTCCGACTAGGGTTAGGGTTAGGTCTATGGTTTGAGTTAGGCTTCAGGTTAGGTTAGGTTTGAAGTTAGTTTGAGGGATTAAGTTTAGGGCTACTGTTAGTTTTCGGTTCAGTGTTACGGTTGGAGTTAGCGTGAGGGTCAGGTTAGGGTTGGGGTTGAGCTTAAGGTGTCCACCTAAGGTTAGGGTTAGGTGTATGGTTTGATTTTGGCTTCTGTTTAGGTCAGGTTTGAACTTAGTTTGAGAGAGTAAGTTTAGGGCTACTGTTAGTTTTCGGGTAACTGTTACGGTTGGAGTAAGCGTCAGGGTCAGGTTATGCTGGGGGTTAAGCATAAGGTGTCCGCCTAGGGTTAGGGTTAGGTCTATGGTTTCATTTAGGCTTCAGGTTAGGTTAGGATTGAACTTAGTTTGAGGGAGTAAGTTTAGGGCTACTGTTAGTTTTCGGTTCAGTGTTACGGTTGGAGTTAGCATGAAGGTCCGGTTAGGTTTGGGGTTGAGCTTAAGGTGTCCGCCTAGGGTTAGGGTTAGGTCTGTGGTTTGAGTTAGGCTTCAGGTTAGGTTAGGTTTGAACTTAGTTTGAGGGATTAAGTTTAGGGCTACTGTTAGTTTTCGGGTCAGTGTTACGGTTGGAGATAGCGTCAGGGTCAGGTTAGGGTTGGGGTTGACCTTCAGGTGTCCGCCTAGGGTTATGGTTAGGTCTATGGTTTGAGATAGGCTTCAGGTTAGGTTAGGTTTGAACTTAGTTTGATGGAGTAAGTTTAGGGCTACTGTTAGTTTTCGGTTCAGTGTTACGGTTGGAGATAGCGTCAGTGTCAGGTTAGGGTTGTGATTGAGCTCCAGGTGTCCGCCTAGGGTTAGGGTTAGGTCTATGGTTTCATTTAGGCTTCAGGTTAGGTTAGGATTGAACTTAGTTTCAGGGAGTAAGTTTAGGGCTACTGTTAGTATTCGGGAAACTCTTATGGTTGGAGTTAGCGTAAGGGCAAGGTTAGGGTTGGGGTTGAGATTAAGGTGTCCGCATAGGGTTAGGGATAGGTGTATGGTTTAATTTACGCTTCAGGTTAGGTTAGGTTTGAAGTTAGTTTGAGGGAGTAAGTTTAGGGCTACTGTTAGTTTTCGGTTCAGTGTTACGGTTGGAGTTAGCGTGAGGGTTAGGTTAGGGTTGGGGTTAAGCTTAAGGTGTACGCCTAGGGTTAGGGTTAGGTCTGTGGTTTGAGTTAGGCTTCAGGTTAGGTTAGGTTTGAACTTAGTTTGAGGGAGTAAGTTTAGGGCTAGTGTTAGTTTTGGGTTCAGTGTTATGGTTGGAGATAACGTCAGGGTCAGGTTAGGGTTGGGGTTGAGCTTAAGGTGTCCGCCTAGGGTTAGGGTTAGGTCTATGGTTTGAGTTAGGCTTCAGGTTAGATTAGGTTTGAAGTTAGTTTGAGGGTGTAAGTTCAGGGCTACTGTTAGTTTTCGGTTAACTGTTACAGTTGGAGTAAGCGTCAGGGTCAGGTTAGGGTGGGGCTTAAGCATAAGTTGTCCGCCTAGGGTTAGGGTTAGGTCTATGATTTGATTTAGGCTTCTGGTTAGGTTAGGTTTGCACTTAGTTTGAGGGAGTCACTTTAGGGCTACTGTTAGTTTTCGGTTAACTGCTACGGTTGGAGTAAGCGTCAGGGTCAGGTTAGGTTTCGGGTTGAGCTTAAGGTGTCTGCCTAGGGTTAGGTTTGGTGTATGGTTTGATTTAGGCTTCAGGATAGGTTAGGTTTGAACTTAGTTTGAGGGAGTAAGTTTAGGGCTACTGTTAGTTTTTGGTTCAGTGTTACATTTGGAGTTAGCGTCAGTGTCTGGTTAGGGTTGGGGATGAGCTTAAGGTGTCCACCTAGGGTTAGGGTTAGGTCTGTGGTTTGAGATAGGGTTCAGGATAGGTTAGGTTTGAACGTAGTTTGAGGGAGTAAGTTTAGGGCTATTGTTAGTTTTCGGTTCAGTGTTACGGTTGGAGATAGCATCAGGGTCAGGTTAGGGTTGTGGTTGAGCTTCAGGTGTCCGCCTAGGGTTAGGGTTAGGTGTATGGTTTGAGTTAGGCTTCAGGTTAGGTTACGTTTGAACTTAGGTTGAGGGAGTAAGTTTAGGGCTACTGTTAGTTTTCGGTTAACTGCTACAGTTGGAGTAAGTGTCAGGGTCAGGTTAGGGTGGGGGTTAAGCATAAGGTGTCCGCCTAGGGTTAGGGTTAGGTCTATGGTTTCATTTAGGCTTCAGGTTAGGTTAGGATTGAACTTAGTTTGAGGGAGTAAGTTTAGGGCTACTGTTAGTTTTGGTTCAGTGTTACGGTTGGAGATAGCGTCAGGGTCAGGTTAGGTTTGGGGTTGAGGTTCAGGTGTCCGCCTATTGTTAGGGTTAGGTCTATGATTTGAGTTAGGCTTCAGGTTAGGTTAGGTTTGAACTTAGTTTGAGCGAGTAAGTTTAGGGCTACTGTTAGTTTTCGGTTTACTGTTACGATTGGAGATAGCGTCATGGTCAAGTTAGTGTTGGGGTTGAGATTAAGGTGTCCGCCTAGGGTTAGGGTTAGGTCTGTGGTTTGAGTTAGGCTTCAGGTTAGATTAGGTTTGAACTTAGTTTGAGGGAGTAAGTTTAGGGCTATTGTTAGTTTTCGATTCAGTGTTACGGTTGGAGATAGCGTCAGTGAAAGGTTAGGGACGTGATTGAGCTTCAGGTGTCCGCCTAGGGTTAGGGTTAGGTCTATGGTTTGAGTTAGGCTTCAGGTTAGGTTAGGTTTGAACTTAGTTTGAGGGAGTAATTTTAGGTCTACTGTTAGTTTTCGGGTAACTGTTATGGTTGGAGTTAGCGTCAGGGCCATGTTAGGGTTGGGGTTGAGCTTAAGGTGTCCGCCTAGGGTTAGGGTTAGGTCTATGGTTTGAGTTAGGCTTCAGGTTAGGTTAGGTTTGAACTTAGTTTGAGGGAGTAAGTTTAGGGCTACTGTTAGTTTTCGGTTCAGTGTTACTGTTGGAGATAGCGTCAGGGTCTGGTTAGGGTTGTGGTTGAGTTTCAGGTGTCCGCCTAGGGTTAGGGTTAGGACTATGGTTTGAGCTAGGCTTCAAGTTAGGTTAGGTTTGAAGTTAGTTTGAGGGAGTAAGTTTAGGGCTACTGTTAGTTTTCGGGTAACTGTTACTGTTGGAGTTAGCGTCAGGTCCAGGTTAGGGTTGGGGTTGAGCTTAAGGTGTCCGCCTAGGGTTCGGGTTAGGTGTATGGTTTGATTTAGGCTTCAGGTTAGGTTAGGTTTGAAGTTAGTTTGAGGGAGTATGTTTAGGGCTACTGTTAGTTTTCGGTTAACTCTTACAGTTGGAGTAAGCGTCAGGGTCAGGTTAGGGTGGGGGTTAAGCATAAGGTGTCCGCCTAGGGTTAGGTTTAGGTCTATTGTTTGAGTTAGGCTTCAGGTTAGGTTAGGTTTGAACTTAGTTTGAGGGAGACAGTTTAGGGCTACTGTTAGTTTTCGTTTAACTGTTACGGTTGGAGTAAGCGTCAGGGTGAGGTTAGGGTGAGGGTTAAGCATAAGGTGTCCGCCTAGGGTTAGGGTTAGGTCTATGGTTTCATTTAGGCTTCAGGTTAGGTTAGGATTGAACTTAGTTTGAGGGAGTAAGTTTAGGGCTACTGTTAGTTTTCGGTTCAATGTTACATTTGGAGTTAGCGTGAGGGTCCGGTTAGTGTTGGGGTTGATCTTAAGGTGTCCGACTAGGGTTAGCGTTAGGTCTCTGGTTTGAGTTAGGCTTCAGGTTAGGTTAGGTTTGAACTTAGTTTTAGGGAGTAAGTTTAGGACTACTGTTAGTTTTCGGTTCAGTGTTACGGTTGGAGATAGCGTCAGTGTCAGGTTAGGGTTGTGATTGAGCTCCAGGTGTCCGCCTAGGGTTAGGGTTAGGTATATGGTTTAATTTAGGCTTCAGGTTAGGTTAGGATTGAACTTAGTTTGAGGGAGTAAGTTTAGGGCTACTGTTAGTTTTCGGGAAACTCTTATGGTTGGAGTTAGCGTAAGGGCAAGGTTAGGGTTGGGGTTGAGATTAAGGTGTCCGCATAGGGTTAGGGATAGGTGTATGGTTTAATTTACGCTTCAGGTTAGGTTAGGTTTGAAGTTAGTTTGAGGGAGTAAGTTTAGGGCTACTGTTAGTTTTCGGTTCAGTGTTACGGTTGGAGTTAGCGTGAGGGTAAGGTTAGGGTTGGGGTTAAGCTTAAGGTGTAGGCCTAGGGTTAGGGTTAGGTGTATGGTTCGAGTTAGGCTTCAGGTTAGGTTACGTTTGAACTTAGGTTGAGGGAGTAAGTTTAGGGCTACTGTTAGTTTTCGGTTAACTGCTACAGTTGGAGTAAGTGTCAGGGTCAGGTTAGGGTGGGGGTTAAGCATAAGGTGTCCGCCTAGGGTTAGGGTTAGGTCTATGGTTTCATTTAGGCTTCAGGTTAGGTTAGGATTGAACTTAGTTTGAGGGAGTAAGTTTAGGGCTACTGTTAGTTTTGGTTCAGTGTTACGGTTGGAGATAGCGTCAGGGTCAGGTTAGGTTTGGGGTTGAGGTTCAGGTGTCCGCCTATTGTTAGGGTTAGGTCTATGATTTGAGTTAGGCTTCAGGTTAGGTTAGGTTTGAACTTAGTTTGAGCGAGTAAGTTTAGGGCTACTGTTAGTTTTCGGTTTACTGTTACGATTGGAGATAGCGTCATGGTCAAGTTAGGGTTGGGGTTGAGATTAAGGTGTCCGCCTAGGTTTAGGGTTAGGTCTGTGGTTTGAGATAGGCTTCAGGTTAGATTAGGTTTGAACTTAGTTTGAGGGAGTATGTTTAGGGCTACTGTTAGTTTTCGATTCAGTGTTACGGTTGGAGATAGCGTCAGTGACAGGTTAGGGTCGTGATTGAGCTTCAGGTGTCCGCCTAGGGTTAGGGTTAGGTCTATGGTTTGAGTTAGGCTTCAGGTTAGGTTAGGTTTGAACTTAGTTTGAGGGAGTAAGTTTAGGGCTACTGTTACTTTTCGCTTCAGTGTTACTGTTGGAGATAGCGTCAGGGTCTGGTTAGGGTTGTGTTGAGTTTCAGGTGTCCGCCTAGGGTTAGGGTTAGGACTATGGTTTGAGTTAGGCTTCAAGTTAGGTTAGGTTTTTTTTTTTTTTTTTTTTTTTTTTTTTTTTCTTTTTTTGGGAGAGGTTTTTGCTATAGGGCGCGTGCGCTCGCCAGACAGACAGAGAGAGACAGAGAGATAGAAAGCAGGAAATCACCCCCCAGGGGGGATGGCCACGCCGCAATCCCTTCTCCTCCATTCTCCTCTCGGGATCTTGGACACGCACGCACACGCGCCCGGCGTGAGTTTTAAGCCACCGGGTCCCGGACGCGAACCGCGGTCGACTACGTGGGAGTCCAGCGACATAGCCATTACGCTAACTGCTGGTCCCGGTTTGAAGTTAGTTTGAGGGAGTAAGTTTAGGGCTACTGTTAGTTTTCGGGTAACTGTTACTGTTGGAGTTAGCGTCAGGTCCAGGTTAGGGTTGGGGTTGAGCTTAAGGTGTCCGCCTAGGGTTCGGGTTAGGTGTATGGTTTGATTTAGGCTTCAGGTTAGGTTAGGTTTGAAGTTAGTTTGAGGGAGTAAGTTTAGGGCTACTGTTAGTTTTCGGTTAACTCTTACAGTTGGAGTAAGCGTCAGGGTCAGGTTAGGGTGGGGGTTAAGCATAAGGTGTCCGCCTAGGGTTAGGGTTAGGTGTATGGTTTGATTTAGGCTTCAGGTTAGGTTAGGTTTGAAGTTAGTTTGAGGGAGTAAGTTTAGGGCTACTGTTAGTTTTCGGTTAACTCTTACAGTTGGAGTAAGCGTCAGGGTCAGGTTAGGGTGGGGGTTAAGCATAAGGTGTCCGCCTAGGGTTAGGGTTAGGTCTATTGTTTGAGTTAGGCTTCAGGTTAGGTTAGGTTTGAACTTAGTTTGAGGGAGATAGTTTAGGGCTACTGTTAGTTTTCGTTTAACTGTTACGGTTGGAGTAAGCGTCAGGGTGAGGTTAGGGTGAGGGTTAAGCATAAGGTGTGCGCCTAGGGTTAGGGTTAGGTCTATGGTTTCATTTAGGCTTCAGGTTAGGTTAGGATTGAACTTAGTTTGAGGGAGTAAGTTTAGGGCTACTGTTAGTTTTCGGTTCAATGTTACATTTGGAGTTAGCGTGAGGGTCCGGTTAGTGTTGGGGTTGAGCTTAAGGTGTCCGACTAGGGTTAGCGTTAGGTCTCTGGTTTGAGTTAGGCTTCAGGTTAGGTTAGGTTTGAACTTAGTTTTAGGGAGTAAGTTTAGGGCTACTGTTAGTTTTTGGTTCAGTGTTACGGTTGGAGATAGCGTCAGGGTCAAGTTAGGGTTGGGGTTGAGCTTCAGGTGTCCGCCTACGGTTAGGGTTAGGTCTATGGTTTGAGTTAGGCTTCAGGTGAGGTTAGGTTTGAACTTAGTTTTAGGGAGTAAGTTTAGGGCTACTGTTAGTTTTCGGTTCAGTGTTACGGTTGGAGTTAGCGTGAGGGTCAGGTTAGGGTTTTGGTTGAGCTTCAGGTGTCCGCCTAGGGTTAGGGTTAGGTCTATGGTTTGAGTTATGCTTCAGGTTAGGTTAGGTTTGAACTTAGTCTGAGGGAGTAAGATTAGGGCTACTGTTTGTTTTCGGTTCAGTGTTACAGTTGGAGTTAGCGTGAGGGTCAGGTTAGGGTTGGGTTTGAACTTCAGGTGTCTGCCTAGGGTTAGTGTTAGGTGTATGGTTTGATTTAGGCTTCAGGTTAGGTTAGGTTTGAACTTAGTTTGAGGCAGTAAGTTTAGGGCTACTGTTAGTTTTCGGGTAACTGTTACGGTTGGAGTTAGCGTGAGGGTTCGGTTAGGGTTGGGGTTGAGCTTAAGGTGTCCGCCTAGGGTTAGGGTTAGGTGTATGGTTTGATTTAGGCTCCAAATTAGGTTATGTTTGCACTTAGTTTGAGGGAGTAAGTTTAGGGCTACTGTTAGTTTTCGGTTAACTGTTACAGTTGGAGAAAGCGTCAGGGTCAGGTTAGGTTTGGGGTTGAAGTTAAGGTGTCTGCCTAGGGTTAGGGTTAGGTGTGTGGTTTGATTTAGGCTTCAGGTTAGGTTAGGTTTGAACTTAGTTTGAGGGAGTAAGTTTAGGGCTACTCTTTGTTTTCGTTTCAGTATTATGGTTGGAATTAGCGTCAGGGTCAGTTTAGGGTTGGGGTTAGCTTGAGGTGTCCGCCTATGGTTAGGGTTAGGTCCATGGTTTGATTTAGGCTCCAGGTTAGGTTACGTTTGAACTTAGTTTGAGTGAGTAAGTTTAGGGCTACTGTTAGTTTTCGGTTCAGTGTTACGGTTGGAGATAGCGTCAGGGTCAGGTTAGGGTTGGGGTTGACCTTCAGGTGTCCGCCTAGGGTTAGGTTTAGGTCTATGGTTTGAGTTAGGCTTCAGGTTAGGTTAGGTTTGAACTTAGTTTGAGGGAGTAAGTTTAGGCCTATTGTATTTTTTGGTTCAGTGTTACGGTTGAATTTAGCCTCAGGGTCAGGTTAGGGTTGGGGTCAAGCTTAAGGTGTCCGCCTAGGGTTGGGTTAGGTCTATTGTTTGAGTTAGGCTTCAGATTAGGTTAGGTTTGAACTTAGTTTGAGGGAGTAAGTTTAGGGATACTGTTTGTTTTCAGTTCAGTGTTACGGTTGGAGTTAGCGTGAGTGTCAGGTTAGGGTTGGGGTTGAGCTTAACGTGTCCTCCTAGGGTTAGGGTTAGGTCTGTGGTTTGAGTAAGGCTTCAGGTTAGGTTAGGTTTGAACATAGTTTGAGGGAGTAAGTTTAGGGCTACTGTTAGTTTTCGGTTAACTGTTACAGTTGGAGTAAGTGTCAGGGTCAGGTTAGTGTGGGGGTTAAGCATAAGGTGTCCGCCTAGGGTTAGGTTTAGGTCTATGGTTTCATTTAGGCTTCAGGTTAGGTTAGGATTGAACTTAGTTTGCGGGAGTAAGTTTAGGGATACTGTTAGTTTTCGGTTCAGTGTTACGGTTGGAGATAGCGTCAGGGTAAGGTTAGGTTTGGGGTTGAGGTTCAGGTGTCCGCCTATTGTTAGGGTTAGGTCTATGATTTGAGTTAGGCTTCAGGTTAGGTTAGGTTTGAACTTAGTTTGAGCGAGTAAGTTTAGGGCTACTGTTAGTTTTCGGTACAGTGTTACGGTTGGAGATAGCGTCATGGTCAAGTTAGGGTTGGGGTTGAGATTCAGGTGTCCGCCTAGGGTTAGGGTTAGGTCTGTGGTTTGAGTTAGGCTGCAGGTTAGGTTAGGTTTGAACTTAGTTTGAGGGAGTAAGTGTAGGGCTACTCTTAGTTTTCGGTTAAGTGTTACGGTTGGAGTAAGCGTCAGGGTCATGTTAGGTTTGGGGTTGAGCTTAAGGTGTCCGCCTAGGGTTAGGGTTACGTGTATGGTTTGATATAGGCTTTAGGTTAGGTTAGGTTTGAACTTAGTTTCCGGGAGTAAGGTAGGGCTACTGTTAGTTTTCGGGTAACTGTTACAATTGGAGTTGGCGTCAGGGCCAGGTTATGTTTGTTGTTGAGCTTAAGGTGTCCCCTAGGGTTAGCGTTAGGTGTATGGTTCGATTTAGGCTTCAGGTTAGGTTAGGTTTGAACTTAGTTTGAGGGAGTAAGTTTAGGGCTACTGTTAGTTTTCGGTTCAGTGTTACTGTTGGAGTTAGCTTGAGGGTGACGTTAGGGTTGGGGTTGAGCTTAAGGTGTCCGCCTAGGGTTACGGTTAGGTGTATGGTTTGATTTAGGCTTCAGGGTAGGTTAGGTTTGAACTTAGTTTGAGGGAGTAAGTTTAGGGCTACTGTTAGTTTTCGTTTAACTGTTATGGTTGGAGTAAGCGTCAGGGTCAGGTTATGGTGGGGGTTAAGCATAAGGTGTCTGCCTAGGGTTAGGGTTAGGTCTATTGTTTGAGTTAGCCTTCAGGTTAGGTTAGGTTCGAACTTAGTTTGAGGGAATAAGTTTAGGGGTACTGTTAGTTTTCGGTTCCGTGTTACGGTTGGAGTTAGCGTGAGGGTCAGGTTAGGGTTGGGGTTGAGCTTAAGGTGTCCGCCTAGGGTTAGGGTTAGGTCTGTGGTTTGAGTTAGGCTTCAGTTTAGGTTAGGTTTGAACTTAGTCTGAGGGAGTATATTTAGGGCTACTGTACGTTTTCGGTTCAGTGTAACGGTTGGAGAGAGCGTCAGGGTCAGGTTAGTTTTGTGGTTGAGCTTCAGGTGTCCGATCCACCTAGGGTTAGGGTTAGGTCTATGGTTTGAGTTAGGCTTCAGGTTAGGTTAGGTTTGAACTTAGTTTGAGGGAGTCAGTTTAGGGCTACTGTTAGTTTTCGGTTAACTGTTACGGTTGGAGTAAGCGCCAGGGTCAGGTTAGGTTTGGGGTTGAGCTTAAGGTGTCCGCCTAGGGTTAGGGTTAGGTGTATGGTTTGATTTAGACTTCAGGTTAGGTTAGGTTTGAACTTAGTTTGAGGGAGTAAGTTTAGGGCTACTGTTAGTTTTCGGTTCAGTGTTACGGTTGGAGTTAGCTTGAGGGTCAGGTTAGGGTTGGGGTTGAGCTTAAGGTTTCTGACTAGGGTTAGGGTTAGGTCTGTGGTTTGAGTTAGGCTTCAGGTTAGGTTAGGTTTGAACTTAGTTTTAGGGAGTAAGTTTAGGCCTATTGCATTTTTCGGTTCAGTGTTATGGTTGAATTTAGCCTCAGGGTCAGGTTAGGGTTGGGGTTAAGCTTAAGGTGTCCGCCTAGGGTTAGGGTTAGGTCTATTGTTTGAGTTAGGCTTCAGGTTAGGTAAGGTTCGAACTTAGTTTGAGGGAATAAGTTTAGGGCTACTGTTAGTTTTCGGTTCAGTGTTACAGTTGGAGTTAGCGTGAGGGTCAGGTTAGGGTTGGGGTTGAGCTTAAGGTGTCCGCCTAGGTTTAGGGTTAGGTCTGTGATTTGAGTTAGGCTTCAGGTTATGTTAGGTTTGAACTTAGTTTGAGGGAGTAAGTTTGGGGCTACTCTTAGTTTTCGGTTCAGTGTTACGGTTGGAGATAGCGTCAGGGTCAGGTTGGGTTGGGGTTGAGCTTCAGGTGTCGGCCTAGGGTTAGGGTTAGGTCTATGGTTTGAGTTAGGCTTCAGGTTAGGTTAGGTTTGAACTTAGTTTTAGGGAGTAAGTTTAGGGCTACTGTTAGATTTCGGGTAACTGTTACGGTTTGAGTTAGCGTTACGGCCAGGTTAGGGTTGGGGTTGAGCTTAAGGTGTCAGCCTAGGGTTAGGTTTAGGTGTATGGTTTGATTTAGGCTTTAGGTTAGGTTACGTTTGAACTTAGTTTGAGGGAGTAAGTTTAAGGCTACTGTTAGTTTTCGGTTCAGTATTATGATTGGAGTTAACATCAGGGTCAGGTTAGGGTTGGGGTTAGCTTGAGGTGTCCGCCTAGGGTTAGGGTTAGGTCCATGGTTTGATTTAGGCTCCAGGTTAGGTTACGTTTGAGCTTAGTTTGAGGGAGTAAGTTTAGGGCTACTGTTAGTTTTCTGTTCAGTGTTACGGTTGGAGATAGCGTCAGGGTCAGGTTAGGGTTGGAGTTGAGCTTAAGGTGTCAGCCTAGGGTTAGGGTTAGGTCTGTGGTTTGATTTAGGCTTCAGGTTAGGTTACGTTTGAACTTCGTTTGAGTGAGTAAGTTTAGGGCTACTGTTAGTTTTCGGTTCAGTGTTACGGTTGGAGTTAGCGTGAGGGACGGGTTAGGGTTGGGGTTGAGCTTCAGGTGTCCGCCTATTGTTAGGGTTAGGTCTATGATTTGAGTTAGGCTTCTGGTTTGGTTAGATTTGAACTTAGTTTGAGCGAGTAAGTTTAGGGCTACTCTTAGTTTTCGGTTCAGTGATATGGTTGGAGTTAGCCTGGAGGTCAGGTTAGGGTTGGGGTTGAGCTTAAGGTGTCCACCTAGGGTTAGGGTTAGGTGTATGGTTTGATTTAGGCTTCAGTTTAGGTTAGGTTTGAACTTAGTTTGAGGGAGTAAGTTTAGGGCTACTGTTAGTTTTCGGGAAATTGTTACGGTTGGAGTTAGCGTCAGGGCCAGGTTAGGCTTGGGCTTGAGATTAAGGTGTCCGCCTAGGGTTAGGGTTAGGTGTATGGTTTCATTTAGGCTGAAGGTTAGGTTAGGTTTGAAGTTAGTTTGATGGAGTAACTTTAGGGCTACTGTTAGTTTTCGGTTAACTGTTACAGTTGGAGTAAGCGTCAGGGTCAGTTTAGGGTGGGGGTTAAGCATAAGGTGTCCGCCTAGGGTTAGGGTTAGGTCTAAGATTTGTTTTAGGCTTCAGGTTAGTTTAGGTTGGAACTTAGTTTGAGGGAGTCAGTTTAGGGCTACTGTTAGTTTTCGGTTAACTGTTACGGTTCGTGTAAGTGTCAGGGTCAGATTAGGTTTGGGGTTGAGCTTAAGGTATCCGCCTAGGGTTAGGGTTAGGTGTATGGTTTGATTTAGGCTTCAGGTTAGGATAGGTTTGAACTCAGTTTGAGGGAGTAAGTTTAGGGCTACTGTTAGTTTTCGTTTAACTGTTACGTTTGGAGTAAGCGTCAGGGTCAGGTTTGGGTGGGGGTTAAACATAAGGTGTCCGCCTAGGGTTATGGTTAGGTCTATGGTTTCATTTAGGCTTCAGGTTAGGTTAGGATTGAACTTAGTTTGAGGGAGTAAGTTTAGGGCTACTGTTAGTTTTCGGTTCAGTGTTACGGTTCGATTTAGCCTCAGGGTCAGATTAGTGTTGGGGTTAAGCTTAAGGTGTCCGCCTAGGGTTAGGGTTAGGTCTATTGTTTGAGTTATCCTTCAGGTTAGGTTAGGATTGAACTTAGTTTGAGGGAGTAAGTTTAGGGCTACTGTTAGTTTTGGTTCAGTGTTACGTTTGGAGTTAGCGTGAAGGTCCGGTTAGGATTGGGGTTGAGCTTAAGGTGTCCGCCTAGGGTTAGGGTCAGGTCTGTGGTTTGAGTTAGGCATCAGGTTAGGTTAGGTTTGAACTTAGTTTGAGGGAGTAAGTTTAGGGCTACTGTTAGTTTTCGGTTCAGTGTTACGGTTGGAGATAGCGACAGGGTCAGGTTAGGGTTGTGGTTGAGCTTCAGGTGTCCGCCTAAGGTTAGGTTTAGGTCTATGGTTTGAGTTAGGCTTCAGGTTGGGTTAGGTTTGAACTTAGTTTGAGGGAGTAAGTTTAGGGCTACTCTTAGTTTTCGGTTCAGTGATATGGTTGGAGTTAGCCTGGAGGTTAGGTTAGGGGTGGGGTTGAGCTTAAGGTGTCCGCCTAGGGTTAGGGTTAGGTGTATGGTTTGATTAAGGCTTCAGGTTAGGTTAGGGTTGAAGTTAGTTTGATGGAGTAAGTTTAGGGTTACTGTTAGTTTTCGGTTAACTGTTACAGTTGGAGTAAGCGTCAGGGTCAGGTTAGGGTTGGGGTTGAGCTTAAGGTGTCCGCCTAGGGTTAGGGTTAGTTGTATGGTTTGATTTAGGCTTCAGGTTAGGTTAGGTTTGAACTTAGTTTGAGAGAGTAAGTTTAGGGCTACTGTTAGTTTTCGGGTAACTGTTACAATTGGAGTTGGCGTCAGGGCCAGGTTAGGTTTGGGGTTGAGCTAAAGGTGTCCCCCTAGGGTTAGGATTAGGTGTATGGTTCGATTTAGGCTTCAGGTTAGGTTAGGTTTGAACTTAGTTTGAGGGAGTAAGTTTAGGGCTACTGTTAGTTTTCGTTTAACTGTTACGGTTGGAGTAAACGTCAGGGTCAGGTTAGGGTGGGGGTTAACCTTGAGGTGTCCGCCTAGGGTTAAGGTTAGGTCTATGGTTTCATTTAGGCTTCAGGTTAGGTTAGGATTGAACTTAGTTTGAGGGAGTAAGTTTAGGGCTACTGTTAGTATTCGGTTCAGTGTTACTGTTGGAGTTAGCTTGAGGGTCAGGTTAGGGTTGGGGTTGAGCTTAAGGTGTCCGCCTAGGGTTAGGGTTAGGTCTGTGGTTTGAGTTATGCTTCAGGTTAGGTTAGGTTTGAACTTAGTTTGAGGGAGTAAGTTTAGGCCTATTGCATTTTTCGGTTCAGTGTTACGGTTGAATTTAGTCTCAGGGTCAGGTTAGGGTTGGGGTTAAGCTTAAGGTGTCCGCCTAGGGTTAGGGTTAGGTCTGTGGTTTGAGTTAGGCTTCAGGTTAGGTTAGGTTTGAACTTAGTTTGAGGGAGTAAGTTTAGGGCTACTGTTAGTATTCGGTTCAGTGTTACTGTTGGAGTTAGCGTGAGGGTCAGGTTAGGGTTGGGGTTGAGCTTAAGGTGTCCGCCTAGGGTTAGGGTTAGGTTTATGGTTTGATTTAGGCTTCAGGTTAGGTGAGGTTTGAACTTAGTTTGAGGGAGTAAGTTTAGGTCTACTGTTAGTTTTCGGTTCAGTATTACGGTTGGATTTAGCCTCAAGGTCAGGTTAGGGTTGGGGTCAAGCTTAAGGTGTCCGCTTAGGGTTAGGGTTAGGTCTATTGTTTGAGTTAGGCTTCAGGTTAGGTTAGGTTTGAACTTAGTTTGAGGGAGTAACTTTAGGGCTACTGTGAGTTTTCGGTTCAGTGTTACGCTTGGAGTTAGCGTCAGGGTTTGGTTAGGGTTGTGGTTGAGTAAGGTGTCCGCCTAGGGTTAGGGTTAGGTCTATGATTTGAGTTAGGCTTCAGGTTAGGTTAGGTTTGAACTTAGTTTTAGCGAGAAAGTTTAGGGCTACTCTTAGTTTTCGGTTCAGTGATATGGTTGGAGTTAGCCTGGAGGTCAGGTTAGGGTTGGGGTTGAGCTTAAGGGGTCCGCCTAGGGTTAGGGTTAGGTGTATGATTTGATTTAGTCTTCAGGTTAGGTTAGGTTTGAAGTTAGTTTGAGGGAGTAAGTTTAGGGCTACTGTTAGTTTTCGGTTCAGTGTTACGGTTGGAGTAAGCGCCAGGGTCAGGTTAGGTTTGGGGTTGAGCTTAAGGTGTCCGCCTAGGGTTAGGGTTAGGTGTATGGTTTGATTTAGACTTCAGGTTAGGTTAGGTTTGAACTTTGTTTGAGGGAGTAAGTTTAGGGCTACTGTTAGTTTTCGGTTCAGTGTTACGGTTGGAGTTAGCTTGAGGGTCAGGTTAGGGTTGGGGTTGAGCTTAAGGTTTCTGACTAGGGTTAGGGTTAGGTCTGTGGTTTGAGTTAGGCTTCAGGTTAGGTTAGGTTTGAACTTAGTTTTAGGGAGTAAGTTTAGGCCTATTGCATTTTTCGGTTCAGTGTTATGGTTGAATTTAGCCTCAGGGTCAGGTTAGGGTTGGGGTTAAGCTTTAGGTGTCCGCCTAGGGTTAGGGTTAGGTCTATTGTTTGAGTTAGGCTTCAGGTTAGGTAAGGTTCGAACTTAGTTTGAGGGAATAAGTTTAGGGCTACTGTTAGTTTTCGGTTCAGTGTTACAGTTGGAGTTAGCGTGAGGGTCAGGTTAGGGTTGGGGTTGAGCTTAAGGTGTCCGCCTAGGTTTAGGGTTAGGTCTGTGATTTGAGTTAGGCTTCAGGTTATGTTAGGTTTGAACATAGTTTGAGGGAGTAAGTTTGGTGCTACTCTTAGTTTTCGGTTCAGTGTTACGGTTGGAGATAGCGTCAGGGTCAGGTTAGGGTTGGGGTTGAGCTTCAGGTGTCGGCCTAGGGTTAGGGTTAGGTCTATGGTTTGAGATAGGCTTCAGGTTAGGTTAGGTTTGAACTTAGTTTTAGGGAGTAAGTTTAGGGCTACTGTTAGATTTCGGGTAACTGTTACGGTTTGAGTTAGCGTTACGGCCAGGTTAGGGTTGGGGTTGAGCTTAAGGTGTCAGCCTAGGGTTAGGTTTAGGTGTATGGTTTGATTTAGGCTTTAGGTTAGGTTACGTTTGAACTTAGTTTGAGGGAGTAAGTTTAAGGCTACTGTTAGTTTTCGGTTCAGTATTATGATTGGAGTTAACATCAGGGTCAGGTTAGGGTTGGGGTTAGCTTGAGGTGTCCGCCTAGGGTTAGGGTTAGGTCCATGGTTTGATTTAGGCTCCAGGTTAGGTTACGTTTGAGCTTAGTTTGAGGGAGTAAGTTTAGGGCTACTGTTAGTTTTCGGTTCAGTGTTACGGTTGGAGATAGCGTCAGGGTCATGTTAGGGTTGGAGTTGAGCTTAAGGTGTCAGCCTAGGGTTAGGGTTAGGTCTGTGGTTTGATTTAGGCTTCAGGTTAGGTTACGTTTGAACTTCGTTTGAGTGAGTAAGTTTAGGGCTACTGTTAGTTTTCGGTTCAGTGTTACGGTTGGAGATAGCATCAGGGTCAGGCTAGGGTTGGGGTTGAGCTTCAGGTGTCCGCCTATTGTTAGGGTTAGGTCTATGATTTGAGTTAGGCTTCTGGTTTGGTTAGGTTTGAACTTAGTTTGAGCGAGTAAGTTTAGGGCTACTCTTAGTTTTCGGTTCAGTGATATGGTTGGAGTTAGCCTGGAGGTCAGGTTAGGGTTGGGGTTGAGCTTAAGGTGTCCACCTAGGGTTAGGGTTAGGTGTATGGTTTGATTTAGGCTTCAGTTTAGGTTAGGTTTGAACTTAGTTTGAGGGAGTAAGTTTAGGGCTACTGTTAGTTTTCGGGAAATTGTTACGGTTGGAGTTAGTGTCAGGGCCAGGTTAGGCTTGGGCTTGAGATTAAGGTGTCCGCCTAGGGTTAGGGTTAGGTGTATGGTTTCATTTAGGCTGAAGGTTAGGTTAGGTTTGAAGTTAGTTTGATGGAGTAACTTTAGGGCTACTGTTAGTTTTCGGTTAACTGTTACAGTTGGAGTAAGCGTCAGGGTCAGTTTAGGGTGGGGGTTAAGCATAAGGTGTCCGCCTAGGGTTAGGGTTAGGTCTAAGATTTGTTTTAGGCTTCAGGTTAGTTTAGGTTGGAACTTAGTTTGAGGGAGTCAGTTTAGGGCTACTGTTAGTTTTCGGTTAACTGTTACGGTTCGTGTAAGTGTCAGGGTCAGATTAGGTTTGGGGTTGAGCTTAAGGTATCCGCCTAGGGTTAGGGTTAGGTGTATGGTTTGATTTAGGCTTCAGGTTAGGATAGGTTTGAACTCAGTTTGAGGGAGTAAGTTTAGGGCTACTGTTAGTTTTCGTTTAACTGTTACGTTTGGAGTAAGCGTCAGGGTCAGGTTTGGGTGGGGGTTAAACATAAGGTGTCCGCCTAGGGTTATGGTTAGGTCTATGGTTTCATTTAGGCTTCAGGTTAGGTTAGGATTGAACTTAGTTTGAGGGAGTAAGTTTAGGGCTACTGTTAGTTTTCGGTTCAGTGTTACGGTTCGATTTAGCCTCAGGGTCAGGTTAGTGTTGGGGTTAAGCTTAAGGTGTCCGCCTAGGGTTAGGGTTAGGTCTATTGTTTGAGTTATCCTTCAGGTTAGGTTAGGATTGAACTTAGTTTGAGGGAGTAAGTTTAGGGCTACTGTTAGTTTTGGTTCAGTGTTACGTTTGGAGTTAGCGTGAAGGTCCGGTTAGGATTGGGGTTGAGCTTAAGGTGTCCGCTTAGGGTTAGGGTCAGGTCTGTGGTTTGAGTTAGGCATCAGGTTAGGTTAGGTTTGAACTTAGTTTGAGGGAGTAAGTTTAGGGCTACTGTTAGTTTTCGGTTCAGTGTTACGGTTGGAGATAGCGACAGGGTCAGGTTAGGGTTGTGGTTGAGCTTCAGGTGTCCGCCTAAGGTTAGGTTTAGGTCTATGGTTTGAGTTAGGCTTCAGGTTGGGTTAGGTTTGAACTTAGTTTGAGGGAGTAAGTTTAGGGCTACTCTTAGTTTTCGGTTCAGTGATATGGTTGGAGATAGCCTGGAGGTTAGGTTAGGGGTGGGGTTGAGCTTAAGGTGTCCGCCTAGGGTTAGGGTTAGGTGTATGGTTTGATTAAGGCTTCAGGTTAGGTTAGGGTTGAAGTTAGTTTGATGGAGTAAGTTTAGGGTTACTGTTAGTTTTCGGTTAACTGTTACAGTTGGAGTAAGCGTCAGGGTCAGGTTAGGGTTGGGGTTGAGCTTAAGGTGTCCGCCTAGGGTTAGGGTTAGTTGTATGGTTTGATTTAGGCTTCAGGTTAGGTTAGGTTTGAACTTAGTTTGAGAGAGTAAGTTTAGGGCTACTGTTAGTTTTCGGGTAACTGTTACAATTGGAGTTGGCGTCAGGGCCAGGTTAGGTTTGGGGTTGAGCTAAAGGTGTCCCCCTAGGGTTAGGATTAGGTGTATGGTTCGATTTAGGCTTCAGGTTAGGTTAGGTTTGAACTTAGTTTGAGGGAGTAAGTTTAGGGCTACTGTTAGTTTTCGTTTAACTGTTACGGTTGGAGTAAACGTCAGGGTCAGGTTAGGGTGGGGGTTAACCTTGAGGTGTCCGCCTAGGGTTAAGGTTAGGTCTATGGTTTCATTTAGGCTTCAGGTTAGGTTAGGATTGAACTTAGTTTGAGGGAGTAAGTTTAGGGCTACTGTTAGTATTCGGTTCAGTGTTACTGTTGGAGTTAGCTTGAGGGTCAGGTTAGGGTTGGGGTTGAGCTTAAGGTGTCCGCCTAGGGTTAGGGTTAGGTTTGTGGTTTGAGTTATGCTTCAGGTTAGGTTAGGTTTGAACTTAGTTTGAGGGAGTAAGTTTAGGCCTATTGCATTTTTCGGTTCAGTGTTACGGTTGAATTTAGTCTCAGGGTCAGGTTAGGGTTGGGGTTAAGCTTAAGGTGTCCGCCTAGGGTTAGGGTTAGGTCTGTGGTTTGAGTTAGGCGTCAGGTTAGGTTAGGTTTGAACTTAGTTTGAGGGAGTAAGTTTAGGGCTACTGTTAGTATTCGGTTCAGTGTTACTGTTGGAGTTAGCGTGAGGGTCAGGTTAGGGTTGGGGTTGAGCTTAAGGTGTCCGCCTAGGGTTAGGGTTAGGTTTATGGTTTGATTTAGGCTTCAGGTTAGGTGAGGTTTGAACTTAGTTTGAGGGAGTAAGTTTAGGTCTACTGTTAGTTTTCGGTTCAGTATTACGGTTGGATTTAGCCTCAAGGTCAGGTTAGGGTTGGGGTCAAGCTTAAGGTGTCCGCTTAGGGTTAGGGTTAGGTCTATTGTTTGAGTTAGGCTTCAGGTTAGGTTAGGTTTGAACTTAGTTTGAGGGAGTAACTTTAGGGCTACTGTGAGTTTTCGGTTCAGTGTTACGCTTGGAGATAGCGTCAGGGTTTGGTTAGGGTTGTGGTTGAGTAAGGTGTCCGCCTAGGGTTAGGGTTAGGTCTATGATTTGAGTTAGGCTTCAGGTTAGGTTAGGTTTGAACTTAGTTTTAGCAAGAAAGTTTAGGGCTACTCTTAGTTTTCGGTTCAGTGATATGGTTGGAGTTAGCCTGGAGGTCAGGTTAGGGTTGGGGTTGAGCTTAAGGGGTCCGCCTAGGGTTAGGGTTAGGTGTATGATTTGATTTAGTCTTCAGGTTAGGTTAGGTTTGAAGTTAGTTTGAGGGAGTAAGTTTAGGGCTACTGTTAGTTTTCGGTTCAGTGTTACGGTTGGAGTTAGCGTGAGCGTCAGGTTAGGGTTGGGGTTGAGCTTAAGGTGTCCGCCTAGGGTTACGGTTAGGTGTAAGGTTTGATTTAGGCTTCAGGTTAGGTTATGTTTGAACTTAGTTTGAGGGAGTAAGTTTAGGGCTACTGTAAGTTTTCGGTTAACTGTTACGGTTGTAGTAAACGTCACGGTCAGGTTAGGTTTGGGGTTGAGCATAAGGTGTCCGCCTAGGGTTAGGGTTAGGTGTATGGTTTGATTCAGGCTTCAGGTTAGGTTAGGTTTGAACTTAGTTTGACGGTGTAAGTTTAGGGCTACTGTTAGTTTTCTGTTCAGTATTATGGTTGGAGTTAGCGTCAGGGTCAGGTTAGGGTTGGGGTTAGCTTGAGGTGTCCGCCTAGGGTTAGGGTTAGGTCTATGGTTTGAGTTAGGCTTCAGGTTAGGTTAGGTTTGAACTTAGTTTGAGGGAGTAAGTTTAGGGCTACTCTTAGTTTTCGGGTAAATGTTACTGTTGGAGTTAGTGTCAGGGCCAGGTTAGGGTTGGGGTTGAGCTTAAGGTGTCCTCCTAGGGTTGGGGTTAGGTCTATGGTTTCATTTAGGCTTCAGGTAAGGTTAGTATTGAACTTAGTTTCAGGGAGTAAGTTTAGGGCTACTGGTAGTTTTCGGTTCAGTGTTACGGTTGGAAATAGAGTCAGGGTCAGGTTATGGTTGGGGTTGAGCTTCAGGTGTCCGCCCAGGGTGAGGGGTAGGTCTATGGTTTGAGTTAGGCTTCAGGTTATGTTAGGTTTGAATTTAGTTTAAGGGAGTAAGTTTAGGGCTACTGTTAGTTTTCGGTTCAGTGTTACGGTTGGACTTAGCGTGAGGGTCATGTTAGGGTTGGTGTTGAGCTTAAGGTGTCCGTCTAGGCTAAGGGTTAGGTGTATGGTTTGATTTCGGCTTCAGGTTAGTTTAGGTTTGAACTTAGTTTGAGGGAGTAAGTTTAGGGCTACTGTTAATTTTCGGGTAACTGTTACGATTGGAGTTAGCGTCAGGGTCAGGTTAGGGTGGGGGTTAAGCATAAGGTGTCCGCCTAGGGTTAGGGTTAGGTCTATCTTTTCATTAAGGCTTCAGGTTAGGTTAGGATTGAACTTAGTTTGAGGGAGTAAGTTTAGGGCTACTGTTAGTTTTCGGTTCAGTGTTACGGTTGGATTTAGACTCAGGGTCAGGTTAGGGTTGTGGTTAAGCTTAAGGTGTGTGCCTAGGGTTAGGGTTAGGCCTATTGTTTGAGTTAGGCTTCAGGTTAGGTTAGGTTTGAACTTAGTTTGAGGGAGTAAGTTTAGGGCTACTGTTAGTTTTCGGTTCAGTGTTACGGTTGGAGTTAGCATGAGGGTCAGGTTAGGGTTGGGGTAGAGCTTAAGGTGTCCGCCTAGGGTTAGGGTTAGGTCTGTGGTTTGAGTTAGGCTTCAGGTTAGGTTAGGTTTGAACTTACTTTGAGCGAGTAAGTTTAGGGCTACTGTTAGTTTTCGGTTCAGTGTTACGGTTGGAGATAGCGTCAGGGTCAAGTTAGGGTTGGGGTTGAGATTCAGGTGTCCGCCTAGGGTTTGGGTTAGGTCTATGGTTTGAGTTAGGCTTCAGGTTAGGTTAGGTTTGAACTTAGTTTGAGGGAGTAAGTTTAGGCCTATTGCATTTTTCGGTTCAGTGTTACGGTTGAATTTAGTCTCAGGGTCAGGTTAGGGTTGGGGTTAAGCTTAAGGTGTCCGCCTAGGGTTAGGGTTAGGTCTATTGTTTGAGTTAGGCTTCAGGTTAGGTTAGGTTAGAACTTAGTTTGAGGGAGTAAGTTTAGGGCTACTGTGAGTTTTCGGTTCAGTGTTACGCTTGGAGATAGCGTCAGGGTTTGGTTAGGGTTTTGGTTGAGTAAGGTGTCAGCCTAGGGTTAGGGTTAGGTCTATGATTTGAGTTAGGCTTCAGGTTAGGTTAGGTTTGAACTTAGTTTTAGCGAGAAAGTTTAGGGCTACTCTTAGTTTTCGGTTCAGTGATATGGTTGGAGTTAGCCTGGAGGTCAGGTTAGGGTTGGGGTTGAGCTTAAGGGGTCAGCCTAGGGTTAGGGTTAGGTGTATGATTTGATTTAGTCTTCAGGTTAGGTTAGGTTTGAAGTTAGTTTGAGGGAGTAAGTTTAGGGCTACTGTTAGTTTTCTGTTCAGTGTTACGGTTGGAGTTAGCGTGAGCGTCAGGTTAGGGTTGGGGTTGAGCTTAAGGTTTCCCCTAGGGTTAGGGTTAGGTCTGTGGTTTGAATTAGGCTTCAGGTTAGGTTAGGTTTGAACTTAGTTTGAGGGAGTAATTTTAGGGCTACTGTTAGTTTTCGGTTAACTGTTACGGTTGGTGTAAGCGTCAGGGTCAGGTTAGGTTTGGGGTTGAGCTTAAGGTGTCCGCCTATGGTTAGGGTTAGGTGTATGGTTTGATTTAGGCTTCAGGTTAGGTTAGGTTTGAACTTAGTTTGAGGGAGTAAGTTTAGGGCTACTGTTAGTTTTCGTTTAACTGTTACGGTTGGAGTAAGCGTCAGGGTCAGGTTGGGGTGGGGGTTAAGCATAAGGTGTCCTCCTAGGGTTAGGGTTAGGTCTATGGTTTCCTTTAGGCTTCAGGTTATGTTAGGAATGAACTTAGTTTGAGGGAGTAAGTTTAGGGCCACTGATAGTTTTCGGTTCAGTGTTACGGTTCGATTTAGCCTCAGGGTCAGGTTAGGGTTGGGGTTAAGCTTAAGGTGTCCGCCTAGGGTTAGGGTTAGGTCTATTGTTTGAGTTAGGCTTCAGGTTAGGTTAGGTTTGAACTTACTTTGAGGGAGACAGTTTAGGGCTACTGTTAGTTTTCGTTTAACTGTTACGGTTGGAGTAAGCGTCAGGGTCAGGTTAGGGTGGGGATTAAGCATAAGGTGTCCGCCTAGGGTTAGGGCTCGGTCTATGGTTTCATTTAGGCTTCAGGTTAGGTTAGGATTGAACTTAGTTTGAGGGAGTAAGTTTAGGGCTACTGTTAGTTTTCGGTTCAGTGTTACGTTTCGAGTTAGCATGAGGGTCCGGTTAGGGTTTGGGTTGAGCTTAAGGTGTCCGCCTAGGGTTAGGGTTAGGTCTGTGGTTTGAGTTAGGCTTCAGGTTAGGTTAGGTTTGAACTTAGTTTGAGGGAGTAAGTTTAGGGCTACTGTTAGTTTTCGGTTAACTGTTACGGTTGGCGATAGCGTCAGGGTCAGGTTAGGTTTGGGGTTGAGCTTAAGGTGTCCGCCTAGGGTTAGGGTTAGGTGTATGGTTTGATTTAGGCTTCATGTTAGGTTAGGTTAGAACTTAGTCTGAGGGAGTAAGTTTAGGTCTACTGTTAGTTTTCGGTTCAGTATTACGGTTGGATTTAGCCTCAGGGTCAGGTTAGGGTTGGGGTCAAGCTTAAGGTGTCCGCTTAGGTTTAGGGTTAGGTCTATTGTTTGAGTTAGGCTTCAGGTTAGGTTTGGTTAGAACTTAGTTTGAGGGAGTAAGTTTAGGGCTACTGTGAGTTTTCGGTTCAGTGTTACGCTTGGAGATAGCGTCAGGGTTTGGTTAGGGTTGTGGTTGAGTAAGGTGTCCGCCTAGGGTTTGGGTTAGGTCTATGATTTGAGTTAGGCTTCAGGTTAGGTTAGGTTTGAACTTAGTTTTAGCGAGAAAGTTTAGGGCTACTCTTAGTTTTCGGTTCAGTGATATGGTTGGAGTTAGCCTGGAGGTCAGGTTAGGGTTGGGGTTGAGCTTAAGGGGTCCGCCTAGGGTTAGGGTTAGGTGTATGATTTGATTTAGTCTTCAGGTTAGGTTAGGTTTGAAGTTAGTTTGAGGGAGTAAGTTTAGGGCTACTGTTAGTTTTCGGTTCAGTGTTACGGTTGGAGTTAGCGTGAGCGTCAGGTTAGGGTTGGGGTTGAGCTTAAGGTGTCCGCCTAGGTTTAGGGTTAGGTCTGTGGTTTGAGATAGGCTTCAGGTTAGGTTAGGTTTGAACTTAGTTTGAGGGAGTAAGTTTAGGGCTACTGTTAGTTTTCGGTTCAGTGTTACGGTTGGAGATAGCGTCAGGGTCAGGTTAGGGTTGTGGTTGAGCTTCAGGTGTCCGCCTAGGGTTAGGGTTAGGTCTATGGTTTGAGTTAGGCTTCTGGTTATGTTAGGTTTGAACTTAGTTTGAGGGAGTAAGTTTAGGGCTACTGTTAGTTTTCGGTTCAGTGTTACGGTTGGAGTTAGCGTGAGGGTCAGGTTAGGGTTGGATTTGAGCTTAAGGTGTCCGCCTAGGGTTAGGGTTAGGTGTATGGTTTGATTTAGGCTTCTGGTTAGGTTAGGTTTGTACTTAGTTTGAGGGAGTAATTTTAGGGCTACTGTTAGTTTTCGGGTAACTGTTACAGTTGGTGTAAGTGTCAGGGTCAGGTTAGGTTTGGCGTTGAGCTTAAGGTATCCGCCTAGGGTTAGGGTTAGGTGTATGGTCTGATTTAGGCTTCAGGTTAGGATAGGTTTGAACTTAGTTTGAGGGAGTAAGTTTAGGGCTACTGTGAGTTTTCGGTTCAGTGTTATGGTTGGAGATAGCGACAGGGTTTGGTTAGGGTTGTGGTTGAGTAAGGTGTCTGCCTAGTGTTAGGGTTAGGTCTATGATTTGAGTTAGGCTTCAGGTTAGGTTAGGTTTGAACTTAGTTTGAGCGAGTAAGTTTAGGGCTACTCTTAGTTTTCGGTTCAGTGATATGGTTGGAGTTAGCCTGGAGGTCAGGTTAGGGATGGGGTTGAGCTTAAGGTGTCCGCCTAGGGTTAGGGTTAGGTCTATGGTTTGAGTTAGGCTTCAGGTTAGGTTAGGTTTGAACTTAGTTTGAGGGAGTAAGTTTAGGGCTACTGTTAATTTTCGGTTAACTGTTACAGTTGGAGTAAGCGTCAGGGGCAGGTTAGGCTGGGGGTTAAGCATAAGGTGTCCGCCTAGGGTTAGTCTTAGGTCTATGGTTTGAGTTAGTCTTCAGGTTAGGTTAGGTTTGAACTTAGTTTGAGGGAGTACGTTTAGGGCTACTGTTGGTTTTCGGTTAACTGTTACAGTTGGAGTAAGCGTCAGGGTCAGGGTAGGGTGGGGTTTAAGCATAAGGTGTCCGCCTAGGGTTGGGGTTTGGTCTATGATTTGATTTAGGCTTCAGGTTAGGTTAGGTTTGAACTTAGTTTGAGGGTGTCAGTTTAGGGCTACTGTTAGTTTTTGGTTCAGTGTTACGTTTGGAGTTAGCGTGAGGGTACGGTTTGGGTTGGGGTTGAGCTTAAGGTGTCCGCCTAGGGTTAGGGTTAGGTCTCTGGTATGAGTTAGGCATCAGGTTAGGTTAGGTTTGAACTTAGTTTGAGGGAGTAAGTTTAGGGCTACTGTTAGTTTTCGGTTCAGTGTTACGGTTGGAGATAGCATCAGGTTCAGGTTAGGGTTGGGGTTGAGCTTCAGGTGTCCGCCTAGGGTTAGGGTTAGGTCTATGGTTTGAGTTAGGCTTCAGGTTAGGTTAGGTTTGAGCTTAGTTTGATGGAGTAAGTTTAGGGCTACTGTTAGTTTTCGGTTCAGTGTTATGGTTGGAGTTAGCGTGAGGGTCACGTTAGGGTTTGGGTTGAGTTTAAGGTGTCCGCCTAGGGTTAGGGTTAGGTGTATGGTTAGATTTAGGCTTCAGGTTAGGTTAGGTTTGAACTTAGATTGAGGGAGTAAGTTTAGGGCTACTCTTAGTTTTCCGGTAACTGTTACTCTTGGAGTTAGCGTCAGGGCCAGGTTAGGGTTGTGGTTGAGGTTAAGGTGTCTGCCTAAGGTTAGGGTTAGGTTTATGGTTTGATTTAGGCTTCAGGTTAGGTTATGTTTGAACTTCGTTTGAGGGAGTAAGTTTAGGGCTACTGTTAGTTTTCGGTTAACTGTTACAGTTGGAGTAAGCGTCAGGGTCAGGTTAGGGTGGAGTTTAAGCATAAGGTGTCCGCCTAGGGTTAGGGTTAAGTGTATGGTTTGATTTAGGCTTCAGGTTAGGTTAGGTTTGAACTTAGTTTGAGGGAGTAAGTTTAGGGCTACTGTTAGTTTTCGGGAAACTGTTACGATTGGAGTTAATGTCAGGGCCAGGTTAGGGTTGGAGTTGAGATTAAGGTGTCCGCCTAGGGTTAGGGTTATGTGTATGGTTTCATTTAGGCTTAAGGTTAGGTTAGGTTTGAAGTTAGTTTGAGGGAGTAAGTTTAGGGCTACTGTTAGTTTTCCGTTCAGTGTTACAGTTGGAGTTAGCGTGAGGGTCAGGTTAGTGTTGGGGTTGAGCTGAAGGTGTCCGCCTAGGGTTAGGGTTAGGTCTGTGGTTTGAGTTAGGCTTCAGGTTAGGTTAGGTTTGAACTTAGTTTGAGGGAGTAAGTTTAGGGCTACTGTTAGTTTTCGATTCAGTGTTATGGTTGGAGATAGCGTCAGGGTCAGGTTTGGGTTGGGGTTGAGCTTCAGGTGTCCGCCTAGGGTTAGGGTTAGGTCTATGGTTTGAGTTAGGCTTCAGGTTAGATTAGGTTTGAAGTTAGTTTGAGGGTGTAAGTTCAGGGCTACTGTTAGTTTTCGGTTAACTGTTACAGTTGGAGTAAGCGTCAGGGTCAGGTTAGGGTGGGGGTTAAGCATAAGTTGTCCGCCTAGGGTTAGGGTTAGGTCTATGATTTGATTTGGGCTTCAGGTTAGGTTAGGTTTGAACTTAGTTTGAGGGAGTCAGTTTAGGGCTTCTGTTAGTTTTCGGTTAACTGTTACGGTTGGAGTAAGCGTCACGGTCAGGTTAGGTTTGGGGTTGAGCTTAAGGTGTCCGCCTAGGGTTAGGGTTAGGTGTATGGTTTGATTTAGGCTTCAGGATAGGTTAGGTTTGAACTTAGTTTGAGGGAGTAAGTTTAGGGCTACTGTTAGTTTTTGATTCAGTGTTACATTTGGAGTTAGCGTGAGTGTCCGATTAGTGTTGGGGTTGAGCTTAAGGTGTCCGCCTAGGGTTAGGGTTAGGTCTGTGGTTTGAGATAGGCTACAGGTTTGGTTAGGTTTGAACTTAGTTTGAGGGAGTAAGTTTAGGGCTACTGTTAGTTTTCGGTTCTGTGTTCCGGTTGGAGATAGCGTCAGGGTCAGGTTAGGGTTGTGGTTGAGCTTCAGGTGTCCGCCTAGGGTTAGGGTTAGGCCTATGGTTTGAGTTAGGCTTCGGGTTAGGTTAGGTTTGAAGTTAGTTTGAGGGATTAAGTTTAGGGCTACTGTTAGTTTTCGGTTCTGTGTTACGGTTGGAGTTAGCGTGAGGGTCAGGTTAGGGTTGGGGTTAAGCTTAAGGTGTCCTCCTAGGGTTAGGGTTAGGTGTATGGTTTGATTTTGGCTTCTGGTTAGGTTAGGTTTGAACTTAGTTTGAGGGAGTAATTTTAGGGCTACTGTTAGTTTTCGGGTAACTGTTACAGTTGTTGTAAGTGTCAGGGTCAGGTTAGGTTTGGCGTTGAGCTTAAGGTATCCGCCTAGGGTTAGGGTTAGGTGTATGGTTTGATTTAGGCTTCAGGTTAGGATAGGTTTGAACTTAGTTTGAGGGAGTAAGTTTAGGGCTACTGTTAGTTTTCGTTTAACTGTTACGGTTGGAGTAAGCGTCAGGGTCAGGTTAGGGTGGGGGTTAAGCATAAGTTGTCCGCCTAGGGTTAGGGTTAGGTCTATGATTTGATTTAGGCTTCAGGTTAGGTTAGGTTTGAACTTAGTTTGAGGGAGTCAGTTTAGGGCTATTGTATTTTTTGGTTCAGTGTTACGGTTGAATTTAGCCTCAGGGTCAGGTTAGGGTTGGGGTCAAGCTTAAGGTGTCCGCCTAGGGTTAGGGTTAGGTCTATTGTTTGAGTTAGGCTTCAGGTTAGGTTAGGTTTGAACTTAGTTTGAGGGAGTAAGTTTAGGGCTACTGTGAGTTTTCGGTTCAGTGTTACGGTTGGAGTTAGCGTCAGGGTCAGGTTAGTGTTGGGGTTGAGCTTAAGGTGTCCGCCTAGGGTTAGGGTTAGGTGTGTGGTTTGATTTTGGCTTCTGGTTAATTTAAGTTTGAACTTAGTTTGAGGGAGTAAGTTTAGGGCTACTGTTAGTTTTCGGGTAACTGTTACGGTTGGAGTTAGCGTCAGGGTCAGGTTAGGGTTGGGGTTGAGCTTAAGGTGTCCGCCTAGGGTTAGAGTTAGGTGTATGGTTTGATTTAGGCTTCAGGTTAGGTTAGGTTTGAAGTTAGTTTCATGGAGTAAGTTTCGGGCTACTGTTAGTTTTCGGTTAACTGTTACAGTTGGAGTAAGCGTCAGGGTCAGGTTAGGGTGGGGGTTAAGCATAAGGTGTCCTCCTAGGGTTAGGGTTAGGTCTATGGTTTCATTTAGGCTTCAGGTTAGGTTAGGATTCAACTTAGTTTGAGGGAGTAAGTTTAGGGCTACTGTTAGTTTTCGGTTCAGTGTTACGTTTGGAGTTAGCATGAGGGTCCGTTTAGGGTTGGGGTTGAGCTTAAGGTGTCCGCCTAGGGTTAGGGTTAGGTCTATGGTTTCATTTAGGCTTCAGGTAAGGTTAGGTTTGAACTTAGTTTGAGAGAGTAAGTTTAGGCCTATTGCATTTTTCGGTTCAGTGTTACGGTTGAATTTAGTCTCAGGGTCAGGTTAGGGTTGGGGTTAAAGTTAAGCTGTCCGCCTAGGGTTAGGGTTAGGTCTATTGTTTGAGTTAGGCTTCAGGTTATGTTAGGTTCGAACTTAGTTTGAGGGAAAAAAATTTAGGGCTACTGTTAGTTTTCGATTCAGTGTTACGGTTGGAGTTAGCGTGAGGGTCAGGTTAGGGTGGGGGTTGAGCTTAAGGTGTCGGCCTAGGGTTAGGGTTAGGTTTATGGTTTGATTTAGGCTTCAGGTTAGGTTAGGTTTGAAGTTTGTTTGAGGGAGTAAGTTTAGGGCTACTGTTAGTTTTCAGTTAACTGTTACAGTTGGAGTAAGCGTCAGGGTCAGGGTAGGGTGGGGTTTAAGCATAAGGTGTCCGCCTAGGGTTAGGGTTTGGTCTACGATTTGATTTAGGCTTCAGGTTAGGTTAGGTTTGAACTTAGTTTGAGGGAGTCAGTTTAGGGCTACTGTTAGTTTTCGGTTTGTTCAGTATTACGGTTGGATTTAGCCTCAGGGTCAGGTTAGGGTTGGGGTTAAGCTTAAGGTGTCCGCCTAGGGTTAGGGTTAGGTCTATTGTTTGAGTTAGGCTTCAGGTTAAGTTAGGTTTGAACTTAGTTTGAGGGAGTAAGTTTAGGGCTACTGTTAGTTTTTGGTTCAGTGTTACGTTTGGAGTTAGCGTGAGGGTCCGGTTAGGGTTGGGGTTGAGTTTAAGGTGTCCGCCTAGGGTTTGGGTTAGGTCTGTGGTATGAGTTAGGCATCAGGTTAGGTTAGGTTTGAACTTAGTTTGAGGGAGTAAGTTTAGGGCTACTGTTAGTTTTCGGTTCAGTGTTACGGTTGGAGATAGCATCAGGGTCAGGTTAGGGTTGGGGTTGAGCTTCAGGTGTCCGCCTAGGGTTAGGGTTAGGTCTATGGTTTGAATTAGGCTTCAGGTTAGGTTAGGTTTGAACTTAGTTTGATGGAGTAAGTTTAGGGCTACTGTTAGTTTTCGGTTCAGTGTTATGGTTGGAGTTAGCGTGAGGGTCACGTTAGGGTTTGGGTTGAGTTTAAGGTGTCCGCCTAGGGTTAGGGTTAGGTGTATGGTTAGATTTAGGCTTCAGGTTAGGTTAGGTTTGAACTTAGTTTGAGGGAGTAAGTTTAGGGCTACTCTTAGTTTTCCAGTAACTGTTACTGTTGGAGTTAGCGTCAGGGCCAGGTTATCGTTGGGGTTGAGCTTAAGGTGTCTGCCTAGGGTTAGGGTTAGGTTTATGGTTTGATTTAGGCTACAGGTTAGGTTAGGTTTGAACTTAGTTTGAGGGAGTAAGTTTAGGGCTACTGTTAGTTTTCGGTTAACTGTTACAGTTGGAGTAAGTGTCACCGTCAGGTTAGGGTGGAGTTTAAGCATAAGGTGTCCGCCTAGGGTTAGGGTTAAGTGTATGGTTTGATTTAGGCTTCAGGTTAGGTTAGGTTTGAACTTAGTTTGAGGGAGTAAGTTTAGGGCTACTGTTAGTTTTCGATTCAGTGTTATGGTTGGAGATAGCGTCAGGGTCAGGTTTGGGTTGGGGTTGAGCTTCAGGTGTCCGCCTAGGGTTAGGGTTAGGTCTATGGTTTGAGTTAGGCTTCAGGTTAGATTAGGTTTGAAGTTAGTTTGAGGGTGTAAGTTCAGGGCTACTGTTAGTTTTCGGTTAACTGTTACAGTTGGAGTAAGCGTCAGGGTCAGGTTAGGGTGGGGGTTAAGCATAAGTTGTCCGCCTAGGGTTAGGGTTAGGTCTATGATTTGATTTGGGCTTCAGGTTAGGTTAGGTTTGAACTTAGTTTGAGGGAGTCAGTTTAGGGCTTCTGTTAGTTTTCGGTTAACTGTTACGGTTGGAGTAAGCGTCACGGTCAGGTTAGGTTTGGGGTTGAGCTTAAGGTGTCCGCCTAGGGTTAGGGTTAGGTGTATGGTTTGATTTAGGCTTCAGGATAGGTTAGGTTTGAACTTAGTTTGAGGGAGTAAGTTTAGGGCTACTGTTAGTTTTTGATTCAGTGTTACATTTGGAGTTAGCGTGAGTGTCCGATTAGTGTTGGGGTTGAGCTTAAGGTGTCCGCCTAGGGTTAGGGTTAGGTCTGTGGTTTGAGATAGGCTACAGGTTTGGTTAGGTTTGAACTTAGTTTGAGGGAGTAAGTTTAGGGCTACTGTTAGTTTTCGGTTCTGTGTTCCGGTTGGAGATAGCGTCAGGGTCAGGTTAGGGTTGTGGTTGAGCTTCAGGTGTCCGCCTAGGGTTAGGGTTAGGCCTATGGTTTGAGTTAGGCTTCGGGTTAGGTTAGGTTTGAAGTTAGTTTGAGGGATTAAGTTTAGGGCTACTGTTAGTTTTCGGTTCTGTGTTACGGTTGGAGTTAGCGTGAGGGTCAGGTTAGGGTTGGGGTTAAGCTTAAGGTGTCCTCCTAGGGTTAGGGTTAGGTGTATGGTTTGATTTTGGCTTCTGGTTAGGTTAGGTTTGAACTTAGTTTGAGGGAGTAATTTTAGGGCTACTGTTAGTTTTCGGGTAACTGTTACAGTTGTTGTAAGTGTCAGGGTCAGGTTAGGTTTGGCGTTGAGCTTAAGGTATCCGCCTAGGGTTAGGGTTAGGTGTATGGTTTGATTTAGGCTTCAGGTTAGGATAGGTTTGAACTTAGTTTGAGGGAGTAAGTTTAGGGCTACTGTTAGTTTTCGTTTAACTGTTACGGTTGGAGTAAGCGTCAGGGTCAGGTTAGGGTGGGGGTTAAGCATAAGTTGTCCGCCTAGGGTTAGGGTTAGGTCTATGATTTGATTTAGGCTTCAGGTTAGGTTAGGTTTGAACTTAGTTTGAGGGAGTCAGTTTAGGGCTATTGTATTTTTTGGTTCAGTGTTACGGTTGAATTTAGCCTCAGGGTCAGGTTAGGGTTGGGGTCAAGCTTAAGGTGTCCGCCTAGGGTTAGGGTTAGGTCTATTGTTTGAGTTAGGCTTCAGGTTAGGTTAGGTTTGAACTTAGTTTGAGGGAGTAAGTTTAGGGCTACTGTGAGTTTTCGGTTCAGTGTTACGGTTGGAGTTAGCGTCAGGGTCAGGTTAGTGTTGGGGTTGAGCTTAAGGTGTCCGCCTAGGGTTAGGGTTAGGTGTGTGGTTTGATTTTGGCTTCTGGTTAATTTAAGTTTGAACTTAGTTTGAGGGAGTAAGTTTAGGGCTACTGTTAGTTTTCGGGTAACTGTTACGGTTGGAGTTAGCGTCAGGGTCAGGTTAGGGTTGGGGTTGAGCTTAAGGTGTCCGCCTAGGGTTAGAGTTAGGTGTATGGTTTGATTTAGGCTTCAGGTTAGGTTAGGTTTGAAGTTAGTTTCATGGAGTAAGTTTCGGGCTACTGTTAGTTTTCGGTTAACTGTTACAGTTGGAGTAAGCGTCAGGGTCAGGTTAGGGTGGGGGTTAAGCATAAGGTGTCCGCCTAGGGTTAGGGTTAGGTCTATGGTTTCATTTAGGCTTCAGGTTAGGTTAGGATTCAACTTAGTTTGAGGGAGTAAGTTTAGGGCTACTGTTAGTTTTCGGTTCAGTGTTACGTTTGGAGTTAGCATGAGGGTCCGTTTAGGGTTGGGGTTGAGCTTAAGGTGTCCGCCTAGGGTTAGGGTTAGGTCTATGGTTTCATTTAGGCTTCAGGTAAGGTTAGGTTTGAACTTAGTTTGAGAGAGTAAGTTTAGGCCTATTGCATTTTTCGGTTCAGTGTTACGGTTGAATTTAGTCTCAGGGTCAGGTTAGGGTTGGGGTTAAAGTTAAGCTGTCCGCCTAGGGTTAGGGTTAGGTCTATTGTTTGAGTTAGGCTTCAGGTTATGTTAGGTTCGAACTTAGTTTGAGGGAAAAAAATTTAGGGCTACTGTTAGTTTTCGATTCAGTGTTACGGTTGGAGTTAGCGTGAGGGTCAGGTTAGGGTGGGGGTTGAGCTTAAGGTGTCGGCCTAGGGTTAGGGTTAGGTTTATGGTTTGATTTAGGCTTCAGGTTAGGTTAGGTTTGAAGTTTGTTTGAGGGAGTAAGTTTAGGGCTACTGTTAGTTTTCAGTTAACTGTTACAGTTGGAGTAAGCGTCAGGGTCAGGGTAGGGTGGGGTTTAAGCATAAGGTGTCCGCCTAGGGTTAGGGTTTGGTCTACGATTTGATTTAGGCTTCAGGTTAGGTTAGGTTTGAACTTAGTTTGAGGGAGTCAGTTTAGGGCTACTGTTAGTTTTCGGTTTGTTCAGTATTACGGTTGGATTTAGCCTCAGGGTCAGGTTAGGGTTGGGGTTAAGCTTAAGGTGTCCGCCTAGGGTTAGGGTTAGGTCTATTGTTTGAGTTAGGCTTCAGGTTAAGTTAGGTTTGAACTTAGTTTGAGGGAGTAAGTTTAGGGCTACTGTTAGTTTTTGGTTCAGTGTTACGTTTGGAGTTAGCGTGAGGGTCCGGTTAGGGTTGGGGTTGAGTTTAAGGTGTCCGCCTAGGGTTTGGGTTAGGTCTGTGGTATGAGTTAGGCATCAGGTTAGGTTAGGTTTGAACTTAGTTTGAGGGAGTAAGTTTAGGGCTACTGTTAGTTTTCGGTTCAGTGTTACGGTTGGAGATAGCATCAGGGTCAGGTTAGGGTTGGGGTTGAGCTTCAGGTGTCCGCCTAGGGTTAGGGTTAGGTCTATGGTTTGAATTAGGCTTCAGGTTAGGTTAGGTTTGAACTTAGTTTGATGGAGTAAGTTTAGGGCTACTGTTAGTTTTCGGTTCAGTGTTATGGTTGGAGTTAGCGTGAGGGTCACGTTAGGGTTTGGGTTGAGTTTAAGGTGTCCGCCTAGGGTTAGGGTTAGGTGTATGGTTAGATTTAGGCTTCAGGTTAGGTTAGGTTTGAACTTAGTTTGAGGGAGTAAGTTTAGGGCTACTCTTAGTTTTCCAGTAACTGTTACTGTTGGAGTTAGCGTCAGGGCCAGGTTATCGTTGGGGTTGAGCTTAAGGTGTCTGCCTAGGGTTAGGGTTAGGTTTATGGTTTGATTTAGGCTACAGGTTAGGTTAGGTTTGAACTTAGTTTGAGGGAGTAAGTTTAGGGCTACTGTTAGTTTTCGGTTAACTGTTACAGTTGGAGTAAGTGTCACCGTCAGGTTAGGGTGGAGTTTAAGCATAAGGTGTCCGCCTAGGGTTAGGGTTAAGTGTATGGTTTGATTTAGGCTTCAGGTTAGGTTAGGTTTGAACTTAGTTTGAGGGAGTAAGTTTAGGGCTACTGTTAGTTTTCGGGAAACTGTTACGATTGGAGTTAGTGTCAGGGCCAGGTTAGGGTTGGAGTTGAGATTAATGTGTCCGCCTAGGGTTAGGGTTATGTGTATGGTTTCATTTAGGCTTAAGGTTAGGTTAGGTTTGAAGTTAGTTTGAGGGAGTAAGTTTAGGGCTACTGTTAGTTTTCGGTTCAGTGTTACGGTTGGAGTTAGCGTGAGGGTCAGGTTAGGGTTGGGGTTGAGCTTAAGGTGTCCGCCTAGGGTTAGGGTTAGGTCTGTGGTTTGAGTTAGGCTTCAGGTTAGGTTATGTTTGAACTTAGTTTGAGGGAGTAAGTTTAGGGCTACTGTTAGTTTTCGGTTCAGTGTTATGGTTGGAGATAGCGTCAGGGTCAGGTTTGGTTTGGGGTTGAGCTTCAGGTGTCCGCCTAGGGTTAGGGTTAGGTCTACGGTTTGAGTTAGGCTTCAGGTTAGATTAGGTTTGAAGTTAGTTTGAGGGTGTAAGTTCAGGGCTACTGTTAGTTGTCGGTTAACTGTTACAGTTGGAGTAAGCGTCAGGGTCAGGTTAGGGTGGGGGTTAAGCATAAGTTGTCCGCCTAGTGTTAGGGTTAGGTCTAAGATTTGATTTAGGCTTCAGGTTAGGTTAGGTTTGAACTTAGTTTGAGGGAGTCAGTTTAGGGCTTCTGTTAGTTTTCGGTTAACTGTTACGGTTGGAGTAAGCGTCAGGGTCAGGTTAGGTTTGGGGTTGAGCTTAAGGTGTCCAACTAGGGTTAGGGTTAGGTGTATGGTTTGATTTAGGCTTCAGGTTAGGATAGGTTTGAAGTTAGTTTCAGAGAGTAAGTTTAGGGCTACTGTTAGTTCTCGGTTAACTGTTACAGTTGGAGTAAGCGTCAGGGTCAGGTTAGGGTGGGGGTAAATCAAAAGGTTTCCGCCTAGGGTTAGGGTTAGGTCTATGGTTTCATTTAGGCTTCAGGTTAGGTTAGGATTAAACTTAGTTTGAGGGAGTAAGTTTAAGGCTACTGTTAGTTTTCGGTTCAGTGTTAAGTTTGGATCTAGCATGAGGGTCCGGTTAGGGTTGGGCTTGAGCTTAATGTGTCCGCCTAGGGTTAGGGTTAGGTCTATGGTTTCATTTAGGCTTCAGGTTAGGTTAGGATTGAACTTAGTTTGAGGGTGTTAGTTTAGGGCTACTGTTAGTTTTCGGGTAACTGTTATGTTTGGAGTTAGCGTCAGGGCCATGTTAGTGTTGGGGTTGAGCTTAAGGTGTCCGCCTAGGGTTAGGGTTAGGTCTATGGTTTGAGTTAGGCTTCAGGTTAGGTTAGGTTTGAACTTAGTTTGAGGGAGTAAGTTTAGGGCTACTGTTAGTTTTCAGTTCAGTGTTACGGTTGGAGATAGCGTCAGGGTCAGGTTAGGGTTGGGGTTGAGCTTCAGGTGTCCGCCTAGGGTGAGGGTTAGGTCTATGGTTTGAGGTAGGCTTCAGGTTAGGTTAGGTTTGAACTTAGTTTGAGGGAGTAAGTTTAGGGTTACTGTTAGTTTTCGGTTCAGTGTTACGGTTGGAGTTAGCGTGAGGGTCAGGTTATGGTTTGGGTTGAGCTTAAGGTGTCCGCCGAGAGTTAGGGTTAGGTGTATGGTTTGATTTAGGCTTCAGGTTAGGTTAGGTTTGAACTTAGTTTGAGGGAGTAAGTTTAGGGCTACTGTTAGTTTTCGGTTCAGTGTTACGGTTGGAGATAGCGTCAGGGTCAGGTTAGGGTTGGGGTTGAGCTTCAGGTGTCCGACTTGGTTAGGGTTAGGTCTATGGTTTGAGTTAGGCTTCAGGTTAGGTTAGGTTTGAACTTAGCTTGTGGGAGTAAGTTTAGGGCTACTGTTTGTTTTCGGTTCAGTGTTACGGTTGGAGTAAGCGTCAGGGTCAGGTTACGGTGGTGGTTAAGCATAAGGTGTCCAACTAGGGTTAGGGTTAGGTCTATGGTTTCACTTAGGCTTCAGGTTAGGTTAGGATTGAACTTAGTTTGAGGGAGTAAGTTTACTGCTACTGTTAGTTTTTGGTTCAGTGTTATGGTTGGTTTTAGCCTCAGGTACAGGTTAGGGTTGGGGTTGAGCTTAATGTGTCTGCCTAAGGTTAGGGTTAGGTCTATTGTTTGAGTTAGGCTTCAGGTTAGTTTAGGTTTGAACTTAGTTTGAGGGAGTAAGTTTAGGGCTATTGTTAGTTTTCGGTTCAGTGTTACGGTTGGAGATAGCGTCAGGGTCAGGTTAGGGTTGAGGTTAAGCTTAAGGAGTACGCCTAGGGTTAGGGTTAGATCTATTGTTTGAGTTAGGCTTCAGGTTAGGTTAGGTTTTAACTTAGGTTGAGGGAGTAAGTTTAGGGCTACTGTTAGTTTTCGGTTCAGTGTTTCGGTTGGAGTTAGCGTGACGGTCCGGTTAAGGCTGGGGTTGAGCTTAAGGAGTCCACCTAGGGTTAGTTTTAGGTCTATGGTTTCATTTAGGCTTCAGGTTAGGTTAGGATTGAACTTAGTTTGAGGGAGTAAATTTAGGGCTACTGTTAGTTTTCGGTTCAGTGTTACGGTTGGAGTAAGAGTCAGGGTCAGGATAGGGTTGGGGTTGAGCTTCATGTGTCCGCCTAGGGTTAGGGTAAGGTCTATGGTTTGAGTTAGGCTTCAGGTTAGGTTAGGTTTGAACTTAGCTTGAGGGAGTAAGTTTAGGGCTACTGTTTGTTTTCGGTTCAGTGTTACGGTTGGAGTAAGCGTCAGGGTCAGGTTACGGTGGTGGTTAAGCATAAGGTGTCCGCCTAGGGTTAGGGTTAGGTCTAAGGTTTCATTTAGGCTTCAGGTTAGGTTAGGATTGAACTTAGTTTGAGGGAGTAAGTTTACTGCTACTGTTAGTTTTCGGTTCAGTGTTATGGTTGGTTTTAGCCTCAGGTACAGGTTAGGGTTGGGGTTGAGCTTAAGCTGTCCGCCTAAGGTTAGGGTTAGGTCTATTGTTTGAGTTAGGCTTCAGGTAGGTTTAGGTTTGAACTTAGTTTGAGGGAGTAAGTTTAGGGCTATTGTTAGTTTTCGGTTCAGTGTTATGGTTGGAGTTAGCGTACGTGCCAGGTTAGGTTTGGGGTTGAGTTTCAGGTGTCCGCCTAGGGTTAGGGTTAGGTCTATGGTTTGAGTTAGGCTTCAGGTTAGGTTAGGTTTGAACTTAGTTTGAGGGAGTCAGTATAGGGCTACTGTTAGTTTTCGTTTAACTGTTACGGTTGGAGTAAGCGTCAGGGTCAGGTTAGAGTGGGGTTAAGCATAAGGTGTCCGCCTAGGGTTAGGGTTAGGTCTGTGGTCTGAGTTAGGCTTCAGGTTAGGTTAGGTGTGAACTTAGTTTGAGGGAGTAAGTTTAGGGCTACTGTTAGTTTTCGATTCAGTGTTACGGTTGGAGATAGCGTCAGGGTCAGGTTAGGGTTGGGGTTGAGCTTCAGGTGTCCGCCTAGGGTTAGGGTTAGGTCTATGGTTTGAGTTAGGCTTCAGGTTAGGTTAGGTTTGAACTTAGTTTGAGGGTGTTAGTTTAGGGCTACTGTTAGTTTTCGGGTAACTGTTATGGTTGGAGTTAGCGTCAGGGCCATGTTAGGTTTGGGGTTGAGCTTAAGGTGTCCGCCTAGGGTTAGGGTTAGGTCTATGGTTTGAGATATGCTTCAGGTTAGGTTAGGTTTGAACTTAGTTTGAGGGAGTAAGTTTAGGGCTACTGTTAGTTTTCGGTTCAGTGTTACGGTTGGAGATAGCGTCAGGGTCAGGTTAGGGTTGGGGTTGAGCTTCAGGTGTCCGCCTAGGGTTAGGGTTAGGTGTATGGTTTGATTTAGGCTTCAGGTTATGTTATGTTTGAACTTAGTTTGAGGGAGTAAGTTTAGGGCTACTGTTACTTTTCGGTTCAGTGTTACGGTTGGAGATAGCGTCAGGGTCAGGTTAGGGTTGGGGTTTAGCTTCAGGTGTCCGCCTAGGGTTAGGGTTAGGTCTATGGTTTGAGTTAGGCTTCAGGTTAGGTTAGGTTTGAACTTAGTTTGAGGGAGTAAGTTTAGGGTTACTGTTAGTTTTCGTTTCAGTGGTACGGTTGGAGTTACCGTGCGGGTCAGGTTAGGGTTGGGGTTAAGCTTAAGGTGTCCGCCTAGGGTTAGTGTTAGGTCTATGGTTTCATTTAGGCTTCAGGTTAGGTTATGATTGAACTTAGTTTTAGGAAGTAAGTTTAGGGATACTGTTAGTTTTCGGTTCAGTGTTATGGTTGGAGATAGCGTGAGGGTCAGGTTAGGGTTGGGGTTGAGCTTAAGATGTCCGCCTAGGGTTAGCGTTAGGTCTATGGTTTGAGTTAGGCTTCAGGTTAGGTTAGGTTTGAACTTAGTTTGAGGGAGTAAGTTTAGGGCTACTGCTAGTTTTCGGTTCAGTGTTATGGTTGGAGTTAGCGTCAGGGTCAGGTTAGGATTGGCGTTGAGCTTAAGGTTTCCGCCTACGGTTAGGGTTAGGTCTGTGGTTTCAGATAGGCTTCAGGTGAGGTTAGGTTTGAACTTAGCTTGAGGGAGTAAGTTTAGGGCTACTGTTAGTTTTCGGTTCAGTGTTACGGTTTGAGCAAGTGTCAGGGTCAGGTTAGGGTTGGGGTTGAGCTTCAGGTGTCCGCCTAGGGTTAGGGTTAGGTTTGTGGTTTGAGTTAAGCTTCAGGTTAGGTTAGGTTTGAACTTAGTTTGAGGGAGTAAGTTTAGGGCTACTGTTAGTTTTCGGGTAATTGTTATGGTTGGAGTTATCGTCAGGGCCATGTTAGGGTTGGGCTTGAGCTTAAGGTGTCCGCCTAGGGTTAGGGTTAGGTCTATGGTTTGAGTTAGGCTTCAGGTTAGGTTAGGTTTGAACTTAGTTTGAGGGAGTAAGTTTAGGGCTACTGTTAGTTTTCGGTTCAGTGTTACGGTTGGAGATAGCGTCAGGGTCAGGTTAGGGTTGGGGTTGAGCTTCAGGTATCCGCCTAGGGTTAGGGTTCGGTCTATGGTTTGAGTTAGGCTTCAAGTTAGGTTAGGTTTGAACTTAGTTTGAGGGAGTAAGTTTAGGGCTACTGATAGTTTTCGGTTCAGTGTTACGATTGGATTTAGCGTGAGGGTCAGGTTAAGGTTGGGGTTGAGCTTAAGGCGTCCGCCTAGGGTTAGGGTTAGGTGTATGGTTTGATTTAGGCTTCAGGTTAGGTTAGGTTTGAACTTAGTTTGAGGGAGTAAGTTTAGGTCTACTGTTAGTTTTCGGGTAACTGTTATGGTTGGAGTTAGCGTCTCGGCCATTTTAGGGTTGTGGTTGAGCTTAAGGTGTCCGCCTAGGGTTAGGGTTAGGTCTATGGTTTCAGTTAGGCTTCAGGTTAGGTTAGGATTGAACTTAGTTTGAGGGAGTAAGTTTAGGGCTACTGTTAGTTTTCGGTTCAGTGTTACGGTTGGAGAAAGAGTCTGGGTCATGTTAGGGTTGGGGTTGAGCTTCAGGTGTCCGCCTAGGGTTAGGGTTAGGTCTATGGTTTCATTTAGGCTTCAGGTTAGGTTAGGATTGAACTTAGTTTGAGGGATTAAGTTTAGGGCGACTGTTAGTTTTCGATTCAGTGTTATGGTTCGTTTTAGCCTCAGGTCCAGGTTAGGGTTGGGGTTGAGCTTAAGGTGTCCGCCTAGGGTTCGGGTTAGGAGTATTGTTTGAGTTAGGCTTCAGGTTAGTTTAGATTTGAACTTAGTTTGAGGGAGTAAGTTTAGGGCTATTATTAGTTTTCGGTTCAGTGTTACGGTTGGAGATAGCGTCAGGGTCAGGTTAGGGTTGGGGTTGAGCTTCAGGTGTCCTCCTAGGGTTAGGGTTAGGTGTATGGTTTGATTTCGGCTTCAGGTTAGGTTATATTTGAACTTAGTTTGAGGGAGTTAGTTTAGGGCTACTGTTAGTTTTCGTTTCAGTGTTACGGTTGGAGATAGCGTCAGGGTCAGGTTAGGTTTGGGGTGGATATTCAGGTGTCCGCCTAGGGTTACGGTTAGGTCTATGGTTTGAGTTAGGCTTCAGGTTAGGTTAGGTTTGAACTTAGTTTGAGGGAGTAAGTTTAGGGCTACTGTTAGTTGTCGGTTCAGTGTTATGGTTGGAGTTAGCGTCAGGGTCAGGTTAGGATTGGGGTTGAGCTTAAGGTTTCCACCTAGGGTTAGCGTTAGGTCTGTGGTTTGAGTTAGGCTTCAGGTGAGGTTAGGTTTGAACTTAGCTTGAGGGAGTAAGTTTAGGGCTACTGTTTGTTTTCGGTTCAGTGTTACGGTTGGAGTAAGAGTCAGGGTCAGGTTAGGTTTGGGGTTGAGCTTCAGGTGTCCGCCTAGGGTTAGGGTTAGGTTTGTGGTTTGAGTTAGGCTTCAGGTTAGGTTAGATTTGAACTTAGTTTGAGGGAGTAAGTTTAGGGCTACTGTTAGTTTTCGGGTAACTGTTATGGTTGGAGTTAGCGTCAGGGCCATGTTAGGGTTGGGGTTGAGCTTAAGGTGTCCGCCTAGGGTTAGGGTTAGGTCTATGGTTTGAGTTAGGCTTCAGGTTAGGTTAGGTTTGAACTTAGTTTGAGGTAGTAAGTTTAGGGCTACTGTTAGTTTTCGGTTCCGTGTTACTTTTGGAGATAGCGTCAGGGTCAGGTTAGGGTTGGGGTTGAGCTTCAGGTGTCCGCCTAGGGTTAGGGTTAGGTCTATGGTTTGAGTTAGGCTTCAGGTTAGGTTAGGATTGAACTTAGTTTGAGGGAGTAAATTTAGGGCTACTGTTAGTTTTCGGTTCAGTGTTAAGGTTGGAGATAGCGTCAGGGTCAGGTTAGGGTTGGGGTTGAGCTTCAGGTGTCCGCCTAGGGTTAGGGTTAGGTCTATGGTTTGAGTTAGGCTTCAGGATAGGTTAGGTTTGAACTTAGCTTGAGGGGTAAGTTTAGGGCTACTGTTTGTTTTCGGTTCAGTGTTACGGTTGGAGTAAGATCAGGGTCAGGTTACGGTGGGGGTTAAGCATAAGGTGTCCACCTAGGGTTAGGGTTAGGTCTATGGTTTCATTTAGGCTTCAGGTTAGGTTAGGATTGAACTTAGTTTGAGGGAGTAAGTTTAGGGCTACTGTTAGTTTTCGGTTCAGTGTTATGGTTGGTTTTAGCCTCAGGTACAGGTTAGGGCTGGGTTTGAGCTTAAGGTGTCTGCCTAGGGTTAGGGTTAGGTCTATTGTTTGAGTTAGGCTTCAGGTTAGTTTAGGTTTGAACTTAGTTTGAGGGAGTAAGTTTAGGGCTATTGTTAGTTTTCGGTTCAGTGTTACGGTTGGGGATAGCATCAGGGTCAGGTTAGGGTTGGGGTTAAGCTTAAGGTGTTCGCCTAGGGTTAGGGTTAGATCTATTGTTTGAGTTATGTTTCAGGTTAGGTTAGGTTTGAACTTAGTTTGAGGGAGTAAGTTTAGGGCTACTGTTAGTTTTCGGTTTCAGTGTTACAGTTGGAGTTAGCGTGAGGGTCAGGTTCGGGTTGGGGTTGAGCTTAAGGTGTCTGCCTAGGGTTAGGTTTAGGTGTATGGTTTGATTTAGGCTTCAGGTTAGGTTAGGTTTAAACTTAGTTTGAGGGGGTAAGTTTAGGGCTACTGTTAGTTTTCGGTTCAGTGTTACGGTTGGAGTAAGCGTCAGGGTCAGGTTAGGGTTGGGGTTGAGCTTCAGGTGTCCCCCTAGGGTTAGGGTTAGGTCTATGGTTTCATTTAGGCTTCAGGTTAGGTTAGGATTGAACTTAGTTTGAGGGAGTAAGTTTACTGCTACTGTTATTTTTCGGTTCAGTGTTATGTTTGTTTTTAGCCTCAGGTACAGTTTAGGGTTGGGGTTGAGCTTAAGGTGTCCGCCTAAGGTTAGGGTTAGGTCTATTGTTTGAGTTAGGCTTCAGGTTAGTTTAGGTTTGAACTTAGTTTGAGGGAGTAAGTGTAGGGCTATTGTTAGTTTTCGGTTCAGTGTTACGGTTGGAGATAGCGTCAGGGTCAGGTTAGGGTTGGGGTTAAGCTTAAGGTGTACGCCTAGGGTTAGGGTTAGATCTATTGTTTGAGTTAGGCTTCAGGTTAGGTTAGGTTTTAACTTAGTTTGAGGGAGTAAGTTTAGGGCTACTGTTAGTTTTCGGTTCAGTGTTTCGGTTGGTGTTATCGTGACGGTCAGGTTAGGGTTGGGGTTGAGCTTAAGTTGTCCGCCTAGGGTTAGGTTTAGGTCTATGGTTTCATTTAGGCTTCAGGTTAGGTTAGGATTGAACTTAGTTTGAGGGAGTAAATTTAGGGCTACTGTTAGTTTTCAGTTCAGTGTTACGGTTGGAGTAAGAGTCAGGGTCAGGTTAGTCTTGGGGTGGAGCTTCAGGTGTCAGCCTAGGGTTAGGGTTAGGTCTATGGTTTGAGTTAGGCTTCAGGTTAGGTTAGGTTTGAACTTAGCTTGAGGGAGTAAGTTAAGGGCTACTGTTTGTTTTCGGTTCAGTGTTACGGTTGGAGTAAGCGTCAGGGTCAGGTTACGGTGGGGGTTAAGCATAAGGTGTCCGCCTAGGTTTAGGGTTAGGTCTATGGTTTCATTTAGGCTTCAGGTTAGGTTAGGAATGAACTTAGTTTGAGGGAGTAAGTTTAGGGCTACTGTTAGTTTTCGGTTCAGTGTTACGGTTGATTTTAGCCTCAGGTACAGGTTAGGGTTGGGGTTGAGCTTAAGGTATCTGCCTAGGGTTAGGGTTAGGTCTATTGTTTGAGTTAGGCTTCAGGTTAGTTTAGGATTGAACTTAGTTTGAGGGAGTAAGTTTAGGGCTATTGTTAGTTTTCGGTTCAGTGTTACGGTTGGAGATAGCGTCAGGGTCAGGTTAGGTTTGGGGTTAAGCTTAAGGTGTACGCCTAGGGTTAGGGTTAGATCTATTGTTTGAGTTAGGAGTCAGGTTAGGTTAGGTTTGAACTTAGTTTGAGGGAGTAAGTTTAGGGCTACTGTTAGTTTTCGTTTCAGTTTTTCGGTTGGAGTTAGCGTGAGGGTCAGGTTAGGGTACGGGTTAAGCTTAAGGTGTCCGCCTAGGGTTAGGGTTAGGTGTATGGTTTGATTTAGGCTTCAGGTTAGGTTATGTTCGAACTTAGTTTGAGGGAGTTAGTTTAGGGCTACTGTTAGTTTTCGTTTCAGGGTTACGGTTGGAGATAGCGTCAGGGTCAGGATAGGTTTGGGGTGGATATTCAGGTGTCCGCCTAGGGTTAGGGTTAGGTCTATGGTTTGAGTTAGGCTTCAGGTTAGGTTAGGTTTGAACTTAGTTTGAGGGAGTAAGTTTAGGGCTACTGTTAGTTGTCGGTTCAGTGTTATGGTTGGAGTTAGCGTCAGGGTCAGGTTAGGATTGGGGTTGAGCTTAAGGTGTCCACCTAGGGTTAGGGTTAGGTCTGTGGTTTGAGTTAGGCTTCAGGTGAGGTTAGGTTTGAACTTAGCTTGAGGGAGTAAGTTTAGGGCTACTGTTTGTTTTCGGTTCAGTGTTACGGTTGGAGTAAGAGTCAGGGTCAGGTTAGGGTTGGGGTTGAGCTTCAGGTGTCCGCCTCGGGTTAGGGTTAGGTGTATGGTTTGATTTTGGCTTCAGGTTAGGTTAGATTTGAACTTAGTTTGAGGGAGTAAGTTTAGGGCTACTGTTAGTTTTCGGGTAACTGTTATGGTTGGAGTTAGCGTCAGGGCCATGTTAGGGTTGGGGTTGAGCTTAAGGTGTACGCCTAGGGTTAGGTTTAGATCTATTGTTTGATTTAGGCTTCAGGTTCGGTTAGGTTTGAACTTAGTTTGAGGGAGTAAGTTTAGGGCTACTGTTAGTTTTCGGTTCAGTGTTTCGGTTGGAGTTAGCGTGACGGTCAGGTTAGGGTTGGGGTTGAGCTTAAGGTGTCCGCCTAGGGTTAGGTTTAGGTCTATGGTTTCATTTAGGCTTCAGGTTAGGTTAGGATTGAACTTAGTTTGAGGGAGTAAATTTAGGGCTACTGTTAGTTTTCGGTTCAGTGTTACGGTTGGAGATAGCGTCAGGGTCAGGTTAGGGTTGGGGTTGAGCTTCAGGTGTCCGCCTAGGGTTAGGGTTAGGTCTATGGTTTGAGTTAGGCTTCAGGATAGGTTAGGTTTGAACTTAGCTTGAGGGGGTAAGTTTAGGGCTACTGTTTGTTTTCGGTTCAGTGTTACGGTTGGAGTAAGCGTCAGGGTCAGGTTACGGTGGGGGTTAAGCATAAGGTGTCCGCCTAGGGTTAGGGTGAGGTCTATGGTTTCATTTAGGCTTCAGGTTAGGTTAGGATTGAACTTAGTTTGAGGGAGTAAGTTTAGGGCTACTGTTAGTTTTCGGTTCAGTGTTACGGTTGGTTTTAGCCTCAGGTACAGGTTAGGGTTGGGGTTGAGCTTAAGGTGTCTGCCTAGGGTTAGGGTTAGGTCTATTGTTTGAGTTAGGCTTCAGGTTAGTTTAGGTTTGAACTTAGTTTGAGGGAGTAAGTTTAGGGCTATTGTTAGTTTTCGGTTCAGTGTTACGGTTGGAGATAGCGTCAGGGTCAGCTTAGGGTTGGGGTTAAGCTTAAGGTGTACGCCTAGGGTTAGGGTTAGATCTATTGTTTGAGTTAGGTTTCAGGTTAGGTTAGGTTTGAACTTAGTTTGAGGGAGTGAGTTTAGGGCTACTGTTAGTTTTCGGTTCAGTGTTTCGGTTGGAGTTAGCGTGAGGATCAGGTTAGGGTAGGGGTTGAGCTTAAGGTGTCCGCCTAGGGTTAGGGTTAGGTGTATGGTTTGATTTAGGCTTCAGGTTAGGTTAGGTTTGAACTTAGTTTGAAGGTGTAAGTTTAGGGCTACTGTTAGTTTTCGGGTAACTGTTATTGTTGGAGTTAGCGTCAGGGCCAGTTTAGGGTTGGGGTGGAGCTTAAGGTGTCCGCCTCGGGTTAGGGTTAGGTGTATGGTTTGATTTAGGCTTCAGGTTAGGTTAGGTTTGAACTTAGTTTGAGGGAGTAAGTTTAGGGCTACTCTTAGTTTTGGTTCAGTGTTACGGTTGGAGATAGCGTCAGGGTCAGGTTAGGGTTGGGGTTGAGCTTCAGGTGTCCGCCTAGGGTTTGGGTTAGGTCTATGGTTTGAGTTAGGCTTCAGGTTAGGTTAGGTTTGAACTTAGCTTGAGGGAGTAAGTTTAGGGCTACTGTTTGTTTTCGGTTCAGTGTTACGGTTGGAGTAAGCGTCAGGGTCAGGTTACGGTGGTGGTTAAGCATAAGGTGTCCGCCTAGGGTTAGGGTTAGGTCTATGGTTTCATTTAGGCTTCAGGTTAGGTTAGGATTGAACTTAGTTTGAGGTAGTAAGTTTACTGCTACTGTTAGTTTTCGGTTCAGTGTTATGGTTGGTTTTAGCCTCAGGTACAGTTTAGGGTTGGGGTTGAGCTTTAGGTGTCCGCCTAAGGTTAGGGTTAGGTCTATTGTTTGAGTTAGGCTTCAGGTTAGGTTAGGTTTTAACTTTGTTTGAGGGAGTAAGTTTAGGGCTACTGTTAGTTTTCGGTGCAGTGTTTCGGTTGGAGTTAGCGTGACGGTCAGGTTAGGTTTGGGGTTGAGCTTAAGGTGTCCGCCTAGGGTTAGGTTTAGGTCTATGGTTTCATTTAGGCTTCAGGTTAGGTTAGGATTGAACTTAGTTTGAGGGAGTAAATTTAGGGCTACTCTTAGTTTTCAGTTCAGTGTTACGGTTGGAGTAAGAGTCAGGGTCAGGTTAGGCTTGGGGTGGAGCTTCAGGTGTCCGCCTAGGGTTAGGGTTAGGTCTATGGTTTGAGTTAGGCTTCAGGTTAGGTTAGGTTTGAACTTAGCTTGAGGGAGTAAGTTAAGGGCTACTGTTTGTTTTCGGTTCAGTGTTACGGTTGGAGTAAGCGTCAGGGTCAGGTTACGGTGGGGGTTAAGCATAAGGTGTCCGCCTAGGTTTACGGTTAGGTCTATGGTTTCATTTAGGCTTCAGGTTAGGTTAGGATTGAACTTAGTTTGAGGGAGTAAGTTTAGGGCTACTGTTAGTTTTCGGTTCAGTGTTACGGTTGGTTTTAGCCTCAGGTACAGGTTAGGGTTGGGGTTGAGCTTAAGGTGTCTGCCTAGGGTTAGGGTTAGGTCTATTGTTTGAGTTAGGCTTCAGGTTAGTTTAGGATTGAACTTAGTTTGAGGGAGTAAGTTTAGGGCTATTGTTAGTTTTCGGTTCAGTGTTACGGTTGGAGATAGCGTCAGGGTCAGGTTAGGTTTGGGGTTAAACTTAAGGTGTACGCCTAGGGTTAGTGTTAGATCTATTGTTTGAGTTAGGCTTCAGGTTAGGTTAGGTTTGAACTTAGTTTGAGGGAGTAAGTTTAGGGCTACTGTTAGTTTTCGGTTCAGTTTTTCGGTTGGAGTTAGCGTGAGGGTCAGGTTAGGGTAGGGGTTAAGCTTAAGGTGTCCGCCTAGGGTTAGGGTTAGGTGTATGGTTTGATTTAGGCTTCAGGTTAGGTTAGGTTTGAACTTAGTTTGAGGGAGTAAGTTTAGGGCTACTGTTAGTTTTCGGTTCAGTGTTATGGTTGGAGTTAGCGTCAGGGTCAGGTTAGGATTGGGGTTGAGCTTAAGGTGTCCGCCTAGGGTTAGGGTTTGGTCTGTGGTTTGAGTTAGGCTTCAGGTGAGGTTAGGTTTGAACTTAGCTTGAGGGAGTAAGTTTAGGGCTACTGTTAGTTTTCGGTTCAGTGTTACGGTTGGAGATAGCGTCAGGGTCAGGTTAGGGTTTGGGTTGAGCTTCAGGTATCCGCCTAGGGTTAGGGTTCGGTCTATGGTTTGAGTTAGGCTTCAAGTTAGGTTAGGTTTTAACTTAGTTTGAGGGAGTAAGTTTAGGGCTACTGTTAGTTTTCGGTTCAGTGTTACGGTTGGATTTAGCGTGAGGGTCAGGTTAGGGTTGGGGTTGAGCTTAAGGCGTCCGCCTAGGGTTAGGGTTAGGTCTATGGTTTCATTTAGGCTTCAGGTTAGGTTAGGATTGAACTTAGTTTGAGGGAGTAAGTTTAGGGCGACTGTTAGTTTTAGATTCAGTGTTACGGTTGGTTTTAGCCTCAGGTCCAGGTTAGGGTTGGGGTTGATCTTAAGGTGTTAGCCTAAAGTTCGGGTTAGGAGTATTGTTTGAGTTAGGCTTCAGGTTAGTTTAGATTTGAACTTAGTTTGAGGGAGTAAGTTTAGGGCTATTATTAGTTTTCGGTTCAGTGTTACGGTTGGAGATAGCGTCAGGGTCAGGTTAGGGTTGGGGTTGAGCTTCAGGTGTCCTCCTAGGGTTAGGGTTAGGTGTATCGTTTGATTTAGGCTTCAGGTTAGGTTATGTTTGAACTTAGTTTGAGGGAGTTAGTTTAGGGCTACTGTTAGTTTTCGTTTCAGTGTTACGGTTGGAGATAGCGTCAGTGTCAGGTTAGGTTTGGGGTGGATATTCAGGTGTCCGCCTAGCGTTAGGGTTAGGTCTATGGTTTGAGTTAGGCTTCAGGTTAGGTTAGGTTTGAACTTAGTTTGAGGGAGTAAGTTTAGGGCTACTGTTAGTTTTCGGTTCAGTGTTATGGTTGGAGTTAGCGTCAGGGTCAGGTTAGGATTGGGGTTGAGTTTAAGGTGTCCACCTAGGGTTAGGGTTAGGTCTGTGGTTTGAGTTAGGCTTCAGGTGAGGTTATGTTTGAACTTAGCTTGAGGGAGTAAGTTTAGGGCTACTGTTTGTTTTCGGTTCAGTGTTACGGTTGGAGTAAGAGTCAGGGTCAGGTTAGGGTTGGGGTTGAGCTTCAGGTGTCCGCCTGGGGTTAGGGTTAGGTGAATGTTTTGATTTAGGCTTCAGGTTAGGTTAGATTTGTACTTAGTTTGAGGGAGTAAGTTTAGGGCTACTGTTAGTTTTCGGGTAACTGTTATGGTTGGAGTTAGCGTCAGGGCCATGTTAGGGTTGGGGTTGAGCTTAAGGTGTCTGCCTAGGTTTAGGGCTAGGTCTATGATTTGAGTTAGGCTTCAGGTAAGGTTAGGTGTGAACTTAGTTTGAGGGAGTAAGTTTAGGGCTACTGTTAGTTTTCGGTTCAGTGTTACGGTTGCAGATAGCGTCAGGGTCAGGTTAGGGTTGGGGTTGAGCTTCAGGTGTCTGCCTAGGGTTAGGGTTAGGTCTATGGTTTGAGTTAGGCTTCAGGTTAGGTTAGGTTTGAACTTAGTTTGAGGGAGTAAGTTTAGGGCTACTGTTAGTTTTCGGTTCAGTGTTACGGTTGGAGTTAGCGTCAGGGTCAGGTTATGGTGGGGGTTAAGCATAAGGTGTCCGCCTATGGTTAGGGTTAGGTCTATGATTTGATTTAGGCTTCAGGTTAGGTTAGGTTTGAACTTAGTTTGAGGGAGTCAGTTTAGGGCTACTGTTAGTTTTCGGTTAACTGTTACGGGTGGAGTAAGCGTCAGGGTCAGGTTAGGTTTGGGGTTGAGCTTAAGGTGTCCGCCTAGGGTTAGGGTTAGGTGTATGGTTTGATTTAGGCTTCAGGTTAGGTTAGGTTTGAACTTAGTTTGAGGGAGTAAGTTTAGGTCTACTGTTAGTTTTCGGGTAACTGTTATGGTTGGAGTTAGCGTCAGGGACATTTTAGGGTTGGGGTTGAGCTTAAGGTGTCCGCCTAGGGTTAGGGTTAGGTCTATGGTTTCAGTTAGGCTTCAGGTTAGGTTAGGTTTGAACTTAGTTTGAGGGAGTAAGTTTAGGGCTACTGTTAGTTTTCGGTTCAGTGTTACGGTTGGAGTTAGCGTCAGGGTCAGGTTATGGTGGGGGTTAAGCATAAGGTGTCCGCCTAGGGTTAGGGTTAGGTCTATGATTTGATTTAGGCTTCAGGTTAGGTTAGGTTTGAACTTAGTTTGAGGGAGTCATTTTAGGGCTACTGTTAGTTTTCGGTTAACTGTTATGGTTGGAGTAAGCATCAGGGTCAGGTTAGGTTTGGGGTTGAGCTTAATCTGTCCGCCTAGGTTTAGGGTTAGGTGTGTGGTTTGATTTAGGCTTCAGGTTATGTTATGTTTGAACTTAGTTTGAGGGAGTAAGTTTAGGGCTACTGTTAGTTTTCAGTTCAGTGTTACGGTTGGAGATAGCATCAGGGTGAGGTTAGGGTTGGGGTTTAGCTTCAGGTGTCCGCCTAGGGTTAGGGTTAGGTCTATGGTTTGAGTTAGGCTTCAGGTTAGGTTAGGTTTGAACTTAGTTTGAGAGAGTCAGTTTAGGGCTACTGTTAGTTTTCGGTTAACTGTTACGGTTGGAGTAAGCGTCAGGGTCAGGTTAGGTTTGGGGTTGAGCTTAAGGTGTCCGCCTAGGGTTAGGGTTAGGTCTGTGGTTTGAGTTAGGCTTCAGGTTAGGTTAGGTTGGAACTTAGTTTGAGGGAGTAAGTTTAGGGCTACTGTTAGTTTTCGTTTAACTGTTACGGTTGGAGTAAGCGTCAGGGTCAGTTTAGGGTGGGGGTTAAGCATAAGGTGTCCGCCTAAGGTTAGGGTTAGGTCTATGGTTTCATTTAGGCTTCAGGTTAGGTTAGGATTGAACTTAGTTTGAGGGAGTAAGTTTAGGGCTACTGTTAGTTTTTGGTTCAGTGTTACCGTTGGTTTTAGCCTCAGGTACAGTTTATGGTTGAGGTTGAGCTTCAGGTGTCCGCCTAGGGTGAGGGTTAGGTCTATGGTTTGAGTTAGGCTTCAGGTTAGGTTAGGTTTGAACTTAGTTTGAGGGAGTAAGTTTAGGGCTACTGTTAGTTTTCGGTTCGGTGTTACGGTTGGAGATAGCGTCAGGGTCAGGTTAGGGTTGGGTTTGAGCTTCAGGTGTCCGCCTAGGGTTAGGGTTAGGTCTATGGTTTGAGTTAGGCTTCAGGTTAGGTTAGGTTTGAACTTAGTTTGAGGGAGTAAGTTTAGGGCTACTGTTAGTTTTCGGTTCAGTGTTACGGTTGCATATAGCGTGAGGGTTTGGTTAGGGTTGGGGTTGAGCTTCAGGTGTCCGCCTAGCGTTAGGGTTAGGTGTATGGTTTGATTTAGGCTTCAGGTTATGTTAGGTTTGAACTTAGTTTGAGGGAGTCAGTTTAGGGCTACTGTTAGTTTTCGTTTAACTGTTACGGTTGGAGTAAGCGTCAGGGTCAGGTTAGGGTGGGGTTAAGCATAAGGTGTCCTCCTAGGGTTAGGGTTAGGTCTGTGGTTTGAGTTAGGCTTCAGGTTAGGTTAGGAGTGAACTTAGTTTGAGGGAGTAAGTTTAGGGCTACTGTTAGTTTTCGGTTCAGTGTTACGGTTGCACATAGCGTCAGGGTCAGGTTAGGGTTGGGGTTGAGCTTCAGGTGTTCGCCTAGGGTTAGGGTTAGGTCTATGGTTTGGTTAGGCTTCAGGTTAGGTTAGGTTTGAACTTAGTTTGAGGGAGTAAGTTTAGGGTTACTGTTAGTTTTCGGTTCAGTGTTACGGTTGGAGTTAGCATGAGGGTCAGGTTAGGGTTGGGGTTGAGCTTAAGGTGTCCGCCTAGGGTTAGGGTTAGGTGTATGGTTTGATTTAGTCTTCAGGTTAGGTTAGGTTTGAACTTAGTTTGAGGGAGTAAGTTTAGGGCTACTGTTAGTTTTCGGTTCAGTGTTACGGTTGGAGTTAGCTTCAGGGTCAGGTTATGGTGGGGGTTAAGCATAAGGTGTCCGCCTAGGGTTAGGGTTAGGTCTATGATTTGATTTAGGCTTCAGGTTAGGTTAGGTTTGAACTTAGTATGAGGGAGTCAGTTTAGGGCTACTGTTAGTTTTCGGTTAACTGTTACGGGTGGAGTAAGCGTCAGGGTCAGGTTAGGTTTGGGGTTGAGCTTAAGGTGTCCGCCTAGGGTTAGGGTTAGGTGTATGGTTTGATTTAGGCTTCAGGTTAGGTTAGGTTTGAACTTAGTTTGAGGGAGTAAGTTTAGGTCTACTGTTAGTTTTCGGGTAACTGTTATGGTTGGAGTTAGCGTCAGGGACATTTTAGGGTTGGGGTTGAGCTTAAGGTGTCCGCCTAGGGTTAGGGTTAGGTCTATGGTTTGAGTTAGGCTTCAGGTTAGGTTAGGTTTGAACTTAGTTTGAGGGAGTCAGTTTAGGGCTACTGTTAGTTTTCGGTTAACTGTTACGGTTGGAGTAAGCGTGAGGGTCAGGTTAGGTTTGGGGTTGAGCTTAAGGTTTCCGCCTAGGTTTAGGGTTAGGTGTGTGGTTTTATTTAGGCTTCAGGTTAGGTTAGGTTGGAACTTAGTTTGAGGGAGTAAGTTTAGGGCTACTGTTAGTTTTTGTTTAACTGTTACGGTTGGAGTAAGCGTCAGGGTCAGTTTAGGGTGGGGGTTAAGCATAAGGTGTCCGCCTAAGGTTAGGGTTAGGTCTATGGTTTCATTTAGGCTTCAGGTTTGGTTAGGATTGAACTTAGTTTGAAGGAGTAAGTTTAGGGCTACTGTTAGTTTTTGGTTCAGTGTTACCGTTGGTTTTAGCCTCAGGTACAGTTTAGGGTTGAGGTTTATCTTCAGGTGTCCGCCTAGGGTTAGGTTTAGGTCTATGGTTTGAGTTAGGCTTCAGGTTAGGTTAGGTTTGAACTTAGTTTGAGGGAGTAAGTTTAGGGCTACTGTTAGTTTTCGGTTCGGTGTTACGGTTGGAGATAGCGTCAGGGTCAGGTTAGGGTTGGGTTTGAGCTTCAGGTGTCCGCCTAGGGTTAGGGTTAGGTGTATGGTTTGATTTAGACTTCAGGTTATGTTATGTTTGAACTTAGTTTGAGGGAGTAAGTTTAGGGCTACTGTTAGTTTTCGGTTCAGTGTTACGTTTGGAGATAGCGTCAGGGTCAGGTTAGGGTTGGGGTTTAGCTTCAGGTGTCCGCCTAGGGTTAGGGTTAGGTCTATGGTTTGAGTTAGGCTTTAGGTTAGGTTAGGTTTGAAGTTAGTTTGAGGGAGTAAGTTTCGGGCTACTGTTAGTTTTCGGTTCAGTGTTATGGTTGGAGTTAGCCTCAGGGTCAGGTTATGGTGGGGGTTAAGCATAAGGTGTCCGCCTAGGGTTAGGGTTAGGTCTGTGATTTGATTTAGGCTTCAGGTTAGGTTAGGTTTGAACTTAGTTTGAGGGAGTCAGTTTAGGGCTACTGTTAGTTTTCTTTTAACTGTTAAGGTTGGCGTAAGCGTCAGGGTCAGGTTAGGTTTGGAGTTGAGCTTAAGGTGTCCGCCTAGGGTTAGGGTTAGGTGTATGGTTTGATTTAGGCTTCAGGTTAGGTTAGGTTTGAACTTAGTTTGAGGGAGTAAGTTTAGGTCTACTGTTAGTTTTCGGGTAACTGTTACGGTTGGAGATAGCGTCAGGGTCAGGTTAGGGTTGGGGTTGAGCTTAAGGTGTCCGTAAGGGTTAGGGTTAGGTCTATGGTTTCAGTTAGGCTTCAGGTTAGGTTAGTTTTGAACTTAGTTTGAGGGAGTAAGTTTAGGGCTACTGTTTGTTTTCGGTTCAGTGTTACGGTTGGACATAGCGTGAGGGTTTGGTTAGGATTGGGGTTGAGCTTCAGGTGTCCGCCTAGCGTTAGGGTTAGGTGTATGGTTTGATTTAGGCTTCAGGTTATGTTATGTTTGAACTTAGTTTGAGGGAGTAAGTTTAGGGCTACTGTTAGTTTTCGGTTCAGTGTTACGGTTGGAGATAGCATCAGGGTGAGGTTAGGGTTGGGGTTTAGCTTCAGGTGTCCGCCTAGGGTTAGGGTTAGGTCTATGGTTTGAGTTAGGCTTCAGGTTAGGTTAGGTTTGAACTTAGTTTGAGGGAGTCAGTTTAGGGCTACTGTTAGTTGTCGGTTAACTGTTACGGTTGGAGTAAGCGTCAGGGTCAGGTTAGGTTTGGGGTTGAGCTTAAGGTGTCCGCCTAGGGTTAGGGTTAGGTCTGTGGTTTGAGTTAGGCTTCAGGTTAGGTTAGGTTGGAACTTAGTTTGAGGGAGTAAGTTTAGGGCTACTGTTAGTTTTCGTTTAACTGTTACGGTTGGAGTAAGCGTCAGGGTCAGTTTAGGGTGGGGGTTAAGCATAACGTGTCCGCCTAAGGTTAGGGTTAGGTCTATGGTTTCATTTAGGCTTCAGGTTAGGTTAGGATTGAACTTAGTTTGAGGGAGTAAGTTTAGGGCTACTGTTAGTTTTTGGTTCAGTGTTACCGTTGGTTTTAGCCTCAGGTACAGTTTAGGGTTGAGGTTGAGCTTCAGGTGTCCGCCTAGGGTTACGGTTAGGTCTATGGTTTGAGTTAGGCTTCAGGTTATGTTAGGTTTGAACTTAGTTTGAGGGAGTAAGTTTAGGGCTACTGTTAGTTTTCGGTTCGGTGTTACGGTTGGAGATAGCGTCAGGGTCAGGTTAGGGTTGGGTTTGAGCTTCAGGTGTCCGCCTAGGGTTAGGGTTAGGTCTATGGTTTGAGTTAGGCTTCAGGTTAGGTTAGGTTTGAACTTAGTTTGAGGGAGTAAGTTTAGGGCTATTGTTAGTTTTCGGTTCGGTGTTACGGTTGGAGATAGCGTCAGGGTCAGGTTAGGGTTGGGTTTGAGCTTCAGGTGTCCGCCTAGGGTTAGGGTTAGGTCTATGGTTTGAGTTAGGCTTCAGGTTAGGTTAGGTTTGAACTTAGTTTGAGGGAGTAAGTTTAGGGCTACTGTTAGTTTTCGGTTCAGTGTTACGGTTGGATATAGCGTGAGGGTTTGGTTAGGGTTGGGGTTGAGCTTCAGGTGTCCGCCTAGCATTAGGGTTAGGTGTATGGTTTGATTTAGGCTTCAGGTTATGTTAGGTTTGAACTTAGTTTGAGGGAGTCAGTTTAGGGCTACTGTTAGTTTTCGTTTAACTGTTACGGTTGGAGTAAGCGTCAGGGTCAGGTTAGGGTGGGGTTAAGCATAAGGTGTCCGCCTAGGGTTAGGGTTAGGTCTGTGGTTTGAGTTAGGCTTCAGGTTAGGTTAGGAGTGAACTTAGTTTGAGGGAGTAAGTTTAGGGCTACTGTTAGTTTTCGGTTCAGTGTTACGGTTGCACATAGCGTCAGGGTCAGGTTAGGGTTGGGGTTGAGCTTCAGGTGTTCGCCTAGGGTTAGGGTTAGGTCTATGGTTTGGTTATGCTTCAGGTTAGGTTAGGTTTGAACTTAGTTTGAGGGAGTAAGTTTAGGGTTACTGTTAGTTTTCGGTTCAGTGTTACGGTTGGAGTTAGCATGAGGGTCAGGTTAGGGTTGGGGTTGAGCTTAAGGTGTCCGCCTAAGGTTAGGGTTAGGTCTATTGTTTGAGTTAGGCTTCAGGTTAGTTTAGGTTTGAACTTAGTTTGAGGGAGTAAGTTTAGGGCTATAGTTAGTTTTCGGTTCAGTGTTACGGTTGGAGATAGCGTCAGGGTCAGGTTAGGTTTGGGGTTAAGGTTAAGGTGTACGCCTAGGGTTAGGGTTAGATCTATTGTTTGAATTAGGCTTCAGGTTAGGTTAGGTTTGAACTTAGTTTGATGGAGTAAGTATAGGGCTACTGTTAGTTTTCGGTTCAGTTTTTCGGTTGGAGTTAGCGTGAGGGTCAGGTTAGGGTAGGGGTTGAGCTTAAGGTGTCCGCCTAGGGTTAGGGTTAGGTGTATGGTTTGATTTAGGCTTCAGGTTAGGTTAGGTTTGAACTTAGTTTGAGGGAGTAAGTTTAGGGCTACTGTTAGTTTTCGGTTCAGTGTTATGGTTGGAGTTAGCGTCAGGGTCAGGTTAGGATTGGGGTTGAGCTTAAGGTGTCCGCCTAGGGTTAGGGTTAGGTCTGTGGTTTGAGTTAGGCTTCAGGAGAGGTTAGGTTTGAACTTAGCTTGAGGGAGTAAGTTTAGGGCTACTGTTAGTTTTCGGTTCAGTGTTACGGTTGGATTTAGCGTGAGGGTCAGGTTAGGGTTGGGGTTGAGCTTCAGGTGTCCGCCTAGGGTTAGGGTTAGGTGTATGGTTTGATTTAGGCTTCAGGTTAGGTTAGGATTGAACGTAGTTTGAGGGAGTAAGTTTAGGGCTACTGTTAGTTTCGGTTCAGTGTTACGGTTGGAGTAAGAGTAAGGGTCAGGTTAGGGTTGGGGTTGAGCTTCAGATGTCCGCCTAGGGTTAGGGTTAGGTCTATGGTTTGAGTTAGGCTTCAGGTTAGGCTAGGTTTGAACTTAGTTTGAGGGAGTAAGTTTAGGGCTACTGTTTGTTTTCGGTTCAGTGTTACGGTTGGAGTAAGCGTCAGGGTCAGGTTAGGGTGGGGGTTAAGCATAAGGTGTCAGCCTAGGGATAGGGTTAGGTCTATGGTTTCATTTAGGCTTCAGGTTAGGTTAGGATTGAACTAAGTTTGAGGCAGTAAGTTTAGGGCTACTGTTAGTTTTCGGTTCAGTGTTACGGGTGGTTTTAGCCTCAGGTCCAGGTTAGGTTTGGGGTTGAGCTTAAGGTGTCCGCCTATGGTTCGGGTTAGGTGTATTGTTTCAGTTAGGCTTCAGGTTAGTTTAGATTTGAACTTAGTTTGAGGGAGTAATTTTAGGGCTATTGTTAGTTTTCGGTTCAGTGTTACGGTTGGAGATAGCGTCAGGGTCAGGTTAGGGTTGGGGTTGAGCTTCAGGTGTCCGCCTAGGGTTAGGGTTAGGTCTATGCTTTGAGTTAGGCTTCAGGTTAGGTTAGGTTTGAAATTAGTTTGAGGGAGTAAGTTTAGGGCTACTGTTAATTTTCGGTTCAGTGTTACCGTTGGAGTTAGCGTGAGGGTCAGGTTAGGGTTGGGGTTGAGCTTAAGGTGTCCGCCTAGGGTTAGGGTTAGGTGTATGGTTTGATTATCGCTTCAGGTAAGGTTAGGTTAGAACTTAGTTTGAGGGAGTAAGTTTAGGGCGATTGTTAGTTTTCAGGTAACTGTTATTGTTGGAGTTAGCGTACGTGCTAGGTTAGGTTTGGGGTTTAGCTTAAGGTGTCCGCCTAGGGTTAAGGTTAGGTCTATGGTTTGAGTTAGGCTTCAGGTTAGGTTAGGTTTGAACTTAGTTTGATGCAATAAATTTAGGGCTACTGTTAGTTTTCGTTTAACTGTTACGGTTGGAGTAAGCATCAGGGTCAGGTTAGGGTGGGGTTAAGCATAAGGTGTCCGCCTAGGGTTAGGGTTAGGTCTATGGTTTCAGTTAGGCTTCAGGTTAGGTTAGGATTGAACTTAGTTTGAGGGAGTAAGTTTAGGGCTACTGTTAGTTTCGGTTCAGTGTTACGGTTGGAGTAAGAGTAAAGGTCAGGTTAGGGTTGGGGTTGAGATTCAGGTGTCCGCGTAGGGTTAGGGTTAGGTCTATGGTTTGAGTTAGGCTTCAGGTTAGGTTAGGTTTGAACTTAGTTTGAGGGAGTAAGTTTAGGGCTACTGTTAGTTTTCGGTTCAGTGTTACGGTTGGAGATAGCGTCAGGGTCAGGTTAGGGTTGGGGTTGAGCTTCAGATATCCGCCTAGGGTTAGGGTTCGGTCTATGGTTTGAGTTAGGCTTCAAGTTAGGTTAGGTTTGAACTTAGTTTGAGGGAGTAAGTTTAGGGCTACTGTTAGTTTTCGGTTCAGTGTTACGGTTGGATTTAGCGTGAGGGTCAGGTTAGGGTTGGGGTTGAGCTTAAGGTGTCCGCCTAGGGTTAGGGTTAGGTGTATGGTTTGATTTAGGCTTCAGGTTAGGTTAGGTTTGAACTTAGTTTGAGGGAGTAAGTTTATGTCTACTGTTAGTTTTCGGGTAACTGTTATGGTTGGAGTTAGCGTCACGGCCATTTTAGGGTTGTGGTTGAGCTTAAGGTGTCCGCCTAGGGTTAGGGTTAGGTCTATGGTTTCATTTAGGCTTCAGGTTAGGTTAGGATTAAACTTAGTTTGAGGGAGTAAGTTTAGGGCTACTGTTAGTTTCGGTTCAGTGTTACGGTTGGAGTAAGAGTAAGGGTCAGGTTAGGGTTGGGGTTGAGCTTCAGGTGTCCGCGTAGGGTTAGGGTTAGGTCTATGGTTTGAGTTAGGCTTCAGGTTAGGTTAGGTTTGAACTTAGTTTGAGGGAGTAAGTTTAGGGCTACTGTTTGTTTTCGGTTCAGTGTTACGGTTGGAGTAAGCGTCAGGGTCAGGTTAGGGTGGGGGTTAAGCATAAGGTGTCAGCCTAGGGATAGGGTTAGGTCTATGGTTTCATTTAGGCTTCAGGTTAGGTTAGGATTGAACTAAGTTTGAGGGAGTAAGTTTAGGGCTACTGTTAGTTTTCGGTTTTGTGTTATGGGTGGTTTTAGCCTCAGGTCCAGGTTAGGTTTGGGGTTGAGCTTAAGGTGTCCGCCTATGGTTCGGGTTAGGTGTATTGTTTCAGTTAGGCTTCAGGTTAGTTTAGATTTGAACTTAGTTTGAGGGAGTAAGTTTAGGGCTATTGTTAGTTTTCGGTTCAGTGTTACCGTTGGAGATAGCGTCAGGGTCTGGTTAGGGTTGGGGTTGAGCTTCAGGTGTCCGCCTAGGGTTAGGGTTAAGTCTATGGTTTGAGTTAGGCTTCAGGTTAGGTTAGGTTTGAAATTAGTTTGAGGGAGTAAGTTTAGGGCTACTGTTAGTTTTCGGTTCAGTGTTACCGTTGGAGTTAGCGTGAGGGTCAGGTTAGGGTTGGGGTTGAGCTTAAGGTGTCCGTCTAGGGTTAGGGTTAGGTGTATGGTTTGATTATCGCTTCAGGTAAGGTTAGGTTAGAACTTAGTTTGAGGGAGTAAGTTTAGGGCGACTGTTAGTTTTCGGGTAACTGTTATTGTTGGAGTTAGCGTACGTGCTAGGTTAGGTTTGGGGTTTAGCTTAAGGTGTCCGCCTAGGGTTAGGGTTAGGTCTATGGATTGAGTTATGCTTCAGGTTAGGTTAGGTTTGAACTTAGTTTGATGGAATAAATTTAGGGCTACTGTTAGTTTTCGTTTAACTGCTACGGTTGGAGTAAGCGTCAGGGTCAGGTTAGGGTGGGGTTAAGCATAAGGTATCCGCCTAGGGTTAGGGTTAGGTCTGTTGTTTGAGTTAGGCTTCAGGTTAGGTTAGGTGTGAACTTAGTTTGAGGGAGTAAGTTTAGGGCTACTGTTAGTTTTCGGTTCAATGTTACAGTTGGAGATAGCGTCAGGGTCAGGTTAGGGTTGGGGTGGAGCTTCAGGTGTCGGCCTAGGGTTAGGGTTAGGTCTATGGTTTGAGTTAGGCTTCAGGTTAGGTTAGTTTTGATCTTAGTTTGAGGGAGTAAGTTTAGGGCTACTGTTAGTTTTCGGTTCAGTGTTACGTTTGGAGATAGCGTCAGGGTCAGGTTAGGGTTGGGGTTGAGCTTCAGGTGTCCGCCTAGGGTTACGGTTCGGTCTGTGGTTTGAGTTAGGCTTCAGGTTAGGTTAGGTTTGAACTTAGTTTGAGGGAGTAAGTTTAGGGCTACTGTTAGTTGTCGGTTCAGTGTTACGGTTGGATTTAGCGTGAGGGTCAGGTTAGGGTTGGGGTTGAGCTTCAGGTGTCCGCCTAGGGTTAGGGTTAGGTGTATGGTTTGATTTAGGCTTCAGGTTAGGTTAGGATTGAACTTAGTTTGAGGGAGTAAGTTTAGGGCTACTGTTAGTTTCGGTTCAGTGTTACGGTTGGAGTAAGAGTAAGGGTCAGGTTAGGGTTGGGGTTGAGCTTCAGGTGTCCGCGTAGGGTTAGGGTGAGGTCTATGGTTTGAGTTAGGCTTCAGGTTAGGTTAGGTTTGAACTTAGTTTGAGGGAGTAAGTTTAGGGCTACTGTTTGTTTTCGGTTCAGTGTTACGGTTGGAGTAAGCGTCAGGGTCAGGTTAGGGTGGGGGTTAAGCATAAGGTGTCAGCCTAGGGATAGGGTTAGGTCTATGGTTTCATTTAGGCTTCAGGTTAGGTTAGGATTGAACTAAGTTTGAGGGAGTAAGTTTAGGGCTACTGTTAGTTTTCGGTTCAGTGTTACGGGTGGTTTTAGCCTCAGGTCCAGGTTAGGTTTGGGGTTGAGCTTAAGGTGTCCGCCTATGGTTCGGGTTAGGTGTATTGTTTCAGTTAGGCTTCAGGTTAGTTTAGATTTGAACTTAGTTTGAGGGAGTAATTTTAGGGCTATTGTTAGTTTTCGGTTCAGTGTTACGGTTGGAGATAGCGTCAGGGTCAGGTTAGGGTTGGGGTTGAGCTTCAGGTGTCCGCCTAGGGTTAGGGTTAGGTCTATGGTTTGAGTTAGGCTTCAGGTTAGGTTAGGTTTGAAATTAGTTTGAGGGAGTAAGTTTAGGGCTACTGTTAGTTTTTGGTTCAGTGTTACCGTTGGAGTTAGCGTGAGGGTCAGGTTAGGGTTGGGGTTGAGCTTAAGGTGTCCGCCTAGGGTTAGGGTTAGGTCTATGGTTTCATTTAGGCTTCAGGTTAGGTTAGGTTTGAACTTAGTTTGAGGGAGTTAGTTTAGGGCTACTGTTAGTTTTCGGGTAACTGTTATGGTTGGAGTTAGCGTCAGGGCCATGTTAGGATTGGGGTTGAGCTTAAGGTGTCCGCCTAGGGTTAGGGTTAGGTCTATGGTTTGAGTTAGGCTTCAGGTTAGGTTAGGTTTGAACTTAGTTTGAGGGAGTAAGTTTAGGGCTACTGTTAGTTTTCGGTTCAGTGTTACGGTTGGCGATAGCGTCAGGGTCAGGTTAGGGTTGGGGTTGAGCTTCAGGTATCCGCCTAGGGTTAGGGTTCGGACTATGGTTTGAGTTAGGCTTCAAGTTAGGTTAGGTTTGAACTTAGTTTGAGGGAGTAAGTTTAGGGCTACTGTTAGTTTTCGGTTCAGTGTTACGGTTGGATTTAGCGTGAGGGTCAGGTTAGGGTTGGGGTTGAGCTTAAGGTGTCCGCCTAGGGTTAGGGTTAGGTGTATGGTTTGATTTAGGCTTCAGGTTAGGTTAGGTTTGAACTTAGTTTGAGGGAGTAAGTTTAGGTCTACTGTTAGTTTTCGGGTAACTGTTATGGTTGGAGTTAGCGTCACGGCCAATTTAGGGTTGTGGTTGAGCTTAAGGTGTCCGCCTAGGGTTAGGGTTAGGTCTATGGTTTCAGTTAGGCTTCAGGTTAGGTTAGGATTGAACTTAGTTTGAGGGAGTAAGTTTAGGGCTACTGTTAGTTTCGGTTCAGTGTTACGGTTGGAGTAAGAGTAAGGGTCAGGTTAGGGTTGGGGTTGAGCTTCACGTGTCCGCCTAGGGTTAGGGTTAGGTCTATGGTTTGAGTTAGGCTTCAGGTTAGGTTAGGTTTGAACTTAGTTTGAGGGAGTAAGTTTAGGGCTACTGTTTGTTTTCGGTTCAGTGTTACGGTTGGAGTAAGCGTCAGGGTCAGGTTAGGGTGGGGGTTAAGCATAAGGTGTCAGCCTAGGGATAGGGTTAGGTCTATGGTTTCATTTAGGCTTCAGGTTAGGTTAGGATTGAACTAAGTTTGAGGGAGTAAGTTTAGGGCTACTGTTAGTTTTCGGTTCAGTGTTACGGGTGGTTTTAGCCTCAGGTCCAGGTTAGTTTTGGGGTTGAGCTTAAGGTGTCCGCCTATGGTTCGGGTTAGGTGTATTGTTTCAGTTAGGCTTCAGGTTAGTTTAGATTTGAACTTAGTCTGAGGGAGTAAGTTTAGGGCTATTGTTAGTTTTCGGTTCAGTGTTACGGTTGGAGATAGCGTCAGGGTCAGGTTAGGGTTGGGGTTGAGCTTCAGGTGTCCGCCTAGGGTTAGGATTAGGTCTATGGTTTGAGTTAGGCTTCAGGTTAGGTTAGGTTTGAAATTAGTTTGAGGGAGTAAGTTTAGGGCTACTGTTAGTTTTCGGTTCAGTGTTACCGTTGGAGTTAGCGTGAGGGTCAGGTTAGGGTTGGGGTTGAGCTTAAGGTGTCCGCCTAGGGTTAGGGTTAGGTGTATGGTTTGATTATCGCTTCAGGTAAGCTTAGGTTAGAACTTAGTTTGAGGGAGTAAGTTTAGGGCGACTGTTAGTTTTCGGGTAACTGTTATTGTTGGAGTTAGCGTACGTGCTAGGTTAGGTTTGGGGTTTAGCTTAAGGTGTCCGCCTAGGGTTAGGGTTAGGTCTATGGTTTGAGTTAGGCTTCAGGTTAGGTTAGGTTTGAACTTAGTTTGATGGAATAAATTTAGGGCTACTCTTAGTTTTCGTTTAACTGTTACGGTTGGAGTAAGCGTCAGGGTCAGTTTAGGGTGGGGTTAAGCATAAGGTATCCGCCTAGGGTTAGGGTTAGGTCTGTGGTTTGAGTTAGGCTTCAGGTTAGGTTAGGTGTGAACTTAGTTTGAGGGAGTAAGTTTAGGGCTACTGTTAGTTTTCGGTTCAGTGTTACGGTTGGAGATAGCGTCAGGGTCAGGTTAGGGTTGGGGTTGAGCTTCAGGTGTCCGCCTAGGGTTACGGTTCGGTCTGTGGTTTGAGTTAGGCTTCAGGTTAGGTTAGGTTTGAACTTAGTTTGAGGGAGTAAGTTTAGGGCTACTGTTAGTTGTCGGTTCAGTGTTACGGTTGGATTTAGCGTGAGGGTCAGGTTAGGGTTGGGGTTGAGCTTCAGGTGTCCGCCTAGGGTTAGGGTTAGGTGTATGGTTTGATTTAGGCTTCAGGTTAGGTTAGGATTGAATTTAGTTTGAGGGAGTAAGTTTAGGGCTACTCTTAGTTTCGGTTCAGTGTTACGGTTGGAGTAAGAGTAAGGGTCACGTTAGGGTTGGTGTTGAGCTTCAGGTGTCCGCGTAGGGTTAGGGTTAGGTCTATGGTTTGAGTTAGGCTTCAGGTTAGGTTAGGTTTGAACTTAGTTTGAGGGAGTAAGTTTAGGGCTACTGTTTGTTTTCGGTTCAGTGTTACTGTTGGAGTAAGCGTCAGGGTCAGGTTAGGGTGGGGGTTAAGCATAAGGTGTAAGCCTAGGGATAGGGTTAGGTCTATGGTTTCATTTAGGCTTCAGGTTAGGTTAGGATTGAACTTAGTTTGAGGGAGTTAGTTTAGTTCGACTGTTAGTTTTCGATTCAGTGTTACGGTTGGTTTTAGCCTCAGGTCCAGGTTAGGGTTGGGGTCGAGCTTAAGGTGTCCGCCTAGGTTTAGGGTTAGGTGTGTGGTTTGATTAAGGCTTCAGGTTAGGTTAGGTTGGAACTTAGTTTGAGGGAGTAAGTTTAGGGCTACTGTTAGTTTTCGTTTAACTGTTACGGTTGGAGTAAGCGTCAGGGTCAGGATAGGGTGGGGGTTAAGCATAAGGTGTCCGCCTAAGGTTAGGGTTAGGTCTATGGTTTCATTTAGGCTTCAGGTTAGGTTAGGATTGAACTTAGTTTGAGGGAGTAAGTTTAGGGCTACTGTTAGTTTTTGGTTCAGTGTTACCGTTGGTTTTAGCCTCAGGTACAGTTTAGGGTTAAGGTTGAGCTTCAGGTGTCCGCCTAGGGTTAGGGTTAGGTCTATGGTTTGAGTTAGGCTTCAGGTTAGGTTGGGTTTGAACTTAGTTTGAGGGAGTAAGTTTAGGGCTACTGTTAGTTTTTGGTTCAGTGTTACGGTTGGAGATAGCGTCAGGGTCAGGTTAGGGTTGGGTTTGAGCTTCAGGTGTCCGCCTAGGGTTAGGGTTAGGTCTATGGTTTGAGTTAGGTTTCAGGTTAGGTTAGGTTTGAACTTAATTTGAGGGAGTAAGTTTAGGGCTACTGTTAGTTTTCGGTTCAGTGTTACGGTTGGATTTAGCGTGAGGATTTGGTTAGGGTTGGGGTTGAGCTTCAGGTGTCCGCCTAGCATTAGCTTTAGGTGTATGGTTTGATTTAGGCTTCAGGTTATGTTATGTTTGAACTTAGTTTGAGGGAGTAAGTTTAGGGCTACTGTTAGTTTTCGGTTCAGTGTTACGGTTGGAGATAGCGTCAGGGTCAGTTTAGGGTTGGGGTTTAGCTTCAGGTGTCCGCCTAGGGTTAGGGTTAGGTCTGTGATTTGATTTAGGCTTCAGGTTAGGTTAGGTTTGAACTTAGTTTGAGGGAGTCAGTTTAGGGCTACTGTTAGTTTTCGGTTAACTGTTAAGGTTGGAGTAAGCGTCAGGGTCAGGTTAGGTTTGGGGTTGAGCTTAAGGTGTCCGCCTAGGGTTAGGGTTAGGTGTATGGTTTGATTTAGGCTTCAGGTTAGGTTAGGTTTGAACTTAGTTTGAGGGAGTAAGTTTAGGGCTACTGTTAGTTTTCGGTTCAGTGTTACAGTTGGAGTTAGCGTGAGGGTCAGGTTAGGGTTGGGGTTGAGCTTAAGGTGTCCGCCTAGGGTTAGGTTTAGGTCTATGGTTTCATTTAGGCTTCAGGTTAGGTTAGCATTGAACTTAGTTTGAGGGAGTAAATTTAGGGCTACTGTTAGTTTTCGGTTCAGTGTTACGGTTGGAGTAAAAGTCAGGGTCAGGTTAGGGTTGGGGTTGAGCTTCAGGTGTCCGCCTAGGGTTAGGGTTAGGTCTATGGTTTGAGTTAGGCTTCAGGTTAGGTTAGTTTTGAACTTAGCTTGAGGGAGTAAGTTTAGGGCTACTGTTTGTTTTCGGTTCAGTGTTACGGTTGGAGAAAGCGTCAGGGTCAGGTTACGGTTGTGGTTAAGCATAAGGTGTCCACCTAGGGTTAGGGTTAGGTCTATGGTTTCATTTAGGCTTCAGGTTAGGTTAGGATTGAACTTAGTTTGAGGGAGTAAGTTTACTGCTACTGTTAGTTTTCGGTTCAGTGTTATGGTTGGTTTTAGCCTCAGGTACAGGTTAGGGTTGGGGTTGAGCTTTAGGTGTCCGCCTAAGGTTAGGGTTAGGTCTATTGTTTGAGTTAGGCTTCAGGTTAGTTTAGGTTTGAACTTAGTTTGAGGGAGTAAGTTTAGGGCTATTGTTAGTTTTCGGTTCAGTGTTACGGTTGGAGATAGCGTCAGGGTCAGGTTAGGTTTGGGGTTAAGCTTAAGGTGTACGCCTAGGGTTAGGGTTAGATCTATTGTTTGAGTTAGGCTTCAGGTTAGGTTAGGTTTGAACTTAGTTTGAGGGAGTAAGTTTAGGGCTACTGTTAGTTTTCGGTTCAGTTTTTCGGTTGGAGTTAGCGTGAGGGTCAGGTTAGGGTAGGGGTTGAGCTTAAGGTGTCCGCCTAGGGTTAGGGTTAGGTGTATGGTTTGATTTAGGCTTCAGGTTAGGTTAGGTTTAAACTTAGTTTGAGGGAGTAAGTTTAGGGCTACTGTTAGTTTTCGGTTAACTGTTATGGTTGGAGTTAGCGTCAGGGACAGTTTAGGGTTGGGGTTGAGCTTAAGGTGTCCGCCTAGGGTTAGGGTTAGGTCTATGGTTTGAGGTACGCTTCAGGTTAGGTTAGGTTTGAACTTAGTTTGAGGGAGTAAGTTTAGGGCGACTGTTAGTTTTTGGGTAACTGTTATGGTTGGAGTTAGCGTCAGGGCCAGGTTAGGGTTGGGGTGGAGCTTCAGGTGTCCGCGTAGGGTTAGGGTTAGGTCTATGGTTTGAGTTAGGCTTCAGGTTAGGTTAGGTTTGAACTTAGCTTGAGGGAGTAAGTTTAGGGCTACTGTTTGTTTTCGGTTCAGTGTTACGGTTGGAGATAGCGTCAGGGTCAGGTTAGGGTTGGGGTTTAGCTTCAGGTGTCCGCCTAGGGTTAGGGTTAGGTCTATGGTTTGAGATACGCTTCAGGTTAGGTTAGGTTTGAACTTAGTTTGAGGGAGTAAGTTTAGGGCGACTGTTAGTTTTCGGGTAACTGTTATGGTTGGAGTTAGCGTCAGGGCCAGGTTAGGGTTGGGGTGGAGCTTAAGGTGTCCGCCTAGGGTTAGGGTTAGGTCTGTGGTTTGAGTTAGGCTTCAGGTTAGGTTAGGTTTGAACTTAGTTTGAGGGAGTAAGTTTAGGGCTACTGTTAGTTTTCGGTTCAGTGTTACGGTTGGAGATAGCGTCAGGGTCAGGTTAGGGTTGGGGTTGAGCTTCAGGTGTCCGCCTAGGGTTAGGGTTAGGTCTATGGTTTGAGTTAGGTTTCAGGTTAGGTTAGGTTTGAACTTAGTTTGAGGGAGTAAGTTTAGGGCTACTGTTAGTTTTCGGTTCAGTGTTACGGTTGGATTTAGCGTGAGGGTCAGGTTAGGTTTGGGGTTGAGCTTAAGGTGTCCGCCTAGGGTTAGTGTTAGGTGTATGGTTTGATTTAGGCTTCAGGTTAGGTTAGGTTTGAACTTAGTTTGAGGGAGTAATTTTAGGTCTACTGTTAGTTTTCGGGTAACTGTTTTTTTTGGAGTTAGCGTCAGGGCCATTTTAGGGTTGGGTTGATCTTAAGGTGTCCGCCTAGGGTTAGGGTTAGGTCTATGGTTTGAGTTAGGCTTCAGGTTAGGTTAGGTTTGAACTTAGTTTGAGGGAGTAAATTTAGGGCTACTGTTAGTTTTCGTTTAACTGTTACGGTTGGAGTAAGCGTAAGGGTCAGGTTAGGGTGGGGTTAAGCATAAGGTGTCCGCCTAGGGTTAGGGTTAGGTCTGTGGTTTGAGTTAGGCTTCAGGTTAGGTTAGGTGTGAACTTAATTTGAGGGAGTAAGTTTAGGGCTACTGTTAGTTTTCGGTTCAGTGTTACGGTTGGAGATAGCGTCAGGGTCAGGTTAGGGTTGGGGTTGAGCTTAAGGTGTCAGACTAGGGATAGGGTTAGGTCTATGGTTTCATTTAGGCTTCAGGTTAGGTTAGGATTGAACTAAGTTTGAGGGAGTAAGTTTAGTGCTACTGTTAGTTTTCGGTTCAGTGTTACGGTTGGTTTTAGCCTCAGGTCCAGGTTAGGTTTGGGGTTGAGCTTAAGGTGTCCGCCTATGGTTCGGGTTAGGTATATTGTTTCAGTTAGGCTTCAGGTTAGTTTAGATTTGAACTTAGTTTGAGGGAGTAAGTTTAGGGCTATTGTTAGTTTTCGGTTCAGTATTACGGTTGGAGATAGCGTCAGGGTCAGGTTAGGGTTGGGGTTGAGCTTCAGGTGTCCGCCTAGGGTTAGGGTTAGGTCTATGGTTTGAGTTAGGCTTCAGGTTAGGTTAGGTTTGAAATTAGTTTGAGGGAGTAAGTTTAGGGCTACTGTTAGTTTTCGGTTCAGTGTTACCGTTGGAGTTAGCGTGAGGGTCAGGTTAGGGTTGGGATTGAGCTTAAGGTGTCCGCCTAGGGTTAGGGTTAGGTGTATGGTTTGATTATCGCTTCAGGTAAGGTTAGGTTAGAACTTAGTTTGAGGGAGTAAGTTTAGGGCGACTGTTAGTTTTCGGGTAACTGTTATTGTTGGAGTTAGCGTACGTGCTAGGTTAGGTTTGGGGTTTAGCTTAAGGTGTCCGCCTAGGGTTAGGGTTAGGTCTATGGTTTGAGTTAGGCTTCAGGTTAGGTTAGGTTTGAACTTAGTTTGATGGAATAAATTTAGGGCTACTGTTAGTTTTCGTTTAACTGTTACTGTTGGAGTAAGCGTCAGGGTCAGGTTAGGGTGGGGTTAAGCATAAGGTGTTCGCCTAGGTTTAGGGGTAGGTCTGTGGTTTGAGTTAGGCTTCAGGTTAGGTTAGGTGTGAACTTAGTTTGAGGGAGTAAGTTTAGGGCTACTGTTAGTTTTCGGTTGAATGTTACGGTTGGAGATAGCGTCAGGGTCAGGTTAGGGTTGGGGTGGAGCTTCAGGTGTCCGCCTAGGGTTAGGGTTAGGTCTATGGTTTGAGTTAGGCTTCAGGTTAGGTTAGGTTTGAACTTATTTTGAGGGAGAAAGTATAGGGCTACTGTTAGTTGTCGGTTCAGTGTTATGGTTGGAATTAGCGTCAGGGTCTGGTTAGGGTTGGGGTTGAGCTTAAGGTGTCCGCCTAGGGTTAGGGTTAGGTCTATGGTTTCAGTTAGGCTTCAGGTTAGTTTAGATTTGAACTTAGTTTGAGGGAGTAAGTTTAGGGCTATTGTTAGTTTTCGGTTCAGTATTACGGTTGGAGATAGCGTCAGGGTCAGGTTAGGGTTGGGGTTGAGCTTCAGGTGTCCGCCTAGGGTTAGGGTTAGGTCTATGGTTTGAGTTAGGCTTCAGGTTAGGTTAGGTTTGAAATTAGTTTGAGGGAGTAAGTTTAGGGCTACTGTTAGTTTTCGGTTCAGTGTTACCGTTGGAGTTAGCGTGAGGGTCAGGTTAGGGTTGGGATTGAGCTTAAGGTGTCCGCCTAGGGTTAGGGTTAGGTGTATGGTTTGATTATCGCTTCAGGTAAGGTTAGGTTAGAACTTAGTTTGAGGGAGTAAGTTTAGGGCGACTGTTAGTTTTCGGGTAACTGTTATTGTTGGAGTTAGCGTACGTGCTAGGTTAGGTTTGGGGTTTAGCTTAAGGTGTCCGCCTAGGGTTAGGGTTAGGTCTATGGTTTGAGTTAGGCTTCAGGTTAGGTTAGGTTTGAACTTAGTTTGATGGAATAAATTTAGGGCTACTGTTAGTTTTCGTTTAACTGTTACTGTTGGAGTAAGCGTCAGGGTCAGGTTAGGGTGGGGTTAAGCATAAGGTGTTCGCCTAGGTTTAGGGGTAGGTCTGTGGTTTGAGTTAGGCTTCAGGTTAGGTTAGGTGTGAACTTAGTTTGAGGGAGTAAGTTTAGGGCTACTGTTAGTTTTCGGTTGAATGTTACGGTTGGAGATAGCGTCAGGGTCAGGTTAGGGTTGGGGTGGAGCTTCAGGTGTCCGCCTAGGGTTAGGGTTAGGTCTATGGTTTGAGTTAGGCTTCAGGTTAGGTTAGGTTTGAACTTATTTTGAGGGAGAAAGTATAGGGCTACTGTTAGTTGTCGGTTCAGTGTTATGGTTGGAATTAGCGTCAGGGTCTGGTTAGGGTTGGGGTTGAGCTTAAGGTGTCCGCCTAGGGTTAGGGTTAGGTCTATGGTTTCAGTTAGGCTTCAGGTGAGGTTAGGTTTGAACTTAGCTTGAGGGAGTAAGTTTAGGGCTACTGTTTGTTTTCGATTCAGTGTTACGGTTGGAGTAAGAGTCAGGGTCAGGTTAGGGTTGGGGTTAAGCTTCAGGTGTCCGCCTAGGGTTAGGGTTAGGTTTGTGGTTTCAGTTAGGCTTCAGGTTAGGTTAGGTTTGAACTTAGTTTGAGGGAGTTAGTTTAGGGCTACTGTTAGTTTTCGGGTAACTGTTATGGTTGGTGTTAGCGTCAGGGCCATGTTAGGGTTGGGGTTGAGCTTAAGGTGTCCGTCTAGGGTTAGGGTTAGGTCTATGGTTTGAGTTAGGCTTCAGGTTAGGTTAGGTTTGAACTTAGTTTGAGGGAGTAAGTTTAGGGCTACTGTTAGTTTTCGGTTCAGTGTTACGGTTGGAGAGAGCGTCAGGGTCAGGTTAGGGTTGGTGTTGAGCCTCTGGTGTCCGCCTAGGGTTAGGGTTACGTCTATGGTTTGAGTTAGGCTTCAGGTTAGGTTAGGTTTGAACTTAGCTTGAGGGAGTAAGTTTAGGGCTACTGTTTGTTTTCGGTTCAGTGTTACGGTTGGAGATAGCGTCAGGGTCAGGTTTTGGTTGGGGTTTAGCTTCAGGTGTCCGCCTAGGGTTAGGGTTAGGTCTATGGTTTGAGATACGCTTCAGGTTAGGTTAGGTTTGAACTTAGTTTGAGGGAGTAAGTTTAGGGCGACTGTTAGTTTTCGGGTAACTGTTATGGTTGGAGTTAGCGTCAGGGCCAGGTTAGGGTTGGGGTGGAGCTTAAGGTGTCCGCCTAGGGTTAGGGTTAGGTCTGTGGTTTGAGTTAGGCTTCAGGTTAGGTTAGGTTTGAACTTAGTTTGAGGGAGTAAGTTTAGGGCTACTGTTAGTTTTCGGTTCAGTGTTACGGTTGGAGATAGCGTCAGGGTCAGGTTAGGGTTGGGGTTGAGCTTCAGGTGTCCGCCAAGGGTTAGGGTTAGGTGTATGGTTTGATTTAGGCTTCAGGTTAGGTTAGGTTTGAACTTAGTTTGAGGGAGTAAGTTTAGGGCTACTGTTTGCTTTCGGTTCAGTGTTACAGTTTGAGTAAGCGTCAGGGTCATGTTAGGGTGGGGGTTAAGCATAAGGTGTCCGCCTAGGGTTAGGGTTAGGTCTATGGTTTCATTTAGGCTTCAGGTTAGGTTAGGATGGAACTTAGTTTGAGGGAGTAAGTTTAGGGCGACTGTTAAATTATCGGGTAACTGTTATGGTTGGGGTTAGTGTCACGGTCAGGTTAGGGTTGGGGTTGAGCTTAAGGTGTCCGCCTAGGGTTAGGGTTAGGTCTATGGTTTGAGATACGCTTCAGGTTAGGTTAGGTTTGAACTTAGTTTGAGGGAGTAAGTTTAGGGCTACTGTTAGTTTTCGGTTCAGTGTTACGGTTGGAGATAGCGTCAGGGTCAGGTTAGGGTTGGGATGGAGCTTCAGGTGTCCGCCTAGGGTTAGGGTTAGGTGTATTGTTTGAGTTAGGCTTCAGGTTAGTTTAGATTTGAACTTAGTTTGAGGGAGTAAGTTTAGGGCTACTGTTAGTTTTCGGTTCAGTGTTACGGTTGGAGATAGCGTCAGGGTCAGGTTAGGGTTGGGGTTGAGCTTCAGGTGTCCGCCTAGGGTTAGGGTTAGGTCTATGGTTTGAGTTAGGCTTCAGGTTAGGTTAGGTTTGAACTTAGTTTGAGGGAGTAAGTTTACGGCTACTGTTAGTTTTCGGTTCAGTGTTACGGTTGGATTTAGCGTGAGGGTCAGGTTAGGTTTGGGGTTGAGCTTAAGGTGTCCGCCTAGGGTTAGGGTTAGGTGTATGGTTTGATTTAGGCTTCAGGTTAGGTCAGGTTTGAACTTAGTTTGAGGGAGTAATTCTTGGTCTACTGGTAGTCTTCGGGTAACTGTTATGGTTGGAGTTAGCGTCAGTGCCATTTTAGGGTTGGTGTTGAGCTTAAGGTGTCCGCCTAGGGTTAGGGTTAGATCTATGGTTTCAGTTAGGCTTCAGGTTAGGTTAGGATTGAACTTAGTTTGAGGGAGTAAGTTTAGGGCTACTGTTAGTTTTCGGTTCAGTGTTATGGTTGGAGTTAGCGTCAGGGTCAGGTTAGGATTTGGGTTGAGCTTAAGGTGTCCGCCTAGGGTTAGGGTTAGGTCTGCGGTTTGAGTTAGGCTTCAGGTTAGGTTAGGTTTGAACTTAGTTTGAGGGAATAAGTTTAGGGCTACTGTTATTTTTCGGGTAACTGTTATGGTTGGAGTTAGCGTCAGGGCCATGTTAGGGTTGGGGTTGAGCTTAAGGTGTCCGCCTAGGGTTAGGTTAGGTCTATGGTTTGAGTTAGGCTTCAGGTTTGGTTAGGTTTGAACTTAGTTTGAGGGAGTAAGTTTAGGGCTACTGTTAGTTTTCGGTTCAGTGTTACGGTTGGAGATAGCGTCAGGGTCAGGTTAGGGTTGGGGTTGAGCTTCAGGTGTCCGCCTAGGGTTAGGGTTCTGTCTGTGGTTTGAGTTAGGCATCAGGTTATGTTAGGTTTGAACTTAGTTTGAGGGAGTAAGTTTAGGGCTACTGTTAGTTGTCGGTTCACTGTTACGGTTGGAGATAGCGTCAGGGTCAGGTTAGGGTTGGGGTTGAGCTTCAGGTGTCCGCCTAGGGTGAGGGTTAGGTGTATGGTTTGATTTAGGCTTCAGGTTAGGTTAGGTTTGAACTTAGTTTGAGGGAGTAAGTTTAGGTCTACTGTTAGTTTTCGGGTAACTGTTATGGTTGGAGTTAGCGTCAGGGACATTTTAGGGTTGGGGTTGAACTTAAGGTGTCCGCCTAGGGTTAGGGTTAGGTCTATGGTTTCAGTTAGGATTCAGGTTAGATTAGGTTTGAAGTTAGTTTGAGGGAGTAAGTTTAAGGCTACTGTTAGTTTTCGGTTTCAGTGTTACGGTTGGAGTTAGCGTCATGGTCAGGTTATGGTGGATGTTAATCATAAGGTGTCCGCCTAGGGTTAGGGTTAGGTCTATGGTTCAGTTAGGCTTCATGATAGGTGAGGATTGAACTTAGTTTGAGGGAGTAAGTTTAGGGCTACTGTTAGTTTTCGGTTCAGTGTTACGGTTGGAGATAGCGTCAGGGTCAGGTTAGGGTTGGGGTTGAGCTTCAGGTGTCCGCCTAGGGTTAGGGTTAGGTGTATGGTTTGATTTAGGCTTCAGGTTAGGTTAGGTTTGAACTTAGTTTGAGGGAGTAAGTTTAGGGCTACTGTTTGCTTTCGCTTCAGTGTTACGGTTGGAGTAAGCGTCAGGGTCATGTTAGGGTGGGGGTTAAGCATAAGGTGTCCGCCTAGGGTTAGGGTTAGGTCTATGGTTTCATTTAGGCTTCAGGTTAGGTTAGGATGGAACTTAGTTTGAGGGAGTAAGTTTAGGGCGACTGTTAGTTTTCGGGTAACTGTTATGGTTGGGGTTAGTGTCACGGTCAGGTTAGGGTTGGGGTTGAGCTTAAGGTGTCCGCCTAGGGTTAGGGTTAGGTCTATGGTTTGAGATACGCTTCAGGTTAGGTTAGGTTTGAACTTAGTTTGAGGGAGTAAGTTTAGGGCTACTGTTAGTTTTCGGTTCAGTGTTACGGTTGGAGATAGCGTCAGGGTCAGGTTAGGGTTGGGGTTGAGCTTCAGGTGTCCGCCTAGGGTTAGGGTTAGGTCTATGGTTTGAGTTAGGCTTCAGGATAAGGTTAGGTTTGAACTTAGTTTGAGGGAGTAAGTTTAGGGCTACTGTTAGTTTTCGGTTCAGTGTTACGGTTGGATTTAGCGTGAGGGTCAGGTTAGGTTTGGGGTTGAGCTTAAGGTGTCCGCCTAGGGTTAGTGTTAGGTGTATGGTTTGATTTAGGCTTCAGGTTAGGTTAGGTTTGAACTTAGTTTGAGGGAGTAATTTTTGGTCTACTGGTAGTTTTCGGGTAACTGTTATGGTTGGAGTTAGAGTCAGTGCCATTTTAGGGTTGGGGTTGAGCTTAAGGTTTCCGCCTAGGGTTAGGGTTAGGTCTATGGTTTCAGTTAGGCTTCAGGTTAGGTTAGGATTGAACTTAGTTTGAGGGAATAAGTTTAGGGCTACTGTTAGTTTTCGGGTAACTGTTATGGTTGGAGTTAGAGTCAGGGCCATGTTAGGGTTGGTGTTGAGCTTAAGGTGTCCGCCTAGGGTTAGGTTAGGTCTATGGTTTGAGTTAGGCTTCAGGTTAGGTTAGGTTTGAACTTAGTTTGAGGGAGTAAGTTTAGGGCTACTGTTAGTTTTCGGTTCAGTGTTACGGTTGGAGATAGCGTCAGGGTCAGGTTAGGGTTGGGGTTGAGCTTCAGGTGTCCGACTAGGGTTAGGGTTCTCTCTGTGGTTTGAGTTAGGCATCAGGTTAGGTTAGGTTGGAACTTAGTTTGAAGGAGTAAATTTAGGGCTACTGTTAGTTGTCGGTTCAGTGTTTCGGTTGGATTTAGCCTGAGGGTCAGGTTAGGGTTGTGGTTGAGCTTAAGGTGTCCGCCTAGGGTGAGGGTTAGGTGTATGGTTTGATTTAGGCTTCAGGTTAGGTTAGGTTTGAACTTAGTTTGAGGGAGTAAGTTTAGGTCTACTGTTAGTTTTCGGGTAACTGTTATGGTTGGAGTTAGCGTCAGGGACATTTTAGGGTTGGGGTTGAGCTTAAGGTGTCCGCCTAGGGTTAGGGTTAGGTCTATGGTTTCAGTTAGGATTCAGGTTAGATTAGGTTTGAAGTTAGTTTGAGGGAGTAAGTTTAAGGCTAATGTTAGTTTTCGGTTTCAGTGTTACGGTTGGAGTTAGCGTCATGGTCAGGTTATGGTGGATGTTAATCATAAGGTGTCCGCCTAGGGTTAGGGTTAGGTCTATGGTTCAGTTAGGCTTCATGATAGGTGAGGATTGAACTTAGTTTGAGGGAGTAAGTTTAGGGCTACTGTTAGTTTTCGGTTCAGTGTTACGGTTGGAGATAGCGTCAGGGTCAGGTTAGGGTTGGGGTTGAGCTTCAGGTGTCCGCCTAGGGTTAGGGTTAGGTGTATGGTTTGATTTAGGCTTCAGGTTAGGTTAGGTTTGAACTTAGTTTGAGGGAGTAAGTTTAGGGCTACTGTTTGCTTTCGCTTCAGTGTTACGGTTGGAGTAAGCGTCAGGGTCATGTTAGGGTGGGGGTTAAGCATAAGGTGTCCGCCTAGGGTTAGGGTTAGGTCTATGGTTTCATTTAGGCTTCAGGTTAGGTTAGGATGGAACTTAGTTTGAGGGAGTAAGTTTAGGGCGACTGTTAGTTTTCGGGTAACTGTTATGGTTGGGGTTAGTGTCACGGTCAGGTTAGGGTTGGGGTTGAGCTTAAGGTGTCCGCCTAGGGTTAGGGTTAGGTCTATGGTTTGAGATACGCTTCAGGTTAGGTTAGGTTTGAACTTAGTTTGAGGGAGTAAGTTTAGGGCTACTGTTAGTTTTCGGTTCAGTGTTACGGTTGGAGATAGCGTCAGGGTCAGGTTAGGGTTGGGATGGAGCTTCAGGTGTCCGCCTAGGGTTAGGGTTAGGTGTATTGTTTGAGTTAGGCTTCAGGTTAGTTTAGATTTGAACTTAGTTTGATTGAGTAAGTTTAGGGCTACTGTTAGTTTTCGGTTCAGTGTTACGGTTGGAGATAGCGTCAGGGTCAGGTTAGGGTTGGGGTTGAGCTTCAGGTGTCCGCCTAGGGTTAGGGTTAGGTCTGTGGTTTGAGTTAGGCTTCAGGTTAGGTTAGGTTTGAACTTAGTTTGAGGGAGTAAGTTTAGGGCTACTGTTAGTTTTCGGTTCAGTGTTACGGTTGGATTTAGCGTGAGGGTCAGGTTAGGTTTGGGGTTGAGCTTAAGGTGTCCGCCTAGGGTTAGGGTTATGTGTATGGTTTGATTTAGGCTTCAGGTTAGGTTAGGTTTGAACTTAGTTTGAGGGAGTAATTTTTGGTCTACTGGTAGTTTTCGGGTAACTGTTATGGTTGAAGTTAGCGTCAGTGCCATTTTAGGGTTGGGGATGAGCTTAAGGTGTCCGCCTAGGGTTAGGGTTAGGTCTATGGTTTCAGTTAGGCTTCAGGTTAGGTTAGGATTGAAGTTAGTTTGAGGGAGTAAGTTTAGGGCTACTGTTAGTTTTCGGTTCAGTGTTACGGTTGGAGATAGCGTGAGGGTCAGGTTAGGGTTGGGGTTGAGCTTAAGGTGTCCGCCTAGGGTTAGGGTTAGGTCTATGGTTTGAGTAAGGCTTCAGGTTAGGTTAGGTTTGAACTTAGTTTGAGGGAGTAAGTTTAGGGCTACTGTTAGTTTTCGGTTCAGTGTTATGGTTGGAGTTAGCGTCAGGGTCAGGTTAGGATTTGGGTTGAGCTTAAGGTGTCCGCCTAGGGTTAGGGTTAGGTCCGTGGTTTGAGTTAGGCTTCAGGTGAGGTTAGGTTTGAACTTAGCTTGAGGGAGTAAGTTTAAGGCTACTGTTAGTTTTCGGTTCAGTGTTACGGTTGGAGTAAGAGTCAGGGTCAGGTTAGGGTTGGGGTTGAGCTTCTGGTGTCCGCCTAGGGTTAGGGTTAGGTTTGTGGTTTGAGTTAGGCTTCAGGTTAGGTTAGGTTTGAACTTAGTTTGAGGGAATAAGTTTAGGGCTACTGTTAGTTTTCGGGTAACTGTTATGGTTGGGGTTAGCGTCAGGGCCATGTTAGGGTTGGGGTTGAGCTTAATGTGTCCGCCTAGGGTTAGGTTAGGTCTATGGTTTGAGTTAGGCTTCAGGTTAGGTTAGGTTTGAACTTAGTTTGAGGGAGTAAGTTTAGGGCTACTGTTAGTTTGCGGTTCAGTGTTACGGTTGGAGATAGCGTCAGGGTCAGGTTAGGTTTGGGGTTGAGCTTCAGGTGTCCGCCTAGGGTTAGGGTTCTGTCTGTGGTTTGAGTTAGGCATCAGGTTAGGTTAGGTTTGAATTTAGTTTGAGGGAGTAAGTTTAGGGCTACTGTTAGTTGTCGGTTCAGTGTTACGGTTGGATTTAGCGTGAGGGTCAGGTTAGGGTTGTGGTTGAGCTTAAGGTTTCCGCCTAGGGTGAGGGTTAGGTGTATGGTTTGATTTAGGCTTCAGGTTAGGTTAGGTTTGAACTTAGTGTGAGGGAGTAAGTTTAGGTCTATTGTTAGTTTTCGGGTAACTGTTATGGTTGGAGTTAGCGTCAGGGACATTTTAGGGTTGGGGTTGAGCTTAAGGTGTCCGCCTAGGGTTAGGGTTAGGTCTATGGTTTCAGTTAGGATTCAGGTTAGATTAGGTTTGAAGTTAGTTTGAGGGAGTAAGTTTAGGGCTACTGTTAGTTTTCGGTTTCAGTGTTACGGTTGGAGTTAGCGTCATGGTCAGGTTATGGTGGCTGTTAAGCATAAGGTGTCCGCCTAGGGTTAGGGTTAGGTCTATGGTTCAGTTAGGCTTCATGATAGGTGAGGATTGAACTTAGTTTGAGGGAGTAAGTTTAGGGCTACTGTTAGTTTTCGGTTCAGTGTTACGGTTGGAGATAGCGTCAGGGTCAGGTTAGGGTTGGGGTTGAGCTTCAGGTGTCCGCCTAGGGTTAGGGTTAGGTGTATGGTTTGATTTAGGCTTCAGGTTAGGTTAGGTTTGAACTTAGTTTGAGGGAGTAAGTTTAGGGCTACTGTTTGCTTTCGGTTCAGTGTTACGGTTGGAGTAAGCGTCAGGGTCATGTTAGGGTGGGGGTTAAGCATAAGGTGTCCGCCTAGGGTTAGGGTTAGGTCTATGGTTTCATTTAGGCTTCAGGTTAGGTTAGGATGGAACTTAGTTTGAGGGAGTAAGTTTAGGGCGACTGTTAGTTTTCGGGTAACTGTTATGGTTGGGGTTAGTGTCACGGTCAGGTTAGGGTTGGGGTTGAGCTTAAGGTGTCCGCCTAGGGTTAGGGTTAGGTCTATGGTTTGAGATACGCTTCAGGTTAGGTTAGGTTTGAACTTAGTTTGAGGGAGTAGGTTTAGGGCTACTGTTAGTTTTCGGTTCAGTGTTACGGTTGGAGATAGCGTCAGGGTCAGGTTAGGGTTGTGATGGAGCTTCAGGTGTCCGCCTAGGGTTAGGGTTAGGTGTATTGTTTGAGTTAGGCTTCAGGTTAGTTTAGATTTGAACTTAGTTTTAGGGAGTAAGTTTAGGGCTACTGTTAGTTTTCGGTTCAGTGTTACGGTTGGAGATAGCGTCAAGGTCAGGTTAGGGTTGGGGTTGAGCTTCAGGTGTCCGCCTAGGGTTAGGGTTAGGTCTATGGTTTGAGTTAGGCTTCAGGTTAGGTTAGGTTTGAACTTAGTTTGAGGGAGTAAGTTTAGGGCTACTGTTAGTTTTCGGTTTCAGTGTTACTGTTGGAGTTAGCGTCATGGTCAGGTTATGGTGGCTGTTAAGCATAAGGTGTCCGCCTAGGGTTAGGGTTAGGTCTATGGTTCAGTTAGGCTTCATGATAGGTGAGGATTGAACTTAGTTTGAGGGAGTAAGTTTAGGGCTACTGTTAGTTTTCGGTTCAGTGTTACGGTTGGAGATAGCATCAGGGTCAGGTTAGGGTTGGGGTTGAGCTTCAGGTGTCCGCCTAGGGTTAGGGTTAGGTGTATGGTTTGATTTAGGCTTCAGGTTAGGTTAGGTTTGAACTTAGTTTGAGGGAGTAAGTTTAGGGCTACTGTTTGCTTTCGCTTCAGTGTTACGGTTGGAGTAAGCGTCAGGGTCATGTTAGGGTGGGGGTTAAGCATAAGGTGTCCGCCTAGGGTTAGGGTTAGGTCTATGGTTTCATTTAGGCTTCAGGTTAGGTTAGGATGGAACTTAGTTTGAGGGAGTAAGTTTAGGGCGACTGTTAGTTTTCGGGTAACTGTTATGGTTGGGGTTAGTGTCACGGTCAGGTTAGGGTTGGGGTTGAGCTTAAGGTGTCCGCCTAGGGTTAGGGTTAGGTCTATGGTTTGAGATTCGCTTCAGGTTAGGTTAGGTTTGAACTTAGTTTGAGGGAGTAAGTTTAGGGCTACTGTTAGTTTTCGGTTCAGTGTTACGGTTGGAGATAGCGTCAGGGTCAGGTTAGGGTTGGGATGGAGCTTCAGGTGTCCGCCTAGGGTTAGGGTTAGGTGTATTGTTTGAGTTAGGCTTCAGGTTAGTTTAGATTTGAACTTAGTTTGAGGGAGTAAGTTTAGGGCTACTGTTAGTTTTCGGTTCAGTGTTACGGTTGGAGATAGCGTCAGGGTCAGGTTAGGGTTGGGGTTGAGCTTCAGGTGTCCGCCTAGGGTTAGGGTTAGGTCTGTGGTTTGAGTTAGGCTTCAGGTTAGGTTAGGTTTGAACTTAGTTTGAGGGAGTAAGTTTAGGGCTACTGTTAGTTTTCGGTTCAGTGTTACGGTTGGATTTAGCGTGAGGGTCAGGTTAGGTTTGGGGTTGAGCTTAAGGTGTCCGCCTAGGGTTAGGGTTATGTGTATGGTTTGATTTAGGCTTCAGGTTAGGTTAGGTTTGAACTTAGTTTGAGGGAGTAATTTTTGGTCTACTGGTAGTTTTCGGGTAACTGTTATGGTTGAAGTTAGCGTCAGTGCCATTTTAGGGTTGGGGTTGAGCTTAAGGTGTCCGCCTAGGGTTAGGGTTAGGTCTATGGTTTCAGTTAGGCTTCAGGTTAGGTTAGGATTGAAGTTAGTTTGAGGGAGTAAGTTTAGGGCTACTGTTAGTTTTCGGTTCAGTGTTACGGTTGGAGATAGCGTGAGGGTCAGGTTAGGGTTGGGGTTGAGCTTAAGGTGTCCGCCTAGGGTTAGGGTTAGGTCTATGGTTTGAGTAAGGCTTCAGGTTAGGTTAGGTTTGAACTTAGATTGAGGGAGTAAGTTTAGGGCTACTGTTAGTTTTCGGTTCAGTGTTATGGTTGGAGTTAGCGTCAGGGTCAGGTTAGGATTTGGGTTGAGCTTAAGGTGTCCGCCTAGGGTTAGGGTTAGGTCCGTGGTTTGAGTTAGGCTTCAGGTGAGGTTAGGTTTGAACTTAGCTTGAGGGAGTAAGTTTAAGGCTACTGTTAGTTTTCGGTTCAGTGTTACGGTTGGAGTAAGAGTCAGGGTCAGGTTAGGGTTGGGGTTGAGCTTCTGGTGTCCGCCTAGGGTTAGGGTTAGGTTTGTGGTTTGAGTTAGGCTTCAGGTTAGGTTAGGTTTGAACTTAGTTTGAGGGAATAAGTTTAGGGCTACTGTTAGTTTTCGGGTAACTGTTATGGTTGGGGTTAGCGTCAGGGCCATGTTAGGGTTGGGGTTGAGCTTAATGTGTCCGCCTAGGGTTAGGTTAGGTCTATGGTTTGAGTTAGGCTTCAGGTTAGGTTAGGTTTGAACTTAGTTTGAGGGAGTAAGTTTAGGGCTACTGTTAGTTTTCGGTTCAGTGTTACGGTTGGAGGTAGCGTCAGGGTCAGGTTAGGTTTGGGGTTGAGCTTCAGGTGTCCGCCTAGGGTTAGGGTTCTGTCTGTGGTTTGAGTTAGGCATCAGGTTAGGTTAGGTTTGAACTTAGTTTGAGGGAGTAAGTTTAGGGCTACTGTTAGTTGTCGGTTCAGTGTTACGGTTGGATTTAGCGTGAGGGTCAGGTTAGGGTTGTGGTTGAGCTTAAGGTGTCCGCCTAGGGTTAGGGTTATGTGTATGGTTTGATTTAGGCTTCAGGTTAGGTTAGGTTTGAACTTAGTTTGAGGGAGTAATTTTTGGTCTACTGGTAGTTTTCGGGTAACTGTTATGGTTGAAGTTAGCGTCAGTGCCATTTTAGGGTTGGGGTTGAGCTTAAGGTGTCCGCCTAGGGTTAGGGTTAGGTCTATGGTTTCAGTTAGGCTTCAGGTTAGGTTAGGATTGAAGTTAGTTTGAGGGAGTAAGTTTAGGGCTACTGTTAGTTTTCGGTTCAGTGTTACGGTTGGAGATAGCGTGAGGGTCAGGTTAGGGTTGGGGTTGAGCTTAAGGTGTCCGCCTAGGGTTAGGGTTAGGTCTATGGTTTGAGTAAGGCTTCAGGTTAGGTTAGGTTTGAACTTAGTTTGAGGGAGTAAGTTTAGGGCTACTGTTAGTTTTCGGTTCAGTGTTATGGTTGGAGTTAGCGTCAGGGTCAGGTTAGGATTTGGGTTGAGCTTAAGGTGTCCGCCTAGGGTTAGGGTTAGGTCCGTGGTTTGAGTTAGGCTTCAGGTGAGGTTAGGTTTGAACTTAGCTTGAGGGAGTAAGTTTAAGGCTACTGTTAGTTTTCGGTTCAGTGTTACGGTTGGAGTAAGAGTCAGGGTCAGGTTAGGGTTGGGGTTGAGCTTCTGGTGTCCGCCTAGGGTTAGGGTTAGGTTTGTGGTTTGAGTTAGGCTTCAGGTTAGGTTAGGTTTGAACTTAGTTTGAGGGAATAAGTTTAGGGCTACTGTTAGTTTTCGGGTAACTGTTATGGTTGGGGTTAGCGTCAGGGCCATGTTAGGGTTGGGGTTGAGCTTAATGTGTCCGCCTAGGGTTAGGTTAGGTCTATGGTTTGAGTTAGGCTTCAGGTTAGGTTAGGTTTGAACTTAGTTTGAGGGAGTAAGTTTAGGGCTACTGTTAGTTTGCGGTTCAGTGTTACGGTTGGAGATAGCGTCAGGGTCAGGTTAGGTTTGGGGTTGAGCTTCAGGTGTCCGCCTAGGGTTAGGGTTCTGTCTGTGGTTTGAGTTAGGCATCAGGTTAGGTTAGGTTTGAATTTAGTTTGAGGGAGTAAGTTTAGGGCTACTGTTAGTTGTCGGTTCAGTGTTACGGTTGGATTTAGCGTGAGGGTCAGGTTAGGGTTGTGGTTGAGCTTAAGGTGTCCGCCTAGGGTGAGGGTTAGGTGTATGGTTTGATTTAGGCTTCAGGTTAGGTTAGGTTTGAACTTAGTGTGAGGGAGTAAGTTTAGGTCTATTGTTAGTTTTCGGGTAACTGTTATGTTTGGAGTTAGCGTCAGGGACATTTTAGGGTTGGGGTTGAGCTTAAGGTGTCCGCCTAGGGTTAGGGTTAGGTCTATGGTTTCAGTTAGGATTCAGGTTAGATTAGGTTTGAAGTTAGTTTGAGGGAGTAAGTTTAGGGCTACTGTTAGTTTTCGGTTTCAGTGTTACGGTTGGAGTTAGCGTCATGGTCAGGTTATGGTGGCTGTTAAGCATAAGGTGTCCGCCTAGGGTTAGGGTTAGGTCTATGGTTCAGTTAGGCTTCATGATAGGTGAGGATTGAACTTAGTTTGAGGGAGTAAGTTTAGGGCTACTGTTAGTTTTCGGTTCAGTGTTACGGTTGGAGATAGCGTCAGGGTCAGGTTAGGGTTGGGGTTGAGCTTCAGGTGTCCGCCTAGGGTTAGGGTTAGGTGTATGGTTTGATTTAGGCTTCAGGTTAGGTTAGGTTTGAACTTAGTTTGAGGGAGTAAGTTTAGGGCTACTGTTTGCTTTCGGTTCAGTGTTACGGTTGGAGTAAGCGTCAGGGTCATGTTAGGGTGGGGGTTAAGCATAAGGTGTCCGCCTAGGGTTAGGGTTAGGTCTATGGTTTCATTTAGGCTTCAGGTTAGGTTAGGATGGAACTTAGTTTGAGGGAGTAAGTTTAGGGCGACTGTTAGTTTTCGGGTAACTGTTATGGTTGGGGTTAGTGTCACGGTCAGGTTAGGGTTGGGGTTGAGCTTAAGGTGTCCGCCTAGGGTTAGGGTTAGGTCTATGGTTTGAGATACGCTTCAGGTTAGGTTAGGTTTGAACTTAGTTTGAGGGAGTAGGTTTAGGGCTACTGTTAGTTTTCGGTTCAGTGTTACGGTTAGAGATAGCGTCAGGGTCAGGTTAGGGTTGTGATGGAGCTTCAGGTGTCCGCCTAGGTTTAGGGTTAGGTGTATTGTTTGAGTTAGGCTTCAGGTTAGTTTAGATTTGAACTTAGTTTTAGGGAGTAAGTTTAGGGCTACTGTTAGTTTTCGGTTCAGTGTTACGGTTGGAGATAGCGTCAAGGTCAGGTTAGGGTTGGGGTTGAGCTTCAGGTGTCCGCCTAGGGTTAGGGTTAGGTCTATGGTTTGAGTTAGGCTTCAGGTTAGGTTAGGTTTGAACTTAGTTTGAGGGAGTAAGTTTAGGGCTACTGTTAGTTTTCGGTTTCAGTGTTACTGTTGGAGTTAGCGTCATGGTCAGGTTATGGTGGCTGTTAAGCATAAGGTGTCCGCCTAGGGTTAGGGTTAGGTCTATGGTTCAGTTAGGCTTCATGATAGGTGAGGATTGAACTTAGTTTGAGGGAGTAAGTTTAGGGCTACTGTTAGTTTTCGGTTCAGTGTTACGGTTGGAGATAGCATCAGGGTCAGGTTAGGGTTGGGGTTGAGCTTCAGGTGTCCGCCTAGGGTTAGGGTTAGGTGTATGGTTTGATTTAGGCTTCAGGTTAGGTTAGGTTTGAACTTAGTTTGAGGGAGTAAGTTTAGGGCTACTGTTTGCTCTCGCTTCAGTGTTACGGTTGGAGTAAGCGTCAGGGTCATGTTAGGGTGGGGGTTAAGCATAAGGTGTCCGCCTAGGGTTAGGGTTAGGTCTATGGTTTCATTTAGGCTTCAGGTTAGGTTAGGATGGAACTTAGTTTGAGGGAGTAAGTTTAGGGCTACTGTTAGTTTTCGGTTCAGTGTTACGGTTGGAGATAGCGTCAGGGTCAGGTTAGGGTTCGGATGGAGCTTCAGGTGTCCGCCTAGGGTTAGGGTTAGGTGTATTGTTTGAGTTAGGCTTCAGTTTAGTTTAGATTTGAACTTAGTTTGAGGGAGTAAGTTTAGGGCTACTGTTAGTTTTCGGTTCAGTGTTACGGTTGGAGATAGCGTCAGGGTCAGGTTAGGGTTGGGGTTGAGCTTCAGGTGTCCGCCTAGGGTTAGGGTTAGGTCTGTGGTTTGAGTTAGGCTTCAGGTTAGGTTAGGTTTGAACTTAGTTTGAGGGAGTAAGTTTAGGGCTACTGTTAGTTTTCGGTTCAGTGTTACGGTTGGATTTAGCGTGAGGGTCAGGTTAGGTTTGGGGTTGAGCTTAAGGTGTCCGCCTAGGGTTAGGGTTATGTGTATGGTTTGATTTAGGCTTCAGGTTAGGTTAGGTTTGAACTTAGTTTGAGGGAGTAATTTTTGGTCTACTGGTAGTTTTCGGGTAACTGTTATGGTTGAAGTTAGCGTCAGTGCCATTTTAGGTTTGGGGTTGAGCTTAAGGTGTCCGCCTAGGGTTAGGGTTAGGTCTATGGTTTCAGTTAGGCTTCAGGTTAGGTTAGGATTGAAGTTAGTTTGAGGGAGTAAGTTTAGGGCTACTGTTAGTTTTCGGTTCAGTGTTACGGTTGGAGATAGCGTGAGGGTCAGGTTAGGGTTGGGGTTGAGCTTAAGGTGTCCGCCTAGGGTTAGGGTTAGGTCTATGGTTTGAGTAAGGCTTCAGGTTAGGTTAGGTTTGAACTTAGATTGAGGGAGTAAGTTTAGGGCTACTGTTAGTTTTCGGTTCAGTGTTATGGTTGGAGTTAGCGTCAGGGTCAGGTTAGGATTTGGGTTGAGCTTAAGGTGTCCGCCTAGGGTTAGGGTTAGGTCCGTGGTTTGAGTTAGGCTTCAGGTGAGGTTAGGTTTGAACTTAGCTTGAGGGAGTAAGTTTAAGGCTACTGTTAGTTTTCGGTTCAGTGTTACGGTTGGAGTAAGAGTCAGGGTCAGGTTAGGGTTGGGGTTGAGCTTCTGGTGTCCGCCTAGGGTTAGGGTTAGGTTTGTGGTTTGAGTTAGGCTTCAGGTTAGGTTAGGTTTGAACTTAGTTTGAGGGAATAAGTTTAGGGCTACTGTTAGTTTTCGGGTAACTGTTATGGTTGGGGTTAGCGTCAGGGCCATGTTAGGGTTGGGGTTGAGCTTAATGTGTCCGCCTAGGGTTAGGTTAGGTCTATGGTTTGAGTTAGGCTTCAGGTTAGGTTAGGTTTGAACTTAGTTTGAGGGAGTAAGTTTAGGGCTACTGTTAGTTTTCGGTTCAGTGTTACGGTTGGAGGTAGCGTCAGGGTCAGGTTAGGTTTGGGGTTGAGCTTCAGGTGTCCGCCTAGGGTTAGGGTTCTGTCTGTGGTTTGAGTTAGGCATCAGGTTAGGTTAGGTTTGAACTTAGTTTGAGGGAGTAAGTTTAGGGCTACTGTTAGTTGTCGGTTCAGTGTTACGGTTGGATTTAGCGTGAGGGTCAGGTTAGGGTTGTGGTTGAGCTTAAGGTGTCCGCCTAGGGTGAGGGTTAGGTGTATGGTTTGATTTAGGCTTCAGGTTAGGTTAGGTTTGAACTTAGTGTGAGGGAGTAAGTTTAGGTCTACTGTTAGTTTTCGGGTAACTGTTATGGTTGGAGTTAGCGTCAGGGACATTTTAGGGTTGGGGTTGAGCTTAAGGTGTCCGCCTAGGGTTAGGGTTAGGTGTATGGTTTGATTTAGGCTTCAGGTTAGGTTAGGTTTGAACTTAGTTTGAGGGAGTAAGTTTAGGGCTACTGTTTGCTTTCGGTTCAGTGTTACGGTTGGAGTAAGCGTCAGGGTCATGTTAGGGTGGGGGTTAAGCATAAGGTGTCCGCCTAGGGTTAGGGTTAGGTCTATGGTTTCATTTAGGCTTCAGGTTAGGTTAGGATGGAACTTAGTTTGAGGGAGTAAGTTTAGGGCGACTGTTAGTTTTCGGGTAACTGTTATGGTTGGGGTTAGTGTCACGGTCAGGTTAGGGTTGGGGTTGAGCTTAAGGTGTCCGCCTAGGGTTAGGGTTAGGTCTATGGTTTGAGATACGCTTCAGGTTAGGTTAGGTTTGAACTTAGTTTGAGGGAGTAGGTTTAGGGCTACTGTTAGTTTTCGGTTCAGTGTTACGGTTGGAGATAGCGTCAGGGTCAGGTTAGGGTTGGGATGGAGCTTCAGGTGTCCGCCTAGGGTTAGGGTTAGGTGTATTGTTTGAGTTAGGCTTCAGGTTAGTTTAGATTTGAACTTAGTTTTAGGGAGTAAGTTTAGGGCTACTGTTAGTTTTCGGTTCAGTGTTACGGTTGGAGATAGCGTCAAGGTCAGGTTAGGGTTGGGGTTGAGCTTCAGGTGTCCGCCTAGGGTTAGGGTTAGGTCTATGGTTTGAGTTAGGCTTCAGGTTAGGTTAGGTTTGAACTTAGTTTGAGGGAGTAAGTTTAGGGCTACTGTTAGTTTTCGGTTTCAGTGTTACTGTTGGAGTTAGCGTCATGGTCAGGTTATGGTGGCTGTTAAGCATAAGGTGTCCGCCTAGGGTTAGGGTTAGGTCTATGGTTCAGTTAGGCTTCATGATAGGTGAGGATTGAACTTAGTTTGAGGGAGTAAGTTTAGGGCTACTGTTAGTTTTCGGTTCAGTGTTACGGTTGGAGATAGCGTCAGGGTCAGGTTAGGGTTGGGGTTGAGCTTCAGGTGTCCGCCTAGGGTTAGGGTTAGGTGTATGGTTTGATTTAGGCTTCAGGTTAGGTTAGGTTTGAACTTAGTTTGAGGGAGTAAGTTTAGGGCTACTGTTTGCTTTCTCTTCAGTGTTACGGTTGGAGTAAGCGTCAGGGTCATGTTAGGGTGGGGGTTAAGCATAAGGTGTCCGCCTAGGGTTAGGGTTAGGTCTATGGTTTCATTTAGGCTTCAGGTTAGGTTAGGATGGAACTTAGTTTGAGGGAGTAAGTTTAGGGCGACTGTTAGTTTTCGGGTAACTGTTATGGTTGGGGTTAGTGTCACGGTCAGGTTAGGGTTGGGGTTGAGCTTAAGGTGTCCGCCTAGGGTTAGGGTTAGGTCTATGGTTTGAGATACGCTTCAGGTTAGGTTAGGTTTGAACTTAGTTTGAGGGAGTAAGTTTAGGGCTACTGTTAGTTTTCGGTTCAGTTTTACGGTTGGAGATAGCGTCAGGGTCAGGTTAGGGTTGGGATGGAGCTTCAGGTGTCCGCCTAGGGTTAGGGTTAGGTGTATTGTTTGAGTTAGGCTTCAGGTTAGTTTAGATTTGAACTTAGTTTGAGGGAGTAAGTTTAGGGCTACTGTTAGTTTTCGGTTCAGTGTTACGGTTGGAGATAGCGTCAGGGTCAGGTTAGGGTTGGGGTTGAGCTTCAGGTGTCCGCCTAGGGTTAGGGTTAGGTCTGTGGTTTGAGTTAGGCTTCAGGTTAGGTTAGGTTTGAACTTAGTTTGAGGGAGTAAGTTTAGGGCTACTGTTAGTTTTCGGTTCAGTGTTACGGTTGGATTTAGCGTGAGGGTCAGGTTAGGTTTGGGGTTGAGCTTAAGGTGTCCGCCTAGGGTTAGGGTTATGTGTATGGTTTGATTTAGGCTTCAGGTTAGGTTAGGTTTGAACTTAGTTTGAGGGAGTAATTTTTGGTCTACTGGTAGTTTTCGGGTAACTGTTATGGTTGAAGTTAGCGTCAGTGCCATTTTAGGGTTGGGGTTGAGCTTAAGGTGTCCGCCTAGGGTTAGGGTTAGGTCTATGGTTTCAGTTAGGCTTCAGGTTAGGTTAGGATTGAAGTTAGTTTGAGGGAGTAAGTTTAGGGCTACTGTTAGTTTTCGGTTCAGTGTTACGGTTGGAGATAGCGTGAGGGTCAGGTTAGGGTTGGGGTTGAGCTTAAGGTGTCCGCCTAGGGTTAGGGTTAGGTCTATGGTTTGAGTAAGGCTTCAGGTTAGGTTAGGTTTGAACTTAGTTTGAGGGAGTAAGTTTAGGGCTACTGTTAGTTTTCGGTTCAGTGTTATGGTTGGAGTTAGCGTCAGGGTCAGGTTAGGATTTGGGTTGAGCTTAAGGTGTCCGCCTAGGGTTAGGGTTAGGTCCGTGGTTTGAGTTAGGCTTCAGGTGAGGTTAGGTTTGAACTTAGCTTGAGGGAGTAAGTTTAAGGCTACTGTTAGTTTTCGGTTCAGTGTTACGGTTGGAGTAAGAGTCAGGGTCAGGTTAGGGTTGGGGTTGAGCTTCTGGTGTCCGCCTAGGGTTAGGGTTAGGTTTGTGGTTTGAGTTAGGCTTCAGGTTAGGTTAGGTTTGAACTTAGTTTGAGGGAATAAGTTTAGGGCTACTGTTAGTTTTCGGGTTACTGTTATGGTTGGGGTTAGCGTCAGGGCCATGTTAGGGTTGGGGTTGAGCTTAATGTGTCCGCCTAGGGTTAGGTTAGGTCTATGGTTTGAGTTAGGCTTCAGGTTAGGTTAGGTTTGAACTTAGTTTGAGGGAGTAAGTTTAGGGCTACTGTTAGTTTTCGGTTCAGTGTTACGGTTGGAGATAGCGTCAGGGTCAGGTTAGGTTTGGGGTTGAGCTTCAGGTGTCCGCCTAGGGTTAGGGTTCTGTCTGTGGTTTGAGTTAGGCATCAGGTTAGGTTAGGTTTGAACTTAGTTTGAGGGAGTAAGTTTAGGGCTACTGTTAGTTGTCGGTTCAGTGTTACGGTTGGATTTAGCGTGAGGGTCAGGTTAGGGTTGTGGTTGAGCTTAAGGTGTCCGCCTAGGGTGAGGGTTAGGTGTATGGTTTGATTTAGGCTTCAGGTTAGGTTAGGTTTGAACTTAGTGTGAGGGAGTAAGTTTAGGTCTACTGTTAGTTTTCGGGTAACTGTTATGGTTGGAGTTAGCGTCAGGGACATTTTAGGGTTGGGGTTGAGCTTAAGGTGTCCGCCTAGGGTTAGGGTTAGGTCTATGGTTTCAGTTAGGATTCAGGTTAGATTAGGTTTGAAGTTAGTTTGAGGGAGTAAGTTTAGGGCTACTGTTAGTTTTCGGTTTCAGTGTTACGGTTGGAGTTAGCGTCATGGTCAGGTTATGGTGGCTGTTAAGCATAAGGTGTCCGCCTAGGGTTAGGGTTAGGTCTATGGTTCAGTTAGGCTTCATGATAGGTGAGGATTGAACTTAGTTTGAGGGAGTAAGTTTAGGGCTACTGTTAGTTTTCGGTTCAGTGTTACGGTTGGAGATAGCGTCAGGGTCAGGTTAGGGTTGGGGTTGAGCTTCAGGTGTCCGCCTAGGGTTAGGGTTAGGTGTATGGTTTGATTTAGGCTTCAGGTTAGGTTAGGTTTGAACTTAGTTTGAGGGAGTAAGTTTAGGGCTACTGTTTGCTTTCGGTTCAGTGTTACGGTTGGAGTAAGCGTCAGGGTCATGTTAGGGTGGGGGTTAAGCATAAGGTGTCCGCCTAGGGTTAGGGTTAGGTCTATGGTTTCATTTAGGCTTCAGGTTAGGTTAGGATGGAACTTAGTTTGAGGGAGTAAGTTTAGGGCGACTGTTAGTTTTCGGGTAACTGTTATGGTTGGGGTTAGTGTCACGGTCAGGTTAGGGTTGGGGTTGAGCTTAAGGTGTCCGCCTAGGGTTAGGGTTAGGTCTATGGTTTGAGATACGCTTCAGGTTAGGTTAGGTTTGAACTTAGTTTGAGGGAGTAGGTTTAGGGCTACTGTTAGTTTTCGGTTCAGTGTTACGGTTGGAGATAGCGTCAGGGTCAGGTTAGGGTTGGGATGGAGCTTGAGGTGTCCGCCTAGGGTTAGGGTTAGGTGTATTGTTTGAGTTAGGCTTCAGGTTAGTTTAGATTTGAACTTAGTTTTAGGGAGTAAGTTTAGGGCTACTGTTAGTTTTCGGTTCAGTGTTACGGTTGGAGATAGCGTCAGGGTCAGGTTAGGGTTGGGGTTGAGCTTCAGGTGTCCGCCTAGGGTTAGGGTTAGGTCTATGGTTTGAGTTAGGCTTCAGGTTAGGTTAGGTTTGAACTTAGTTTGAGGGAGTAAGTTTAGGGCTACTGTTAGTTTTCGGTTCAGTGTTACGGTTGGATTTAGCGTGAGGGTCAGGTTAGGTTTGTGGTTGAGCTTAAGGTGTCCGCCTAGGGTTAGGGTTATGTGTATGGTTTGATTTAGGCTTCAGGTTAGGTTAGGTTTGAACTTAGTTTGAGGGAGTAATTTTTGGTCTACTGGTAGTTTTCGAGTAACTGTTATGGTTGAAGTTAGCGTCAGTGCCATTTTAGGGTTGGGGTTGAGCTTAAGGTGTCCGCCTAGGGTTAGGGTTAGGTCTATGGTTTCAGTTAGGCTTCAGGTTAGGTTAGGATTGAAGTTAGTTTGAGGGAGTAAGTTTAGGGCTACTGTTAGTTTTCGGTTCAGTGTTACGGTTGGAGATAGCGTGAGGGTCAGGTTAGGGTTGGGGTTGAGCTTAAGGTGTCCGCCTAGGGTTAGGGTTAGGTCTATGGTTTGAGTTAGGCTTCAGGTTAGGTTAGGTTTAAACTTAGTTTGAGGGAGTAAGTTTAGGGCTACTGTTAGTTTTCGGTTCAGTGTTATGGTTGGAGTTAGCGTCAGGGTCAGGTTAGGATTTGGGTTGAGCTTAAGGTGTCCGCCTAGGGTTAGGGTTAGGTCCATGGTTTGAGTTAGGCTTCAGGTGAGGTTAGGTTTGAACTTAGCTTGAGGGAGTAAGTTTAAGGCTACTGTTAGTTTTCGGTTCAGTGTTACGGTTGGAGTAAGAGTCAGGGTCAGGTTAGGGTTGGGGTTGAGCTTCTGGTGTCCGCCTAGGGTTAGGGTTAGGTTTGTGGTTTGAGTTAGGCTTCAGGTTAGGTTAGGTTTGAACTTAGTTTGAGGGTATAAGTTTAGGGCTACTGTTAGTTTTCGGGTAACTGTTATGGTTGGGGTTAGCATCAGGGCCATGTTAGGGTTGGGGTTGAGCTTAAGGTGTCCGCCTAGGGTTAGGTTAGGTCTATGGTTTGAGTTAGGCTTCAGGTTAGGTTAGGTTTGAACTTAGTTTGAGGGAGTAAGTTTAGGGCTACTGTTAGTTTTCGGTTCAGTGTTACGGTTGGAGAAAGCGTCAGGGTCAGGTTAGGGTTGGGGTTGAGCTTCAGGTGTCCGCCTAGGGTTAGGGTTCTGTCTGTGGTTTGAGTTAGGCATCAGGTTAGGTTAGGTTTGAACTTAGTTTGAGGGAGTAAGTTTAGGGCTACTGTTAGTTGTCGGTTCAGTGTTACGGTTGGATTTAGCGTGAGGGTCAGGTTAGGGTTGTGGTTGAGCTTAAGGTGTCCGCCTAGGGTGAGGGTTAGGTGTATGGTTTGATTTAGGCTTCAGGTTAGGTTAGGTTTGAACTTAGTTTGAGGGAGTAATTTTTGGTCTACTGGTAGTTTTCGAGTAACTGTTATGGTTGAAGTTAGCGTCAGTGCCATTTTAGGGTTGGGGTTGAGCTTAAGGTGTCCGCCTAGGGTTAGGGTTAGGTCTATGGTTTCAGTTAGGCTTCAGGTTAGGTTAGGATTGAAGTTAGTTTGAGGGAGTAAGTTTAGGGCTACTGTTAGTTTTCGGTTCAGTGTTACGGTTGGAGATAGCGTGAGGGTCAGGTTAGGGTTGGGGTTGAGCTTAAGGTGTCCGCCTAGGGTTAGGGTTAGGTCTATGGTTTGAGTTAGGCTTCAGGTTAGGTTAGGTTTAAACTTAGTTTGAGGGAGTAAGTTTAGGGCTACTGTTAGTTTTCGGTTCAGTGTTATGGTTGGAGTTAGCGTCAGGGTCAGGTTAGGATTTGGGTTGAGCTTAAGGTGTCCGCCTAGGGTTAGGGTTAGGTCCATGGTTTGAGTTAGGCTTCAGGTGAGGTTAGGTTTGAACTTAGCTTGAGGGAGTAAGTTTAAGGCTACTGTTAGTTTTCGGTTCAGTGTTACGGTTGGAGTAAGAGTCAGGGTCAGGTTAGGGTTGGGGTTGAGCTTCTGGTGTCCGCCTAGGGTTAGGGTTAGGTTTGTGGTTTGAGTTAGGCTTCAGGTTAGGTTAGGTTTGAACTTAGTTTGAGGGTATAAGTTTAGGGCTACTGTTAGTTTTCGGGTAACTGTTATGGTTGGGGTTAGCATCAGGGCCATGTTAGGGTTGGGGTTGAGCTTAAGGTGTCCGCCTAGGGTTAGGTTAGGTCTATGGTTTGAGTTAGGCTTCAGGTTAGGTTAGGTTTGAACTTAGTTTGAGGGAGTAAGTTTAGGGCTACTGTTAGTTTTCGGTTCAGTGTTACGGTTGGAGAAAGCGTCAGGGTCAGGTTAGGGTTGGGGTTGAGCTTCAGGTGTCCGCCTAGGGTTAGGGTTCTGTCTGTGGTTTGAGTTAGGCATCAGGTTAGGTTAGGTTTGAACTTAGTTTGAGGGAGTAAGTTTAGGGCTACTGTTAGTTGTCGGTTCAGTGTTACGGTTGGATTTAGCGTGAGGGTCAGGTTAGGGTTGTGGTTGAGCTTAAGGTGTCCGCCTAGGGTGAGGGTTAGGTGTATGGTTTGATTTAGGCTTCAGGTTAGGTTAGGTTTGAACTTAGTTTGAGGGAGTAAGTTTAGGTCTACTGTTAGTTTTCGGGTAACTGTTATGGTTGGAGTTAGCGTCAGGGACATTTTAGGGTTGGGGTTGAGCTTAAGGTGTCCGCCTAGGGTTAGGGTTAGGTCTATGGTTTCAGTTAGGATTCAGGTTAGATTAGGTTTGAAGTTAGTTTGAGGGAGTAAGTTTAGGGCTACTGTTAGTTTTCGGTTTCAGTGTTACGGTTGGAGTTAGCGTCATGGTCAGATTATGGTGGCTGTTAAGCATAAGGTGTCCGCCTAGGGTTAGGGTTAGGTCTATGGTTCAGTTAGGCTTCATGATAGGTGAGGATTGAACTTAGTTTGAGGGAGTAAGTTTAGGGCTACTGTTAGTTTTCGGTTCAGTGTTACGGTTGGAGATAGCGTCAGGGTCAGGTTAGCTTGGGGTTGAGCTTCAGGTGTCCGCCTAGGGTTAGGGTTAGGTGTATGGTTTGATTTAGGCTTCAGGTTAGGTTAGGTTTGAACTTAGTTTGAGGGAGTAAGTTTAGGGCTACTGTTTGTTTTCGGTTCAGTGTTATGGTTGGAGTAAGCGTCAGGGTCATGTTAGGGTGGGGGTTAAGCATAAGGTGTCCGCCTAGGGTTAGGGTTAGGTCTATGGTTTCATTTAGGCTTCAGGTTAGGTTAGGATGGAACTTAGTTTGAGGGAGTAAGTTTAGGGCGACTATTAGTTTTCGGGTAACTGTTATGGTTGGGGTTAGTGTCACGGTCAGGTTAGGGTTGGGGTTGAGCTTAAGGTGTCCGCCTAGGGTTAGGGTTAGGTCTATGGTTTGAGATACGCTTCAGGTTAGGTTAGGTTTGAACTTAGTTTGAGGGAGTAAGATTAGGGCGACTGTTAGTTTTCGGGTAACTGTTATGGTTGGAGTTAGCGTCAGGGCCAGGTTAGGGTTGGGGTGGAGCTTAAGGTGTCCGCCTACGGTTAGGGTTTGGTCTATGGTTTGAGTTAGGCTTCAGGTTAGGTTAGGTTTGAACTTAGTTTGAGGGAGTAAGTTTAGGGCTACTGTTAGTTTTCGGTTCAGTGTTACGGTTGGAGATAGCGTCAGGGTCAGGTTAGGGTTGGGGTTGAGCTTCAGGTGTCCGCCTAGGGTTAGGGTTAGGTCTATGGTTTGAGTTAGGCTTCAGGTTAGGTTAGGTTTGAACTTAGTTTGAGGGAGTAAGTTTAGGGCTACTGTTAGTTTTCGGTTCAGTGTTATGGTTGGATTTAGCGTGAGGGTCAGGTTAGGGTTGGGGTTGAGCTTAAGGTGTCCGCCTAGGGTTAGGGTTAGGTGTATGGTTTGATTTATGCTTCAGGTTAGGTTAGGTTTCAACTTAGTTTGAGGGAGTAATTTTTGGTCTACTGTTAGTTTTCGGGTAACTGTTATGGTTGGAGTTAGCGTCAGTGCCATTTTAGGGTTGGGGTTGAGCTTAAGGTGTCCGCCTAGGGTTAGGGTTAGGTCTATGGTTTCAGGTAGTCTTCAGGTTAGGTTAGGATAGAACTTAGTTTTAGGGAGTAAGTTTAGGGCTACTGTAAGTTTTCGGTTCAGTGTTACAGTTGGAGTAAGAGTCAGGGTCAGGTTAGGGTTGGGGTTGAGCTTCAGGTGTCCGCGTAGGGATAGGGTTAGGTCTATGGTTTGAGTTAGGCTTCAGGTTAGGTTAGGTTTTAACTTATTTTGAGGGAGTAAATTTAGGGCTACTGTTAGTTTTCGTTTAACTGTTACGGTTGGAGTAAGCGTAAGGGTCAGGTTAGGGTGGGGTTAAGCATAAGGTGTCCGCCTAGGGTTAGGATTAGGTCTGTGGTTTGAGATAGGCTTCAGGTTAGGTTAGGTGTGAACTTAATTTGAGGGAGTAAGTTTAGGGCTACTGTTAGTTTTCGGTTCAGTGTTACGGTTGGAGATAGCGTCAGGGTCAGGTTAGGGTTGGGGTGGAGCTTCAGGTGTCCGCTTAGGGTTAGGGTTATGTGTATTGTTTGAGTTAGGCTTCAGGTTAGTTTAGATTTGAACTTAGTTTGAGGGAGTAAGTTTAGGGCTATTGTTAGTTTTCGGTTCAGTGTTACGGTTGGAGATAGCGTCAGGGTCAGGTTAGGGTTGGGGTTGAGCTTCTGGTGTCCGCCTAGGGTTAGGGTTAGGTTTATGGTTTGATTTAGGCTTCAGGTTATGTTATGTTTGAACTTAGTTTGAGGGAGTAAGTTTAGGGCGACTGTTAGTTTTCGCGTAACTGTTATGGTTGGAATTAGCGTCAGGGCCAGGTTAGGGTTGTGGTGGAGCTTAAGGTGTCCGCCTAGGGTTAGGGTTAGGTCTGTGGTTTGAGTTAGGCTTCAGGTTAGGTTAGGTTTGAACTTAGTTTGAGGGAGTCAGTTTAGGGCTACTGTTAGTTTTCGGTTCAGTGTTACGGTTGGAGATAGCGTCAGGGTCAGGTTAGGGTTGGGGTTGAGCTTGAGGTGTCCGCCTAGGGTTAGGGTTAGGTGTATGGTTTGATTTAGGCTTCAGGTTAGGTTAGGTTTGAACTTAGTTTGAGGGAGTAAGTTTAGGGCTACTGTTTGCTTTCGGTTCAGTGTTACGGTTGGAGTAAGCGTCAGGGTCATGTTAGGGTGGGGGTTAAGCATAAGGTGTCCGCCTAGGGTTAGGGTTAAGTCTATGGTTTCATTTAGGCTTCAGGTTAGGTTAGGATGGAACTTAGTTTGAGGGAGTAAGTTTAGGGCGACTGTTAGTTTTCGGGTAACTGTTATGGTTGGGGTTAGTGTCACGGTCAGGTTAGGGATGGGGTTGAGCTTAAGGTGTCCGCCTAGGGTTAGGGTTAGGTCTATGGTTTGAGATACGCTTCAGGTTAGGTTAGGTTTGAAATTAGTTTGAGGGAGTACGTTTAGGGCTACTGTTAGTTTTCGGTTCAGTGTTACGGTTGGAGATAGCGTCAGGGTCAGGTTAGGGTTGGGATGGAGCTTCAGGTGTGTCCGCCTAGGGTTAGGGTTAGGTGTATTGTTTGAGTTAGGCTTCAGGTTAGTTTAGATTTTAACTTAGTTTGAGGGAGTAAGTTTAGGGCTACTGTTAGTTTTCAGTTCAGTGTTACGGTTGGAGATAGCGTCAGGGTCAGGTTAGGGTTGGGGTTGAGCTTCAGGTGTCCGCCTAGGGTTAGGGTTAGGTCTATGGTTTGAGTTAGGCTTCAGGTTAGGTTAGGTTTGAACTTAGTTTGAGGGAGTAAGTTTAGGGCTACTGTTAGTTTTCGGTTCAGTGTTACGGTTGGATTTAGCGTGAGGGTCAGGTTAGGTTTGGGGTTGAGCTTAAGGTGTCCGCCTAGGGTTAGGGTTAGGTGTATGGTTTGATTTAGGCTAAAGGTTAGGTTAGGTTTGAACTTAGTTTGAGGGAGTAATTTTTGGTCTACTGGTAGTTTTCGGGTAACTGTTATGGTTGGAGTTAGCGTCAGTGCCATTTTAGGGTTGGGGTTGAGCTTAAGGTGTCCGCCTAGGGTTAGGGTTAGGTCTATGGTTTCAGATAGGCTTCAGGTTAGGTTAGGATTGAACTTAGTTTTAGGGAGTAAGTTTAGGGCTACTGTTAGTTTTCGGTTCAGTGTTACGGTTGGAGATAGCGTGAGGGTCAGGTTAGGGTTGGGGTTGAGCTTAAGGTGTCCGCCTAGGGTTAGGGTTAGGTCTATGGTTTGAGTTAGGCTTCAGGTTAGGTTAGGTTTGAACTTAGTTTGAGGGAGTAAGTTTAGGGCTACTGTTAGTTTTCGGTTCAGTGTTATGGTTGGAGTTAGCGTCAGGGTCAGGTTAGGATTTGGGTTGAGCTTAAGGTGTCCGCCTAGTGTTTGGGTTAGGTCTGTGGTTTGAGTTAGGCTTCAGGTGAGGTTAGGTTTGAAATTAGCTTGAGGGAGTAAGTTTAGGGCTACTGTTAGTTTTCGGTTCAGTGTTACGGTTGGAGTAAGAGTCAGGGTCAGGTTAGGGTTGGGGTTGAGCTTCTGGTGTCCGCCTAGGGTTAGGGTTAGGTTTGTAGTTTGAGTTAAGCTTCAGGTTAGGTTAGGTTTGAACTTAGTTTGAGGGAATATGTTTAGGGCTACTGTTAGTTTTCGGGTAACTGTTATGGTTGGAGTTAGCGTCAGGGCCATGTTAGGGTTGGGGTTGAGCTTAAGGTGTCCGCCTAGGGTTAGGTTAGGTCTATGGTTTGAGTTAGGCTTCAGGTTAGGTTAGGTTTGAACTTAGTTTGAGGGAGTAAGTTTAGGGCTACTGTTAATTTTCGGTTCAGTGTTACGGTTGGAGATAGCGTCAGGGTCAGGTTAGGGTTGGGGTTGAGCTTCAGGTGTCCGCCTAGGGTTAGGGTTCTGTCTGTGGTTTGAGTTAGGCATCAGGTTAGGTTAGGTTTGAACTTAGTTTGAGGGAGTAAGTTTAGGGCTACTGTTAGTTGTCGGTTCAGTGTTACGGTTGGATTTAGCGTGAGGGTCAGGTTAGGGTTGTGGTTGAGCTTAAGGTGTCCGCCTAGGGTGAGGGATAGGTGTATGGTTTGATTTAGGCTTCAGGTTAGGTTAGGTTTGAACTTGGTTTGAGGGAGTAAGTTTAGGTCTACTGTTAGTTTTCGGGTATCTGCTATGGTTGTAGTTAGCGTCAGGGACATTTTAGGGTTGGGGTTGAGCTTAAGGTGTCCGCCTAGGGTTAGGGTTAGGTCTATGGTTTCAGTTAGGATTCAGGTTAGATTAGGTTTGAAGTTAGTTTGAGGGAGTAAGTTTAGGGCTACTGTTAGTTTTCGGTTTCAGTGTTACGGTTGGAGTTAGCGTCATGGTCAGGTTATGGTGGCTGTTAAGCATAAGGTGTCCGCCTAGGGTTAGGGTTAGGTCTATGGTTCAGTTAGGCTTCATGATAGGTGAGGATTGAACTTAGTTTGAGGGAGTAAGTTTAGGCCTACTGTTAGTTTTCGGTTCAGTGTTACGTTTGGAGTAAGAGTCAGGGTCAGGTTAGGGTTGGGTTTGAGCTTCAGGTGTCCGCCTAGGGTTAGGGTTAGGTGTATGGTTTGATTTAGGCTTCAGGTTAGGTTAGGTTTGAACTTAGTTTGAGGGAGTAAGTTTAGGGCTACTGTTTGTTTTCGGTTCAGTGTTACGTTTGGAGTAAGCGTCAGGGTCATGTTAGGGTGGGGGTTAAGCATAAGGTGTCCGCCTAGGGTTAGGGTTAGGTCTATGGTTTCATTTAGGCTTCAGGTTAGGTTAGGATGGAACTTAGTTTGAGGGAGTAAGTTTAGGGCGACTGTTAGTTTTCGGGTAACTGTTATGGTTGGGGTTAGTGTCACGGTCAGGTTAGGGTTGGGGTTGAGCTTAAGGTGTCCGCCTAGGGTTAGGGTTAGGTCTATGGTTTGAGATACGCTTCAGGTTAGGTTAGGTTTGAACTTAGTTTGAGGGAGTAAGTTTAGGGCTACTGTTAGTTTTCGGTTCAGTGTTACGGTTGGAGATAGCGTCATGGTCAGGTTAGGGTTGGGGTTGAGCTTCAGGTGTCCGCCTAGGGTTAGGGTTAGGTGTATGGTTTGAGTTAGGCTTCAGGTTAGGTCAGGTTTGAACTTAGTTTGAGGGAGTAAGTTTAGGGCGACTGTTAGTTTTCGGGTAACTGTTATGGTTGGAGTTAGCGTCAGGGCCAGGTTAGGGTTGGGGTGGAGCTTAAGGTGTCCGCCTAGGGTTAGGGTTAGGTCTGTGGTTTGAGTTAGGCTTCAGGTTAGGTTAGGTTTGAACTTAGTTTGAGGGAGTAAGTTTAGGGCTACTGTTAGATTTCGGTTCAGTGTTACGGTTGGAGATAGCGTCAGGGTCAGGTTAGGGTTGGGGTTGAGCTTCAGGTGTCCGCCTAGGTTTAGGGTTAGGTCTATGGTTTGAGTTAGGTTTCAGGTTAGGTTAGGTTTGAACTTAGTTTGAGGGAGTAAGTTTAGGGCTACTGTTAGTTTTCGGTTCAGTGTTACGGTTGGATTTAGCGTGAGGGTCAGGTTAGGGTTGGGGTTGAGCTTAAGGTGTCCGCCTAGGGTTAGGGTTAGGTGTATGGTTTGATTTAGGCTTCAGGTTAGGTTAGGTTTGAACTTAGTTTGAGGGAGTAATTTTAGGTCTACTGTTAGTTTTCGGGTAACTGTTATTTTTGGAGTTAGCGTCATGGCCATTTTAGCGTTGGGTTGAGCTTAAGGTGTTCGCCTAGGGTTAGGGTTAGGTCTATGGTTTGAGTTAGGCTTCAGGTTAGGTTAGGTTTGAACTTATTTTGAGGGAGTAAATTCAGGGCTACTGTTAGTTTTCGTTTAACTGTTACGGTTGGAGTAAGCGTAAGGGTCAGGTTAGGGTGGGGTTAAGCATAAGGTGTCCGCCTAGGGTTAGGGTTAGGTCTGTGGTTTGAGTTAGGCTTCAGGTTAGGTTAGGTGAGAACTTAATTTGAGGGAGTAAGTTTAGGGCTACTGTTAGTTTTCGGTTCAGTGTTACGGTTGGAGATAGCGTCAGGGTCAGTTTAGGGTTGGGGTGGAGCTTCAGGTGTCCGCCTAGGGTTAGGGTTAGGTGTATTGTTTGAGTTAGGCTTCAGGTTAGTTTAGATTTGAACTTAGTTTGAGGGAGTAAGTTTAGGGCTATTGTTAGTTTTCGGTTCAGTGTTACGGTTGGAGATAGCGTCAGGGTCAGGTTAGGGTTGGGGTTGAGCTTCAGGTGTCCGCCTAGGTTTAGGGTTAGGTGTATGGTTTGATTTAGGCTTCAGGTTAGGTTATGTTTGAACTTAGTTTGAGGGAGTAAGTTTAGGGCTACTGTTAGTTTTCGGGTAACTGTTATGGTTGGAGTTAGCGTCATGGTCCGGTTAGGGTTGGGGTTGTGTTTAAGGTGTCCGCCTAGGGTTAGGGTTAGGTCTATGGTTTCAGTTAGGCTTCAGGTTAGGTGAGGATTGAACTTAGTTTGAGGGAGTATGTTTAGGGCTACTGTTAGTTTCGGTTCAGTGTTACGGTTGGAGTAAGAGTCAGGGTCCGGATAGGGTTGGGGTTGAGCTTCATGTGTCCGCCTAGGGTTAGGGTGAGGTGTATGCTTTGATTTAGGCTTCAGGTTAGGTTAGGTTTGAACTTAGTTTGAGGGAGTAAGTTTAGGGCTACTGTTTCTTTTCGGTTCAGTGTTACGGTTGGAGTAAGCGTCAGGGTCAGATTAGGGTGGGGGTTAAGCATAAGGTGTCCGCCTAGGGTTAGGGTTAGGTCTATGGTTTCATTTAGGCTTCAGGTTAGGTTAGGATGGAACTTAGTTTGAGGGAGTAAGTTTAAGGCTATTGTTAGTTTTCGGTTCAGTGTTACGGTTGGTTTTAGCCTCAGGCCCAGGTTTGGGTTGGGGTTTAGCTTAAGGTGTCCGCCTAGGGTTCGGGTTAGGTGTATTGTTTGAGTTAGGCTTCAGGTTAGTTTAGATTTGAACATAGATTGAGGGAGTAAGTTTAGGGCTATTGTTAGTTTTCGGTTCATTGTTACGGTTGGAGATAGCATCAGGGTCAGGTTAGGGTTGGGGTTGAGCTTCAGGTGTCCGCCTAGGGTTAGGGTTAGGTGTATGGTTTGATTTAGGCTTCAGGTTAGGTTAGGATTGAACTTAGTTTGAGGGAGAAAGTTTAGGGCTACTGTTAGTATTCGGTTCAGTGTTACGGTTGGAGTTAGCGTGAGGGTCAGGTTAGGGTTGGGGTTGAGCTTAAGGTGTCCGCCTAGGGTTAGAGTTAGGTGTATGGTTTGATTATCGCTTCAGGTAAGGTTAGGTTAGAACTTAGTTTGAGGGAGTAAGTTTAGGGCGACTGTTAGTTTTCGGGTAACTGTTATTGTTGGAGTTAGCGTACGTGCCAGGTTAGGTTTGGGGTTGAGCTTTAGGTGTCTGCCTAGGGTTAGGGTTAGGTCTATGTTTTGAGTTAGGCTTCAGGTTAGGTTAGGTTTGAACTTAGCTTGAGGGAGTAAATTTAGGGCTACCGTTAGTTTTCGTTTAACTGTTATGGTTGGAGTAAGCGTCAGGGTCAGGTTAGGTTGGGGTTAAGCATAAGGTGTCCGCCTTGGGTTAGGGTTAGGTCTGTGCTTTGAGTTAGGCTTCAGGTTAGGGTAGGTGTGAACTTAGTTTGAGGGAGTAAGTTTAGGGCTACTGTTAGTTTACGGTTCAGTGTTTCGGTTGGAGATAGCGTCAGGGTCAGGTTAGGGTTGGGGTTGAGCTTCAGGTGTCCGCCTAGGGTTAGGGTTAGGTGTATTTTTTGAGTTAGGCTTCAGGTTAGTTTAGATTTGAACTTAGTTTGAGGGAGTAAGTTTAGGGCTATTGTTAGTTTTCGGTTCAGTGTTACGGTTGGAGATAGCGTCAGGGTCAGGTTAGGGTTGGGGTTGAGCTTCATGTGTCCGCCTAGGGTTAGGGTTAGGTGTATGGTTTGATTTAGGCTTCAGGTTAGGTTATGTTTGAACTTAGTTTGAGGGAGTAAGTTTAGGGCTACTGTTAGTTTTCGGGTAACTGTTATGGTTGGAGTTAGCGTCAGGGTCCGGTTAGGGTTGGGGTTGAACTTAAGGTGTCCGCCTAGGTTTAGGGTTAGGTCTGTGGTTTGAGTTAGGCTTCAGGTGAGGTTAGTTTTGAACTTAGCTTGAGGGAGTAAGTTTAGGGCTACTGTTAGTTTTCGGTTCAGTGTTACGGTTGGAGTAAGAGTCAGGGTCAGGTTAGGGTTGGGGTTGAGCTTCAGGTGTCCGCCTAGGGTTAGGGTTAGGTTTGTGGTTTGAGTTAGGCTTCAGGTTAGGTTAGGTTTGAACTTAGGTTGAGGGAGTTAGTTTAGGGCTACTGTTAGTTTTCGGGTAACTGTTATGTTTGGAGTTAGCGTCAGGGCCATGTTAGGGTTGGGGTTGAGCTTAAGGTGTCCGCCTAGGGTTAGGGTTAGGTCTATGGTTTGAGTTAGGCTTCAGGTTAGGTTAGGTTTGAACTTAGTTTGAGGGAGTAAGTTTAGGGCTACTGTTAGTTTTCGGTTCAGTGTTACGGTTGGAGATAGCGTCAGGGTCAGGTTAGGGTTGGGGTTGAGCTTCAGATGTCCGCCTAGGGTTAGGGTTAGGTGTATGGTTTGATTTAGGCTTCAGGTTAGGTTAGGATGGAACTTAGTTTGAGGGAGTAAGTTTAGGGCTACTGTTAGTTTTCGGTTCAGTGTTACGGTCGATTTTAGCCTCAGGTCCAGGTTAGGGTTGGGGTTGAGATTAAGGTGTCCGCCTAGGGTACGGGTTCGGTGTATTGTTTGAGTTAGGCTTCAGGTTAGTTTAGATTTGATCTTAGTTTGAGGGAGTAAGTTTAGGGCGACTGTTAGTTTTCGGGTAACTGTTATGGTTGGAGTTAGCGTCAGGGTCAGGTTAGGGATGGGGTTGAGCTTAAGGTGTCCGCCTAGGGTTAGGGTTAGGTCTATGGTTTGAGATACGCTTCAGGTTAGGTTAGGTTTGAACTTAGTTTGAGGGAGTAAGTTTAGGTCTACTGTTAGTTTTCGGGTAACTGTTATGGTTGGAGTTAGTGTCAGGGCCATTTTAGGGTTGGGGTTGAGCTTAAGGTGTCCGCCTAGGGTTAGGGTTAGGTCTATGGTTTCAGTTAGGCTTCAGGTTAGGTTAGGATTGAACTTAGTTTGAGGGAGTAAGTTTAGGTTACTGTTAGTTTTCGGTTCAGTGTTACAGTTGGAGTAAGAGTCGGGATCAGGTTAGGGTTGGCTTGAGCTTCAGGTGTCCGCGTAGGGTTAGGGTTAGGTCTATGGTTTGAGTTAGGCTTCAGGTTAGGTTAGGTTTGAACTTAGCTTGAGGGTGTAAGTTTAGGGCTACTGTTTGTTTTCGGTTCAGTGTTACGGTTGGAGATAGCGTCAGGGTCAGGTTAGGGTTGGGGTTTAGCTGCATGTGTCCGCGTAGGGTTAGGGTTAGGTCTATGGTTTGAGTTAGGCTTCAGGTTAGGTTAGGTTTGAACTTAGATTGAGGGAGTAAGTTCAGGGCTACTGTTAGTTGTCGGTTCAGTGTTACGGTTGGATTTAGCGTGAGGGTCAGGTTAGGGTTGGGGTTGAGCTTAAGGTGTCCGCCTAGGGTTAGGGTTAGGTGTATGGTTTGATTTAGGCTTCAGGTTAGGTTAGGTTTGAACTTAGTTTGAGGGAGTAAGTTTAGGTCTACTGTTAGTTTTCGGGTAACTGTTATGGTTGGAGTTAGCGTCACGGCCATTTTAGGGTTGTGGTTGAGCTTAAGGTGTCCACCTAGGGTTAGGGTTAGGTCTATGGTTTCAGTTAGGCTCAGGTTAGGTTAGGATTGAACTTAGTTTGAGGGAGTATGTTTAGGGCTACTGTTAGTTTCGGTTCAGTGTTACGGTTGGAGTAAGAGTCAGGGTCAGGTTAGGGTTGGGGTTGAGCTTCAGCTGTCCGCCTAGGGTTAGGGTTAGGTCTATGGTTTGAGTTAGGCTTCAGGTTAGGTTAGGTTTGAACCTACTTTGAGGGAGCAAGTTTAGGGCTACTGTTAGTTTTCGGTTCAGTGTTTTGGTTGGAGTTAGCGAGAGGGTCAGGTTAGGGTAGGGGTTGAGCTTAAGTTGTCCGCCTAGGGTTAGGGTTAGGTGTATGGTTTGATTTAGGTTTCAGGTTAGGTTAGGTTTGAACTTAGGTTGAGGGTGTAAGTTTAGAGCTACTGTTAGTTTTCGGGTAACTGTTATGGTTGGAGTTAGCGTCAGGGCCATGTTAGGGTTGGGGTTGAGCTTAAGGTGTCTGCCAAGGGTTAGGGTTAGGTCTATGGTTTGAGTTAGGCTTCAGGTTAGGTTAGGTTTGAACTTAGTTTGAGGGAGTAAGTTTAGGGCTACTGTTAGTTTTCGGTTCAGTGTTACGGTTGGAGATAGCGTCAGGGTCAGGTTAGGGTTGGGGTTGAGCTTCAGGTGTCCGCCTAGGGTTAGGGTTAGGTATATGGTTTCAGTTAGGCTTCAGGTTAGGTTAGGTTTGAACTTAGTTTGAGGGAGTAAGTTTAGGGCTACTGTTAGTTTTCGGTTCAGTGTTACGGTTGGATTTAGCGTGATGGTCAGGTTAGGGTTGGGGTTGAGATTAAGGTGTCCGCCTAGGGTTAGGGTTAGGTGTATGGTTTGATTTAGGCTTCAGGTTAGGTTAGGTTTGAACTTAGTTTGAGGGAGTAAGTTTAGGTCTACTGTTAGTTTTCGGGAAACTGTTATGATTGGAGTTAGCGTCACGGCCATTTTAGGGTTGTGGTTGGGCTTAAGGTGTCCGCCTAGGGTTAGGGTTAGGTCTATGGTTTCAGTTAGGCTTCAGGTTAGGTTAGGATTGAACTTAGTTTGAGGGAGTAAGTTTAGGGCTACTGTTAGTTTCGGTTCAGTGTTACGGTTGGAGTAAGAGTCAGGGTCAGGTTAAGGTTGGGGTTGAGTTTCAGGTGTCCGCCTAGAGTTAGGGTTAGGTCTATGGTTTGAGTTAGGCTTCAGGTTAGGTTAGGTTTGAACTTATTTTGAGGGAGTAAATTTAGGGCTACTGTTAGTTTTCGTTTAACTGTTACGGTTGGAGTAAGCGTAAGGGTCAGGTTAGGGTGGGGATAAGCATAAGGTGTCCGCCTAGGGTTAGGGTTAGGTCTGTGGTTTGAGTTAGGCTTCAGGTTAGGTTAGGTGTGAACTTAATTTGAGGGAGTAAGTTTAGGGCTACTGTTAGTTTTCGGTTCAGTGTTACGGTTGGAGATAGCGTCAGGGTCAGGTTAGGGTTGGGGTGGAGCTTCAGGTGTCCGCCTAGGGTTAGGGTTAGGTGTATTGTTTGAATTAGGCTTCAGGTTAGTTTAGATTTGAACTTAGTTTGAGGGAGTAAGTTTAGGGCTCTTGTTAGTTTTCGGTTCAGTGTTACGGTTGGAGATAGCGTCAGGGTCAGGTTAGGGTTGGGGTTGAGCTTCAGGTGTCCGCCTAGGGTTAAGGTTAGGTGTATGGTTTGATTTAGGCTTCAGGTTAGGTTATGTTTGAACTTAGTTTGAGGGAGTAAGTTTAGGGCTACTGTTAGTTTTCGGGTAACTGTTATGGTTGGAGTTAGCGTCAGGGTCCGGTTAGGGTTGGGGTTGAGTTTAAGGTGTCCGCCTAGGGTTAGGGTTAGGTCTGTTGTTTGAGTTAGGCCTCAGGTGAGGTTAGGTTTGAACTTAGCTTGGGGGAGTAAGTTTAGGGCAACTGTTAGTTTTCGGTTCAGTGTTACGGTTGGAGATAGCGTCAGGGTCAGGTTAGGGTTGGGGTTTAGCTTCAAGTGTCCGCCTAGGGTTAGGGTTAGTTCTATGGTTTGAGTTAGGCTTCAGGTTAGGTTAGGTTTGAACTTCGTTTGAGGGAGTAAGTTTAGGGTTACTGTTAGTTTTCTGTTCAGTGGTACGGTTGGAGTTACCGTGAGGCTGAGGTTAGGGTTGGGGTTAAGCTTAAGGTTTCCGCCTAGGGTTAGTGTTAGGTCTATGGTTTCATTTAAGCTTCAGGTTAGGTTAGGATTGAACTTAGTTTGAGGAAGTAAGTTTAGGGCTACTGTTAGTTTTCGGTTCAGTATTACGGTTGGAGATAGCGTGAGGGTCAGGTTAGGGTTGGGGTTGAGATTAAGGTGTCCGCCTAGGGTTAGGGTTAGGTCTATGGTTTGAGTTAGGCTTCAGGTTAGGTTAGGTTTTAACTTAGTTTGAAGGAGTAAGTTTAGGGCTACTGTTAGTTTTCGGTTCAGTGTTATGGTTGGAGTTAGCGTCAGGGTCAGGTTAGGATTTGGGTTGAGCTTAAGGTGTCCGCCTAGGGTTAGGTTAGTTCTATGGTTTGAGTTAGGCTTCAGGTTAGGTTAGGTTTGAACTTAGTTTGAGGGAGTAAGTTTAGGGCTACTGTTAGTTTTCGGTTCAGTGTTACGGTTGGAGATAGCGTCAGGGTCAGGTTAGGGTTGGGGTTGAGCTTCAGGTGTCCGCCTAGGGTTAGGGTTCGGTCTGTGGTTTGATTTAGGCTTCAGGTTAGGTTAGGTTTGAACTTAGTTTGAGGGAGTAAGTTTAGGGCTACTGTTTGTTTTCGGTTCAGTGTTACGGTTGGAGTAAGCGTCAGGGTCAGATTAGGGTGGGGGTTAAGCATAAGGTGTCCGCCTAGGGTTAGGGTTAGGTCTATGGTTTCATTTAGGCTTCAGGTTAGGTTAGGATGGAACTTAGTTTGAGGGAGTAAGTTTAAGGCTACTGTTAGTTTTCGGTTCAGTGTTACGGTTGGTTTCAGCCTCAGGCCCAGGTTTGGGTTGTGGTTTAGCTTAAGGTGTCCGCCTAGGGTTCGGGTTAGGTGTATTGTTTGAGTTAGGCTTCAGGTTAGTTTAGATTTGAACTTAGTTTGAGGGAGTAAGTTTAGGGCTATTGTTAGTTTTCGGTTCAGTGTTATGGTTGGAGATACCGTCAGGGTCAGGTTAGGGTTGGGGTTGAGCTTCAGGTGTCCGCCTAGGGTTAGGGTTAGGTCTATGGTTTGAGTTAGGCTTCAGGTTAGGTTAGGTTTGAACTTAGTTTGAGGAAGTAAGTTTAGGGCTACTGTTATTTTTCGGTTCAGTGTTACGGTTGGATTTAGCGTGAGGGTCAGGTTAGGGTTGGGGTTGAGCTTAAGGTGTCCGCCTAGGGTTAGGGTTAGGTGTATGGTTTGATTTAGGCTTCAGGTTAGGTTAGGATTGAACTTAGTTTGAGGGAGTAAGTTTAGGGCTACTGTTAGATTTCGGTTCAGTGTTACGGTTGGAGTTAGCGTGAGGGTCAGGTTAGGGTTGGGGTTGAGCTTAAGTTGTCCGCCTAGGGTTAGAGTTAGGTGTATGGTTTGATTATCGCTTCAGGTAAGGTTAGGTTAGAACTTAGTTTGAGGGAGTAAGTTTAGGGCGACTGTTAGTTTTCGGGTAACTGTTATTGTTGGAGTTAGCGTACGTGCCAGGTTAGGTTTTTGGTTGAGCTTTAGGTGTCCGCCTAGGGTTAGGGTTAGGTCTATGGTTTGAGTTAGGCTTCAGGTTAGGTTAAGTTTGAACTTAGCTTGAGGGAGTAAATTTAGGGCTACCGTTAGTTTTCGTTTAACTGTTACGGTTGGAGTAAGCGTCAGGGTCAGGTTTGGGTGGGGTTAAGCATAAGGTGTCCGCCTTGGGTTAGGGTTAGGTCTGTGGTTTGAGTTAGGCTTCAGGTTAGGGTAGGTGTGAACTTAGTTTGAGGGAGTAAGTTTAGGGCTAATGTTAGTTTACGGTTCAGTGTTTCGGTTGGAGATAGCGTCAGGGTCAGGTTAGGGTTGGGGTTGAGCTTCAGGTGTCCGCCTAGGGTTAGGGTTAGGTGTATTGTTTGAGTTAGGCTTCAGGTTAGTTTAGATTTGAACTTAGTTTGAGGGAGTAAGTTTAGGGCTATTGTTAGTTTTCGGTTCAGTGTTACGGTTGGAGATAGCGTCAGGGTCAGGTTAGGGTTGGGGTTGAGCTTCATGTGTCCGCCTAGGGTTAGGGTTAGGTGTATGGTTTGATTTAGGCTTCAGGTGAGGTTAGGTTTGAACTTAGCTTGAGGGAGTAAGTTTAGGGCTACTGTTAGTTTTCGGTTCAGTGTTACGGTTGGAGTAAGAGTCAGTGTCAGGTTAGGGTTGGGGTTGAGCTTCAGGTGTCCGCCTAGGGTTAGGGTTAGGTTTGTGGTTTGAGTTAGGCTTCAGGTTAGGTTAGGTTTGAACTTAGGTTGAGGGAGTTAGTTTAGGGCTACTGTTAGTTTTCGGGTAACTGTTATGGTTGGAGTTAGCGTCAGGGCCATGTTAGGGTTAGGGTTGAGCTTAAGGTGTCCGCCTAGGGTTAGGGTTAGGTCTATGGTTTGAGTTAGGCTTCAGGTTAGGTTAGGTTTGAACTTAGTTTGAGGGAGTAAGTTTAGGGCTACTGTTAGTTTTCGGTTCAGTGTTACGGTTGGAGATAGCGTCAGGGTCAGGTTAGGGTTGGGGTTGAGCTTCAGGTGTCCGCCTAGGGTTAGGGTTAGGTCTATGGTTTGAGTTAGGCTTCAGGTTAGGTTAGGTTTGAACTTAGTTTGAGGGAGTAAGTTTAGGGTTACTGTTAGTTTTCGGTTCAGTGTTACGGTTGGAGTTAGCGTGAGGGTCAGGTTAGGGGTGGGGTTGAGCTTAAGGTGTCCGCCTAGGGTTAGGGTTAGGTGTATGGTTTGATTTAGGCTTCAGGTTAGGTTAGGATGGAACTTAGTTTGAGGGAGTAAGTTTAGGGCTACTGTTAGTTTTCGGTTCAGTGTTACGGTCGGTTTTAGCCTCAGGTCCAGGTTAGGGCTGGGGTTGAGCTTAAGGTGTCCGCCTAGGGTTCGGGTTCAGTGTATTGTTTGAGTTAGGCTTCAGGTTAGTTTAGATTTGATCTTAGTTTGAGGGAGTAAGTTTAGGGCGACTGTTAGTTTTCGGGTAACTGTTATGGTTGGAGTTAGCGTCAGGGTCAGGTTAGGGATGGGGTTGAGCTTAAGGTGTCCGCATAGGGTTAGGGTTAGGTCTATGGTTTGAGATACGCTTCAGGTTAGGTTAGGTTTGAACTTAGTTTGAGGGAGTAAGTTTAGGTCTACTGTTAGTTTTCGGGTAGTTTTTATGGTTGGAGTTAGCGTCAGGGCCAGATTAGGGTTGGGGTGGAGCTTAAGGTTTCCGCCTAGGGTTAGGGTTAGGTATATAGTTTGAGTTAGGCTTCAGGTGAGGTTAGGTTTGAACTTAGTTTGAGGGAGTAAGTTTAGGGCTACTGTTAGTTTTCGGTTCAGTGTTACGGTTGGATTTAGCGTGAGGGTCAGGTTAGGGTTGGGGTTGAGCTTAAGGTGTCCGCCTAGGGTTAGGGTTAGGTGTATGGTTTGATTTAGGCTTCAGGTTAGGTTAGGTTTGAACTTAGTTTGAGGGAGTAATTTTAGGTCTACTGTTAGTTTTCGGGTAACAGTTATGGTTGGAGTTAGCGTCAGGGCCATTTTAGGGTTGGGGTTGAGCTTAAGGTGTCCGCATATTGTTAGGGTTAGGTCTATGGTTTCAGTTAGGCTTCAGGTTAGGTTAGGATTGAACTTAGTTTGAGGGAGTAAGTTTAGGTTACTGTTAGTTTTCGGTTCAGTGTTACAGTTGGAGTAAGAGTCGGGATCAGGTTAGGGTTGGGGTTGAGCTTCAGGTGTCCGCGTAGGGTTAGGGTTAGTTCTATGGTTTGAGTTAGGCTTCAGGTTAGGTTAGGTTTGAACTTCGTTTGAGGGAGTAAGTTTAGGGTTACTGTTAGTTTTCTGTTCAGTGGTACGGTTGGAGTTACCGTGAGGCTGAGGTTAGGGTTGGGGTTAAGCTTAAGGTTTCCGCCTAGGGTTAGTGTTAGGTCTATGGTTTCATTTAAGCTTCAGGTTAGGTTAGGATTGAACTTAGTTTGAGGAAGTAAGTTTAGGGCTACTGTTAGTTTTCGGTTCAGTATTACGGTTGGAGATAGCGTGAGGGTCAGGTTAGGGTTGGGGTTGAGATTAAGGTGTCCGCCTAGGGTTAGGGTTAGGTCTATGGTTTGAGTTAGGCTTCAGGTTAGGTTAGGTTTGAACTTAGTTTGAAGGAGTAAGTTTAGGGCTACTGTTAGTTTTCGGTTCAGTGTTATGGTTGGAGTTAGCGTCAGGGTCAGGTTAGGATTTGGGCTGAGCTTAAGGTGTCCGCCTAGGGTTAGGTTAGTTCTATGGTTTGAGTTAGGCTTCAGGTTAGGTTAGGTTTGAACTTAGTTTGAGGGAGTAAGTTTAGGGCTACTGTTAGTTTTCGGTTCAGTGTTACGGTTGGAGATAGCGTCAGGGTCAGGTTAGGGTTGGGGTTGAGCTTCAGGTGTCCGCCTAGGGTTAGGGTTCGGTCTGTGGTTTGATTTAGGCTTCAGGTTAGGTTAGGTTTGAACTTAGTTTGAGGGAGTAAGTTTAGGGCTACTGTTTGTTTTCGGTTCAGTGTTACGGTTGGAGTAAGCGTCAGGGTCAGATTAGGGTGGGGGTTAAGCATAAGGTGTCCGCCTAGGGTTAGGGTTAGGTCTATGGTTTCATTTAGGCTTCAGGTTAGGTTAGGATGGAACTTAGTTTGAGGGAGTAAGTTTAAGGCTACTGTTAGTTTTCGGTTCAGTGTTACGGTTGGTTTCAGCCTCAGGCCCAGGTTTGGGTTGTGGTTTAGCTTAAGGTGTCCGCCTAGGGTTCGGGTTAGGTGTATTGTTTGAGTTAGGCTTCAGGTTAGTTTAGATTTGAACTTAGTTTGAGGGAGTAAGTTTAGGGCTATTGTTAGTTTTCGGTTCAGTGTTATGGTTGGAGATACCGTCAGGGTCAGGTTAGGGTTGGGGTTGAGCTTCAGGTGTCTGCCTAGGGTTAGGGTTAGGTCTATGGTTTGAGTTAGGCTTCAGGTTAGGTTAGGTTTGAACTTAGTTTGAGGAAGTAAGTTTAGGGCTACTGTTATTTTTCGGTTCAGTGTTACGGTTGGATTTAGCGTGAGGGTCAGGTTAGGGTTGGGGTTGAGCTTAAGGTGTCCGCCTAGGGTTAGGGTTAGGTGTATGGTTTGATTTAGGCTTCAGGTTAGGTTAGGATTGAACTTAGTTTGAGGGAGTAAGTTTAGGGCTACTGTTAGATTTCGGTTCAGTGTTACGGTTGGAGTTAGCGTGAGGGTCAGGTTAGGGTTGGGGTTGAGCTTAAGTTGTCCGCCTAGGGTTAGAGTTAGGTGTATGGTTTGATTATCGCTTCAGGTAAGGTTAGGTTAGAACTTAGTTTGAGGGAGTAAGTTTAGGGCGACTGTTAGTTTTCGGGTAACTGTTATTGTTGGAGTTAGCGTACGTGCCAGGTTAGGTTTTTGGTTGAGCTTTAGGTGTCCGCCTAGGGTTAGGGTTAGGTCTATGGTTTGAGTTAGGCTTCAGGTTAGGTTAAGTTTGAACTTAGCTTGAGGGAGTAAATTTAGGGCTACCGTTAGTTTTCGTTTAACTGTTACGGTTGGAGTAAGCGTCAGGGTCAGGTTTGGGTGGGGTTAAGCATAAGGTGTCCGCCTTGGGTTAGGGTTAGGTCTGTGGTTTGAGTTAGGCTTCAGGTTAGGGTAGGTGTGAACTTAGTTTGAGGGAGTAAGTTTAGGGCTACTGTTAGTTTACGGTTCAGTGTTTCGGTTGGAGATAGCGTCAGGGTCAGGTTAGGGTTGGGGTTGAGCTTCAGGTGTCCGCCTAGGGTTAGGGTTAGGTGTATTGTTTGAGTTAGGCTTCAGGTTAGTTTAGATTTGAACTTAGTTTGAGGGAGTAAGTTTAGGGCTATTGTTAGTTTTCGGTTCAGTGTTACGGTTGGAGATAGCGTCAGGGTCAGGTTAGGGTTGGGGTTGAGCTTCATGTGTCCGCCTAGGGTTAGGGTTAGGTGTATGGTTTGATTTAGGCTTCAGGTGAGGTTAGGTTTGAACTTAGCTTGAGGGAGTAAGTTTAGGGCTACTGTTAGTTTTCGGTTCAGTGTTACGGTTGGAGTAAGAGTCAGTGTCAGGTTAGGGTTGGGGTTGAGCTTCAGGTGTCCGCCTAGGGTTAGGGTTAGGTTTGTGGTTTGAGTTAGGCTTCAGGTTAGGTTAGGTTTGAACTTAGGTTGAGGGAGTTAGTTTAGGGCTACTGTTAGTTTTCGGGTAACTGTTATGGTTGGAGTTAGCGTCAGGGCCATGTTAGGGTTAGGGTTGAGCTTAAGGTGTCCGCCTAGGGTTAGGGTTAGGTCTATGGTTTGAGTTAGGCTTCAGGTTAGGTTAGGTTTGAACTTAGTTTGAGGGAGTAAGTTTAGGGCTACTGTAAGTTTTCGGTTCAGTGTTACGGTTGGAGATAGCGTCAGGGTCAGGTTAGGGTTGGGGTTGAGCTTCAGGTGTCCGCCTAGGGTTAGGGTTAGGTCTATGGTTTGAGTTAGGCTTCAGGTTAGGTTAGGTTTGAACTTAGTTTGAGGGAGTAAGTTTAGGGTTACTGTTAGTTTTCGGTTCAGTGTTACGGTTGGAGTTAGCGTGAGGGTCAGGTTAGGGGTGGGGTTGAGCTTAAGGTGTCCGCCTAGGGTTAGGGTTAGGTGTATGGTTTGATTTAGGCTTCATGTTAGGTTAGGATGGAACTTAGTTTGAGGGAGTAAGTTTAGGGCTACTGTTAGTTTTCGGTTCAGTGTTACGGTCGGTTTTAGCCTCAGGTCCAGGTTAGGGCTGGGGTTGAGCTTAAGGTGTCCGCCTAGGGTTCGGGTTCAGTGTATTGTTTGAGTTAGGCTTCAGGTTAGTTTAGATTTGATCTTAGTTTGAGGGAGTAAGTTTAGGGCGACTGTTAGTTTTCGGGTAACTGTTATGGTTGGAGTTAGCGTCAGGGTCAGGTTAGGGATGGGGTTGAGCTTAAGGTGTCCGCATAGGGTTAGGGTTAGGTCTATGGTTTGAGATACGCTTCAGGTTAGGTTAGGTTTGAACTTAGTTTGAGGGAGTAAGTTTAGGTCTACTGTTAGTTTTCGGGTAATTTTTATGGTTGGAGTTAGCGTCAGGGCCAGATTAGGGTTGGGGTGGAGCTTAAGGTTTCCGCCTAGGGTTAGGGTTAGGTATATAGTTTGAGTTAGGCTTCAGGTGAGGTTAGGTTTGAACTTAGTTTGAGGGAGTAAGTTTAGGGCTACTGTTAGTTTTCGGTTCAGTGTTACGGTTGGATTTAGCGTGAGGGTCAGGTTAGGGTTGGGGTTGAGCTTAAGGTGTCCGCCTAGGGTTAGGGTTAGGTGTATGGTTTGATTTAGGCTTCAGGTTAGGTTAGGTTTGAACTTAGTTTGAGGGAGTAATTTTAGGTCTACTGTTAGTTTTCGGGTAACAGTTATGGTTGGAGTTAGCGTCAGGGCCATTTTAGGGTTGGGGTTGAGCTTAAGGTGTCCGCCTATTGTTAGGGTTAGGTCTATGGTTTCAGTTAGGCTTCAGGTTAGGTTAGGATTGAACTTAGTTTGAGGGAGTAAGTTTAGGTTACTGTTAGTTTTCGGTTCAGTGTTACAGTTGGAGTAAGAGTCGGGATCAGGTTAGGGTTGGGGTTGAGCTTCAGGTGTCCGCGTAGGGTTAGGGTTAGGTCTATGGTTTGAGTTAGGCTTCAGGTTAGGTTAGGTTTGAACTTAGCTTGAGGGTGTAAGTTTAGGGCTACTGTTCGTTTTCGGTTCAGTGTTACGGTTGGAGATAGCGTCAGGGTCAGGTTAGGGTTGGGGTTTAGCTTCATGTGTCCGCCTAGGTTTAGGGTTAGTTCTATGGTTTGAGTTAGGCTTCAGGTTAGGTTAGGGTTGAACTTAGTTTGAGGGAGTATGTTTAGGGCTACTGTTAGTTGTCGGTTCAGTGTTACGGTTGGATTTAGCGTGAGGGTCAGGTTAGGGTTGGGGTTGAGCTTAAGGTGTCCGCCTAGGGTTAGGGTTAGCTGTATGGTTTGATTTAGGCTTCAGGTTAGGTTAGGTTTGAACTTAGTTTGAGGGAGTAAGTTTAGGTCTACTGTCAGTTTTCGGGTAACTGTTATGGTTGGAGTTAGCGTCACGGCCATTTTAGGGTTGTGGTTGAGCTTAAGGTGTCCACCTAGGGTTAGGGTTAGGTCTATGGTTTCAGTTAGGCTTCAGGTTAGGTTAGGATTGAACATAGTTTGAGGGAGTATGTTTAGGGCTACTGTTAGTTTCGGTTCAGTGTTACGGTTGGAGTAAGAGTCAGGGTCAGGTTTGGGTTGGGGTTGAGCTTAAGGTGTCCGCCTAGGGTTAGGGTTAGGTGTATGGTTTGATTATCGCTTCAGGTAAGGTTAGGTTAGAACTTAGTTTGAGGGAGTAAGTTTAGGGCGACTGTTAGTTTTCGGGTAACTGTTATTGTTGGAGTTAGCGTACGTGCCAGGTTAGGTTTGGGGTTGAGCTTTAGGTGTCCGCCTAGGGTTAGGGTTAGGTCTATGGTTTGAGTTAGGCTTCAGGTTAGGTTAGGTTTGAACTTAGCTTGAGGGCGTAAATTTAGGGCTACCGTTAGTTTTCGTTTAACTGTTAAGGTTGGAGTAAGCGTCAGGGTCAGGTTAGGGTGGGGTTAAGCATAAGGTGTCCGCCTTGGGTTAGGGTTAGGTCTGTGGTTTGAGTTAGGCTTCAGGTTAGGGTAGGTGTGAACTTAGTTTGAGGGAGTAAGTTTAGGGCTACTGTTAGTTTACGGTTCAGTGTTTCGGTTGGAGATAGCGTCAGGGTCAGGTTAGGGTTGGGGTTGAGCTTCAGGTGTCCGCCTAGGGTTAGGGTTAGGTGTATTGTTTGAGTTAGGCTTCAGGTTAGTTTAGATTTGAACTTAGTTTGAGGGAGTAAGTTTAGGGCTATTGTTAGTTTTCGGTTCAGTGTTACGGTTGGAGATAGCGTCAGGGTCAGGTTAGGGTTGGGGTTGAGCTTCAGGTGTCCGCCTAGGGTTAGGGTTAGGTGTATGGTTTGATTTAGGCTTCAGGTTAGGTTATGTTTGAACTTAGTTTGAGGGAGTAAGTTTAGGGCTACTGTTAGTTTTCGGGTAACTGTTATGGTTGGAGTTAGCGTCAGGGTCCGGTTAGGGTTGGGGTTGAAGTTAAGGTGTCCGCCTAGGTTTAGGGTTAGGTCTGTGGTTTGAGTTAGGCTTCAGGTGAGGTTAGGTTTGAACTTAGCTTGAGGGAGTAAGTTTAGGGCTATTGTTAGTTTTCGGTTCAGTGTTACGGTTGGAGTAAGAGTCAGTGTCAGGTTAGGGTTGGGGTTGAGATTTAGGTGTCCGCCTAGGGTTAGGGATAGGTTTTTGGTTTGAGTTAGGCTTCAGGTTAGGTTAGGTTTGAACTTAGGTTGAGGTAGTTAGTTTAGTGCTACTGTTAGTTTTCGGGTAACTGTTATGGTTGGAGTTAGCGTCAGGGCCATGTTAGGTTTGGGGTTGAGCTTAAGGTGTCCGCCTAGGGTTAGTGTTAGGTCTATGGTTTGAGTTAGGCTTCAGGTTAGGTTAGGTTTGAACTTAGTTTGAGGGAGTAAGTTTAGGGCTACTGTTAGTTTTCGGTTCAGTGTTACGGTTGGAGATAGCGTCAGGGTCAGGTTAGGGTTGGGGTTGAGCTTCAGGTGTCCGCCTAGGGTTAGGGTTAGGTCTATGGTTTGAGTTAGGCTTCAGGTTAGGTTAGGTTTGAACTTAGTTTGAGGGAGTAAGTTTAGGGTTACTGTTAGTTTTCGGTTCAGTGTTACGGTTGGAGTTAGCGTGAGGGTCAGGTTAGGGGTGGGGTTGAGCTTAAGGTGTCCGCCTAGGGTTAGGGTTAGGTGTATGGTTTGATTTAGGCTTCAGGTTAGGTTAGGTTTGAACTTAGTTTGAGAGAGTAATTTTAGGTCTACTGTTAGTTTTCGGGTAACTGTTATGGTTGGAGTTAGCGTCAGGGCCATTTTAGGGTTGGGGTTGAGCTTAAGGTGTCCCCCTAGGGTTAGGGTTAGGTCTATGGTTTCAGTTAGGCTTCAGGTTAGGTTAGGATTGAACTTAGTTTGTGGGAGTAAGTTTAAGTTACTGTTAGTTTTCGGTTCAGTGTTACAGTTGGAGTAAGAGTCGGGATCAGGTTAGGGTTGGGGTTGAGCTTCAGGTGTCCGCGTAGGGTTAGGGTTAGGTCTATGCTTTGAGTTAGGCTTCAGGTTAGGTTAGGTTTGAACTTAGCTTGAGGGTGTAAGTTTAGGGCTACTGTTTGTTTTCGGTTCAGTGTTACGGTTGGAGATAGCGTCAGGGTCAGGTTAGGGTTTGGGTTTAGCTTCATGTGTCCGCCTAGGGTTAGGGTTAGGTCTATGGTTTGAGTTAGGCTTCAGGTTAGGTTAGGTTTGAACTTAGTTTGAGGGAGTAAGTTTAGGGCTACTGTTAGTTGTCGGTTAAGTGTTACGGTTGGATTTAGCGTGAGGGTCAGGTTAGGGTTGGGGTTGAGCTTAAGGTGTCCGCCTAGGGTTAGGGTTAGGTGTATGGTTTGATTTAGGCTTCAGGTTAGGTTAGGTTTGAATTTAGTTTGAGGGAGTAAGTTTAGGTCTACTGTTAGTTTTCGGGTAACTGTTATGGTTGGAGTTAGCGTCACGGCCATTTTAGGGTTGTGGTTGAGCTTAAGGTGTCCACCTAGGGTTAGGGTTAGGTCTATGGTTTCAGTTAGGCTTCAGGTTAGGTTAGGATTGAACTTAGTTTGAGGGAGTATGTTTAGGGCTACTGTTAGTTTCGGTTCAGTGTTACGGTTGGAGTAAGAGTCAGGGTCAGGTTAGGGTTGGGGTTGAGCTTCAGGTGTCCGCCTAGGGTTAGGGTTAGGTCTATGGTTTGAGTTAGGCTTCAGGTTAGGTTAGGTTTGAACTTACTTTGAGGGAGCAAGTTTAGGGCTACTGTTAGTTTTCGGTTCAGTGTTTCGGTTGGAGTTAGCGAGAGGGTCAGGTTATGGTAGGGGTTGAGCTTAAGTTGTCCGCCTAGGGTTAGGGTTAGGTGTATGGTTTGATTTAGGTTTCAGGTTAGGTTAGGTTTGAACTTAGTTTGAGGGTGTAAGTTTAGGGCTACTGTTAGTTTTCGGGTAACTGTTATGGTTGGAGTTAGCGTCAGGGCCATGTTAGGGTTGGGGTTGAGCTTAAGGTGTCCGCCTAGGGTTAGGGTTAGGTCTATGGTTTGAGTTAGGCTTCAGGTTAGGTTAGGTTTGAACTTAGTTTGAGGGAGTAAGTTTAGGGCTACTGTTAGTTTTCGGTTCAGTGTTACGGTTGGAGATAGCGTCAGGGTCAGGTTAGGGTTGGGGTTGAGCTTCAGGTGGTCGCCTAGGGTTAGGGTTAGGTCGATGGTTTGAGTTAGGCTTCAGGTTAGGTTAGGTTTGAACTTAGTTTGAGGGAGTAAGTTTAGGGCTACTGTTATTTTTCGGTTCAGTGTTACGGTTGGATTTAGCGTGATGGTCAGGTTAGGGTTGGGGTTGAGATTAAGGTGTCCGCCTAGGGTTAGGGTTAGGTGTATGGTTTGATTTAGGCTTCAGGTTAGGTTAGGTTTGAACTTAGTTTGAGGGAGTAAGTTTAGGTCTACTGTTAGTTTTCGGGTAACTGTTATGATTGGAGTTAACGTAACGGCCATTTTAGAGTTGTGGTTGGGCTTAAGGTGTCCGCCTAGGGTTAGGGTTAGGTCTATGGTTTCAGTTAGGCTTCAGGTTAGGTTAGGATTGAACTTAGTTTGAGGGAGTAAGTTTAGGGCTACTGTTAGTTTTCGGTTCAGGGTTACAGTTGGAGTTAGCGTGAGGGTCAGATTAGGGTTGGGGATGAGCTTAAGGTGTCCGCCTAGGGTTAGGGTTAGGTGTATGGTTTGATTATCGCTTCAGGTAAGGTTAGGTTAGAACTTAGTTTGAGGGAGTAAGTTTAGGGCGACTGTTAGTTTTCGGGTAACTGTTATTGTTGGAGTTAGCCTACGTGCCAGGTTAGGTTTGGGGTTGAGCTTTAGGTGTCCGCCTAGGGTGAGGGTTAGGTCTATGGTTTGAGTTAGGCTTCAGGTTAGGTTAGGTTTGAACTTAGCTTGAGGGAGTATATTTAGGGCTACCGTTAGTTTTCGTTTAACTGTTACGGTTGGAGTAAGCGTCAGGGTCAGGTTAGGGTGGGGTTAAGCATAAGGTGTCCGCCTAGGGTTAGGGTTAGGTCTGTGGTTTGAGTTAGGCTTCAGGTTAGGGTAGGTGTGAACTTAGTTTGAGGGAGTAAGTTTAGGGCTACTGTTAGTTTACGGTTCAGTGTTTCGGTTGGAGATAGCGTCAGGGTCAGGTTAGGGTTGGGGTTGAGCTTCAGGTGTCCGCCTAGGGTTAGGGTTAGGTGTATTGTTTGAGTTAGGCTTCAGGTTAGTTTAGATTTGAACTTAGTTTGAGGGAGTAAGTTTAGGGCTATTGTTAGTTTTCGGTTCAGTGTTACGGTTGGAGATAGCGTCAGGGTCAGGTTAGGGTTGGGGTTGAGCTTCAGGTGTCCGCCTAGGGTTAGGGTTAGGTGTATGGTTTGATTTAGGCTTCTTGTTAGGTTATGTTTGAACTTAGTTTGAGGGAGTAAGTTTAGGGCTACTGTTAGTTTTCGGGTAACTGTTATGGTTGGAGTTAGCGTCAGGGTCCGGTTAGGGTTGGGGTTGAACTTAAGGTGTCCGCCTAGGTTTAGGGTTAGGTCTGAGGTTTGAGTTAGGCTTCAGGTGAGGTTAGGTTTGAACTTAGCTTGAGGGAGTAAGTTTAGGGCTATTGTTAGTTTTCGGTTCAGTGTTACGGTTGGAGTAAGAGTCAGGGTCAGGTTAGGGTTGGGGTTGAGCTTCAGGTGTCCGCCTAGGGTTAGGGATAGGTTTTTGGTTTGAGTTAGGCTTCAGGTTAGGTTAGGTTTGAACTTAGGTTGAGGTAGTTAGTTTAGTGCTACTGTTAGTTTTCGGGTAACTGTTATGGTTGGAGTTAGCGTCAGGGCCATGTTAGGTTTGGGGTTGAGCTTAAGGTGTCCGCCTAGGGTTAGGGTTATGTCTATGGTTTGAGTTAGGCTTCAGGTTAGGTTAGGTTTGAACTTATTTTGAGGGAGTAAGTTTAGGGCTACTGTTAGTTTTCGGTTCAGTGTTACGGTTGGAGATAGCGTCAGGGTCAGGTTAGGGTTGGGGTTGAGCTTCAGGTGTCCGCCTAGGGTTAGGGTTAGGTCTATGGTTTGAGTTAGGCTTCAGGTTAGGTTAGGTTTGAACTTAGTTTGAGGGAGTAAGTTTAGGGTTACTGTTAGTTTTCGGTTCAGTGTTACGGTTGGAGTTAGCGTGAGGGTCAGGTTAGGGGTGGGGTTGAGCTTAAGGTGTCCGCCTAGGGATAGGGTTAGGTGTATGGTTTGATTTAGGCTTCAGGTTAGGTTAGGTTTGAACTTAGTTTGAGGGAGTAATTTTAGGTCTACTGTTAGTTTTCGGGTAACTGTTATGGTTGGAGTTAGCGTCAGGGCCATTTTAGGGTTGGGGTTGAGCTTAAGGTGTCCCCCTAGGGTTAGGGTTAGGTCTATGGTTTCAGTTAGGCTTCAGGTTAGGTTAGGATTGAACTTAGTTTGAGGGAGTAAGTTTAGGTTACTGTTAGTTTTCGGTTCAGTGTTACAGTTGGAGTAAGAGTCGGGATCAGGTTAGGGTTGGGGTTGAGCTTCAGGTGTCCGCGTAGGGTTAGGGTTAGGTCTATGCTTTGAGTTAGGCTTCAGGTTAGGTTAGGTTTGAACTTAGCTTGAGGGTGTAAGTTTAGGGATATTGTTTGTTTTCGGTTCAGTGTTACGGTTGGAGATAGCGTCAGGGTCAGGTTAGGGTTGGGGTTTAGCTTCATGTGTCCGCCTAGGGTTAGGGTTAGGTCTATGGTTTGAGTTAGGCTTCAGGTTAGGTTAGGTTTGAACTTAGTTTGAGGGAGTAAGTTTAGGGCTAGTGTTAGTTGTCGGTTAAGTGTTACGGTTGGATTTAGCGTGAGGGTCAGGTTAGGGTAGGGGTTGAGCTTAAGGTGTCCGCCTAGGGTTAGGGTTAGGTGTATGGTTTGATTTAGGTTTCAGGTTAGGTTAGGTTTGAACTTAGTTTGAGGGTGTAAGTTTAGGGCTACTGTTAGTTTTCGGGTAACTGTTATGGTTGGAGTTAGCGTCAGGGCCATGTTAGGGTTGGGGTTGAGCTTAAGGTGTCCGCCTAGGGTTAGGGTTAGGTCTATGTTTTGAGTTAGGTTTCAGGTTAGGTTAGGTTTGAACTTAGTTTGAGGGAGTAAGTTTAGGGCTACTGTTAGTTTTCGGTTCAGTGTTACGATTGGAGATATCGTCAGGGTCAGGTTAGGGTTGGGGTTGAGCTTCAGGTGTCCGCCTAGGGTTAGGGTTAGGTCTATGGTTTGAGTTAGGCTTCAGGTTAGGTTAGGTTTGAACTTAGTTTGAGGGAGTAAGTTTAGGGCTACTGTTAGTTTTGGGGTAATTGTTATGGTTGGAGTTAGCGTCAAGGCCAGGTTAGGGTTGGGGTGGAGCTTAAGGTGTCCGCCTAGGGTTAGGGTTAGGTATATAGTTTGAGTTAGGCTTCAGGTGAGGTTAGGTTTGAACTTAGTTTGAGGGAGTAAGTTTAGGGCTACTGTTAGTTTTCGGTTCAGTGTTACGGTTGGATTTAGCGTGAGGGTCAGGTTAGGGTTGGGGTTGAGCTTAAGGTGTCCGCCTAGGGTTAGGGTTAGGTGTATGATTTGATTTAGGCTTCAGGTTAGGTTAGGTTTGAACTTAGTTTGAGGGAGTAATTTTAGGTCTACTGTTAGTTTTCGGGTAACTGTTATGGTTGGAGTTAGCGTCAGGGCCATTTTAGGGTTGGGGTTGATCTTAAGGTGTCCGCCTAGGGTTAGGATTAGGTCTATGGTTTCATTTAGGCTTCAGGTTAGGTTAGGATTGAACTTAGTTTGAGGGAGTAAGTTTAGGTTACTGTTAGTTTTCGGTTCAGTGTTACAGTTGGAGTAAGAGTCGGAATCAGGTTAGGGTTGGGGTTGAGCTTCAGGTGTCCGCCTAGTGTTAGGGTTAGGTGTATGGTTTGATTTAGGCTTCAGGTTAGGTTAGGTTTGAACTTAGTTTGAGGGAGTAAGTTTAGGGCTACTGTTAGTTTTCGGGTAACTGTTATGGTTGGAGTTAGCGTCACGGCCATTTTAGGGTTGTGGTTGAGCTTAAGGTGTCCACCTAGGGTTAGGGTTAGGTCTATGGTTTCAGTTAGGCTTCAGGTTAGGTTAGGATTGAACTTAGTTTGAGGGAGTATGTATAGGGCTACTGTTAGTTTCGGTTCAGTGTTACGGTTGGAGCAAGAGTCAGGGTCAGGTTAGGGCTGGGGTTGAGCTTCACGTGTCCGCCTAGGGTTAGGGTTAGGTCTATGGTTTGAGTTAGGCTTCAGGTTAGGTTAGGTTTGAACTTACTTTGAGGGAGCAAGTTTAGGGCTACTGTTAGTTTTCGGTTCAGTGTTTCGGTTGGAGTTAGCGTGAGGGTCAGGTTAGGGTAGGGGTTGAGCTTAAGTTGTCCGCCTAGGGTTAGGGTTAGGTGTATGGTTTGATTTAGGTTTCAGGTTAGGTTAGGTTTGAACTTAGTTTGATGGTTTAAGTTTAGGGCTACTCTTAGTTTTCGGGTAACTGTTATGTTTGGAGTTAACGTCAGGGCCATGTTAGGGTTGGGGTTGGGCTTCAGGTGTCCGCCTAGGGTTAGGGTTAGGTCTATGGTTTGAGTTAGGCTTCAGGTTAGGTTAGGTTTGAACTTAGTTTGAGGGAGTAAGTTTAGGGCTACTGTTAGTTTTCGGTTCAGTGTTACGGTTGGAGATAGCGTCAGGGTCAGGTTAGGGTTGGGGTTGAGCTTCAGGTGTCCGCCTAGGGTTAGGGTTAGGTCTATGGTTTGAGTTAGGCTTCAGGTTAGGTTAGGTTTGAACTTAGTTTGAGGGAGTAAGTTTAGGGCTACTGTTAGTTGTCGGTTCAGTGTTACGGTTGGATTTAGCGTGATGGTCAGGTTAGGGCTGGGGTTGAGATTAAGGTGTCCGCCTAGGGTTAGGGTTAGGTGTATGGTTTGATTTAGGCTTCAGGTTAGGTTAGGTTTGAACTTAGTTTGAGGGAGTAAGTTTAGGTCTACTCTTAGTTTTCGCGTAACTGTTATGGTGGGAGTTAGCGTCATGGCCATTTTAGGCTTGTGGTTGAGCTTAAGGTGTCCGCCTAGGGTTAGGGTTAGGTCTATGGTTTCAGTTAGGTTTCAGGTTAGGTGAGGATTGAACTTAGTTTGAGGGAGTAAGTTTAGGGCTACTCTTAGTTTTCGGTTCAGTGTTACGGTCGGTTTTAGCCTCAGGTCCAGGTTAGGGTTGGGGTTGCGCTTAAGGTGTCCGCCTAGGGTTCGGGTTCGGTGTATTGTTTGAGTTAGGCTTCAGGTTAGTTTAGATTTGAACTTAGTTTGAGGGAGTAAGTTTAGGGCGACTGTTAGTTTTCGGGTAACTGTTATGGTTGGAGTTAGCGTCAGGGTCAGGTTAGGGTTGGGGTTGAGCTTAAGGTGTCCGCCTAGGGTTAGGGTTAGGTCTATGGTTTGAGATACGCTTCAGGTTAGGTTAGGTTAGAACTTAGTTTGAGGGAGTAAGTTTAGGTCTACTGTTAGTTTTCGGGTAATTGTTATGGTTGTAGTTAGCGTCAGGGCCAGGTTAGGGTTGGGGTGGAGCTTAAGGTGTCCGCCTAGGGTTAGGGTTAGGTATATAGTTTGAGTTAGGCTTCAGGTTAGGTTAGGATTGAACTTAGTTTGAGGGAGTAAGTTTAGGTTACTGTTAGTTTTCGGTTCAGTGTTACAGTTGGAGTAAGAGTCGGGATCAGGTTAGGGTTGGGGTTGAGCTTCAGGTGTCCGCGTAGGGTTAGGGTTAGGTCTATGGTTTGAGTTAGGCTTCAGGTTAGGTTAGGTTTGAACTTAGCTTGAGGGTGTAAGTTTAGGGATACTGTTTGTTTTCGGTTCAGTGTTACGGTTGGAGATAGCGTCAGGGTCAGGTTAGGGTTGGGGTTTAGCTTCATGTGTCCGCCTAGGGTTAGGGTTAGGTCTATGGTTTGAGTTAGGCTTCAGGTTAGGTTAGGTTTGAACTTAGTTTGAGGGAGTAAGTTTAGGGCTACTGTTAGTTGTCGGTTCAGTGTTACGGTTGGATTTAGCGTGAGGGTCAGGTTAGGGTTGGGGTTGAGCTTCAGGTGTCCGCGTAGGGTTAGGGTTAGGTCTATGGTTTGAGTTAGGCTTCAGGTTAGGTTAGGTTTGAACTTAGTTTGAGGGTGTAAGTTTAGGGCTACTGTTAGTTTTCGGGTAACTGTTATGGTTGGAGTTAGCGTCAGGGCCATGTTAGGGTTGGGGTTGAGCTTCAGGTGTCCGCCTAGGGTTAGGGTTAGGTCTATGGTTTGAGTTAGGCTTTAGGTTAGGTTAGGTTTGAACTTAGGTTGAGGGAGTTAGTTTAGGGCTACTGTTAGTTTTCGGGTAACTGTTATGATTGGAGTTAGCGTCACGGCCATTTTAGGGTTGTGGTTGGGCTTAAGGTGTCCGCCTAGGGTTAGGGTTAGGTCTATGGTTTCAGTTAGGCTTCAGGTTAGGTTAGGATTGAACTTAGTTTGAGGGAGTAAGTTTAGGGCTACTGTTAGTTTCGGTTCAGTGTTACGGTTGGAGTAAGAGTCAGGGTCAGGTTAAGGTTGGGGTTGAGCTTCAGGTGTCCGCCTAGGGTTAGGGTTAGGTCTATGGTTTGAGTTAGGCTTCAGGTTAGGTTAGGTTTGAACTTAGTTTGAGGGTGTAAGTTTAGGGCTACTGTTTGTTTTCGGTTCAGTGTTTCGGTTGGAGTTAGCGTGAGGGTCAGGTTAGGGTAGGGGTTGAGCTTAAGTTGTCCGCCTAGGGTTAGGGTTAGGTGTATGGTTTGATTTAGGTTTCAGGTTAGGTTAGGTTTGAACTTAGTTTGAGGGTGTAAGTTTAGGGCTACTGTTAGTTTTCGGGTAACTGTTATGGTTGGAGTTAGCGTCAGGGCCATGTTAGGGTTGGGGTTGAGCTTCAGGTGTCCGCCTAGGGTTAGTGTTAGGTCTATGGTTTGAGTTAGGCTTCAGGTTAGGTTAGGTTTGAACTTAGTTTGAGGGAGTAAGTTTAGGGCTACTGTTAGTTTTCGGTTCAGTGTTACGGTTGGAGATAGCGTCAGGGTCAGGTTAGGGTTGGGGTTGAGCTTCAGGTGTCCGCCTAGGGTTAGGGTTAGGTCTATGGTTTGAGTTAGGCTTCAGGTTAGGTTAGGTTTGAACTTAGTTTGAGGGAGTAAGTTTAGGGCTACTGTTAGTTGTCGGTTCAGTGTTACGGTTGGATTTAGCGTGATGGTCAGGTTAGGGTTGGGGTTGAGATTAAGGTGTCCGCCTAGGGTTAGGGTTAGGTGTATGGTTTGATTTAGGCTTCAGGTTAGGTTAGGTTTGAACTTAGTTTGAGGGAGTAAGTTTAGGTCTACTGTTAGTTTTCGCGTAACTGTTATGGTGGGAGTTAGCGTCATGGCCATTTTAGGCTAGTGGTTGAGCTTAAGGTGTCCGCCTAGGGTTAGGGTTAGGTCTATGGTTTCAGTTAGGCTTCAGGTTAGGTGAGGATTGAACTTAGTTTGAGGGAGTAAGTTTAGGGCTACTGTTAGTTTTCGGTTCAGTGTTACGGTCGGTTTTAGCCTCAGGTCCAGGTTAAGGTTGGGGTTGAGCTTAAGGTGTCCGCCTAGGGTTCGGGTTCGGTGTATTGTTTGAGTTAGGCTTCAGGTTAGTTTAGATTTGAACTTAGTTTGAGGGACTAAGTTTAGGGCGACTCTTAGTTTTCGGGTAACTGTTATGGTTGGAGTTAGCGTCAGGGTCAGGTTAGGGTTGGGGTTGAGCTTAAGGTGTCCGCCTAGGGTTAGGGTTAGGTCTATGGTTTGAGATACGCTTCAGGTTAGGTTAGGTTAGAACTTAGTTTGAGGGAGTAAGTTTAGGTCTACTGTTAGTTTTCGGGTAATTGTTATGGTTGGAGTTAGCGTCAGGGCCAGGTTAGGGTTGGGGTGGAGCTTAAGGTGTCTGCCTAGGGTTAGGGTTAGGTATATAGTTTGAGTTAGGCTTCAGGTTAGGTTAGGTTTGAACTTAGTTTGAGGGAGTAAGTTTAGGGATACTGTTAGTTTTCGGATCAGTGTTACGGTTGGATTTAGCGTGAGGGTCAGGTTAGGGTTGGGGTTGAGCTTAAGGTGTCCGCCTAGGGTTAGGGTTAGGTGTATGGTTTGATTTAGGCTTCAGGTTAGGTTAGGTTTGAACTTAGTTTGAGGGAGTAATTTTAGGTCTACTGTTAGTTTTCGGGTAACTGTTATGGTTGGAGTTAGAGTCAGGGCCATTTTAGGGTTGAGGTTGAGCTTAAGGTGTCCGCCTAGGGTTAGGATTAGTTCTATGGTTTCATTTAGACTTCAGGTTAGGTTAGGATTGAACTTAGTTTGAGGGAGTAAGTTTAGGTTACTGTTAGTTTTCGGTTCAGTGTTACAGTTGGAGTAAGAGTCGGGATCAGGTTAGGGTTGGGGTTGAGCTTCAGGTGTCCGCGTAGGGTTAGGGTTAGGTCTATGGTTTGAGTTAGGCTTCAGGTTAGGTTAGGTTTGAACTTAGCTTGAGGGTGTAAGTTTAGGGATACTGTTTGTTTTCGGTTCAGTGTTACGGTTGGAGATAGCGTCAGGGTCAGGTTAGGGTTGGGGTTTAGCTTCATGTGTCCGCCTAGGGTTAGGGTTAGGTCTATGGTTTGAGTTAGGCTTCAGGTTAGGTTAGGTTTGAACTTAGTTTGAGGGAGTAAGTTTAGGGCTACTGTTAGTTGTTGGTTTAGTGTTACGGTTGGATTTAGCGTGAGGGTCAGGTTAGGGTTGGGGTTGAGCTTAAGGTGTCCGCCTAGGGTTAGGGTTAGGTGTATGGTTTGATTTAGGTTTCAGGTTAGGTTAGGTTTGAACTTAGTTTGAGGGTGTAAGTTTAGGGCTACTGTAAGTTTTCGGGTAACTGTTATGGTTGGAGTTAGCGTCAGGGCCATGTTAGGGTTGGGGTTGAGCTTCAGGTGTCCGCCTAGGGTTAGGGTTAGGTCTATGGTTTGAGTTAGGCTTTAGGTTAGGTTAGGTTTGAACTTAGGTTGAGGGAGTTAGTTTAGGGCTACTGTTAGTTTTCTGGTAACTGTTATGATTGGAGTTAGCGTCACGGCCATTTTAGGGTTGTGGTTGGGCTTAAGGTGTCCGCCTAGGGTTAGGGTTAGGTCTATGGTTTCAGTTAGGCTTCAGGTTAGGTTAAGATTGAACTTAGTTTGAGGGAGTAAGTTTAGGGCTACTGTTAGTTTCGGTTCAGTGTTACGGTTGGAGTAAGAGTCAGGGTCAGGTTAAGGTTGGGGTTGAGCTTCAGGTGTCCGGCTAGGGTTAGGGTTAGGTCTATGTTTTGAGTTAGGCTTCAGGTTAGGTTAGGTTTGAACTTAGTTTGAGGGTGTAAGTTTAGGGCTACTGTTTGTTTTCGGTTCAGTGTTTCGGTTGGAGTTAGCGTGAGGGTCAGGTTAGGGTAGGGGTTGAGCTTAAGTTGTCCGCCTAGGGTTAGGGTTAGGTGTATGGTTTGATTTAGGTTTCAGGTTAGGTTAGGTTTGAACTTAGTTTGAGGGTGTAAGTTTAGGGCTACTGTTAGTTTTCGGGTAACTGTTATGGTTGGAGTTAGCGTCAGGGCCATGTTAGGGTTGGGGTTGAGCTTCAGGTGTCCGCCTAGGGTTAGGGTTAGGTCTATGGTTTGAGTTAGGCTTCAGGTTAGGTTAGGTTTGAACTTAGTTTGAGGGAGTAAGTTTAGGGCTACTGTTAGTTTTCGGTTCAGTGTTACGGTTGGAGATAGCGTCAGGGTCAGGTTAGGGTTGGGGTTGAGCTTCAGGTGTCCGCCTAGGGTTAGGGTTAGGTCTATGGTTTGAGTTAGGCTTCAGGTTAGGTTAGGTTTGAACTTAGTTTGAGGGAGTAAGTTTAGGGCTACTGTTAGTTGTCGGTTCAGTGTTACGGTTGGATTTAGCGTGATGGTCAGGTTAGGGTTGGGGTTGAGATTAAGGTGTCCGCCTAGGGTTAGGGTTAGGTGTATGGTTTGATTTAGGCTTCAGGTTAGGTTAGGTTTGAACTTAGTTTGAGGGAGTAAGTTTAGGTCTACTGTTAGTTTTCGCGTAACTGTTATTGTGGGAGTTAGCGTCATGGCCATTTTAGGCTTGTGGTTGAGCTTAAGGTGTCCGCCTAGGGTTAGGGTTAGGTCTATGGTTTCAGTTAGGCTTCAGGTTAGGTGAGGATTGAACTTAGTTTGAGGGAGTAAGTTTAGGGCTACTGTTAGTTTTCGGTTCAGTGTTACGGTCGGTTTTAGCCTCAGGTCCAGGTTAGGGTTGGGGTTGAGCTTAAGGTGTCCGCCTAGGGTTCGGGTTCGGTGTATTGTTTGAGTTAGGCTTCAGGTTAGTTTAGATTTGAACTTAGTTTGAGGGAGTAAGTTTAGGGCGACTGTTAGTTTTCGGGTAACTGTTATGGTTGGAGTTAGCGTCAGGGTCAGGTTAGGGTTGGGGTTGAGCTTAAGGTGTCCGCCTAGGGTTAGGGTTAGGTCTATGGTTTGAGATACGCTTCAGGTTAGGTTAGGTTTGAACTTAGTTTGAGGGAGTAAGTTTAGGTCTACTGTTAGTTTTCGGGTAAGTGTTATGGTTGGAGTTAGCGTCAGGGCCAGGTTAGGGTTGGGTGGAGCTTAAGGTGTCCGCCTAGGGTTAGGGTTAGGTATATAGTTTGAGTTAGGCTTCAGGTTAGGTTAGGTTTGAAATTAGTTTGAGGGAGTAAGTTTAGGGATACTGTTAGTTTTCGGATCAGTGTTACGGTTGGATTTAGCGTGAGGGTCAGGTTAGGGTTGGGGTTGAGCTTAAGGTGTCCGCCTAGGGTTAGGGTTAGGTGTATGGTTTGATTTAGGCTTCAGGTTAGGTTAGGTTTGAACTTAGTTTGAGGGAGTAATTTTAGGTCTACTGTTAGTTTTCGGGTAACTGTTATGGTTGGAGTTAGCGTCAGGGCCATTTTAGGGTTGGGGTTGAGCTTAAGGTGTCCGCCTAGGGTTAGGATTAGGTCTATGGTTTCATTTAGGCTTCAGGTTAGGTTAGGATTGAACTTAGTTTGAGGGAGTAAGTTTAGGTTACTGTTAGTTTTCGGTTCAGTGTTACAGTTGGAGTAAGAGTCGGGATCAGGTTAGGGTTGGGGTTGAGCTTCAGGTGTCCGCGTAGGGTTAGGGTTAGGTCTATGGTTTGAGTTAGGCTTCAGGTTAGGTTAGGTTTGAACTTAGCTTGAGGGTGTAAGTTTAGGGATACTGTTTGTTTTCGGTTCAGTGTTACGGTTGGTGATAGCGTCAGGTTCAGGTTAGGGTTGGGGTTTAGCTTCATGTGTCCGCCTAGGGTTAGGGTTAGGTCTATGGTTTGAGTTAGGCTTCAGGTTAGGTTAGGTTTGAACTTAGTTTGAGGGAGTAAGTTTAGGGCTACTGTTAGTTGTCGGTTCAGTGTTACGGTTGGATTTAGCGTGAGGGTCAGGTTAGGGTTGGGGTTGAGCTTAAGGTGTCCGCCTAGGGTTAGGCTTAGGTGTATGGTTTGATTTAGGTTTCAGGTTAGGTTAGGTTTGAACTTAGTTTGAGGGTGTAAGTTTAGGGCTACTGTTAGTTTTCGGGTAACTGTTATGGTTGGAGTTAGCGTCAGGGCCATGTTAGGGTTGGGGTTGAGCTTCAGGTGTCCGCCTAGGGTTAGGGTTAGTTCTATGGTTTGAGTTAGGCTTCAGGTTAGGTTAGGTTTGAACTTAGGTTGAGGGAGTTAGTTTAGGGCTACTGTTAGTTTTCGGGTAACTGTTATGATTGGAGTTAGCGTCACGGCCATTTTAGGGTTGTGGTTGGGCTTAAGGTGTCCGCCTAGGGTTAGGGTTAGGTCTATGGTTTCAGTTAGGCTTCAGGTTAGGTTAGGATTGAACTTAGTTTGAGGGAGTAAGTTTAGGGCTACTGTTAGTTTCGGTTCAGTGTTACGGTTGGAGTAAGAGTCAGGGTCAGGTTAAGGTTGGGGTTGAGCTTCAGGTGTCCGGCTAGGGTTAGGGTTAGGTCTATGGTTTGAGTTAGGCTTCAGGTTAGGTTATGTTTGAACTTAGTTTGAGGGTGTAAGTTTAGGGCTACTGTTTGTTTTCGGTTCAGTGTTACGGTTGGAGTAAGCGTCAGGGTCAGGTTAGGGTGGAGGTTAAGCATAAGGTGTCAGCCTAGGGTTAGGGTTAGGTCTATGGTTTCATTTAGGCTTCAGGTTAGGTTAGGATTGAACTTTGTTTGAGGGAGTAAGTTTAGGGCTACTGTTAGTTTTCGGTTCAGGGTTACGGTTGGAGTTAGCGTGAGGGTCAGATTAGGGTTGGGGTTGAGCTTAAGGTGTCCGCCTAGGGTTAGGGTTAGGTGTATGGTTTGATTATCGCTTCAGGTAAGGTTAGGTTAGAACTTAGCTTGAGGGAGTAAGTTTAGGGCGACTGTTAGTTTTCGGGTAACTGTTATTGTTGGAGTTAGCGTACGTGCCAGGTTAGGTTTGGGGTTGAGCTTTAGGTGTCCGCCTAGGGTTAGGGGTAGGTCTATGGTTTGAGTTAGGCTTCAGGTTAGGTTAGGTTTGAACTTAGCTTGAGGGAGTAAATTTAGGGCTACCGTTAGTTTTCGTTTAACTGTTACGGTTGGAGTAAGCGTCAGGGTCAGGTTAGGGTGGGGTTAAGCATAAGGTGTCCGCCTAGGGTTAGGGTTAGGTCTGTGGTTTGAGTTAGGCTTCAGGTTAGGGTAGGTGTGAACTTAGTTTGAGGGAGTAAGTTTAGGGCTACTGTTAGTTTACGGTTCAGTGTTTCGGTTGGAGATAGCGTCAGGGTCAGGTTAGGGTTGGGGTGGAGCTTCAGGTGTCCGCCTAGTTTTAGGGTTAGGTGTATTGTTTGAGTTAGGCTTCAGGTTAGTTTAGATTTGAACTTGGTTTGAGGGAGTAAGTTTAGGGCTATTGTTAGTTTTCGGTTCAGTGTTACGGTTGGAGATAGCGTCAGGGTCAGGTTAGGGTTGGGGTTGAGCTTCAGGTGTCCGCCTAGGGTTAGGGTTAGGGTTAGGTGTATGGTTTGATTTAGGCTTCAGGTTAGGTTATGTTTGAACTTAGTTTGAGGGAGTAAGTTTAGGGCTACTGTTAGTTTTCGGGTAACTGTTATGGTTGGAGTTAGCGTCAGGGTCCGGTTAGGGTTGGGGTTGAACTTAAGGTGTCCGCCTAGGTTTAGGGTTAGGTCTGTGGTTTGAGTTAGGCTTCAGGTGAGGTTAGGTTTGAACTTAGCTTGAGGGAGTAAGTTTAGGGCTACTGTTAGTTTTCGGTTCAGTGTTACGGTTGGAGTAAGAGTCAGGGTCAGGTTAGGGTTGGCGTTGAGCTTCAGGTGTCCGCCTAGGGTTAGGGTTAGGTTTGTGGTTTGTGTTAGGCTTCAGGTTAGGTTAGGTTTGAACTTGGTTGAGGGAGTTAGTTTAGGGCTACTGTTAGTTTTCGGGTAACTGTTATGGTTGGAGTTAGCGTCAGGGCCATGTTAGGGTTGGGGTTGAGCTTAAGGTGTCCGCCTAGGGTTAGGGTTAGGTCTATGGTTTGAGTTAGGCTTCAGGTTAGGTTAGGTTTGAACTTAGTTTGAGGGAGTAAGTTTAGGGCTACTGTTTGTTGTCGGTTCAGTGTTACGGTTGGATTTAGCGTGATGGTCAGGTTAGGGTTGGGGTTGAGCTTCAGGTGTCCACCTAGGGTTAGGGTTAGGTGTATGGTTTGATTTAGGCTTCAGGTTAGGTTAGGATGGAACTTAGTTTGAGGGAGTAAGTTTAGGGCTACTGTTAGTTTTCGGTTCAGTGTTAAGGTCGGTTTTAGCCTCAGGTCCAGGTTAGGGTTGGGGTTGAGCTTAAGGTGTCCGCCTAGGGTTCGGGTTCGGTGTATTGTTTGAGTTAGGCTTCAGGTTAGTTTAGATTTGAACTTAGTTTGAGGGAGTAAGTTTAGGGCGACTCTTAGTTTTCGGGTAACTGTTATGGTTGGAGTTAGCGTCTGGGTCAGGTTAGGGTTGGGGTTTAGCTTAAGGTGTCCGCCTAGGGTTAGGGTTAGGTCTATGGTTTGAGATACGCTTCAGGTTAGGTTAGGTTTGAACTTAGTTTGAGGGTGTAAGTTTAGGGCTACTGTTTGTTTTCGGTTCAGTGTTTCGGTTGGAGTTAGCGTGAGGGTCAGGTTAGGGTTGGGGTTGAGCTTAAGGTGTCCGCCTAGGGTTAGGGTTAGGTGTATGGTTTGATTTAGGCTTCAGGTTAGGTTAGGTTTGAACTTAGTTTGAGGGAGTAATTTTAGGTCTACTGTTAGTTTTCGGGTAACTGTTATGGTTGGAGTTAGCGTCAGGGCCATTTTAGGGTTGGGGTTGAGCTTAAGGTGTCCGCCTAGGGTTAGGATTAGGTCTATGGTTTCATTTAGGCTTCAGGTTAGGTTAGGATTGAACTTAGTTTGAGGGAGTAAGTTTAGGTTACTGTTAGTTTTCGGTTCAGTGTTACAGTTGGAGTAAGAGTCGGGATCAGGTTAGGGTTGGGGTTGAGCTTCAGGTGTCCGCGTAGGGTTAGGGTTAGGTCTATGGTTTGAGTTAGGCTTCAGGTTAGGTTAGGTTTGAACTTAGCTTGAGGGTGTAAGTTTAGGGATACTGTTTGTTTTCGGTTCAGTGTTACGGTTGGAGATAGCGTCAGGTTCAGGTTAGGGTTGGGGTTTAGCTTCATGTGTCCGCCTAGGGTTAGGGTTAGGTCTATGGTTTGAGTTAGGCTTCAGGTTAGGTTAGGTTTGAACTTAGTTTGAGGGAGTAAGTTTAGGGCTACTGTTAGTTGTCGGTTCAGTGTTACGGTTGGATTTAGCGTGAGGGTCAGGTTAGGGTTGGGGTTGAGCTTAAGGTGTCCGCCTAGGGTTAGGCTTAGGTGTATGGTTTGATTTAGGTTTCAGGTTAGGTTAGGTTTGAACTTAGTTTGAGGGTGTAAGTTTAGGGCTACTGTTAGTTTTCGGGTAACTGTTATGGTTGGAGTTAGCGTCAGGGCCATGTTAGGGTTGGGGTTGAGCTTCAGGTGTCCGCCTATGGTTAGGGTTAGTTCTATGGTTTGAGTTAGGCTTCAGGTTAGGTTAGGTTTGAACTTAGGTTGAGGGAGTTAGTTTAGGGCTACTGTTAGTTTTCGGGTAACTGTTATGATTGGAGTTAGCGTCACGGCCATTTTAGGGTTGTGGTTGGGATTAAGGTGTCCGCCTAGGGTTAGGGTTAGGTCTATGGTTTCAGTTAGTCTTCAGGTTAGGTTAGGATTGAACTTAGTTTGAGGGAGTAAGTTTAGGGCTACTGTTAGTTTCGGTTCAGTGTTACGGTTGGAGTAAGAGTCAGGGTCAGGTTAAGGTTGGGGTTGAGCTTCAGGTGTCCGGCTAGGGTTAGGGTTAGGTCTATGGTTTGAGTTAGGCTTCAGGTTAGGTTAGGTTTGAACTTAGTTTGAGGGTGTAAGTTTAGGGCTACTGTTTGTTTTCGGTTCAGTGTTACGGTTGGAGTAAGCGTCAGGGTCAGGTTAGGGTGGAGGTTAAGCATAAGGTGTCAGCCTAGGGTTAGGGTTAGGTCTATGGTTTCATTTAGGCTTCAGGTTAGGTTAGGATTGAACTTAGTTTGAGGGAGTAAGTTTAGGGCTACTGTTAGTTTTCGGTTCAGGGTTACGGTTGGAGTTAGCGTGAGGGTCAGATTAGGGTTGGGGTTGAGCTTAAGGTGTCCGCCTAGGGTTAGGGTTAGGTGTATGGTTTGATTATCGCTTCAGGTAAGGTTAGGTTAGAACTTAGTTTGAGGGAGTAAGTTTAGGGCGACTGTTAGTTTTCGGGTAACTGTTATTGTTGGAGTTAGCGTACGTGCCAGGTTAGGTTTGGGGTTGAGCTTTAGGTGTCCGCCTAGGGTTAGGGTTAGGTCTATGGTTTGAGTTAGGCTTCAGGTTAGGTTAGGTTTGAACTTAGCTTGAGGGAGTAAATTTAGGGCTACCGTTAGTTTTCGTTTAACTGTTACGGTTGGAGTAAGCGTCAGGGTCAGGTTAGGGTGGGGTTAAGCATAAGGTGTCCGCCTAGGGTTAGGGTTAGGTCTGTGGTTTGAGTTAGGCTTCAGGTTAGGGTAGGTGTGAACTTAGTTTGAGGGAGTAAGTTTAGGGCTACTGTTAGTTTACGGTTCAGTGTTTCGGTTGGAGATAGCGTCAGGGTCAGGTTAGGGTTGAGGTGGAGCTTCAGGTGTCCGCCTAGTTTTAGGGTTAGGTGTATTGTTTGAGTTAGGCTTCAGGTTAGTTTAGATTTGAACTTGGTTTGAGGGAGTAAGTTTAGGGCTATTGTTAGTTTTCGGTTCAGTGTTACGGTTGGAGATAGCGTCAGGGTCAGGTTAGGGTTGGGGTTGAGCTTCATGTGTCCGCCTAGGGTTAGGGTTAGGTGTATGGTTTGATTTAGGCTTCAGGTTAGGTTATGTTTGAACTTAGTTTGAGGGAGTAAGTTTAGGGCTACTGTTAGTTTTCGGGTAACTGTTATGGTTGGAGTTAGCGTCAGGGTCAGGTTAGGGTTGGGGTTGAACTTAAGGTGTCCGCCTAGGTTTAGGGTTAGGTCTGTGGTTTGAGTTAGGCTTCAGGTGAGGTTAGGTTTGAACTTAGCTTGAGGGAGTAAGTTTAGGGCTACTGTTAGTTTTCGGTTCAATGTTACGGTTGGAGTAAGAGTCAGGGTCTGGTTAGGGTTGGCGTTGAGCTTCAGGTGTCCGCCTAGGGTTAGGGTTAGGTTTGTGGTTTGTGTTAGGCTTCAGGTTAGGTTAGATTTGAACTTGGTTGAGGGAGTTAGTTTAGGGCTACTGTTAGTTTTCGGGTAACTGTTATGGTTGGAGTTAGCGTCAGGGCCATGTTAGGGTTGGGGTTGAGCTTAAGGTGTCTGCCTAGGGTTAGGGTTAGGTCTATGGTTTGAGTTAGGCTTCAGGTTAGGTTAGGTTTGAACTTAGTTTGAGGGAGTAAGTTTAGGGCTACTGTTTGTTGTCGGTTCAGTGTTACGGTTGGATTTAGCGTGATGGTCAGGTTAGGGTTGGGGTTGAGCTTCAGGTGTCCGCCTAGGGTTAGGGTTAGGTGTATGGTTTGATTTAGGCTTCAGGTTAGGTTAGGATGGAACTTAGTTTGAGGGAGTAAGTTTAGGGCTACTGTTAGTTTTCGGTTCAGTGTTAAGGTCGGTTTTAGCCTCAGGTCCAGGTTAGGGTTGGGGTTGAGCTTAAGGTGTCCGCCTAGGGTTCGGGTTCGGTGTATTGTTTGAGTTAGGCTTCAGGTTAGTTTAGATTTGAACTTAGTTTGAGGGAGTAAGTTTAGGGCCACTCTTAGTTTTCGGGTAACTGTTATGGTTGGAGTTAGCGTCTGGGTCAGGTTAGGGTTGGGGTTTAGCTTAAGGTGTCCGCCTAGGGTTAGGGTTAGGTCTATGGTTTGAGATACGCTTCAGGTTAGGTTAGGTTTGAACTTAGTTTGAGGGAGTAAGTTTAGGTCTACTGTTAGTTTTCGGGTAATTGTTATGGTTGGGGTTAGCGTCAGGGCCAGGTTAGGGTTGGGGTGGAGCTTAAGGTGTCCGCATAGGGTTAGGGTTAGGTATATAGTTTGAGTTAGGCTTCAGGTGAGGTTAGGTTTGAACTTAGTTTGAGGGAGTAAGTTTAGGGCTACTGTTAGTTTTCGGTTCAGTGTTAGGGTTGGATTTAGCGTGAGGGTCAGGTTAGGGTTGTTGTTGAGCTTAAGGTGTCCGCCTAGGGTTAGGGTTAGGTGTATGGTTTGATTTAGGCTTCAGGTTAGGTTAGGTTTGAACTTAGTTTGAGGGAGTAATTTTAGGTCTACTGTTAGTTTTCGGGTAACTGTTATGGTTGGAGTTAGCGTCAGGGCCATTTTAGGGTTGGGGTTGAGCTTAAGGTGTCCGCCTAGGGTTAGGGTTAGGTCTATGGTTTCAGTTAGGCTTCAGGTTAGGTTAGGATTGAACTTAGTTTGAGGGAGTAAGTTTAGGATACTGTTAGTTTTCGGTTCAGTGTTACAGTTGGAGTAAGAGTCGGGATCAGGTTAGGGTTGGGGTTGAGCTTCAGGTGTCCGCGTAGGGTTAGGGTTAGGTCTATGGTTTGAGTTAGGCTTCAGGTTAGGTTAGGTTTGAACTTAGCTTGAGGGTGTAAGTTTAGGGATACTGTTTGTTTTCGGTTCAGTGTTACGGTTGGAGATAGCGTCAGGGTCAGGTTAGGGTTGGGGTTTAGCTTCATGTGTCCGCCTAGGGTTAGGGTTAGGTCTATGGTTTGAGTTAGGCTTCAGGTTAGGTTAGGTTTGAACTTAGTTTGAGGGAGTAAGTTTAGGGCTACTGTTAGTTGTCGGTTCAGTGTTACGGTTGGATTTAGCGTGAGGGTCAGGTTAGGGTTGGGGTTGAGCTTAAGGTGTCCGCCTAGGGTTAGGGTTAGGTGTATGGTTTGATTTAGGTTTCAGGTTAGGTTAGGTTTGAACTTAGTTTGAGGGTGTAAGTTTAGGGCTACTGTTAGTTTTCGGGTAACTGTTATGGTTGGAGTTAGCGTCAGGGCCATGTTAGGGTTGGGGTTGAGCTTCAGGTGTCCGCCTAGGGTTAGGGTTAGGTCTATGGTTTGAGTTAGGCTTCAGGTTAGGTTAGGTTTGAACTTAGGTTGAGGGAGTTAGTTTAGGGCTACTGTTAGTTTTCGGGTAACTGTTATGGTGGGAGTTAGCGTCACGGCCATTTTAGGGTTGTGGTTGGGCTTAAGGTGTCCGCCTAGGGTTAGGGTTAGGTCTATGGTTTCAGTTAGGCTTCAGGTTAGATTAGGATTGAACTTAGTTTGAGGGAGTAAGTTTAGGGCTACTGTTAGTTTCAGTTCAGTGTTACGGTTGGAGTAAGAGTCAGGGTCAGGTTAAGGTTGGGGTTGAGCTTCAGGTGTCCGGCTAGGGTTAGGGTTAGGTCTATGGTTTGAGTTAGGCTTCAGGTTAGGTTAGGTTTGAACTTAGTTTGAGGGTGTAAGTTTAGGGCTACTGTTTGTTTTCGGTTCAGTGTTACGGTTGGAGTAAGCGTCAGGGTCAGGTTAGGGTGGGGGTTAAGCATAAGGTGTCCGCCTAGGGTTAGGGTTAGGTCTGTGGTTTGAGTTAGGCTTCAGGTTAGGGTAGGTGTGAACTTAGTTTGAGGGAGTAAGTTTAGGGCTACTGTTAGTTTACGGTTCAGTGTTTCGGTTGGAGATAGCGTCAGGGTCAGGTTAGGGTTGGGGTGGAGCTTCAGGTGTCCGCCTAGGGTTAGGGCTAGGTGTATTGTTTGAGTTAGGCTTCAGGTTAGTTTAGATTTGAACTTGGTTTGAGGGAGTAAGTTTAGGGCTATTGTTAGTTTTCGGTTCAGTGTTACGGCTGGAGTAAGAGTCAGGGTCAGGTTAGGGTTGGGGTTGAGCTTCAGGTGTCCGCCTAGGGTTAGGGTTAGGTTTGTGGTTTGAGTTAGGCTTCAGGTTAGGTTAGGTTTGAACTTAGGTTGAGGGAGTTAGTTTAGGGCTACTGTTAGTTTTCGGGTAACTGTTATGGTTGGAGTTAGCGTCAGGGCCATTTTAGGGTTGGGGTTGAGCTTAAGGTGTCCGCCTAGGGTTAGGGTTAGGTCTATGGTTTGAGTTAGGCTTCAGGTTAGGTTAGGTTTCAACTTAGTTTGAGGGAGTAAGTTTAGGGCTACTGTTAGTTTTCGGTTCAGTGTTACGGTTGGAGATAGCGTCAGGGTCAGGTTAGGGTTGGGGTTGAGCTTCAGGTGTCCGCCTAGGGTTAGGGTTCGGTCTATGGTTTGAGTTAGGCTTCAGGTTAGGTTAGGTTTGAACTTAGTTTGAGGGAGTAAGTTTAGGGTTACTGTTAGTTTTCGGTTCAGTGTTACGGTTGGAGTTAGCGTGAGGGTCAGGTTAGGGTTGGGGTTGAGTTTCAGGTGTCAGCCTAGGGTTAGGGTTAGGTGTATGGTTTGATTTAGGCTTCAGGTTAGGTTAGGATGGAACTTAGTTTGAGGGAGTAAGTTTAGGGCTACTGTTAGTTTTCGGTTCAGTGTTAAGGTCGGTTTTAGCCTCAGGTCCAGGTTAGGGTTGGGGTTGAGCTTAAGGTGTCCGCCTAGGGTTCGGGTTCGGTGTATTGTTTGAGTTAGGCTTCAGGTTAGTTTAGATTTGAACTTAGTTTGAGGGAGTAAGTTTAGGGCGACTGTTAGTTTTCGGGTAACTGTTATGGTTGGAGTTAGCGTCAGGGTCAGGTTAGGGTTGGGGTTTAGCTTAAGGTGTCCGCCTAGGGTTAGGGTTAGGTCTATGGTTTGAGATACGCTTCAGGTTAGGTTAGGTTTGAACTTAGTTTGAGGGAGTAAGTTTAGGGCTACTGTTAGTTTTCGGTTCAGTGTTACGGTTGGATTTAGCGTGAGGGTCAGGTTAGGGTTGTTGTTGAGCTTAAGGTGTCCGCCTAGGGTTAGGGTTAGGTGTATGGTTTGATTTAGGCTTCAGGTTAGGTTAGGTTTGAACTTAGTTTGAGGGAGTAATTTTAGGTCTACTGTTAGTTTTCGGGTAACTGTTATGGTTGGAGTTAGCGTCAGGGCCATTTTAGGGTTGGAGTTGAGCTTAAGGTGTCCGCCTAGGGTTAGGGTTAGGTCTATGGTTTCAGTTAGGCTTCAGGTTAGGTTAGGATTGAACTTAGTTTGAGGGAGTAAGTTTAGGTTACTGTTAGTTTTCGGTTCAGTGTTACAGTTGGAGTAAGAGTCGGGATCAGGTTAGGGTTGGGGTTGAGCTTCAGGTGTCCGCGTAGGGTTAGGGTTAGGTCTATGGTTGGAGTTAGGCTTAAGGTTAGGTTAGGTTTGAACTTAGCTTGAGGGTGTAAGTTTAGGGCTACAGTTTGTTTTCGGTTCAGTGTTACGGTTGGAGATAGCGTCAGGGTCAGGTTAGGGTTGGGGTTTAGCTTCATGTGTCCGCCTAGGGTTAGGGTTAGGTCTATGGTTTGAGTTAGGCTTCAGGTTAGGTTAGGTTTGAACTTAGTTTGAGGGAGTAAGTTTAGGGCTACTGTTAGTTGTCGGTTCAGTGTTACGGTTGGATTTAGCGTGAGGGTCAGGTTAGGGTTGGGGTTGAGCTTAAGGTGTCCAACTAGGGTTAGGGTTAGGTGTATGGTTTGATTTAGGCTTCAGGTTAGGTTAGGTTTGAACTTAGTTTGAGGGAGTAAGTTTAGGTCTACTGTTAGTTTTCGGGTAACTGTTATGGTTGTAGTTAGCGTCATGGTCATTTTAGGTTTGTGGTTGAGCTTAAGGTGTCCACCTAGGGTTAGGGTTAGGTCTATGGTTTCAGTTAGGCTTCAGGTTAGGTTAGGATTGAACTTAGTTTGAGGGAGTATGTTTAGGGCTACTGTTAGTTTCGGTTCAGTGTTACGGTTGGAGTAAGAGTCAGGGTCAGGTTAGGGCTGGGGTTGAGCTTCAGGTGTCCGCCTAGGGTTAGGGTTAGGTCTATGGTTTGAGGTAGGCTTCAGGTTAGGTTAGGTTTGAACTTACTTTGAGGGAGCAAGTTTAGGGCTACTGTTAGTTTTCGGTTCAGTGTTTCGGTTGGAGTTAGCGTGAGGGTCAGGTTAGGGTTGGGGTTGAGCTTAAGGTGTCCCCCTAGGGTTAGTGTTAGGTGTATGGTTTGATTTAGGCTTCAGGTTAGGTTAGGTTTGAACTTAGTTTGAGGGAGTAAGTTTAGGGCTACTGTTAGTTTTCGGTTCAGTGTTACGGTTGGAGATATCGTCAGGGTCAGGTTAGGGTTGGGGTTGAGCTTCAGGTGTCCGCCTAGGGTTAGGGTTAGGTCTATGGTTTGAGTTAGGCTTCAGGTTAGGTTAGGTTTGAACTTAGTTTGAGGGAGTAAGTTTAGGTCTACTGTTAGTTTTCGCGTAACTGTTATGGTGGGAGTTAGCGTCACGGCAATTTTAGGCTTGTGGTTGAGCTTAAGGTGTCCGCCTAGGGTTAGGGTTAGGTCTCTGGTTTCAGTTAGGCTTCAGGTTAGGTGAGGATTGACCTTTGTTTGAGGGAGTAAGTTTAGGGCTACTGTTAGTTTTCGGTTCAGTGTTACGTTTGGAGTTAGCGTCAGGGTCAGGTTAGGGTTGGGGTTGAGCTTAAGGTGTCCGCCTAGGGTTAGGGTTAGGTCTATGTTTTGAGATACGCTTCAGGTTAGGTTAGGTTTGAACTTAGTTTGAGGGAGTAAGTTTAGGGCTACTGTTAGTTTTCGGTTCAGTGTTACGGTTGGATTTAGCGTGAGGGTCAGGTTAGGGTTGGGGTTGAGCTTAAGGTGTCCCCCTAGGGTTAGTGTTAGGTGTATGGTTTGATTTAGGCTTCAGGTTAGGTTAGGTTTGAACTTACTTTGAGGGAGTAATTTTATGTCTACTGTTAGTTTTCGGGTAACTGTTATGGTTGGAGTTAGCCTCAGGGCCATTTTAGGGTTGGGGTTGAGCTTAAGGTTTCCGCCTAGGGTTAGTGTTAGGTCTATGGTTTCATTTAGGCTTCAGTTTAGGTTAGGATTGAACTTAGTTTGAGGAAGTAAGTTTAGGGCTACTGTTAGTTTTCGGTTCAGTATTACGGTTGGAGATAGCGTGAGGGTCAGGTTAGGGTTGGGGTTGAGCTTAAGGTGTCCGCCTAGGGTTAGGGTTAGGTCTATGGTTTGAGTTAGGCTTCAGGTTAGGTTAGGTTTGAACTTAGCTTGAGGGAGTAAGTTTAGGGTTACTGTTAGTTTTCTGTTCAGTGTTATGGTTGGAGTTAGCGTCAGGGTCAGGTTAGGATTGGGGTTGAGCTTCAGGTGTCCGCCTAGGGTTAGGGTTAGGTCTGTGGTTTGAGTTAGGCTTCAGGTGAGGTTAGGTTTGAACTTAGCTTGCGGGAGTAAGTTTAGGGCTACTGTTAGTTTTCGGTTCAGTGTTACCGTTGGAGTAAGTGTCAGGGTCAGGTTAGGGTTGCGGTTGAGCTTCAGGTGTCCGCCTAGGGTTAGGGTTAGGTGTATGGTTTGATTTAGGCTTCAGCTTAGGTTAGGTTTGAACTTAGTATGAGGGAGTAAGTTTAGGGTTACTGTTAGTTTTCGGTTCAGTGGTACGGTTGGAGTTACCGTGAGGGTCAGGTTAGGGTTGGGGTTAAGCTTAAGGTTTCCGCCTAGGGTTAGTGTTTGGTCTATGGTTTCATTTAGGCTTCAGGTTAGGTTAGGATTGAACTTAGTTTGAGGAAGTAAGTTTAGGGCTACTGTTAGTTTTCGGTTCAGTATTACGGTTGGATATAGCGTGAGGGTCAGGTTAGGGTTGGGGTTGAGCTTAAGGTGTCCGCCTAGGGTTAGGGTTAGGTCTATGGTTTGAGTTAGGCTTCAGGATAGGTTAGGTTTGAAGTTAGTTTGAGGGAGTAAGTTTAGGGCTACTGTTAGTATTCGGTTCAGTGTTATGGCTGGAGTTAGCGTCAGGGTCAGGTTAGGATTGGGGTTGAGCTTAAGGTGTCCGCCTAGGGTTAGGGTTAGGTCTGTGGTTTTAGTTAGGCTTCAGGTGAGGTTAGGTTTGAACTTAGCTTGAGGGAGTAAGTTTAGGGCTACTGTTAGTTTTCGGTTCAGTGGTACCGTTGGAGTTACCGTGAGGGTGAGGTTAGGGTTGGGGTTAAGCTTAAGGTTTCCGCCTAGGGTTAGTGTTAGGTCTATGGTTTCATTTAGGCTTCAGGTTAGGTTAGCATTGAACTTAGTTTGAGGAAGTAAGTTTAGGGCTACTGTTAGTTTTCGGTTCAGTATTACGGTTGGAGATAGCGTGAGGGTCAGGTTAGGGTTGGGGTTGAGCTTAAGGTGTCCGCCTAGGGTTAGGGTTAGGTCTATGGTTTGAGTTAGGCTTCAGGTTAGGTTAGGTTTGAACTTAGTTTGAGGGAGTAAGTTTAGGGCTACTGTTAGTTTTCGGGTAACTCTTATGGTTGGAGTTAGCGTCAGGGCCATGTTAGGTTTGGGGTTGAGCTTAAGGTGTCCGCCTAGGGTTAGGGTTAGGTCTATGGTTTGAGTTAGGCTTCAGGTTAGGTTAGGTTTGAACTTAGTTTGAGGGAGTAAGTTTAGGGCTACTGTTAGTTTTCGGTTCAGTGTTACGGTTGGAGATAGCATCAGGGTCAGGTTAGGGTTGGGGTTGAGCTTCAGGTGTCCGCCTAGGGCTAGGGTTCGGTCTGTGGTTTGAGTTAGGCTTCAGGTTAGGTTAGGTTTGAACTTAGTTTGAGGGTGTAAGTTTAGGGTTACTGTTAGTTTTCGGGTAACTCTTATGGTTGGAGTTAGCGTCAGGGCCATGTTAGGGTTGGGGTTGAGCTTAAGGTGTCCGCCTAGGGTTAGGGTTAGGTCTATGGTTTGAGTTAGGCTTCAGGTTAGGTTAGGTTTGAACTTAGTTTGAGGGAGTAAGTTTAGGGCTACTGTTAGTTTTCGGTTCAGTGTTACGGTTGGAGATAGCGTCATGGTCAGGTTAGGGTTGGGGTTGAGCTTCAGGTGTCCGCCTAGGGTTAGGGTTAGGTCTATGTTTTGAGATACGCTTCAGGTTAGGTTAGGTTTGAACTTAGTTTGAGGGAGTAAGTTTAGGGCGACTGTTAGTTTTCGGGTAAGTGTTATGGTTGGAGTTAGCGTCAGGGCCATGTTAGGGTTGGGGTGGAGCTTAGGGTGTCCGCCTAGGGTTAGGGTTAGGTCTATGGTTTGAATTAGGCTTCAGGTTAGGTTAGGTTTGAACTTTGTTTGAGGGAGTAAGTTTAGGGCTACTGTGAGTTTTCGGTTCAGTGTTACGGTTGGATTTAGCGTGAGGGTCAGGTTAGGGTTGGGGTTGAGCTTAAGGTGTCCGCCTAGGGTTAGGGTTAGGTGTATGGTTTGATTTAGGCTTCAGGTTAGGTTAGGTTTGAACTTACTTTGAGGGAGTAATTTTAGGTCTACTGTTAGTTTTCGGGTAACTGTTATGGTTGGAGTTAGCCTCAGGGCCATTTTAGGGTTGGGGTTGAGCTTAAGGTGTCCGCCTAGGGTTAGGGTTAGGTCTATGGTTTCAGTTAGGCTTCAGGTTAGGTTAGGATTGAACTTAGTTTGAGGGAGTAAGTTTAGGGCTACTGTTAGTTTTCGGTTCAGTGTTACAGTTGGAGTAAGAGTCAGGGTAGGCTAGGGTTGGGGTTGAGCTTCAGGTGTCCGCGTAGGGTTAGGGTTAGGTCTATGGTTTGAGTTAGACTTCAGGTTAGGTTAGGTTTGAACTTAGCTTGAGGGAGTAAGTTTAGGGCTACTCTTTGTTTTCGGTTCAGTGTTACGGTTGGAGATAGCGTCAGGGTCAGGTTAGGGTTGGGGTTTAGCTTCAGGTGTCCGCCTAGGGTTAGGGTTAGGTCTATGATTTGATTTAGGCTTCAGGTTAGGTTAGGTTTGAACTTAGTTTGAGGGAGTCAGTTTAGGGCTACTGTTATTTTTCGGTTAAGTGTTACGGTTGGAGTAAGCGTCAGGGTCAGGTTAGGTTTGGGGTTGAGCTTAAGGTGTCCTCCTAGGGTTAGGGTTAGGTGTATGGTTTGATTTAGGCTTCAGGTTAGGTTAGGTTTGAACTTAGTTTGAGACAGTAAGTTTAGGGCTACTGTTATTTTTCGTTTAACTGTTACGGTTGGAGTAAGCCTCAGGGTCAGGTTAGGGTAGGGCTTAATCATAAGGTGTCCGCCTAGGGTTAGGTTAGGTCTATGGTTTCATTTAGGCTTCAGGTTAGGTTAGGATTGAACTTAGTTTGAGGGAGTAAGTTTAGGGCTACTGTTAGTTTTCGGTTCAGTATTATGTTTGGAGTTTGCGTCAGGGTCAGGGTTAGCTTGAGGTGTCCGCCTAGGGTTAGGGTTAGGTCCATGGTTTGATTTAGGCTCCAGGTTAGGTTAGGTTTGAGCTTAGTTTGAGGGAGTCAGTTTAGGGCTACTGTTAGTTTTCGGTTAACTGTTACGGTTGGAGTAAGCGTCAGGGTCAGGTTAGGTTTGGGGTTGAGCTTAAGGTGTCCGCCTAGGGTTAGGGCTAGTTGTATGGTTTGATTTAGGCTTCAGGTTAGGTTAGGTTTGAACTTAGTTTGAGGGAGTAAGTTTAGGGCTACTGTTAGTTTTCGGTTCCGTATTATGGTTGGAGTTAGCGTCAGGGTCAGGTTAGGGTTGGGGTTAGCTTGAGGTGTCCGCCTTGGGTTTGGGTTAGGTCCATGGTTTGATTTAGGCTCCAGGTTAGGTTACGTTTGATCTTAGTTTGAGTGAGTAAGTTTAGGGCTACTGTTAGATTTTGGTTCAGTGTTACGGTTGGAGATAGCGTCATGGTCAGGTTAGGGTTGGAGTGGAGCTTAAGGTGTCCGTCTAGGGTTGGGTTTAGGTTAGTGGTTTGATTTAGGCTTCAGGTTAGGTTGCCTTTGAACTTAGTTTGAGTGAGTAAGTTTAGGGCTACTGTTAGTTTTCGGTTCAGTGTTACGGTTGGAGATAGCGTCAGGGTCAGGTTAGGGTTGGGGTTAAGCTTCAGGTGTCCGCCTATTGTTAGGGTTAGGTCTATGATTTGAGTTAGGCTTCAGGTTAGGTTAGGTTTGAACTTAGTTTTAGCGAGTAAGTTTAGGGCTACTCTTAGTTTTCGGTACAGTGATATGGTTGGAGTTAGCCTGGAGGTCAGGTTAGGGTTGGGGTTGAGCTTAAGGTGTCCGCCGAGGGATAGGGTTAGGTGTATGGTTTGATTTAGGCTTCAGGCTAGGTTAGGTTTGAACTTAGTTTGAGTGAGTAAGTTTAGGGCTACTGTTAGTTTTCGTTTAACTGTTACGGTTGGAGTAAGCGTCAGGGTCAGGTTAGTGTGGGGGTTAAGCATAAGGTGTCCACCTAGGGTTAGGGTTAGGTCTATGGTTTCATTTAGGCTTCAGGTTAGGTTAGGATTGAACTTAGTTTGAGGGAGTAAGTTTAGGGCTACTGTTAGTTTTCGGTTCAGATTTACGTTTGGAGTTAGCGTGAGGGTCCGGATAGGGTTGGTGTTGAGCTTAAGGTGTCCGCTTAGGGTTAGGGTTAGGTCTGTGGTTTGAGTTAGGCTTCAGGTTAGGTTAGGTTTGAACTTAGTTTGAGGGAGTAAGTTTAGGGCTACTGTTACTTTTCGGTTCAGTGTTACGGTTGGAGTTAGCATGAGGGTCAGGTTAGGGTTGGGGTTGAGCTTAAGGTGTCCGCCTAGGGTTAGGGTTAGGTCTTTGGTTTGAGTTAGGCTTCAGGTTAGGTTAGGTTTGAACTTAGTTTGAGGGAGTAAGTTTAGGGCTACTGTTAGTTTTCGGTTCAGTGTTACGGTTGGAGATTGCGTCAGGGTCAGGTTAGGGTTGTGGTTGAGCTTCAGGTATCCACCTAGGGTTAGGGTTAGGTCTATTGTTTGAGTTAGTCTTCAGGTTAGGTCAGGTTTGAACTTAGTTTGAGGGAGTAAGTTTATGGCTACTGTTACTATTCGGTTCAGTGTTATGGTTGGAGTTAGCGTGACGGTCAGGTTAGGGTTGGTGTTGAGCTTAAGGTGTCCGCCTAGGTTTAGGGTCAGGTCTGTGGTTTGAGTTAGGCTTCAGGTTAGGTTAGGTTTGAACTTAGTTTGAGGGAGTAAGTTTAGGGCTACTGTTAGTTTTCGGGTAACTGTTACTGTTGGAGTTAGCGTCAGGGCGAGGTTAGGTTTGGGGTTGAGCTTAAGGTGTCCGCCTAGGTTTATGGTTAGGTGTATGGTTTGATTTAGGCTTCAGGATAGGTTAGGTTTGAACTCAGTTTGAGGGAGTAAGTTTAGGGCTACTGTTAGTTTTCGTTTAACTGTTACGGTTGGAGTAAGTGCAGGGTCAGGTTAGGGTAGGGGTTAAGCATAAGGTGTCCGCCTAGGTTTAGGGTTAGGTCTATGGTTTCATTTAGGCTTCAGGTTAGGTTAGGATTGAACTTAGTTTGAGGGAGTAAGTTTAGGGCTACTGTTAGTTTTCGGTTCAGTGTTCCGGTTGGATTTAGCCTCAGGGTCCGGTTAGGGTTGGGGTAAAGCTTAAGGTGTCCGCCTAGGGTTAGGGTTAGGTCTATTGTTTGAGTTAGGCTTCAGGTTAGGTTAGGTTTGAACTTAGTTTGAGGGAGTAAGTTTAGGGCTACTGTTAGTTTTCGGTTCAGTGTTACGGTTGGAGTTAGCGTGAGGGTAAGGTTAGGGTTGGGGTTGAGCTTAAGGTGTCCGCCTAGGGTTAGGGTTAGGTCTGTGGTTTGAGTTAGGCTTCACGTTAGGTTAGGTTTCAACTTAGTTTGAGGGAGTAAGTATAGGGCTACTGTTAGTTTTCGGTTCAGTGTTACGGTTGGAGATAGCGTCATGGTCAAGTTAGGGTTGGGGTTGAGATTCAGGTGTCCGCCTAGGGTTAGGGTTAGGTCTATGGTTTGAGTTAGGCTTCAGGTTAGGTTAGGTTTGAACTTAGTTTGAGGGAGTAAGTTTAGGCCTATTTTATTTTTTGGTTCATTGTTACGGTTGAATTTAGCCTCAGGGTCAGGTTAGGGTTGGGGTCAAGCTTAAGGTGTCTGCCTAGGGTTAGGGTTAGGTCTGTGGTTTGAGTTAGGCTTCAGGTTAGGTTAGGTTTGAACTTAGTTTGAGGGAGTAAGTTTAGGGCTACTGTCAGTTTTCGGTTAACTGTTACGGTTGGAGTTAGCGCCAGGGTCAGGTTAGGTTTGGGGTTGAGCTTAAGGTGTCCGCCTAGTGTTAGGGTTAGGTCTATGGTTTGATTTGGGCTTCAGGTTAGGTTAGGTTTGATCTTAGTTTGAGTGAGTAAGTTTAGGGCTACTGTTAGATTTTGGTTCAGTGTTATGGTTGGAGATAGCATCATGGTCAGGTTAGGGTTGGAGTGGAGCTTAAGGTGTCCGCCTAGGGTTGGGTTTAGGTTAGTGGTTTGATTTAGGCTTCAGGTTAGGTTACGTTTGAACTTAGTTTGAGTGAGTAAGTTTAGAGCTACTGTTAGTTTTCGGTTCAGTGTTACGGTTGGAGATAGCGTCAGGGTCAGGTTAGGGTTGGGGTTGAGCTTCAGGTGTCCGCCTATTGTTAGGGTTAGGTCTATGATTTGAGTTAGGCTTCTGGTTAGATTAGGTTTGAACTTAGTTTGAGAGAATAAGTTTAGGACTACTCTTAGTTTTCGGTTCAGTGATATGGTTGGAGTTAGCCTGGAGTTCAGGTATGGGTTGGGGTTGAGCTTAAGGTGTTCGCCTAGGGTTAGGGTTAGGTGTATGGTTTGATTTAGGCTTCAGGTTAAGTTAGGTTTGAACTTAGTTTGAGGGAGTAAGTTTAGGGCTACTGTTAGTTTTCGGGAAACTGTTACGGTTGGAGTTAGCGTGAGGGCCAGGTTAGGGTTGGGGTTGAGATTTAGGTGTCCGCCTAGGGTTAGGGTTAGGTGTATGATTTGATTTAGGCTTCAGGTTAGGTTAGGTTTAAAGTTAGTTTGAGGGAGTCAGTTTAGGGCTACTGTTAGTTTTCAGTTAACTGTTACGGTTGGAGTAAGCGTCAGGGTCAGGTTAGGTTTGGGGTTGAGCTTAAGGTGTCCGCCTAGGGTTAGGGTTAGCTGTATGGTTTGATTTAGGCTTCAGGTTAGGTTAGGTTTGAACTTAGTTTGAGGGAGTAAGTTTAGGGCTACTGTTAGTTTTCGTTTAACTGTTACGGTTGGAGTAAGCGTCAGGGTCAGCTTAGGGTGGGGGTTAAGCATAAGGTGTCCGCCTAGGGTTAGGGTTAGGTCTATGGTTTCATTGAGGCTTCAGGTTAGGTTAGGATTGAACTTAGTTTGAGGGAGTAAGTTTAGGGCTACTGTTAGTTTTCGGTTCAGTGTTACGATTGGAGTTAGCGTGAGGGTAAGGTTAGGGTTGGGGTTGAGCTTAAGGTGTCCGCCTAGGGTTAGGGTTAGGTCTGGGTTTGTGTTAGACTTCAGGTTAGGTTAGGTTTGAACTTAGTTTGAAGGAGTAAGTTTAGGGCTACTGTTAGTTTTCGGTTCAGTGTTACGGTTGGAGTTTCCGTGAAGGTCAGGTTAGGGTTGGGTTTGAACTTCAGGTGTCCGCCTAGTGTTAGGGTTAGGTGTATGGTTTGATTTAGGCTTCAGGTTAGGTTAGGTTTGAACTTAGTTTGAGGCAGTAAGTTTAGGGCTACTGTTAGTTTTCGGTTAAGTGTTACGGTTGGAGTAAGCGTCAGGGTCAGGTTAGGTTTTGGGTTGAGCATAAGGTGTCCGCATAGGGTTAGGGTTAGGTGTATGGTTTGATTTAGGCTTCAGGTTAGGTTAGGTTGAACTTAGTTTGAGGGAGTAAGTTTAGGGCTACTGTTAGTTTTCGTTTAAGTGTTACGGTTGGAGTAAGCGTCTGGGTTAGGTTAGGGTGGGGGTTAAGCCTAAGGTGTCCGCCTAGGGTTAGGGTTAGGTCTATGGTTTCATTTAGGCTTTAGGTTAGGTTAGGATTGAACTTAGTTTGAGGGAGTAAGTTTAGGGCTACTGTTAGTTTTTGTTCAGTGTTACGGTTGGATTTAACGTCAGGGTCAGGTTAGGGTTGGGGTTAAGCTTAAGGTGTCAGCCTAGGGTTAGGGTTAGGTGTATGGTTTGATTTTGGCTTCTGGTTAGGTTAGGTTTGAACTTAGTTTGAGGGAGTAAGTTTAGGGCTACTGTTAGTTTTCGGGTAACTGTTACGGTTGGAGTTAGCCTCAGGGTCAGGTTAGGGTTGGGGTGAGCTTAATGTGTCCGCCTAGTGTTAGGGTTAGGTGTATGGTTTGATTTAGGCTTCAGGTTAGGTTAGGTTTGAAGTTAGTTTCAGAGAGTAAGTTTAGGGCTACTGTTAGTTTTCGGTTAACTGTTACAGTTGGAGTAAGCGTCAGGGTCAGGTTTGGGTTGGGGTTAAGCATAAGGTGTCCGCCTAGGGTTAGGGTTAGGTCTATGGTTTCATTTAGGCTTCAGGTTAGGTTAGAATTGAACTTAGTTTGAGGGAGTAAGTTTATGGCTACTGTTAGTTTTCGGTTCAGTATTATGGTTGGAGTTAGCGTCAGGGTCAGGTTAGCGTTGGGGTTAGCTTGAGGTGTCCGTCTAGGGTTAGGGTTAGATCCATGGTTTGATTTAGGCTCCAGGTTAGGTTACATTTGAACTTAGTTTGAGTGAGTAAGTTTAGGGCTACTGTTAGTTTTCGGTTCAGTGTTACGGTTGGAGATAGCATCAGGGTCAGGTTAGGGTTGGAGTTGAGCTTAAGGTGTCCGCCTTGGGTTAGGGTTAGGTCTGTGGTTTGATTTAGGCTTCAGGTTAGGTTACGTTTGAACTTAGTTTGAGTGAGTATGTTTAGGGCTACTGTTAGTTTTCGGTTCAGTGTTACGGTTGCAGATAGCGTCAGGGTCAGGTTAGGGTTGGGGTTGAGCTCCAGGTGTCCGCCTATTGTTAGGTTTATGTCTATGATTTGAGTTAGGCTTCAGGTTAGGTTAGGTTTGAACTTAGTTTTAGCGAGTAAGTTTAGGGCTACTCTTAGTTTTCGGTTCAGTGATATGGTTGGAGTTAGCCTTGAGGTCAGGTTAGGGTTGGGGTTGAGCTTAAGGTGTCCGCCGAGGGATAGGGTTAGGTGTATGGTTTGATTTAGGCTTCAGGTTAGGTTAGGTTTGAACTTAGTTTGAGGGAGTAAGTTTAGGGCTACTGTTAGTTTTCGGGAAACTGTTACAGTTGGAGTTAGCTTCAGGGCCAGGTTAGGGTTGGGGTTGAGATTAAGGTGTCCGCCTAGGGTTAGGGTTAGGTTTATGGTTTGATTTAGGCTTCAGGTTAGGTTAGGTTTGATCTTTGTTTGAGGGAGTAAGTTTAGGGCTACTGTTAGTTTTCGTTTAACTGTTACGGTTGGAGTAAGCGTCAGGGTCAGGTTAGGGTGGGGGTTAAACATAAGGTGTCCGCCTAGGGTTAGGGTTAGGACTATGGTTTCATTTAGGCTTCAGGTTAGGTTAGGATTGAACTTAGTTTTTGGGAGTAAGTTTAGGGCTACTGTTAGTTTTCGTTTCAGTGTTACGGTTGGATTTAGCCTCAGGGTCAGGTTAGGGTTGGGGTTAAGCTTAAGGTGTCCGCCTAGGGTTAGAGTTAGGTCTATTGTTTGAGTTAGGCTTCAGGCTAGGTTAGGTTTGAACTTAGTTTGAGTGAGTAAGTTTAGGGCTACTGTTAGTTTTCGTTTAACTGTTACGGTTGGAGTAAGCGTCAGGGTCAGGTTAGGGTTGGGGTTGAGCTTCAGGTGTCCGCCTATTGTTAGGGTTAGGTCTATGATTTGAGTTAGGCTTCAGGTTAGGTTAGGTTTGAACTTAGTTTGAGAGAGTAAGTTTAGGACTGCTCTTAGTTTTCGGTTCAGTGATATGGTTGGAGTTAGCCTGGAGGTCAGGTTAGGGTTGGGGTTGAGCTTAAGGTGTTCGCCTAGGGTTAGGGTCAGGTCTGTGGTTTGAGTTAGGCTTCAGGTTAGGTTAGGTTTGTACTTAGTTGGAGGGAGTGAGTTTAGGGCTACTGTTAGTTTTTGGTTCAGTTTTACGTTTGGAGTTAGCGTGAGGGTCCGGATAGGGTTGGTGTTGAGCTTAAGGTGTCCTCCTAGGGTTAGGGTTAGGTCTGTGGTTTGAGTTAGGCTTCAGGTTAGGTTAGGTTTGAACTTAGTTTGAGGGAGTAAGTTTAGGTCTACTGTTAGTTTTCGGTTCAGTGTTACGGTTGGAGATAGCGTCAGGAACAGGTTAGGGTTGTGGTTAAGCTTCAGGTGTCCGCCTAAGGTTAGGGTTAGGTCTATGGTTTGAGTTAGGCTTCAGGTTAGGTTAGGTTTGAACTTAGTTTGAGGGAGTAAGTTTAGGGCTACTGTTAGTTTTTGGTTCAGTGTTACGGTTGGAGATAGCGTCAGGGTCTGGTTAGGGTTGTGGTTGAGTTTCAGGTGTCCGCCTAGGGTTAGGGTTAGGTCTATGGTTTGAGTTAGGCTTCAGGTTAGGTTAGGTTTGAACTTAGTTTGAGGGAGTAAGTTTAGGGCTACTGTTAGTTTTCGGGTAACTGTTACTGTTGGAGTTAGCGTCAGGGCCAGGTTAGGTTTGGGGTTGAGCTTAAGGTGTCCGCCTAGGGTTATGGTTAGGTGTATGGTTTGATTTAGGCTTCAGGATAGGTTAGGTTTGAACTCAGTTTGAGGGAGTAAGTTCAGGGCTACTGTTAGTTTTCGTTTAACTGTTACGGTTGGAGTAAGTGCAGGGTCAGGTTAGGGTAGGGGTTAAGCATAAGGTGTCCGCCTAGGGTTAGGGTTAGGTCTATGGTTTCATTTAGGCTTCAGGTTAGGTTAGGATTGAACTTAGTTTGAGGGAGTAAGTTTAGGGCTACTGTTAGTTTTCGGTTCAGTGTTCCGGTTGGATTTAGCCTCAGGGTCCGGTTAGGGTTGGGGTAAAGCTTAAGGTGTCCGCCTAGGGTTAGGGTTAGGTCTGTGGTTTGAGTTAGGCTTCACGTTAGGTTAGGTTTGAACTTAGTTTGAGGGAGTAAGTATAGGGCTACTGTTAGTTTTCGGTTCAGTGTTACGGTTGTAGATAGCGTCATGGTCAAGTTAGGGTTGGGGTTGAGATTCAGGTGTCCGCCTAGGGTTAGGGTTAGGTCTATGGTTTGAGTTAGGCTTCAGGTTAGGTTAGGTTTGAACTTAGTTTGAGGGAGTAAGTTTAGGCCTATTTTATTTTTTGGTTCATTGTTACGGTTGAATTTAGCCTCAGGGTCAGGTTAGGGTTGGGGTCAAGCTTAAGGTGTCTGCCTAGGGTTAGGGTTAGGTCTATTGTTTGAGTTAGGCTTCAGGTTAGGTTAGGTTTGAACTTAGTTTGAGGGAGTAAGTTTAGGGCTACTGTTAATTTTCGGTTCAGTGTTACGGTTGGAGATAGCGTGACGGTCAGGTTATGGTTGGGGTTGAGCTTAAGGTGTCCGCCTAGGGTTACCGTTAGGTCTGTGGTTTGAGTTAGGCTTCAGGTTAGGTTAGGTTTGAACTTAGTTTGAGGGAGTAAGTTTAGGGCTACTGTCAGTTTTCGGTTAACTGTTACGGTTGGAGTAAGCGCCAGGGTCAGGTTAGGTTTGGGGTTGAGCTTAAGGTGTCCGCCTAGTGTTAGGGTTAGGTGTATGGTTTGATTTAGGCTTCAGGTTAGGTTAGGTTTGATCTTAGTTTGAGTGAGTAAGTTTAGGGCTACTGTTAGATTTTGGTTCAGTGTTACGGTTGGAGATAGCGTCATGGGCAGGTTAGGGTTGGAGTGGAGCTTAAGGTGTCCGCCTAGGGTTGGGTTTAGGTTAGTGGTTTGATTTAGGCTTCAGGTTAGGTTACGTTTGAACTTAGTTTGAGTGAGTAAGTTTAGGGCTACTGTTAGTTTTCGGTTCAGTGTTACGGTTGGAGTAAGAGTCAGGGTCAGGTTAGGGTTTGTGTTGAGCTTCAGGTGTCCGCCTATTGTTAGGGTTAGGTCTATGATTTGAGTTAGGCTTCAGGTTAGGTTAGGTTTGAACTTAGTTTGAGAGAGTAAGTTTAGGACTGCTCTTAGTTTTCGGTTCAGTGATATGGTTGGAGTTAGCCTGGAGGTCAGGTTAGGTTTGGGGTTGAGCTTAAGGTGTTCGCCTAGGGTTAGGGTCAGGTCTGTGGTTTGAGTTAGGCTTCAGGTTAGGTTAGGTTTGTACTTAGTTGGAGGGAGTGAGTTTAGGGCTACTGTTAGTTTTCGGTTCAGTGTTACGGTTGGAGTTAGCGTGAGGGTCAGGTTAGGGTTGGGGTTGAGCTTAAGGTGTCCTCCTAGGGTTAGGGTTAGGTCTGTGGTTTGAGTTAGGCTTCAGGTTAGGTTAGGTTTGAACTTAGTTTGAGGGAGTAAGTTTAGGTCTACTGTTAGTTTTCGGTTCAGTGTTACGGTTGGAGATAGCGTCAGGAACAGGTTAGGGTTGTGGTTAAGCTTCAGGTGTCCGCCTAAGGTTAGGGTTAGGTCTATGGTTTGAGTTAGGCTTCAGGTTAGGTTAGGTTTGAACTTAGTTTGAGGGAGTAAGTTTAGGGCTACTGTTAATTTTTGGTTCAGTGTTACGGTTGGAGATAGCGTCAGGGTCTGGTTAGGGTTGTGGTTGAGTTTCAGGTGTCCGCCTAGGGTTAGGGTTAGGTCTATGGTTTGAGTTAGGCTTCAGGTTAGGTTAGGTTTGAACTTAGTTTGAGGGAGTAAGTTTAGGGCTACTGTTAGTTTTCGGGTAACTGTTACTGTTGGAGTTAGCGTCAGGGCCAGGTTAGGTTTGGGGTTGAGCTTAAGGTGTCCGCCTAGGGTTATGGTTAGGTGTATGGTTTGATTTAGGCTTCAGGATAGGTTAGGTTTGAACTCAGTTTGAGGGAGTAAGTTCAGGGCTACTGTTAGTTTTCGTTTAACTGTTACGGTTGGAGTAAGTGCAGGGTCAGGTTAGGGTAGGGGTTAAGCATAAGGTGTCCGCCTAGGGTTAGGGTTAGGTCTATGGTTTCATTTAGGCTTCAGGTTAGGTTAGGATTGAACTTAGTTTGAGGGAGTAAGTTTAGGGCTACTGTTAGTTTTCGGTTCAGTGTTCCGGTTGGATTTAGCCTCAGGGTCCGGTTAGGGTTGGGGTAAAGCTTAAGGTGTCCGCCTAGGGTTAGGGTTAGGTCTGTGGTTTGAGTTAGGCTTCACGTTAGGTTAGGTTTGAACTTAGTTTGAGGGAGTAAGTATAGGGCTACTGTTAGTTTTCGGTTCAGTGTTACGGTTGTAGATAGCGTCATGGTCAAGTTAGGGTTGGGGTTGAGATTCAGGTGTCCGCCTAGGGTTAGGGTTAGGTCTATGGTTTGAGTTAGGCTTCAGGTTAGGTTAGGTTTGAACTTAGTTTGAGGGAGTAAGTTTAGGCCTATTTTATTTTTTGGTTCATTGTTACGGTTGAATTTAGCCTCAGGGTCAGGTTAGGGTTGGGGTCAAGCTTAAGGTGTCTGCCTAGGGTTAGGGTTAGGTCTATTGTTTGAGTTAGGCTTCAGGTTAGGTTAGGTTTGAACTTAGTTTGAGGGAGTAAGTTTAGGGCTACTGTTAATTTTCGGTTCAGTGTTACGGTTGGACATAACGTGACGGTCAGGTTATGGTTGGGGTTGAGCTTAAGGTGTCCGCCTAGGGTTAGGGTTAGGTCTGTGGTTTGAGTTAGGCTTCAGGTTAGGTTAGGTTTGAACTTAGTTTGAGGGAGTAAGTTTAGGGCTACTGTCAGTTTTCGGTTAACTGTTACGGTTGGAGTAAGCGCCAGGGTCAGGTTAGGTTTGGGGTTGAGCTTAAGGTGTCCGCCTAGTGTTAGGGTTAGGTGTATGGTTTGATTTAGGCTTCAGGTTAGGTTAGGTTTGATCTTAGTTTGAGTGAGTAAGTTTAGGGCTACTGTTAGATTTTGGTTCAGTGTTACGGTTGGAGATAGCGTCATGGGCAGGTTAGGGTTGGAGTGGAGCTTAAGGTGTCCGCCTAGGGTTGGGTTTAGGTTAGTGGTTTGATTTAGGCTTCAGGTTAGGTTACGTTTGAACTTAGTTTGAGTGAGTAAGTTTAGGGCTACTGTTAGTTTTCGGTTCAGTGTTACGGTTGGAGTAAGAGTCAGGGTCAGGTTAGGGTTGGGGTTGAGCTTCAGGTGTCCGCCTATTGTTAGGGTTAGGTCTATGATTTGAGTTAGGCTTCAGGTTAGGTTAGGTTTGAACTTAGTTTGAGAGAGTAAGTTTAGGACTGCTCTTAGTTTTCGGTTCAGTGATATGGTTGGAGTTAGCCTGGAGGTCAGGTTAGGGTTGGGGTTGAGCTTAAGGTGTTCGCCTAGGGTTAGGGTTAGGTGTATGGTTTGATTTAGGCTTCAGGTTAAGTTAGTTTTGAACTTAGTTTGAGGGAGTAAGTTTAGGGATACTGTTAGTTTTCGGGAAACTGTTACGGTTGGAGTTAGCGTGAGGGCCAGGTTAGGGTTGGGGTTGAGATTTAGGTGTCCGCCTAGGGTTAGGGTTAGGTGTATGATTTGATTTAGGCTTCAGGTTAGGTTAGGTTTAAAGTTAGTTTGAGGGAGTCAGTTTAGGGCTACTGTTAGTTTTCGGTTAACTGTTACGGTTGGAGTAAGGGTCAGGGTCAGGTTAGGTTTGGGGTTGAGCTTAAGGTGTCCGCCTAGGGTTAGGGTTAGCTGTATGGTTTGATTTAGGCTTCAGCTTAGGTTAGGTTTGAACTTAGTTTGAGGGAGTAAGTTTAGGGCTACTGTTAGTTTTCGTTTAACTGTTACGGTTGGAGTAAGCGTCAGGGTCAGCTTAGGGTGGGGGTTAAGCATAAGGTGTCCGCCTAGGGTTAGGGTTAGGTCTATAGTTTCATTGAGGCTTCAGGTTAGGTTAGGATTGAACTTAGTTTGAGGGAGTAAGTTTAGGGCTACTGTTAGTTTTCGGTTCAGTGTTACGGTTGGAGATAGCGTCAGGGTCAAGTTAGGGTTGGGGTTGAGATTCAGGTGTCCGCCTAGGGTTAGGGTTAGGTCTATGGTTTGAGTTAGGCTTCAGGTTAGGTTAGGTTTGGACTTAGTTTGAGGGAATAAGTTTAGGCCTATTGTATTTTTCTGTTCATTGTTATGGTTGGACTTAGCCTCAGGGTCAGGTTAGGGTTGGGGTTAAACTTAGGGTGTCCGCCTAGGGTTAGGATTAGGTCTATTGTTTGAGTTAGGCTTCAGGTTAAGTTAGGTTTGAACTTAGTTTGAGGGAGTAAGTTTAGGGCTACTGTTAGTTTTCGTTTAACTGTTACGGTTGGAGTAAGGTCAGGGTCAGGTTAGGGTGGGGGTTAAGCATAAGGTGTCCGCCTAGGGTTCGGGTTGGGTCTATGATTTCATTTAGGCTTCAGGATAGGTTAGGATTGAACTTAGTTTGAGGGAGTAAGTTTAGGGCTACTGTTAGTTTTCGGTTCAGTATTACGTTTGGAGTTAGCGTGAGGGTCCGGTTAGGGTTGGTATTGAGCTTAAGGTGTCCGCCTAGGGTTAGGGTTAGGTCTGTGGTTTGAGTTTGGCTTCAGGTTAGGTTAGGTTTGAACTTAGTTTGAGGGAGTAAGTTTAGGGCTACTGTTAGTTTTCGGTTCAGTGTTACGGTTGGAGATAGCGTCAGGGTCAGGTTAGGGTTGGGGTTGAGCTTCAGGCGTCCGCCTAGGGTTAGGGTTAGGTCTATGGTTTGAGTTAGGCTTCAGGTTTGGTTAGGTTTGAACTTAGTTTTAGGGAGTAAGTTTAGGGCTACTGTTAGTTTTCGGTTCAGTGTTACGGTTGGAGTTACCGTGAGGGTCAGGTTAGGGTTGGGTTTGAACTTCAGGTGTCCGCTTAGGGTTAGGGTTAGGTGTATGGTTTGATTTAGGCTTCAGGTTAGGTTAGGTTTGAACTTAGTTTGAGGCAGTACGTTTAGGGCTACTGTTAGTTTTCGGTTAAGTGTTACGGTTGGAGTAAGCGTCAGGGTCAGGTTAGGTTTTGGGTTGAGCATAAGGTGTCCGCATAGGGTTAGGGTTAGGTGTATGGTTTGATTTAGGCTTCAGGTTAGGTTAGGTTGAACTTAGTTTGAGGGAGTAAGTTTAGGGCTACTGTTAGTTTTCGTTTAAGTGTTACGGTTGGAGTAAGCGTCAGGGTTAGGTTAGGGTGGGGGTTAAGCATAAGGTGTCCGCCTAGGGTTAGGGTTAGGTCTATGGTTTCATGTAGGCTTTAGGTTAGGTTAGGATTGAACTTAGTTTGAGGGAGTAAATTTAGGGCTACTGTTAGTTTTTGGTTCAGAGTTACGGTTGGATTTAACGTCAGGGTCAGGTTAGGGTTGGGGTTAAGCTTAAGGTGTCAGCCTAGGTTTAGGGTCAGGTCTGTGGTTTGAGTTAGGCTTCAGGTTAGGTTACGTTTGTACTTAGTTGGAGGGAGGGAGTTTAGGGCTACTGTTAGTTTTCGGTTCAGTGTTACGGTTGGAGTTAGCGTGAGGGTCAGGTTAGGGTTGGGGTTGAGCTTAAGGTGTCCGCCTAGGGTTAGGGTTAGGTCTGTGGTTTGAGTTAGGCTTCAGGTTAGGTTAGGTTTGAACTTAGTTTGAGGGAGTAAGTTTAGGTCTACTGTTAGTTTTCGGTTCAGTGTTACGGTTGGAGATAGCGTCAGGAACAGGTTAGGGTTGTGGTTAAGCTTCAGGTGTCCGCCTAAGGTTAGGGTTAGGTCTATGGTTTGAGTTAGGCTTCAGGTTATGTTAGGTTTGAACTTAGTTTGAGGGAGTAAGATTAGGGCTACTGTTAGTTTTTGGTTCAGTGTTACGGTTGGAGATAGCGTCAGGGTCTGGTTAGGGTTGTGGTTGAGTTTCAGGTGTCCGCCTAGGGTTAGGGTTAGGTCTATGGTTTGAGATAGGCTTCAGGTTAGGTTAGGTTTGAACTTAGTTTGAGGGAGTAAGTTTAGGGCTACTGTTAGTTTTCGGGTAACTGTTACTGTTGGAGTTAGCGTCAGGGCCAGGTTAGGTTTGGGGTTGAGCTTAAGGTGTCCGCCTAGGGTTATGGTTAGGTGTATGGTTTGATTTAGGCTTCAGGATAGGTTAGGTTTGAACTCAGTTTGAGGGAGTAAGTTTAGGGCTACTGTTAGTTTTCGTTTAACTGTTACGGTTGGCGTAAGTGCAGGGTCAGGTTAGGGTAGGGGTTAAGCATAAGGTGTCCGCCTAGGGTTAGGGTTAGGTCTATGGTTTCATTTAGGCTTCAGGTTAGGTTAGGATTGAACTTAGTTTGAGGGAGTAAGTTTAGGGCTACTGTTAGTTTTCGGTTCAGTGTTCCGGTTGGATTTAGCCTCAGGGTCCGGTTAGGTTTGGGGTAAAGCTTAAGGTGTCCGCCTAGGGTTAGGGTTAGGTCTATTGTTTGAGTTAGGCTTCAGGTTAGGTTAGGTTTGAACTTAGTTTGAGGGAGTAAGTTTAGGGCTACTGTTAGTTTTCGGTTCAGTGTTACGGTTGGAGTTAGCGTGAGGGTCAGGTTAGGGTTGGGGTTGAGCTTAAGGTGTCCTCCTAGGGTTAGGGTTAAGTCTGTGGTTTGAGTGAGGCTTCAGGTTACGTTAGGTTTGAACTTAGTTTGAGGGAGTAAGTTTAGGGCTACTGTTAGTTTTCGGTTCAGTGTTACGGTTGGAGATAGCGTCAGGGTCAGGTTAGGGTTGTGATTGAACTTCAGGTGTCCGCCTAGGGTTAGGGTTAGGTCTATGGTTTGAGTTAGGGACCAGGTTAGGGGAGGTTTGAATTAGTTTGAGGGAGTAAGTTTAGGGCTACTGTTAGTTTTCGGTTCAGTGTTACAGTTGGAGATAGCGTCAGGGTCTGGTTAGGGTTGTGGTTGAGTTTCAGGTGTCCGCCTAGGGTTAGTTTTAGGTCTATGGTTTGAGTTAGGCTTCAAGTTAGGTTAGGTTTGTAGTTAGTTTGAGGGAGTAAGTTTAGGGCTACTGTTAGTTTTCGGGTAACTGTTACTGTTGGAGTTAGCGTCAGGGCCAGGTTAGGGTTGGGGTTGAGCTTAAGGTGTCCGCCTAGGGTTAGGGTTAGGTCTATTGTTTGAGTTAGGCTTCAGGTTAGGTTAGGTTTGAACTTAGTTTGTGGGAGACAGTTTAGGGCTACTGTTAGTTTTCGTTTAACTGTTACGGTTGGAGTAAGCGTCAAGGTCAAGTTAGGGTGGGGGTTAAGCATAAGGTGTCCGCCTAGGGTTAGGGTTAGGTCTATGGTTTCATTTAGGCTTCAGGTTAGGTTAGGATAGAACTTAGTTTGAGGGAGTAAGTTTAGGGCAACTGTTAGTTTTCGGTTCAATGTTACGTTTGGAGTTAGCGTGAGGGTCCGGTTATGGTTTTGGTTGAGCTTAAGGTGTCCGCCTAGGGTTAGGGTTAGGTCTGTGGTTTGAGTTAGGCTTCAGGTTAGCTTAGGTTTGAACTTAGTTTGAGGGAGTAAGTTTAGGGCTACTGTTAGTTTTCGGTTCAGTGTTACGTTTGGAGATAGCGTCAGGGTCAGGTTAGGGTTGGGGTTGAGCTTCAGGTGTCCGCCTATTGTTAGGGTTAGGTCTATGATTTGATTTAGGCTTCAGGTTAGATTAGGTTTGAACTTAGTTTGAGCGAGTAAGTTTAGGGCTACTGTTAGTTTTTGGTTCAGTGTTATGGTTGGAGATAGCGTCATGGTCAAGTTAGGGGTGGGTTTGAGATTCAGGTGTCCGCCTAGGGTTAGGGTTAGGTCTATGGTTTGAGTCAGGCTTCAGGTTAGGTTAGGTTTGAACTTAGTTTGAGGGAGTAAGTTTAGGGCTACTGTTAGTTTTCGGTTAACTGTTACGGTTGGAGTAAGCGTCAGGGTCAGGTTAGGGTTGGGGTCAAGCTTAAGGTGTCCGCCTAGGGTTAGGGTTAGGTCTATTGTTTGAGTTAGGCTTCAGGTTAGGTTAGGTTTGAACTTAGTTTGAGGGAGTAAGTTTAGGGCTACTGTTAATTTTCGGTACAGTGTTACGGTTGGAGTTAGCGTGAGGGTCAGGTTAGGGTTGGGGTTGAGCTTAAGGTGTCCTCCTAGGGTTAGGGTTAGGTCTGTGGTTTGAGTGAGGCTTCAGGTTAGGTTAGGTTTGAACTTAGTTTGAGGGAGTAAGTTTAGGGCTACTGTTAGTTTTCGGTTCAGTGTTACGGTTGGAGATAGCGTCAGGGTCAGGTTAGGGTTGTGATTGAGCTTCAGGTGTCCGCCTAGGGTTAGGGTTAGGTCTATGGTTTGAGTTAGGGACCAGGTTAGGGTAGGTTTGAACTTAGTTTGAGGGAGTAAGTTTAGGGCTACTGTTAGTTTTCGGTTCAGTGTTACGGTTGGAGATAGCGTCAGGGTCAGGTTAGGGTTGTGATTGAGCTTCAGGTGTCCGCCTAGGGTTAGGGTTAGGTCTATGGTTTGAGTTAGGCTTCAAGTTAGGTTAGGTTTGAAGTTAGTTTGAGGGAGTAAGTTTAGGGCTACTGTTAGTTTTCGGGTAACTGTTACTGTTGGAGTTAGCGTCAGGGCCAGGTTAGGGTTGGGGTTGAGCTTAAGGTGTCCGCCTAGGGTTAGGGTTAGGTCTATTGTTTGAGTTAGGCTTCAGGTTAGGTTAGGTTTGAACTTAGTTTGTGGGAGACAGTTTAGGGCTACTGTTAATTTTCGTTTCAGTGTTACGGTTGGAGTAAGCGTCACGGTCAAGTTAGGGTGGGGGTTAAGCATAAGGTGTCCGCCTAGGGTTAGGGTTAGGTCTATGGTTTCATTTAGGCTTCAGGTTAGGTTAGGTTTGAACTTAGTTTGAGGGAGTAAGTTTAGGGCTACTGTTAGTTTTCTGTTCAATGTTTCGTTTGGAGTTAGCGTGAGGGTCCGGTTAGGGTTGGGGTTGAGCTTAAGGTGTCCGCCTAGGGTTAGGGTTAGGTCTATGGTTTGAGTTAGGCTTCAGGTTAGGTTAGGTTTGAACTTAGTTTGAGGGAGTAAGTTTAGGGCTACTGTTAGTTTTCGGTTCAGTGTTACGTTTGGAGATAGCGTCAGGGTCAGGTTAGGGTTGGGGTTGAGCTTCAGGTGTCCGCCTAGGGTTAGGGTTAGGTGTATGGTTTGAGTTAGGCTTCAGGTTAGGTTAGGTTTGAACTTAGTTTGAGGGATTAAGTTTAGGGCTACTGTTAGTTTTCGGTTCAGTGTTACGGTTGGAGTTAGCGTGAGGGTCAGGTTAGGGTTGGCTTTGAACTTCAGGTGTCTGCCTAGGGTTAGGGTTAGGTGTATGGTTTGATTTAGGCTTCAGGTTAGGTTAGGTTGGAACTTAGTTTGAGGCAGTAAGTTTAGGGCTACTGTTAGTTTTCGGGTTACTGTTACCGTTGGAGTTAGCGTCAGGGCCAAGTTAGGGTTGGGGTTGAGCTTAAGGTGTCCGCCTAGGGTTAGGGTTAGGAGTATGGTTTGATTTATGCTTCAGGTTAGGTTAGGTTTGAAGTTAGTTAGAGGGAGTAAGTTTAGGGCTACTGTTAGGTTTCGGTTAACTGTTATAGTTGGTGTAAGCGTCAGGGTCAGGTTAGGTTTGGGGTTAAGCTTAAGGTGTCCGCCTAGTGTTAGGGTTAGGTCTATTTTTTGAGTTATGCTTCAGGTTAGGTTAGGTTTGAACTTAGTTTGAGGGAGACAGTTTAGGGCTACTGTTAGTTTTCATTTAAGTGTTACGGTTGGAGTAAGCATCAGGGTCAGGTTAGGGTGGGGGTTAAGCATAAGGTGTCCGCCTAGGGTTGGGGTTATGTCTATGGTTTCATTTAGGCTTCAGGTTAGGTTAGGATTGAACTTAGATTGAGGGAGTAAGTTTAGGGCTACTGTTAGTTTTCGGTTCAATGTTACGTTTGGAGTTAGCGTGAGGTTCCGGTTAGTTTTGGGGTTGAGCTTAAGGTGTCCGCCTAGGGTTACGGTTACGTCTGTGGTTTGAATTAGGCTTCAGGTTAGGTTAGGTTTGAACTTAGTTTGAGGGAGTAAGTTTAGGGCTACTGTTAGTTTTCGGTTCAGTGTTACGGTTGGAGATAGCATCAGGGTCAGGTTAGGGTTGGGGTTGAACTTCAGGTGTCCGCCTAGGGTTAGGGTTAGGTCTATGGTTTGAGTTAGGCTTCAGGTTAGGTTAGGTTTGAACTTAGTTTGAGTGAGTAAGTTTAGGATTACTCTTAGTTATCGGTTCAGTGATATGGTTGGAGTTAGCCTGGAGGTCAGGTTAGGGTTGGGGTTGAGCTTAAGGTGTTCGCCTAGGGTTAGGGTTAGGTGTATGGTTTGATTTAGGCTTCAGGTTAAGTTAGGTTTGAACTTAGTTTGAGGGAGTAAGTTTAGGGCTACTGTTAGTTTTCGGGAAACTGTTACGGTTGGAGTTAGCGTGAGGGCCAGGTTAGGGTTGGGGTTGAGATTTAGGTGTCCGCCTAGGGTTAGGGTTAGCTGTATGGTTTGATTTAGGCTTCAGGTTAGGTTAGGTTTGAACTTAGTTTGAGGGAGTAAGTTTAGGGCTACTGTTAGTTTTCGTTTAACTGTTACGGTTGGAGTAAGCGTCAGGGTCAGCTTAGGGTGGGGGTTAAGCATAAGGTGTCCGCCTAGGGTTAGGGTTAGGTCTGTGGTTTGATTTAGGCTTCAGGTTAGGTTACGTTTGAACTTAGTTTGAGTGAGTATGTTTAGGGCTACTGTTAGTTTTCGGTTCAGTGTTACGGTTGGAGATAGCGTCAGGGTCAGGTTAGGGTTGGGGTTGAGCTCCAGGTGTCCGCCTATTGTTAGGGTTATGTCTATGATTTGAGTTAGGCTTCAGGTTAGGTTAGGTTTGAACTTAGTTTGAGCGAGTAAGTTTAGGGCTACTCTTACTTTTCGGTTCAGTGATATGGTTGGAGTTAGCCTGGAGGTCAGGTTAGGGTTGGGGTTGAGATTAAGGTGTCCGCCTAGGGATAGGGTTAGGTGTATGGTTTGATTTAGGCTTCAGGTTAGGTTAGGTTTGAACTTAGTTTGAGGGAGTAAGTTTAGGGCTACTGTTAGTTTTCGGGAAACTGTTACGGTTGGAGTTAGCTTCAGGGCCATGTTAGGGTTGGGGTTGAGATTAAGGTGTCCGCATAGGGTTAGGGTTAGGTTTATGGTTTGATTTAGGCTTCAGGTTAGGTTAGGTTTGATCTTTGTTTGAGGGAGTAAGTTTAGGGCTACTGTTAGTTTTCGTTTAACTGTTACGGTTGGAGTAAGCTTCAGGGTCAGGTTAGGGTGGGGGTTAAACATAAGGTGTCCGCCTAGGGTTAGGGTTAGGACTATGGTTTCATTTAGGCTTCAGGTTAGGTTAGGATTGAACTTAGTTTTTGGGAGTAAGTTTAGGGCTACTGTTAGTTTTCGGTTCACTGTTACGGTTGGAGATAGCGTCAGGGTCAGGTTAGGGTTGGGGTTGAGCTTCAGGTGTCCGCCTAGGGTTAGGGTTAGGTCTATGGTTTGAGTTAGGCTTCAGGTTTGGTTAGGTTTGAACTTAGTTTTAGGGAGTAAGTTTAGGGCTACTGTTAGTTTTCGGTTCAGTGTTACGGTTGGAGTTACCGTGAAGGTCAGGTTAGGGTTGGGTTTGAACTTCAGGTGTCCGCCTAGCGTTAGGGTTAGGTGTATGGTTTGATTTAGGCTTCAGGTTAGGTTAGGTTTGAACTTAGTTTGAGGCAGTAAGTTTAGGGCTACTGTTAGTTTTCGGTTAAGTGTTACGGTTGGAGTAAGCGTCAGGGTCAGGTTAGGTTTTGGGTTGAGCATAAGGTGTCCGCATAGGGTTAGGGTTAGGTGTATGGTTTGATTTAGGCTTCAGGTTAGGTTAGGTTGAACTTAGTTTGAGGGAGTAAGTTTAGGGCTACTGTTAGTTTTCGTTTAAGTGTTACGGTTGGAGTAAGCGTCTGGGTTAGGTTAGGGTGGGGGTTAAGCATAAGGTGTCCGCCTAGGGTTAGGGTTAGGTCTATGGTTTCATTTAGGCTTTAGGTTAGGTTAGGATTGAACTTAGTTTGAGGGAGTAAGTTTAGGGCTACTGTTAGTTTTTGGTTCAGTGTTACGGTTGGATTTAACGTCAGGGTCAGGTTAGGGTTGGGGTTAAGCTTAAGGTGTCAGCCTAGGGTTAGGGTTAGGTGTACGGTTTGATTTTGGCTTCTGGTTAGGTTAGGTTTGAACTTAGTTTGAGGGAGTAAGTTTAGGGCTACTGTTAGTTTTCGGGTAACTGTTACGGTTGGAGTTAGCCTCAGGGTCAGGTTAGGGTTGGGGTTGAGCTTAATGTGTCCGCCTAGTGTTAGGGTTAGGTGTATGGTTTGATTTAGTCTTCAGGTTAGGTTAGGTTTGAAGTTAGTTTCAGAGAGTAAGTTTAGGGCTACTGTTAGTTTTCGGTTAACTGTTACAGTTGGAGTAAGCGTCAGGGTCAGGTTTGGGTTGGGGTTAAGCATAAGGTGTCCGCCTAGAGTTAGGGTTAGGTCTATGGTTTCATTTAGGCTTCAGGTTAGGTTAGAATTGAACTTAGTTTGAGGGAGTAAGTTTATGGCTACTGTTAGTTTTCGGTTCAGTATTATGGTTGGAGTTAGCGTCAGGGTCAGGTTAGCGTTGGGGTTAGCTTGAGGTGTCCGTCTAGGGTTAGGGTTAGATCCATGGTTTGATTTAGGCTCCAGGTTAGGTTACATTTGAACTTAGTTTGAGTGAGTAAGTTTAGGGCTACTGTTAGTTTTCGGTTCAGTGTTACGGTTGGAGATAGCATCAGGGTCAGGTTAGGGTTGGAATTGAGCTTAAGGTGTCCGCCTTGGGTTAGGGTTAGGTCTGTGGTTTGATTTAGGCTTCAGGTTAGGTTACGTTTGAACTTAGTTTGAGTGAGTATGTTTAGGGCTACTGTTAGTTTTCGGTTCAGTGTTACGGTTGCAGATAGCGTCAGGGTCAGGTTAGGGTTGGGGTTGAGCTCCAGGTGTCCGCCTATTGTTAGGTTTATGTCTATGATTTGAGTTAGGCTTCAGGTTAGGTTAGGTTTGAACTTAGTTTTAGCGAGTAAGTTTAGGGCTACTCTTAGTTTTCGGTTCAGTGATATGGTTGGAGTTAGCCTGGAGGTCAGGTTAGGGTTGGGGTTGAGCTTAAGGTGTCCGCCGAGGGATAGGGTTAGGTGTATGGTTTGATTTAGGCTTCAGGTTAGGTTAGGTTTGAACTTAGTTTGAGGGAGTAAGTTTAGGGCTACTGTTAGTTTTCGGGAAACTGTTACAGTTGGAATTAGCTTCAGGGCCAGGTTAGGGTTGGGGTTGAGATTAAGGTGTCCGCCTAGGGTTAGGGTTAGGTTTATGGTTTGATTTAGGCTTCAGGTTAGGTTAGGTTTGATCTTTGTTTGAGGGAGTAAGTTTAGGGCTATTGTTAGTTTTCGTTTAACTGTTACGGTTGGAGTAAGTGTCAGGGTCAGGTTAGGGTGGGGGTTAAACATAAGGTGTCCGCCTAGGGTTAGGGTTAGGACTATGGTTTCATTTAGGCTTCAGGTTAGGTTAGGATTGAACTTAGTTTTTGGGAATAAGTTTAGGGCTACTGTTAGTTTTCGTTTCAGTGTTACGGTTGGATTTAGCCTCAGGGTCAGGTTAGGGTTGGGGTTAAGCTTAAGGTGTCCGCCTAGGGTTAGAGTTAGGTCTATTGTTTGAGTTAGGCTTCAGGCTAGGTTAGGTTTGAACTTAGTTTGAGTGAGTAAGTTTAGGGCTACTGTTAGTTTTCGTTTAACTGTTACGGTTGGAGTAAGCGTCAGGGTCAGGTTAGTGTGGGGGTTAAGCATAAGGTGTCCACCTAGGGTTAGGGTTAGGTCTATGGTTTCATTTAGGCTTCAGGTTAGGTTAGGATTGAACTTAGTTTGAGGGAGTAAGTTTAGGGCTACTGTTAGTTTTCGGTTCAGTTTTACGTTTGGAGTTAGCGTGAGGGTCCGGATAGGTTTGGTGTTGAGCTTAAGGTGTCCGCTTAGGGTTAGGGTTAGGTCTGTGGTTTGAGTTAGGCTTCAGGTTAGGTTAGGTTTGAACTTAGTTTGAGGGAGTAAGTTTAGGGCTACTGTTACTTTTCGGTTCAGTGTTACGGTTGGAGTTAGCGTGAGGGTCAGGTTAGGGTTGGGGTTGAGCTTAAGGTGTCCGCCTAGGGTAAGGGTTAGGTCTGTGGTTTGAGTTAGGCTTCAGGTTAGGTTAGGTTTGAACTTAGTTTGAGGGAGTAAGTTTAGGGCTACTGTTAGTTTTCGGTTCAGTGTTACGGTTGGAGATTGCGTCAGGGTCAGGTTAGGGTTGTGGTTGAGCTTCAGGTATCCGCCTAGGGTTAGGGTTAGGTCTATTGTTTGAGTTAGTCTTCAGGTTAGGTCAGGTTTGAACTTAGTTTGAGGGAGTAAGTTTATGGCTACTGTTACTATTCGGTTCAGTGTTATGGTTGGAGTTAGCGTGACGGTGAGGTTAGGGTTGGTGTTGAGCTTAAGGTGTCCGCCTAGGTTTAGGGTCAGGTCTGTGGTTTGAGTTAGGCTTCAGGTTAGGTTACGTTTGTACTTAGTTGGAGGGAGTGAGTTTAGGGCTACTGTTAGTTTTCGGTTCAGTGTTACGGTTGGAGTTAGCGTGAGGGTCAGGTTAGGGTTGGGGTTGAGCTTAAGGTGTCCGCCTAGGGTTAGCGTTAGGTCTGTGGTTTGAGTTAGGCTTCAGGTTAGGTTAGGTTTGAACTTAGTTTGAGGGAGTAAGTTTAGGTCTACTGTTAGTTTTCGGTTCAGTGTTACGGTTGGAGATAGCGTCAGGAACAGGTTAGGGTTGTGGTTAAGCTTCAGGTGTCCGCCTAAGGTTAGGGTTAGGTCTATGGTTTGAGTTAGGCTTCAGGTTAGGTTAGGTTTGAACTTAGTTTGAGGGAGTAAGATTAGGGCTACTGTTAGTTTTTGGTTCAGTGTTACGGTTGGAGATAGCGTCAGGGTCTGGTTAGGGTTGTGGTTGAGTTTCAGGTGTCCGCCTAGGGTTAGGGTTAGGTCTATGGTTTGAGTTAGGCTTCAGGTTAGGTTAGGTTTGAACTTAGTTTGAGGGAGTAAGTTTAGGGCTACTGTTAGTTTTCGGGTAACTGTTACTGTTGGAGTTAGCGTCAGGGCCAGGTTAGGTTTGGGGTTGAGCTTAAGGTGTCCGCCTAGGGTTATGGTTAGGTGTATGGTTTGATTTAGGCTTCAGGATAGGTTAGGTTTGAACTCAGTTTGAGGGAGTAAGTTTAGGGCTACTGTTAGTTTTCGTTTAACTGTTACGGTTGGAGTAAGTGCAGGGTCAGGTTAGGGTAGGGGTTAAGCATAAGGTGTCCGCCTAGGGTTAGGGTTAGGTCTATGGTTTCATTTAGGCTTCAGGTTAGGTTAGGATTGAACTTAGTTTGAGGGAGTAAGTTTAGGGCTACTGTTAGTTTTCGGTTCAGTGTTCCGGTTGGATTTAGCCTCAGGGTCCGGTTAGGGTTGGGGTAAAGCTTAAGGTGTCCGCCTAGGGTTAGGGTTAGGTCTATTGTTTGAGTTAGGCTTCAGGTTAGGTTAGGTTTGAACTTAGTTTGAGGGAGTAAGTTTAGGGCTACTGTTAGTTTTCGGTTCAGTGTTACGGTTGGAGTTAGCGTGAGGGTCAGGTTAGGGTTGGGGTTGAGCTTAAGGTGTCCGCCTAGGGTTAGGGTTAGGTCTGTGGTTTGAGTTAGGCTTCACGTTAGGTTAGGTTTCAACTTAGTTTGAGGGAGTAAGTATAGGGCTACTCTTAGTTTTCGGTTCAGTGTTACGGTTGGAGATAGCGTCATGGTCAAGTTAGGGTTGGGGTTGAGATTCAGGTGTCCGCCTAGGGTTAGGGTTAGGTCTATGGTTTGAGTTAGGCTTCAGGTTAGGTTAGGTTTGAACTTAGTTTGAGGGAGTAAGTTTAGGCCTATTTTATTTTTTGGTTCTTTGTTACGGTTGAATTTAGCCTCAGGGTCAGGTTAGGGTTGGGGTCAAGCTTAAGGTGTCTGCCTAGGGTTAGGGTTAGGTCTGTGGTTTGAGTTAGGCTTCAGGTTAGGTTAGGTTTGAACTTAGTTTGAGGGAGTAAGTTTAGGGCTACTGTCAGTTTTCGGTTAACTGTTACGGTTGGAGTAAGCGCCAGGGTCAGGTTAGGTTTGGGGTTGAGCTTAAGGTGTCCGCCTAGTGTTAGGGTTAGGTCTATGGTTTGATTTAGGCTTCAGGTTAGGTTAGGTTTGATCTTAGTTTGAGTGAGTAAGTTTAGGGCTACTGTTAGATTTTGGTTCAGTGTTACGGTTGGAGATAGCATCATGGTCAGGTTAGGGTTGGAGTGGAGCTTAAGGTGTCCGCCTAGGGTTGGGTTTAGGTTAGTGGTTTGATTTAGGCTTCAGGTTAGGTTACGTTTGAACTTAGTTTGAGTGAGTAAGTTTAGGGCTACTGTTAGTTTTCGGTTCAGTGTTACGGTTGGAGATAGCGTCAGGGTCAGGTTAGGGTTGGGGTTGAGCTTCAGGTGTCCGCCTATTGTTAGGGTTAGGTCTATGATTTGAGTTAGGCTTCTGGTTAGGTTAGGTTTGCACTTAGTTTGAGAGAATAAGTTTAGGACTACTCTTAGTTTTCGGTTCAGTGATATGGTTGGAGTTAGCCTGGAGGTCAGGTTAGGGTTGGGGTTGAGCTTAAGGTGTTCGCCTAGGGTTAGGGTTAGGTGTATGGTTTGATTTAGGCTTCAGGTTAAGTTAGGTTTGAACTTAGTTTGAGGGAGTAAGTTTAGGGCTACTGTTAGTTTTCGGGAAACTGTTACGGTTGGAGATAGCGTGAGGGCCAGGTTAGGGTTGGGGTTGAGATTTAGGTGTCCGCCTAGGGTTAGGGTTAGGTGTATGATTTGATTTAGGCTTCAGGTTAGGTTAGGTTTAAAGTTAGTTTGAGGGAGTCAGTTTAGGGCTACTGTTAGTTTTCGGTTAACTGTTACGGTTGGAGTAAGCATCAGGGTCAGGTTAGGTTTGGGGTTGAGCTTAAGGTGTCCGCCTAGGGTTAGGGTTAGCTGTATGGTTTGATTTAGGCTTCAGGTTAGGTTAGGTTTGAACTTAGTTTGAGGGAGTAAGTTTAGGGCTACTGTAAGTTTTCGTTTAACTGTTACGATTGGAGTAAGTGTCAGGGTCAGCTTAGGGTGGGGGTTAAGCATAAGGTGTCCGCCTAGGTTTAGGGTTAGGTCTATGGTTTCATTGAGGCTTCAGGTTAGGTTAGGATTGAACTTAGTTTGAGGGAGTAAGTTTAGGGCTACTGTTAGTTTTCGGTTCAGTGTTACGATTGGAGTTAGCGTGAGGGTAAGGTTAGGGTTGGGGTTGAGCTTAAGGTGTCCGCCTAGGGTTAGGGTTAGGTCTGGGTTTGTGTTAGACTTCAGGTTATGTTAGGTTTGAACTTAGTTTGAAGGAGTAAGTTTAGGGCTACTGTTAGTTTTCGGTTCAGTGTTACGGTTGGAGATAGCGTCAGGGTCAAGTTAGGGTTGGGGTTGAGATTCAGGTGTCCGCCTAGGGTTAGGGTTAGGTCTGTGGTTTGATTTAGGCTTCAGGTTAGGTTACGTTTGAACTTAGTTTGAGTGAGTATGTTTAGGGCTACTGTTAGTTTTCGGTTCAGTGATATGGTTGGAGTTAGCCTGGAGGTCAGGTTAGGGTTGGGGTTGAGCTTAAGGTGTCCGCCGAGGGATAGGGTTAGGTGTATGGTTTGATTTAGGCTTCAGGTTAGGTTAGGTTTGAACTTAGTTTGAGGGAGTAAGTTTAGGTCTACTGTTAGTTTTCGGGAAACTGTTACGGTTGGAGTTAGCTTCAGGGCCAGGTTAGGGTTGGGGTTGAGCTTCAGGTGTCCGCCTAGGGTTAGGGTTAGGTTTATGGTTTGATTTAGGCTTCAGGTTAGGTTAGGTTTGATCTTTGTTTGAGGGAGTAAGTTTAGGGCTACTGTTAGTTTTCGTTTAACTGTTACGGTTGGAGTAAGCGTCAGGGTCAGGTTAGGGTGGGGGTTAAACATAAGGTGTCCGCCTAGGGTTAGGGTTAGGACTATGGTTTCATTTAGGCTTTTGGTTAGGTTAGGATTGAACTTAGTTTTTGGGAGTAAGTTTAGGGCTACTGTTAGTTTTCGGTTCAGTGTTACGGTTGGAGATAGCGTCAGGGTCAGGTTAGGGTTGGGGTTGAGCTTCAGGTGTCCGCCTAGGGTTAGGGTTAGGTCTATGGCTTGAGTTAGGCTTCAGGTTTGGTTAGGTTTGAACTTAGTTTTAGGGAGTAAGTTTAGGGCTACTGTTAGTTTTCGGTTCAGTGTTACGGTTGGAGTTTCCGTGAAGGTCAGGTTAGGGTTGGGTTTGAACTTCAGGTGTCCGCCTAGCGTTAGGGTTAGGTGTATGGTTTGATTTAGGCTTCAGGTTAGGTTAGGTTTGAACTTAGTTTGAGGCAGTAAGTTTAGGGCTACTGTTAGTTTTCGGTGAAGTGTTACGGTTGGAGTAAGCGTCAGGGTCAGGTTAGGTTTTGGGTTGAGCATAAGGTGTCCGCCTAGGGTTAGGGTTAGGTCTATGGTTTCATTTAGGCTTTAGGTTAGGTTAGGATTGAACTTAGTTTGAGGGAGTAAGTTTAGGGCTACTGTTAGTTTTTGTTCAGTGTTACGGTTGGATTTAACGTCAGGGTCAGGTTAGGGTTGGGGTTAAGCTTAAGGTGTCAGCCTAGGGTTAGGGTTAGGTGTATGGTTTGATTTTGGCTTCTGGTTAGGTTAGGTTTGAACTTAGTTTGAGGGAGTAAGTTTAGGGCTACTGTTAGTTTTCGGGTAACTGTTACGGTTGGAGTTAGCCTCAGGGTCAGGTTAGGGTTGGGGTGAGCTTAATGTGTCCGCCTAGTGTTAGGGTTAGGTGTATGGTTTGATTTAGGCTTCAGGTTAGGTTAGGTTTGAAGTTAGTTTCAGAGAGTAAGTTTAGGGCTACTGTTAGTTTTCGGTTAACTGTTACAGTTGGAGTAAGCGTCAGGGTCAGGTTTGGGTTGGGGTTAAGCATAAGGTGTCCGCCTAGGGTTAGGGTTAGGTCTATGGTTTCATTTAGGCTTCAGGTTAGGTTAGAATTGAACTTAGTATGAGGGAGTAAGTTTATGGCTACTGTTAGTTTTCGGTTCAGTATTATGGTTGGAGTTAGCGTCAGGGTCAGGTTAGCGTTGGGGTTAGCTTGAGGTGTCCGTCTAGGGTTAGGGTTAGATCCATGGTTTGATTTAGGCTCCAGGTTAGGTTACATTTGAACTTAGTTTGAGTGAGTAAGTTTAGGGCTACTGTTAGTTTTCGGTTCAGTGTTACGGTTGGAGATAGCATCAGGGTCAGGTTAGGGTTGGAGTTGAGCTTAAGGTGTCCGCCTTGGGTTAGGGTTAGGTCTGTGGTTTGATTTAGGCTTCAGGTTAGGTTACGTTTGAACTTAGTTTGAGTGAGTATGTTTAGGGCTACTGTTAGTTTTCGGTTCAGTGTTACGGTTGCAGATAGCGTCAGGGTCAGGTTAGGGTTGGGGTTGAGCTCCAGGTGTCCGCCTATTGTTAGGTTTATGTCTATGATTTGAGTTAGGCTTCAGGTTAGGTTAGGTTTGAACTTAGTTTTAGCGAGTAAGTTTAGGGCTACTCTTAGTTTTCGGTTCAGTGATATGGTTGGAGTTAGCCTGGAGGTCAGGTTAGGGTTGGGGTTGAGCTTAAGGTGTCCGCCGAGGGATAGGGTTAGGTGTATGGTTTGATTTAGGCTTCAGGTTAGGTTAGGTTTGAACTTAGTTTGAGGGAGTAAGTTTAGGGCTACTGTTAGTTTTCGGGAAACTGTTACAGTTGGAGTTAGCTTCAGGGCCAGGTTAGGGTTGGGGTTGAGATTAAGGTGTCCGCCTAGGGTTAGGGTTAGGTTTATGGTTTGATTTAGGCTTCAGGTTAGGTTAGGTTTGATCTTTGTTTGAGGGAGTAAGTTTAGGGCTACTGTTAGTTTTCGTTTAACTGTTACGGTTGGAGTAAGCGTCAGGGTCAGGTTAGGGTGGGGGTTAAACATAAGGTGTCCGCCTAGGGTTAGGGTTAGGACTATGGTTTCATTTAGGCTTCAGGTTAGGTTAGGATTGAACTTAGTTTTTGGGAGTAAGTTTAGGGCTACTGTTAGTTTTCGTTTCAGTGTTACGGTTGGATTTAGCCTCAGGGTCAGGTTAGGGTTGGGGTTAAGCTTAAGGTGTCCGCCTAGGGTTAGAGTTAGGTCTATTGTTTGAGTTAGGCTTCAGGCTAGGTTAGGTTTGAACTTAGTTTGAGTGAGTAAGTTTAGGGCTACTGTTAGTTTTCGTTTAACTGTTATGGTTGGAGTAAGCGTCAGGGTCAGGTTAGTGTGGGGGTTAAGCATAAGATGTCCACCTAGGGTTAGGGTTAGGTCTATGGTTTCATTTAGGCTTCAGGTTAGGTTAGGATTGAACTTAGTTTGAGGGAGTAAGTTTAGGGCTACTGTTAGTTTTCGGTTCAGTTTTACGTTTGGAGTTAGCGTGAGGGTCCGGATAGGGTTGGTGTTGAGCTTAAGGTGTCCGCTTAGGGTTAGGGTTAGGTCTGTGGTTTGAGTTAGGCTTCAGGTTAGGTTAGGTTTGAACTTAGTTTGAGGGAGTAAGTTTAGGGCTACTGTTAGTTTTCGGTTCAGTGTTACGGTTGGAGATTGCGTCAGGGTCAGGTTAGGGTTGGGGTTGAGCTTCAGGTATCCGCCTAGGGTTAGGGTTAGGTCTATTGTTTGAGTTAGGCTTCAGGTTAGGTCAGGTTTGAACTTAGTTTGAGGGAGTAAGTTTATGGCTACTGTTACTATTCGGTTCAGTGTTATGGTTGGAGTTAGCGTGACGGTCAGGTTAGGGTTGGTGTTGAGCTTAAGGTGTCCGCCTAGGTTTAGGGTCAGGTCTGTGGTTTGAGTTAGGCTTCAGGTTAGGTTAGGTTTGTACTTAGTTGGAGGGAGTGAGTTTAGGGCTACTGTTAGTTTTCGGTTCAGTGTTACGGTTGGAGTTAGCATGAGGGTCAGGTTAGGGTTGGGGTTGAGCTTAAGGTGTCCGCCTAGGGTTAGGGTTAGGTCTGTGGTTTGAGTTAGGCTTCAGGTTAGGTTAGGTTTGAACTTAGTTTGAGGGAGTAAGTTTAGGTCTACTGTTAGTTTTCGGTTCAGTGTTACGGTTGGAGATAGCGTCAGGAACAGGTTAGGGTTGTGGTTAAGCTTCAGGTGTCCGCCTAAGGTTAGGGTTAGGTCTATGGTTTGAGTTAGGCTTCAGGTTAGGTTAGGTTTGAACTTAGTTTGAGGGAGTAAGTTTAGGGCTACTGTTAGTTTTCGGTTCAGTGTTACGGTTGGAGATAGCGTCAGGGTCTGGTTAGGGTTGTGGTTGAGTTTCAGGTGTCCGCCTAGGGTTAGGGTTAGGTCTATGGTTTGAGTTAGGCTTCAGGTTAGGTTAGGTTTGAACTTAGTTTGAGGGAGTAAGTTTAGGGCTACTGTTAGTTTTCGGGTAACTGTTACTGTTCGAGTTAGCGTCAGGGCCAGGTTAGGTTTGGGGTTGAGCTTAAGGTGTCCTCCTAGCGTTAGGGTTAGGTGTATGGTTTGATTTAGGCTTCAGGATAGGTTAGGTTTGAACTCAGTTTGAGGGAGTAAGTTTAGGGCTACTGTTAGTTTTCGTTTAACTGTTACGGTTGGAGTAAGTGCAGGTTCAGGTTAGGGTAGGGGTTAAGCATAAGGTGTCCGCCTAGGGTTAGGGTTAGGTCTATGGTTTCATTTAGGCTTCAGGTTAGGTTAGGATTGAACTTAGTTTGAGGGAGTAAGTTTAGGGCTACTGTTAGTTTTCGGTTCAGTGTTCCGGTTGGATTTAGCCTCAGGGTCCGGTTAGGGTTGGGGTAAAGCTTAAGGTGTCCGCCTAGGGTTAGGGTTAGGTCTATTGTTTGAGTTAGGCTTCAGGTTAGGTTAGGTTTGAACTTAGTTTGAGGGAGTAAGTTTAGGGCTACTGTTAGTTTTCGGTTCAGTGTTACGGTTGGAGTTAGCGTGAGGGTCAGGTTAGGGTTGGGGTTGAGCTTAAGGTGTCCGCCTAGGGTTAGGGTTAGGTCTGTGGTTTGAGTTAGGCTTCACGTTAGGTTAGGTTTGAACTTAGTTTTAGGGAGTAAGTATAGGGCTACTGTTAGTTTTCGGTTCAGTGTTACGGTTGGAGATAGCGTCATGGTCAAGTTAGGGTTGGGGTTGAGATTCAGGTGTCCGCCTAGGGTTAGGGTTAGGTCTATGGTTTGAGTTAGGCTTCAGGTTAGGTTAGGTTTGAACTTAGTTTGAGGGAGTAAGTTTAGGCCTATTTTATTTTTTGGTTCATTGTTACGGTTGAATTTAGCCTCAGGGTCAGGTTAGGGTTGGGGTCAAGCTTAAGGTGTCTGCCTAGGGTTAGGGTTAGGTCTATTGTTTGAGTGAGGCTTCAGGTAAGGTTAGGTTTGAACTTAGTTTGAGGGAGTAAGTTTAGGGCTACTGTTAGTTTTCGTTTAACTGTTATGGTTGGAGTAAGCGTCAGGGTCAGGTTAGTGTGGGGGTTAAGCATAAGATGTCCACCTAGGGTTAGGGTTAGGTCTATGGTTTCATTTAGGCTTCAGGTTAGGTTAGGATTGAACTTAGTTTGAGGGAGTAAGTTTAGGGCTACTGTTAGTTTTCGGTTCAGTTTTACGTTTGGAGTTAGCGTGAGGGTCCGGATAGGGTTGGTGTTGAGCTTAAGGTGTCCGCTTAGGGTTAGGGTTAGGTCTGTGGTTTGAGTTAGGCTTCAGGTTAGGTTAGGTTTGAACTTAGTTTGAGGGAGTAAGTTTAGGGCTACTGTTAGTTTTCGGTTCAGTGTTACGGTTGGAGATTGCGTCAGGGTCAGGTTAGGGTTGGGGTTGAGCTTCAGGTATCCGCCTAGGGTTAGGGTTAGGTCTATTGTTTGAGTTAGGCTTCAGGTTAGGTCAGGTTTGAACTTAGTTTGAGGGAGTAAGTTTATGGCTACTGTTACTATTCGGTTCAGTGTTATGGTTGGAGTTAGCGTGACGGTCAGGTTAGGGTTGGTGTTGAGCTTAAGGTGTCCGCCTAGGTTTAGGGTCAGGTCTGTGGTTTGAGTTAGGCTTCAGGTTAGGTTAGGTTTGTACTTAGTTGGAGGGAGTGAGTTTAGGGCTACTGTTAGTTTTCGGTTCAGTGTTACGGTTGGAGTTAGCGTGAGGGTCAGGTTAGGGTTGGGGTTGAGCTTAAGGTGTCCGCCTAGGGTTAGGGTTAGGTCTGTGGTTTGAGTTAGGCTTCAGGTTAGGTTAGGTTTGAACTTAGTTTGAGGGAGTAAGTTTAGGTCTACTGTTAGTTTTCGGTTCAGTGTTACGGTTGGAGATAGCGTCAGGAACAGGTTAGGGTTGTGGTTAAGCTTCAGGTGTCCGCCTAAGGTTAGGGTTAGGTCTATGGTTTGAGTTAGGCTTCAGGTTAGGTTAGGTTTGAACTTAGTTTGAGGGAGTAAGTTTAGGGCTACTGTTAGTTTTCGGTTCAGTGTTACGGTTGGAGATAGCGTCAGGGTCTGGTTAGGGTTGTGGTTGAGTTTCAGGTGTCCGCCTAGGGTTAGGGTTAGGTCTATGGTTTGAGTTAGGCTTCAGGTTAGGTTAGGTTTGAACTTAGTTTGAGGGAGTAAGTTTAGGGCTACTGTTAGTTTTCGGGTAACTGTTACTGTTCGAGTTAGCGTCAGGGCCAGGTTAGGTTTGGGGTTGAGCTTAAGGTGTCCTCCTAGCGTTAGGGTTAGGTGTATGGTTTGATTTAGGCTTCAGGATAGGTTAGGTTTGAACTCAGTTTGAGGGAGTAAGTTTAGGGCTACTGTTAGTTTTCGTTTAACTGTTACGGTTGGAGTAAGTGCAGGTTCAGGTTAGGGTAGGGGTTAAGCATAAGGTGTCCGCCTAGGGTTAGGGTTAGGTCTATGGTTTCATTTAGGCTTCAGGTTAGGTTAGGATTGAACTTAGTTTGAGGGAGTAAGTTTAGGGCTACTGTTAGTTTTCGGTTCAGTGTTCCGGTTGGATTTAGCCTCAGGGTCCGGTTAGGGTTGGGGTAAAGCTTAAGGTGTCCGCCTAGGGTTAGGGTTAGGTCTATTGTTTGAGTTAGGCTTCAGGTTAGGTTAGGTTTGAACTTAGTTTGAGGGAGTAAGTTTAGGGCTACTGTTAGTTTTCGGTTTAGTGTTACGGTTGGAGTTAGCGTGAGGGTCAGGTTAGGGTTGGGGTTGAGCTTAAGGTGTCCGCCTAGGGTTAGGGTTAGGTCTGTGGTTTGAGTTAGGCTTCACGTTAGGTTAGGTTTTAACTTAGTTTTAGGGAGTAAGTATAGGGCTACTGTTAGTTTTCGGTTCAGTGTTACGGTTGGAGATAGCGTCATGGTCAAGTTAGGGTTGGGGTTGAGATTCAGGTGTCCGCCTAGGGTTAGGGTTAGGTCTATGGTTTGAGTTAGGCTTCAGGTTAGGTTAGGTTTGAACTTAGTTTGAGGGAGTAAGTTTAGGCCTATTTTATTTTTTGGTTCATTGTTACGGTTGAATTTAGCCTCAGGGTCAGGTTAGGGTTGGGGTCAAGCTTAAGGTGTCTGCCTAGGGTTAGGGTTAGGTCTATTGTTTGAGTTAGGCTTCAGGTTAGGTTAGGTTTGAACTTAGTTTGAGGGAGTAAGTTTAGGGCTACTGTTAATTTTCGGTTCAGTGTTACGGTTGGAGATAGCGTGACGGTCAGGTTATGGTTGGGGTTGAGCTTAAGGTGTCCGCCTAGGGTTAGGGTTAGGTCTGTGGTTTGAGTTAGGCTTCAGGTTAGGTTAGGTTTGAACTTAGTTTGAGGGAGTAAGTTTAGGGCTACTGTCAGTTTTCGGTTAACTGTTACGGTTGGAGTAAGCGCCAGGGTCAGGTTAGGTTTGGGGTTGAGCTTAAGGTGTCCGCCTAGTGTTAGGGTTAGGTGTATGGTTTGATTTAGGCTTCAGGTTAGGTTAGGTTTGATCTTAGTTTGAGTGAGTAAGTTTAGGGCTACTGTTAGATTTTGGTTCAGTGTTACGGTTGGAGATAGCGTCATGGGCAGGTTAGGGTTGGAGTGGAGCTTAAGGTGTCCGCCTAGGGTTGGGTTTAGATTAGTGGTTTGATTTAGGCTTCAGGTTAGGTTACGTTTGAACTTAGTTTGAGTGAGTAAGTTTAGGGCTACTGTTAGTTTTCGGTTCAGTGTTACGGTTGGAGATAGCGTCAGGGTCAGGTTAGGGTTGGGGTTGAGCTTCAGGTGTCCGCCTATTGTTAGCGTTAGGTCTATGATTTGAGTTAGGCTTCAGGTTAGGTTAGGTTTGAACTTAGTTTGAGAGAGTAAGTTTAGGACTACTCTTAGTTTTCGGTTCAGTGATATGGTTGGAGTTAGCCTGGAGGTCAGGTTAGGGTTGGGGTTGAGCTTAAGGTGTTCGCCTAGGGTTAGGGTTAGGTGTATGGTTTGATTTAGGCTTCAGGTTAAGTTAGTTTTGAACTTAGTTTGAGGGAGTAAGTTTAGGGCTACTGTTAGTTTTCGGGAAACTGTTACGGTTGGAGTTAGCGTGAGGGCCAGGTTAGGGTTGGGGTTGAGATTTAGGTGTCCGCCTAGGGTTAGGGTTAGGTGTATGATTTGATTTAGGCTTCAGGTTAGGTTAGGTTTAAAGTTAGTTTGAGGGAGTCAGTTTAGGGCTACTGTTAGTTTTCGGTTAACTGTTACGGTTGGAGTAAGCGTCAGGGTCAGGTTAGGTTTGGGGTTGAGCTTAAGGTGTCCGCCTAGGGTTAGGGTTAGCTGTATGGTTTGATTTAGGCTTCAGCTTAGGTTAGGTTTGAACTTAGTTTGAGGGAGTAAGTTTAGGGCTACTGTTAGTTTTCGTTTAACTGTTACGGTTGGAGTAAGCGTCAGGGTCAGCTTAGGGTGGGGGTTAAGCATAAGGTGTCCGCCTAGGGTTAGGGTTAGGTCTATAGTTTCATTGAGGCTTCAGGTTAGGTTAGGATTGAACTTAGTTTGAGGGAGTAAGTTTAGGGCTACTGTTAGTTTTCCGTTCAGTGTTACGGTTGGAGATAGCGTCAGGGTCAAGTTAGGGTTGGGGTTGAGATTCAGGTGTCCGCCTAGGGTTAGGGTTAGGTCTATGGTTTGAGTTAGGCTTCAGGTTAGGTTAGGTTTGGACTTAGTTTGAGGGAATAAGTTTAGGCCTATTGTATTTTTCGGTTCATTGTTATGGTTGGATTTAGCCTCAGGGTCAGGTTAGGGTTGGGGTTAAACTTAGGGTGTCCGCCTAGGGTTAGGATTAGGTCTATTGTTTGAGTTAGGCTTCAGGTTAAGTTAGGTTTGAACTTAGTTTGAGGGAGTAAGTTTAGGGCTACTGTTAGTTTTCGTTTAACTGTTACGGTTGGAGTAAGGTCAGGGTCAGGTTAGGGTGGGGGTTAAGCATAAGGTGTCCGCCTAGGGTTCGGGTTGGGTCTATGATTTCATTTAGGCTTCAGGTTAGGTTAGGATTGAACTTAGTTTGAGGGAGTAAGTTTAGGGCTACTGTTAGTTTTCGGTTCAGTGTTACGTTTGGAGTTAGCGTGAGGGTCCGGTTAGGGTTGGTGTTGAGCTTAAGGTGTCCGCCTAGGGTTAGGGTTAGGTCTGTGGTTTGAGTTTGGCTTCAGGTTAGGTTAGGTTTGAACTTAGTTTGAGGGAGTAAGTTTAGGGCTACTGTTAGTTTTCGGTTCAGTGTTACGGTTGGAGATAGCGTCAGGGTCAGGTTAGGGTTGGGGTTGAGCTTCAGGTGTCCGCCTAGGGTTAGGGTTAGGTCTATGGTTTGAGTTAGGCTTCAGGTTTGGTTAGGTTTGAACTTAGTTTTAGGGAGTAAGTTTAGGGCTACTGTTAGTTTTCGGTTCAGTGTTACGGTTGGAGTTACCGTGAGGGTCAGGTTAGGGTTGGGTTTGAACTTCAGGTGTCCGCCTAGGGTTAGGGTTAGGTGTATGGTTTGATTTAGGCTTCAGGTTAGGTTAGGTTTGAACTTAGTTTGAGGCAGTAAGTTTAGGGCTACTGTTAGTTTTCGGTTAAGTGTTACGGTTGGAGTAAGCGTCAGGGTCAGGTTAGGTTTTGGGTTGAGCATAAGGTGTCCACATAGGGTTAGGGTTAGGTGTATGGTTTGATTTAGGCTTCAGGTTAGGTTAGGTTGAACTTAGTTTGAGGGAGTAAGTTTAGGGCTACTGTTAGTTTTCGTTTAAGTGTTACGGTTGGAGTAAGCGTCAGGGTTAGGTTAGGGTGGGGGTTAAGCATAAGGTGTCCGCCTAGGGTTAGGGTTAGGTCTATGGTTTCATTTAGGCTTTAGGTTAGGTTAGGATTGAACTTAGTTTGAGGGAGTAAATTTAGGGCTACTGTTAGTTTTTGGTTCAGAGTTATGGTTGGATTTAACGTCAGGGTCAGATTAGGGTTGGGGTTAAGCTTAAGGTGTCAGCCTAGGGTTAGGGTTAGGTGTATGGTTTGATTTTGGCTTCTGGTTAGGTTAGGTTTGAACTTAGTTTGAGGGAGTAAGTTTAGGGCTACTGTTAGTTTTCAGGTAACTGTTACGGTTGTAGTTAGCGTCAGGGTCAGGTTAAGGTTGGGGTTAGCTTGAGATGTCCGCCTTGGGTTTGGGTTAGGTCCATGGTTTGATTTAGCCTCCAGGTTAGGTTACGTTTGATCTTAGTTTGAGTGAGTAAGTTTAGGGCTACTGTTAGATTTTGGTTCAGTGTTACGGTTGGAGATAGCGTCATGGTCAGGTTAGGGTTGGAGTGGAGCTTAAGGTGTCCGTCTAGGGTTGGGTTTAGGTTAGTGGTTTGATTTAGGCTTCAGGTTAGGTTGCCTTTGAACTTAGTTTGAGTGAGTAAGTTTAGGGCTACTGTTAGTTTTCGGTTCAGTGTTACGGTTGGAGATAGCGTCAGGGTCAGGTTAGGTTTGGGGTTGAGCTTCAGGTGTCCGCCTATTGTTAGGGTTAGGTCTATGATTTGAGTTAGGCTTCAGGTTAGGTTAGGTTTGAACTTAGTTTGAGAGAGTAAGTTTAGGACTACTCTTAGTTTTCGGTTCAGTGATATGGTTGGAGTTAGCCTGGCGGTCAGGTTAGGGTTGGGGTTGAGCTTAAGGTGTTCGCCTAGGATTAGGGTTAGGTGTATGGTTTGATTTAGGCTTCAGGTTAAGTTAGGTTTGAACTTAGTTTGAGTGAGTAAGTTTAGGGCTACTGTTAGTTTTCGGGAAACTGTTACGGTTGGAGTTAGCGTGAGGGCCAGGTTAGGGTTGGGGTTGAGATTTAGGTGTCTGCCTAGGGTTAGGGTTAGGTCTATGATTTGATTTAGGCTTCAGGTTAGGTTAGGTTTAAAGTTAGTTTGAGGGAGTCAGTTTAGGGCTACTGTTAGTTTTCGGTTAACTGTTACGGTTGGAGTAAGCGTCAGGGTCAGGTTAGGTTTGGGGTTGGGCTTAAGGTGTCCGCCTAGGGTTAGGGTTAGCTGTATGGTTTGATTTAGGCTTCAGGTTAGGTTAGGTTTGAACTTAGTTTGAGGGAGTAAGTTTAGGGCTACTGTTAGTTTTCGTTTAACTGTTACGGTTGGAGTAAGCGTCAGGGTCAGCTTAGGGTGGGGGTTAAGCATAAGGTGTCCGCCGAGGGTTAGGGTTAGGTCTATGGTTTCATTGAGGCTTCAGGTTAGGTTAGGATTGAACTTAGTTTGAGGGAGTAAGTTTAGGGCTACTGTTAGTTTTCGGTTCAGTGTTACGATTGGAGTTAGCGTGAGGGTAAGGTTAGGGTTGGGGTTGAGCTTCAGGTGTCCGCCTAGGGTTAGGGTTAGGTCTGGGTTTGAGTTAGACTTCAGGTTAGGTTAGGTTTGAACTTAGTTTTAGGGAATAAGTTTAGGGCTACTCTTAGTTTTCGGTTCAGTGTTACGGTTGGAGTTACCGTGAAGGTCAGGTTAGGGTTGGGTTTGAACTTCAGGTGTCCGCCTAGCGTTAGGGTTAGGTGTATGGTTTGATTTAGGCTTCAGTTTAGGTTAGGTTTGAACTTAGTTTGAGGCATTAAGTTTAGGGCTACTGTTAGTTTTCGGTTAAGTGTTATGGTTGGAGTAAGCGTCAGGGTCAGGTTAGGTTTTGGGTTGAGCATAAGGTGTCCGCATAGGGTTAGGGTTAGGTGTATGGTTTGATTTAGGCTTCAGGTTAGGTTAGGTTGAACTTAGTTTGAGGGAGTAAGTTTAGGGCTACTGTTAGTTTTCGTTTAAGTGTTACGGTTGGAGTAAGCGTCTGGGTTAGGTTAGGGTGTGGGTTAAGCATAAGGTGTCCGCCTAGGGTTAGGGTTAGGTCTATGGTTTCATTTAGGCTTTAGGTTAGGTTAGGATTGAACTTAGTTTGAGGGAGTAAGTTTAGGGCTACTGTTAGTTTTTGGTTCAGTGTTACGGTTGGAGTTAGCCTCAGGGTCAGGTTAGGGTTGGGGTTGAGCTTAATGTGTCCGCCTAGTGTTAGGGTTAGGTGTATGGTTTGATTTAGGCTTCAGGTTAGGTTAGGTTTGAAGTTAGTTTCAGAGAGTAAGTTTAGGGCTACTGTTAGTTTTCCGTTAACTGTTACAGTTGGAGTAAGCGTCAGGGTCAGGTTTGTGTTGGGGTTAAGCATAAGGTGTCCGCCTAGGGTTAGGGTTAGGTCTATGGTTTCATTTAGGCTTCAGGTTAGGTTAGAATTGAACTTAGTTTGAGGGAGTAAGTTTATGGCTACTGTTAGTTTTCGGTTCAGTATTATGGTTTGAGTTAGCGTCAGGGTCAGGTTAGCGTTGGGGTTAGCTTGAGGTGTCAGTCTAGGGTTAGGGTTACATCCATGGTTTGATTTAGGCTCCAGGTTAGGTTATATTTGAACTTAGTTTGAGTGAGTAAGTTTAGGGCTACTGTTAGTTTTCGGTTCAGTGTTACGGTTGGAGATAGCATCAGGGTCAGGTTAGGGTTGGAGTTGTGCTTAAGGTGTCCGCCTTGGGTTAGGGTTAGGTCTGTGGTTTGATTTAGGCTTCAGGTTAGGTTACGTTTGAACTTAGTTTGAGTGAGTATGTTTAGGGCTACTGTTAGTTTTCGGTTCAGTGTTACGGTTGCAGATAGCGTCAGGGTCAGGTTAGGGTTGGGGTTGAGCTCCAGGTGTCCGCCTATTGTTAGGTTTATGTCTATGATTTGAGTTAGGCTTCAGGTTAGGTTAGGTTTGAACTTAGTTTTAGCGAGTAAGTTTAGGGCTACTCTTAGTTTTCGGTTCAGTGATATGGTTGGAGTTAGCCTGGAGGTCAGGTTAGGGTTGGGGTTGAGCTTAAGGTGTCCGCCGAGGGATAGGGTTAGGTGTATGGTTTGATTTAGGCTTCAGGTTAGGTTAGGTTTGAACTTAGTTTGAGGGAGTAAGTTTAGGGCTACTGTTAGTTTTCGGGAAACTGTTACGGTTGGAGTTAGCTTCAGAGCCAGGTTAGGGTTGGGGTTGAGATTAAGGTGTGCGCCTAGGGTTAGGGTTAGGTTTATGGTTTGATTTAGGCTTCAGGTTAGGTTAGGTTTGATCTTTGTTTGAGGGAGTAAGTTTAGGGCTACTGTTAGTTTTCGTTTAACTGTTACGGTTGGAGTAATCGTCAGGGTCAGGTTAGGGTGGGGGTTAAACATAAGGTGTCTGCCTAGGGTTAGGGTTAGGACTATGGTTTCATTTAGGCTTCAGGTTAGGTTAGGATTGAACTTAGTTTTTGGGAGTAAGTTTAGGGCTACTGTTAGTTTTTGTTTCAGTGTTACGGTTGGATTTAGCCTCAGGGTCAGGTTAGGGTTGGGGTTAAGCTTAAGGTGTCCTCCTAGGGTTAGAGTTAGGTCTATTGTTTGAGTTAGGCTTCAGGTTAGGTTAGGTTTGAACTTAGTTTGAGTGAGTAAGTTTAGGGCTACTGTTAGTTTTCGTTTAACTGTTACGGTTGGAGTGAGCGTCAGGGTCAGGTTAGTGTGGGGGTTAAGCATAAGGTGTCCACCTAGGGTTAGGGTTAGGTCTATGGTTTCATTTAGACTTCAGGTTAGGTTAGGATTGAACTTAGTTTGAGGGAGTAAGTTTAGGGATACTGTTAGTTTTCGGTTCAGTTTTACGTTTGGAGTTAGCGTGAGGGTACGGATAGGGTTGGTGTTGAGCTTAAGGTGTCCTCCTAGGGTTAGGGTTAGGTCTGTGGTTTGAGTGAGGCTTCAGGTTAGGTTAGGTTTGAACTTAGTTTGAGGGAGTAAGTTTAGGCCTATTGTATTTTTTGGTTGAGTGTTACGGTTGAATTTAGCCTCACGGTCAGGTTAGGGTTGGGGTCAAGCTTAAGGTGTCCGCCTAGGGTTAGGGTTAGGTCTATTGTTTGAGTTAGGTTTCAGGTTAGGTTAGGATTGAACTTAGTTTGAGGGAGTAAGTTTAAGGCTACTGTTAGTTTTCGGTTAACTGTTACGGTTGGAGTAAGCGTCAGGGTCAGGTTAGGGTTGGGGTCAAGCTTAAGGTGTCCGCCTAGGGTTAGGGTTAGGTCTATTGTTTGAGTTAGGCTTCAGGTTAGGTTAGGTTTGAACTTAGTTTGAGGGAGTAATTTTAGGGCTACTGTTATTTTTCGGTACAGTGTTACGGTTGGAGTTAGCGTGAGGGTCAGGTTAGGGTTGGGGTTGAGCTTAAGGTGTCCTCCTTGGGTTAGGGTTAGGTCTGTGGTTTGAGTCAGGCTTCAGGTTAGGTTAGGTTTGAACTTAGTTTGAGGGAGTAATTTTAGGGCTACTGTTAGTTTTCGGTTCAGTGTTACGGTTGGAGATAGCGTCAGGGTCAGGTTAGGGTTGTGATTGAGCTTCAGGTGTCCGCCTAGGGTTAGGGTTAGGTCTATGGTTTGAGTTAGGGTCCAGGTTAGGGTAGGATTGAACTTAGTTTGAGGGAGTAAGTTTAGGGCTACTGTTAGTTTTCGGTTCAGTGTTACGGTTGGAGATAGCGTCAGGGTCTGGTTAGGGTTGTGGTTGAGTTTCAGGTGTCCGCCTAGGGTTAGGGTTAGGTCTATGGTTTGAGTTAGGCTTCAAGTTAGGTTAGGATTGAAGTTAGTTTGAGGGAGTAAGTTTAGGGCTACTGTTAGTTTTCGGGTAACTGTTACTGTTGGAGTTAGCGTCAGGGCCAGGTTAGGGTTGGGGTTGAGCTTAAGGTGTCCGCCTAGGGTTAGGGTTAGGTCTATTGTTTGAGTTAGGCTTCAGGTTAGGTTAGGTTTGAACTTAGTTTGTGGGAGACAGTTTAGGGCTACTGTTAGTTTTCGTTTAACTGTTACGGTTGGAGTAAACGTCAGGGTCAAGTTAGGGTGGGGGTTAACCATAAGGTGTCCGCCTAGGGTTAGGGTTAGGTCTATGGTTTCATTTAGGCTTCAGGTTAGGTTAGGTTTGAACTTAGTTTGAGGGAGTCAGTTTAGGGCTACTGTTAGTTTTCGGTTCAATGTTACGTTTGGAGTTAGCGTGAGGGTCCGGTTAGGGTTGGGGTTGAGCTTAAGGTGTCCGCCTAGGGTTAGGGTTAGGTCTGTGGTTTGAGTTAGGCTTCAGGTTAGGTTAGGTTTGAACTTAGTTTGAGCGAGTAAGTTTAGGGCTACTGTTAGTTTTTGGTTCAGTGTTATGGTTGGAGATAGCGTCATGGTCAAGTTAGGGTTGGGTTTGAGATTCAGGTTTCCGCCTAGGGTTAGGGTTAGGTCTATGGTTTGAGTTAGGCTTCAGGTTAGGTTAGGTTTGAACTTAGTTTGAGGGAGTAAGTTTAGGCCTATTGTATTTTTTGGTTGAGTGTTACGGTTGAATTTAGCCTCACGGTCAGGTTAGGGTTGGGGTCAAGCTTAAGGTGTCCGCCTAGGGTTAGGGTTAGGTCTATTGTTTGAGTTAGGTTTCAGGTTAGGTTAGGTTTGAACTTAGTTTGAGGGAGTAAGTTTAGGGCTACTGTTAGTTTTCGGTTAACTGTTACGGTTGGAGTAAGCGTCAGGGTCAGGTTAGGGTTGGGGTCAAGCTTAAGGTGTCCGCCTAGGGTTAGGGTTAGGTCTATTGTTTGAGTTAGGCTTCAGGTTAGGTTAGGTTTGAACTTAGTTTGAGGGAGTAAGTTTAGGGCTACTGTTAGTTTTCGGTACAGTGTTACGGTTGGAGTTAGCGTGAGGGTCAGGTTAGGGTTGGGGTTGAGCTTAAGGTGTCCTCCTTGGGTTAGGGTTAGGTCTGTGGTTTGAGTCAGGCTTCAGGTTAGGTTAGGTTTGAACTTAGTTTGAGGGAGTAATTTTAGGGCTACTGTTAGTTTTCGGTTCAGTGTTACGGTTGGAGATAGCGTCAGGGTCAGGTTAGGGTTGTGATTGAGCTTCAGGTGTCCGCCTAGGGTTAGGGTTAGGTGTATGGTTTGAGTTAGGGTCCAGGTTAGGGTAGGTTTGAACTTAGTTTGAGGGAGTAAGTTTAGGGCTACTGTTAGTTTTCGGTTCAGTGTTACGGTTGGAGATAGCGTCAGGGTCTGGTTAGGGTTGTGGTTGAGTTTCAGGTGTCCGCCTAGGGTTAGGGTTAGGTCTATGGTTTGAGTTAGGCTTCAAGTTAGGTTAGGTTTGAAGTTAGTTTGAGGGAGTAAGTTTAGGGCTACTGTTAGTTTTCGTTTAACTGTTACGGTTGGAGTAAACGTCAGGGTCAAGTTAGGGTGGGGGTTAACCATAAGGTGTCCGCCTAGGGTTAGGGTTAGGTCTATGGTTTCATTTAGGCTTCAGGTTAGGTTAGGTTTGAACTTAGTTTGAGGGAGTCAGTTTAGGGCTACTGTTAGTTTTCGGTTCAATGTTACGTTTGGAGTTAGCGTGAGGGTCCGGTTAGGGTTGGGGTTGAGCTTAAGGTGTCCGCCTAGGGTTAGGGTTAGGTCTGTGGTTTGAGTTAGGCTTCAGGTTAGGTTAGGTTTGAACTTAGTTTGAGGGAGTAAGTTTAGGGCTACTGTTAGTTTTCGGTTCAGTGTTACGTTTGGAGATAGCGTGAGGGTCAGGTTAGGGTTGGCTTTGAACTTCAGGTGTCCGCCTAGGGTTAGGGTTAGGTGTAGGTTTGATTTAGGCTTCAGGTTAGGTTAGGTTGGAACTTAGTTTGAGGCAGTAAGTTTAGGGCTACTGTTAGTTTTCGGGTAACTGTTACGGTTGGAGTTAGCATCAGGGCCAGGTTAGGGGTGGGGTTGAGCTTAAGGTGTCCTCCTAGGGTTAGGGTTAGGTCTGTGGTTTGAGTTAGACTTTAGGTTAGGTTAGGTTTGAACTTAGTTTGAGGGAGTAAGTTTAGGGCTATTGTTAGTTTTCTGTTCAGTGTTACGGTTGGAGATAGCGTCAGGGACAGGTTAGGGTTGTGATTGAGCTTAAGGTGTCCGCCTAGGGTTAGGGTTAGGTCTCTGGTTTGAGTTAGGCTCCAGGTTAGGTTAGGTTTGAATTAGTTTGAGGAAGTAAGTTTAGGGCTACTGTTAGTTTTCGGGTAACTGTTACTGTTGGAGTTAGCGTCAGGGCCAAGTTAGGGTTGGGGTTGAGCTTAAGGTGTCCACCTAGGGTTAGGGTTAGGAGTATGGTTTGATTTAGGCTTCAGGTTAAGTTAGGTTTGAAGTTAGTTAGAGGGAGTAAGTTTAGGGCTACTGTTAATTTTCGGTTAACTGTTATAGTTGGAGTAAGCGTCAGGGTCAGTTTAGGGTGGGGGTTAAGCATAAGGTGTCCGCCTAGGGTTAGGGTTAGGTCTATGATTTCATTTAGGCTTCAGGTTAGGTTAGGTTTGAACTTAGTTTGAGGGATTCAGTTTAGGGCTACTGTTAGTTTTCGGTTAACTGTTACGGTTGTACTAAGCGTCAGGGTCAGGTTAGGCTTGGGGTTGAGCTTAAGGTGTCCGCCTAGGGTTAGGTTTAGGTGTATGGTTTGATTTAGGCTTCAGCTTAGGTTAGGTTTGAACTTAGTTTGAGGGAGTAAGTTTAGGGCTACTGTTAGTTTTCGTTTAACTGTTACGGTTGGAGTAAGCGTCAGGGTCAGGTTAGGGTGGGGGTTAAGCATAAGGTGTCCGCCTAGGGTTAGGGTTAGTTCTATGGTTTCATTTAGGCTTCAGGTTAGGTTAGGATTGAACTTAGTTTGAGGGAGTAAGTTTAGGGCCACTGTCAGTTTTCGGTTCAGTGTTACGGTTCGATTTAGCCTCAGGGTCAGATTAGGGTTGGGGTTAAGCTTAAGGTGTCCGCCTAGTGTTAGGGTTAGGTCTATTTTTTGAGTTATGCTTCAGGTTAGGTTAGGTTTGAACTTAGTTTGAGGGAGACAGTTTAGGGCTACTGTTAGTTTTCATTTAAGTGTTACGGTTGGAGTAAGCATCAGGGTCAGGTTAGGGTGGGGGTTAAGCATAAGGTGTCCGCCTAGGGTTGGGGTTATGTCTATGGTTTCATTTAGGCTTCAGGTTAGGTTAGGATTGAACTTAGATTGAGGGAGTAAGTTTAGGGCTACTGTTAGTTTTCGGTTCAATGTTACGTTTGGAGTTAGCGTGAGGGTCCGGTTAGTTTTGGGGTTGAGCTTATGGTATCCGCCTAGGGTTACAGTTAGGTCTGTGGTTTGAGTTAGGCTTCAGTTTAGGTTAGGTTTGAACTTAGTTTGAGGGAGTAAGTTTAGGGCTACTGTTAGTTTTCGGTTCAGTGTTACGGTTGGAGATAGCATCAGGGTCAGGTTAGGGTTGGGGTTGAGCTTCAGGTGTCCGCCTAGGGTTAGGGTTAGGTCTATGGTTTGAGTTAGGCTTCAGGTTAGGTTAGGTTTGAACTTAGTTTGAGGGAGTAAGTTTAGGCCTATTGTATTTTTTGGTTCAGTGTTACGGTTGAATTTAGCCTCAGGGTCAGGTTAGGGTTGGGGTCAAGCTTAAGCTGTCCGCCTAGGGTTAGGGTTAGGTCTATTGTTTGAGTTAGGCTTCAGGTTAGGTTAGGTTTGAACTTAGTTTGAGGGAGTAAGTTTAGGGCTACTGTTAGTTTTCGGTTCAGTGTTATGTTTGGAGTTAGCGTGAGGGTCAGGTTAGGGTTGGGGTTGAGCTTAAGGTGTCCTTTTAGGTTTAGGGTTAGGTCTATTGTTTGAGTTAGGCTTCAGGTTAGGTTAGGTTTGAACTTAGTTTGAGGGAGTAAGTTTAGGGCTACTGTTAGTTTTCGGTTCAGTGTTTCGGTTGGAGATAGCGTCAGGGTCAGGTTAGGGTTGTGATTGAGCTTCAGGTGTCGGCCTAGGGTTAGGGTTAGGTCTATGGTTTGAGTTAGGGTCCAGGTTAGGGTAGGTTTGAACTTAGTTTGAGGGAGTAAGTTTAGGGCTACTGTTAGTTTTCGGTTCAGAGTTACGGTTGGAGATAGCGTCAGGGTCTGGTTAGGGTTGTGGTTGAGTTTCAGGTGTTCGCCTAGGGTTAGGGTTAGGTCTATGGTTTGAGTTAGGCTTCAAGTTAGGTTAGGTTTGAAGTTAGTTTGAGGGAGTAAGTTTAGGGCTACTGTTAGTTTTCGTTTAACTGTTACGGTTGGAGTAAACGTCAGGGTCAAGTTAGGGTGGGGGTTAACCATAAGGTGTCCGCCTAGGGTTAGGGTTAGGTCTATGGTTTCATTTAGGCTTCAGGTTAGGTTAGGTTTGAACTTAGTTTGAGGGAGTCAGTTTAGGGCTACTGTTAGTTTTCGGTTCAATGTTACGTTTGGAGTTAGCGTGAGGGTCCGGTTAGGGTTGGGGTTGAGCTTAAGGTGTCCGCCTAGGGTTAGGGTTAGGTCTGTGTTTTGAGTTAGGCTTCAGGTTAGGTTAGGTTTGAACGTAGTTTGAGGGAGTAAGTTTAGGGCTACTGTTAGTTTTCGGTTCACTGTTACGTTTGGAGATAGCGTGAGGGTCAGGTTAGGGTTGGCTTTGAACTTCAGGTGTCCGCCTAGGGTTAGGGTTAGGTGTAGGTTTGATTTAGGCTTCAGGTTAGGTTAGGTTGGAACTTAGTTTGAGGCAGTAAGTTTAGGGCTACTGTTAGTTTTCGGGTAACTGTTACGGTTGGAGTTAGCATCAGGGCCAGGTTAGGGGTGGGGTTGAGCTTAAGGTGTCCTCCTAGGGTTAGGGTTAGGTCTGTGGTTTGAGTTAGGCTTCAGGTTAGGTTAGGTTTGAACTTAGTTTGAGGGAGTAAGTTTAGGGCTATTGTTAGTTTTCTGTTCAGTGTTACGGTTGGAGATAGCGTCAGGGACAGGTTAGGGTTGTGATTGAGCTTAAGGTGTCCGCCTAGGGTTAGGGTTAGGTCTCTGGTTTGAGTTAGGCTCCAGGTTAGGTTAGGTTTGAATTAGTTTGAGGAAGTAAGTTTAGGGCTACTGTTAGTTTTCGGGTAACTGTTACTGTTGGAGTTAGCGTCAGGGCCAAGTTAGGGTTGAGGTTGAGCTTAAGGTGTCCACCTAGGGTTAGGGTTAGGAGTATGGTTTGATTTAGGCTTCAGGTTAAGTTAGGTTTGAAGTTAGTTAGAGGGAGTAAGTTTAGGGCTACTGTTAATTTTCGGTTAACTGTTATAGTTGGAGTAAGCGTCAGGGTCAGTTTAGGGTGGGGGTTAAGCATAAGGTGTCCGCCTAGGGTTAGGGTTAGGTCTATGATTTCATTTAGGCTTCAGGTTAGGTTAGGTTTGAACTTAGTTTGAGGGATTCAGTTTAGGGCTACTGTTAGTTTTCGGTTAACTGTTACGGTTGTACTAAGCGTCAGGGTCAGGTTAGGTTTAGGGTTGAGCTTAAGGTGTCCGCCTAGGGTTAGGTTTAGGTGTATGGTTTGATTTAGGCTTCAGCTTAGGTTAGGTTTGAACTTAGTTTGAGGGAGTAAGTTTAGGGCTACTGTTAGTTTTCGTTTAACTGTTACGGTTGGAGTAAGCGTCAGGGTCAGGTTAGGGTGGGGGTTAAGCATAAGGTGTCCGCCTAGGGTTAGGGTTAGTTCTATGGTTTCATTTAGGCTTCAGGTTAGGTTAGGATTGAACTTAGTTTGAGGGAGTAAGTTTAGGGCCACTGTTAGTTTTCGGTTCAGTGTTACGGTTCGATTTAGCCTCAGGGTCAGATTAGGGTTGGGGTTAAGCTTAAGGTGTCCGCCTAGTGTTAGGGTTAGGTCTATTTTTTGAGTTATGCTTCAGGTTAGGTTAGGTTTGAACTTAGTTTGAGGGAGACAGTTTAGGGCTACTGTTAGTTTTCATTTAAGTGTTACGGTTGGAGTAAGCATCAGGGTCAGTTTAGGGTGGGGGTTAAGCATAAGGTGTCCGCCTAGGGTTGGGGTTATGTCTATGGTTTCATTTAGGCTTCAGGTTAGGTTAGGATTGAACTTAGATTGAGGGAGTAAGTTTAGGGCTACTGTTAGTTTTCGGTTCAATGTTACGTTTGGAGTTAGCGTGAGGGTCCGGTTAGTTTTGGGGTTGAGCTTAAGGTGTCCGCCTAGGGTTAGGGTTAGGTCTGTGGTTTGAGTTAGGCTTCAGGTTACGTTAGGTTTGAACTTAGTTTGAGGGAGTAAGTTTAGGGCTACTGTTAGTTTTCGGTTCAGTGTTACGGTTGGAGATAGCGTCAGGGTCAGGTTAGGGTTGGGGTTGAGCTTCAGGTGTCCGCCTAGGTTTAGGGTTAGGTCTATGGTTTGAGTTAGGCTTCAGGTTAGGTTAGGTTTGAACGTAGTTTGAGGGATTAAGTTTAGGGCTACTGTTAGTTTTCGGTTCAGTGTTATGGTTGGAGTTAGCGTGAGGGTCAGGTTAGGGTTGGATTTGAACTTCAGGTGTCCGCCTAGGGTTAGGGTTAGGTGTATGGTTTGATTTAGGCTTCAGGTTAGGTTAGGTTGGAACTTAGTTTGAGGCAGTAAGTTTAGGGCTACTGTTAGTTTTCGGGTAACTGTTACGGTTGGAGTTAGCGTCAGGGCCAGGTTAGGGTTGGGGTTGAGCTTAAGGTGTCCGCCTAGGGTTAGGGTTAGGTTTGTGATTTGAGTTCGGGTTCAGGTTAGGTTAGGTTTGAACTTAGTTTGAGGGAGTAAGTTTAGGGCTACTGTTAGTTTTCGGTTCAGTGTTACGGTTGGAGATAGCGTCAGGGTCAGGTTAGGGTTGGGGTTGAGCTTCAGGTTTCCGCCTTGGGTTAGGGTTAGGTCTATGGTTTGAGTTAGGCTTCAGGTTAGGTTAGGTTTGAGCTTAGTTTGAGGGAGTAAGTTTAGGGCTAATGTTAGTTTTTGGTTCAGTGTTATGGTTGAAGATAGCGTCATGGTCAAGTTAGGGTTGGGTTTGAGATTCAGGTGTCCGCCTGGGGTTAGGGTTAGGTCTATGGTTTGAGTTAGGCTTCAGGTTAGGTTAGGTTTGAACTTAGTTTGAGGGAGTAAGTTTAGGCCTATTGTATTTTTTGGTTGAGTGTTACGGTTAAATTTAGCCTCAGGGTCAGGTTAGGGTTGGGGTCAAGCTTAAGGTGTCCGCCTAGGGTTAGGGTTAGGTCTATTGTTTGAGTTAGGCTTCAGGTTAGGTTAGGTTTGAACTTAGTTTGAGGGAGTCAGTTTAGGGCTACTGTTAGGTTTCGGTTAACTGTTACGGTTGGGGTAAGCATCAGGGTCAGGTTAGGTTTGGGGTTGAGCTTAGGGTTAGGTCTATGGTTTGAGTTAGGCTTCAGGTTATGTTAGGTTTGAACTTAGTTTGAGGGAGTAAGTTTAGGCCTATTGTATTTTTTGGTTGAGTGTTACGGTTAAATTTAGCCTCAGGGTCAGGTTAGGGTTGGGGTCAAGCTTAAGGTGTCCGCCTAGGGTTAGGGTTAGGTCTATTGTTTGAGTTAGGCTTCAGGTTAGGTTAGGTTTGAACTTAGTTTGAGGGAGTCAGTTTAGGGCTACTGTTAGGTTTCGGTTAACTGTTACGGTTGGAGTAAGCATCAGGGTCAGGTTAGGTTTGGGGTTGAGCTTAAGGTGTCCGCCTAGGGTTAGGGTTAGGTGTATGGTTTGATTTAAGCTTCAGGTTAGGTTAGGTTTGAACTTAATTTCAGGGAGTAAGTTTAGGGCTACTGTTAGTTTTTGGTTCAGTGTTACATTTGGAGTTAGCGTGAATGTCTGGTTAGGGTTGGGGTTGAGCTTAAGGTGTCCACCTAGGGTTAGAGTTAGGTCTGTGGTTTGAGATAGGGTTCAGGTTAGGTCAGGTTTGAACTTAGTTTGAGGGAGTAAGTTTAGGGCTACTGTTAGTTTTCGGTTCACTGTTACGGTTGGAGATAGCGTCAGGGTCAGGTTAGGGTTGGGGTTGAGCTTTAGGAGTCCGCCTATTGTTAGGGTTAGGTCTATTATTTGATTTAGGCTTCAGGTTAGGTTAGGTTTGAACTTAGTTTGAGCGAGTAAGTTTAGGGCTACTGTTAGTTTTTGGTTCAGTGTTATGGTTGGAGATAGCGTCATGGTCAAGTTAGGGTTGGGTTTGAGATTCAGGTGTCCGCCTAGGGTTAGGGTTAGGTCTATGGTTTGAGTTAGGCTTCAGGTTAGGTTAGGTTTGAACTTAGTTTGAGGGAGTAAGTTTAGGCCTATTGTATTTTTTGGTTGAGTGTTACGGTTGAATTTAGCCTCAGGGTCAGGTTAGGGTTGGGGTCAAGCTTAAGCTGTCCGCCTAGGGTTAGGGTTAGGTCTATTGTTTGAGTTAGGCTTCAGGTTAGGTTAGGTTTGAACTTAGTTTGAGGGAGTAAGTTTAGGGCTACTGTTAGTTTTCGGTTCAGTGTTATGTTTGGAGTTAGCGTGAGGGTCAGGTTAGGGTTGGGGTTGAGCTTAAGGTGTCCTTTTAGGGTTAGGGTTAGGTCTATTGTTTGAGTTAGGCTTCAGGTTAGGTTAGGTTTGAACTTAGTTTGAGGGAGTAAGTTTAGGGCTACTGTTAGTTTTCGGTTCAGTGTTTCGGTTGGAGATAGCGTCAGGGTCAGGTTAGGGTTGTGATTGAGCTTCAGGTGTCGGCCTAGGGTTAGGGTTAGGTCTATGGTTTGAGTTAGGGTCCAGGTTAGGGTAGGTTTGAACTTAGTTTGAGGGAGTAAGTTTAGGGCTACTGTTAGTTTTCGGTTCAGAGTTACGGTTGGAGATAGCGTCAGGGTCTGGTTAGGGTTGTGGTTGAGTTTCAGGTGTTCGCCTAGGGTTAGGGTTAGGTCTATGGTTTGAGTTAGGCTTCAAGTTATGTTAGGTTTGAAGTTAGATTGAGGGAGTAAGTTTAGGGCTACTGTTAGTTTTCGTTTAACTGTTACGGTTGGAGTAAGCGTCAGGGTCAAGTTAAGGTGGGGGTTAAGCATAAGGTGTCCGCCTAGGGTTAGGGTTAGGTCTATGGTTTCATTTAGGCTTTAGGTTAGGTTAGGATTGAACTTAGTTTGAGGGAGTAAGTTTAGGGCTACTGTTAGTTTTCGGTTCAATGTTACGTTTGGAGTTAGCGTGAGGGTCCGGTTAGGGTTGGGTTTGAGCTTAAGGTGTCCGCCTAGGGTTAGGGTTAGGTCTGTGGTTTGAGTTAGGCTTCAGGTTATGTTAGGTTTGAACTTAGTTTGAGGGAGTAAGTTTAGGGCTACTGTTAGTTTTCGGTTCAGTGTTACGGTTGGAGATAGCGTCAGGGTCAGGTTAGGGTTGGGGTTGAGCTTCAGGTGTCCGCCTAGGGTTAGGGTTAGGTCTATGGTTTGAGTTAGGCTTCAGGTTAGGTTAGGTTTGAACTTAGTTTGAGGGATTAAGTTTAGGGCTACTGTTAGTTTTCGGTTCAGTGTTACGGTTGGAGTTAGCGTGAGGGTCAGGTTAGGGTTGGATTTGAACTTCAGGTGTCCGCCTAGGGTTAGGGTTAGGTGTATGGTTTGATTTAGGCTTCAGGTTAGGTTAGGTTGGAACTTAGTTTGAGGCAGTAAGTTTAGGGCTACTGTTAGTTTTCGGGTAACTGTTACGGTTGGAGTTAGCGTCAGGGCCAGGTTAGGGTTGGGGTTGAGCTTAAGGTGTCCGCCTAGGGTTAGGGTTAGGTCTGTGATTTGAGTTCGGGTTCAGGTTAGGTTAGGTTTGAACTTAGTTTGAGGGAGTAAGTTTAGGGCTACTGTTAGTTTTCGGTTCAGTGTTACGGTTGGAGATAGCGTCAGGGTCAGGTTAGGGTTGGGGTTGAGCTTCAGGTTTCCGCCTTGGGTTAGGGTTAGGTCTATGGTTTGAGTTAGGCTTCAGGTTAGGTTAGGTTTGAACTTAGTTTGAGGGAGTAAGTTTAGGGCTACTGTTAGTTTTTGGTTCAGTGTTATGGTTGAAGATAGCGTCATGGTCAAGTTAGGGTTGGGTTTGAGATTCAGGTGTCCGCCTGGGGTTAGGGTTAGGTCTATGGTTTGAGTTAGGCTTCAGGTTAGGTTAGGTTTGAACTTAGTTTGAGGGAGTAAGTTTAGGCCTATTGTATTTTTTGGTTGAGTGTTACGGTTAAATTTAGCCTCAGGGTCAGGTTAGGGTTGGGGTCAAGCTTAAGGTGTCCGCCTAGGGTTAGGGTTAGGTCTATTGTTTGAGTTAGGCTTCAGGTTAGGTTAGGTTTGAACTTAGTTTGAGGGAGTCAGTTTAGGGCTACTGTTAGGTTTCGGTTAACTGTTACGGTTGGGGTAAGCATCAGGGTCAGGTTAGGGTTGGGGTTGAGCTTTAGGAGTCCGCCTATTGTTAGGGTTAGGTCTATTATTTGATTTAGGCTTCAGGTTAGGTTAGGTTTGAACTTAGTTTGAGCGAGTAAGTTTAGGGCTACTGTTAGTTTTTGGTTCAGTGTTATGGTTGGAGATAGCGTCATGGTCAAGTTAGGGTTGGGTTTGAGATTCAGGTGTCCGCCTAGGGTTAGGGTTAGGTCTATGGTTTGAGTTAGGCTTCAGGTTAGGTTAGGTTTGAACTTAGTTTGAGGGAGTAAGTTTAGGCCTATTGTATTTTTTGGTTGAGTGTTACGGTTGAATTTAGCCTCAGGGTCAGGTTAGGGTTGGGGTCAAGCTTAAGGTGTCCGCCTAGGGTTAGGGTTAGGTCTATTTTTTGAGTTAGGCTTCAGGTTAGGTTAGGTGTGAACTTAGTTTGAGGGAGTAAGTTTAGGGCTACTGTTAGTTTTCGGTACAGTGTTACGGTTGGAGTTAGCGTGAGGGTCAGGTTAGGGTTGGGGTTGAGCTTAAGGTGTCCTCCTAGGGTTAGGGTTAGGTCTGTGGTTTGAGTGAGGCTTCAGGTTAGGTTAGGTTTGAACTTAGTTTGAGGGAGTAAGTTTAGGGCTACTGTTAGTTTTCGGTTCAGTGTTACGGTTGGAGATAGCGTCAAGGTCAGGTTAGGGTTGTGATTGAGCTTCAGGTGTCCGCCTAGGGTTAGGGTTAGGTCTATTGTTTGAGTTAGGGACCAGGTTAGGTTAGGTTTGAACTTAGTTTGAGGGAGTAAGTTTAGGGCTACTGTTAGTTTTCGGTTCAGTGTTACGGTTGGAGATAGCGTCAGGGTCAGGTTAGGGTTGTGATTGAGCTTAAGGTGTCCGCCTAGGGTTAGGGTTAGGTCTATTGTTTGAGTTAGGCTTCAGGTTAGGTTAGGTTTGAACTTAGTTTGTGGGAGACAGTTTAGGGCTACTGTTAATTTTCGTTTAACTGTTACGGTTGGAGTAAGCGTCACGGTCAAGTTAGGGTGGGGGTTAAGCATTAGGTGTCCGCCTAGGGTTAGGGTTAGGTCTATGGTTTCATTTAGGCTTCAGGTTAGGTTAGGTTTGAACTTAGTTTGAGGGAGTCAGTTTAGGGCTACTGTTAGTTTTCGGTTCAATGTTTCGTTTGGAGTTAGCGTGAGGGTCCGGTTAGGGTTGGGGTTGAGCTTAAGGTGTCCACCTAGGGTTAGGGTTAGGTCTGTGGTTTGAGTTAGGCTTCAGGTTAGGTTAGGTTTGAACTTAGTTTGAGGGAGTAAGTTTAGGGCTACTGTTAGTTTTCGGTTCAGTGTTACGTTTGGAGATAGCGTCAGGGTCAGGTTAGGGTTGGGGTTTAGCTTCAGGTGTCCGCCTAGGGTTAGGGTTAGGTCTATGGTTTGAGTTAGGCTTCAGGTTAGGTTAGGTTTGAACTTAGTTTGAGGGATTAAGTTTAGGGCTACTGTTAGTTTTCGGTTCAGTGTTACGGTTGGAGTTAGCGTGAGGGTCAGGTTAGGGTTGGCTTTGAACTTCAGGTGTCTGCCTAGGGTTAGGGTTAGGTGTATGGTTTGATTTAGGCTTCAGGTTAGGTTAGCTTGGAACTTAGTTTGAGGCAGTAAGTTTAGGGCTACTGTTAGTTTTCGGGTTACTGTTACGGTTGGAGTTAGCGTCAGGGCCAAGTTAGGGTTGGGGTTGAGCTTAAGGTGTCCACCTAGGGTTAGGGTTAGGAGTATGGTTTGATTTAGGCTTCAGGTTAAGTTAGGTTTGAAGTTAGTTAGAGGGAGTAAGTTTAGGGCTACTGTTAATTTTCGGTTAACTGTTATAGTTGGAGTAAGCGTCAGGGTCAGTTTAGGGTGGGGGTTAAGCATAAGGTGTCCGCCTAGGGTTAGGGTTAGGTCTATGATTTCATTTAGGCTTCAGGTTAGGTTAGGTTTGAACTTAGTTTGAGGGATTCAGTTTAGGGCTACTGTTAGTTTTCGGTTAACTGTTACGGTTGTACTAAGCGTCAGGGTCAGGTTAGGTTTAGGGTTGAGCTTAAGGTGTCCGCCTAGGGTTAGCTTTAGGTGTATGGTTTGATTTAGGCTTCAGCTTAGGTTAGGTTTGAACTTAGTTTGAGGGAGTAAGTTTAGGGCTACTGTTAGTTTTCGTTTAACTGTTACGGTTGGAGTAAGCGTCAGGGTCAGGTTAGGGTGGGGGTTAAGCATAAGGTGTCCGCCTAGGGTTAGGGTTAGTTCTATGGTTTCATTTAGGCTTCAGGTTAGGTTAGGATTGAACTTAGTTTGAGGGAGTAAGTTTAGGGCCACTGTTAGTTTTCGGTTCAGTGTTACGGTTCGATTTAGCCTCAGGGTCAGATTAGGGTTGGGGTTAAGCTTAAGGTGTCCGCCTAGTGTTAGGGTTAGGTCTATTTTTTGAGTTATGCTTCAGGTTAGGTTAGGTTTGAACTTAGTTTGAGGGAGACAGTTTAGGGCTACTGTTAGTTTTCATTTAAGTGTTACGGTTGGAGTAAGCATCAGGGTCAGTTTAGGGTGGGGGTTAAGCATAAGGTGTCCGCCTAGGGTTGGGGTTATGTCTATGGTTTCATTTAGGCTTCAGGTTAGGTTAGGATTGAACTTAGATTGAGGGAGTAAGTTTAGGGCTACTGTTAGTTTTCGGTTCAATGTTACGTTTGGAGTTAGCGTGAGGGTCCGGTTAGTTTTGGGGTTGAGCTTATGGTATCCGCCTAGGGTTACAGTTAGGTCTGTGGTTTGAGTTAGGCTTCAGTTTAGGTTAGGTTTGAACTTAGTTTGAGGGAGTAAGTTTAGGGCTACTGTTAGTTTTCGGTTCAGTGTTACGGTTGGAGATAGCATCAGGGTCAGGTTAGGGTTGGGGTTGAGCTTCAGGTGTCCGCCTAGGGTTAGGGTTAGGTCTATGGTTTGAGTTAGGCTTCAGGTTAGGTTAGGTTTGAACTTAGTTTGAGGGAGTAAGTTTAGGCCTATTGTATTTTTTGGTTCAGTGTTACGGTTGAATTTAGCCTCAGGGTCAGGTTAGGGTTGGGGTCAAGCTTAAGCTGTCCGCCTAGGGTTAGGGTTAGGTCTATTGTTTGAGTTAGGCTTCAGGTTAGGTTAGGTTTGAACTTAGTTTGAGGGAGTAAGTTTAGGGCTACTGTTAGTTTTCGGTTCAGTGTTATGTTTGGAGTTAGCGTGAGGGTCAGGTTAGGGTTGGGGTTGAGCTTAAGGTGTCCTTTTAGGGTTAGGGTTAGGTCTATAGTTTGAGTTAGGCTTCAGGTTAGGTTAGGTTTGAACTTAGTTTGAGGGAGTAAGTTTAGGGCTACTGTTAGTTTTCGGTTCAGTGTTTCGGTTGGAGATAGCGTCAGGGTCAGGTTAGGGTTGTGATTGAGCTTCAGGTGTCGGCCTAGGGTTAGGGTTAGGTCTATGGTTTGAGTTAGGGTCCAGGTTAGGGTAGGTTTGAACTTAGTTTGAGGGAGTAAGTTTAGGGCTACTATTAGTTTTCGGTTCAGAGTTACGGTTGGAGATAGCGTCAGGGTCTGGTTAGGGTTGTGGTTGAGTTTCAGGTGTTCGCCTAGGGTTATGGTTAGGTCTATGGTTTGAGTTAGGCTTCAAGTTATGTTAGGTTTGAAGTTAGATTGAGGGAGTAAGTTTAGGGCTACTGTTAGTTTTCGTTTAACTGTTACGGTTGGAGTAAGCGTCAGGGTCAAGTTAGGGTGGGGGTTAAGCATAAGGTGTCCGCCTAGGGTTAGGGTTAGGTCTATGGTTTCATTTAGGCTTTAGGTTAGGTTAGGATTGAACTTAGTTTGAGGGAGTAAGTTTAGGGCTACTGTTAGTTTTCGGTTCAATGTTACGTTTGGAGTTAGCGTGAGGGTCCGGTTAGGGTTGGGGTTGAGCTTAAGGTGTCCGCCTAGGGTTAGGGTTAGGTCTGTGGTTTGAGTTAGGCTTCAGGTTACGTTAGGTTTGAACTTAGTTTGAGGGAGTAAGTTTAGGGCTACTGTTAGTTTTCGGTTCAGTGTTACGGTTGGAGATAGCGTCAGGGTCAGGTTAGGGTTGGGGTTGAGCTTCAGGTGTCCGCCTAGGTTTAGGGTTAGGTCTATGGTTTGAGTTAGGCTTCAGGTTAGGTTAGGTTTGAACGTAGTTTGAGGGATTAAGTTTAGGGCTACTGTTAGTTTTCGGTTCAGTGTTATGGTTGGAGTTAGCGTGAGGGTCAGGTTAGGGTTGGATTTGAACTTCAGGTGTCCGCCTAGGGTTAGGGTTAGGTGTATGGTTTGATTTAGGCTTCAGGTTAGGTTAGGTTGGAACTTAGTTTGAGGCAGTAAGTTTAGGGCTACTGTTAGTTTTCGGGTAACTGTTACGGTTGGAGTTAGCGTCAGGGCCAGGTTAGGGTTGGGGTTGAGCTTAAGGTGTCCGCCTAGGGTTAGGGTTAGGTTTGTGATTTGAGTTCGGGTTCAGGTTAGGTTAGGTTTGAACTTAGTTTGAGGGAGTAAGTTTAGGGCTACTGTTAGTTTTCGGTTCAGTGTTACGGTTGGAGATAGCGTCAGGGTCAGGTTAGGGTTGGGGTTGAGCTTCAGGTTTCCGCCTTGGGTTAGGGTTAGGTCTATGGTTTGAGTTAGGCTTCAGGTTAGGTTAGGTTTGAGCTTAGTTTGAGGGAGTAAGTTTAGGGCTAATGTTAGTTTTTGGTTCAGTGTTATGGTTGAAGATAGCGTCATGGTCAAGTTAGGGTTGGGTTTGAGATTCAGGTGTCCGCCTGGGGTTAGGGTTAGGTCTATGGTTTGAGTTAGGCTTCAGGTTAGGTTAGGTTTGAACTTAGTTTGAGGGAGTAAGTTTAGGCCTATTGTATTTTTTGGTTGAGTGTTACGGTTAAATTTAGCCTCAGGGTCAGGTTAGGGTTGGGGTCAAGCTTAAGGTGTCCGCCTAGGGTTAGGGTTAGGTCTATTGTTTGAGTTAGGCTTCAGGTTAGGTTAGGTTTGAACTTAGTTTGAGGGAGTCAGTTTAGGGCTACTGTTAGGTTTCGGTTAACTGTTACGGTTGGGGTAAGCATCAGGGTCAGGTTAGGTTTGGGGTTGAGCTTAGGGTTAGGTCTATGGTTTGAGTTAGGCTTCAGGTTATGTTAGGTTTGAACTTAGTTTGAGGGAGTAAGTTTAGGCCTATTGTATTTTTTGGTTGAGTGTTACGGTTAAATTTAGCCTCAGGGTCAGGTTAGGGTTGGGGTCAAGCTTAAGGTGTCCGCCTAGGGTTAGGGTTAGGTCTATTGTTTGAGTTAGGCTTCAGGTTAGGTTAGGTTTGAACTTAGTTTGAGGGAGTCAGTTTAGGGCTACTGTTAGGTTTCGGTTAACTGTTACGGTTGGAGTAAGCATCAGGGTCAGGTTAGGTTTGGGGTTGAGCTTAAGGTGTCCGCCTAGGGTTAGGGTTAGGTGTATGGTTTGATTTAAGCTTCAGGTTAGGTTAGGTTTGAACTTAATTTCAGGGAGTAAGTTTAGGGCTACTGTTAGTTTTTGGTTCAGTGTTACATTTGGAGTTAGCGTGAATGTCTGGTTAGGGTTGGGGTTGAGCTTAAGGTGTCCACCTAGGGTTAGAGTTAGGTCTGTGGTTTGAGATAGGGTTCAGGTTAGGTCAGGTTTGAACTTAGTTTGAGGGAGTAAGTTTAGGGCTACTGTTAGTTTTCGGTTCACTGTTACGGTTGGAGATAGCGTCAGGGTCAGGTTAGGGTTGGGGTTGAGCTTTAGGAGTCCGCCTATTGTTAGGGTTAGGTCTATCATTTGATTTAGGCTTCAGGTTAGGTTAGGTTTGAACTTAGTTTGAGCGAGTAAGTTTAGGGCTACTGTTAGTTTTTGGTTCAGTGTTATGGTTGGAGATAGCGTCATGGTCAAGTTAGGGTTGGGTTTGAGATTCAGGTGTCCGCCTAGGGTTAGGGTTAGGTCTATGGTTTGAGTTAGGCTTCAGGTTAGGTTAGGTTTGAACTTAGTTTGAGGGAGTAAGTTTAGGCCTATTGTATTTTTTGGTTGAGTGTTACGGTTGAATTTAGCCTCAGGGTCAGGTTAGGGTTGGGGTCAAGCTTAAGCTGTCCGCCTAGGGTTAGGGTTAGGTCTATTGTTTGAGTTAGGCTTCAGGTTAGGTTAGGTTTGAACTTAGTTTGAGGGAGTAAGTTTAGGGCTACTGTTAGTTTTCGGTTCAGTGTTATGTTTGGAGTTAGCGTGAGGGTCAGGTTAGGGTTGGGGTTGAGCTTAAGGTGTCCTTTTAGGGTTAGGGTTAGGTCTATTGTTTGAGTTAGGCTTCAGGTTAGGTTAGGTTTGAACTTAGTTTGAGGGAGTAAGTTTAGGGCTACTGTTAGTTTTCGGTTCAGTGTTTCGGTTGGAGATAGCGTCAGGGTCAGGTTAGGGTTGTGATTGAGCTTCAGGTGTCGGCCTAGGGTTAGGGTTAGGTCTATGGTTTGAGTTAGGGTCCAGGTTAGGGTAGGTTTGAACTTAGTTTGAGGGAGTAAGTTTAGGGCTACTGTTAGTTTTCGGTTCAGAGTTACGGTTGGAGATAGCGTCAGGGTCTGGTTAGGGTTGTGGTTGAGTTTCAGGTGTTCGCCTAGGGTTAGGGTTAGGTCTATGGTTTGAGTTAGGCTTCAAGTTATGTTAGGTTTGAAGTTAGATTGAGGGAGTAAGTTTAGGGCTACTGTTAGTTTTCGTTTAACTGTTACGGTTGGAGTAAGCGTCAGGGTCAAGTTAAGGTGGGGGTTAAGCATAAGGTGTCCGCCTAGGGTTAGGGTTAGGTCTATGGTTTCATTTAGGCTTTAGGTTAGGTTAGGATTGAACTTAGTTTGAGGGAGTAAGTTTAGGGCTACTGTTAGTTTTCGGTTCAATGTTACGTTTGGAGTTAGCGTGAGGGTCCGGTTAGGGTTGGGGTTGAGCTTAAGGTGTCCGCCTAGGGTTAGGGTTAGGTCTGTGGTTTGAGTTAGGCTTCAGGTTATGTTAGGTTTGAACTTAGTTTGAGGGAGTAAGTTTAGGGCTACTGTTAGTTTTCGGTTCAGTGTTACGGTTGGAGATAGCGTCAGGGTCAGGTTAGGGTTGGGGTTGAGCTTCAGGTGTCCGCCTAGGGTTAGGGTTAGGTCTATGGTTTGAGTTAGGCTTCAGGTTAGGTTAGGTTTGAACTTAGTTTGAGGGATTAAGTTTAGGGCTACTGTTAGTTTTCGGTTCAGTGTTACGGTTGGAGTTAGCGTGAGGGTCAGGTTAGGGTTGGATTTGAACTTCAGGTATCCGCCTAGGGTTAGGGTTAGGTGTATGGTTTGATTTAGGCTTCAGGTTAGGTTAGGTTGGAACTTAGTTTGAGGCAGTAAGTTTAGGGCTACTGTTAGTTTTCGGGTAACTGTTACGGTTGGAGTTAGCGTCAGGGCCAGGTTAGGGTTGGGGTTGAGCTTAAGGTGTCCGCCTAGGGTTAGGGTTAGGTCTGTGATTTGAGTTCGGGTTCAGGTTAGGTTAGGTTTGAACTTAGTTTGAGGGAGTAAGTTTAGGGCTACTGTTAGTTTTCGGTTCAGTGTTACGGTTGGAGATAGCGTCAGGGTCAGGTTAGGGTTGGGGTTGAGCTTCAGGTTTCCGCCTTGGGTTAGGGTTAGGTCTATGGTTTGAGTTAGGCTTCAGGTTAGGTTAGGTTTGAACTTAGTTTGAGGGAGTAAGTTTAGGGCTACTGTTAGTTTTTGGTTCAGTGTTATGGTTGAAGATAGCGTCATGGTCAAGTTAGGGTTGGGTTTGAGATTCAGGTGTCCGCCTGGGGTTAGGGTTAGGTCTATGGTTTGAGTTAGGCTTCAGGTTAGGTTAGGTTTGAACTTAGTTTGAGGGAGTAAGTTTAGGCCTATTGTATTTTTTGGTTGAGTGTTACGGTTAAATTTAGCCTCAGGGTCAGGTTAGGGTTGGGGTCAAGCTTAAGGTGTCCGCCTAGGGTTAGGGTTAGGTCTATTGTTTGAGTTAGGCTTCAGGTTAGGTTAGGTTTGAACTTAGTTTGAGGGAGTCAGTTTAGGGCTACTGTTAGGTTTCGGTTAACTGTTACGGTTGGGGTAAGCATCAGGGTCAGGTTAGGGTTGGGGTTGAGCTTTAGGAGTCCGCCTATTGTTAGGGTTAGGTCTATTATTTGATTTAGGCTTCAGGTTAGGTTAGGTTTGAACTTAGTTTGAGCGAGTAAGTTTAGGGCTACTGTTAGTTTTTGGTTCAGTGTTATGGTTGGAGATAGCGTCATGGTCAAGTTAGGGTTGGGTTTGAGATTCAGGTGTCCGCCTAGGGTTAGGGTTAGGTCTATGGTTTGAGTTAGGCTTCAGGTTAGGTTAGGTTTGAACTTAGTTTGAGGGAGTAAGTTTAGGCCTATTGTATTTTTTGGTTGAGTGTTACGGTTGAATTTAGCCTCAGGGTCAGGTTAGGGTTGGGGTCAAGCTTAAGGTGTCCGCCTAGGGTTAGGGTTAGGTCTATTTTTTGAGTTAGGCTTCAGGTTAGGTTAGGTGTGAACTTAGTTTGAGGGAGTAAGTTTAGGGCTACTGTTAGTTTTCGGTACAGTGTTACGGTTGGAGTTAGCGTGAGGGTCAGGTTAGGGTTGGGGTTGAGCTTAAGGTGTCCTCCTAGGGTTAGGGTTAGGTCTGTGGTTTGAGTGAGGCTTCAGGTTAGGTTAGGTTTGAACTTAGTTTGAGGGAGTAAGTTTAGGGCTACTGTTAGTTTTCGGTTCAGTGTTACGGTTGGAGATAGCGTCAAGGTCAGGTTAGGGTTGTGATTGAGCTTCAGGTGTCCGCCTAGGGTTAGGGTTAGGTCTATTGTTTGAGTTAGGGACCAGGTTAGGTTAGGTTTGAACTTAGTTTGAGGGAGTAAGTTTAGGGCTACTGTTAGTTTTCGGTTCAGTGTTACGGTTGGAGATAGCGTCAGGGTCAGGTTAGGGTTGTGATTGAGCTTAAGGTGTCCGCCTAGGGTTAGGGTTAGGTCTATTGTTTGAGTTAGGCTTCAGGTTAGGTTAGGTTTGAACTTAGTTTGTGGGAGACAGTTTAGGGCTACTGTTAATTTTCGTTTAACTGTTACGGTTGGAGTAAGCGTCACGGTCAAGTTAGGGTGGGGGTTAAGCATTAGGTGTCCGCCTAGGGTTAGGGTTAGGTCTATGGTTTCATTTAGGCTTCAGGTTAGGTTAGGTTTGAACTTAGTTTGAGGGAGTCAGTTTAGGGCTACTGTTAGTTTTCGGTTCAATGTTTCGTTTGGAGTTAGCGTGAGGGTCCGGTTAGGGTTGGGGTTGAGCTTAAGGTGTCCACCTAGGGTTAGGGTTAGGTCTGTGGTTTGAGTTAGGCTTCAGGTTAGGTTAGGTTTGAACTTAGTTTGAGGGAGTAAGTTTAGGGCTACTGTTAGTTTTCGGTTCAGTGTTACGTTTGGAGATAGCGTCAGGGTCAGGTTAGGGTTGGGGTTTAGCTTCAGGTGTCCGCCTAGGGTTAGGGTTAGGTCTATGGTTTGAGTTAGGCTTCAGGTTAGGTTAGGTTTGAACTTAGTTTGAGGGATTAAGTTTAGGGCTACTGTTAGTTTTCGGTTCAGTGTTTCGGTTGGAGTTAGCGTGAGGGTCAGGTTAGGGTTGGCTTTGAACTTCAGGTGTCTGCCTAGGGTTAGGGTTAGGTGTATGGTTTGATTTAGGCTTCAGGTTAGGTTAGCTTGGAACTTAGTTTGAGGCAGTAAGTTTAGGGCTACTGTTAGTTTTCGGGTTACTGTTACGGTTGGAGTTAGCGTCAGGGCCAAGTTAGGGTTGGGGTTGAGCTTAAGGTGTCCGCCTAGGGTTAGGGTTAGGAGTATGGTTTGATTTAGGCTTCAGGTTAGGTTAGGTTTGAAGTTAGTTAGAGGGAGTAAGTTTAGGGCTACTGTTAGTTTTCGGTTAACTGTTATAGTTGGAGTAAGCGTCAGGGTCAGGTTAGGTTTGGGGTTAAGCTTAAGGTGTCCGCCTAGTGTTAGGGTTAGGTCTATTTTTTGAGTTATGCTTCAGGTTAGGTTAGGTTTGAACTTAGTTTGAGGAAGACAGTTTAGGGCTACTGTTAGTTTTCATTTAAGTGTTACGGTTGGAGTAAGCATCAGGGTCAGGTTAGGGTGGGGGTTAAGCATAAGGTGTCCGCCTAGGGTTGGGGTTATGTCTATGGTTTCATTTAGGCTTCAGGTTAGGTTAGGATTGAACTTAGATTGAGGGAGTAAGTTTAGGGCTACTGTTAGTTTTCGGTTCAATGTTACGTTTGGAGTTAGCGTGAGGGTCCGGTTAGTTTTGGGGTTGAGCTTAAGGCGTCCGCCTAGGGTTACGGTTACGTCTGTGGTTTGAATTAGGCTTCAGGTTAGGTTAGGTTTGAACTTAGTTTGAGGGAGTAAGTTTAGGGCTACTGTTAGTTTTCGGTTCAGTGTTACGGTTGGAGATAGCATCAGGGTCAGGTTAGGGTTGGGGTTGAGCTTCAGGTGTCCGCCTAGGGTTAGGGTTAGGTCTATGGTTTGAGTTAGGCTTCAGGTTAGGTTAGGTTTGAACTTAGTTTGAGGGAGTAAGTTTAGGCCTATTGTATTTTTTGGTTCAGTGTTACGGTTGAATTTAACCTCAGGGTCAGGTTAGGGTTGGGGTCAAGCTTAAGGTGTCCGCCTAGGGTTAGGGTTAGGTCTATTGTTTGAGTTAGGCTTCAGGTTAGGTTAGGTTTGAACTTAGTTTGAGGGAGTAAGTTTAGGGCTACTGTTAGTTTTCGGTTCAGTGTTATGTTTGGAGTTAGCGTGAGGGTCAGGTTAGGGTTGGGGTTGAGCTTAAGGTGTCCTTTTAGGGTTAAGGTTAGGTCTATTGTTTGAGTTAGGCTTCAGGTTAGGTTAGGTTTGAACTTAGTTTGAGGGAGTAAGTTTAGGGCTACTGTTAGTTTTCGGTTCAGTGTTTCGGTTGGAGATAGCGTCAGGGTCAGGTTAGGGTTGTGATTGAGCTTCAGGTGTCGGCCTAGGGTTAGGGTTAGGTCTATGGTTTGAGTTAGGGTCCAGGTTAGGGTAGGTTTGAACTTAGTTTGAGGGAGTAAGTTTAGGGCTACTGTTAGTTTTCGGTTCAGTGTTACGGTTGGAGATAGCGTCAGGGTCTGGTTTGGGTTGTGGTTGAGTTTCAGGTGTTCGCCTAGGGTTAGGGTTAGGTCTATGGTTTGAGTTAGGCTTCAAGTTAGGTTAGGTTTGAAGTTAGTTTGAGGGAGTAAGTTTAGGGCTACTGTTAGTTTTCGTTTAACTGTTACGGTTGGAGTAAGCATCAGGGTCAAGTTAGGGCGGGGGTTAAGCATAAGGTGTCCGCCTAGGGTTAGGGTTAGGTCTATGGTTTCATTTAGGCTTCAGGTTAGGTTAGGATTGAACTTAGTTTGAGCGAGAAAGTTTAGGGCTACTGTTAGTTTTCAGTTCAATATTACATTTGGAGTTAGCGTGAGGGTCCGGTTAGGGTTGGGGTTGAGCTTAAGGTGTCCGCCTAGGGTTAGGGTTAGGTCTGTGTTTTGAGTTAGGCTTCAGGTTAGGTTAGGTTTGAACTTAGTTTGAGGGAGTAAGTTTAGGGCTACTGTTAGTTTTAGGTTCAGTGTTACGGTTGGAGATAGCGTCAGGGTCAGGTTAGGGTTGGGGCTGACCTTCAGGTGTCCGCCTAGGGTTAGGGTTAGGTCTATGGTTTAAGTTAGGCTTCAGGTTAGGTTAGGTTTGAACTTAGTTTGAAGGATTAAGTTTAGGGCTACTGTTAGTTTTCGGTTCAGTGTTACGGTTGGAGTTAGCGTGAGGGTCAGGTTAGGGTTGGGTTTGAACTTCAGCTGTCCGCCTAGGGTTAGGGTTAGGTGTATGGTTTGATTTAGGCTTCAGGTTAGGTTAGGTTGGAACTTAGTTTGAGGCAGTAAGTTTAGGGTTACTGTTAGTTTTCGGGTAACTGTTACGGTTGGAGTTAGCGTCAGGGCCAGGTTAGGGTTGGGGTTGAGCTTAAGGTGTCCGCCTAGGGTTAGGGTTATGTCTGTGATTTGAGTTAGGGTTCAGGTTAGGTTAGGTTTGAACTTAGTTTGAGGGAGTAAGTTTAGGGCTATTGTTAGTTTTCGGTTAACTGTTACAGTTGGAGTAAGCGTCAGGGTCAGGTTAGGGTGGGGGTTAAGCATAAGGTGTCCGCCTAGGTTTAGGGTTAGGTCTATGATTTGATTTAGGCTTCAGGTTAGGTTAGGTTTGAACTTAGTTTGAGGGAGTCAGTTTAGGGCTACTGTTAGTTTTTGGTTAACTGTTAAGGTTGGAGTAAGCGTCAGGGTCAGGTTAGGTTTGGGGTTGAGTTTAAGGTGTCCGCCTAGGGTTAGGGTTATGTGTATGGTTTGATTTAGGCTTCAGGTTAGGTTAGGTTTGAACTTAGTTTGAGGGAGTAAGTTTAGGGCTACTGTTAGTTTTCGGTTAACTGTTACGGTTGGAGTAAGCGTCAGGGTCAGGTTAGGGTTGGGGTCAAGCTTAAGGTGTCCGCCTAGGGTTAGGGTTAGGTCTATTGTTTGAGTTAGGCTTCAGGTTAGGTTAGGTTTGAACTTAGTTTGAGGGAGTAAGTTTAGGGCTACTGTTAGTTTTCGGTACAGTGTTACGGTTGGAGTTAGCGTGAGGGTCAGGTTAGGGTTGGGGTTGAGCTTAAGGTGTCCTCCTAGGGTTAGGGTTAGGTCTGTGGTTTGAGTGAGGCTTCAGGTTAGGTTAGGTTTGAACTTAGTTTGAGGGAGTAAGTTTAGGGCTACTGTCAGTTTTCGGTTCAGTGTTACGGTTGGAGATAGCGTCAGGGTCAGGTTAGGGTTGTGATTGAGCTTCAGGTGTCCGCCTAGGGTTAGGGTTAGGTCTATGGTTTGAGTTAGGGTCCAGGTTAGGGTAGGTTTGAACTTAGTTTGAGGGAGTAAGTTTAGGGCTACTGTTAGTTTTCGGTTCATTGTTACGGTTGGAGATAGCGTCAGGGTCTGGTTAGGGTTGTGGTTTATTTTCAGGTGTCCACCTGTGGTTAGGGTTAGGTCTATGTTTTGAGTTATGCTTCAAGTTACGTTAGGTTTGAAGTTAGTTTGAGGGAGTAAGTTTAGGGCTACTATTAGTTTTCGGGTAACTGTTACTGTTGGAGGTAGCGTCAGGGCCAGGTTAGGGTTGGGGTTGAGCTTTAGGTGTCCACCTAGGGTTAGGGTTAGGTCTATATTTTGAGTTAGGCTTCAGGTTAGGTTAGGTTTGAACTTAGTTTGAGGGAGTAAGTTTAGGGCTACTATTAGTTTTCGTTTAACTGTTACGGTTGGAGTAAGCGTCAGGGTCAAGTTAGGGTGGGGGTTAAGCATAAGGTGTCGCCTAGGGTTAGGCTTAGGTCTATGGTTTCATTTAGGGTTCAGGTTAGGTTAGGATTGAACTTAATTTGAGGGAGTAAGTTTAGGGCTACTGTTAGTTTTCGGTTCAATGTTACGTTTGGAGTTAGCGTGAGGGTCCGGATAGGGTTGGGGTTGAGCTTAACGTGTCCGCCTAGGGTTACGGTTAGGTCTGTGGTTTGAGTTAGGCTTCAGGTTAGGTTAGGTTTGAACTTAGTTTGAGGGAGTAAGTTTAGGGCTACTGTTAGTTTTCGGTTCAGTGTTACGGTTGGAGATAGCGTCACGGTCAGGTTAGGTTTGGGGTTGAGCTTCAGCTGTCTGCCTAGGGTTAGGGTTAGGTCTATGGTTTGAGTTAGGCTTCAGGGTAGGTTAGGTTGGAACCTAGTTTGAGGCAGTAAGTTTAGGGCTACTGTTAGTTTTCGGGTAACTGTTACGGTTGGAGTTAGCGTCAGGGCCATGTGAGGGTTGGGGTTGATCTTAAGGTGTCCGCCTAGGGTTAGGGTTAGGTCTGTGATTTGAGTTAGGGTTCAGGTTAGGTTAGGTTTGAACTTAGTTTGAGGGAGTAAGTTTAGGGCTACTGTCACTTTTCGGTTCAGTGTTACGGTTAGAGATAGCGTCAGGGTCAGGTTAGGGTTGGGGTTGAGCTTCAGGTTTCCGCCTTGGGTTAGGATTAGGTCTATGGTTTGAGTTAGGCTTCAGGTTAGGTTAGGTTTGAACTTAATTTTAGGGAGTAAGTTTAGGGCTACTGTTAGTTTTCGGGTAACTGTTACTGTTGGAGTTAGCGTCAGGGCCAGGTTAGGGTTGGGGTTGAGCTTAAGGTGTCCGCCTAGGGTTAGGGTTAGGTGTATGGTTTGATTTAGGCTTCAGGTTAGGTTAGGTTTGAAGTTAGTTTGAGGGAGTAAGTTTAGGGCTACTGTTACTTTTCGATTAACTGTTACAGTTGGAGTACGCGTCAGGGTCAGGTTAGGGTGGGGGTTAAGCATAAGGTGTCCGCCTAGGGTTAGGGTTAGTTCTATGATTTGATTTAGGCTTCAGGTTAGGTTAGGTTTGAACTTAGTTTGAGGGAGTCAGTTTAGGGCTACTGTTAGTTTTCGGTTAACTGTTACGGTTGGAGTAAGCGTCAGGGTCGGGTTAGGTTTGGGGTTGAGCTTAAGGTGTCCGCCTAGGGTTAGTGTTAGGTCTGTGGTTTGAGTTAGGCTTCAGGTTAGGTTAGGTTTGAACTTAGTTTGAGGGAGTAAGTTTAGGGCTACTGTTAGTTTTCGGGTAACTGTTACGGTTGGAGTTAGCGTCAGGGCCATGTGAGGGTTGGGGTTGATCTTAAGGTGTCCGCCTAGGGTTAGGGTTAGGTCTGTGATTTGAGTTAGGGTTCAGGTTATGTTAGGTTTGAACTTAGTTTGAGGGAGTAAGTTTAGGGCTACTGTCACTTTTCGGTTCAGTGTTACGGTTGGAGATAGCGTCAGGGTCAGGTTAGGGTTGTGATTGAGCTTCAGGTGTCCGCCTAGGGTTAGGGTTAGGTCTATGGTTTGAGTTAGGGTCCAGGTTAGGGTAGGTTTGAACTTAGTTTGAGGGAGTAATTTTAGGGCTACTGTTAGTTTTCGGTTCAGTGTTACGGTTGGAGAGAGCGTCAGGGTCTGGTTAGGGTTGTGGTTTATTTTCAGGTGTCCACCTGGGGTTAGGGTTAGGTCTATGTTTTGAGTTATGCTTCAAGTTACGTTAGGTTTGAAGTTAGTTTGAGGGAGTAAGTTTAGGGCTACTATTAGTTTTCGGGTAACTGTTACTGTTGGAGTTAGCGTCAGGGCCAGGTTAGGGTTGGGGTTGAGCTTTAGGTGTCCACCTAGGGTTAGGGTTAGGTCTATAGTTTGAGTTAGGCTTCAGGTTAGGTTAGGTTTGAACTTAGTTTGAGGGAGTAAGTTTAGGGCTACTATTAGTTTTCGTTTAACTGTTACGGTTGGAGTAAGCGTCAGGGTCAAGTTAGGGTGGGGGTTAAGCATAAGGTGTCGCCTAGGGTTAGGCTTAGGTCTATGGTTTCATTTAGGGTTCAGGTTAGGTTAGGATTGAACTTAATTTGAGGGAGTAAGTTTAGGGCTACTGTTAGTTTTCGGTTCAATGTTACGTTTGGAGTTAGCGTGAGGGTCCGGATAGGGTTGGGGTTGAGCTTAACGTGTCCGCCTAGGGTTACGGTTAGGTCTGTGGTTTGAGTTAGGCTTCAGGTTAGGTTAGGTTTGAACTTAGTTTGAGGGAGTAAGTTTAGGGCTACTGTTAGTTTTCGGTTCAGTGTTACGGTTGGAGATAGCGTCACGGTCAGGTTAGGTTTGGGGTTGAGCTTCAGCTGTCTGCCTAGGGTTAGGGTTAGGTCTATGGTTTGAGTTAGGCTTCAGGGTAGGTTAGGTTGGAACCTAGTTTGAGGCAGTAAGTTTAGGGCTACTGTTAGTTTTCGGGTAACTGTTACGGTTGGAGTTAGCGTCAGGGCCATGTGAGGGTTGGGGTTGATCTTAAGGTGTCCGCCTAGGGTTAGGGTTAGGTCTGTGATTTGAGTTAGGGTTCAGGTTAGGTTAGGTTTGAACTTAGTTTGAGGGAGTAAGTTTAGGGCTACTGTCACTTTTCGGTTCAGTGTTACGGTTGGAGATAGCGTCAGGGTCAGGTTAGGGTTGGGGTTGAGCTTCAGGTTTCCGCCTTGGGTTAGGGTTAGGTCTATGGTTTGAGTTAGGCTTCAGGTTAGGTTAGGTTTGAACTTAGTTTTAGGGAGTAAGTTTAGGGCTACTGTTAGTTTTCGGGTAACTGTTACTGTTGGAGTTAGCGTCAGGGCCAGGTTAGGGTTGGGGTTGAGCTTAAGGTGTCCGCCTAGGGTTAGGGTTAGGTGTATGGTTTGATTTAGGCTTCAGGTTAGGTTAGGTTTGAAGTTAGTTTGAGGGAGTAAGTTTAGGGCTACTGTTAGTTTTCGATTAACTGTTACAGTTGGAGTACGCGTCAGGGTCAGGTTAGGGTGGGGGTTAAGCATAAGGTGTCCGCCTAGGGTTAGGGTTAGTTCTATGATTTGATTTAGGCTTCAGGTTAGGTTAGGTTTGAACTTAGTTTGAGGGAGTCAGTTTAGGGCTACTGTTAGTTTTCGGTTAACTGTTACGGTTGGAGTAAGCGTCAGGGTCGGGTTAGGTTTGGGGTTGAGCTTAAGGTGTCCGCCTAGGGTTAGTGTTAGGTCTGTGGTTTGAGTTAGGCTTCAGGTTAGGTTAGGTTTGAACTTAGTTTGAGGGAGTAAGTTTAGGGCTACTGTTAGTTTTCGGGTAACTGTTACGGTTGGCGTTAGCGTCAGGGCCATGTGAGGGTTGGGGTTGATCTTAAGGTGTCCGCCTAGGGTTAGGGTTAGGTCTGTGATTTGAGTTAGGGTTCAGGTTATGTTAGGTTTGAACTTAGTTTGAGGGAGTAAGTTTAGGGCTACTGTCACTTTTCGGTTCAGTGTTACGGTTGGAGATAGCGTCAGGGTCAGGTTAGGGTTGTGATTGAGCTTCAGGTGTCCGCCTAGGGTTAGGGTTAGGTCTATGGTTTGAGTTAGGGTCCAGGTTAGGGTAGGTTTGAACTTAGTTTGAGGGAGTAAGTTTAGGGCTACTGTTAGTTTTCGGTTCAGTGTTACGGTTGGAGATAGCGTCAGGGTCTGGTTAGGGTTGTGGTTGAGTTTCAGGTGTCCACCTGGGGTTAGGGTTAGGTCTATGTTTTGAGTTATGCTTCAAGTTACGTTAGGTTTGAAGTTAGTTTGAGGGAGTAAGTTTAGGGCTACTATTAGTTTTCGGGTAACTGTTACTGTTGGAGTTAGCGTCAGGGCCAGGTTAGGGTTGGGGTTGAGCTTTAGGTGTCCACCTAGGGTTAGGGTTAGGTCTATAGTTTGAGTTAGGCTTCAGGTTAGGTTAGGTTTGAACTTAGTTTGAGGGAGTAAGTTTAGGGCTACTATTAGTTTTCGTTTAACTGTTACGGTTGGAGTAAGCCTCAGGGTCAAGTTAGGGTGGGGGTTAAGCATAAGGTGTCGCCTAGGGTTAGGCTTAGGTCTATGGTTTCATTTAGGGTTTAGGTTAGGTTAGGATTGAACTTAATTTGAGGGAGTAAGTTTAGGGCTACTGTTAGTTTTCGGTTCAATGTTACGTTTGGAGTTAGCGTGAGGGTCCGGATAGGGTTGGGGTTGAGCTTAACGTGTCCGCCTAGGGTTACGGTTAGGTCTGTGGTTTGAGTTAGGCTTCAGGTTAGGTTAGGTTTGAACTTAGTTTGAGGGAGTAAGTTTAGGGCTACTGTTAGTTTTCGGTTCAGTGTTACGGTTGGAGATAGTGTCACGGTCAGGTTAGGTTTGGGGTTGAGCTTCAGCTGTCCGCCTAGGGTTAGGGTTAGGTCTATGGTTTGAGTTAGGCTTCAGGGTAGGTTAGGTTGGAACCTAGTTTGAGGCAGTAAGTTTAGGGCTATTGTTAGTTTTCGGTTAACTGTTACAGTTGGAGTAAGCGTCAGGGTCAGGTTAGGGTGGGGTTAAGCATAAGGTGTCCGCCTAGGTTTAGGGTTAGGTCTATGATTTGATTTAGGCTTCAGTTTAGGTTAGGTTTGAACTTAGTTTGAGGGAGTATGTTTAGGGCTACTGTTAGTTTTCGGTACAGTACAGTGTTACGGTTGGAGTTAGCGTGAGGGTCAGGTTAGGGTTGGGGTTGAGCTTAAGGTGTCCTCCTAGGGTTAGGGTTAGGTCTGTGGTTTGAGTGAGGCTTCAGGTTAGGTTAGGTTTGAACTTAGTTTGAGGGAGTAAGTTTAGGGCTACTGTTAGTTTTCGGTTCAGTGTTACGGTTGGAGATAGCGTCAGGGTCAGGTTAGGGTTGTGATTGAGCTTCAGGTGTCCGCCTAGCGTTAGGGTTAGGTCTATGGTTTGAGTTAGGGTCCAGGTTAGGGTAGGTTTGAACTTAGTTTGAGGGAGTAAGTTTAGGGCTACTGTTAGTTTTCGGTTCAGTGTTACGGTTGGAGATAGCGTCAGGGTCTGGTTAGGGTTGTGGTTGAGTTTCAGGTGTCCACCTGGGGTTAGGGTTAGGTCTATGTTTTGAGTTATGCTTCAAGTTAGGTTAGGTTTGAAGTTAGTTTGAGGCAGTAAGTTTAGGGCTACTGTTAGTTTTCGGGTAACTGTTACGGTTGGAGTTAGCGTCAGGGCCAGGTTAGGGTTGGGGTTGAGCTTAAGGTGTCCGCCTAGGGTTAGGGTTAGGTCTGTGATTTGAGTTAGGGTTCAGGTTAGGTTAGGTTTGAACTTAGTTTTAGGGAGTAAGTTTAGGGCTACTGTTAGTTTTCGGGTAACTGTTACTGTTGGAGTTAGCGTCAGGGCCAGGTTAGGGTTGGGGTTGAGCTTAAGGTGTCCGCCTAGGGTTAGGGTTAGTTCTATGATTTGATTTAGGCTTCAGGTTAGGTTAGGTTTGAACTTAGTTTGAGGGAGTCAGTTTAGGGCTACTGTTAGTTTTCGGTTAACTGTTACGGTTGGAGTAAGCGTCAGGGTCGGGTTAGGTTTGGGGTTGAGCTTAAGGTGTCCGCCTAGGGTTAGTGTTAGGTCTGTGGTTTGAGTTAGGCTTCAGGTTAGGTTAGGTTTGAACTTAGTTTGAGGGAGTAAGTTTAGGGCTACTGTTAGTTTTCGGTTCAGTGTTACTGTTGGAGATAGCGTCAGGGTCAGGTTAGGGTTGTGGTTGAGCTTCAGGTGTCCGCCTAGGGTTAGGGTTAGGTCTATGGTTTGATTTAGGCTTCAGGTTAGGTTAGGTTTGAACTTAGATTGAGGGAGTAAGTTTAGGGGTACTGTTAGTTTTCAGTTCAGTGTTACGGTTGGAGTTAGCGTGAGGGTCAGTTTAGGGTTGGGGTTGAGCTTAAGGTTTCCGCCTAGGGTTAGGGTTAGGTGTATGTTTTGAATTTGGCTTCTGGTTAGGTTAGGTTTGAACTTAGTTTGAGGGAGTAAGTTTAGGGCTACTGTTAATTTTCGGGTAACTGTTACGGTTGGAGTTAGCGTCAGGGTCAGGTTAGGGTTGGGGTTGAGCTTAAGGTGTCCGCCTAGGGTTAGGGTTAGGTGTATGGTTTGATTTAGGCTTCAGGTTAGGTTAGGTTTGAACTTAGTTTGAGGGAGTAAGTTTAGGGCTACTGTTAGTTTTCGGTTCAGTGTTACTGTTGGAGATAGCGTCAGGGTCAGGTTAGGGTTGGGGTTGAGCTTCAGGTGTCCGCCTAGGGTTAGGGTTAGGTCTATGGTTTGAGATAGGCTTCAGGTTAGGTTAGATTTTAACTTAGTTTTAGGGAGTAAGTTTAGGGCTACTGTTAATTTTAGGATCAGTGTTACGGTTGGAGTTAGCGTGAGGGTCAGGTTAAGGTTGGGTTTGAGATTCAGGTGTCCGCCTAGGGTTAGGGTTAGGTGTATGGTTTGATTTAGGCTTCAGGTTAGGTTAGGTGTGAACTTAGTTTGAGGGAGTAAGTTTAGGGCTATTGTTAGTTTTTGGTTCAGTACTATGGTTTCAGTTAGCGTCAGGGTCAGGTTAGGGTTGGGGTTAGCTTAAGGTGTCCGCCTAGGGTTAGGGTTAGGTCTGTGATTTGAGTTAGGCTTCAGGTTAGGTTAGGTTTGTACTTAGTTTGAGGGAGTAAGTTTAGGGCTACTGTTAGTTTTCGGTTAACTGTTACGGTTGGAGTAAGCGTCAGGGTCGGGTTAGGTTTGGGGTTGAGCTTAAGGTGTCCGCCTAGGGTTAGTGTTAGGTCTGTGGTTTGAGTTAGGCTTCAGGTTAGGTTAGGTTTGAACTTAGTTTGAGGGAGTAAGTTTAGGGCTACTGTTAGTTTTCGGTTCAGTGTTACTGTTGGAGATAGCATCAGGGTCAGGTTAGGGTTGTGGTTGAGCTTCAGGTGTCCGCCTAGGGTTAGGGTTAGGTCTATGGTTTGATTTAGGCTTCAGGTTAGGTTAGGTTTGAACTTAGTTTGAGGGAGTAAGTTTAGGGGTACTGTTAGTTTTCAGTTCAGTGTTACGGTTGGAGTTAGCGTGAGGGTCAGTTTAGGGTTGGGGTTGAGCTTAAGGTTTCCGCCTAGGGGTAGGGTTAGGTGTATGGTTTGATTTTGGCTTCTGGTTAGGTTAGGTTTGAAATTACTTTGAGGGAGTAAGTTTAGGGCTACTGTTAATATTCGGGTAACTGTTACGGTTGGAGTTAGCATCAGGGTCAGGTTAGGGTTGGGGTTGAGCTTAAGGTGTCCGCTTAGGGTTAGGGTTAGGTGTATGGTTTGATTTAGGCTTCAGGTTAGGTTAGGTTTGAAGTTAGTTTGAGGGAGTATGTTTAGGGCTACTGTTAGTTTTCGGTTAACTGATACAGTTGGAGTAAGCGTCAGGGTCAGGTTAGGGTGGGGGTTAAGCATAAGGTGTCCGCCTAGGGTTAGTGTTAGGTCTATGGTTTCATTTAGGCTTCAAGTTAGGTTAGGATTGAACTTAGTTTGAGGGAGTAAGTTTAGGGCTACTGTTAGTTTTCGGTTCAGTGTTACGTTTGGAGTTAGCATGAGGGTCCGGTTAGGCTTGGGGTTGAGCTTAAGTAGTCCGCCTAGGGTTAGGGTTAGGTCTGTGGTTTGAGTTAGGCTTCAGGTTAGGTTAGGTTTGAACTTAGTTTGAGGGAGTAAGTTTAGGGCTACTGTTAATTTTAGGATCAGTGTTACGGTTGGAGTTAGCGTGAGGGTCAGGTTAGGGTTGGGTTTGAGCTTTAGGTGTCCGCCTAGGGTTAGGGTTAGGTGTATTGTTTGATTTAGGCTTCAGGTTAGGTCAGGTTTGAACTTAGTTTGAGGGAGTAAGTTTAGGGCTACTGTTAGTTTTCGGGTAACTGTTACGGTTGCAGTTAGCGTCAGGGCTAGGTTAGGGTTGGTGTTGAGCTTAAGGTGTCCGCCTAGGGTTAGAGTTAGGTCTGTGGTTTGAGTTAGGCTTCAGGTTAGGTTAGGTTTGAACTTAGTTGGAGGGAGTAAGTTTAGGGCTACTGTTAGTTTTCGGTTCAGTGTTACGGTTGGAGATAGCGTCAGGGTCAGGTTAGGGTTGTGGTTGAGCTTCAGGTGTCCGCCTAGGGTTAGGGTTAGGTCTATGGTTTGATTTAGGCTTCAGGTTAGGTTAGGTTTGAACTTAGTTTGAGGGAGTAAGTTTAGGGCTACTGTTAGTTTTCAGTTCAGTGTTACGGTTGGAGTTAGCGTGAGGGTCAGGTAGGGTTGGGGTTGAGCTTAAGGTGTCAGCCTAGGGTTAGGGTTAGGTGTATGGTTTGAATTTGGCTTCTGGTTAGGTTAGGTTTGAACTTAGTTTGAGGGAGTAAGTTTAGGGCTACTGTTAATTTTCGGGTAACTGTTACGGTTGGAGTTAGCGTCAGGGTCAGGTTAGGGTTGGGGTTGAGCTTAAGGTGTCCGCTTAGGGTTAGGGTTAGGTGTATGGTTTGATTTAGACTTCAGGTTAGGTTAGGTTTGAAGTTTGTTTGAGGGAGTAAGTTTAGGGGTACTGTTAGCTTTCGGTTAACTGATACAGTTGGAGTAAGCGTCAGGGTCAGGTTAGGGTGGGGGTTAAGCATAAGGTGTCCGCCTAGGGTTAGCGTTAGGTCTATGGTTTCATTTAGGCTTCAGGTTACGTTAGGATTGAACTTAGTTTGAGGGAGTAAGTTTAGGGCTACTGTTAGTTTTCGGTTAAGTGATACAGTTGGAGTAAGCGTCAGGGTCAGGTTAGGGTTGGGGTTAGCTTAAGGTGTCTGCCTAGGGTTAGGGTTAGGTCCATGGTTTGATTTAGGCTCCAGGTTAGGTTACGTTTGAACTTAGTTTGATTGAGTAAGTTTAGGGCTACTGTTAGTTTTCGGTTCAGTGTTACGTTTGGAGTTAGCATGAGGGTCCGGTTAGGGTTGGGGTTGAGCTTAAGGTGTCCGCCTAGTGTTAGGGTTAGGTCTGTGGTTTGAGTTAGTCTTCAGGTTAGGTTAGGTTTGAACTTAGTTTGAGGGAGTAAATTTAGGGCTACTGTTAGTTTTCGGTTCAGTGTTACGGTTGGAGATAGCGTCAGGGTCAGGTTAGGGTTGGGGTTGAGCTTCTGGTGTCCGCCTAGGGTTAGGGTTAGGTATATGGTATGATTTAGGCTTCAGGTTAGGTTATGTTTGAACTTAGTTTGAGGGAGTAAGTTTAAGCCTATTGTATTTTTTGGTTGAGTGTTACGGTTGAATTTAGCCTCAGGGTCAGGTTAGGGTTGGGGTCAAGCTTAAGGTGTCCGCCTACGGTTAGGGTTAGGTCTATTGTTTGAGTTAGGCTTCAGGTTAGGTTAGGTTTGAACTTAGTTTGAGGGAGTAAGTTTAGGGCTACTGTTAGTTTTCGGTTAACTGTAACAGTTCGAGTAAGCGTCAGGGTCAGTTTAGGGTTGGGGTTAAGCATAAGGTGTCCGCCTAGGGTTAGGGTTAGGTCTATGGTTTCATTTAGGCTTCAGGTTAGTTTAGGAATGAACTTAGTTTGAGGGAGTAAGTTTAGGGCCTACGGTTAGTTTTCGGGAAACTGTTATGGTTGGAGTTAGCGTCAGGGCAAGGTTAGGGATGGGGTTGAGATTAAGGTGTCCGCCTAGGGTTAGAGTTAGGTGTATGGTTTGATTTAGTCTTCAGGTTAGGATAGGTTTGAACTTAGTTTGAGGGAGTAAGTTTAGGGCTACTGTTAGTTTTCGTTTAACTGTTACGGTTGGATTAAGCGTCAGGTCAGGTTATGGTGGGGGTTAACCATAAGGTGTCCGTCTAGGGTTAGGGTTAGGTCTATGGTTTTATTTAGGCTTCAGGTTAGGTTAGGATTGAACTTAGTTTGAGGGAGTAAGTTTAGGGCTACTCTTAGTTTTCGGTTCAGTGATATGGTTGGAGTTAGCCTGGAGGTCAGGTTAGTGTTGGGGTTGAGCTTAAGGTGTCCGCCTAGGGTTAGGGTTAGGTCTATGGTTTGATTTAGGCTTCAGGTTAGGTTAGGTTTGAACTTAGTTTGAGGGAGTAAGTTTAGGGCTACTGTTAGTTTTCAGTTCAGTGTTACGGTTGGAGTTAGCGTGAGGGTCATGTAGGGTTGGGGTTGAGCTTAAGGTGTCAGCCTAGGGTTAGGGTTAGGTGTATGGTTTGAATTTGGCTTCTGGTTAGGTTAGGTTTGAACTTAGTTTGAGGGAGTAAGTTTAGGGCTACTGTTAATTTTCGGGTAACTGTTACGGTTGGAGTTAGCGTCAGGGTCAGGTTAGGGTGGGGGTTAAGCATAAGTTGTCCGCCTAGGGTTAGGGTTAGGTCTATGATTTGATTTAGGCTTCAGGTTAGGTTAGGTTTGACCTTAGTTTGAGGGAGTCAGTTTAGGGCTACTGTTAGTTTTCGGTTCAGTGTTACGGTTGGAGATAGCGTCAGGGTCAGGTTAGGGTTGTGATTGAGCTTCAGGTGTCCGCCTAGGGTTAGGGTTAGGTCTATGGTTTGAGTTAGGGTCCAGGTTAGGGTAGGTTTGAACTTAGTTTGAGGGAGTAAGTTTAGGGCTACTGTTAGTTTTCGGTTCAGTGTTACTGTTGGAGTAAGCGTCAGGGTCAGGTTAGGGTGGGGGTTAAGCATAAGTTGTCCGCCTAGGGTTAGCGTTAGGTCTATGGTTTCATTTAGGCTTCAGGTTAGGTTAGGATTGAACTTAGTTTGAGGGAGTAAGTTTAGGGCTACTGTTAGTTTTCGGTTCAGTGTTACTGTTGGAGATAGCGTCAGGGTCAGGTTAGGGTTGGGGTTGAGCTTCAGGTGTCCGCCTAGGGTTAGGGTTAGGTCTATGGTTTGAGATAGGCTTCAGGTTAGGTTAGATTTTAACTTAGTTTTAGGGAGTAAGTTTAGGGCTACTGTTAATTTTAGGATCAGTGTTACGGTTGGAGTTAGCGTGAGGATCAGGTTAAGGTTGGGTTTGAGCTTCAGGTGTCCGCCTAGGGTTAGGGTTAGGTGTATGGTTTGATTTAGGCTTCAGGTTAGGTTAGGTTTGAACTTAGTTTGAGGGAGTAAGTTTAGGGCTACTGTTAGTTTTCGGTTCAGTGTTACTGTTGGAGATAGCGTCAGGGTCAGGTTAGGGTTGGGGTTGAGCTTCAGGTTTCCGCCTAGGGTTAGGGTTAGGTCTATGGTTTGAGATAGGCTTCAGGTTAGGTTAGATTTTAACTTAGTTTTAGGGAGTAAGTTTAGGGCTACTGTTAATTTTAGGATCAGTGTTACGGTTGGAGTTAGCGTGAGGGTCAGGTTAAGGTTGGGTTTGAGATTCAGGTGTCCGCCTAGGGTTAGGGTTAGGTGTATGGTTTGATTTAGGCTTCAGGTTAGGTTAGGTGTGAACTTAGTTTGAGGGAGTAAGTTTAGGGCTATTGTTAGTTTTTGGTTCAGTATTATGGTTTCAGTTAGCGTCAGGGTCAGGTTAGGGTTGGGGTTAGCTTAAGGTGTCCGCCTAGGGTTAGGTTTAGGTCTGTGATTTGAGTTAGGCTTCAGGTTAGGTTAGGTTTGTACTTAGTTTGAGGGAGTAAGTTTAGGGCTACTGTTAGTTTTCGGTTCAGTGTTACGGTTGGAGTTAGCGTGAGGGTCAGGTTAGGGTGGGGGTTAAGCATAAGGTGTCCGCCTAGGGTTGGGGTTAGGTCTATGGTTTCATTTAGGCTTCAGGTTAGGTTAGGATTGAACTTAGTTTGAGGGAGTAAGTTTAGGGCTACTGTTAGTTTTCGGTTCAATGTTACGTTTGGAGTTAGCGTGAGGGTCCGGTTAGGTTTGGGGTTGAGCTTAAGGTGTCCACCTAGGGTTACGGTTAGGTCTGTGGTTTGAGTTAGGCTTCAGGTTAGGTTAGGTTTGAACTTAGTTTGAGGGAGTAAGTTTAGGCCTATTGTATTTTTTGGTTGAATGTTACGGTTGATTTTATCGTCAGGGTCAGGTTAGGGTTGGGGTCAAGCTTAAGGTGTCCGCCTAGGGTTAGGGTTAGGTCTATTGTTTGAGTTAGGCTTCAGGTTAGGTTAGGTTTGAACTTAGTTTGAGGGAGTAATTTTAGGGCTACTGTTAGTTTTCGGTTCAGTGTTATGGTTGGAGTTAGCGTGAGGGTCAGGTTAGGGGTGGGGTTGAGCTTAAGGTGTCCTCCTAGGGTTAGGGTTCGGTCTGTGGTTTGAGTTAGGCTTCAGGTTAGGTTAGGTTTGAACTTAGTTTGAGGGAGTAAGTTTAGGGCTATTGTTAGTTTTCTGTTCAGTGTTACGGTTGGAGATAGCGACAGGGACAGGTTAGGTTGTGATTGAGCTTCAGGTGTCCGCCTAGGGTTAGGGTTAGGTCTATGGTTTGAGTTAGGCTCCAGGTTAGGTTAGGTTTGAACTTAGTTTGAGGGAGTAAGTTTAGGGCTACTGTTAGTTTTCGGATAACTGTTACTGTTGGAGTTAGCGTCAGGGCCAAGTTAGGGTTGGGGTTGAGCTTAAGGTGTCCGCCTAGGGTTAGGGTTAGGTGTGTGGTTTGATTTAGGCTTCAGGTTAGGTTAGGTTTAAAGTTAGTTAGAGGGAGTAAGTTTAGGGCTACTGTTAGTTTTCGGTTAACTGTTACAGTTGGAGTAAGCGTCAGGGTCAGGTTAGGGTGGGGGTTAAGCATAAGGTGTCCGCCAAGGGTTAGGGTTAGGTCTATCATTTGATTTAGGCTTCAGGTTAGGTTAGGTTTGAACGTAGTTTGAGGGAGTCAGTTTAGGGCTACTGTTAGTTTTCGGTTAACTGTTATGGTTGTAGTAAGCGTCAGGGTCAGGTTAGGTTTGGGGTTGAGCTTAATGTGTCCGCCTAGGGTTAGGGTTAGGTGTATGGTTTGATTTAGGCTTCAGCTTAGGTTAGGTTTGAACTTAGTTTGAGGGAGTAAGTTTAGGGCTACTGTTAGTTTTCGTTTAACTGTTACGGTTGGAGTAAGCGTCAGGGTCAGGTTAGGGTGGGGGTTAAGCATAAGGTGTCCGCCTAGGGTTAGGGTTAGGTCTATGGTTTCATTTAGGCTTCAGGTTAGGTTAGGATTGAACTTAGTTTGAGGGAGTAAGTTTAGGGCCACTGTTAGTTTTCGGTTCAGTGTTACGGTTCGATTTAGCCTCAGGGTCAGGTTAGGGTTGGGGTTAAGCTTAAGGTGTCCGCCTAGGGTTAGTGTAAGGTTTATTGTTTGATTTAAGCTTCAGGTTGGGTTAGGTTTGAACTTAGATTGAGGGAGTAAGTTTAGGGCTACTGTTAGTTTTCGGGTAACTGTTACGGTTGGAGTTAGCGTTAGGGCCAGGTTATGTTTGGGGTTGAGCTTAAGGTGTCCGCCTAGAGTTACGGTTAGGTGTATGGTTTTATTTAGTCTTCAGGTTAGGTTATGTTTGAACTTAGTTTGAGGGCGTAAGTTTAGGGCTACTGTTAGTTTTCGGTTAACTGTTATGGATGGAGTAAGCGTCAGGGTCAGGTTAGGTTTGGGGTTGAGCTTAAGGTGTCCGCCTAGGGTTAGGGTTAGGTGTATGGTTTGATTTAGGCTTCAGGTTAGGTTAGGTTTGAAGTTAGTTTGAGGGCGTAAGTTTAGGGCTATTGTTAGTTTTCGGTTAACTGTTACAGTTGGGGTAAGCGTCAAGGTCAGGGTAGGGTGGGGTTTAAGCCTGAGGTGTCCGCCTAGGGTTAGGGTTAGGTCTTTGATTTGATTTAGGCTTCAGGTTAGGTTAGGTTTGAACTTAGTTTGAGGGAGTCAGTTTAGGTCTACTGTTAGTTTTCGGTTCAGTGTTAGGGTTGGATTTAGCCTCAGGGTCAGGTTAGGGTTGGGGTTAAGCTTAAGGTGTCCGCCTAGGGTTACGGTTAGGTCTATTGTTTGAGTTAGGCTTCAGGTTAGGTTAGGATTGAACTTAGTTTGAGGGAGTAAGTTTAGGGCTACTGTTAGTTTTCGGTTCAGTGTTACGGTTGGAGATAGCGTCAGGGTCTGGTTAGGGATGTAGTTGAGTTTCAGGTGTCCGCCTAGGGTTAGGGTTAGGTCTATGGTTTGAGTTAGGCTTCAGGTTAGGTTAGGTTTGAACTTAGTTTGAGGGAGTAAGTTTAGGGCTACTGTTAGTTTTCGGTTCAGTGTTACGGTTGGAGATAGCGTCAGGGTCTGGTTAGGGATGTAGTTGAGTTTCAGGTGTCCGCCTAGGGTTAGGGTTAGGTCTATGGTTTGAGTTAGGCTTCAAGTTAGGTTAGGTTTGAAGTTAGTTTGAGGGAGTAAGTTTAGGGCTACTGTTAGTTTTCGGGTAACTGTTACTGTTGGAGTTAGCGTCAGGGCCAGGTTAGGGTTGGGGTTGAGCTTAAGGTGTCTGCCTAGGGTTAGGGTTAGGTGTATGGTTTGATTTAGTCTTCAGGTTAGGTTAGGTTTGAAGTTAGTTTGAGGGAGTAAGTTTAGGGCTACTGTTAGTTTTCGGTTAACTGTTACAGTTGGAGTACGCGTCAGGGTCAGGTTCGGGTGGGGGTTAAGCATAAGGTGTCCGCCTAGGGTTAGGGTTAGGTCTATGGTTTGATTTAGGCTTCAGGTTAGGTTAGGTTTGAACTTAGTTTGAGGGAGTAAGTTTAGGGCTACTGTTAGTTTTCAGTTCAGTGTTACGGTTGGAGTTAGCGTGAGGGTCAGGTAGGGTTGGGGTTGAGCTTAAGGTGTCAGCCTAGGGTTAGGGTTAGGTGTATGGTTTGAATTTGGCTTCTGGTTAGGTTAGGTTTGAACTTAGTTTGAGGGAGTAAGTTTAGGGCTACTGTTAATTTTCGGGTAACTGTTACGGTTGGAGTTAGCGTCAGGGTCAGGTTAGGGTGGGGGTTAAGCATAAGTTGTCCGCCTAGGGTTAGGGTTAGGTCTATGATTTGATTTAGGCTTCAGGTTAGGTTAGGTTTGACCTTAGTTTGAGGGAGTCAGTTTAGGGCTACTGTTAGTTTTCGGTTCAGTGTTACGGTTGGAGATAGCGTCAGGGTCAGGTTAGGGTTGTGATTGAGCTTCAGGTGTCCGCCTAGGGTTAGGGTTAGGTCTATGGTTTGAGTTAGGGTCCAGGTTAGGGTAGGTTTGAACTTAGTTTGAGGGAGTAAGTTTAGGGCTACTGTTAGTTTTCGGTTCAGTGTTACTGTTGGAGTAAGCGTCAGGGTCAGGTTAGGGTGGGGGTTAAGCATAAGTTGTCCGCCTAGGGTTAGCGTTAGGTCTATGGTTTCATTTAGGCTTCAGGTTAGGTTAGGATTGAACTTAGTTTGAGGGAGTAAGTTTAGGGCTACTGTTAGTTTTCGGTTCAGTGTTACTGTTGGAGATAGCGTCAGGGTCAGGTTAGGGTTGGGGTTGAACTTCAGGTGTCCGCCTAGGGTTAGGGTTAGGTCTATGGTTTGAGATAGGCTTCAGGTTAGGTTAGATTTTAACTTAGTTTTAGGGAGTAAGTTTAGGGCTACTGTTAATTTTAGGATCAGTGTTACGGTTGGAGTTAGCGTGAGGATCAGGTTAAGGTTGGGTTTGAGCTTCAGGTGTCCGCCTAGGGTTAGGGTTAGGTGTATGGTTTGATTTAGGCTTCAGGTTAGGTTAGGTTTGAACTTAGTTTGAGGGAGTAAGTTTAGGGCTACTGTTAGTTTTCGGTTCAGTGTTACTGTTGGAGATAGCGTCAGGGTCAGGTTAGGGTTGGGGTTGAGCTTCAGGTTTCCGCCTAGGGTTAGGGTTAGGTCTATGGTTTGAGATAGGCTTCAGGTTAGGTTAGATTTTAACTTAGTTTTAGGGAGTAAGTTTAGGGCTACTGTTAATTTTAGGATCAGTGTTACGGTTGGAGTTAGCGTGAGGGTCAGGTTAAGGTTGGGTTTGAGATTCAGGTGTCCGCCTAGGGTTAGGGTTAGGTGTATGGTTTGATTTAGGCTTCAGGTTAGGTTAGGTGTGAACTTAGTTTGAGGGAGTAAGTTTAGGGCTATTGTTAGTTTTTGGTTCAGTATTATGGTTTCAGTTAGCGTCAGGGTCAGGTTAGGGTTGGGGTTAGCTTAAGGTGTCCGCCTAGGGTTAGGTTTAGGTCTGTGATTTGAGTTAGGCTTCAGGTTAGGTTAGGTTTGTACTTAGTTTGAGGGAGTAAGTTTAGGGCTACTGTTAGTTTTCGGTTCAGTGTTACGGTTGGAGTTAGCGTGAGGGTCAGGTTAGGGTGGGGGTTAAGCATAAGGTGTCCGCCTAGGGTTGGGGTTAGGTCTATGGTTTCATTTAGGCTTCAGGTTAGGTTAGGATTGAACTTAGTTTGAGGGAGTAAGTTTAGGGCTACTGTTAGTTTTCGGTTCAATGTTACGTTTGGAGTTAGCGTGAGGGTCCGGTTAGGTTTGGGGTTGAGCTTAAGGTGTCCACCTAGGGTTACGGTTAGGTCTGTGGTTTGAGTTAGGCTTCAGGTTAGGTTAGGTTTGAACTTAGTTTGAGGGAGTAAGTTTAGGCCTATTGTATTTTTTGGTTGAATGTTACGGTTGAATTTATCGTCAGGGTCAGGTTAGGGTTGGGGTCAAGCTTAAGGTGTCCGCCTAGGGTTAGGGTTAGGTCTATTGTTTGAGTTAGGCTTCAGGTTAGGTTAGGTTTGAACTTAGTTTGAGGGAGTAATTTTAGGGCTACTGTTAGTTTTCGGTTCAGTGTTATGGTTGGAGTTAGCGTGAGGGTCAGGTTAGGGGTGGGGTTGAGCTTAAGGTGTCCTCCTAGGGTTAGGGTTCGGTCTGTGGTTTGAGTTAGGCTTCAGGTTAGGTTAGGTTTGAACTTAGTTTGAGGGAGTAAGTTTAGGGCTATTGTTAGTTTTCTGTTCAGTGTTACGGTTGGAGATAGCGACAGGGACAGGTTAGGTTGTGATTGAGCTTCAGGTGTCCGCCTAGGGTTAGGGTTAGGTCTATCATTTGATTTAGGCTTCAGGTTAGGTTAGGTTTGAACGTAGTTTGAGGGAGTCAGTTTAGGGCTACTGTTAGTTTTCGGTTAACTGTTACGGTTGTAGTAAGCGTCAGGGTCAGGTTACGTTTGGGGTTGAGCTTAATGTGTCCGCCTAGGGTTAGGGTTAGGTGTATGGTTTGATTTAGGCTTCAGCTTAGGTTAGGTTTGAACTTAGTTTGAGGGAGTAAGTTTAGGGCTACTGTTAGTTTTCGTTTAACTGTTACGGTTGGAGTAAGCGTCAGGGTCAGGTTAGGGTGGGGGTTAAGCATAAGGTGTCCGCCTAGGGTTAGGGTTAGGTCTATGGTTTCATTTAGGCTTCAGGTTAGGTTAGGATTGAACTTAGTTTGAGGGAGTAAGTTTAGGGCCACTGTTAGTTTTCGGTTCAGTGTTACGGTTCGATTTAGCCTCAGGGTCAGGTTAGGGTTGGGGTTAAGCTTAAGGTGTCCGCCTAGGGTTAGTGTTAGGTTTATTGTTTGATTTAAGCTTCAGGTTGGGTTAGGTTTGAACTTAGATTGAGGGAGTAAGTTTAGGGCTACTGTTAGTTTTCGGGTAACTGTTACGGTTGGAGTTAGCGTTAGGGCCAGGTTATGTTTGGGGTTGAGCTTAAGGTGTCCGCCTAGAGTTACGGTTAGGTGTATGGTTTTATTTAGTCTTCAGGTTAGGTTATGTTTGAACTTAGTTTGAGGGCGTAAGTTTAGGGCTACTGTTAGTTTTCGGTTAACTGTTATGGTTGGAGTAAGCGTCAGGGTCAGGTTAGGTTTGGGGTTGAGCTTAAGGTGTCCGCCTAGGGTTAGGGTTAGGTGTATGGTTTAATTTAGGCTTCAGGTTAGGTTAGGTTTGAAGTTAGTTTGAGGGCGTAAGTTTAGGGCTACTGTTAGTTTTCGGTTAACTGTTACAGTTGGGGTAAGCGTCAAGGTCAGGGTAGGGTGGGGTTTAAGCATGAGGTGTCCGCCTAGGGTTAGGGTTAGGTCTTTGATTTGATTTAGGCTTCAGGTTAGGTTAGGTTTGAACTTAGTTTGAGGGAGTCAGTTTAGGTCTACTGTTAGTTTTCGGTTCAGTGTTAGGGTTGGATTTAGCCTCAGGGTCAGGTTAGGGTTGGGGTTAAGCTTAAGGTGTCCGCCTAGGGTTACGGTTAGGTCTATTGTTTGAGTTAGGCTTCAGGTTAGGTTAGGATTGAACTTAGTTTGAGGGAGTAAGTTTAGGGCTACTGTTAGTTTTCGGTTCAGTGTTACGGTTGGAGATAGCGTCAGGGTCTGGTTAGGGATGTAGTTGAGTTTCAGGTGTCCGCCTAGGGTTAGGGTTAGGTCTATGGTTTGAGTTAGGCTTCAGGTTAGGTTAGGATTGAACTTAGTTTGAGGGAGTAAGTTTAGGGCTACTGTTAGTTTTCGGTTCAATGTTACGTTTGGAGTTAGCGTGACGGTCCGGTTAGGGTTGGGGTTGAGCTTAAGGTGTCTGCCTAAGGTTAGGGTTAGGTCTGTGGTTTGAGTTAGGCTTCAGGTTAGGTTAGGTTTGAACTTAGTTTGAGGGAGTAAGTTTAGGGCTACTGTTAGTTTTCGGTTAACTGTTACGGTTGGAGTAAGCATCAGGGTCAGGTTAGTTTTTGGGTTGAGCTTAAGGTGTCCGCCCAGGTTTAGGGTTAGGTGTATGGTTTGATTTAGGCTTCAGGTTAAGTTAGGTTTGAACTTAGTTTGAGGGAGTAAGTTTAGGGCTACTGGTAGTTTTTGGTTCAGTGTTACATTTGGAGTTAGCGTGAATGTCTGGTTAGGGTTGGGGTTGAGCTTAAGTTGTCCACCTAGGGTTAGGGTTAGGTCTGTGGTTTGAGATAGGGTTCAGGTTAGGTTAGGTTTGAACTTAGTTTGAGGGAGTAAGTTTACGGCTACTGTTAGTTTTCGGTTCAGTATTACAGACGGAGATAGCGTCAGGGTCAGGTTAGGGTTGGGGTTGAGCTTCAGGTGTCCGCCTATTGTCAGGGTTAGGTCTATGATTTGATTTAGGCTTCAGGTTAGGTTAGGTTTGAACTTAGTTTGAGCGAGTAAGTTTAGGGCTACTGTTAGTTTTTGGTTTAGTGTTATGGTTGGAGATAGGGTCATGGTCAAGTTAGGGTTGGGTTTGATTTCAGGTGTCCGCCTAGGGTTAGGGTTAGGTCTATGGTTTTAGTTAGGCTTCAGGTTAGGATAGGTTTGAACTTAGTTTGAGGGAGTAAGTTTAGGCCTATTGTATTTTTTGGTTCAGTGTTACGGTTGAATTTAGCCTCAGGGTCAGGTTAGGGTTGGGGTCAAGCTTAAGGTGTCCGCCTAGGGTTAGGGTTAGGTCTATTGTTTGAGTTAGGCTTCAGGTTAGGTTAGGTTTGAACTTAGTTTGAGGGAGTAAGTTTAGGGCTACTGTTAGTTTTCGGGTAACTGTTACGGTTGGAGTAAGCGTCAGGGTCAGGTTAGGGTTGGGGTCAAGCTTAAAGTGTCCGCCTAGGGTTAGGGTTAGGTCTATTGTTTGAGTTAGGCTTCAGGTTAGGTTAGGTTTGAACTTAGTTTGAGGGAGTAAGTTTAGGGCTACTGTTAGTTTTCGGTACAGTGTTACGGTTGCAGTTAGCGTGAGGGTCAGGTTAGGGTTGGGGTTGAGCTTAAGGTGTCCTCCTAGGGTTAGGTTTAGGTCTGTGGTTTGAGTGAGGCTTCAGGTTAGGTTAGGTTTGAACTTAGTTTGAGGGAGTAAGTTTAGGGCTACTGTTAGTTTTCGGTTCAGTGTTACGGTTGGAGATAGCGTCAGGGTCTGGTTAGGGTTGTGATTGAGCTTCAGGTGTCCGCCTAGGGTTAGGGTTAGGTCTATGGTTTGAGTTAGGGTCCAGGTTAGGGTAGGTTTGAACTTAGTTTGAGGGAGTAAGTTTAGGGCTACTGTTAGTTTTAGGTTCAGTGTTACGGTTGGAGATAGCGTCAGGGTCTGGTTAGGGATGTGGTTGAGTTTCAGGTGTCCGCCTAGGGTTAGGGTTAGGTCTATGGTTTGAGTTAGGCTTCAAGTTAGGTTAGGTTTGAAGTTAGTTTGAGGGAGTAAGTTTAGGGCTACTGTTAGTTTTCGGGTAACTGTTACTGTTGGAGTTAGCGTCAGGGCCAGGTTAGGGTTGGGGTTGAGATTAAGGTGTCCGCCTAGGGTTAGGGTTAGGTCTATTGTTTGACTTAGGCTTCAGGTTAGGTTAGGTTTGAACTTAGTTTGAGGGAGTAAGTTTAGGGCTACTGTTAGTTTTCAATTAACTGTTACGGGTGGAGTAAGCGTCAGGGTCAGGTTATGTTGGGGGTTAACCATAAGGTGCCCGCATAGGGTTAGGGTTAGGTCTATGGTCTCATTTAGGCTTCAGGTTAGGTTCGGATTGAACTTAGTTTGAGGGAGTAAGTTTAGGGCTACTCTTAGTTTTCGGTTCAGTGATATGGTTGGAGTTAGCCTGGAGGTCAGGTTAGGGTTGGGGTTGAGCTTAAGGTGTCCGCCTAGGGTTAGGGTTAGGTCTATGATTTGATTTAGGCTTCAGGTTAGGTTAGGTTTGAACTTAGTTTGAGGGAGTCAGTTTAGGGCTACTGTTAGTTTTCGGTTAACTGTTACGGTTGGAGTAAGCGTCAGGGTCAGGTTAGGTTTGGGGTCAAGCTTAAGGTGTCCGCCTAGGGTTAGGGTTAGGTCTATTGTTTGAGTTAGGCTTCAGGATAGGTTAGGTTTGAACTTAGTTTGAGGGAGTAAGTTTAGGGCTACTGTTTGTTTTCGGGTAAATGTTACTGTTGGAGTTAGCATCAGGGCCAAGTTAGGGTTGGGGTTGAGCTTAAGGTGTCCGCCTAGGGTTAGGGTTAGGTGTATGGTTTGATTTAGGCTTCAGGTTAGGTTAGGTTTGAAGTTAGTTAGAGGGAGTAAGTTTACGGCTACTGTTAGTTTTCGGTTAACTGTTACAGTTGGAGTAAGCTTCAGGGTCAGGTTAGGTTGGGGGTTAAGCATAAGGTGTCCGCCTAGGGTTAGGGTTAGGTCTATGATTTGATTTAGGCTTCAGGTTAGGTTAGGTTTGAACTTAGTTTGAGGGAGTCAGTTTAGGGCTACTGTTAGTTTTTGGTTAACTGTTACGGTTGTAGTAAGCGTCAGGGTCAGGTTAGGTTTGGGGTTGAGCTTAAGGTGTCCGCCTAGGGTTAGGGTTAGGTGTATGGTTTGATTTAGGTTTCAGGTTAGGTTAGGTTTGAACTTAATTTGAGGGAGTAAGTTTAGGGCTACTGTTAGTTTTCGTTTAACTGTTACGGTTGGAGATAGCGTCAGGGTGAGGTTAGGGTGGGGGTTAAGCATAAGGTGTCCGCCTAGGGTTAGGGTTAGGTCTATGGTTTCATTTAGGCTTCAGGTTAGGTTAGGTTTGAATTTAGTTTGAGGGAGTAAGTTTAGGGCTCCTGTTAGTTTTCGGGTAACTGTTACTGTTGGAGTTAGCGTCAGGGCCAGGTTCGGGTTGGGGTTGAGCTTAAGGTGTCCGCCTAGGGTTAGGGTTAGGTGTATGTTTTGATTTAGTCTTCAGGTTAGGATAGGTTTGAACTTAGTTTGAGGGAGTAAGTATAGGGCTACTGTTAGTTTTCGTTTAACTGTTACGGTTGGAGTAAGCGTCAGGGTCAGGTTATGGTGGGGGTTAACCATAAGGTGTCCGCCTAGGGTTAGGGTTAGGTCTATGGTTTCATTTAGGCTTCAGGTTAGGTTAGGTTTGAACTTAGTTTGAGGGAGTCAGTTTAGGGCTACTGTTAGTTTTCGGTTAACTGTTACGGTTGGAGTAAGCATCAGGGTCAGGTTAGGTTTGGGGTTGAGCTTAAGGTGTCCGCCTAGGGTTAGGGTTAGGTGTATGGTTTGATTTAGGCTTCAGGTTAGGTTAGGTTTGAACTTAGTTTGAGGGAGTAAGTTTAGGGCTACTGTTAGTTTTTGGTTCAGTGTTTCATTTGGATTTAGCGTGAATGTCTGGTTAGGGTTGGGGTTGAGCTTAAGGTATCCACCTAGGGTTAGGGTTAGGTCTGTGGTTTGAGATAGGGTTCAGGTTAGGTTAGGTTTGAACTTAGTTTGAGGGAGTAAGTTTAGGGCTACTGTTAGTTTTCGGTACAGTGTTACGGTTGGAGATAGCGTCAGGGTCAGGTTAGGGTTGGGGTTGAGCTTCAGGTGTCCGCCTATTGTTAGGGTTAGGTCTATGATTTGATTTAGGCTTCAGGTTAGGTTAGGTTTGAACTTAGTTTGAGCGAGTAAGTTTAGGGCTACTGTTAGTTTTTGGTTCAGTGTTATGGTTGGAGATAGCGTCATGGTCAAGTTAGGGTTGGGTTTGAGATTCAGGTGTCCGCCTAGGGTTAGGGTTATGTCTATGGTTTGAGTTAGGCTTCAGGTTAGGTTAGGTTTGAACTTAGTTTGAGGGAGTATGTTTAGGCCTATTGTATTTTTTAGTTCAGTGTTACGGTTGAATTTAGCCTCAGGGTCAGGTTAGGGTTGGGGTCAAGCTTAAGGTGTCCGCCTAGGGTTAGGGTTAGGTCTATTGTTTGAGTTAGGCTTCAGGTTAGGTTAGATTTGAACTTAGTTTGAGGGAGTAAGTTTAGGGCTACTGTTAGTTTTCGGTTAACTGTTACGGTTGGAGTAAGCGTCAGGGTCAGGTTAGGGTTGGGGTCAAGCTTAAGGTGTCCGCCTAGGGTTAGGGTTAGGTCTATTGTTTGAGTTAGGCTTCAGGTTAGGTTAGGTTTGAACTTAGTTTGAGGGAGTAAGTTTAGGGCTACTGTTAGTTTTCGGTACAGTGTTACGGTTGCAGTTAGCGTGAGTGTCAGGTTAGGGTTGGGGTTGAGCTTAAGGTGTCCTCCTAGGGTTAGGGTTAGGTCTGTGGTTTGAGTGAGGCTTCAGGTTAGGTTAGGTTTGAACTTAGTTTGAGGGAGTAAGTTTAGGGCTACTGTTAGTTTTCGGTTCAGTGTTACTTTTGGAGATAGCGTCAGGGTCAGGTTAGGGTTGTGATTGAGCTTCAGGTGTCTGCCTAGGGTTAGGGTTAGGTTTATGGTTTGAGTTAGGGTCCAGGTTAGGGTAGGTTTGAACTTAGTATGCGGGAGTAAGTTTAGGGCTACTGTTAGTTTTCGGTTCAGTGTTACGGTTGGAGATAACGTCAGGGTCTGGTTAGGGTTGTGGTTGAGTTTCAGGTGTCCGCCTAGGGTTAGGGTTAGGTCTATGGTTTGGGTTAGGCTTCAAGTTAGGTTAGGTTTGAAGTTAGTTTGAGGGAGTAAGTTTAGGGCTACTGTTAGTTTTCGGGTAACTGTTACTGTTGGAGTTAGCGTCAGGGCCAGGTTCGGGTTGGGGTTGAGCTTAAGGTGTCCGCCTAGGGTTAGGGTTAGGTGTATGGTTTGATTTAGGCTTCAGTTAGGTTAGGTTTGAAGTTAGTTTGAGGGAGTAAGTTTAGGGCTACTGTTAGTTTTCGGTTAACTGTTACAGTTGGAGTAAGCGTCAGGGTCAATTAGGGTGGGGGTTAAGCATAAGGTGTCCGCCTATGGTTAGGGTTAGGTCTATGATTTTATTTAGGCTTCAGGTTAGGTTAGGTTTGAACTTAGTTTGAGGGAGTCAGTTTAGGGCTACTGTCAGTTTTCGGTTAACTGTTTCGGTTGGAGTAAGCGTCAGGGTCAGGTTAGGGTGGGGGTTAAGCATAAGGTGTCCGCCTAGGGTTAGGGTTAGGTCTATCGTGTCATTTAGGCTTCAGGATAGGTTAGGATTGAACTTAGTTTGAGGGAGTAAGTTTAGGGCTACTGTTAGTTTTCGGTTCAATGTTACGTTTGGAGTTAGCATGAGGGTCCGGTTAGGGTAGGGGTTGAGCTTAAGTTGTCCGCCTAGGGTTAGGGTTAGGTCTGTGGTTTGAGTTAGGCTTCAGATTAGGTTAGGTTTGAACTTAGTATGAGGGAGTAAGTTTAGGGCTACTGTTAGTTTTCGGTTCCGTGTTACGGTTGGAGATAGCGTCAGGGTCAGGTTAGGGTTGGGGTTGAGCTTCAGGTGTCCGCCTAGGGTTAGGGTTAGGTCTATGGTTTGAGTTAGGCTTCAGGTTAGGTTAGGTTTGAACTTAGTTTGAGGGATTAAGTTTAGGGCTACTGTTATTTTTCGGTTCAGTGTTACGGTTGGAGTTAGCGTGAGGGTCAGGTTAGGGTTGGGTTTGAACTTCAGGTGTCCGCCTAGGGTTAGGGTTAGGTGTATGGTTTGATTTAGGCTTCAGGTTAGGTTAGGTTGGAACTTAGTTTGAGGCAGTAAGTTTAGGGCTACTGTTAGTTTTCGGGTAACTGTTACGGTTGGAGTTAGCGTCAGGGCCAGGTTAGGGTTGGGGTTGAGATTAAGGTGTCCGCCTAGGGTTAGGGTTAGGTCTGTGATTTGAGTTAGGGTTCAGGTTAGGTTAGGTTTGAACTTAGTTTGAGGGAGTAAGTTTAGTGCTACTTTTAGTTTTCGGTACAGTGTTATGGTTGGAGTTAGCGTGAGGGTCAGGTTAGGGTTGGGGTTGAGCTTAAAGTGTCCTCCTAGGGTTAGGGTTAGGTCTGTGGTTTGAGTGAGGCGTCAGGTTAGGTTAGGTTTGAACTTAGTTTGAGGGAGTAAGTTTAGGGCTACTGTTAGTTTTCGGTTCAGTGTTACGATTGGAGATAGCGTCAGGGTCAGGTTAGGGTTGTGATTGAGCTTCAGGTGTCCGCCTAGGGTTAGGGTTAGGTCTATGGTTTTAGTTAGGGTCCAGTTTAGGTTAGGTTTGAACTTAGTTTGAGGGAGTAAGTTTAGGGCTACTGTTAGTTTTCAGTTCAGTGTTACGGTTGGAGATAGCGTCAGGGTCTGGTTAGGGTTGTGGTTGAGTTTCAGGTGTCCGCCTAGGGTTAGGGTTAGGTCTATGGTTTGAGTGAGGCTTCAAGTTAGGTTAGGTTTGAAGTTAGTTTGAGGGAGTAAGTTTAGGGCTACTGTTAGTTTTCGGGTAACTGTTACTGTTCGAGTTAGCGTCAGGGCCAGGTTCGGGTTGGGGTTGAGCTTAAGGTGTCCGCCTAGGGTTAGGGTTAGGTGTATGGTTTGATTTTGGCTTCAGGTTAGGTTAGGATTGAACTTAGTTTGAGGGAGTAAGTTTAGGGCTACTGTTAGTGTTCGGTTCAGTGTTACGTTTGGAGTTAGCATGAGGGTCCGGTTAGGGTTGGGGTTGAGCTTAAGGTGTCCGCCTAGGGTTAGGGTTAGGTCTGTGGTTTGAGTTAGGCTTCAGGTTAGGTTAGGTTTGAACTTAGTTTGAGGGAGTAAGTTTAGGGCAACTGTTAGTATTCGGTTCAGTGTTACTGTTGGAGATAGCGTCAGGGTCAGGTTAGGGTTGGGGTTGAGCTTCAGGTGTCCGCCTAGGGATAGGGTTAGGTCTATGGTTTGAGATAGGCTTCAGGTTAGGTTAGATTTTAACTTAGTTTTAGGGAGTAAGTTTAGGGCTACTGTTAATTTTAGGATCAGTGTTACGGTTAGAGTTAGCGTGAGGGTCAGGATAGGGTTGGTTTTGAGCTTCAGGTGTCCGCCTAGGGTTAGGGTTAGGTGTATGGTTTGATTTAGGCTTCAGGTTAGGTTAGGTTTGAATTTAGTTTGAGGGAGTAAGTTTAGGGCTACTGTTAGTTTTCGGGTAACTTTTACGGTTGGAGTTAGCGTCACGGCCAGGTTAGGGTTGGGGTTGAGCTTAAGGTGTCCGCCTAGGGTTAGGGTTAGGTGTATGGTTTGTTTAAGGCTTCAGGTTAGGTTATGTTTGAACTTAGTTTGAGGGAGTAAGTTTAGGGCTACTGTTAGTTTTCGGGTAACTGTTACAGTTGGAGTAAGCGTCAGGGTCAGGTTAGGTTTGGGGTTGAAGTTAAGGTGTCCGCCTAGGGTTATGGTTAGGTGTATGGTTTGATTTAGGCTTCAGGTTAGGTTAGGTGTGAACTTAGTTTGAGGGAGTAAGTTTAGGGCTATTGTTAGTTTTTGGTTCAGTATTATGGTTTGAGTTAGCGTCAGGGTCAGGTTAGGGTTGGGGTTAGCTTGAGGTGTCTGCCTAGGGTTAGGGTTATGTCCATGTTTTGATTTAGGCTCCAGGTTAGGTTACGTTTGAACTTAGTTTGAGTGAGTAAGTTTAGGGCTACTGTTAGTTTTTGGTTCAATGTTACGTTTGGAATTAGCGTGAGGGTCCGGTTAGGGTTGGGGTTGAGCTTAAGTTGTCCTCCTAGGATTAGGGTTAGGTCTATGGTTTGAGTTAGGCTTCAGGTTAGGTTAGGTTTGAACTTAGTTTGAGGGAGTAAGTTTAGGCCTATTGTATTTTTTGGTTGAGTGTTACGGTTGAATTTAGCCTCAGGGTCAGGTTAGGGTTGGGGTCAAGCTTAAGGTGTCCGCCTAAGGTTAGGGTTAGGTCTATTGTTTGAGTTAGGCTTCAGGTTAGGTTAGGTTTGAACTTAGTTTGAGGGAGTAAGTTTAGGGCTACTGTTAGTTTTCGGTTAACTGTTACAGTTGGAGTAAGCGTCAGGGTCACGTTAGGGTGGGGGTTAAGCATAAGGTGTCCGCCTAGGGTTAGGGTTAGGTCTATGGTTTCATTTAGGCTTCAGGTTAGGTTAGGAATGAACTTAGTTTGAGGGAGTAAGTTTAGGGCTACTGTTAGTTTTCGGGAAACTGTTATGGTTGGAGTTAGCGTCAGGGCAAGGTTTGGATTGGGGTTGAGATTAAGGTGTCCGCCTCGGGTTAGAGTTAGGTGTATGGTTTGATTTACTCTTCAGGTTAGGATAGGTTTGAACTTAGTTTGAGGGAGTAAGTTTAGGGCTACTGTTAGTTTTCGTTTAACTGTTACGGTTGGAGTAAGCGTCAGGTCAGGTTATGGTGGGGGTTAACCATAAGGTGTCAGTCTAGGGTTAGGGTTAGGTCTATGGTTTCATTTAGGCTTCAGGATAGGTTAGGATTGAACTTAGTTTTAGGGAGTAAGTTTAGGGCTACTCTTAGTTTTCGGATCAGTGATATGGTTGGAGTTAGCCTGGAGGTCAGGTTAGGGTTGGGGTTGAGCTTAAGGTGTCCGCCTAGGGTTAGGGTTAGGTGTATGGTTTAATTTAGGCTTCAGGTTATGTTAGGATTGAACTTAGTTTGAGGGAGTAAGTTTAGGGCTACTGTTAGTTTTCGGTTCAGTGTTACGGTTGGAGATAGCGTCAGGGTGAGGTTAGGGTTGGGGTTGAGCTTAAGGTGTCCGCCTAGGGTTAGGGTTAAGTCTATGGTTTGAGTTAGGCTTCAGGTTAGATTAGGTTTGAAATTAGTTTGAGGGTGTAAGTTCAGGGCTACTGTTAGTTTTCGGTTAACTGTTACAGTTGGAGTAAGCGTCAGGGTCAGGTTAGGGTGGGGGTTAATCATAAGGTGTCCGCCTAGGGTTGGGGTTAGGTCTATGGTTTCATTTAGGCTTCAGGTTAGGTTAGGATTGAACTTAGTTTGAGGGAGTAAGTTTAGGGCTACTGTTAGTTTTCGGTTCAATGTTACGTTTGGAGTTAGCGTGAGGGTCCGGTTAGTTTTGGGGTTGAGCTTAAGGTGTCCGCCTAGGGTTAGGGTTAGGTCTGTGGTTTGAGTTAGGCTTCAGGTTAGGTTAGGTTTGAACTTAGTTTGAGGGAGTAAGTTTAGGGCTACTGTTAGTTTTCGGTTCAGTGTTACGGTTGGAGATAGCATCAGGGTCAGGTTAGGGTTGGGGTTGAGCTTCAGGTGTCCGCCTAGGGTTAGGGTTAGGTCTATGGTTTGAGTTAGGCTTCAGGTTAGGTTAGGTTTGAACTTAGTTTGAGGGAGTAAGTTTAGGGCTACTGTTAGTTTGCGGTTCAGTGTTATGGTTGGAGTTAGCGTGAGGGTCAGGTTAGGGTTGGGGTTGAGCTTAAAGTGTCCTCCTAGGGTTAGGGTTAGGTCTGTGGTTTGAGTGAGGCGTCAGGTTAGGTTAGTTTTGAACTTAGTTTGAGGGAGTAAGTTTAGGGCTACTGTTAGTTTTCGGTTCAGTGTTACGATTGGAGATAGCGTCAGGGTCAGGTTAGGGTTGTGATTGAGCTTCAGGTGTCCGCCTAGGGTTAGGGTTAGGTCTATGGTTTTAGTTAGGGTCCAGTTTAGGTTAGGTTTGAACTTAGTTTGAGGGAGTACGTTTAGGGCTACTGTTAGTTTTCAGTTCAGTGTTACGGTTGGAGATAGCGTCAGGGTCTGGTTAGGGTTGTGGTTGAGTTTCAGGTGTCCGCCTAGGGTTAGGGTTAGGTCTATGGTTTGAGTGAGGCTTCAAGTTAGGTTAGGTTTGAAGTTAGTTTGAGGGAGTAAGTTTAGGCCTACTGTTAGTTTTCGTGTAACTGTTACTGTTGGAGTTAGTGTCAGGGCCAGGTTCGGGTTGGGGTTGAGCTTAAGGTGTCCGCCTAGGGTTAGGGTTAGGTGTATGGTTTGATTTACGCTTCAGGTTAGGTTATGTTTGAAGTTAGTTTGAGGGAGTAAGTTTAGGGCTACTGTTAGTTTTCGGTTAACTATTACAGTTGGAGTAAGCGTCAGGGTCAGGTTAGGGTGGGGGTTAAGCATAAGGTGTCCGCCTAGGGTTAGGGTTAGGTCTATGATTTGATTTAGGCTTCAGGTTAGGTTAGGTTTGAACTTAGTTTGAGGGAGTCAGTTTAGGGCTACTGTCAGTTTTCGATTAACTGTTTCGGTTGGAGTAAGCGTCAGGGTCAGGTTAGGTTTGGGGTTGAGCTTAAGGTGTCCGTCTAGGGTTAGGGTTAGGTGTATCGTTTGATATAGGCTTCAGGTTAGGTTAGGTTTGAACTTAGTTTGAGGGAGTAAGTTTAGGGCTACTGTTACTTTTCGTTTAACTGTTACGGTTTGAGTAAGCGTCAGGGTCAGGTTAGGGTGGGGGTTAAGCATAAGGTGTCCGCCTAGGGTTAGGGTTAGTTCTATGGTTTCATTTAGGCTTCAGGTTAGGTTAGGATTTAACTTAGTTTGAGGGAGTAAGTTTAGGGCTACTGTTAGTTTTCGGTTCAATATTACGTTTGGAGTTAGCGTGTCGGTACGGTTAGGGTTGGGTTTGAGCTTAAGGTGTCTGCCTAGGGTTAGGGTTAGGTCTGTGGTTTGAGTTAGGCTTCAGGTTAGGTTAGGTTTGAACTTAGTTTGAGGGAGTGAGTTTAGGGCTACTGTTAGTTTTCGGTTAACTGTTACGGTTGGAGTAAGCGTCAGGGTCAGGTTAGGGTTGGGGTCAAGCTTAAGGTGTCCGCCTAGGTTTAGGGTTAGGTCTATTGTTTGAGTTAGGCTTCAGGATAGGTTAGGTTTGAACTTAGTTTGAGGGAGTAAGTTTAGGGCTACTGTTAGTTTTCGGTACAGTGTTACGGTTGGAGTTAGCGTGAGGGTCAGGTTAGGGTTGGGGTTGAGCTTAAGGTGTCCTCCTAGGGTTAGGGTTAGGTCTGTGGTTTGAGTGAGGCTTCAGGTTAGGTTAGGTTTGAACTTAGTTTGTGGGAGACAGTTTAGGGCTACTGTTAGTTTTCGGGTAACTGTTACGGTTGGAGTTAGCGTCAGGGCCAGGTTAGGGTTGGGGTTGAGCTTAAGGTGTCCGCCTAGGGTTAGGGTTACGTCCACTGTTTGAGTTAGGCTTCAGGTTAGGTTAGGTTTGAACTTAGTTTGTGGGAGACAGTTTAGGGCTACTGTTAGTTTTCGTTTAACTGTTACGGTTGGAGTAAGCGTCAGGGTCAAGTTAGGGTGGGGGTTAAGCATAAGGTGTCCGCCTAGGGTTAGGGTTAGGTCTATGGTTTCATTTAGGCTTCAGGTTAGGTTAGGATTGAACTTAGTTTGAAGGAGTAAGTTTAGGGTTACTGTTAGTTTTCGGTTCAATGTTACGTTTGGAGTTAGCGTGAGGGTCCGGTTAGGTTTGGGGTTGAGCTTAAGGTGTCCGCCTAGGGTTAGGGTTAGGTCTGTGGTTTGAGTTAGGCTTCAGGTTAGGTTAGGTTTGAACTTAGTTTGAGGGAGTAAGTTTAGGGCTACTGTTAGTTTTCGGTTCAGTGTTACGGTTGGAGAGAGCGTCAGGGTCAGGTTAGGGTTGGGGTTGAGCTTCAGGTGTGCGCCTAGGGTTAGGGTTAGGTCTATGGTTTGAGTTAGGCTTCAGGTTAGGTTAGGTTTGAACTTAGTTTGAGGGATTAAGTTTAGGGCTACTGTTAGTTTTCGGTTAACTGTTACGGTTGGAGTAAGCGTCAGGGTCAGGTTAGGGTGGGGGTTAAGCTTAAGGTGTCCGCCTAGGGTTAGGGTTAGGTCTATGATTTCATTTAGGCTTCAGGTTAGGTTAGGATTGAACTTAGTTTGATGGAGTAAGTTTAGGGCTACTCTTAGTTTTCGGTTCAGTGATATGGTTGGAGTTAGCCTGGAGGACAGGTTAGGGTTGGGGTTGAGCTTAAGGTGTCTGCCTAGGGTTAGGGTTAGGTCTGTGGTTTGAGTTAGGCTCCAGGTTAGGTTAGGTTTGAACTTAGTTTGAGGGAGTAGGTTTAGGGCTACTGTTAGTTTTCGGTTAACTGTTACAGTTGGAGTAAGCGTCATGGTCAGGTTAGGGTGGGGGTTAAGCATAAGGTGTCCGCCTAGGGTTAGGGTTAGGTCTATGATTTGATTTAGGCTTCAGGTTAGGTTAGGTTTGAACTTAGTTTGAGGGAGTCAGTTTAGGGCTACTTTTAGTTTTCGGTTAACTGTTACGGTTGGAGTAAGAGTTAGGGTCAGGTTAGGGTTTGGGTCAAGCTTAAGGTGTCCGCCTAGGGTTAGGGTTAGGTCTATTGTTTGAGTTAGGCTTCAGGTTAGGTTAGGTTTGAACTTAGTTTGAGGGAGTAAGTTTAGGGCTACTGTTAGTTTTCGGGTAACTGTTACTGTTGGGGTTAGCGTCAGGGCCAAGTTAGGGTTGGGGTTGAGCTTAAGGTGTCCGCCTAGGGTTAGGGTTAGGTGTATGGTTTGATTTAGGCTTCAGGTTAGGTTAGGTTTGAAGTTAGTTAGAGGGAGTAAGTTTAGGGCTACTGTTAGTTTTCGGTTAACTGTTACAGTTGGAGTAAGCGTCAGGGTCAGGTTAGGGTGGGGGTAATGCATAAGGTGTCCGCCTAAAGTTAGGGTTAGGTCTATGATTTGATTTAGGCTTCAGGTTAGGTTAGGTTTGAACTTAGTTTGAGGGAGTCAGTTTAGGGCTACTGTTAGTTTTTGGTTAACTGTTACGGTTGTAGTAAGCGTCAGGGTTAGGTTAGGTTTGGGGTTGAGCTTAAGGTGTCCGCCTAGGGTTAGGGTTAGGTGTATGGTTTGATTTAGGCTTCAGGTTAGGTTAGGTTTGAACTTAGTTTGAGGGAGTAAGTTTAGGACTACTTTTAGTTTTCGTTTAACTGTTACGGTTGGAGTAAGCGTCAGGGTCAGGTTAGGGTGGGGGTTAAGCATAAGGTGTCCGCCTAGGGTTAGGGTTAGGTCTATGGTTTCATTTAGGCTTCAGGTTAGGTTAGGATTGAACTTAGTTTGAGGGAGTAAGTTTAGGGCCACTGTTAGTTTTCGGTTCAGTGTTACGGTTGAAGATAGCGTCAGGGTCAGGTTAGGGTTGTGATTGAGCTTCAGGTGTCCGCCTAGGGTTAGAGTTAGGTCTATGGTTTGAGATAGGGTCCAGGTTAGGTTAGGTTTGAACTTAGTTTGAGCGAGTAAGTTTAGGGCTACTGTTTGTTTTCGGTTCAGTGTTACGTTTGGAGATAGCGTCAGGGTCTGTTTAGGGTTGTGGTTGAGTTTCAGGTGTCCGCCTAGGGTTAGGGGTAGGTCTATGGTTTCAGTTAGGCTTCAAGTTAGGTTAGGTTTGAAGTTAGTTTGAGGGAGTAAGTTTAGGGCTACTGTTAGTTTTCGGGTAACTGTTACTGTTAGAGTTAGCGTCAGGGCCAGGTTAGGGTTGGGGTCAAGCTTAAGGTGTCCGCCTAGGGTTAGGGTTAGGTCTATTGTTTGAGTTAGTCTTCAGGTTAGGTTAGGTTTGAACTTAGTTTGAGGGAGTAAGTTTAGGGCTACTGTTAGTTTTCGAGTAACTGTTACTGTTGGAGTTACCGTCAGGGCCAGGTTAGGGTTGGGGTTGAGCTTAAGGTGTCCGCCTAGGGTTAGGGTTAGGTGTATGGTTTCATTTAGGCTTCAGTTTAGGTTAGGTTGGAACTTAGTTTGAGGCAGTAAGTTTAGGGCTTCTGTTAGTTTTCGGGTAACTGTTACGGTTGGAGTTAGCGTCAGGGCCAGGTTAGGGTTGGGGTTGGGCTTAAGGTGTCCGCCTAGGGTTAGGGTTAGGTCTGTGGTTTGAGTTAGGCTTCAGGTTAGGTTAGGTTTGAACTTAGTTTGAGGGAGTAAGTTTAGGGCTACTGTTAGTTTTCGGTTAACTGTTACGGTTGGAGTAAGCGTCAGGGTCAGGTTAGGGTTGGGGTCAAGCTTAAGGTGTCCGCCTAGGTTTAGGGTTAGGTCTATTGTTTGAGTTAGGCTTCAGGTTAGGTTAGGTTTGAACTTAGTTTGAGGGAGTAAGTTTAGGGCTACTGTTAGTTTTCGGTACAGTGTTACGGTTGGAGTTAGCGTGAGGGTCAGGTTAGGGTTGGGGTTGAGCTTAAGGTGTCCGCCTAGGGTTAGGGTTAGGTCTGTGGTTTGAGTGAGGCTTCAGGTTAGGTTAGGATTGAACTTAGTTTGAGGGAGTAAGTTTAGGGCTACTGTTAGTTTTCGGTTCAGTGTTACGGTTGGAGATAGCGTCAGGGTCAGCTTAGGGTTGTGATTGAGCTTCAGGTGTCCGCCTAGGGTTAGGGTTAGATCTATGGTTTGAGTGAGGGTCCAGGTTAGGGTGGGTTTGAACTTAGTTTGAGGGAGTAATTTAGGGCTACTGTTAGTTTTCGGTTCAGTGTTACGGTTGGAGATAGCGTCATGGTCTGGTTAGGGTTGTGGTTGAGTTTCAGGTGTCCGCCTAGGGTTAGGGTTAGGTCTATGGTTTGAGTTAGGCTTCAAGTTAGGTTAGGTTTGAAGTTAGTTTGAGGGAGTAAGTTTAGGGCTACTGTTAGTTTTCGGGTAACTGTTACGGATGGAGTAAGCGTCAGGGTCAAGTTAGGGTGGGGGTTAAGCATAAGGTGTCCGCCTAGGGTTAGGGTTAGGTCTATGGTTTCATTTAGGCTTCAGGTTAGGTTAGGATTGAACTTAGTTTGAAGGAGTAAGTTTAGGGCTACTGTTAGTTTTCGGTTCAATGTTACGTTTGGAGTTAGCGTGAGGGTCCGGTTAGGGTTGGGGTTGAGCTTAAGGTGTCCGCCTAGGGTTAGGGTTAGGTCTGTGGTTTGAGTTAGGCTTCAGGTTAGGTTAGGTTTGAACTTAGTTTGAGGGAGTAAGTTTAGGGCTACTGTTAGTTTTCGGTTCAGTGCTACGGTTGGAGATAGCGTCAGGGTCAGGTTAGGGTTGGGGTTGAGCTTCAGGTGTCCGCCTAGGGTTAGGGTTAGGTCTATGGTTTGAGTTAGGCTTCAGGTTAGGTTAGGTTTGAACTTAGTTTGAGGGATTAAGTTTAGGGCTACTGTTAGTTTTCGGTTAACTGTTACGGTTGGAGTAAGCGTCAGGGTCAGGTTAGGGTGGGGGTTAAGCATAAGGTGTCCGCCTAGGGTTAGGGTTAGGTCTATGGTTTCATTTAGGCTTCAGGTTAGGTTAGGATTGAACTTAGTTTGAGGGAGTAAGTTTAGGGCCACTGTTAGTTTTCGGTTCAGTGTTACGGTTCGATTTAGCCTCAGGGTCAGGTTAGGTTTGTGGTTAAGCTTAAGGTGTCCGCCTAGGGTTAGGGTTAGGTCTGTGGTTTGAGTTAGGCTTCAGGTTAGGTTAGGTTTGAACTTAGTTTGAGGGAGTAAGTTTAGGGCTACTGTTAGTTTTCGGTTAACTGTTACGGTTGGAGTAAGCGTCAGGGTCAGGTTAGGGTTGGGGTCAAGCTTAAGGTGTCCGCCTAGGGTTAGGGTTAGGTCTATTGTTTGAGTTAGTCTTCAGGTTAGGTTAGGTTTTAACTTAGTTTGAGGGAGTAAGTTTAGGTCTACTGTTAGTTTTCGGGTAACTGTTACTGTTGGAGTTAGCGTCAGGACCAGGTTAGGGTTGGTGTTGAGCTTAAGGTGTCCGCCTAGGGTTAGGGTTAGGTGTATGGTTTTATTTATGCTTCAGGTTAGGTAGGTTGGAACTTAGTTTGAGGCAGTAAGTTTAGGGCTACTGTTAGTTTTCGGGTAACTGTTACGGTTGGAGTTAGCGTCAGGGCCAGGTTAGGGTTGGGGTTGAGCTTAAGGTGTCCGCCTAGGGTTAGGGTTACATCTACTGTTTGAGTTAGGCTTCAGGTTAGGTTAGGTTTGAACTTAGTTTGTGGGAGACAGTTTAGGGCTACTGTTAGTTTTCGTTTAACTGTTACGGTTGGAGTAAGCGTCAGGGTCAAGTTAGGGTGGGGGTTAAGAATAAGGTGTCCGCCTAGGGTTAGGGTTAGGTCTATGGTTTCATTTAGGCTTCAGGTTAGGTTAGGATTGAACTTAGTTTGAAGGAGTAAGTTTAGGGCTACTGTTAGTTTTCGGTTCAATGTTACGTTTGGAGTTAGCGTGAGGGTCCGGTTAGGGTTGGGGTTGAGCTTAAGGTGTCCGCCTAGGGTTAGGGTTAGGTCTGTGGTTTGAGTTAGGCTTCAGGTTAGGTTAGGTTTGAACTTAGTTTGAGGGAGTAAGTTTAGGGCTACTGTTAGTTTTCGGTTCAGTGTTACGGTTGGAGAGAGCGTCAGGGTCACGTTAGGGTTGGGGTTGAGCTTCAGGTGTCCGCCTAGGGTTAGGGTTAGGTCTATGGTTTGAGTTAGGCTTCAGGTTAGGTTAGGTTTGAACTTAGTTTGAGGGATTAAGTTTAGGGCTACTGTTAGTTTTCGGTTAACTGTTACGGTTGGAGTAAGCGTCAGGGTCAGGTTAGGGTGGGGGTTAAGCATAAGGTGTCCGCATAGGGTTAGGGTTAGGTCTATGGTTTCATTTAGGCTTCAGGTTAGGTTAGGATTGAACTTAGTTTGAGGGAGTAAGTTTAGGGCCACTGTTAGTTTTCGGTTCAGTGTTACGGTTCGATTTAGCCTCAGGGTCAGGTTAGGTTTGTGGTTAAGCTTAAGGTGTCCGCCTAGGGTTAGGGTTAGGTCTGTGGTTTGAGTTAGGCTTCAGGTTAGGTTAGGTTTGAACTTAGTTTGAGGGAGTAAGTTTAGGGCTACTGTTAGTTTTCGGTTAACTGTTACGGTTGGAGTAAGCGTCAGGGTCAGGTTAGGGTTGGGGTCAAGCTTAAGGTGTCCGCCTAGGGTTAGGGTTAGGTCTATTGTTTGAGTTAGTCTTCAGGTTAGGTTAGGTTTTAACTTAGTTTGAGGGAGTAAGTTTAGGTCTACTGTTAGTTTTCGGGTAACTGTTACTGTTGGAGTTAGCGTCAGGGCCAGGTTAGGGTTGGGGTTGAGCTTAAGGTGTCCGCCTAGGGTTAGGGTTAGCTGTATGGTTTTATTTATGCTTCAGGTTAGGTAGGTTGGAACTTAGTTTGAGGCAGTAAGTTTAGGGCTACTGTTAGTTTTCGGGTAACTGTTACGGTTGGAGTTAGCGTCAGGGCCAGGTTAGGGTTGGGGTTGAGCTTAAGGTGTCCGCCTAGGGTTAGGGTTACGTCTACTGTTTGAGTTAGGCTTCAGGTTAGGTTAGGTTTGAACTTAGTTTGTGGGAGACAGTTTAGGGCTACTGTTAGTTTTCGTTTAACTGTTACGGTTGGAGTAAGCGTCAGGGTCAAGTTAGGGTGGGGGTTAAGCATAAGGTGTCCGCCTAGGGTTAGGGTTAGGTCTATGGTTTCATTTAGGCTTCAGGTTAGGTTAGGATTGAACTTAGTTTGAAGGAGTAAGTTTAGGGCTACTGTTAGTTTTCGGTTCAATGTTACGTTTGGAGTTAGCGTGAGGGTCCGGTTAGGGTTGGGGTTGAGCTTAAGGTGTCCGCCTAGGGTTAGGGTTAGGTCTGTGGTTTGAGTTAGGCTTCAGGTTAGGTTAGGTTTGAACTTAGTTTGAGGGAGTAAGTTTAGGGCTACTGTTAGTTTTCGGTTCAGTGTTACGGTTGGAGAGAGCGTCAGGGTCACGTTAGGGTTGGGGTTGAGCTTCAGGTGTCCGCCTAGGGTTAGGGTTAGGTCTATGGTTTGAGTTAGGCTTCAGGTTAGGTTAGGTTTGAACTTAGTTTGAGGGATTAAGTTTAGGGCTACTGTTAGTTTTCGGTTAACTGTTACGGTTGGAGTAAGCGTCAGGGTCAGGTTAGGGTGGGGGTTAAGCATAAGGTGTCCGCCTAGGGTTAGGGATAGGTCTATGGTTTCATTTAGGCTTCAGGTTAGGTTAGGATTGAACTTAGTTTGAGGGAGTAAGTTTAGGGCCACTGTTAGTTTTCAGTTCACTGTTACGGTTCGATTTAGCCTCAGGGTCAGGTTAGGTTTGGGGTTAAGCTTAAGGTGTCCGCCTAGGGTTAGGGTTAGGTCTATGATTTCATTTAGGCTTCAGGTTAGGTTAGGATTGAACTTAGTTTGAGGGAGTAAGTTTAGGGCTACTCTTAGTTTTCGGTTCAGTGATATGGTTGGAGTTAGCCTGGAGGACAGGTTAGGGTTGGGGTTGAGCTTAAGGTGTCCGCCTAGGGTTAGGGTTAGGTCTGTGGTTTGAGTTAGGCTCCAGGTTAGGTTAGGTTTGAACTTAGTTTGAGGGAGTAAGTTTAGGGCTACTGTTAGTTTTCGGTTAACTGTTACAGTTGGAGTAAGCGTCAGGGTCAGGTTAGGGTGGGGGTTAAGCATAAGGTGTCCGCGTAGGGTTAGGGTTAGGTCTATGGTTTCATTTAGGCTTCAGGTTAGGTTAGGATTGAACTTAGTTTGAGGGATTAAGTTTAGGGCCACTGTTGGTTTTCGGTTAAGTGTTACGGTTCGATTTAGCCTCAGGGTCAGGTTAGGTTTGGGGTTAAGCTTAAGGTCTCCGCCTAGGGTTAGGGTTAGGTCTGTGGTTTGAGTTAGACTTCAGGTTAGGTTAGGTTTGAACTTAGTTTGAGGGAGTAAGTTTAGGGCTACTGTTAGTTTTCAGTTAACTGTTACGGTTGGAGTAAGCGTCAGGGTCAGGTTAGGGTTGGGGTCAAGCTTAAGGTGTCCGCCTAGGGTTAGGGTTAGGTCTATTGTTTGAGTTAGGCTTCAGGTTAGGTTAGGTTTGAACTTAGTTTGAGGGAGTAAGTTTAGGGCTACTGTTAGTTTTCGGGTAACTGTTACTGTTGGAGTTAGCGTCAGGGCCAAGTTAGGGTTGGGGTTGAGCTTAAGGTGTCCGCCTAGGGTTAGGGTTAGGTGTATGGTTTGATTTAGGCTTCAGGTTAGGTTAGGTTTGAAGTTAGTTAGAGGGAGTAAGTTTAGGGCCACTGTTAGTTTTCGGTTCAGTGTTATGGTTCGATTTAGCCTCAGGGTCAGGTTATGGTGGGGGTTAACCATAAGGTTTCCGCCTAGGGTTAGGGTTAGGTCTATGGTTTCATTTAGGCTTCAGGTTAGGTTAGGATTGAACTTAGTTTGAGGGAGTAAGTTTAGGGCCACTGTTAGTTTTCGGTTCAGTTTTACGGTTGGAGATAGCGTCAGGGTCAGGTTAGGGTTGTGATTGAGCTTCAGGTGTCCGCCTAGGGTTAGAGTTAGGTCTATGGTTTGAGATAGGGTCCAGGTTAGGTTAGGTTTGAACTTAGTTTGAGCGAGTAAGTTTAGGGCTACTGTTTGTTTTCGGTTCAGTGTTACGGTTGGAGATAGCGTCAGGGTCTGGTTAGGGTTGTGGTTGAGTTTCAGGTGTCCGCCTAGGGTTAGGGGTAGGTCTATGGTTTAAGTTAGGCTTCAAGTTAGGTTAGGTTTGAAGTTAGTTTGAGGGAGTAAGTTTAGGGTTACTGTTAGTTTTCGGGTAACTGTTACTGTTGGAGTTAGCGTCAGGGCCAGGTTCGGGTTGGGGTTGGGCTTAAGGTGTCCGCCTAGGGTTAGGGTTAGGTGTATGGTTTGATTTAGTCTTCAGGTTAGGAAAGGTTTGAACTTAGTTTGAGGGAGTAAGTTTAGGGCTACTGTTAGTTTTCGTTTAACTGTTACGGTTGGAGTAAGCGTCAGGGTCAGATTATGGTGGGGGTTAACCATAAGGTGTCCGCCTAGGGTTAGGGTTAGGTCTATGGTTTCATTTAGGCTTCAGGTTAGGTTAGGATTGAACTTAGTTTGAGGGAGTAAGTTTAGGGCTACTCTTAGTTTTCGGTTCAGTGATATGGTTGGAGTTAGCCTGGAGGTCAGGTTAGGGTTGGGGTTTAGCTTAAGGTGTCCGCCTAGGGTTTGGGTTAGGTGTATGGTTTGATTTATTCTTCAGGTTAGGTTAGGTTTGAACTTAGTTTGAGGGAGTCAGTTTAGGGCTACTGTTAGTTTTCGGTTAACTGTTACAGTTGGAGTAAGCGTAAAGTTCAGGGTAGGGTGTGGTTTAAGCATGAGGTGTCCGCCCAGGGTTAGGGTTAGGTCTATGATTTGATTTAGGCTTCAGGTTAGGTTAGGTTTGAACTTAGTTTGAGGGAGTCAGTTTAGGTCTACTGTTAGTTTTCGGTTCAGTGTTACGGTTGGATTTAGCCTCAGGGTCAGGTTAGGGTTGGGGTTAAGCTTAAGGTTTCCGCCTACTGTTAGGTTTAGGTCTATTGTTTGAGTTAGGCTTCAGGTTAGGTTAGGTTTGAACTTAGTTTGAGGGAGTAAGTTTAGGGCTACTGTTAGTTTTTGGTTCAGTGTTACGTTTGGAGTTAGCGTGAGTTTCAGGTTAGGGTTGGGGTTGAGCTTAAGGTGTCCGCCTAGGGTTAGGGTTAGGTCTGTGGTTTGAGATAGGCTTCAGGTTAGGTTAGGTTTGAACTTAGTTTGATTGAGTAAGTTTAGGGCTACTGTTATTTTTCGGTTCAGTGTTACGGTTGGAGATAGCGTCAGGGTCAGGTTAGGGTTGGGGTTGAGCTTCAGGTGTCCTCCTTGGGTTACGGTTAGGTCTATGGTTTGAGTTAGGCTTCAGGTTAGGTTAGGTTTGAACTTAGTTTGAGGGAGTAAGTTTAGGGCTACTGTTAGTTTTCGGTTCAGTGTTATGGTTGGAGATAGCGTCAGGGTCTGGTTAGGGATGTGGTTGAGTTTCAGGTGTCCGCCTAGGGTTAGGGTTAGGTCTATGGTTTGAGTTAGGCGTCAAGTTAGGTTAGGTTTGAAGTTAGTTTGAGGGAGTAAGTTTAGGGCTACTGTTAGTTTTCGGGTAACTGTTACTGTTGGAGTTAGCGTCAGGGCCAGGTTAGGGTTGGGATTGAGCTTACGGTGTCAGCCTAGGGTTAGGGTTAGGTGTATGGTTTGATTTAGGCTTCAGGTTAGGTTAGGTTTGAAGTTAGTTTGAGGGACTAAGTTTAGGGCTATAGTTAGTTTTCGGTTAACTGTTACAGTTGGAGTAAGCGTCAGGGTCAGGTTAGGGTGGGGGTTAAGCATAAGGTGTCCGCCTAGGGTTAGGGTTAGGTCTATGATTTGATTTAGGCTTCAGGTTAGGTTAGGTTTGAACTTAGTTTGAGGGAGTGAGTTTAGGGCTACTGTTAGTTTTCGGTTAACTGTTACGGTTGGAGTAAGCGTCAGGGTCAGGTTAGGGTGGGGGTTAAGCATAAGGTGTCCGCCTAGGGTTAGGGTTAGGTCTATGGTTTCATTTAGGCTTCAGGTTAGGTTAGGATTGAACTTATTTTTAGGGAGTAAGTTTAGGGCCACTGTTAGTTTTCGGTTCAGTGTTACGGTTGGAGTAAGCGTCAGGGTCAGGTTAGGGTTGGGGTCAAGCTTAAGGTGTCCGCCTAGGGTTAGGGTTAGGTCTATTGTTTGAGTTAGTCTTCAGGTTAGGTTAGGTTTGAACTTAGTTTGAGGGAGTAAGTTTAGGGCTACTGTTAGTTTTCGGGTAAATGTTAATGTTGGAGTTAGCGTCAGGGCCAGGTTAGGGTTGGGCTTGAGCTTAAGGTGTCCGCCTAGGGTTAGGGTTAGGTGTATGGTTTCATTTAGGCTTCAGGTTAGGTTAGGTTGGAACTTAGTTTGAGGCAGTAAGTTTAGGGCTTCTTTTAGTTTTCGGGTAACTGTTACGGTTGGAGTTAGCGTCAGGGCCAGGTTAGGGTTGGGGTTGAGCTTAAGGTGTACGCCTAGGGTTAGGGTTAGGTCTGTGGTTTGAGTTAGGCTTCAGGTTAGGTTAGGATTGAACTTAGTTTGAGGGAGTAAGTTTAGGGCTACTGTTAGTTTTCGGTTCAGTGTTACGGTTGGAGATAGCGTCAGGGTCAGGTTAGGGTTGGGGTTGAGCTTCAGGTGTCCGCCTAGTGTTAGGGTTAGGTCTACGGTTTGAGTTAGGCTCTAGGTTAGGTTAGGTTTGAACTTGGTTTGAGGGAGTAAGTTTAGCGCTACTGTTAGTTTTCGGTTCAGTGTTACGGTTGGAGTTAGCGTGAGGGTCAGGTTAGCGTTGGGGTTGAGCTTAAGGTGTCCTCCTAGGGTTAGGGTTAGGTCTGTGGTTTGAGTTAGGCTCCAGGTTAGGTTAGGTTTGAACTTAGTTTGAGGGAGTAAGTTTAGGGCTACTGTTAGTTTTCGGTTAACTGTTACAGTTGGAGTAAGCGTCAGGGTCAGGTTAGGGTGGGGGTTAAGCATAAGGTGTCCGCCTAGGGTTAGGGTTAGGTCTATGGTTTCATTTAGGCTTCAGGTTAGGTTAGGATTGAACTTAGTTTGAGGGAGTAAGTTTAGGGCCACTGTTGGTTTTCGGTTCAGTGTTACGGTTCGATTTAGCCTCAGGGTCAGGTTAGGTTTGGGGTTAAGCTTAAGGTGTCCGCCTAGGGTTAGGGTTAGGTCTGTGGTTTGAGTTAGACTTCAGGTTAGGTTAGGTTTGAACTTAGTTTGAGGGAGTAAGTTTAGGGCTACTGTTAGTTTTCAGTTAACTGTTACGGTTGGAGTAAGCGTCAGGGTCAGGTTAGGGTTGGGGTCAAGCTTAAGGTGTCCGCCTAGGGTTAGGGTTAGGTCTATTGTTTGAGTTAGTCTTCAGGTTAGGTTAGGTTTGAACTTAGTTTGAGGGAGTAACTTTAGGGCTACTGTTATTTTTCGGGTAACTGTTACTGTTGGAGTTAGCGTCACGGCCAGGTTAGGGTTGGGGTTGAGCTTAAGGTGTCCGCCTAGGGTTAGGTTTAGGTGTATGGTTTCATTTAGGCTTCAGGTTAGGTTAGGTTGGAACTTAGTTTGAGGCAGTAAGTTTAGGGCTACTGTTAGTTTTCGGGTAACTGTTACGGTTGGAGTTAGCGTCAGGGCCAGGTTATGTTTGGGGTTGAGCTTAAGGTGTCCGCCTAGGGTTAGGATTAGGTCTGTGGTTTGAGTTAGGCTCCAGGTTAGGTTGGGTTTGAACTTAGTTTGAGGGAGTAAGTTTAGGGCTACTGTTAGTTTTCGGTTAACTGTTACAGTTGGAGTAAGCGTCAGGGTCAGGTTAGGGTGGGGGTTAAGCATAAGGTGTCCGCCTAGGGTTAGGGTTAGGTCTATGGTTTCATTTAGGCTTCAGGTTAGGTTAGGATTGAACTTAGTTTGAGGGAGTAAGTTTAGGGCCACTGTTGGTTTTCGGTTCAGTGTTACGGTTCGATTTAGCCTCAGGGTCAGGTTAGGTTTGGGGTTAAGCTTAAGGTGTCCGCCTAGGGTTAGGGTTAGGTCTGTGGTTTGAGTTAGACTTCAGGTTAGGTTAGGTTTGAACTTAGTTTGAGGGAGTAAGTTTAGGGCTACTGTTAGTTTTCAGTTAACTGTTACGGTTGGAGTAAGCGTCAGGGTCAGGTTAGGGTTGGGGTCAAGCTTAAGGTGTCCGCCTAGGGTTAGGGTTAGGTCTATTGTTTGAGTTAGTCTTCAGGTTAGGTTAGGTTTGAACTTAGTTTGAGGGAGTAACTTTAGGGCTACTGTTATTTTTCGGGTAACTGTTACTGTTGGAGTTAGCGTCACGGCCAGGTTAGGGTTGGGGTTGAGCTTAAGGTGTCCGCCTAGGGTTAGGTTTAGGTGTATGGTTTCATTTAGGCTTCAGGTTAGGTTAGGTTGGAACTTAGTTTGAGGCAGTAAGTTTAGGGCTACTGTTAGTTTTCGGGTAACTGTTACGGTTGGAGTTAGCGTCAGGGCCAGGTTATGTTTGGGGTTGAGCTTAAGGTGTCCGCCTAGGGTTAGGATTAGGTCTGTGGTTTGAGTTAGGCTCCAGGTTAGGTTGGGTTTGAACTTAGTTTGAGGGAGTAAGTTTAGGGCTACTGTTAGTTTTCGGTTAACTGTTACAGTTGGAGTAAGCGTCAGGGTCAGGTTAGGGTGGGGGTTAAGCATAAGGTGTCCGCCTAGGGTTAGGGTTAGGTCTATGGTTTCATTTAGGCTTCAGGTTAGGTTAGGATTGAACTTAGTTTGAGGGAGTAAGTTTAGGGCCACTGTTGGTTTTCGGTTCAGTGTTACGGTTCGATTTAGCCTCAGGGTCAGGTTAGGTTTGGGGTTAAGCTTAAGGTGTCCGCCTAGGGTTAGGGTTAGGTCTGTGGTTTGAGTTAGACTTCAGGTTAGGTTAGGTTTGAACTTAGTTTGAGGGAGTAAGTTTAGGGCTACTGTTAGTTTTCAGTTAACTGTTACGGTTGGAGTAAGCGTCAGGGTCAGGTTAGGGTTGGGGTCAAGCTTAAGGTGTCCGCCTAGGGTTAGGGTTAGGTCTATTGTTTGAGTTAGTCTTCAGGTTAGGTTAGGTTTGAACTTAGTTTGAGGGAGTAACTTTAGGGCTACTGTTATTTTTCGGGTAACTGTTACTGTTGGAGTTAGCGTCACGGCCAGGTTAGGGTTGGGGTTGAGCTTAAGGTGTCCGCCTAGGGTTAGGTTTAGGTGTATGGTTTCATTTAGGCTTCAGGTTAGGTTAGGTTGGAACTTAGTTTGAGGCAGTAAGTTTAGGGCTACTGTTAGTTTTCGGGTAACTGTTACGGTTGGAGTTAGCGTCAGGGCCAGGTTATGTTTGGGGTTGAGCTTAAGGTGTCCGCCTAGGGTTAGGATTAGGTCTGTGGTTTGAGTTAGGCTCCAGGTTAGGTTGGGTTTGAACTTAGTTTGAGGGAGTAAGTTTAGGGCTACTGTTAGTTTTCGGTTAACTGTTACAGTTGGAGTAAGCGTCAGGGTCAGGTTAGGGTGGGGGTTAAGCATAAGATGTCCGCCTAGGGTTAGGGTTAGGTCTATGGTTTCATTTAGGCTTCAGGTTAGGTTAGGATTGAACTTAGTTTGAGGGAGTAAGTTTAGGGCCACTGTTAGTTTTCGGTTCAGTGTTACGGTTCGATTTAGCCTCAGGGTCAGGTTATGGTGGGGGTTAACCATAAGGTGTCCGCCTAGGGTTAGGGTTAGGTCTATGGTTTCATTTAGGCTTCAGGTTAGGTTAGGATTGAACTTAGTTTGAGGGAGTAAGTTTAGGGCTACTCTTAGTTTTCGGTTCAGTGATATGGTTGGAGTTAGCCTCGAGGACAGGTTAGGGTTGTGGTTGAGCTTAAGGTGTCCGCCTAGGGTTAGGGTTAGGTCTATGATTTGATTTAGGCTTCAGGTTAGGTTAGGTTTGAACTTAGTTTGAGGGAGTCAGTTTAGGGCTAATTTAGTTTTCGGTTAACTGTTACGGTTGGAGTAAGCGTCAGGGTCAGGTTAGGGTTTGGGTCAAGCTTAAGGTGTCCGCCTAGGGTTAGGGTTAGGTCTATTGTTTGAGTTAGGCTTCAGGTTAGGTTAGGTTTGAACTTAGTTTGAGGGAGTAAGTTTAGGGCTACTGTTAGTTTTCGGGTAACTGTTACTGTTGGAGTTAGCGTCAGGGCCAAGTTAGGGTTGGGGTTGAGCTTAAGGTGTCCGCCTAGGGTTAGGGTTAGGTGTATGGTTTGATTTAGGCTTCAGGTTAGGTTAGGTTTGAAGTTAGTTAGAGGGAGTAAGTTTAGGGCCACTGTTAGTTTTCGGTTCAGTGTTACGGTTCGATTTAGCCTCAGGGTCAGGTTATGGTGGGGGTTAACCATAAGGTGTCCGCCTAGGGTTAGGGTTAGGTCTATGGTTTCATTTAGGCTTCAGGTTAGGTTAGGATTGAACTTAGTTTGAGGGAGTAAGTTTAGGGCCACTGTTAGTTTTCGGTTCAGTGTTACGGTTGGAGATAGCGTCAGGGTCAGGTTAGGGTTGTGATTGATCTTCAGGTGTCCGCCTAGGGTTAGAGTTAGGTCTATGGTTTGAGATAGGGTCCAGGTTAGGTTAGGTTTGAACTTAGTTTGAGCGAGTAAGTTTAGGGCTACTGTTTGTTTTCGGTTCAGTGTTACGGTTGGAGATAGCGTCAGGGTCTGGTTAGGGTTGTGGTTGAGTTTCAGGTGTCCGCCTAGGGTTAGGGGTAGGTCTATGGTTTAAGTTAGGCTTCAAGTTAGGTTAGGTTTGAAGTTAGTTTGAGGGAGTAAGTTTAGGGCTACTGTTATTTTTCGGGTAACTGTTACTGTTGGAGTTAGCGTCAGGGCCAGGTTCGGGTTGGGGTTGGGCTTAAGGTGTCCGCCTAGGGTTAGGGTTAGGTGTATGGTTTGATTTAGTCTTCAGGTTAGGATAGGTTTGAACTTAGTTTGAGGGAGTAAGTTTAGGGCTACTGTTAGTTTTCGTTTAACTGTTACGGTTGGAGTAAGCGTCAGGGTCAGATTATGGTGGGGGTTAACCATAAGGTGTCCGCCTAGGGTTAGGGTTAGGTCTATGGTTTCATTTAGGCTTCAGGTTAGGTTAGGATTGAACTTAGTTTGAGGGAGTAAGTTTAGGGCTACTCTTAGTTTTCGGTTCAGTGATATGGTTGGAGTTAGCCTGGAGGTCAGGTTAGGGTTGGGGTTGAGCTTAAGGTGTCCGCCTAGGGTTTGGGTTAGGTATATGGTTTGATTTATTCTTCAGGTTAGGTTAGGTTTGAACTTAGTTTGAGGGAGTCAGTTTAGGGCTACTGTTAGTTTTCGGTTAACTGTTACAGTTGGAGTAAGCGTAAAGGTCAGGGTAGGGTGTGGTTTAAGCATGAGGTGTCCGCCCAGGTTTAGGGTTAGGTCTATGATTTGATTTAGGCTTCAGGTTAGGTTAGGTTTGAACTTAGTTTGAGGGAGTCAGTTTAGGTCTACTGTTAGTTTTCGGTTCAGTGTTACGGTTGGATTTAGCCTCAGGGTCAGGTTAGGGTTGGGGTTAAGCTTAAGGTTTCCGCCTACTGTTAGGTTTAGGTCTATTGTTTGAGTTAGGCTTCAGGTTAGGTTAGGTTTGAACTTAGTTTGAGGGAGTAAGATTAGGGCTACTGTTAGTTTTTGGTTCAGTGTTACGTTTGGAGTTAGCGTGAGTTTCAGGTTAGGGTTGGGGTTGAGCTTAAGGTGTCCGCCTAGTGTTAGGGTTAGGTCTGTGGTTTGAGATAGGCTTCAGGTTAGGTTAGGTTTGAACTTAGTTTGAGGGAGTAAGTTTAGGGCTACTGTTATTTTTCGGTTCAGTGTTACGGTTGGAGATAGCGTCAGGGTCAGGTTAGGGTTGGGGTTGAGCTTCAGGTGTCCTCCTTGGGTTACGGTTAGGTCTATGGTTTGAGTTAGGCTTCAGGTTAGGTTAGGTTTGAACTTAGTTTGAGGGAGTAAGTTTAGGGCTACTGTTAGTTTTCGGTTCAGTGTTATGGTTGGAGATAGCGTCAGGGTCTGGTTAGGGATGTGGTTGAGTTTCAGGTGTCCGCCTAGGGTTAGGGTTAGGTCTATGGTTTGAGTTAGGTGTCAAGTTAGGTTAGGTTTGAAGTTAGTTTGAGGGAGTAAGTTTAGGGCTACTGTTAGTTTTCGGGTAACTGTTACTGTTGGAGTTAGCGTCAGGGCCAGGTTAGGGTTGGGATTGAGCTTAAGGTGTCAGCCTAGGGTTAGGGTTAGGTGTATGGTTTGATTTAGGCTTCAGGTTAGGTTAGGTTTGAAGTTAGTTTGAGGGACTAAGTTTAGGGCTATAGTTAGTTTTCGGTTAACTGTTACAGTTGGAGTAAGCGTCAGGGTCAGGTTAGGGTGGGGGTTAAGCATAAGGTGTCCGCCTAGGGTTAGGGTTAGGTCTATGATTTGATTTAGGCTTCAGGTTAGGTTAGGTTTGAACTTAGTTTGAGTGAGTGAGTTTAGGGCTACTGTTAGTTTTCGGTTAACTGTTACGGTTGGAGTAAGCGTCAGGGTCAGGTTAGGGGGGGGGGTTAAGCATAAGGTGTCCGCCTAGGGTTAGGGTTAGGTCTATGGTTTCATTTATGCTTCAGGTTAGGTTAGGATTGAACTTATTTTGAGGGAGTAAGTTTAGGGCCACTGTTAGTTTTCGGTTCAGTGTTACGGTTCGATTTAGCCTCAGGGTCAGGTTAGGTTGGGGTTAAGCTTAAGGTGTCCGCCTAGGGTTAGGGTTAGGTCTGTGGTTTGAATTAGGCTTCAGGTTAGGTTAGGTTTCAACTTAGTTTGAGGGAGTAAGTTTAGGGCTACTGTTAGTTTTCGGTTAACTGTTACGGTTGGAGTAAGCGTCAGGGTCAGGTTAGGGTTGGGGTCAAGCTTAAGGTGTCCGCCTAGGGTTAGGGTTAGGTGTATGGTTTCATTTAGGCTTCAGGTTAGGTTAGGTTGGAACTTAGTTTGAGGCAGTAAGTTTAGGGCTTCTGTTAGTTTTCGGGTAACTGTTACGGTTGGAGTTAGCGTCAGGGCCAGGTTAGGGTTGGGGTTGAGCTTAAGGTGTCCGCCTAGGGTTAGGGTTAGGTCTGTGGTTTGAGTTAGGCTTCAGGTTAGGTTAGGTTTGAACTTAGTTTGAGGGAGTAAGTTTAGGGCTACTGTTAGTTTTCGGTTCAGTGTTACGGTTGGAGATAGCGTCAGGGTCAGGTTAGGGTTGGGGTTGAGCTTCAGGTGTCCGCCTAGTGTTAGGGTTAGGTCTACGGTTTGAGTTAGGCTCTAGGTTAGGTTAGGTTTGAACTTAGTTTGAGGGAGTAAGTTTAGCGCTACTGTTAGTTTTCGGTTCAGTGTTACGGTTCGATTTAGCCTCAGGGTCAGGTTATGGTGTGGGTTAACCATAAGGTGTCCGCCTAGGGTTAGGGTTAGGTCTATGGTTTCATTTAGGCTTCAGGTTAGGTTAGGATTGAACTTAGTTTGAGGGAGTAAGTTTAGGGCTACTCTTAGTTTTCGGTTCAGTGATATGGTTGGAGTTAGCCTGGAGGTCAGGTTAGGGTTGGGGTTGACCTTAAGGTGTCCGCCTAGTGTTAGGGTTAGGTCTATGATTTGATTTAGGCTTCAGGTTAGGTTAGGTTTGAACTTAGTTTGAGGGAGTCAGTTTAGGGCTACTTTTAGTTTTCGGTTAACTGTTACGGTTGGAGTAAGCGTCAGGGTCAGGTTAGGGTTGGGGTCAAGCTTAAGGTGTCCGCCTAGGGTTAGGGTTAGGTCTATTGTTTGAGTTAGGCTTCAGGTTAGGTTAGGTTTGAACTTAGTTTGAGGGAGTAAGTTTAGGGCTACTGTTAGTTTTCGGGTAACTGTTACTGTTGGAGTTAGCGTCAGGGCCAAGTTAGGTTTGGGGTTTAGCTTAAGGTGTCTGCCTAGGGTTAGGGTTAGGTGTATGGTTTGATTTAGGCTTCAGGTTAGGTTAGGTTTGAAGTTAGTTAGAGGGAGTAAGTTTAGGGCTACTGTTAGTTTTCGGTTAACTGTTACAGTTGGAGTAAGCGTCAGGGTCAGTTTAGGGTGGGGGTTAAGCATAAGGTGTCTGCCTAGGGTTAGGGTTAGGTCTATGATTTGATTTAGGCTTCAGCTTAGGTTAGGTTTGAACTTAGTTTGAGGGAGTCAGTTTAGGGCTACTGTTAGTTTTTGGTTAACTGTTACGGTTGTAGTAAGCGTGAGGGTCAGGTTAGGTTTGGGGTTGAGCTTAAGGTGTCCGCCTAGGGTAAGGGTTAGGTGTATGGTTTGATTTAGGCTTCAGGTTAGGTTAGGATTGAACTTAGTTTGAGGGAGTAAGTTTAGGGCCACTGTTAGTTTTCGGTTCAGTGTTACGGTTCGATTTAGCCTCAGGGTCAGGTTAGGGTTGGGGTTAAGATTAAGGTGTCCGCCTAGTGTTAGCGTTAGGTCTATTGTTTGAGTTAGGCTTCAGGTTAGGTTAGGTTTGAACTTAGTTTGAGGGAGACAGTTTAGGGCTACTGTTAGTTTTCGGTTCAATGTTACGTTTGGAGTTAGCGTGAGGGTCCGGTTAGGTTTGGGGTTGAGCTTAAGGTGTCCGCCTAGGGTTAGGGTTAGGTCTGTGGTTTGAGTTAGGCTTCAGGTTAGGTTAGGTTTGAACTTAGTTTGAGGAAGTAAGTTTAGGGCTACTGTTAGTTTTCGGTTCAGTGTTACGGTTGGAGATAGCGTCATGGTCAGGTTAGGGTTGGGGTTGAGCTTCAGGTGTCCGCCTAGGGTTAGGGTTAGGTCTATGGTTTGAGTTAGGCTTCAGGTTAGGTTAGGTTTGAACTTAGTTTGAGGGAGTAAGTTTAGGGCTACTGTTAGTTTTCGGTTCAGTGTTACGGTTGGAGTTAGCGTGAGGTTCAGGTTAGGGTTGGGGTTGAGGTTAAGGTGTCCGCCTAGGGTTAGGGTTAGGTCTATGGTTTGTGTTAGGGTCCAGGTTAGGTTAGGTTTGAACTTAGTTTGAGGGAGTAAGTTTAGGGCTACTGTTTGTTTTCGGTTCAGTGTTACGGTTGGAGATAGCGTCAGGGTCTGGTTAGGGTTGTGGTTGAGTTTCATGTGTCCGCCTAGGGTTAGGGTTAGGTCTATGGTTTGAGTTAGGCTTCAAGTTATGTTAGGTTTGAAGTTAGTTTGAGGGAGTAAGTTTAGGGCTACTGTTAGTTTTCGGGTAACTGTTACTGTTGTTGTTAGCGAAAGGGCCAGGTTCGGGTTGGGGTTGAGCTAGGGGTGTCCGCCTAGGGTTAGTGTTAGGTGTATGGTTTGATTTAGTCTTCAGGTTAGGATAGGTTTGAACTTAGTTTGAGGGAGTAAGTTTAGGGCTACTGTTAGTTTTCGTTTAACTGTTACGGTTGGAGTAAGCGTCAGGGTCAGGTTATGGTTGGGGTTAACCATAAGGTGTCCGCCTAGGGTTAGGGTTAAGTCTATGGTTTCATTTAGGCTTCAGGTTAGGTTAGGATTGAACTTAGTTTGAGGGAGTAAGTTTAGGGCTAGTCTTAGTTTTCGGTTCAGTGATATGGTTGGAGTTAGCCTGGAGGTCAGGTTAGGGTTGGGGTTGAGCTTAAGGTGTCCGCCTAGGGTTAGGGTTAGGTCTATGATTTGATTTAGGCTTCAGGTTAGGTTAGGTTTGAACTTAGTTTGAGGGAGTAAGTTTAGGGCTACTGTTAGTTTTTGGTTCAGTGTTACATTTGGAGTTAGCGTGAATGTCTGGTTAGGGTTGGGGTTGATCTTAAGGTGTCCACCTAGGGTTAGGGTTAGGTCTGTGGTTTGAGATAGGGTTCAGGTTAGGTTAGGTTTGAACTTAGTTTGAGGGAGTAAGTTTAGGGCTACTGTTAGTTTTCGGTTCAGTGTTACGGTTGGAGATAGCGTCAGGGTCAGGTTAGGGTAGGTGTTGAGCTTCAGGTGTCCGCCTATTGTTAGGGTTAGGTCTATGATTTGATTTAGGCTTCAGGTTAGGTTAGGTTTGAACTTGGTTTGAGCGAGTAAGTTTAGGGCTACTGTTAGTTTTTGGTTCAGTGTTATGGTTGGAGATAGCGTCATGGTCAAGTTAGGGTTGGGTTTGAGATTCAGGTGTCCGCCTAGGCTTAGGGTTAGGTCTATGGTTTGAGTTAGGCTTCAGGTTAGGTTAGGTTTGAACTTAGTTTGAGGGAGTAAGTTTAGGCCTATTGTATTTTTTGGTTCAGTGTTACGGTTGAATTTAGCCTCAGGGTCAGGTTAGGGTTGGGGTCAAGCTGAAGGTGTCCGCCTAGGGTTAGGGTTAGGTCTATTGTTTGAGTTAGGATTCAGGTTAGGTTAGGTTTGAACTTAGTTTGAGGGAGTAAGTTTAGGGCTACTGTTAGTTTTCGGTACAGTGTTACGATTGGAGTTAGCGTGAGTGTCAGGTTAGGGTTGGGGTTGAGCTTAAGGTGTCCTCCTAGGGTTAGGGTTAGGTCTGTGGTTTGAGTGAGGCTTCAGGTTAGGTTAGGTTTGAACTTAGTTTGAGGGAGTAAGTTTAGGGCTACTATTAGTTTTCGGTTCAGTGTTACGGATGGAGATAGCGTCAGGGTCAGGTTAGGGTTGTGATTGAGCTTCAGGTGTCCGCCTAGGGTTAGGGTTACGTCTATGGTTTGAGTTAGGGTCCAGGTTAGGGTAGGTTTGAACTTAGTTTGAGGGAGTAAGTTTAGGGCTACTGTTAGTTTTCGGTTCAGTATTACGGTTGGAGATAGCTCAGGGTCTGGTTAGGGTTGTGGTTGAGTTTCAGGTGTCCGCCTAGGGTTAGGGTTAGGTCTATGGTTTGAGTTAGGCTTCAAGTTAGGTTAGGTTTGAAGTTAGTTTCAGGGAGAAAGTTTAGGGCTACTGTTAGTTTTAGGGTAACTGTTACTGTTGGAGTTAGCGTCAGGGCCAGGTTCGGGTTGGGGTTGAGCTTAAGGTGTCCACCTAGGGTTAGGGTTAGGTGTATGGTTTGATTTAGGCTTCAGGTTAGGTTATGTTTGAACTTAGTTTGAGGGAGTAAGTTTAGGGCTACTGTTAGTTTTCGGTTAAATGTTACAGTTGGAGTATGCGTCAGGGTCAGGTTAGGTTTGGGGTTGAAGTTAAGGTGTCCGCCTAGGGTTAGGGTTAGGTGTATGGTTTGATTTAGGCTTCAGGTTAGGTTAGGTGTGAACTGAGTGTGAGGGAGTAAGTTTAGGGCTATTGTTAGTTTTCGGTTCAGTATTATGGTTGGAGTTAGCTTCAGGGTCAGGTTAGGGTTGGGGTTAGCTTGAGGTGTCTGCCTAGTGTTAGGATTAGGTCCATGGTTTGATTTAGGCTCCAGGTTAGGTTACGTTTGAACTTAGTTTTAGTGAGTAAGTTTAGGGCTACTGTTAGTTTTCGGGTAACTGTTACGGTTGGAGTTAGCGTTAGGGCCAGGTTATGTTTGGGGTTGAGCTTAAGGTGTCCGCCTAGAATTACGGTTAGGTGTATGGTTTTATTTAGGCTTCAGGTTAGGTTATGTTTGAACTTAGTTTGAGGGCGTAAGTTTAGGGCTACTGTTAGTTTTCGGTTCACTGTTATGGTTGGATTAAGCGTCAGGGTCTGGTTAGGTTTGGGGTTGAGCTTAAGGTGTCCGCCTAGGGTTAGGTTTAGGTGTATGATTTGATTTAGGCTTCAGGTTAGGTTAGGTTTGAAGTTAGTTTGAGGGAGTAAGCTTATGGCTACTGTTAGTTTTCGGTTAACTGTTACAGTTGGAGTAAGCGTCAAGGTCAGGGTACGGTGGGGTTTAAGCATGAGGTGTCCGCCTAGGGTTAGGGTTAGGTCTATGATTTGATTTAGGCTTCAGGTTAGGTTAGGTTTGAACTTACTTTGAGGGAGTCAGTTTAGGTCTACTGTTAGTTTTCGGTTCAGTGTTACGGTTGGATTTAGCCTCAGGGTCAGGTTAGGGTTGGGGTTAAGCTTAAGGTGTCCGCCTAGGGTTAGAGTTAGGTCTATTGTTTGAGTTAGGCTTCAGGTTAGGTTAGGTTTGAACTTAGTTTGAGGGAGTAAGTTTAGGGCTACTGCTAGTTTTTGGTTCAGTGTTACGTTTGGAGTTAGCGTGAGGGTCAGGTTAGGGTTGGGGTTGAACTTAAGGTGTCCGCCTACGGTTAGGGTCAGGTCTGTGGTTTGAGATACGTTTCAGGTTAGGTTAGGTTTGAACTTAGTTTGAGGGAGTAAGTTTAGGGCTACTGTTAGTTTTCAGTTCAGTGTTACGGTTGGAGATAGCGTCAGGGTCAGGTTAGGGTTGGGGTTGAGCTTCAGGTGTCCGCCTTGGGTTAGGGTTAGGTCTATGGTTTGCGTTAGGCTTCAGGTTAGGTTAGGGTTGAACTTAGTTTGAGGGAGTAAGTTTAGGGCTACTGTTAGTTTTCGGTTCAGTGTTACGGTTGGAGATAGCGTCAGGGTCTGGTTAGGGATGTGGTTGAGTTTCAGGTGTCCGCCTAGGGTTAGGGTTAGGTCTATGGTTTGAGTTAGGCTTCAAGTTAGGTTAGGTTTGAAGTTAGTTTGAGGGAGTAAGTTTAGGGCTACTGTTAGTTTTCGGGTAACTGTTACTGTTGTAGTTAGCGTCAGGGCCAGGTTCGGGTTGGGGTTAGCTAGGGGTGTCCGCCTATGGTTAGGGTTAGGTGTATGGTTTGATTTAGTCTTCAGGTTAGGATAGGTTTGAACTTGGTTTGAGGGAGTAAGTTTAGGGCTACTGTTAGTTTTCGTTTAACTGTTACGGTTGGAGTAAGCGTCAGGGTCAGGTTATGGTGGGGGTTAACCATAAGGTGTCCGCCTAGGGTTAGGGTTAGGTCTATGGTTTCATTTAGGCTTCAGGTTAGGTTAGGATTGAACTTAGTTTGAGGGAGTAAGTTTAGGTCTAGTCTTAGTTTTCGGTTCAGTGATATGGTTGGAGTTAGCCTGGAGGTCAGGTTAGGGTTGGGGTTGAGCTTAAGGTGTCCGCCTAGGGTTAAGGTTAGGTCTATGATTTGATTTAGGCTTCAGGTTAGGTTAGGTTTGAACTTAGTTTGAGGGAGTAAGTTTAGGGCTACTGTTAGTTTTTGGTTCAGTGTTACATTTGGAGTTAGCGTGAATGTCTGGTTAGGGTTGGGGTTGATCTTAAGGTGTCCACCTAGGGTTAGGCTTAGGTCTGTGGTTTCAGATAGGGTTCAGTTTAGGTTAGGTTTGAACTTAGTTTGACGGAGTAAGTTTAGGGCTACTGTTAGTTTTCGGTTCAGTGTTACGGTTGGAGATAGCGTCAGGGTCAGGTTAGGGTAGGGGTTGAGCTTCAGGTGTCCGCCTATTGTTAGGGTTAGGTCTATGATTTGATTTAGGCTTCAGGTTAGGTTAGGTTTGAACTTAGTTTGAGCGAGTAAGTTTAGGGCTACTGTTAGTTTTTGGTTCAGTGTTATGTTTGGAGATAGCGTCATGGTCAAGTTAGGGTTGGGTTTGAGATTCAGGTGTCCGCCTAGGCTTAGGGTTAGGTCTATGGTTAGAGTTAGGCTTCAGGTTAGGTTAGGTTTGAACTTAGTTTGAGGGAGTAAGTTTAGGCCTATTGTATTTTTGGTTCAGTGTTACGGTTGAATTTAGCCTGAGGGTCAGGTTAGGGTTGGGGTCAAGCTGAAGGTGTCCGCCTAGGGTTAGGGTTAGGTCTATTGTTTGAGTTAGGCTTCAGGTTAGGTTAGGTTTGAACTTAGTTTGAGGGAGTAAGTTTAGGGCTACTGTTAGTTTTCGGTACAGTGTTACGGTTGGAGTTAGCGTGAGTGTCAGGTTAGGGTTGGGGTTGAGCTAAAGGTGTCCTCCTAGGGTTAGGGTTAGGTCTGTGGTTTGAGTGAGGCTTCAGGTTATGTTAGATTTGAACTTAGTTTGAGGGAGTAAGTTTAGGGCTACTATTAGTTTTCGGTTCAGTGTTACGGTTGGAGATAGCGTCAGGGTCAGGTTAGGGTTGTGATTGAGCTTCCGGTGTCCGCCTAGGGTTAGGGTTAGGTCTATGGTTTGAGTTAGGGTCCAGGTTAGGGTAGGTTTGAACTTAGTTTGAGGGAGTAAGTTTAGGGCTACTGTTAGTTTTCGGTTCAGTGTTACGGTTGGAGATAGCGTCAGGGTCTGGTTAGGGTTGTGATTGAGTTTCAGGTGTCCACCTAGGGTTAGGGTTAGGTCTATGGTTTGAGTTAGGCTTCAAGTTAGGTTAGGTTTGAAGTTAGTTTCAGGGAGAAAGTTTAGGGCTACTGTTAGTTTTCGGGTAACTGTTACTGTTGGAGTTAGCGTCAGGGCCAGGTTCGGGTAGGGGTTGAGCTTAAGGTGTCCACCTTGTGTTAGGGTTAGGTGTATGGTTTGATTTAGGCTTCAGGTTAGGTTAGGTGTGAACTTAGTGTGAGGGAGTAAGTTTAGGGCTATTGTTAGTTTTCGGTTCAGTATTATGATTGGAGTTAGCGTCAGGGTCAGGTTAGGGTTGGGGTTAGCATGAGGTGTCTGCCTAGGGTTAGGGTTAGGTCCATGGTTTGATTTAGGCTCCAGGTTAGGTTACGTTTGAACTTAGTTTTAGTGAGTAAGTTTAGGGCTACTGTTAGTTTTCGGGTAACTGTTACGGTTGGAGTTAGCGTTAGGGCCAGGTTATGTTTGGGGTTGAGCTTAAGGTGTCCGCCTAGAGTTACGGTTAGGTGTATGGTTTTATTTAGGCTTCAGGTTAGGTTATGTTTGAACTTAGTTTGAGGGCGTAAGTTTAGGGCTACTGTTAGTTTTCGGTTAACTGTTATGGTTGGATTAAGTGTCAGGGTCTGGTTAGGTTTGGGGTTGAGCTTAAGGTGTCCGCCTAGGGTTAGGGTAGGTCTATTGTTTGAGTTAGGCTTCAGGTTAGGTTAGGTTTGAACTTAGTTTGAGGGAGTAAGTTTAGGGCTACTGTTAGTTTTTGGTTCAGTGTTACGTTTGGAGTTAGCGTGAGGGTCAAGTTAGGGTTAGGGTTGAGCTTCAGGTGTCCGCCTACGGTTAGGGTTAGGTCTGTGGTTTGCGTTAGGCTTCAGGTTAGGTTAGGTTTGAACTTAGTTTGAGGGAGTAAGTTTAGGGCTACTGTTAGTTTTCGGGTAACTGTTACTGTTGGAGTTAGCGTCATGGCCAGGTTAGGGTTGGGGTTGAGCTTAAAGTGTGCGCCTAGGGTTAGGGTTAGGTGTATGGTTTCATTTAGGCTTCAGGTTAGGTTAGGTTGGAACTTAGTTTGAGGCAGTAAGTTTAGGGCTACTGTTAGTTTTCGGGTAACTGTTACGGTTGGAGTTAGAGTCAGGGCCAGGTTAGGGTTGGGGTTGAGCTTAAGGTGTCCGCCTAGGGTTAGGGTTAGGTCTGTGGTTTGAGTTAGGCTTCAGGTTAGGTTAGGTTTGAACTTAGTTTGAGGGAGTAAGTTTAGGGCTACTGTTAGTTTTCGGTTCAGTGTTACGGTTGGAGATAGCGTCAGGGTCAGGTTAGGGTTGGGGTTGAGGTTCAGGTGTCCGCCTAGGGTTAGTGTTAGGTCTGTGGTTTGAGTTAGGCTTCAGGTTAGGTTAGGTTTGAACTTAGTTTGAGGGAGTAAGTTTAGGGCTACTGTTAGTTTTCGGTTCAGTGTTACGGTTGGAGATAGCGTCAGGGTCAGGTTAGGGTTGGGGTTGAGCTTCAGGTGTCCGCCTAGAGTTAGGGTTAGGTCTATGGTTTGAATTAGGCTTCAGGTTAGGTTAGGTTTGAACTTAGTTTGAGGGAGTAAGTTTAGGGCTACTGTTAGTTTTCGGGTAACTGTTACTGTTGGAGTTAGCGTCAGGGCCAGCTTCGGTTTGGGGTTGAGCTTTAGGTGTCCGCCTAGGGTTAGGGTTAGGTGTATGGTTTGATTTAGTCTTCAGGTTAGGATAGGTTTGAACTTAGTTTGAGGGAGTAAGTTTAGGGCTACTGTTAGTTTTCGTTTAACTGTTACGTTTGGAGTAAGCGTCAGGGTCAGATTATGGTGGGGGTTATCCATAAGGTGTCCGCCTAGGGTTAGGGTTAGGTCTATGCTTTCATTTAGGCTTCAGGTTAGGTTAGGTTTGAACTTAGTTTGAGGGAGTAAGGTTAGGCCTATTTTATTTTTTGGTTCAGTGTTACGGTTGAATTTAGCCTCAGGGTCAGGTTAGGGTGGGGGACAATTAGGTGTCCGCCTAGTGTTAGGGTTAGGTCTATTGTTTGAGTTAGGCTTCAGGTTAGGTTAGGTTTGAACTTAGATTGAGGGAGTAAGTTTAGGGCTACTGTTAGTTTTCAGTTAACTGTTACAGTTGGAGTAAGCGTCAGGGTCAGGTTAGGTTTGGGGTCAAGCTTAAGGTGTCCGCCTAGGGTTAGGGTTAGGTCTATTGTTTGAGTTAGGCTTCAGGTTAGGTTAGGTTTGAACTTAGTTTGAGGGAGTAAGTTTAGGGCTTCTGTTAGTTTTCGGGTAACTGTTACTGTTGGAGTTAGCGTCAGGGCCAGGTTCGGATTGGGGTTTAGCTTAAGGTGTCCGCCTAGGGTTAGGGATAGGTGTATGGTTTGATTTAGTCTTCAGGTTAGGATAGGTTTGAACTTAATTTGAGGCAGTAAGTTTAGGGCTACTGTTAGTTTTCGTTTAACTGTTACGGTTGGAGTAAGCGTCAGGGTCAGGTTAGGGTGGGGGTTAACCATAAGGTGTCCGCCTATGGTTAGGGTTAGGTCTATGATTTCATTTAGGCTTCAGGTTAGGTTAGGATTGAACTTAGTTTGAGGGAGTAAGTTTAGGGCTACTCTTAATTTTCGGTTCAGTGATATGGTTGGAGTTAGCCTGGAGGTCAGGTTAGGGTTGGGGTTGAGCTTAAGGTGTCCACCTAGGGTTAGGGTTAGGTCTGTGGTTTGAGATAGGGTTCAGGTTAGGATAGTTTTGAACTTAGTTTGAGGGAGTAAGTTTAGGGCTACTGTTAGTTTTCGGGTCAGTGTTACGGTTGGAGATAGAGTCAGGGTCAGGTTAGGATTGGGGTTGAGCTTCAGGTGTCCGCCTATTGTTAGGGTTAGGTCTATGATTTGATTTAGGCTTCAGGTTAGGTTAAGTTTGAACTTAGCTTGAGCGAGTAAGTTTAGGGCTACTGTTAGATTTTGGGTCAGTGTTATGGTTGCAGATAGCGTCATGGTCATGTTAGGGTTGGGTTTGAGATTCAGGTGTCCGCCTAGGGTTAGGGTTAGGTCTATGGTTTGAGTTAGGCTTCAGGTTAGGTTAGGTTTGAACTTAGTTTGAGGGAGTAAGTTTAGGCCTATTGTATTTTTTGGTTCAGTGTTACGGTTGAATTTAGCCTCAGGGTCAGGTTAGGGTTGGGGTCAAGCTTAATGTGTCCGCCTAGGGTTAGGATTAGGTGTATGGTTTGATTTAGGCTTCAGGTTAGGTTAGGTGTGAACTTAGTTTGAGAGAGTAAGTTTAGGGCTATTGTTAGTTTTCGGTTCAATATTATGGTTTGAGTTAGCGTCAGGGTCAGGTCAGGGTTGGGGTTAGCTTGAGGTGTCTGCCTAGGGTTAGGGTTAGGTCCATGGTTTGATTTAGGCTCCAGGTTAGGTTACGTTTGAACTTAGTTTGAGTGAGTAAGTTTAGGGCTACTGTTAGTTTTCGGTTCAGTGTTACGTTTGGAGTTAGCGTGAAGGTCAGGTTAGGGTTGGGTTTGAGCTTCAGGTGTCCGCCTAGGGTTAGGGTTAGGTGTATGGTTTGATTTAGGCTTCAGGTTAGGTTAGGTTTGAACTTAGTTTGAGGGAGTAAGTTTAGGGCTACTGGTAGTTTTCGGGTAACTGTTACGATTGGAGTTAGCGTCACGGCCAGGTTAGGGTTGGGGTTGAGCTTAAGGTGTCCACCTAGGGTTAGGGTTAGGTGTATGGTTTGATTTAGGCTTCAGGTTAGGTTATGTTTGAACTTAGTTTGAGGGAGTAAGTTTAGGGCTACTGTTAGTTTTCGGTTAACTGTTACAGTTGGAGTAAGCGTCAGGGTCAGATTAGGTTTGGGGTTGAAGTTAAGGTGTCTGCCTAGGGTTAGGGTTAGGTCTATGGTTTCATTTAGGCTTCAGGTTAGGTTAGGATTGAACTTAGTTTGAGGGAGTAAGTTTAGGGCTACTCTTAGTTTTCGCTTCAGTGATATGGTTGGAGTTAGCCTGGAGGTCAGGTTAGGGTTGGGGTTGAGCTTAAGGTGTCCGCCCAGGGTTAGGGTTAGGTCTATGATTTGATTTAGGCTTCAGGTTAGGTTAGGTTTGAACTTAGTTTGAGGGAGTAAGTTTAGGGCTACTGTTAGTTTTCGGTTCAGTGTTACGGTTGGAGATAGCGTCAGGGTCAGGTTAGGGTTGGGGTTGAGCTTCAGGTGTCCGCCTATTGTTAGCGTTAGGTCTATGATTTGAGTTAGGCTTCTGGTTATGTTAGGTTTGAACTTAGTTTGAGGGAGTAAGTTTAGGCCTATTGTATTTTTTGGTTCAGTGTTACGGTTGAATTTAGCCTCAGGGTCAGGTAAGGGTAGGGGTCAAGCTTAAGGTGTCCGCCTAGGGTTGGGGTTAGGTCTATTGTTTGAGTTAGGCTTCAGGTTAGTTAGGTTTGAACTTAGTTTGAGGGAGTAAGTTTAGGGCTACTGTTAGTTTTCGTTTCAGTGTTACGGTTGGAGTTAGTGTGAGGGTCAGGTTAGGGTTGGGGTTGAGCTTAAGGTGTCCTCCTAGGGTTAGTGTTAGGTCTGTGGTTTGAGTTAGGCTTCAGGTTAGGTTAGGTTTGAACTTAGTTTGAGGGAGTAAGTTTAGGGCTACTGTTAGTTTTCGGTTCAGTGTTACGGTTGGAGATAGCGTCAGGGTCAGGTTAGGGTTGGGGTTGAGCTTCAGGTGTCCGCCTAGAGTTAGGGTTAGGTCTATGGTTTGAGTTAGGCTTCAGGTTAGGTTAGGTTTGAAGTTAGTTTGAGGGAGTAAGTTTAGGGCTACTGTTAGTTTTCGGGTAACTGTTACTGTTGGAGTTAGCGTCAGGGCCAGGTTCGGTTTGGGGTTGAGCTTTAGGTGTCCGCCTAGGGTTAGGGTTAGGTGTATGGTTTGATTTAGTCTTCAGGTTAGGATAGGTTTGAACTTAGTTTGAGGGAGTAAGTTTAGGGCTACTGTTAGTTTTCGTTTAACTGTTATGGTTGGAGTAAGCGTCAGGGTCAGATTATGGTGGGGGTTATCCATAAGGTGTCCGCCTAGGGTTAGGGTTAGGTCTATGCTTTCATTTAGGCTTCAGGTTAGGTTAGGTTTGAACTTAGTTTGAGGGAGTAAGTTTAGGCCTATTTTATTTTTTGGTTCAGTGTTACGGTTGAATTTAGCCTCAGGGTCAGGTTAGGGTTGGGGACAATTAGGTGTCCGCCTAGTGTTAGGGTTAGGTCTATTGTTTGAGTTAGGCTTCAGGTTAGGTTAGGTTTGAACTTAGATTGAGGGAGTAAGTTTAGGGCTACTGTTAGTTTTCGGTTAACTGTTACAGTTGGAGTAAGCGTCAGGGTCAGGTTAGGTTTGGGGTCAAGCTTAAGATGTCCGCCTAGAGTTAGGGTTAGGTCTATTGTTTGAGTTAGGCTTCAGGTTAGGTTAGGTTTGAACTTAGTTTGAGGGAGTAAGTTTAGGGCTACTGTTAGTTTTCGGTTCAGTTTTTCGGTTCGAGATAGCGGGAGGGTCAGGTTAGGGTTGGGGTTGAGCTTAAGGTGTCCTCCTAGGGTTAGGGTTAGGTCTGTGGTTTGAGTTAGGCTTCAGGTTAGGTTAGGTTTGAACTTAGTTTGAGGGAGTAAGTTAGGGCTACTGTTAGTTTTCGTTTCAGTGTTATGGTTGGAGATAGCGTCAGCGTCAGGTTAGGTTTGTGATTGAGCTTCAGGTGTCCGTCTAGGGTTAGGGTTAGGTCTATGGTTTGAGTTAGGGTACAGGTTAGGTTAGGTTTGAACTTAGTTTGAGGGAGTAAGTTTAGGGCTACTGTTAGTTTTCGGTTCAGTGTTACGGTTGGAGATAGCGTCAGGGTCTGGTTAGGGTTGTGGCTGAGTTTCAGGTGTCCGCCTAGGGTTAGGGTTAGGTGTATGGTTTGATTTAGGCTTCAGGTTAGGTTAGGTTTGAAGTTAGTTTGAGGGAGTAAGTTTAGGGCTGCTGTTAGTTTTCGGTTAACTGTTACAGTTGGAGTAAGCGTCAGGGTCACGTTAGGGTGGGGGTTAAGCATAAGGTGTCCGCCTTGAGTTAGGGTTAGGTCTATGATTTGATTTAGGCTTCAGGTTAGGTTAGGTTTGAACTTAGTTTGAGGGAGTCAGTTTAGGGCTACTGTTAGTTTTCGGTTAACTGTTACGGTTGGAGTAAGCGTCAGGGTCAGGTTAGGGTTGGGGTCAAGTTTAAGGTGTCCGCCCAGGGTTAGGGTTAGGTCTATCATTTGATTTAGGCATCAGGTTAGGTTAGGTTTGAACTTAGTTTGAGGGAGTAAGTTTAGGGCTACTGTTAGTTTTCGGTTCATAGTTACGGTTGGAGATAGCGTCAGGGTCAGGTTAGGGTTGGGGTTGAGCTTCAGATGTCCGCCTATTGTTAGGGTTAGGTCTATGATTTGATTTAGGCTTCAGGTTAGGTTAGGTTTGAACTTAGTTTGAGCGAGTAAGTTTAGGGCTACTGTTAGTTTTTGGTTCAGTGTTATGGTTGGAGATAGCGTCATGGTCATGTTAGGGTTGGGTTTGAGATTCAGCTGTCCGCCTAGGGTTAGGGTTAGGTCTATGGTTTGAGTTAGGCTTCAGGTTAGGTTAGGTTTGAACTTAGTTTGAGGGAGTAAGTTTAGGCCTATTTATTTTTTGGTTCAGTGTTACGGTTGAAATTATCCTCAGGGTCAGATTAGGGTTGGGGTCAAGCTTAAGGTGTCCGCCTAGGGTTAGGGTTAGGTCTATTGTTTGAGTTAGGCTTCAGGTTAGGTTAGGTTTGAACTTAGTATGAGGGAGTAAGTTTAGGGCTACTGTTAGTTTTCGGTTCAGTGTTTCGGTTGGAGATAGCGTGAGGGTCAGGTTAGGGTTGGGGTTGAGCTTAAGGTGTCTTCCTAGGGTGAGGGTTAGGTCTGTGGTTTGAGTTAGGCTTCAGGTTAGGTTAGGTTTGAACTTAGTTTGAGGGAGTAAGTTTAGGGCTACTGTTAGTTTTCGGTTCAGTGTTACAGTTGGAGATAGCGTCAGGGTCAGGTTAGGGTTGTGATTGAGCTTCAGGTGTCCGCCTAGGGTTAGGGTTAGGTCTGTGGTTTGAGTTAGGGTCCAGGTTAGGTTAGGTTTGAACTTAGTTTGAGGGAGTAAGTTTAGGGCTACTTTTAGTTTTCGGTTCAGTGTTACGGTTGGAGATAGCGTCAGGGTCTGGTTAGGGTTGTGGTTGAGTTTCAGGTGTCCGCCTAGGGTTAGGGTTAGGTCTATGGTTTCAGTTAGGCTTCAAGTTAGGTTAGGTTTGAAGTTAGTTTGAGGGAGTAAGTTTAGGGCTACTGTTAGTTTTCGGGTAACTGTTACTGTTGGAGTTAGCGTCAGGGCCAGGTTCGGGTTGGGGTTGAGCTTAAGGTGTCCGCCTAGGGTTAGGGTTAGGTGTATGGTTTGATTTAGGCTTCAGGTTAGGTTAGGTTTGAAGTTAGTTTGAGGGAGTAAGTTTAGGGCTACTGTTAGTTTTCGGTTAACTGTTACAGTTGGAGTAAGCGTCAGGGTCCCGTTAGGGTGGGGGTTAAGCATAAGGTGTCCGCCTAGGGTTAGGGTTAGGTCTATGATTTGATTTAGGCTTCAGGTTAGGTTAGGTTTGAACTTAGTTTGAGGGAGTCAGTTTAGGGCTACTGTTAGTTTTCGGTTAACTGTTACGGTTGGAGTAAGCGTCAGGGTCATGTTAGGTTTGGGGTTGAGCTTAAGGTGTCCGCCTAGGGTTAGGGTTAGGTGTGTGGTTTGATTTAGGCTTCAGGTTAGGTTAGGTTTGAACTTAGTTTGAGGGAGTAAGTTTAGGGCTACTGTTAGTTTTCGTTTAACTGTTACGGTTGGAGTAAGCGTCAGGGACAGGTTAGGGTGGGGGTTAAGCATAAGGTGTCCGCCTAGGGTTAGGGTTAGGTCTATGGTTTCATTTAGGCTTCAGGTTAGGTTAGGACTGAACTTAGTTTGAGGGAGTAAGTTTAGGGCCACTGTTAGTTTTTGGTTCAGTGTTACGGTTCAATTTAGCCTCAGGGTCAGGTTAGGTTTGGGGTTAAGCTTAAGGTGTCCCCCTAAGGTTAGGGTTAGGTCTATTGTTTGAGTTAGGCTTCAGGTTAGGTTAGGTTTGAACTTAGTTTGAGGGAGACAGTTTAGGGCTACTGTTAGTTTTCATTTAACTGTTACGGTTGGAGTAAGCGTCAGGGTCAGGTTAGGTGGGGGTTAAGCATAAGGTGTCCGCCTAGGGTTAGGGTTAGGTCTATGGTTTCATTTAGGCTTCAGGTTAGGTTAGGATTGAACTTAGTTTGAGGGAGTAAGTTTAGGGCTACTGTTAGTTTTCGGTTCAATGTTACGTTTGGAGTTAGCGTGAGGGTCCGGTTAGGGTTGGGGTTAAGCTTAAGGTGTTCGCCTAGGGTTAGGGTTAGGTCTGTGGTTTGAGTTAGGCTTCAGGTTAGGTTAGGTTTGAACTTAGTTTGAGGGAGTAAGTTTAGGGCTACTGTTAGTTTTCGGTTAACTGTTACGGTGGAGTAAGCGTCAGGGTCAGGTTAGGGTTGGGGTCAAGCTTAAGGTGTCCGCTAGGGTTAGGGTTAGGTCTATTGTTTGAGTTAGTCTTCAGGTTAGGTTAGGTTTGAACTTAGTTTGAGGGAGTATGTTTAGGGCTACTGTTAGTTTTCGGTTCAGTGTTACGGTTGGAGTTAGCGTGAGGGTCAGGTTAGGGTTGGGGTTGTGCTTAAGGTGTCCTCCTAGGGGTAGGGTTAGGTCTATGGTTTCATTTAGGCTTCAGGTTAGGTTAGGATTGAACTTAGTTTGAGGGAATAAGTTTAGGGCTACTGTTAGTTTTCGGTTCAATGTTACGTTTGGAGTTAGCGTGACGGTCCGGTTAGGGTTGGGGTTGAGCTTAAGGTGTCTGCCTAGGGTTAGGGTTAGGTCTGTGGTTTGAGTTAGGCTTCATGTTAGGTTAGGTTTGCAATTAGTTTGAGGGAGTAAGTTTAGGGCTACTGTTAATTTTCGGTTAACTGTTACGGTTGAAGTAAGCGTCAGGGTCAGGTTAGGGTTAGGGTCAAGCTTAAGGTGTCCGCCTAGGGTTAGGTTTACGTCTATTGTTTGAGTTCGGCTTCAGGTTAGGTTAGGTTTGAACTTAGTTTGAGGGAGTAAGTTTAGGGCTACTGTTAGTTTTCGGTACTGTGTTACGGTTGGAGTTAGCGTGAGGGTCAGGTTAGGGTTGGGGTTGAGCTTTAGGTGTCCTCCTAGGGTTAGGGTTAGGTCTGTGGTTTGAGTGAGGCTTCAGGTTAGTTTAGGTTTGAACTTAGTTTGAGGGAGACAGTTTAGGGCTACTGTTAGTTTTCATTTAACTGTTACGGTTGGAGTAAGCGTCAGGGTCAGGTTAGGGTGGGGGTTAAGCATAAGGTGTCCGCCTAGGGTTAGGGTTAGGTCTATGTTTTCATTTAGGCTTCAGGTTAGGTTAGGATTGAACGTAGTTTGAGGGAGTAAGTTTAGGGCTACTGTTAGTTTTCGGTTCAGTGTTACGGTTGGAGATAGCGTCAGGTTCTTGTTAGGATTGTGGTTGAGTTTCAGGTGTCCGCCTAGGGTTAGGGTTAGTTCTATGGTTTGAGTTAGGCTTCAAATTAGGTTAGGTTTGAAGTTAGTTTGAGGGATTAAGTTTAGGGCTACTGTTAGTTTTCGGGTAACTGTTACTGTTGGAGTTAGCGTCAGGGTCAGGTTAGGGTTGGGGTTGAGCTTCAGGTGTCCGCCTAGGGTTAGGGTTAGGTCTATGGTTTGAGTTAGGCCTCAGGTTACGTTAGGTTTGAACTTAGTTTGAGGGATTAAGTTTAGGGCTACTGTTAGTTTTCGGTTCAGTTGTACGGTTGGAATTAGCGTGAGGGTTAGGTTAGGGTTGGGTTTGAACTTCAGGTGTCCGCCTAGGGTTAGGGTTAGGTGTATTGTTTGATTTAGGCTTCAGGTTAGGTTAGGTTGGAACTTAATTTGAGGCAGTAAGTTTAGGGCTACTGTTACTTTTCGGGTAACTGTTACGGTTGGAGTTAGCGTCAGGGCCAGGTTAGGGTTGGGGTTGAGCTTAAGGTGTCCGCCTAGGGTTAGGGTTAGGTCTGTGATTTGAGTTAGGGTTCAGGTTAGGTTAGGTTTGAACTTAGTTTGATTGAGTAAGTTTAGGGCTACTGTTAGTTTTCGGTTCAGTGTTACGGTTGGAGATAGCGTCAGGGTCAGGTTAGGGTTGGGGTTGAGCTTCAGGTTTCCGCCTTGGGTTAGGGTGAGGTCTATGGTTTGAGTTAGGCTTCAGGTTAGGTTAGGTTTGAACTTAGTTTGAGGGAGTAAGTTTAGGGCTACTGTTAGTTTTCAGTTCAGTGTTACGGTTGGAGATAGCGTCAGGGTCTGGTTAGGGTTGTGGTTGAGTTACAGGTGTCCGCCTAGGGTTAGGGTTAGGTCTATGGTTTGAGTTAGGCTTCAAGTTAGGTTAGGTTTGAAGTTAGTTTGAGGGAGTAAGTTTAGGGCTACTGTTAGTTTTCGGGTAACTGTTACTGTTGGAGTTAGCGTCAGGGTCAGGTTAGGGTTGGGGTTGAGCTTCAGGTGTCCGCCTAGGGTTAGGGTTAGGTCTATGGTTTGAGTTAGGCTTCAGGTTAGGTTAGGTTTGAACTTAGTTTGAGGGATTAAGTTTAGGGCTACTGTTAGTTTTCAGTTCAGTTGTACGGTTGGAGATAGCGTCAGGGTCAGGCTAGGGTTGGGGTTGAGCTTCAGGTGTCCGCCTAGGGTTAGGGTTAGGTCTATGGTTTGAGATAGGCTTCAGGTTAGGTTATGTTTTAACTTAGTTTTAGGGAGTAAGTATAGGGCTACTGTTAATTTTAGGATCAGTGTTACGGTTGGAGTTAGTGTGAGGGTCAGGTTAGGGTTGGGTTTGAGCTTCAGGTGTCCGCCTAGGGTTAGGGTTAGCTGTATGGTTTGATTTAGGCTTCAGGTTAGGTTAGGTTTGAACTTAGTTTGAGGGAGTAAGTTTAGGCTACTGTTAGTTTTCGGGTAACTGTTACGGTTGGAGTTAGCGTCACGGCCAGGTTAGGGTTGGGGTTGAGCTTAAGGTGTCCGCCTAGGGTTAGGGTTAGGTGTATGGTTTGATTAAGGCTTCAGGTTAGGTTATGTTTGAACTTAGTTTGAGGGAGTAAGTTTAGGGCTACTGTTAGTTTTCGGTTCAGTGTTACAGTTGGAGTTAGTGTGAGGGTCAGGTTAGGGTTGGGGTTGAGCTTAAGGTGTCCTCCTAGGGTTAGGGTTAGGTCTGTGGTTTGAGTTAGGCTTCAAGTTAGGTTAGGTTTGAAGTTAGTTTGAGGGAGTAAGTTTAGGGCTACTGTTAGTTTTCGGGTATCTGTTACTGTTGGAGTTAGCGTCAGGGCCAGGTTCGGGATGGGGTTGAGCTTAAGGTGTCCGCCTAGGGTTAGGGTTAGGTCTATGGTTTGAGTTAGGCTTCAAGTTAGGTTAGGTTTGAAGTTAGTTTGAGGATGTGAGTTTAGGGCTACTGTTAATTTTCGGTTAACTGTTACGTTTGGAGTAAGCGTCAGGGTCAGGTAAGGTTTGGGGTTGAGCTTAAGGTGTCCCCCTAGGGTTAGGGTTAGGTCTATTGTTTGAGTTAGGCTTCAGGTTAGGTTAGGTTTGAACTTAGTTTGAGGGAGTAAGTTTAGGGCTACTGTTAGTTTTCGGTTCAGTGTTACGGTTGGAGATAGCGTCAGGGTCAGGTTAGGGTTGTGATTGAGCTTCAGGTATCCGCCTAGGTTAGGGTTAGGTCTATGGTTTGAGTTAGGGTCCAGGTTAGGTTAGGTTTGAACTTAGTTTGAGGGAGTAAGTTTAGGGCTACTGTTAGTTTTCAGTTCAGTGTTACGGTTGGAGATAGCATCAGGGTCTGGTTAGGGTTGTGGTTGAGTTTCACGTGTCCGCCTAGGGTTAGGGTTAGGTCTATGGTTTGAGTTAGGCTTCAAGTTAGGTTAGGTTTGAAGTTAGTTTGAGGGAGTAAGTTTAGGGCTACTGTTAGTTTTCGGGTAACTGTTACTGATGGAGTTAGCGTCAGGGCCAGGTTAGGGTTGGGGTTGAGCTTAAGGTGTCCGCCTAGGGTTAGGGTTAGGTGTATGGTTTGATTTAGGCTTCAGGTTAGGTTAGGTTTGAACTTAGTTTGAGGGAGTAAGTTTAGGTCTACTGTTAGTTTTCGTTTAACTGTTACGGTTTGAGTAAGCGTCAGGGTCAGGTTAGGGTGGGGGTTAAGCATAAGGTGTCCGCCTAGGGTTAGGGTTAGGTCTATGGTTTCATTTAGCCTTCAGGTTAGGTTAGGATTGAACTTAGTATGAGGGAGTAAGTTTAGGGCCACTGTTAGTATTCGGTTCAGTGTTTCGGTTCGATTTAGCCTCAGGGTCAGGTTAGGGTTGGGGTTAAGCTTAAGGTGTCCGCCTAGGGTTAGGGTTAAGTCTATTGTTTGAGTTAGGCTTCAGGTTAGGTTAGGTTTGAACTTAGTTTGAGGGAGACAGTTTAGGGCTACTGTTAGTTTTCATTTAACTGTTACTGTTGGAGAAAGCGTCCGGGTCAGGTTAGTGTGGGGGTTAAGCAAAAGGTGTCCGCCTCGGGTTAGGGTTAGGTCTATGGTTTCATTTAGGCTTCAGGTTAGGTTAGGATTGAAGTTAGTGTGAGGGAGTAAGTTTAGGGCTACTGTTAGTTTTCGGTTTAATGTTACGTTTGTAGTTAGCTTGACGGTCCGGTTAGGGTTGGGGTTGAGCTTAAGGTGTCTGCCTAGGGTTAGGTTTAGGTCTGTGGTTTGAGTTAGGCTTCAGGTTAGGTTAGGCTTGAACTTAGTTTGAGGGAGTAAGTTTAGGGCTACTGTTAGTTTTCGGTTCAGTGTTACGGTTGGAGATAGCGTCAGGGTCAGGTTAGGGTTGGGGTTGAGCTTAAGGTGTCCTCCTATGGTTAGGGTTAGGTCTGTGGTTTGAGTGAGGCTTCAGGTTAGGTTAGGTTTGAACTTAGTTTGAGGGAGTAAGTTTAGGCCTACTGTTAGTTTTCGATTCAGTGTTACGGTTGGAGATAGCGTCAGGGTCAGGTTAGGGTTGTGATTGAGCTTCAGGTGTCCGCCTAGGGTTAGGGTTAGGTCTATGATTTGATTTAGGCTTCAGGTTAGGTTAGGTTTGAACTTAGTTTGAGGGAGTCAGTTTAGGGCTACTGTTAGTTTTCGGTTAACTGTTAAGGTTGGAGTAAGCGTCAGGGTCTGGTTAGGTTTGGGGTTGAGCTTAAGGTGTCCGCCTAGGGTTAGGGTTATGTGTATGGTTTGATTTAGGCTTCAGGTTAGGTTAGGTTTGAACTTAGTTTGAGGGAGTAAGTTTAGGGCTACTGTTAGTTTTCGGTTAACTGTTACGGTTGGAGTAAGCGTCAGGGACAGGTTAGGGTTGGGGTCCAGCTTAAGGTGTCTGCCTAGGGTTAGGGTTAGGTCTATTGTTTGATTTAGGCTTCAGGTTAGGTTAGGTTTGAACTTAGTTTGAGGGAGTAAGTTTAGGGCTACTGTTAGTTTTCGGTTCAATGTTACGTTTGGAGTTAGCGTGAGGGTCCGGTTAGGGTTGGGGTTGAGCTTAAGTTGTCCGCCTAGGGTTAGGGTTAGGTCTGTGGTTTGAGTTAGGCTTCAGGTTAGGTTAGGTTTGAACTTTTTTTGAGGGAGTAAGTTTAGGGCTACTGTTAGTTTTCGGTTCAGTGTTACGGTTGGAGATAGCGTCAGGGTAAGGTTAGGGTTGGGGTTGAGCGTCAGGTGTCCGCCTAGGGTTAGGGTTAGGTCTATGGTTTGAGTTAGGCTTCAGGTTAGGTTAGGTTTGAACTTAGTTTGAGGGATTAAGTTTAGGGCTACTGTTAGTTTTCGGTTCAGTGTTACGGTTGGAGTTAGCGTGAGGGTCAGGTTAGGGTTGGGTTTGAACTTCAGGTGTCCGCCTAGGGTTGGGGTTAGGTGTATGGTTTGATTTAGGCTTCAGGTTAGGTTAGGTTGGAACTTAGTTTGAGGGAGTAAGTTTAGGGCTACTGTTAGTTTTCGGGTAACTGTTACGGTTGGAGTTAGCGTCAGGGCCAGTTTAGGGTTGGGGTTGAGCTTAAGGTGTCCGCCTAGGGTTAGGGTTAGGTCTGTGATTTGAGTTAGGGTTCAGGTTAGGTTAGGCTTGAACTTAGTTTGAGGGAGTAAGTTTAGGGCTACTGTTAGTTTTCGGTTCAGTGTTACGGTTGGAGATAGCGTCAGGGTCAGGTTAGGGTTGGGGTTGAGCTTCAGGTTTCCGCCATGGGTTAGGGTTAGGTCTATGATTTGAATTAGGCTTCAGGTTAGGTTAGGTTTGAACTTAGTTTGAGGGAGTAAGTTTAGGGCTACTGTTAGTTTTCGGTTCAGTGTTACGGTTGGAGATAGCGTCAGGGTCAGGTTAGGGTTGGGGTTGAGTTTCAGGTGTCCGCCTAGGGTTAGGGTTAGGTCTATGGTTTGAGTTAGGCTTCAAGTTAGGTTAGGTTTGAAGTTAGTTTGAGGGAGTAAGTTTAGGGCTACTGTTAGTTTTCGGGTAACTGTTACTGTTGGAGTTAGCGTCAGGGCCAGGTTAGGGTTGGGGTTGAGCTTAAGGTGTCCGCCTAGGGTTAGGGTTAGGTGTATGGTTTGATTTAGGCTTCAGGTTACGTTAGGTTTGAAGTTAGTTTGAGGGAGTAAGTTTAGGGCTATTGTTAGTTTTCGGTTAACTGTTACAGTTGGAGTAAGCGTCAGGGTCAGCTTAGGGTGGGGGTTAAGCATAAGGTGTCCGCCTAGGGTTAGAGTTAGGTCTATGATTTGATTTAGGCTTCAGGTTAGGTTAGGTTTGAACTTAGTTTGAGGGAGTCAGTTTAGGGCTACTGTTAGTTTTCGGTTAGCTGTTAAGGTTGGAGTAAGCGTCAGGGTCAGGTTAGGTTTGGGGTTGAGCTTAAGGTGTCCGCCTAGGGTTAGGGTTATGTGTATGGTTTGATTTAGGCTTCAGGTTAGGTTATGTTTGAACTTAGTTTTAGGCAGTAAGTTTAGGGCTACTGTTAGTTTTCGGTACAGTGTTACGGTTGGAGTTAGCGTGAGGGTCAGGTTAGGGTTGGGGTTGAGCTTAAGGTGTCCTCCTAGGGTTAGGGTTAGGTCTGTGGTTTGAGTGAGGCTTCAGGTTAGGTTAGGTTTGAAGAAGTTTGAGGGAGTAAGTTTAGGACTACTCTTAGTTTTCGGTTCAGTGTTACGGTTGGAGATAGCGTCAGGGTCAGGTTAGGGTTGTGATTGAGCTTCAGGTGTCCGCCTAGGGTTAGGGTTAGGTCTATGGTTTCAGTTAAGGTCCAGGTTAGGGTAGGTTTGAACTTAGTCTGAGGGAGTAAGTTTAGGGCTACTGTTAGTTTTCGGTTCAGTGTTTCGGTTGGAGATATCGTCAGGGTCTGGTTAGGGTTGTGGTTGAGTTTCAGGTGTCCGCCTAGGTTTAGGGTTAGGTCTATGGTTTGAGTTAGGCTTCAAGTTAGGTTAGGTTTGTAGTTAGTTAGAGGGAGTAAGTCTAGGGCTACTGTTAGTTTTCGGGTAACTGTTACTGTTGGAGTTAGCGTCAGGGCCAGGTTAGGGTTGGGGTTGAGCTTAAGGTGTCCGCCTAGGGTTAGGGTTAGGTCTATTGTTTGAGTTCGTCTTCAGGTTAGGTTAGGTTTGAACTTAGTTTGTGGGAGACAGTTTAGGGCTAATGTTAGTTTTCGTTTAACTGTTACGGTTGGAGTAAGCGTCAGGGTCAAGTTAGGGTGGGGGTTAAGCATAAGGTGTCCGCCTAGGGTTAGGGTTAGGTCTATGGTTTCATTTAGGCTTCAGGTTAGGTTAGGATTGAACTTAGTTATAGGGAGTAAGTTTAGGGCTACTGTTAGTTTTCGGTTCAATGTTACGTTTGGAGTTAGCGTGAGGGTCCGGTTAGGGTTGGGGTTGAGCTTAAGGTGTCCGCCTAGGGTTAGGGTTATGTCTGTGGTTTGAGTTAGGCTTCAGGTTAGGTTAGGTTTGAACTTAGTTTGCGGGAGTAAGTTTAGGGTTACTGTTAGTTTTCGGTTCAGTGTTACGGTTGGAGATAGCGTCAGGATCAGGTTAGGGTTGGGGTTGAGCTTCAGGTGTCCGCCTAGGGTTAGGGTTAGGTCTATGGTTTGAGTTAAGCTTCAGGTTAGGTTAGGTTTGAACTTAGTTTCAGGGATTAAGTTTAGGGCTACTGTTAGTTTTCGGTTCAGTGTTACGGTTGGAGTTAGCGTGAGGGTCAGGTTAGGGTTTGGTTTGAACTTCAGGTGTCCGCCTAGGGTTGGGGTTAGGTGTATGGTTTGATTTAGGCTTCAGGTTAGGTTAGGTTGGAACTTAGTTTGAGGCAGTAAGTTTAGGGCTACTGTTAGTTTTCGGGTACCTGTTACGGTTGGAGTTAGCGTCAGGGCCAGGTTAGGGTTGGGGTTGAGCTTAAGGTGTCCGCCTAGGGTTAGGGTTAGGTCTGTGATTTGAGTTAGGGTTCAGGTTAGGTTAGGCTTGAACTTAGTTTGAGGGAGTAAGTTTAGGGCTACTGTTAGTTTTCGATTCAGTGTTACGGTTGGAGATAGCGTCTGGGTCAGGTTAGGGTTGGGGTTGAGCTTCAGGTTTCCGCCATGGGTTAGGGTTAGGTCTATGGTTTGAGTTAGGCTTCAAGTTAGGTTAGGTTTGAAGTTAGTTTGAGGGAGTAAGTTTAGGGCTACTGTTAGTTTTCGGGTAACTGTTACTGTTGGAGTTAGCGTCAGGGCCAGGTTAGGGTTGGTGTTGAGCTTAAGGTGTCCTCCTAGGTTTAGGGTTAGGTTTGTGATTTGAGTTAGGGTTCAGGTTAGGTTAGGTTTGAACTTAGTTTGAGGGAGTAAGTTTAGGGCTACTGTTAATTTTCGGTTCAGTGTTATGGTTGGAGATAGCATCAGGGTCAGGTTAGGGTTGGGGTTGAGCTTCAGGTTTCCGCCTTGGGTTAGGGTTAGGTCTATGGTTTGAGTTAGGCTTCAGGTTAGGTTAGGTTTGAACTTAGTTTGAGGGAGTAAGTTTAGGGCTACTGTTAATTTTCGGGTAACTGTTACTGTTGGAGTTAGCGTCAGGGCCAGGTTAGGGTTGGGGTTGAGCTTAAGGTGTCCGCCTAGGGTTAGGGTTAGGTGTATGGTTTGATTTAGGCTTCAGGTTAGGTTAGGTTTGAAGTTAGTTTGAGGGAGTAAGTTTAGGGCTATTGTTAGTTTTCGGTTAACTGTTACAGTTGGAGTAAGCGTCAGGGTCAGGTTAGGTTGGGGGTTGAGCTTAAGGTGTCCGCCTAGGGTTAGGGTTAGGTCTGTGGTTTGAGTTAGGCTTCAGGTTAGGTTAGGTTTGAACTTAGTTTGAGGGAGTAAGTTAAGGGCTACTGTTAGTTTTCGGGTAACTGTTACTGTTGTAGTTAGCGTCAGGGCCAGGTTAGGTTTGGGGTTGAGCTTAAGGTGTCCGCCTAGGGTTAGGGTTAGGTCTATGGTTTCAGATAGGCTTCAGGTGAGGTTAAATTTTAACTTAGTTTTAGGGAGTAAGTTTAGGGCTACTGTTAATTTTAGGATCAGTGTTACGGTTGGAGTTAGCGTGAGGGTCAGGTTAGGGTTGGGTTTGAGCTTCAGGTGTCTGCCTAGGGTTAGGGTTAGGTGTATGGTTTGATTTAGGCTTCAGGTAAGGTTAGGTTTGAACTTAGTTTGAGGGAGTAAGTTTAGGGCTACTGTTAGTTTTCGGGTAACTGTTACGGTTGGAGTTAGCGTCACGGCCAGGTTTGGGTTGGGGTTGAGCTTAAGGTGTCCGCCTAGGGTTAGGGTTAGTTGTATGGTTTGATTAAGGCTTCAGGTTAGGGTATGTTTGAACTTAGTTTGAGGGAGTAAATTTAGGGCTACTGTTAGTTTTCGGTTAACTGTTACACTTGGAGTAAGCGTCAGGGTCAGGTTAGGTTTGGGGTTGATGTTAAGGTGTCCGCCTAGGGTTAGGGTTAGGTGTATGGTTTGATTTAGGCTTCAGGTTAGGTTAGGTGTGAACTTAGTTTGAGGGAGTAAGTTTAGGGCTATTGTTAGTTTTCGGTTCAGTATTATGGTTTGAGTTAGCGTCAGGGTCAGGTTAGTGTTGGGATTAGCTTGAGGTGTCTGCCTAGGGTTAGGGTTAGGTCCATGGTTTGATTTAGGCTCCAGGTTAGGTTACCTTTGAACTTAGTTTGAGTGAGTAAGTTTAGGGCTACTGTTAGTTTTCGGTTCAGAGTTACGGTTGGATTTAGCCTCAGGGTCAGGTTAGGGTTGGGGTTAAGCTTAAGGTTTCCGCCGAGGGTTAGGGTTAGGTCAATTGTTTGAGTTAGGCTCCAGGTTAGGTTAGGTTTGAAGTTAGTTTGAGGGAGTAAGTCTAGGGCTACTGTTAGTTTTCGGGTAACTGTTACGGTTGGAGTAAGCGTCAGGGTTAAGTTAGGGTGGGGGTTAAGCATAAGGTGTCCGCCTAGGGTTAGGGTTAGGTCTATGGTTTCATTTAGGCTTCAGGTTAGGTTAGGATTGAACTTAGTTATAGGGAGTAAGTTTAGGGCTACTGTTAGTTTTCGGTTCAATGTTACGTTTGGAGTTAACGTGAGGGTCCGGTTAGGGTTGGGGTTGAGCTTAAGGTGTCCGCCTAGGGTTAGGGTTAGGTCTGTGGTTTGAGTTAGGCTTCAGGTTAGGTTAGGTTTGAACTTAGTTGGAGGGAGTAAGTTTAGGGCTACTGTTAGTTTTCGGTTCAGTGTTACGGTTGGAGATAGCGTCAGGGTCAGGTTAAGTTTGGGGTTGAGCTTCAGGTTTCCGCCTAGGGTTAGGGTTAGGTCTATGGTTTCAGATAGGCTTCAGGTTAGGTTAGATTTTAACTTAGTTTTAGGGAGTAAGTTTAGGGCTACTGTTAATTTTAGGATCAGAGTTACGGTTGGAGTTAGCGTGAGGGTCAGGTTAGTGTTGGGTTTGAGCTTCAGGTGTCCGCCTAGGGTTAGGGTTAGGTGTATGGTTTGATTTAGGCTTCAGGTTAGGTTAGGTTTGAAGTTAGTTTGAGGGAGTAAGTTTAGGGCTACTGGTAGTTTTCGGGTAACTGTTATGATTGGAGTTAGCGTCACGGCCAGGTTAGGGTTGGGGTTGAGATTAAGGTGTCCGCCTAGGGTTAGGGTTAGGTGTATGGTTTGATTCTTGCTTCAGGTTAGGTTAGGTGTGAACTTAGTTTGAGGGAGTAAGTTTAGGGTTATTGTTAGTTTTCGGTTCAGTATTATGGTTGGAGTTAGCGTCAGGGTCAGGTTGGGGTTGGGGTTAGCTTGAGGTGTCTGCCTAGGGTTAGGGTTAGGTCCATGGTTTGATTTAGGCTCCAGGTTAGGTTACGTTTGAACTTAGTTTGAGTGAGTAAGTTTAGGGCTACTGTTAGTTTTCGGTTCAGTGTTACGGTTGGAGATAGCGTCAGGGTCAGGTTAGGGTTGGAGTTGAGCTTAAAGTGTACGCCTAGGGTGAGGGTTAGTTCTGTGGTTTGATTTAGGCTTCAGGTTAGGTTACGTTTGAACTTAGTTTGAGTGAGTAAGTTTAGGGCTACTGTTAGTTTTCGGTTCAGTGTTACGGTTGGAGATAGCGTCAGGGTCAGGTTAGGGTTGGGGTTGAGCTTCAGGTGTCCGCCTATTGTTATCGTTAGGTCTATGATTTGAGTTAGGCTTCAGGTTATGTTAGGTTTGAACTTAGTTTGAGGGAGTAAGTTTAGGCCTATTGTATTTTTTGGTTCAGTGTTACGGTTGAATTTAGCCTCAGGGTCAGGTAAGGGTTTGGGTCAAGCTTAAGGTGTCCGCATAGGGTTAGGGTTGGGTCTATTGTTTGAGTTAGGCTTCAGGTTAGGTTAGGTTTGAACTTAGTATGAGGGAGTAAGTTTAGGGCTACTGTTAGTTTTCGTTTCCGTGTTATGGTTGGAGTTAGCGTCACGGCCAGGTTAGGGTTGGGGTTGAGCTTAAGGTGTCCGCCTAGGGTTAGGGTTAGGTGTATGGTTTGATTAAGGCTTCAGGTTAGGTTATGTTTGAACTTAGTTTGAGGGAGTAAGTTTAGGGCTACTGTTAGTTTTCGGTTCAGTGTTACAGTTGGAGTTAGTGTGAGGGTCAGGTTAGGGTTGGGGTTGAGCTTAAGGTGTCCTCCTAGGGTTAGGGTTAGGTCTGTGGTTTGAGTTAGGCTTCAAGTTAGGTTAGGTTTGAAGTTAGTTTGAGGGAGTAAGTTTAGGGCTACTGTTAGTTTTCGGGTATCTGTTACTGTTGGAGTTAGCGTCAGGGCCAGGTTCGGGATGGGGTTGAGCTTAAGGTGTCCGCCTAGGGTTAGGGTTAGGTCTATGGTTTGAGTTAGGCTTCAAGTTAGGTTAGGTTTGAAGTTAGTTTGAGGATGTGAGTTTAGGGCTACTGTTAATTTTCGGTTAACTGTTACGTTTGGAGTAAGCGTCAGGGTCAGGTAAGGTTTGGGGTTGAGCTTAAGGTGTCCCCCTAGGGTTAGGGTTAGGTCTATTGTTTGAGTTAGGCTTCAGGTTAGGTTAGGTTTGAACTTAGTTTGAGGGAGTAAGTTTAGGGCTACTGTTAGTTTTCGGTTCAGTGTTACGGTTGGAGATAGCGTCAGGGTCAGGTTAGGGTTGTGATTGAGCTTCAGGTATCCGCCTAGGTTAGGGTTAGGTCTATGGTTTGAGTTAGGGTCCAGGTTAGGTTAGGTTTGAACTTAGTTTGAGGGAGTAAGTTTAGGGCTACTGTTAGTTTTCAGTTCAGTGTTACGGTTGGAGATAGCATCAGGGTCTGGTTAGGGTTGTGGTTGAGTTTCACGTGTCCGCCTAGGGTTAGGGTTAGGTCTATGGTTTGAGTTAGGCTTCAAGTTAGGTTAGGTTTGAAGTTAGTTTGAGGGAGTAAGTTTAGGGCTACTGTTAGTTTTCGGGTAACTGTTACTGATGGAGTTAGCGTCAGGGCCAGGTTAGGGTTGGGGTTGAGCTTAAGGTGTCCGCCTAGGGTTAGGGTTAGGTGTATGGTTTGATTTAGGCTTCAGGTTAGGTTAGGTTTGAACTTAGTTTGAGGGAGTAAGTTTAGGTCTACTGTTAGTTTTCGTTTAACTGTTACGGTTTGAGTAAGCGTCAGGGTCAGGTTAGGGTGGGGGTTAAGCATAAGGTGTCCGCCTAGGGTTAGGGTTAGGTCTATGGTTTCATTTAGCCTTCAGGTTAGGTTAGGATTGAACTTAGTATGAGGGAGTAAGTTTAGGGCCACTGTTAGTATTCGGTTCAGTGTTTCGGTTCGATTTAGCCTCAGGGTCAGGTTAGGGTTGGGGTTAAGCTTAAGGTGTCCGCCTAGGGTTAGGGTTAAGTCTATTGTTTGAGTTAGGCTTCAGGTTAGGTTAGGTTTGAACTTAGTTTGAGGGAGACAGTTTAGGGCTACTGTTAGTTTTCATTTAACTGTTACTGTTGGAGAAAGCGTCCGGGTCAGGTTAGTGTGGGGGTTAAGCAAAAGGTGTCCGCCTCGGGTTAGGGTTAGGTCTATGGTTTCATTTAGGCTTCAGGTTAGGTTAGGATTGAAGTTAGTGTGAGGGAGTAAGTTTAGGGCTACTGTTAGTTTTCGGTTTAATGTTACGTTTGTAGTTAGCTTGACGGTCCGGTTAGGGTTGGGGTTGAGCTTAAGGTGTCTGCCTAGGGTTAGGTTTAGGTCTGTGGTTTGAGTTAGGCTTCAGGTTAGGTTAGGCTTGAACTTAGTTTGAGGGAGTAAGTTTAGGGCTACTGTTAGTTTTCGGTTCAGTGTTACGGTTGGAGATAGCGTCAGGGTCAGGTTAGGGTTGGGGTTGAGCTTAAGGTGTCCTCCTAGGGTTAGGGTTAGGTCTGTGGTTTGAGTGAGGCTTCAGGTTAGGTTAGGTTTGAACTTAGTTTGAGGGAGTAAGTTTAGGCCTACTGTTAGTTTTCGATTCAGTGTTACGGTTGGAGATAGCGTCAGGGTCAGGTTAGGGTTGTGATTGAGCTTCAGGTGTCCGCCTAGGGTTAGGGTTAGGTCTATGATTTGATTTAGGCTTCAGGTTAGGTTAGGTTTGAACTTAGTTTGAGGGAGTCAGTTTAGGGCTACTGTTAGTTTTCGGTTAACTGTTAAGGTTGGAGTAAGCGTCAGGGTCTGGTTAGGTTTGGGGTTGAGCTTAAGGTGTCCGCCTAGGGTTAGGGTTATGTGTATGGTTTGATTTAGGCTTCAGGTTAGGTTAGGTTTGAACTTAGTTTGAGGGAGTAAGTTTAGGGCTACTGTTAGTTTTCGGTTAACTGTTACGGTTGGAGTAAGCGTCAGGGACAGGTTAGGGTTGGGGTCCAGCTTAAGGTGTCTGCCTAGGGTTAGGGTTAGGTCTATTGTTTGATTTAGGCTTCAGGTTAGGTTAGGTTTGAACTTAGTTTGAGGGAGTAAGTTTAGGGCTACTGTTAGTTTTCGGTTCAATGTTACGTTTGGAGTTAGCGTGAGGGTCCGGTTAGGGTTGGGGTTGAGCTTAAGTTGTCCGCCTAGGGTTAGGGTTAGGTCTGTGGTTTGAGTTAGGCTTCAGGTTAGGTTAGGTTTGAACTTTTTTTGAGGGAGTAAGTTTAGGGCTACTGTTAGTTTTCGGTTCAGTGTTACGGTTGGAGATAGCGTCAGGGTAAGGTTAGGGTTGGGGTTGAGCGTCAGGTGTCCGCCTAGGGTTAGGGTTAGGTCTATGGTTTGAGTTAGGCTTCAGGTTAGGTTAGGTTTGAACTTAGTTTGAGGGATTAAGTTTAGGGCTACTGTTAGTTTTCGGTTCAGTGTTACGGTTGGAGTTAGCGTGAGGGTCAGGTTAGGGTTGGGTTTGAACTTCAGGTGTCCGCCTAGGGTTGGGGTTAGGTGTATGGTTTGATTTAGGCTTCAGGTTAGGTTAGGTTGGAACTTAGTTTGAGGGAGTAAGTTTAGGGCTACTGTTAGTTTTCGGGTAACTGTTACGGTTGGAGTTAGCGTCAGGGCCAGTTTAGGGTTGGGGTTGAGCTTAAGGTGTCCGCCTAGGGTTAGGGTTAGGTCTGTGATTTGAGTTAGGGTTCAGGTTAGGTTAGGCTTGAACTTAGTTTGAGGGAGTAAGTTTAGGGCTACTGTTAGTTTTCGGTTCAGTGTTACGGTTGGAGATAGCGTCAGGGTCAGGTTAGGGTTGGGGTTGAGCTTCAGGTTTCCGCCATGGGTTAGGGTTAGGTCTATGATTTGAATTAGGCTTCAGGTTAGGTTAGGTTTGAACTTAGTTTGAGGGAGTAAGTTTAGGGCTACTGTTAGTTTTCGGTTCAGTGTTACGGTTGGAGATAGCGTCAGGGTCAGGTTAGGGTTGGGGTTGAGTTTCAGGTGTCCGCCTAGGGTTAGGGTTAGGTCTATGGTTTGAGTTAGGCTTCAAGTTAGGTTAGGTTTGAAGTTAGTTTGAGGGAGTAAGTTTAGGGCTACTGTTAGTTTTCGGGTAACTGTTACTGTTGGAGTTAGCGTCAGGGCCAGGTTAGGGTTGGGGTTGAGCTTAAGGTGTCCGCCTAGGGTTAGGGTTAGGTGTATGGTTTGATTTAGGCTTCAGGTTACGTTAGGTTTGAAGTTAGTTTGAGGGAGTAAGTTTAGGGCTATTGTTAGTTTTCGGTTAACTGTTACAGTTGGAGTAAGCGTCAGGGTCAGCTTAGGGTGGGGGTTAAGCATAAGGTGTCCGCCTAGGGTTAGAGTTAGGTCTATGATTTGATTTAGGCTTCAGGTTAGGTTAGGTTTGAACTTAGTTTGAGGGAGTCAGTTTAGGGCTACTGTTAGTTTTCGGTTAGCTGTTAAGGTTGGAGTAAGCGTCAGGGTCAGGTTAGGTTTGGGGTTGAGCTTAAGGTGTCCGCCTAGGGTTAGGGTTATGTGTATGGTTTGATTTAGGCTTCAGGTTAGGTTATGTTTGAACTTAGTTTTAGGCAGTAAGTTTAGGGCTACTGTTAGTTTTCGGTACAGTGTTACGGTTGGAGTTAGCGTGAGGGTCAGGTTAGGGTTGGGGTTGAGCTTAAGGTGTCCTCCTAGGGTTAGGGTTAGGTCTGTGGTTTGAGTGAGGCTTCAGGTTAGGTTAGGTTTGAAGAAGTTTGAGGGAGTAAGTTTAGGACTACTCTTAGTTTTCGGTTCAGTGTTACGGTTGGAGATAGCGTCAGGGTCAGGTTAGGGTTGTGATTGAGCTTCAGGTGTCCGCCTAGGGTTAGGGTTAGGTCTATGGTTTCAGTTAAGGTCCAGGTTAGGGTAGGTTTGAACTTAGTCTGAGGGAGTAAGTTTAGGGCTACTGTTAGTTTTCGGTTCAGTGTTTCGGTTGGAGATATCGTCAGGGTCTGGTTAGGGTTGTGGTTGAGTTTCAGGTGTCCGCCTAGGTTTAGGGTTAGGTCTATGGTTTGAGTTAGGCTTCAAGTTAGGTTAGGTTTGTAGTTAGTTAGAGGGAGTAAGTCTAGGGCTACTGTTAGTTTTCGGGTAACTGTTACTGTTGGAGTTAGCGTCAGGGCCAGGTTAGGGTTGGGGTTGAGCTTAAGGTGTCCGCCTAGGGTTAGGGTTAGGTCTATTGTTTGAGTTCGTCTTCAGGTTAGGTTAGGTTTGAACTTAGTTTGTGGGAGACAGTTTAGGGCTAATGTTAGTTTTCGTTTAACTGTTACGGTTGGAGTAAGCGTCAGGGTCAAGTTAGGGTGGGGGTTAAGCATAAGGTGTCCGCCTAGGGTTAGGGTTAGGTCTATGGTTTCATTTAGGCTTCAGGTTAGGTTAGGATTGAACTTAGTTATAGGGAGTAAGTTTAGGGCTACTGTTAGTTTTCGGTTCAATGTTACGTTTGGAGTTAGCGTGAGGGTCCGGTTAGGGTTGGGGTTGAGCTTAAGGTGTCCGCCTAGGGTTAGGGTTATGTCTGTGGTTTGAGTTAGGCTTCAGGTTAGGTTAGGTTTGAACTTAGTTTGCGGGAGTAAGTTTAGGGTTACTGTTAGTTTTCGGTTCAGTGTTACGGTTGGAGATAGCGTCAGGATCAGGTTAGGGTTGGGGTTGAGCTTCAGGTGTCCGCCTAGGGTTAGGGTTAGGTCTATGGTTTGAGTTAAGCTTCAGGTTAGGTTAGGTTTGAACTTAGTTTCAGGGATTAAGTTTAGGGCTACTGTTAGTTTTCGGTTCAGTGTTACGGTTGGAGTTAGCGTGAGGGTCAGGTTAGGGTTTGGTTTGAACTTCAGGTGTCCGCCTAGGGTTGGGGTTAGGTGTATGGTTTGATTTAGGCTTCAGGTTAGGTTAGGTTGGAACTTAGTTTGAGGCAGTAAGTTTAGGGCTACTGTTAGTTTTCGGGTACCTGTTACGGTTGGAGTTAGCGTCAGGGCCAGGTTAGGGTTGGGGTTGAGCTTAAGGTGTCCGCCTAGGGTTAGGGTTAGGTCTGTGATTTGAGTTAGGGTTCAGGTTAGGTTAGGCTTGAACTTAGTTTGAGGGAGTAAGTTTAGGGCTACTGTTAGTTTTCGATTCAGTGTTACGGTTGGAGATAGCGTCTGGGTCAGGTTAGGGTTGGGGTTGAGCTTCAGGTTTCCGCCATGGGTTAGGGTTAGGTCTATGGTTTGAGTTAGGCTTCAAGTTAGGTTAGGTTTGAAGTTAGTTTGAGGGAGTAAGTTTAGGGCTACTGTTAGTTTTCGGGTAACTGTTACTGTTGGAGTTAGCGTCAGGGCCAGGTTAGGGTTGGTGTTGAGCTTAAGGTGTCCTCCTAGGTTTAGGGTTAGGTTTGTGATTTGAGTTAGGGTTCAGGTTAGGTTAGGTTTGAACTTAGTTTGAGGGAGTAAGTTTAGGGCTACTGTTAATTTTCGGTTCAGTGTTATGGTTGGAGATAGCATCAGGGTCAGGTTAGGGTTGGGGTTGAGCTTCAGGTTTCCGCCTTGGGTTAGGGTTAGGTCTATGGTTTGAGTTAGGCTTCAGGTTAGGTTAGGTTTGAACTTAGTTTGAGGGAGTAAGTTTAGGGCTACTGTTAATTTTCGGGTAACTGTTACTGTTGGAGTTAGCGTCAGGGCCAGGTTAGGGTTGGGGTTGAGCTTAAGGTGTCCGCCTAGGGTTAGGGTTAGGTGTATGGTTTGATTTAGGCTTCAGGTTAGGTTAGGTTTGAAGTTAGTTTGAGGGAGTAAGTTTAGGGCTATTGTTAGTTTTCGGTTAACTGTTACAGTTGGAGTAAGCGTCAGGGTCAGGTTAGGTTGGGGGTTGAGCTTAAGGTGTCCGCCTAGGGTTAGGGTTAGGTCTGTGGTTTGAGTTAGGCTTCAGGTTAGGTTAGGTTTGAACTTAGTTTGAGGGAGTAAGTTAAGGGCTACTGTTAGTTTTCGGGTAACTGTTACTGTTGTAGTTAGCGTCAGGGCCAGGTTAGGTTTGGGGTTGAGCTTAAGGTGTCCGCCTAGGGTTAGGGTTAGGTCTATGGTTTCAGATAGGCTTCAGGTGAGGTTAAATTTTAACTTAGTTTTAGGGAGTAAGTTTAGGGCTACTGTTAATTTTAGGATCAGTGTTACGGTTGGAGTTAGCGTGAGGGTCAGGTTAGGGTTGGGTTTGAGCTTCAGGTGTCTGCCTAGGGTTAGGGTTAGGTGTATGGTTTGATTTAGGCTTCAGGTAAGGTTAGGTTTGAACTTAGTTTGAGGGAGTAAGTTTAGGGCTACTGTTAGTTTTCGGGTAACTGTTACGGTTGGAGTTAGCGTCACGGCCAGGTTTGGGTTGGGGTTGAGCTTAAGGTGTCCGCCTAGGGTTAGGGTTAGTTGTATGGTTTGATTAAGGCTTCAGGTTAGGGTATGTTTGAACTTAGTTTGAGGGAGTAAATTTAGGGCTACTGTTAGTTTTCGGTTAACTGTTACACTTGGAGTAAGCGTCAGGGTCAGGTTAGGTTTGGGGTTGATGTTAAGGTGTCCGCCTAGGGTTAGGGTTAGGTGTATGGTTTGATTTAGGCTTCAGGTTAGGTTAGGTGTGAACTTAGTTTGAGGGAGTAAGTTTAGGGCTATTGTTAGTTTTCGGTTCAGTATTATGGTTTGAGTTAGCGTCAGGGTCAGGTTAGTGTTGGGATTAGCTTGAGGTGTCTGCCTAGGGTTAGGGTTAGGTCCATGGTTTGATTTAGGCTCCAGGTTAGGTTACCTTTGAACTTAGTTTGAGTGAGTAAGTTTAGGGCTACTGTTAGTTTTCGGTTCAGAGTTACGGTTGGATTTAGCCTCAGGGTCAGGTTAGGGTTGGGGTTAAGCTTAAGGTTTCCGCCGAGGGTTAGGGTTAGGTCAATTGTTTGAGTTAGGCTCCAGGTTAGGTTAGGTTTGAAGTTAGTTTGAGGGAGTAAGTCTAGGGCTACTGTTAGTTTTCGGGTAACTGTTACGGTTGGAGTAAGCGTCAGGGTTAAGTTAGGGTGGGGGTTAAGCATAAGGTGTCCGCCTAGGGTTAGGGTTAGGTCTATGGTTTCATTTAGGCTTCAGGTTAGGTTAGGATTGAACTTAGTTATAGGGAGTAAGTTTAGGGCTACTGTTAGTTTTCGGTTCAATGTTACGTTTGGAGTTAACGTGAGGGTCCGGTTAGGGTTGGGGTTGAGCTTAAGGTGTCCGCCTAGGGTTAGGGTTAGGTCTGTGGTTTGAGTTAGGCTTCAGGTTAGGTTAGGTTTGAACTTAGTTGGAGGGAGTAAGTTTAGGGCTACTGTTAGTTTTCGGTTCAGTGTTACGGTTGGAGATAGCGTCAGGGTCAGGTTAAGTTTGGGGTTGAGCTTCAGGTTTCCGCCTAGGGTTAGGGTTAGGTCTATGGTTTCAGATAGGCTTCAGGTTAGGTTAGATTTTAACTTAGTTTTAGGGAGTAAGTTTAGGGCTACTGTTAATTTTAGGATCAGAGTTACGGTTGGAGTTAGCGTGAGGGTCAGGTTAGTGTTGGGTTTGAGCTTCAGGTGTCCGCCTAGGGTTAGGGTTAGGTGTATGGTTTGATTTAGGCTTCAGGTTAGGTTAGGTTTGAAGTTAGTTTGAGGGAGTAAGTTTAGGGCTACTGGTAGTTTTCGGGTAACTGTTATGATTGGAGTTAGCGTCACGGCCAGGTTAGGGTTGGGGTTGAGATTAAGGTGTCCGCCTAGGGTTAGGGTTAGGTGTATGGTTTGATTCTTGCTTCAGGTTAGGTTAGGTGTGAACTTAGTTTGAGGGAGTAAGTTTAGGGTTATTGTTAGTTTTCGGTTCAGTATTATGGTTGGAGTTAGCGTCAGGGTCAGGTTGGGGTTGGGGTTAGCTTGAGGTGTCTGCCTAGGGTTAGGGTTAGGTCCATGGTTTGATTTAGGCTCCAGGTTAGGTTACGTTTGAACTTAGTTTGAGTGAGTAAGTTTAGGGCTACTGTTAGTTTTCGGTTCAGTGTTACGGTTGGAGATAGCGTCAGGGTCAGGTTAGGGTTGGAGTTGAGCTTAAAGTGTACGCCTAGGGTGAGGGTTAGTTCTGTGGTTTGATTTAGGCTTCAGGTTAGGTTACGTTTGAACTTAGTTTGAGTGAGTAAGTTTAGGGCTACTGTTAGTTTTCGGTTCAGTGTTACGGTTGGAGATAGCGTCAGGGTCAGGTTAGGGTTGGGGTTGAGCTTCAGGTGTCCGCCTATTGTTATCGTTAGGTCTATGATTTGAGTTAGGCTTCAGGTTATGTTAGGTTTGAACTTAGTTTGAGGGAGTAAGTTTAGGCCTATTGTATTTTTTGGTTCAGTGTTACGGTTGAATTTAGCCTCAGGGTCAGGTAAGGGTTTGGGTCAAGCTTAAGGTGTCCGCATAGGGTTAGGGTTGGGTCTATTGTTTGAGTTAGGCTTCAGGTTAGGTTAGGTTTGAACTTAGTATGAGGGAGTAAGTTTAGGGCTACTGTTAGTTTTCGTTTCCGTGTTATGGTTGGAGTTAGCGTGAGGGTCAGGTTAGGGTTGGGGTTGAGCTTAGGGTGTCCTCCTAGGGTTAGGGTTAGGTCTGTGGTTTGAGTTAGGCTTCAGGTTAGGTTAGGTTTGAACTTAGTGTGAGGGAGTAAATTTAGGGCTACTGTTAGTTTTCGGTTCAGTGTTACGGTTGGAGATAGCGTCAGGGTCAGGTTAGGGTTGTGGTTGAGCTTCAGGTGTCCGCCTAGAGTTAGGGTTAGGTCTATGGTTTGAGTTAGGCTTCAGGTTAGGTTAGGTTAGAACTTAGTTTGAGGGAGTACGTTTAGGGCTACTGTTAGTATTCGGTTCAGTGTTACAGTTGGAGTTAGTGTGAGGGTCAGGTTAGGGTTCGGGTTGAGCTTAAGGTGTCCGCCTAGGGTTACGGTTAGGTGTATGGTTTGATTTAGGCTTCAGGTTAGGTTAGGTTTGAAGTTAGTTTGAGGGAGTAAGTTTAGGGCTACTTTTTGTTTTCGGTTAACTGTTACAGTTGGAGTAAGCGTTAGGGTCACGTTAGGGTGGGGGTTAAGCATAAGGTGTCCGCCTAGGGTTAGGGTTAGGTCTATGATTTGATTTAGGCTTCAGGTTAGGTTAGGTTTGAACTTAGTTTGAGGGTGTGAGTTTAGGGCTACTGTTAGTTTTCTGTTAACTGTTACGTTTGGAGTAAGCGTCAGGGTCAGGTTAGGTTTGGGGTTGAGCTTAAGGTGTCCGCCTAGGGTTAGGGTTAGGTGTATGGTTTGATTTAGGCTTCAGGTTAGGTTAGGATTGAACTTAGTTTGAGGGAGTAAGTTTAGGGCTACTGTTAGTTTTCGTTTAACTGTTACGGTTGGAGTAAGCGTCAGGGTCAGGTTAGGGTGGGGGTTAAGCATAAGGTGTCCGCCTAGGGTTAGGGTTAGGTCTATGGTTTCATTTAGGCTTCAGGTTAGGTTAGGATTGAACTTAGTTTGAGGGAGTAAGTTTAGGGCTACTGTTAGTTTTCGGGTAACTGTTACGGTTGGAGTTAGCGTCAGGGCCAGGTTAGGGTTGGGGTTGAGCTTAAGGTGTCCGCCTAGGGTTAGGGTTAGGTCTACTGTTTGAGTTAGGCTTCAGGTTAGGTTAGGTTTGAACTTAGTTTGTGGGAGACAGTTTAGGGCTACTGTTAGTTTTCGTTTAACTGTTACGGTTGGAGTAAGCATCAGGGTCAAGTTAGGGTGGGGGTTAAGCATAAGGTGTCCGCCTAGGGTTAGGGTTAGTTCTATGGTTTCATTTAGGCTTCAGGTTAGGTTAGGATTGATCTTAGTTTGAGGGAGTAAGTTTAGGGCTGCTGTTAGTTTTCGGTTCAATGTTACGTTTGGAGTTAGCGTGAGGGTCCGGTGAGGGTTGGGGTTGAGCTTAAGGTGTCCGACTAGGGTTAGGGTTAGGTCTGTGGTTTGAGTTAGGCTTCAGGTTAGGTTAGGTTTGAACTTTTTTTGAGGGAGTAAGTTTAGGGCTACTGTTAGTTTTCGGTTCAGTGTTACGGTTGGAGATAGCGTCAGGGTAAGTTTAGGGTTGGGGTTGAGCGTCACGTGTCCGCCTAGGGTTAGGGTTAGGTCTATGGTTTGAGTTAGGCTTCAGGTTAGGTTAGGTTTGAACTTAGTTTGAGGGATTAAGTTTAGGGCTACTGTTAGTTTTCGGTTCAGTGTTACGGTTGGAGTTAGCGTGAGGGTCAGGTTAGGGTTGGGTTTGAACTTCAGGTGTCCGCCTAGGGTTGGGGTTAGGTGTATGGTTTGATTTAGGCTTCAGGTTAGGTTAGGTTGGAACTTAGTTTGAGGCAGTAAGTTTAGGGCTACTGTTAGTTTTTGGGTAACTGTTACGGTTGGAGTTAGCGTCAGGGCCAGTTTAGGGTTGGGGTTGAGCTTAAGGTGTCCGCCTAGGGTTAGGGTTAGGTCTGTGATTTGAGTTAGGGTTCAGGTTAGGTTAGGCTTGAACTTAGTTTGAGGGAGTAAGTTTAGGGCTACTGTTAGTTTTCGGTTCAGTGTTACGGTTGGAGATAGCGTCAGGGTCAGGTTAGGGTTGGGGTTGAGCTTCAGGTTTCCGCCATGGGTTAGGGTTAGGTCTATGGTTTGAGTTAGGCTTCAGGTTAGGTTAGGTTTGAATTTAGTTTGAGGGAGTAAGTTTAGGGCTACTGTTAGTTTTCGGTTCAGTGTTACGGTTGGAGATAGCGTCAGGGTCTGGTTAGGGTTGCGGTTGAGTTTCAGGTGTCCGCCTAGGGTTAGGGTTAGGTCTATGGTTTGAGTTAGGCTTCAAGTTAGGTTAGGTTTGAAATTAGTTTGAGGGAGTAAGTTTAGGGCTACTGTTAATTTTCGGGTAACTGTTACTGTTGGAGTTAGCGTCAGGGCCAGGTTAGGGTTGGGGTTGAGCTTAAGGTGTCCTCCTAGGTTTAGGGTTAGGTCTGTGATTTGAGTTAGGGTTCAGGTTAGGTTAGGTTTGAACTTAGTTTGAGGGAGTAAGTTTAGGGCTACTGTTAGTTTTCGGTTCAGTGTTACGGTTGGAGATAGCGTCACGGTCAGGTTAGGGTTGGGGTTGAGTTTCAGGTTTCCGCCTTGGGTTATGGTTAGGTCTATGGTTTGAGTTAGGCTTCAGGTTAGGTTAGGTTTGAACTTAGTTTGAGGGAGTAAGTTTAGGGCTACTGTTAATTTTCGGGTAACTGTTACTGTTGGAGTTAGCGTCAGGGCCAGGTTAGGGTTGGGGTTGAGCTTAAGGTGTCCGCCTAGGGTTAGGGTTAGGTGTATGGTTAGTTTAAGCTTCAGGTTAGGTTAGGTTTGAAGTTAGTTTGAGGGTGTAAGTTTAGGGCTATTGTTAGTTTTCGGTTAACTGTTACAGTTGGAGTAAGCGTCAGGGTCAGGTTAGGGTGGGGGTTAAGCATAAGGTGTCTGCCTAGGGTTAGGGTTAGGTCTATGATTTGATTTAGGCTTCAAGTTAGGTTAGGTTTGAACTTAGTTTGAGGGAGTCAGTTTAGGGCTACTGTTAGTTTTCGGTTAACTGTTAAGGTTGGAGTAAGCGTCAAGGTGAGGTTAGGTTTGGGGTTGAGCTTAAGGTGTCCGCCTAGGGTTAGGGTTAGGTCTGTGTTTTGAGTTAGGCTTCAGGTTAGGTTAGGTTTGAACTTAGTTTGAGGGAGTAAGTTAAGGGCTACTGTTAGTTTTCGGGTAACTGTTACTGTTGGAGTTAGCGTCAGGGCCAGGTTAGGGTGGGGGTTAAGCATAAGGTGTCCGCCTAGGGTTAGCGTTAGGTCTGTGGTTTCATTTAGGCTTCAGGTTAGGTTAGGATTGAACTTAGTTTGAGGGAGAAAGTTTAGGGCTACTGTTAGTTTTGTTCAGTGTAACGTTTGGAGTTAGCATGAGGGTCCGGATAGGGTTGGGGTTGAGCTTAAGGTGTCTGCCTAGGGTTAGGGTTAGGTCTGTGGTTTGAGTTAGGCTTCAGGTTAGGTTAGGTTTGAACTTAGTTTGAGCGAGTAAGTTTAGGGCTACTGTTAGTTTTCGGTTCAGTGTTACGGTTGGAGATAGCGTCAGGGTCAGGTTAGGGTTGGGGTTGAGCTTCAGGTGTCCGCCTAGGGTTAGGGTTAGGTCTATGGTTTGAGATAGGCTTCAGGTTAGGTTAGATTTTAACTTAGTTTTAGGGAGTAAGTTTAGGGCTACTGTTAATTTTAGGATCAGTGTTACGGTTGGAGTTAGCGTGAGGGTCAGGTTAGGGTTGGGTTTGAGCTTCAGGTGTCCGCCTAGGGTTAGGGTTAGGTGTATGGATTGATTTAGGCTTCAGGTTAGGTTACGTTTGAACTTAGTTTGAGGGAGTAAGTTTAGGGCTACTGTTAGTTTTCGGGTAACTGTTACACTTGGAGTAAGCGTCAGGGTCAGGTTAGGTTTGGGGTTGATGTTAAGGTGTCCGCCTAGGGTTAGGGTTAGGTGTATGGTTTGATTTAGGCTTCAGGTTAGGTTAGGTGTGAACTTAGTTTGAGGGAGTAAGTTTAGGGCTACTGTTAGTTTTCGGTTCAGTATTATGGTTTGAGTTAGCGTCAGGGTCAGGTTAGGGTTGGGGTTAGCTTGAGGTGTCTGCCTAGGGTTAGGGTTAGGTCCATGGTTTGATTTAGGCTCCAGGTTAGGTTACCTTTGAACTTAGTTTGAGTGAGTAAGTTTAGGGCTACTATTAGTTTTCGGTTCAGTGTTACGTTTGGAGTTAGCATGACGGTCCGGTTAGGGTTGGGGTTGAGCTTAAGGTGTCCGCCTAGGGTTAGGGTTAGGTCTGTGGTTTGAGTTAGGCTTCAGGTTAGGTTAGGTTTGAACTTAGTTTGAGGGAGTAAGTTTAGGGCTACTGTTAGTTTTCGGTTCAGTGTTACGGTTGGAGATAGCGTCAGGGTCAGGTTAGGGTTGGGGTTGAGCTTCAGGTGTCCGCCTAGGGTTAGGGTTAGGTCTATGGTTTCAGATAGGCTTCAGGTTAGGTTAGATTTTAACTTAGTTTTAGGGAGTAAATTTAGGGCTACTGTTAATTTTAGGATCAGTGTTACGGTTGGAGTTAGCGTGAGGTTCAGGTTAGTGTTGGGTTTGAGCTTCAGGTGTCCGCCTAGGGTTAGGGTTAGGTGTATGGTTTGATTTAGGCTTCAGGTTAGGTTAGGTTTGAAGTTAGTTTGAGGGAGTAAGTTTAGGGCTACTGGTAGTTTTCGGGTAACTGTTACGATTGGAGTTAGCGTCACGGCCAGGTTAGGGTTGGGGTTGAGCTTAAGGTGTCCACCTAGGGTTAGGGTTAGGTGTATGGTTTGATTTAGGCTTCAGGTTAGGTTATGTTTGAACTTATTTTGAGGGAGTAAGTTTAGGGCTACTCTTAATTTTCGGTTAACTGTTACATTTGGAGTAAGCGTCAGGGTCAGGTTAGGTTTGGGGTTGAGCTTAAGGTGTCCGCCTAGGGTTAGGGTTAGGTGTATGGTTTGATTTAGGCTTCAGGTTAGGTTAGGTGTGAACTTAGTTTGAGGGAGTAAGTTTAGGGTTATTGTTAGTTTTCGGTTCAGTATTATGGTTGGAGGTAGCGTCAGGGTCAGGTTGGGGTTGGGGTTAGCTTGAGGTGTCTGCCTAGGGTTAGGGTTAGGTCCATGGTTTGATTTAGGCTCCAGGTTAGGTTACGTTTGAACTTAGTTTGAGTGAGTAAGTTTAGGGCTACTGTTAGTTTTCGGTTCAGTGTTACGGTTGGAGATAGCGTCAGGGTCAGGTTAGGGTTGGAGTTGAGCTTAAAGTGTACGCCTAGGGTGAGGGTTAGGTCTGCGGTTTGATTTAGGCTTCAGGTTAGGTTACGTTTGAACTTAGTTTGAGTGAGTAAGTTTAGGGCTACTGTTAGTTTTCGGTTCAGTGTTACGGTTGGAGATAGCGTCAGGGTCAGGTTAGGGTTGTGGTTGAGCTTCTGGTGTCCGCCTATTGTTATCGTTAGGTCTATGATTTGAGTTAGGCTTCAGGTTATGTTAGGTTTGAACTTAGTTTGAGGGAGTAAGTTTAGGCCTATTGTATTTTTTGGTTCAGTGTTATGGTTGAATTTAGCCTCAGGGTCAGGTAAGGGTTGGGGTCAAGCTTAAGGTGTCCGCCTAGGGTTAGGGTTGGGTCTATTGTTTGAGTTAGGCTTCAGGTTAGGTTAGGTTTGAGCTTAGTATGAGGGAGTAAGTTTAGGGCTACTATTAGTTTTCGTTTCAGTGTTATGGTTGGAGTTAGCGTGAGGGTCAGGTTAGGGTTGGGGTTGAGCTTAAGGTGTCCTCCTAGGGTTAGGGTTAGGTCTGTGGTTTGAGTTAGGCTTCAGGTTAGGTTAGGTTTGAACTTAGTTTGAGGGAGTAAGTTTAGGGCTACTGTTAGTTTTCGGTTCAGTGTTACGGTTGGAGATAGCGTCAGGGTCAGGTTAGGGTTGGGGTTGAGCTTCAGGTGTCCGCCTAGTGTTAGGGTTAGGTCTATGGTTTGAGTTAGGCTTCAGGTTAGGTTAGGTTTGAACTTAGTTTGAGGGAGTAAGTTTAGGGCTACTGTTAGTATTCGGTTCAGTGTTACAGTTGGAGTTAGTGTGAGGGTCAGGTTAGGGTTCGGGTTGAGCTTAAGGTGTCCGCCTAGGGTTACGGTTAGGTTTATGGTTTGATTTAGGCTTCAGGTTAGGTTAGGTTTGAACTTTGATTGAGGGAGTAAGTTTAGGGCTACTGTTAGTTTTCGGGTAACTGTTACGGTTGGAGTTAGCGTTAGGGCCAGGTTATGTTTGGGGTTGAGCTTAAGGTGTCCGCCTAGAGTTACGATTAGGTGTATGGTTTTATTTAGGCTTCAGGTTAGGTTATGTTTGAACTTAGGTTGAGGGCGTAAGTTTAGGGCTAGTGTTATTTTTCGGTTAACTGTTATGGTTGGAGTAAGCGTCAGGGTCAGGTTAGGTTTGGGGTTGAGCTTAAAGTGTCCGCCTAGGGTTTGGGTTAGGTGTATGGTTTGATTTAGGCTTCAGGTTAGGTTAGGTTTGAACTTAGTTTGAGGGAGTCAGTTTAGGGCTACTGTTAGTTTTCTGTTAACTGTTACAGTTGGAGTTAGCGTCAAGGTCAGGGTAGGGTGGGGTTTAAGCATGAGGTGTCCGCCCAGGGTTAGGGTTAGGTCTATGATTTGATTTAGGCTTCAGGTTAGGTTAGGTTTGAACTTAGTTTGAGGGAGTCAGTTTAGGTCTACTGTTAGTTTTCGGTTCAGAGGTACGGTTGGATTTAGCCTCAGGGTCAGGTTAGGGTTGGGGTTAAACTTAAGGTGTCCGCCTAGGGTTAGGGTTAGGTCTATTGTTTGAGTTAGGCTACAGGTTAGGTTAGGTTTGAACTTAGTTTGAGGGAGTAAGTTAAGGGCTACTGTTAGTTTTAGGTTCAGTGTTACGTTTGGAGTTAGCGTGACGGTCCGGTTAGGGTTGGGGTTGAACTTAAGGTGTCCGCCTAGGGTTAGGGTTAGGTCTGTGGTTTGAGATAGGCTTCAGGTTAGGTTAGGTTTGAACTTAGTTTGAGGGAGTAAGTTTAGGGCTACTGTTAGTTTTCGGTTCAGTGTTACGGTTGGAAATAGCGTCAGGGTCAGGTTTGGGTTGTGATTGAGCTTCAGGTGTCCGCCTTGGGTTAGGGTTAGGTCTATGGTTTGAGTTAGGCTTCAAGTTAGGTTAGGTTTGAAGTTAGTTTGAGGGAGTAAGTTTAGGGCTACTGTTAGTTTTCGGGTAACTGTTACTGTTGGAGTTAGCGTCAGGGCCAGGTTAGAGTTGGGGTTGAGCTTAAGGTGTCCGCCTAGGGTTAGGGTTAGGTGTATGGTTTGATTTAGGCTTCAGGTTAGGTTAGGTTTGAAGTTAGTTTGAGGGAGTAAGTTTAGGGCTATTGTTAATTTTCGGTTAACTGTTACAGTTGGAGGAAGCGTCAGGGTCAGGTTAGGGTGGGGGTTAAGCATAAGGTGTCCGCCTAGGGTTAGGGTTAGGTCTATGATTTGATTTAGGCTTCAGGATAGGTTAGGTTTGAACTTAGTTTGAGGGAGTAAGTTTAGGGCTACTGTTAGTTTTCGGTTCAGTGTTACGGTTGGAGATAGCGTCAGGGTCTGGTTAGGGTTGTGGTTGAGTTTTAGGTGTCTGCCTAGGGTTAGGGTTAGGTCTATGGTTTGAGTTCGGCTTCAGGTTAGGTTAGGTTTGAACTTAGTTTGAGGGAGTAAGTTTAGGCCTCTTGTATTTTTTGATTCAGTGTTACGGTTGAATTTAGCCTCAGGGTCAGGTTAGGGTTGGGGTTAAGCTTAAGGTGTCCGCCTAGGGTTAGGGTTAGGTCTATTGTTTGAGTTAGGCTTCAGGTTAGGTTAGGTTTGAACTTAGTTTGAGGGAGTAAGTTTAGGGCTACTGTTAGTTTTGGGGAACTGTTACTGTTGGAGTTAGCGTCAGGGCCAGGTTAGGTTTTTGGTTGAGCTTAAGGTGTCCGCCTAGGGTTAGGGTTAGGTGTATGGTTTGATTTAGTCTTCAGGTTAGGATAGGTTTGAACTTAGTTTGAGGGAGTAAGTTTAGGGCTATTGTTAGTTTTCGTTTAACTGTTACGGTTGGAGTAAGCGTCAGGGTCAGGTTATGGTGGGGGTTATCCATAAGGTGTCCGCCTAGGGTTAGGGTTAGGTCTATGGTTTCATTTAGGCTTCAGGTTAGGTTAGGATTGAACTTAGTTTGAGAGAGTATGTTTAGGGCTACTCTTAGTTTTCGATTCAGTGATATGGTTGGAGTTAGCCTGGAGGTCAGGTTAGGGTTGGGGTTGAGCTTAAGGTTTCCGCCTAGGGTTATGGTTAGGTCTATGATTTGATTTACGCTTCAGGTTAGGTTAGGTTTGAACTTAGTTTGAGGGAGTCAGTTTAGGGCTACTGTTAGTTTTCGGTTAACTGTTACGGTTGGAGATAGCGTCAGGGTCAGGATAGGGTTGGGGTTGAGCTTCAGGTGTCCGCCTATTGTTAGGGTTAGGTCTATGATTTGATTTAGGCTCCAGGTTATGTTAGGTTTGAACTTAGTTTGAGCGAGTAAGTTTAGAGCTACTGTTAGTTTTTGGTTCAGTGTTATGGTTGGACATAGCGTCATGGTCAAGTTAGGGTTGGGTGTGAGATTCAGGTGTCGGCCTAGGGTTAGGGTTAGGTCTATGGTTTGAGTTAGGCTTCAGGTTAGGTTAGGTTTGAACTTAGTTTGAGGGAGTAAGTTTAGGCCTATTGTATTTTTTGGTTCAGTGTTACGGTTGAATTTAGCCTCAGGGTCAGTTTAGGGTTGGGGTCAAGCTTAAGGTGTCCGCCTAGGGTTAGGGTTAGGTGTATGGTTTCATTTAGGCTTCAAGTTAGGTTAGGTTGGAACTTAGTTTGAGGCAGTAAGTTTAGTGCTACTGTTAGTTTTCGGGTAACTGGTACGGTTGGAGTTAGCGTCAGGGCCAGGTTAGGGTTGGGGTTGAGCTTAAGGTGTCCGCCTAGGGTTAGGGTTAGGTCTGTGGTTTGAGTTAGGCTTCAGGTTAGGTTAGGTTTGAACTTAGTTTGAGGGAGTAAGTTTAGGGCTACTGTTAGTTTTCGGTTCAGTGTTACGGTTGGAGATAGCGTCAGGGTCAGGTTAGGGTTGGGGTTGAGCTTCTGGTGTCCGCCTAGGGTTAGGGTTAGGTCTATGGTTTGAGTTAGGCTCCAGGTTAGGTTATGTTTGAACTTAGTTTGAGTTTGTAAGTTTAGGGCTACTGTTAGTTTTCGGTTCAGTGTTACGTTTGGAGTTAGCGTGAGGGTCAGGTTAGGGTTGGGGTTGAGCTTAAGGTGTCCTCCTAGGGTTAGGGTTAGGTCTGTGGTTTGAGTTATGCTCCAGGTTAGGTTAGGTTTGAACTTAGTTTGAGGGAGTAAGTTTAGGGCTACTATTAGTTTTCGGTTCAGTGTTACGGTTGGAGATAGCGTCAGGGTCAGGTTAGGGTTGTGATTGAGCTTCAGGTGTCCGCCTAGGGTTAGGGTTAGGTCTATGGTTTGAGTTAGGGTCCAGGTTAGGGTAGGTTTGAACTTAGTTTGAGGGAGTAATTTAAGGGCTACTGTTAGTTTTCGGTTTAGTGTTACGGTTGGAGCTAGAGTCAGGTTCTGGTTAGGGTTGCGGTTGAGTTTCAGGTGTCCGCCTAGGGTTAGGGTTATGTCTATGGTTTGAGTTATGCTTCAAGTTAGGTTAGGTTTGAAGTTAGTTTGAGGGAGTAAGTTTAGGGCTTCTGTTAGTTTTCGGGTAACTGTTACTGTTGGAGTTAGCGTCAGGGCCAGGTTAGGGTTGGGGTTGAGCTTAAGGTGTCCGCCTAGGGTTAGGGTTAGGTGTATGGTTTCATTTAGGCTTCAGGTTAGGTTAGGTTGGAACTTAGTTTGAGGCAGTAAGTTTAGGGGTACTGTTAGTTTTCGGGTAACTGTTACGGTTGGAGTTAGCGTCAGGGCCAGTTTAGGGTTGGGGTTGAGCTTAAGGTGTCCGCCTAGGGTTAGGGTTAGGTCTGTGGTTTGAGTTAGATTTCAGGTTAGGTTAGGTTTGAACTTAGTTTGAGGGAGTAAGTTTAGGGCTACTGTTAGTTTTCGGTTCAGTGTTACGGTTGGTGATAGCGTCAGGGTCAGGTTAGGGTTGGGGTTGAGCTTCAGGTGTCCACCTAGGGTTAGGGTTAGGTCTATGGTTTGAGTTAGGCTCCAGGTTAGGTTAGATTTGAACTTAGTTTGAGGGAGTAAGTTTAGGGCTACTGTTAGTTTTCGGTTCAGTGTTACGGTTGGAGTTAGCGTGAGGGTCAGGTTAGGGTTGGGGTTGAGCTTAAGGTGTCCTCCTAGGGTTAGGGTTAGGTCTGTGGTTTGAGTTAGGCTCCAGGTTAGGTTAGGTTTGAACTTAGTTTGAGGGAGTAAGTTTAGGGCTACTGTTAGTTTTCGGTTCAGTGTTACGGTTGGAGATAGCGTCAGGGTCTGGTTAGGGTTGTGGTTGAGTTTCAGGTGTCCGCCTAGGGTTAGGGTTAGGTCTATGGTTTGAGTTAGGCTTCAAGTTAGGTTAGGTTTGAAGTTACTTTGAGGGAGTAAGTTTAGGGCTACTGTTAGTTTTCGGGTAACTGTTACAGTTGGAGTAAGCGTCAGGGTCAGGTTAGGGTGGGGGTTAAGCATAAGGTGTCCGCCTAGTATTAGGGTTAGGTCTATGATTTGATTTAGGCTTCAGGTTAGGTTAGGTTTGAACTTAGTTTGAGGGAGTCAGTTTAGGGCTCCTGTTAGTTTTCGGTTAACTGTTAAGGTTGGAGTAAGCGTCAGGGTCAGGTTAGGTTTGGGGTTGAGCTTAATGTGTCCGCCTAGGGTTATGGTTAGGTGTATGGTTTGATTTAGGCTGAAGATTAGGTTAGGTTTGAACTTAGTTAGAGGGAGTAAGTTTAGGGCTACTGTTAGTTTTCGTTTAACTGTTACGGTTGGAGTAAGCGTCAGAGTCAGGTTAGGTTGGGGGTTAAGCATAAGGTGTCCCCCTAGGGTTAGGGTTAGCTCTATGATTTGATTTAGGCTTCAGGTTAGGTTAGGTTTGAACTTAGTTTGAGGGAGTAAGTTTAGGGCCACTGTTAGTTTTCGGTTCAGTGTTATGGTTCGATTTAGCCTCAGGGTCAGGTTAGGTTTGGGGTTAAGCTTAAGGTGTCCGCGTAGGGTTCGGGTTAGGTCTATTGTTTGAGTTAGGCTTCAGGTTAGGTTAGGTTTGAACTTAGTTTGAGGGAGACAGTTTAGGGCTACTGTTAGTTTTCATTTAACTGTTACGGTTGGAGTAAGCGTCAGGGTCAGGTTAGGGTGGGGGTTAAGCATAAGGTGTCCGCCTAGGGTTAGGGTTAGGTCTATGGTTTCATTTAGGCTTCAGGATAGGTTAGGATTGAACTTAGTTTGAGGGAGTAAGTTTAGGGCTACTGTTAGTTTTCGGTTCAATATTACGTTTGGAGTTAGCGAGACGGTCCGGTTAGGGTTGTGATTGACCTTCAGGTGTCCGCCTAGGGTTAGGGTTAGGTCTATGGTTTGAGTTAGGGTCCAGGTTAGGGTAGGTTTGTACTTAGTTTGAGGGAATAAGTTTACGGCTACTGTTAGTTTTTGCTTCAGTGTTACGGTTGGAGATAGCGTCAGGGTCTGGTTAGGGTTGCGGTTGAGAATCAGGTGTCCGCCTAGGGTTAGGGTTATGTCTATGGTTTGAGTTAGGCTTCAAGTTAGGTTAGGTTTGAAGTTAGTTTGAGGGAGTAAGTTTAGGGCTACTGTTAGTTTTCGGGTAACTGTTACTTTTGGAGTTAGCGTCAGGGCCAGGTTAGGGTTGGGGATGAGCTTAAGGTGTCCGCCTAGGGTTAGGGTTAGGTCTATTGTTTGAGTTAGGCTTCAGGTTAGGTTAGGTTTGAACTTAGTTTGTGGGAGACAGTTTAGGGCTACTGTTAGTTTTCGTTTAACTGTTACGGTTGGAGTAAGCGTCAGGGTCAAGTTAGGGTCGGGGTTAAGCAAAAGGTGTCCGCCTAGGGTTAGGGTTAGGTCTATGGTTTCATTTAGGCTTCAGGTTAGGTTAGGATTGAACTTAGTTTGCGGGAGTAAGTTTAGGGCTACTGTTAGTTTTCGGTTCAATGTTACGTTTGGAGTTAGCGCAAGGGTCCGGTTAGGGTTGGGGTTGAGCTTAAGGTGTCCGCCTAGGGTTAGGGTTAGGTCTGTGGTTTGAGTTAGGCTTCAGGTTAGGTTAGGTTTGAACTTAGTTTGAGGGAGTAAGTTTAGGGCTACTGATAGTTTTCGGGTAACTGTTATTGTTGGAGTTAGCGTCAGGGCCAGGTTAGGGTTGGGTTTGAGCTTAAGGTGTCCGCCTAGGGTTAGGGTTAGTTGTATGTTTTTATTTAGGCTTCAGGTTAGGTTAGGTTTGAAGTTAGTTTGAGGGAGTAAGTTTAGGGCTACTGTTAGTTTTCAGTTAACTGTTACAGTTGGAGTACGCGGCAGGGTCCGGTTAGGGTGGGGGTTAAGCATAAGGTGTTCGCCTAGGGTTAGGGTTAGGTCTATGATTTGATTTAGGCTTCAGGTTAGGTTAGGTTTGAACTTAGTTTCAGGGAGTCAGTTTAGGGCTACTGTTAGTTTTCGTTTAACTGTTACGGTTGGAGTAAGCGTCAGGGTCAGGTTAAGTTTGGGGTTGAGCTTAAGGTGTCCGCCTAGGGTTAGGGTTAGGTGTATGGTTTGATTTAGGCTTCAGGTTAGGTTAGGTTTGAAGTTAGTTTGAGGGAGTAAGTTTAGGGCTACTGTTAGTTTTCGTTTAACTGTTACGGTTGGAGTAAGCGTCAGGGTCAGGTTAGGGTGGGGGTTAAGCATAAGTTGTCCGCCTAGGGTTAGGGTTAGGTCTCTGGTTTCATTTAGGCTTCAGGTTAGGTTAAGATTGAACTTAGTTTGAGGGAGTAAGTTTACGGCCACTGTAAGTTTTCGGTTCAGTGTTACGGTTGGATTTAGCCTCAGGGTCAGGTTAGGATTGGGGTTAAGATTAAGGTGTCCGCCTAGGGTTAGTGTTAAGTCTATTGTTTGAGTTAGGCTTCAGGTTAGGTTAGGTTTGAACTTAGTTTGAGGGAGTAAGTTTAGGGCTACTGTTAGTTTTCGTTTAACTGTTACGGTTGGAGTAAGCGTCAGGGTCAGGTTAGGGTGGGGGTTAAGCATAAGGTGTCCGCCTAGGGTTAGGGTTAGGTCTATGGTTTCATTTAGGCTTCAGGTTAGGTTAGGATTGAACTTAGTTTGAGGGAGTAAGTTTAGGGCTACTGTTAGTTTTCGGTTCAATGTTACGTTTGGAGTTAGCGTAACGGTCCGGTTATGGTTGGGGTTGAGCTTAAGGTGTCTGCCTAGGGTTAGGGTTAGGTCTGTGGTTTGAGTTAGGCTTCAGGTTAGTTTAGGTTTGAACTTAGTTTGAGGGAGTAAGTTTAGGGCTACTGTTAGTTTTCGGTTAACTGTTACGGTTGGAGTAAGCGTCAGGGTAAGGTTAGGGTTGGGGTCAACCTTAAGGTGTCCGCCTAGGGTTAGGGTTAGGTCTATTGTTTGAGTTAGGCTTCAGGTTAGGTTAGGTTTTAACTTAGTTTGAGCGAGTAAGTTTAGGGCTACTGTTAGTTTTCGGTACAGTGTTACGGTTGGAGTTAGCGTGAGGGTCAGGTTAGGGTTGGGGTTGAGCTTAAGGTGTCCTCCTAGGGTTAGGGTTAGGTCTGTGGTATGAGTGAGGCTTCAGGTTAGGTTAGGTTTGAACTTAGTTTGAGGCAGTAAGTTTAGGGCTACTGTTAGTTTTCGGAGCAGTGTTACGGTTGGAGATAGCGTCAGGGTCAGGTTAGGGTTGTGATTGAGCTTCAGGTGTCCGCCTACGGTTAGGGTTAGGTCTATGGTTTGAGTTAGGGTCCAGGTTAGGTTAGGTTTGAACTTAGTTTGAGGGAGTAAGTTTAGGGCTACTGTTAGTTTTCGGTTCAGTGTTACGGTTGGAGATAGCGTCAGGGTCTGGTTAGGGCTGCGGTTGAGTTTCAGGTGTCCGCCTAGGGTTAGGGTTATGTCTATGGTTTGAGTTAGGCTTCAAGTTAGGTTAGGTTTGAAGTTAGTTTGAGGGAGTAAGTTTAGGGCTACTCTTAGTTTTCGGTTAACTGTTACTGTTGGAATTAGCGTCAGGGCCAGGTTAGGGTTGGGGTTGAGCTTAAGGTGTCCGCCTAGGGTTAGGGTTAGGTCTATTGTTTGAGTTAGGCTTCAGGTTAGGTTAGGTTTGAACTTAGTTTGTGGGAGACAGTTTAGGGCTACTGTTAGTTTTCGTTTAACTGTTACAGTTGGAGTAAGGGTGCGGGTCAAGTTAGGGAGGGGGTTAAGCATAAGGTGTCCGCCTAGGGATAGGGTTAGGTGTATGGTTTCATTTAGGCTTCAGGTTAGGTTAGGTTGGAACTTAGTTTGAGGCAGTAAGTTTAGGGCTACTGTTAGTTTTCGGGTAACTGTTACTGTTGAAGTTAGCGTCAGGGCCAGGTTAGGTTTGGGGTTGAGCTTAAGGTGTCCGCCTAGGGTTAGGGTTAGGTGTATGGTTTGATTTAGGCTTCAGGTTAGGTTAGGTTTGAAGTTAGTTTGAGGTAGTAAGTTTAGGGCTATTGTTAGTTTTCGGTTCAGTGTTACGGTTAGAGATAGCGTCAGGGTTAGGTTAGGGTTGGGGTTGAGCTTCAGGTGTCCGCCTTGGGTTAGGGTTAGGTCTCTGGTTTGAGTTAGGCTTCAGGTTAGGTTAGGTCTGGACTTAGTTTGAGGGAGTAAGTTTAGGGCTACTGTTAGTTTTCGGTTCAGTGTTATGGTTGGAGATAGCGTCAGGGTCTGGTTAGGGTTGTGGTTGAGTTTCAGGTGTCCGCCTAGGGTTAGGGTTAGTCTATGGTTTGAGTTAGGCTTCAAATTAGGTTAGGTTTGAAGTTAGTTTGAGGGAGTAAGTTTAGGGCTACTGTTAGTTTTCGGTTCAGTTTTACGGTTGGAGTTAGCGTCAGGGCCAGGTTAGGGTTGGGGTTGAGCTTAAGGTGTCCGCCTAGGGTTAGGGTTAGGTGTATGGTTTGATTTAGGCTTCAGGTTAGGTTAGGTTTGAAGTTACTTTGAGGGAGTAAGTTTAAGCCTATTGTTAGTTTTCGGTTAACTGTTACAGTTGGAGTAAGCGTCAGGGTCAGGTTAGGGTGGGGGTTAAGCATAAGGTGTCCACCTAGGGTTAGGGTTAGGTCTATGATTTGATTTAGGCTTCAGGTTAGGTTAGGTTTGAACTTAGTTTGAGGGAGTCAGTTTAGGGCTACTGTTAGTTTTCGGTTAACTGTTAAGGTTGGAGTAAGCGTCAGGGTCAGGTTAGGGTGGGGGTTAAGCATAAGGTGTCCGCCTAGGGTTAGGGTTAGGTCTATGGTTTCATTTAGGCTTCAGGTTAGGTTACGATTGAACTTAGTTTGAGGGAGTAAGTTTAGGGCCACTGTTAGTTTTCGGTTCAGTGTTACGGTTCGATTTAGCCTCAGGGTCAAGTTAGGGTTGGGGTTTAGCTTAAGGTGTCCGCCTAGGGTTAGGGTTAGGTCTATTGTTTGAGTTAGTCTTCAGGTTAGGTTAGGTTTTAACTTATTTTGAGAGAGACAGTTTAGGGCTACTGTTAGTTTTCATTTAACTATTACGGGTGGAGTAAGCGTCAGGGTCAGGTTAGGGTGGGGGTTAAGCATAAGGTGTCCGCCTAGGGTTAGGGTTAGGTCTATGGTTTGAGTTAGGCTTCAGGTTAGGTTAGGATTGAACGTAGTTTGAGGGAGTAAGTTTAGGGCTACTGTTAGTTTTCGGTTCAATGTTACGTTTGGAGTTATCGTGACGGTCCGGTTAGGGTTGGGGTTGAGCTTAAGGTGTCTGCCTAGGGTTAGGGTTAGGTCTGTGGTTTGAGTTAGGCTTCAGGTTAGGTTAGGTTTGAACTTAGTTTGAGGGAGTAAGTTTAGGGCTACTGTTAGTTTTCGGTTAACTGTTACGGTTGGAGTAAGCGTCAGGGTCAGGTTAGGGTTGGGGTCAAGCTTAAGGTGTCCGCCTAGGGTTAGGGTTAGGTCTATTGTTTGAGTTAGGCTTCAGGTTAGGTTAGGTTTGAACTTAGTTTGAGCGAGTAAGTTTAGGGCTACTGTTAATTTTCGGTACAGTGTTACGGTTGGAGTTAGCGTGAGGGTCAGGTTAGGGTTGGGGTTGAGCTTAAGGTGTCCTCCTAAGGTTAGGGTTAGGTCTGTGGTTTGAGTGAGGCTTCATTTTAGGTTAGGTTTGAACTTTGTTTGAGGGAGTAAGTTTAGGGCTACTGTTAGTTTTCGGTTCAGTGTTACGGTTGGAGATAGCGTCAGGGTCAGGTTAGGGTTGTGATTGAGTTTCAGGTGTCCGCCTAGGGTTAGTGTTAGGTCTATGGTTTGAGTTAGGGTCCAGGTTAGGGTAGGTTTGAACTTAGTTTGAGGGAGTAAGTTTAGGGCTACTGTTAGTTTTTGTTTCAGTGTTACGGTTGGAGATAGCGTCAGTGTCTGGTTAGGGTTGCGGTTGAGTTTCAGGTGTCCGCCTAGGGTTAGTGTTATGTCTATGGTTTGAGTTAGGCTTCAAGTTAGGTTAGGTTTGAAGTTAGTTTGAGGGAGTAAGTTTAGGGCTACTGTTAGTTTTCGGGTAACTGTTACTGTTGGAGTTAGCGTCAGGGCCAGGTTAGGTTTGGGGTTGAGCTTAAGGTGTCCGCCTAGGGTTAGGGTTAGGTCTATTGTTTGAGTTAGGCTTCAGGTTAGTTTAGGTTTGAACTTAGTTTGTGGGAGACAGTTTAGGGCTACTGTTAGTTTTCGTTTAACTGTTACGGTTGGAGTAAGCGTCAGGGTCAAGTTAGGGTGGGGGTTAAGCATAAGGTGTCCGCCTAGGGTTAGGGTTAGGTCTATGGTTTCATTTAGGCTTCAGGTTAGGTTAGGATTGAACTTAGTTTGAGGGAGTAAGTTTAGGGCTACTGTTAGTTTTCGGTTCAATGTTACGTTTGGAGTTAGCGTGAGGGTCCGGTTAGGGTTGGGGTTGAGCTTAAGGTGTCCGCCTAGGGTTAGGGTTAGGTCTGTGGTTTGAGTTAGGCTTCAGGTTAGGTTAGGTTTGAACTTAGTTTGAGGGAGTAAGTTTAGGGCTACTGTTAGTTTTCGGGTAACTGTTATTGTTGGAGTTAGCGTCAGGGTCAGGTTAGGGTTGGGGTTGAGCTTAAGGTGTCCGCCTAGGGTTAGGGTTAGTTGTATGGTTTGATTTAGGCTTCAGGTTACGTTAGGTTTGAAGTTAGTTTGAGGGAGTAAGTTTAGGGCTACTGTTAGTTTTCGGTTAACTGTTACAGTTGGAGTACGTGGCAGGGTCCGGTTAGGGTGGGGGTTAAGCATAAGGTGTTCGCCTAGGGTTAGGGTTAGGTCTATGATTTGATTTAGGCTTCAGGTTAGGTTAGGTTTGAACTTAGTTTGAGGGAGTCAGTTTAGGGCTACTGTTAGTTTTCGTTTAACTGTTACGGTTGGAGTAAGCGTCAGGGTCAGGTTAGGTTTGGGGTTGAGCTTAAGGTGTCCGCCTAGGATTAGGGTTAGGTGTATGGTTTCATTTAGGCTTCAGGTTAGGTTAGGTTTGAAGTTAGTTTGAGGGAGTAAGTTTAGGGCTACTGTTAGTTTTCGTTTAACTGTTACGGTTGGAGTAAGCGTCAGGGTCAGGTTAGGGTGGGGGTTAAGCATAAGTTGTCCGCCTAGGGTTAGGGTTAGGTCTCTGGTTTCATTTAGGCTTCAGGTTAGGTTAAGATTGAACTTAGTTTGAGGGAGTAAGTTTAGGGCCACTGTTAGTTTTCGGTTCAGTGTTACGGTTGGATTTAGCCTCAGGGTCATGTTAGGGTTGGGGTTAAGCTTAAGGTGTCCGCCTAGGGTTAGTGTTAAGTCTATTGTTTGAGTTAGGCTTCAGGTTAGGTTAGGTTTGAACTTCGTTTGAGGGAGACAGTTTAGGGCTACTGTTAGTTTTCGTTTAACTGTTACGGTTGGAGTAAGCGTCAGGGTCAGGTTAGGGTGGGGGTTAAGCATAAGGTGTCCGCCTAGGGTTAGGGTTAGGTCTATGGTTTCATTTAGGCTTCAGGTTAGGTTAGGATTGAACTTAGTTTGAGGTTATAAGGTTAGGGCTACTGTTAGTTTTCGGTTCAATGTTACGTTTGGAGTTAGCGTAACGGTCCGGTTATGTTTGGGATTGAGCTTAAGGTGTCTGCCTAGGGTTAGGGTTAGGTCTGTGGTTTGAGTTAGGCTTCAGGTTAGGTTAGGTTTGAACTTAGTTTGAGGAAGTAAATTTAGGGCTACTGTTAGTTTTCGGTTAACTGTTACGGTTGGAGTAAGCGTCAGGGTCAGGTTAGGGTTGGGGTCAGGCTTAAGGTGTCCGCCTAGGGTTAGGGTTAGGTCTATGGTTTGAGTTAGGGTCCAGGTTAGGTTAGGTTTGAACTTAGTTTGAGGGAGTAAGTTTAGGGCTACTGTTAGTTTTCGGTTCAGTGTTATGGTTGGAGATAGCGTCAGGGTCTGGTTAGGGCTGCGGTTGAGTTTCAGGTGTCCGCCTAGGGTTAGGGTTATGTCTATGGTTTGAGTTAGGCTTCAAGTTAGGTTAGGTTTGAAGTTAGTTTGAGGGAGTAAGTTTAGGGCTACTGTTAGTTTTCGGGTAACTGTTACTGTTGGAGTTAGCGTCAGGGCCAGTTTAGGGTTGGGGTTGAGCTTAAGGTGTCCGCCTAGGGTTAGGGTTAGGTCTATTGTTTGAGTTAGGCTTCAGGTTAGGTTAGGTTTGAACTTAGTTTGTGGCAGACAGTTTAGGGCTACTGTTAGTTTTCGTTTAACTGTTACGGTTGGAGTAAGCGTCAGGGTCAAGTTAGGGTGGGGGTTAAGCATAAGGTGTCCGCCTAGGGTTAGGGTTAGGTCTATGGTTTCATTTTGGCTTCAGGTTAGGTTAGTATTGAACTTAGTTTGAGGGAGTAAGTTTAGGGCTACTGTTAGTTTTCGGTTCAATGTTACGTTTGGAGTTAGCGTGAGGGTCCGGTTAGGTTTGGGGTTGAGCTTAAGGTGTCCGCCTAGGGTTAGGGTTAGGTCTGTGGTTTGAGTTAGACTTCAGGTTAGGTTAGGTTTGAACTTAGTTTGAGGGAGTAAGTTTAGGGCTACTGTTAGTTTTCGGTTCAGTGTTACGGTTGGAGATAGCGTCAGGGTCAGGTTAGGGTTGGGGTTGAGCTTCAGGTGTCCGCCTTGGGTTAGGGTTAGGTCTATGGTTTGAGTTAGGCTTCAGGTTAGGTTAGGTTTGAACTTAGTTTGTGGGATTAAGTTTAGGGCTACTGTTAGTTTTCGGTTCCTTGTTATGGTTGTAGTTAGCGTGAGGGTCAGGTTAGTGTTGGGTTTGAACTTCAGGTGTCCGCCTAGGTTTAGGGTTAGGTGTATGGTTTCATTTAGGCTTCAGGTTAGGTTAGGTTGGAACTTAGTTTGAGACAGTAAGTTTAGGGCTACTGTTAGTTTTCGGGTAACTGTTACTGTTGGAGTTAGCGTCAGGGCCAGGTTAGGGTTGGGGTTGAGCTTAAGGTGTCCGCCTAGGGATAGGGTTAGGTGTATGGTTTGATTTAGGCTTCAGGTTATGTTAGGTTTGAAGTTAGTTTGAGGGAGTAAGTTTAGGGCTATTGTTAGTTTTCGGTTCAGTGTTACGGTTGGAGATAGCGTCAGGGTTAGGTTAGGGTTGGTGTTGAGCTTCAGGTGTCCGCCTTGGGTTAGGGTTAGGTCTATGGTTTGAGTTAGGCTTCAGGTTAGGTTAGGTTTGAACTTAGTTTGAGGGTATTAAGTTTAGGGCTACTGTTAGTTTTCGGTTCAGTGTTACGGTTGGAGATAGCGTCAGGGTCTGGTTAGGGTTGTGGTTGAGTTTCAGGTGTCCGCCTAGGGTTAGGGTTAGGTCTATGGTTTGAGTTAGGCTTCAAGTTAGGTTAGGTTTGAAGTTAGTTTGACGGAGTAAGTTTAGGGCTACTGTTAGTTTTCGGTTCAGTGTTACGGTTGGAGTTAGCGTCAGGGCAAAGTTAGTGTTAGGGTTGAGCTTAAGGTGTCCGCCTAGGGTTAGGGTTAGGTGTATGGTTTCATTTAGGCTTCAGGTTAGGTTAGGTTTGAAGTTAGTTTGAGGGAGTAAGTTTAGGGCTATTGTTAGTTTTCGGTTAACTGTTACAGTTGGAGTAAGCGTCAGGGTCAGGTTAGGGTGGGGGATAAGCATAAGGTGTCCGCCTAGGGTTAGGGTTAGGTCTATGGTTTCATTTAGGCTTCAGGTTAGGTTAGGATTGAACTTAGTTTGAGGGAGTAAGTTTAGGGCTACTGTTAGTTTTCGGTTCAATGTTACCTTTGGAGTTAGCGTGACGGTCCGGTTAGAGTTGGGGTTGAGCTTAATGTGTCTGCCTAGGGTTAGGGTTAGGTCTGTGGTTTGAGTTAGGCTTCAGGTTAGGTTAGGTTTGAACTTAGTTTGAGGGAGTAAGTTTAGGGCTACTGTTAGTTTTCGGTTAACTGTTACGGTTGGAGTAAGCGTCAGGATCAGGTTAGGGTTGGGGTCAAGCTTAAGGTGTCCGCCTAGGGTTAGGGTTAGGTCTATTGTTTGAGTTAGGCTTCAGGTTAGGTTAGGTTTTAACTTAGTTTGAGCGAGTAAGTTTAGGGCTACTGTTAGTTTTCGGTACAGTGTTACGTTTGGAGTTAGCGTGAGGGTCAGGTTAGGGTTGGGGTTGAGCTTAAGGTGTCCTCCTAGGGTTAGGGTTAGGTGTGTGGTGTCATTTAGGCTTCAGGTTAGGTTAGGTTGGAACTTAGTTTGAGGCAGTAAGTTTAGGGGTACTGTTAGTTTTCGGGTAACTGTTACGGTTGGAGTTAGCGTCAGGGCCAGTTTAGGGTTGGGGTTGAGCTTAAGGTGTCCGCCTAGGGTTAGGGTTAGGTCTGTGGTTTGAGTTAGACTTCAGGTTAGGTTAGGTTTGAACTTAGTTTGAGGGAGTAAGTTTAGGGCTACTGTTAGTTTTCGGTTCAGTGTTACGGTTGGAAATAGCGTCAGGGTCAGGTTAGGTTTGGGGTGGAGCTTCAGGTGTCCGCCTAGGGTTAGGGTTAGGTCTATGGTTTGAGTTAGGCTCCAGGTTAGGTTAGATTTGAACTTAGTTTGAGGGAGTAAGTTTAGGGCTACTGTTAGTTTTCGGTTCAGTGTTACGGTTGGAGTTAGCGTGAGGGTCAGGTTAGGGTTGGGGTTGAGCTTAAGGTGTCCTCCTAGGGTTAGGGTTAGGTCTGTGGTTTGAGTGAGGCTTCAGGTTAGGTTAGGTTTGAACTTAGTTTGAGGGAGTAAGTTTAGGGCTACTGTTAGTTTTCGAATCAGTGTTACGGTTGGAGATAGCGTCAGGGTCAGGTTAGGGTTGTGATTGAGCTTCAGGTGTCCGCCTAGGGTTAGGGTTAGGTCTATGGTTTGAGTTAGGGTCCAGGTTAGGGTAGGTTTGAACTTAGTTTGAGGGAGTAATTTTAGGGCTACTGTTAGTTTTCAGTTCAGTGTTACGGTTGGAGCTAGCGTCAGGTTCTGGTTAGGGTTGCGGTTGAGTTTCAGGTGTCCGCCTAGGGTTAGGGTTATGTCTATGGTTTGAGTTATGCTTCAAGTTAGGTTAGGTTTGAAGTTAGTTTGAGGGAGTAAATTTAGGGCTTCTGTTAGTTTTCGGGTAACTGTTACTGTTGGAGTTAGCGTCAGGGCCAGGTTAGGGTTGGGGTTGAGCTTAAGGTGTCCGCCTAGGGTTAGGGTTAGGTCTATTGTTTGAGTTAGGCTTCAGGTTAGGTTAGGTTAGAACTTAGTTTGTGGGAGACAGTTTAGGGCTACTGTTAGTTTTCGTTTAACTGTTACGGTTGGAGTAAGCGTCAGGGTCAAGTTAGGGTGCGGGTTAAGCATAAGGTGTCCGCCTAGGTTTAGGGTTAGGTCTATGGTTTCATTTAGGCTTCAGGTTAGGTTAGGATTGAACTTAGTTTGAGGGAGTAAGTTTAGGGCTACTGTTAGTTTTCGGTTCAATGTTACGTTTGGATTTAGCGTGAGGGTCCGGTCAGTGTTGGGGTTGAACTTAAGGTGTCCGCCTAGGGTTAGGGTTAGGTCTGTGGTTTGAGTTAGGCTTCAGGTTAGGTTAGGTTTGAACTTAGTTTGAGGGAGTAAGTTTAGGGCTACTGTTGGTTTTCGGTTCAGTGTTACAGTTGCAGACAGCGTCAGGGTCAGGTTAGGGTTGGGGTTGAGCTTCAGGTGTCCGCCTAGGGTTAGGGTTAGGTGTATGGTTTCATTTAGGCTTCAGGTTAGGTTAGGTTGGAACTTAGTTTGAGGCAGTAAGTTTAGGGGTACTGTTAGTTTTCGGGTAACTGTTACGGTTGGAGTTAGCGTCAGGGCCAATTTAGGGTTGGGGTTGAGCTTAAGGTGTCCGCCTAGGGTTAGGGTTAGGTCTGTGGTTTGAGTTAGACTTCAGGTTAGGTTAGGTTTGAACTTAGTTTGAGGGAGTAAGGTTAGGGCTACTGTTAGTTTTCGGTTCAGTGTTACGGTTGGAGATATCGTCAGGGTCAGGTTAGGGTTGGGGTTGAGCTTCAGGTGTCCGCCTAGGGTTAGGGTTAGGTCTATGGTTTGAGTTAGGCTCCAGGTTAGGTTAGATTTGAACTTAGTTTGAGGGAGTAAGTTTAGGGCTACTGTTAGTTTTCGGTTCAGTGTTACGGTTGGAGTTAGCGTGAGGGTCAGGTTAGGGTTGGGGTTGAGCTTAAGGTGTCCGCCTAGGGTTAGGGTTAGGTCTATTTTTTGAGTTAGGCTTCAGGTTAGGTTAGGTTTGAACTTAGTTTGTGGGAGACAGTTTAGGGCTACTGTTAGTTTTCGTTTAACTGTTACGGTTGGAGTAAGCGTCAGGGTCAAGTTAGGGTGGGGGTTAAGCATAAGGTGTCCGCCTAGGGTTAGGGTTAGGTCTATGGTTTCATTTAGGCTTCAGGTTAGGTTAGGATTGAACTTAGTTTGAGGGAGTAAGTTTAGGGCTACTGTTAGTTTTCGGTTCAATGTTACGATTGGAGTTAGTGTGAGGGTCCGGTTAGGTTTGGGGTTGAGCTTAAGGTGTCCGCCTAGGGTTAGGGTTAGGTCTGTGGTTTGAGTTAGGCTTCAGGTTAGGTTAGGTTTTAACTTAGTTTGAGGGAGTAAGTTTAGGGCTACTGTTAGTTTTCGGTTAACTGTTACAGTTGGAGTACGCGGCAGGGTCCGGTTAGGGTGGGGGTTATGCCTAAGGTGTTCACCTAGGGTTAGGGTTAGGTCTATGATTTGATTTAGGCTTCAGGTTAGGTTAGGTTTGAACTTAGTTTGAGGTAGTCAGTTTAGGGCTACTGTTAGTTTTCGTTTAACTGTTACGGTTGGAGTAAGCGTCAGGGTCAGGTTAGGTTTGGGGTTGAGCTTAAGGTGTCCGCCTAGGGTTAGGGTTAGGTGTATGGTTTGATTTAGGCTTCAGGTTAGGTTAGGTTTGAAGTTAATTTGAGGGAGTAAGTTTAGGGCTACTGTTAGTTTTCGTTTAACTGTTACGGTTGGAGTAAGCGTCAGGGTCAGGTTAGGGTGGGGGTTAAGCATAAGTTGTCCGCCTAGGGTTAGGGTTAGGTCTCTGGTTTCATTTAGGCTTCAGGTTAGGTTAAGATTGAACTTAGTTTGAGGGAGTAAGTTTAGGGCCACTGTTAGTTTTCGGTTCAGTGTTACGGTTGGATTTAGCCTCTGGGTCAGGTTAGGGTTGGGGTTAAGCTTAAGGTGTCCGCCTACGGTTAGTGTTAAGTCTATTGTTTGAGTTAGGCTTCAGGTTAGGTTAGGTTTGAACTTAGTTTGAGGGAGACAGTTTAGGGCTACTGTTAGTTTTCGTTTAACTGTTACGGTTGGAGTAAGCGTCAGGGTCAGGTTAGGGTGGGGGTTAAGCATAAGGTGTCCGCCTAGGTTTAGGGTTACGTCTATGGTTTCATTTAGGCTTCACGTTAGGTTAGGATTGAACTTAGTTTGAGGGAGTAAGTTTAGGGCTACTGTTAATTTTCGGTTCAATGTTACGTTTGGAATAGCGTAACGGTCCGGTTATGGTTGGGGTTGAGCTTAAGGTGTCTGCCTAAGGTTAGGGTTAGGTCTGTGATTTCAGTTAGGCTTCAGGTTAGGTTAGGTTTGAATTTAGTTTGAGGGAGTAAGTATAGGGCTACTGTTAGTTTTCGGTTAACTGTTACGGTTGGAGTAAGCGTCAGGGTCAGGTTAGGTTTGGGGTCAAGCTTAAGGTGTCCGCCTAGGGTTAGGGTTAGGTCTATTGTTTGAGTTAGCCTTCAGGTTAGGTTAGGTTTGAACTTAGTTTGAGCGAGTAAGTTTAGGGCTACTGTTAGTTTTCGGTACAGTGTTACGGTTGGAGTTAGCGTGAGGGTCAGGTTAGGGTTGGGGTTGAGCTTAAGGTGTCCTCCTAGGGTTAGGGTTAGGTCTGTGGTTTGAGTGAGGCTTCAGGCTAGGTTAGGTTTGAACTTAGTTTGAGGCAGTAAGTTTAGGGATACTGTTAGTTTTCGGTGAAGTGTTACGGTTGGAGATAGCGTCAGGGTCAGGTTAGGGTTGTAATTGAGCTTCAGGTGTCCGCCTAGGGTTAGGGTTAGGTCTATGGTTTGAGTTAGGGTCCAGGTTAGGTTAGGTTTGAACTTAGTTTGAGGGAGTAAGTTTAGGGCTACTGTTAGTTTTCGGTTCAGTGTTACGGTTGGGGATAGCGTCAGGGTCTGGTTAGGGCTGCGGTTGAGTTTCAGGTGTCCGCCTAGGGTTAGGGTTATGTCTATGGTTTGAGTTAGGCTTCAAGTTACGTTAGGTTTGAAGTTAGTTTGAGGGAGTAAGTTTAGGGCTACTGTTATTTTTCGGGTAACTGTTACTGTTGGAGTTAGCGTCAGGGCCAGGTTAGGGTTGGGGTTGAGCTTAAGGTGTCCGCCTAGGGTTAGGGTTAGGTCTATTGTTTGAGTTAGGCTTCAGGTTAGGTTAGGTTTGAACTTAGTTTGTGGGAGACAGTTTAGGGCTACTGTTAGTTTTCGTTTAACTGTTACGGTTGGAGTAAGCGTCAGGGTCAAGTTAGGGTGGGGGTTAAGCATAAGGTGTCCGCCTAGGGTTAGGGTTAGGTCTATGGTTTCATTTAGGCTTCAGGTTAGGTTAGGATTGAACTTAGTTTGAGGGAGTAAGTTTAGGGCTACTGTTAGTTTTCGGTTCAATGTTAGGTTTGGAGTTAGCGTGAGGGTCCGGTTAGGGTTGGGGTTGAGGTTAAGGTGTCCGCCTAGGGTTAGGGTTAGGTGTCTGGTTTGAGTTAGGCTTCAGGTTAGCTTAGGTTTGAACTTAGTTTGAGGGAGTAAGTTTAGGGCTACTGTTAGTTTTCGGTTCAGTGTTACGGTTGGAGATAGCGTCAGGGTCAGGTTAGGGTTGGGGTTGAGCTTCAGGTGTCCGCCTGGGGTTAGGGTTAGGTCTATGGTTTGAGTTAGGCTTCAGGTTAGGTTAGGTTTGAACTTAGTTTGAGGGATTAAGTTTAGGGCTACTGTTAGTTTTCGGTTCAGTGTTACGGTTGGAGTTAGCGTGAGGGTCAGGTTAGGGTTGGGTTTGAACTTCAGGTGTCCGCCTAGGGTTAGGGTTAGGTGTATGGTTTCATTTAGGCTTCAGGTTAGGTTAGGTTGGAACTTAGTTTGAGGCAGTAAGTTTAGGGCTACTGTTAGTTTTCGGGTAACTGTTACTGTTGGAGTTAGCGTCAGGGCCAGGTTAGGGTTGGGGTTGAGCTTAAGGTGTCCGCCTAGGGTTAGGGTTAGGTGTATGGTTTGATTTAGGCTTCAGGTTAGGTTAGGTTTGAAGTTAGTTTGAGGGAGTAAGTTTAGAGCTATTGTTAGTTTTCGGTTCAGTGTTACGGTTGGAGATAGCGTCAGGGTTAGGTTAGGGTTGGGGTTGAGCTTCAGGTGTCCGCCTTGGGTTAGGGTTAGGTCTATGGTTTGAGTTAGGCTTCAAGTTAGGTTAGGTTTGAAGTTAGTTTAAGGGAGTAAGTTTAGGGCTACTGTTAGTTTTCGGTTCAGTGTTACGGTTGGAGTTAGCGTCAGGGCCAGGTTAGGGTTGGGGTTGAGCTTAAGGTGTCCGCCTAGGGTTAGGGTTAGATGTATGGTTTGATTTAGGCTTCAGGTTAGGTTAGGTTTGAAGTTAGTTTGAGGGAGTAAGTTTAGGGCTATTGTTAGTTTTCGGTTAACTGTTACAGTTGGAGTAAGCGTCAGGGTCAGGTTAGGGTGGGGGATAAGCATAAGGTGTCCGCCTAGGGTTAGGGTTAGGTCTATGGTTTCATTTAGGCTTCAGGTTAGGTTAGGATTGAACTTAGTTTGAGGGAGTAAGTTTAGGGCTACTGTTAGTTTTTGGTTCAATGTTACGTTTGGAGTTAGCGTGACGGTCCGGTTAGGGTTGGGGTTGAGCTTAAGGTGTCCTCCTAGGGTTAGGGTTAGGTCTGTGGTTTGAGTGAGGCTTCAGGTTAGGTTAGGATTGAACTTAGTTTGAGGGAGTAAGTTTAGGGCTACTGTTAGTTTTCGGTTCAGTGTTACGGTTGGAGCTAGCGTCAGGTTCTGGTTAGGGTTGCGGTTGAGTTTCAGGTGTCCGCCTAGGGTTAGGGTTATGTCTATGGTTTTAGTTATGCTTCAAGTTAGGTTAGGTTTGAACTTAGTTTGTGGGAGACAGTTTAGGGCTACTGTTAGTTTTCGTTTAACTGTTACGGTTGGAGTAAGCGTCAGGGTCAAGTTAGGGTGGGGGTTAAGCATAAGGTGTCCGCCTAGGGTTAGGGTTAGGTCTATGGTTTCATTTAGGCTTCAGGTTAGGTTAGGATTGAACTTAGTTTGAGCGAGTAAGTTTAGGGCTACTGTTAGTTTTCGGTACAGTGTTACGGTTGGAGTTAGCGTGAGGGTCAGGTTAGGGTTGGGGTTGAGCTTAAGGTGTCCTCCTAGGGTTAGGGTTAGGTCTGTGGTTTGAGTGAGGCTTCAGGTTAGGTTAGGTTTGAACTTAGTTTGAGGGAGTAAGTTTAGGGCTACTGTTAGTTTTCGGTTCAGTGTTACGGTTGGAGATAGCGTCAGGGTCAGGTTAGGGTTGTGATTGAGCTTCAGGTGTCCGCCTAGGGTTAGGGTTAGGTCTATGGTTTGAGTTAGGGTCCAGGTTAGGGTAGGTTTGAACTTAGTTTGAGGGAGTAATTTTAGGGCTACTGTTAGTTTTCAGTTCAGTGTTACGGTTGGAGCTAGCGTCAGGTTCTGGTTAGGGTTGCGGTTGAGTTTCAGGTGTCCGCCTAGGGTTAGGGTTATGTCTATGGTTTGAGTTATGCTTCAAGTTAGGTTAGGTTTGAAGTTAGTTTGAGGGAGTAAATTTAGGGCTTCTGTTAGTTTTCGGGTAACTGTTACTGTTGGAGTTAGCGTCAGGGCCAGGTTAGGGTTGGGGTTGAGCTTAAGGTGTCCGCCTAGGGTTAGGGTTAGGTCTATTGTTTGAGTTAGGCTTCAGGTTAGGTTAGGTTAGAACTTAGTTTGTGGGAGACAGTTTAGGGCTACTGTTAGTTTTCGTTTAACTATTACGGTTGGAGTAAGCGTCAGGGTCAAGTTAGGGTGCGGGTTAAGCATAAGGTGTCCGCCTAGGGTTAGGGTTAGGTCTATGGTTTCATTTAGGCTTCAGGTTAGGTTAGGATTGAACTTAGTTTGAGGGAGTAAGTTTAGGGCTACTGTTAGTTTTCGGTTCAATGTTACGTTTGGATTTAGCGTGAGGGTCCGGTCAGTGTTGGGGTTGAACTTAAGGTGTCCGCCTAGGGTTAGGGTTATGTCTGTGGTTTGAGTTAGGCTTCAGGTTAGGTTAGGTTTGAACTTAGTTTGAGGGAGTAAGTTTAGGGCTACTGTTGGTTTTCGGTTCAGTGTTACAGTTGCAGATAGCGTCAGGGTCAGGTTAGGGTTGGGGTTGAGCTTCAGGTGTCCGCCTAGGGTTAGGGTTAGGTGTATGGTTTCATTTAGGCTTCAGGTTAGGTTAGGTTGGAACTTAGTTTGAGGCAGTAAGTTTAGGGGTACTGTTAGTTTTCGGGTAACTGTTACGGTTGGAGTTAGCGTCAGGGCCAATTTAGGGTTGGGGTTGAGCTTAAGGTGTCCGCCTAGGGTTAGGGTTAGGTCTGTGGTTTGAGTTAGACTTCAGGTTAGGTTAGGTTTGAACTTAGTTTGAGGGAGTAAGGTTAGGGCTACTGTTAGTTTTCGGTTCAGTGTTACGGTTGGAGATATCGTCAGGGTCAGGTTAGGGTTGGGGTTGAGCTTCAGGTGTCCGCCTAGGGTAAGGTTAGGTCTATGGTTTGAGTTAGGCTCCAGGTTAGGTTAGATTTGAACTTAGTTTGAGGGAGTAAGTTTAGGGCTACTGTTAGTTTTCGGTTCAGTGTTACGGTTGGAGTTAGCGTGAGGGTCAGGTTAGGGTTGGGGTTGAGCTTAAGGTGTCCGCCTAGGGTTAGGGTTAGGTCTATTTTTTGAGTTAGGCTTCAGGTTAGGTTAGGTTTGAACTTAGTTTGTGGGAGACAGTTTAGGGCTACTGTTAGTTTTCGTTTAACTGTTACGGTTGGAGTAAGCGTCAGGGTCAAGTTAGGGTGGGGGTTAAGCATAAGGTGTCCGCCTAGGGTTAGGGTTAGGTCTATGGTTTCATTTAGGCTTCAGGTTAGGTTAGGATTGAACTTAGTTTGAGGGAGTAAGTTTAGGGCTACTGTTAGTTTTCGGTTCAATGTTACGATTGGAGTTAGTGTGAGGGTCCGGTTAGGTTTGGGGTTGAGCTTAAGGTGTCCGCCTAGGGTTAGGGTTAGGTCTGTGGTTTGAGTTAGGCTTCAGGTTAGGTTAGGTTTGAACTTAGTTTGAGGGAGTAAGTTTAGGGCTACTGTTAGTTTTCGGTTAACTGTTACAGTTGGAGTACGCGGCAGGGTCCGGTTAGGGTGGGGGTTATGCCTAAGGTGTTCGCCTAGGGTTAGGGTTAGGTCTATGATTTGATTTAGGCTTCAGGTTAGGTTAGGTTTGAACTTAGTTTGAGGTAGTCAGTTTAGGGCTACTGTTAGTTTTCTTTTAACTGTTACGGTTGGAGTAAGCGTCAGGGTCAGGTTAGGTTTGGGGTTGAGCTTAAGGTGTCCGCCTAGGGTTAGGGTTAGGTGTATGGTTTGATTTAGGCTTCAGGTTAGGTTAGGTTTGAAGTTAATTTGAGGGAGTAAGTTTAGGGCTACTGTTAGTTTTCGTTTAACTGTTACGGTTGGAGTAAGCGTCAGGGTCAGGTTAGGGTGGGGGTTAAGCATAAGTTGTCCGCCTAGGGTTAGGGTTATGTCTCTGGTTTCATTTAGGCTTCAGGTTAGGTTAAGATTGAACTTAGTTTGAGGGAGTAAGTTTAGGGCCACTGTTAGTTTTCGGTTCAGTGTTACGGTTGGATTTAGCCTCTGGGTCAGGTTAGGGTTGGGGTTAAGCTTAAGGTGTCCGCCTAGGGTTAGTGTTAAGTCTATTGTTTGAGTTAGGCTTCAGGTTAGGTTAGGTTTGAACTTAGTTTGAGGGAGACAGTTTAGGGCTACTGTTAGTTTTCGTTTAACTGTTACGGTTGGAGTAAGCGTCAGGGTCAGGTTAGGGTGGGGGTTAAGCATAAGGTGTCCGCCTAGGGTTAGGGTTACGTCTATGGTTTCATTTAGGCTTCACGTTAGGTTAGGATTGAACTTAGTTTGAGGGAGTAAGTTTAGGGCTACTGTTAATTTTCGGTTCAATGTTACGTTTGGAATAGCGTAACGGTCCGGTTATGGTTGGGGTTGAGCTTAAGGTGTCTGCCTAAGGTTAGGGTTAGGTCTGTGATTTCAGTTAGGCTTCAGGTTAGGTTAGGTTTGAACTTAGTTTGAGGGAGTAAGTATAGGGCTACTGTTAGTTTTCGGTTAACTGTTACGGTTGGAGTAAGCGTCAGGGTCAGGTTAGGTTTGGGGTCAAGCTTAAGGTGTCCGCCTAGGGTTAGGGTTAGGTCTATTGTTTGAGTTAGCCTTCAGGTTAGGTTAGGTTTGAACTTAGTTTGAGCGAGTAAGTTTAGGGCTACTGTTAGTTTTCGGTACAGTGTTACGGTTGGAGTTAGCGTGAGGGTCAGGTTAGGGTTGGGGTTGAGCTTAAGGTGTCCTCCTAGGGTTAGGGTTAGGTCTGTGGTTTGAGTGAGGCTTCAGGCTAGGTTAGGTTTGAACTTAGTTTGAGGCAGTAAGTTTAGGGATACTGTTAGTTTTCGGTGAAGTGTTACGGTTGGAGATAGCGTCAGGGTCAGGTTAGGGTTGTGATTGAGCTTCAGGTGTCCGCCTAGGGTTATGGTTAGGTCTATGGTTTGAGTTAGGGTCCAGGTTAGGTTAGGTTTGAACTTAGTTTGAGGGAGTAAGTTTAGGGCTACTGTTAGTTTTCGGTTCAGTGTTACGGTTGGGGATAGCGTCAGGGTCTGGTTAGGGCTGCGGTTGAGTTTCAGGTGTCCGCCTAGGGTTAGGGTTATGTCTATGGTTTGAGTTAGGCTTCAAGTTAGGTTAGGTTTGAAGTTACTTTGAGGGAGTAAGTTTAGGGCTACTGTTAGTTTTCGGGTAACTGTTACTGTTGGAGTTAGCGTCAGGGCCAGGTTAGGGTTGGGGTTGAGCTTATGGTGTCCGCCTAGGGTTAGGGTTAGGTCTATTGTTTGAGTTAGGCTTCAGGTTAGGTTAGGTTTGAACTTAGTTTGTGGGAGACAGTTTAGGGCTACTGTTAGTTTTCGTTTAACTGTTATGGTTGGAGTAAGCGTCAGGGTCAAGTTAGGGTGGGGGTTAAGCATAAGGTGTCCGCCTAGGGTTAGGGTTAGGTCTATGGTTTCATTTAGGCTTCAGGTTGGGTTAGGATTGAACTTAGTTTGAGGGAGTAAGTTTAGGGCTACTGTTAGTTTTCGGTTCAGTGTTACGGTTGGAGATAGCGTCAGGGTCAGGTTAGGGTTGGGGTTGAGCTTCAGGTGTACGCCTGGGATTAGGGTTAGGTCTATGGTTTGAGTTAGGCTTCAGGTTAGGTTAGGTTTGAACTTAGTTTGAGGGATTAAGTTTAGGGCTACTGTTAGTTTTCGGTTCAGTGTTACGGTTGGAGTTAGCGTGAGGGTCAGGTTAGGGTTGGGTTTGAACTTCAGGTGTCCGCCTAGGGTTAGGGTTAGGTGTATGGTTTCATTTAGGCTTCAGGTTAGGTTAGGTTGGAACTTAGTTTGAGGCAGTAAGTTTAGGGCTACTGTTAGTTTTCGGGTAACTGTTACTGTTGGAGTTAGCGTCAGGGCCAGGTTAGGGTTGGGGTTGAGCTTAAGGTGTCCGCCTAGGGTTAGGGTAAGGTGTATGGTTTGATTTAGGCTTCAGGTTAGGTTAGGTTTGAAGTTAGTTTGAGGGAGTAAGTTTAGGGCTATTGTTAGTTTTCGGTTCAGTATTACGGTTGGAGATAGCGTCAGGGTTAGGTTAGGGTTCGGGTTGAGCTTCAGGTGTCCGCCTTGGGTTAGGGTTAGGTCTATGGTTTGAGTTAGGCTTCAAGTTAAGTTAGGTTTGAAGTTAGTTTAAGGGAGTAAGTTTAGGGCTACTGTTAGTTTTCGGTTCAGTGTTACGGTTGGAGTTAGCGTCAGGGCCAGGTTAGGGTTGGGGTTGAGCTTAAGGTGTCCGCCTAGGGTTAGGGTTAGGTTTATGGTTTGATTTAGGCTTCAGGTTAGGTTAGGTTTGAAGTTAGTTTGAGGGAGTAAGTTTAGGGCTATTGTTAGTTTTCGGTTAACTGTTACAGTTGGAGTAAGCGTCAGGGTCAGGTTAGGGTGGGGGATAAGCATAAGGTGTCCGCCTAGGGTTAGGGTTAGGTCTATGGTTTCATTTAGGCTTCAGGTTAGGTTAGGATTGAACTTAGTTTGAGGGAGTAAGTTTAGGGCTACTGTTAGTTTTTGGTTCAATGTTACGTTTGGAGTTAGCGTGACGGTCCGGTTAGGGTTGGGGTTGAGCTTAATGTGTCTGCCTAGGGTTAGGGTTAGGTCTGTGGTTTGAGTTAGGCTTCAGGTTAGGTTAGGTTTGAACTTAGTTTGAGGGAGTAAGTTTAGGGCTACTGTTAGTTTTCGGTTAACTGTTACGGTTGGAGTAAGCGTCAGGGTCAAGTTAGGGTTGGGGTCAAGCTTAAGGTGTCCGCCTAGGGTTAGGGTTAGGTCTATTGTTTGAGTTAGGCTTCAGGTTAGGTTAGGTTTGAACTTAGTTTGAGCGAGTAAGTTTAGGGCTACTGTTAGTTTTCGGTACAGTGTTACGGTTGGAGTTAGCGTGAGGGTCAGGTTAGGGTTGGGGTTGAGCTTAAGGTGTCCTCCTAGGGTTAGGGTTAGGTCTGTGGTTTGAGTGAGGCTTCAGGTTAGGTTAGGTTTGAACTTAGTTTGAGGCAGTAAGTTTAGGGCTACTGTTAGATTTCGGTGAAGTGTTACGGTTGGAGATAGCGTCAGGGTCAGGTTAGGGTTGTAATTGAGCTTCAGGTGTCCGCCTAGGGTTAGGGTTAGGTCTATGGTTTGAGTTAGGGTCCAGGTTAGGTTAGGTTTGAACTTAGTTTCAGGGAGTAAGTTTAGGGCTACTGTTAGTTTTCGGTTCAGTGTTACGGTTGGGGATAGCGTCAGGGTCTGGTTAGGGCTGCGGTTGAGTTTCAGGTGTCCGCCTAGGGTTAGGGTTATGTCTATGGTTTGAGTTAGGCTTCAAGTTACGTTAGGTTTGAAGTTAGTTTGAGGGAGTAAGTTTAGGGCTACTGTTATTTTTCGGGTAACTGTTACTGTTGGAGTTAGCGTCAGGGCCAGGTTAGGGTTGGGGTTGAGCTTAAGGTGTCCGCCTAGGGTTAGGGTTAGGTCTATTGTTTGAGTTAGGCTTCAGGTTAGGTTAGGTTTGAACTTAGTTTGTGGGAGACAGTTTAGGGCTACTGTTAGTTTTCGTTTAACTGTTACGGTTGGAGTAAGCGTCAGGGTCAAGTTAGGGTGGGGGTTAAGCATAAGGTGTCCGCCTAGGGTTAGGGTTAGGTCTATGGTTTCATTTAGGCTTCAGGTTAGGTTAGGATTGAACTTAGTTTGAGGGAGTAAGTTTAGGGCTACTGTTAGTTTTCGGTTCAATGTTAGGTTTGGAGTTAGCGTGAGGGTCCGGTTAGGGTTGGGGTTGAGGTTAAGGTGTCCGCCTAGGGTTAGGGTTAGGTGTCTGGTTTGAGTTAGGCTTCAGGTTAGCTTAGGTTTGAACTTAGTTTGAGGGAGTAAGTTTAGGGCTACTGTTAGTTTTCGGTTCAGTGTTACGGTTGGAGATAGCGTCAGGGTCAGGTTAGGGTTGGGGTTGAGCTTCAGGTGTCCGCCTGGGGTTAGGGTTAGGTCTATGGTTTGAGTTAGGCTTCAGGTTAGGTTAGGTTTGAACTTAGTTTGAGGGATTAAGTTTAGGGCTACTGTTAGTTTTCGGTTCAGTGTTACGGTTGGAGTTAGCGTGAGGGTCAGGTTAGGGTTGGGTTTGAACTTCAGGTGTCCGCCTAGGGTTAGGGTTAGGTGTATGGTTTCATTTAGGCTTCAGGTTAGGTTAGGTTGGAACTTAGTTTGAGGCAGTAAGTTTAGGGCTACTGTTAGTTTTCGGGTAACTGTTACTGTTGGAGTTAGCGTCAGGGCCAGGTTAGGGTTGGGGTTGAGCTTAAGGTGTCCGCCTAGGGTTAGGGTTAGGTGTAAGGTTTGATTTAGGCTTCAGGTTAGGTTAGGTTTGAAGTTAGTTTGAGGGAGTAAGTTTAGAGCTATTGTTAGTTTTCGGTTCAGTGTTACGGTTGGAGATAGCGTCAGGGTTAGGTTAGGGTTGGGGTTGAGCTTCAGGTGTCCGCCTTGGGTTAGGGTTAGGTCTATGGTTTGAGTTAGGCTTCAAGTTAGGTTAGGTTTGAAGTTAGTTTAAGGGAGTAAGTTTAGGGCTACTGTTAGTTTTCGTTGAACTGTTACGGTTGGAGTAAGCGTCAGGGTCAGGTTAGGGTGGGGGTTAAGCATAAGTTGTCCGCCTAGGGTTAGGGTTAGGTCTCTGGTTTCATTTAGGCTTCAGGTTAGGTTAAGATTGAACTTAGTTTGAGGGAGTAAGTTTAGGGCCACTGTTAGTTTTCGGTTCAGTGTTACAGTTGGATTTAGCCTCAGGGTCAGGTTAGGGTTGGGGTTAAGCTTAAGGTGTCCGCCTAGGGTTAGTGTTAAGTCTATTGTTTGAGTTAGGCTTCAGGTTAGGTTAGGTTTGAACTTAGTTTGAGGGAGACAGTTTAGGGCTACTGTTAGTTTTCGTTTAACTGTTATGGTTGGAGTAAGCGTCAGGGTCAGGTTAGGGTGGGGGTTAAGCATAAGGTGTCCGCCTAGGGTTAGGGTTAGGTCTATGGTTTCATTTAGGCTTCAGGTTAGGTTAGGATTGAACTTAGTTTGAGGGAGTAAGTTTAGGGCTACTGTTAGTTTTCGGTTCAATGTTACGTTTGGAGTTAGCGTGACGGTCCGGTTAGGGTTGGGGTTGAGCTTAAGGTGTCTGCCTAGGGTTAGGGTTAGGTCTGTGGTTTGAGTTAGGCTTAAGGTTAGGTTAGGTTTGAACTTAGTTTGAGGGAGTAAGTTTAGGGCTACTGTTAGTTTTCGGTTAACTGTTACGGTTGGAGTAAGCGTCAGGGTCAGGTTAGGGTTGGGGTCAAGCTTAAGGTGTCCGCCTAGGGTTAGGGTTAGGTCTATTGTTTGAGTTAGGCTTCAGGTTAGGTTAGGTTTGAACTTAGTTTGAGCGCGTAAGTTTAGGGCTACTGTTAGTTTTCCATACAGTGTTACGGTTGGAGTTAGCGTGAGGTTCAGGTTAGGGTTGGGGTTGAGCTTAAGGTGTCCTCCTAGGGATAGGGTTAGGTCTGTGGTTTGAGTGAGGCTTCAGGTTAGTTTAGGTTTGAACTTAGTTTGAGGGAGTAAGTTTAGGGCTACTGTTAGTTTTCAGTTCAGTGTTACGGTTGGAGATAGCGTCAGGGTCAGGTTAGGGTTGTGATTGAGCTTCAGGTGTCCGCCTAGGGTTAGGGTTAGGTCTATGGTTTGAGTTAGGGTCCAGGTTAGGTTAGGTTTGAAGTTAGTTTGAGGGAGTAAGTTTAGGGCTATTGTTAGATTTCGGTTAACTGTTACAGTTGGAGTAAGCGTCAGGGTCAGGTTAGGGTTGGGGTTAAGCTTAAGGTGTCCGCCTAGGGTTAGGGTTAGGTCTATTGTTTGAGTTAGGCTTCAGGTTAGGTTAGGTTTGAACTTAGTCTGAGGGAGACAGTTTAGGTCTACTGTTAGTTTTCATTTAACTGTTACGGGTGGAGTAAGCGTCAGGGTCAGGTTAGGGTGGGGTTAAGCATAAGGTGTCCGCCTAGGGTTAGGGTTTGGTCTATGGTTTCATTTAGGCTTCAGGTTAGGTTAGGATTGAACGTAGTTTGAAGGAGTAAGTTTAGGGCTACTGTTAGTTTTCGGTTCAGTGTTACGGTTGGAGATAGCGTCAGGGTCTGGTTAGGGTTGTAGTTGAGATTCAGGCGTCCGCCTAGGGTTAGGGTTAGGTCTATGGTTTGAGTTAGGCTTCAAATTAGGTTAGGTTTGAAGTTAGTTTGAGGGAGTAAGTTTAGGGCTACTGTTAGTTTTCGGGTAACTGTTACTGTTGGAGTTAGCGTCAGGGCCAGGTTAGGGTTGGGGTTGAGCTTAAGGTGTCCTCCTAGGTTTAGGGTTAGGTGTATGGTTTGATTTACTCTTCAGGTTAGGTTAGGTTTGAACTTAGTTTGAGGGAGTAAGTTTAGGGCTACTGTTAGTTTTCGTTTAACTGTTACGGTTGGAGTAAGCGTCAGGGTCAGGTTATGGTGGGGGTTATCCATAAGATGTCCGCCTAGGGTTAGGGTTAGGTCTATGGTTTCATTTAGGCTTCAGGTTAGGTTAGGTTTGAACTTAGTTTGAGGGAGTAAGTTTAGGGCTACTGTTAGTTTTCGGTTCAGTGTTACGGTTGGAGATAGTGTCAGGGTCTGGTTAGGGTTGTGGTTGAGTTTCAGGTGTTTGCCTAGGGTTAGGGTTAGGTCTATGGTTTTATTTAGGCTTCAGGTTAGGTTAGGATTGAACTTAGTTTGAGGGAGTACGTTTAGGACTACTCTTAGTTTTCGGTTCAGTGATATGGTTGGAGTTAGCCTGGAGGTCAGGTTAGGGTTGGGGTTGAGCTTAAGGTGTCCGCCTAGGGTTAGGGTTAGGTCTGTGGTTTGAGTTAGGCTTCAGGTTAGGTTAGGTTTGAACTTAGTTTGAGGGAATAAGTTTAGGGCTACTGTTAGTTTTCGGTTCAGTGTTACGGTTGGAGATAGCGTCAGGGTCAGGTTAGGCTTGGGGTTGAGATTAAGGTGTCTGCCTAGGGTTAGGGTTAGGTCTATGGTTTGAGTTAGGCTTCAGGTTAGATTAGGTTTGAAGTTAGCTTGAGGGTGTAAGTTCAGGGCTACATTTAGTTTTCGGTTAACTGTTACAGTTGGAGTAAGCGTCAGGGTCAGGTTAGGGTGGGGTTAAGCATAAGTTGTCCGCCTAGGGTTAGGGTTAGGTCTATGATTTGATTTAGGCTTCAGGTTAGGTTAGGTGTGAACTTAGTTTGAGGGAGTCAGTTTAGGGCTACTGTTAGTTTTTGGTTCAGTGTTACGGTTGGAGATAGCGTCAGGGTCTGGTTAGGGTTGTGGTTGAGTTTCAGGTGTCCGCCTAGGGTTAGGGTTAGGTCTATGGTTTGAGTTAGGCTTCAAATTAGGTTAGGTTTGAAGTTAGTTTGAGGGAGTAAGTTTAGGGCTACTGTTAGTTTTCGGGTAACTGTTACTGTTGGAATTAGCGTCAGGGCCATGTTAGGGTTGGGGTTGAGTTTAAGGTGTCTGCCTAGGGTTAGGGTTAGGTCTATTGTTAGAGTTAGGCTTCAGGTTAGGTTAAGTTTGAACTTAGTTTGAGGGAGTAAGTTTAGGGCTACTGTTAGTTTTCGGTTCAGTGTTACGGTTGGAGTTAGCGTGAGGGTCCGGTTAGGGTTGGGGTTGAGCTTAAGGTGTCCTCCTAGGGTTAGGGTTAGGTCTATTGTTTGAGTTAGGCTTCAGGTTAGGTTAGGTTTGAACTTAGTTTGAGGGAGTAAGTTTAGGGCTACTGTTAGTTTTCGGTTCAGTGTTACGGTTGGAGATAGCGTCAGGTTCCGGTTAGGGCTGTGGTTGAGTTTCAGGTGTCCGCCTAGGGTTAGGGTTAGGTCTATGGTATGAGTTAGGCTTCAAGTTAGGTTAGGTTTGAAGTTAGTTTGAGGGAGTAAGTTTAGGGCTACTGTTAGTTTTCGGGTAACTGTTACTGTTGGAGTTAGCGTCAGGGCCAGGTTAGGGTTGGGGTTGAGCTTAAGGTGTCCGCCTAGTGTTAGGGTTAGGTGTATGGTTTGATTTAGGCTTCAGGTTAGGTTAGGTTAGAAGTTAGTTTGAGGGAGTAAGTTTAGGGCTACTGTTAGGTTTCGGTTAACTGTTACAGTTGGAGTACGCGTCAGGGTCAGGTTAGGGTGGGGGTTAAGCATAAGGTGTCCGCCTAGGGTTAGGGTTAGGTCTATGGTTTCATTTAGGCTTCAGGTTAGGTTAGGATTGATCTTAGTTTGAGCGAGTAAGTTTAGGGCCACTGTTAGTTTTCGGTTCAGTGTTACGGTTGGATTTAGCCTCAGGGTCAGGTTAGGGTTGGGGTTAAGCTTAAGGTGTCCGCCTAGGGTTAGGGTTAGGTCTATTGTTTGAGTTAGGCTTCAGGTTAGATTGGGTTTGAACTTAGTTTGAGGGAGACAGTTTAGGGCTACTGTTAGTTTTCGTTTAACTGTTACGGTTGGAGATAGCGTCAGGGTCAGGTTAGGGTGGGGGTTAAGCATAAGGTGTCCGCCTAGGGTTAGGGTTAGGTCTGTGGTTTTAGTTAGGCTTCAGGTTAGGTTAGGTTTGAACTTAGTGTGAGGGAGTAAGTTTAGGGCTACTGTTAGTTTTCGGTTAACTGTTACGGTTGGAGTAATCGTCAGGGTCAGGTTAGGGTTGGGGTCAAGCTTAAGGTGTCCGCCTAGGGTTAGGGTTAGGTCTATTGTTTGAGTTAGGCTTCAGGTGAGGTTAGGTTTGAACTTAGTTTGAGGGAGTAAGTTTAGGGCTACTGTTAGTTTTCGGTACAGTGTTACGGTTGGAGTTAGCGTGAGGGTCAGGTTAGGGTTGGGGTTGAGCTTAAGGTGTCCTTCTAGTGTTAGGGTTAGGTCTGTGGTTTGAGTGAGGCTTCAGGTTAGGTTAGGTTTGAACTTAGTTTGAGGGAGTAAGTTTAGGGCTACTGTTAGTTTTCGGTTCAGTGTTACGGTTGGAGATAGCATCAGGGTCACGTTAGGGTTGTGATTGAGCTTCAGGTGTCCGCCTAGGGTTAGGGTTAGGTCTATGGTTTGAGTTAGGGTCCAGGTTAGGGTAGGTTTGAACTTAGTTTTAGGGAGTAAGTTTAGGGCTACTGTTAGTTTTCGGTTCAGTGTTACGGTTGGAGATAGCGTCAGGGTCTGGTTAGGGTTGTGGTTGAGTTTCAGGTGTCCGCCTAGGGTTAGGGTTAGGTCTATGGTTTGAGTTAGGCTTCAACTTAGGTTAGGTTTGAAGTTAGTTTGAGGGAGTAAGTTTAGGGCTACTGTTAGTTTTCGGGTAACTGTTACTGTTGGAGTTAGCGTCAGGGCCAGGTTAGGGTTGGGGTTGAGCTTAAGGTGTCCGCCTAGGGTTAGGGTTAGGTCTATTGTTTGAGTTAGGCTTCAGGTTAGGTTAGGTTTGAACTTAGTTTGTGGGAGACAGTTTAGGGCTACTGTTAGTTTTCGTTTTACTGTTACGGTTGGAGTAAGCGTCAGGGTCAAGTTAGGGTGGGGTTTAAGCATAAGGTGTCCGCCTAGGGTTAGGGTTAGGTCTATGATTTGATTTAGGCTTCAGGTTAGGTTAGGTTTGAACTTAGTTTGAGGGAGTCAGTTTAGGGCTACTGTTAGTTTTCGGTTAACTGTTAAGGTTGGAGTAAGCGTCAGGGTCAGGTTAGGTTTGGGGTTGAGCTTAAGGTGTCCGCCTAGGGTTAGGGTTAGGTGTATGGTTTGATTTAGGCTTCAGGTTAGGTTAGGTTTGAACTTAGTTTGAGGGAGTAAGCTTAGGGCTACTGTTAGTTTTCGTTTAACTGTTACGGTTGGAGTAAGCGTCAGGGTCATGTTAGGGTGGGGGTTAAGCATAAGGTGTCCGCCTAGGGTTAGGGTTAGGTCTATGGTTTTATTTAGGCTTCAGGTTAGGTTAGGATTGAACTTAGTTTGAGGGAGTAAGTTTAGGACTACTCTTAGTTTTCGGATCAGTGATATGGTTGGAGTTAGCCTGGAGGTCAGGTTAGGGTTGGGGTTGAGCTTAAGGTTTCCCCCTAGGGTTAGGGTTAGGTGTATGGTTTAATTTAGGCTTCAGGTTAGGTTAGGTTTGAAGTTAGTTTGAGGGAGTAAGTTTAGGGCTACTGTTAGTTTTCGGTTCAGTGTTATGGTTGGAGTTAGCGTGAGGGCCAGGTTAGGGTTGGGGATAAGCTTAAGGTGTCCGCCTAGGGTTAGGGTTAGGTCTGTGGTTTGAGTTAGGCTTCAGGTTAGGTTAGGTTTGAACTAAGTTTGAGGGAATAAGTTTAGGGCTAGTGTTAGTTTTCGGTTCAGTGTTACGGTTGGAGATAGAGTCCGGGTCAGGTTTGGGTTGGGGTTGAGCTTAAGGTGTCCGCCTAGGGTTAGGGTTACGTCTATGGTTTGAGTTAGGCTTCATGTTAGATTAGGTTTGAATTTAGTTTGAGGGTGTAAGTTCAGGGCTACTGTTAGTTTTCGGTTAATTGTTACAATTGGTGTAAGCGTCAGGGTCAGGTTAGGGTGGGGGTTAAGCATAAGTTGTCCGCCTAGGGTTAGGTTTAGGTCTATGATTTGATTTAGGCTTCAGATTAGGTTAGGTTTGAACTTAGTTTGAGGGAGTCAGTTTAGGGCTACTGTTAGTTTTCGGTTAACTGTTACGGTTGGAGTAAGCGTCAGGGTCAGGTTAGGTTTGGGGTTGAGCTTAAGTTGTCCGCCTAGGGTTAGGATTAGGTGTATGGTTTGATTTAGGCTTCAGGTTAGGTTAGGTTTGAACTTAGTTTGAGGGAGTAAGTTTAGGGCTACTGTTAGTTTTTGGTTCAGTGTTACATTTAGAGTTAGCGTGAGTGTTTGGTTATGGTTGGGGTTGAGCTTAAGCTGTCCACCTAGGCTTAGGGTTAGGTCTGTGGTTTGAGATAGGGTTCAGGTTAGGTTAGGTTTGAACTTAGTTTGAGGGAGTAAGTTTAGGGCTACTGTTAGTTTTCTGTTCAGTGTTACGGTTGGAGATAGCGTCAGGGTCAGGTTAGGTTTAGGGTTGAAGTTAAGGTGTCCGCCTAGGGTTAGGGTTAGGGCTATGGTTTGAGTTAGGCTTCAAGTTAGGTTAGGTTTGAAGTTAGTTTGAGGGAGTAAGTTTAGGGCTACTGTTAGTTTTCGGGTAATTGTTACTGTTGGAGTTAGCGTCAGGGCCAGGTTAGGGTTGGGGTTGAGCTTAAGGTGTCCGCCTAGGGTTAGGGTTAGGTGTATGGTTTGATTTAGGCTTCAGGTTAGGTTAGGTTTGAACTTAGTTTGAGGGAGTCAGTTTAGGGCTACTGTTAGTTTTCGGTTAACTGTTAAGTTTGGAGTAAGCGTCAGGGTCAGGTTAGGTTTTGGATTGAGCTTAAGGTGTCCGCCTAGGGTTAGGGTTAGGTGTATGGTTTGATTTAGGCTTCAGGTTAGGTTAGGTTTGAACTTAGTTTGAGGGAGTAAGTTTAGGGCTACTGTTAGTTTTCGTTTAACTGTTACGGTTGGAGTAAGCGTCAGGGTCATGTTAGGGTGGGGGTTAAGCATAAGGTGTCCGCCTAGGGTTAGGGTTAGGTCTATGGTTTTATTTAGGCTTCAGGTTAGGTTAGGATTGAACTTAGTTTGAGGGAGTAAGTTTAGGACTACTCTTAGTTTTCGGATCAGTGATATGGTTGGAGTTAGCCTGGAGGTCAGGTTAGGGTTGGGGTTGAGCTTAAGGTTTCCCCCTAGGGTTAGGGTTAGGTGTATGGTTTAATTTAGGCTTCAGGTTAGGTTAGGTTTGAAGTTAGTTTGAGGGAGTAAGTTTAGGGCTACTGTTAGTTTTCGGTTCAGTGTTATGGTTGGAGTTAGCGTGAGGGCCAGGTTAGGGTTGGGGATAAGCTTAAGGTGTCCGCCTAGGGTTAGGGTTAGGTCTGTGGTTTGAGTTAGGCTTCAGGTTAGGTTAGGTTTGAACTTAGTTTGAGGGAATAAGTTTAGGGCTAGTGTTAGTTTTCGGTTCAGTGTTACGGTTGGAGATAGCGTCCGGGTCAGGTTTGGGTTGGGGTTGAGCTTAAGGTGTCCGCCTAGGGTTAGGGTTAGGTCTATGGTTTGAGTTAGGCTTCATGTTAGATTAGGTTTGAATTTAGTTTGAGGGTGTAAGTTCAGGGGTACTGTTAGTTTTCGGTTAATTGTTACAATTGGTGTAAGCGTCAGGGTCAGGTTAGGGTGGGGGTTAAGCATAAGTTGTCCGCCTAGGGTTAGGGTTAGGTCTATGATTTGATTTAGGCTTCAGATTAGGTTAGGTTTGAACTTAGTTTGAGGGAGTCAGTTTAGGGCTACTGTTAGTTTTCGGTTAACTGTTACGGTTGGAGTAAGCGTCAGGGTCAGGTTAGGTTTGGGGTTGAGCTTAAGTTGTCAGCCTAGGGTTAGGATTAGGTGTATGGTTTGATTTAGGCTTCAGGTTAGGTTAGGTTTGAACTTAGTTTGAGGGAGTAAGTTTAGGGCTACTGTTAGTTTTTGGTTCAGTGTTACATTTGGAGTTAGCGTGAGTGTTTGGTTATGGTTGGGGTTGAGCTTAAGGTGTCCACCTAGGGTTAGGGTTAGGTCTATGGTTTCATTTAGGCTTCAGGTTAGGTTAGGATTGAACTTAGTTTGAGGGAGTAAGTTTAGGACTACTCTTAGTTTTCGGTTCAGTGATATGGTTGGAGTTAGCCTGGAGGTCAGGTTAGGGTTGGGGTTGAGCTTAAGGTGTCCGCCTAGGGTTAGGGTTAGGTCTGTGGTTTGAGTTAGGCTTCAGGTTAGGTTAGGTTTGAACTTAGTTTGAGGGAATAAGTTTAGGGCTACTGTTAGTTTTCGGTTCAGTGTTACGGTTGGAGATAGCGTCAGGGTCAGGTTAGGCTTGGGGTTGAGATTAAGGTGTCTGCCTAGGGTTAGGGTTAGGTCTATGGTTTGAGTTAGGCTTCAGGTTAGATTAGGTTTGAAGTTAGTTTGAGGGTGTAAGTTCAGGGCTACATTTAGTTTTCGGTTAACTGTTACAGTTGGAGTAAGCGTCAGGGTCAGGTTAGGGTGGGGTTAAGCATAAGTTGTCCGCCTAGGGTTAGGGTTAGGTCTATGATTTGATTTAGGCTTCAGGTTAGGTTAGGTGTGAACTTAGTTTGAGGGAGTCAGTTTAGGGCTACTGTTAGTTTTTGGTTCAGTGTTACGGTTGGACATAGCGTCAGGGTCTGGTTAGGGTTGTGGTTGAGTTTCAGGTGTCCGCCTAGGGTTAGGGTTAGGTCTATGGTTTGAGTTAGGCTTCAAATTAGGTTAGGTTTGAAGTTAGTTTGAGGGAGTAAGTTTAGGGCTACTGTTAGTTTTCGGGTAACTGTTACTGTTGGAGTTAGCGTCAGGGCCATGTTAGGGTTGGGGTTGAGTTTAAGGTGTCTGCCTAGGGTTAGGGTTAGGTCTACTGTTTGAGTTAGGCTTCAGGGTAGGTTAAGTTTGAACTTAGTTTGAGGGAGTAAGTTTAGGGCTACTGTTAGTTTTCGGTTCAGTGTTACGGTTGGAGTTAGCGTGAGGGTCCGGTTAGGGTTGGGGTTGAGCTTAAGGTGTCCTCCTAGGGTTAGGGTTAGGTCTATTGTTTGAGTTAGGCTTCAGGTTAGGTTAGGTTTGAACTTAGTTTGAGGGAGTAAGTTTAGGGCTACTGTTAGTTTTCGGTTCAGTGTTACGGTTGGAGATAGCGTCAGGTTCCGGTTAGGGTTGTGGTTGAGTTTCAGGTGTCCGCCTAGGGTTAGGGTTAGGTCTATGGTTTGAGTTAGGCTTCAAGTTAGGTTAGGTTTGAAGTTAGTTTGAGGGAGTAAGTTTAGGGCTACTGTTAGTTTTCGGGTAACTGTTACTGTTGGAGTTAGCGTCAGGGCCAGGTTAGGGTTGGGGTTGAGCTTAAGGTGTCCGCCTAGTGTTAGGGTTAGGTGTATGGTTTGATTTAGGCTTCAGGTTAGGTTAGGTTAGAAGTTAGTTTGAGGGAGTAAGTTTAGGGCTACTGTTAGGTTTCGGTTAACTGTTACAGTTGGAGTACGCGTCAGGGTCAGGTTAGGGTGGGGGTTAAGCATAAGGTGTCCGCCTAGGGTTAGGGTTAGGTCTATGATTTGATTTAGGCTTCAGGTTAGGTTAGGTTTGAACTAAGTTTGAGGGAGTCAGTTTAGGGCTACTGTTAGTTTTCGGTTAACTGTTACGGTTGGAGTAAGCGTCAGGGTCAGGTTAGGTTTGGGGTTGAGCTTAAGGTGTCCGCCTAGGGTTAGGGTTAGGTGTATGGTTTGATTTAGGCTTCAGGTTAGGTTAGGTTTGAACTTAGTTTGAGGGAGTAAGTTTAGGGCTACTGTTAGTTTTCGTTTAACTGTTACGGTTGGAGTAAGCGTCAGGGTCAGGTTAGGGTGGGGTTTAAGCATAAGGTGTCCGCCTAGGGTTAGGGTTAGGTCTATGGTTTCATTTAGGCTTCAGGTTAGGTTAGGATTGATCTTAGTTTGAGCGAGTAAGTTTAGGGCCACTGTTAGTTTTCGGTTCAGTGTTACGGTTGGATTTAGCCTCAGGGTCAGGTTAGGGTTGGGGTTAAGCTTAAGGTGTCCGCCTAGGGTTAGGGTTAGGTCTATTGTTTGAGTTAGGCTTCAGGTTAGATTGGGTTTGAACTTAGTTTGAGGGAGACAGTTTAGGGCTACTGTTAGTTTTCGTTTAACTGTTACGGTTGGAGATAGCGTCAGGGTCAGGTTAGGGTGGGGGTTAAGCATAAGGTGTCCGCCTAGGGTTAGGGTTAGGTCTGTGGTTTTAGTTAGGCTTCAGGTTAGGTTAGGTTTGAACTTAGTGTGAGGGAGTAAGTTTAGGGCTACTGTTAGTTTTTGGTTAACTGTTACGGTTGGAGTAATCGTCAGGGTCAGGTTAGGGTTGGGGTCAAGCTTAAGGTGTCCGCCTAGGGTTAGGGTTAGGTCTATTGTTTGAGTTAGGCTTCAGGTGAGGTTAGGTTTGAACTTAGTTTGAGGGAGTAAGTTTAGGGCTACTGTTAGTTTTCGGTACAGTGTTACGGTTGGAGTTAGCGTGAGGGTCAGGTTAGGGTTGGGGTTGAGCTTAAGGTGTCCTTCTAGGGTTAGGGTTAGGTCTGTGGTTTGAGTGAGGCTTCAGGTTAGGTTAGGTTTGAACTTAGTTTGAGGGAGTAAGTTTAGGGCTACTGTTAGTTTTCGGTTCAGTGTTACGGTTGGAGATAGCATCAGGGTCAGGTTAGGGTTGTGATTGAGCTTCAGGTGTCCGCCTAGGGTTAGGGTTAGGTCTATGGTTTGAGTTAGGGTCCAGGTTAGGGTAGGTTTGAACTTAGTTTTAGGGAGTAAGTTTAGGGCTACTGTTAGTTTTCGGTTCAGTGTTACGGTTGGAGATAGCGTCAGGGTCTGGTTAGGGTTGTGGTTGAGTTTCAGGTGTCCGCCTAGGGTTAGGGTTAGGTCTATGGTTTGAGTTAGGCTTCAAGTTAGGTTAGGTTTGAAGTTAGTTTGAGGGATTAAGTTTAGGGCTACTGTTAGTTTTCGGGTAACTGTTACTGTTGGAGTTAGCGTCAGGGCCAGGTTAGGGTTGGGGTTGAGCTTAAGGTGTCCGCCTAGGGTTAGGGTTAGGTCTATTGTTTGAGTTAGGCTTCATGTTAGGTTAGGTTTGAACTTATTTTGTGGGAGACAGTTTAGGGCTACTGTTAGTTTTCGTTTTACTGTTACGGTTGGAGTAAGCGTCAGGGTCAAGTTAGGGTGGGGTTTAAGCATAAGGTGTCCGCCTAGGGTTAGGGTTAGGTCTATGGTTTCATTTAGGCTTCAGGATAGGTTAGGATTGAACGTAGTTTGAGGGAGTAAGTTTAGGGCTACTGTTAGTTTTTGGTTCAATGTTACGTTTGGAGTTAGCGTGAGGGTCCGGTTAGGGTTGGGGTTGAGCTTAAGGTGTCCGCCTAGGGTTAGGGTTAGGTCTGTGGTTTGAGTGAGGCTTCAGGTTAGGTTAGGATTGAACTTAGTTTGAGGGAGTAAGTTTAGGACTACTCTTAGTTTTCGGATCAGTGATATGGTTGGAGTTAGCCTGGAGGTCAGGTTAGGGTTGGGGTTGAGCTTAAGGTTTCCCCCTAGGGTTAGGGTTAGGTGTATGGTTTAATTTAGGCTTCAGGTTAGGTTAGGTTTGAAGTTAGTTTGAGGGAGTAAGTTTAGGGCTACTGTTAGTTTTCGGTTCAGTGTTATGGTTGGAGTTAGCGTGAGGGCCAGGTTAGGGTTGGGGATAAGCTTAAGGTGTCCGCCTAGGGTTAGGGTTAGGTCTGTGGTTTGAGTTAGGCTTCAGGTTAGGTTAGGTTTGAACTTAGTTTGAGGGAATAAGTTTAGGGCTAGTGTTAGTTTTCGGTTCAGTGTTACGGTTGGAGATAGCGTCCGGGTCAGGTTTGGGTTGGGGTTGAGCTTAAGGTGTCCGCCTAGGGTTAGGTTTAGGTCTATGGTTTGAGTTAGGCTTCATGTTAGATTAGGTTTGAATTTAGTTTGAGGGTGTAAGTTCAGGGCTACTGTTAGTTTTCGGTTAATTGTTACAATTGGTGTAAGCGTCAGGGTCAGGTTAGGGTGGGGGTTAAGCATAAGTTGTCCGCCTAGGGTTAGGGTTAGGTCTATGATTTGATTTAGGCTTCAGATTAGGTTAGGTTTGAACTTAGTTTGAGGGAGTCAGTTTAGGGCTACTGTTAGTTTTCGGTTAACTGTTACGGTTGGAGTAAGCGTCAGGGTCAGGTTAGGTTTGGGGTTGAGCTTAAGTTGTCCGCCTAGGGTTAGGATTAGGTGTATGGTTTGATTTAGGCTTCAGGTTAGGTTAGGTTTGAAGTTAGTTTGAGGGAGTAAGTTTAGGGATACTGTTAGTTTTCGGTTAACTGTTACAGTTGGAGTTAGCGTCAGGGTCAGGTTAGGGTGGGGGTTAAGCATAAGGTGTCCGCCTAGGGTTAGCATTAGGTCTATGGTTTCATTTAGGCTTCAGGTTAGGTTAGGATTGAACTTAGTTTGAGGGAGTAATTTTAGGGCTACTGTTAGTTTTCAGCTCAGTGTTACGTTTGGAGTTAGCATGAGGGTCCGGTTAGGGTTGGGGTTGAGCTTAAGGTGTCCGCCTAGGGTTAGGGTTAGGTCTGTGGTTTGAGTTAGGCTTCAGGTTAGGTTAGGTTTGAACTTAGTTTGAGGGAGTAAGTTTAGGGCTACTGTTAGTTTTCGGTTCAGTGTTACTGTTGGAGATAGCGTCAGGGTCAGGTTAGGGTTGGGGTTGAGCTTCAGGTGTCCGCCTAGGGTTAGGGTTAGGTCTATGGTTTGAGATAGGCTTCAGGTTAGGTTAGGTTTTAACTTAGTTTTAGGGAGTAACTTTAGGGCTACTGTTAATTTTAGGATCAGTGTTACGGTTGGAGTTAGCGTGAGGGTCAGGTTAGGGTTGGGTTTGAGCTTCAGGTGTCCGCCTAGGGTTAGGGTTAGGTGTATGGTTTGATTTAGGCTTCAGGTTAGGTTAGGTTTGAACTTAGTTTGAGGGAGTAAGTTTAGGGCTACTGTTAGTTTTCGGGTAACTGTTACGGTTGGAGTTAGCGTCACGGCCAGGTTAGGGTTGGGGTTGAGCTTAAGGTGTCCGCCTAGGGTTAGGGTTAGTTGTATGGTTTGATTTAGGCTTCAGGTTAGGTTATGTTTGAACTTAGTTTGAGGGAGTAAGTTTAGGGCTACTGTTAGTTTTCGGTTAACTGTTACAGTTGGAGTAAGCGTCAGAGTCAGGTTAGGTTTGGGGGTGAAGTTAAGGTGTCCGCCTAGGGTTAGGGTTAGGTGGATGGTTTGATTAAGGCTTCAGGTTAGTTTAGGTGTGAACTTAGTTTGAGGGAGTAAGTTTAGGGCTATTGTTAGTTTTCGGTTCAGTATTATGGTTGGAGTTAGCGTCAGGGTCAGGTTAGGGTTGGGGTTAGATTGAGGTGTCTGCCTAGGGTTTGGGTTAGGTCCATGGTTTGATTGAGGCTCCAGGTTAGGTTACATTTGAACTTAGTTTGAGTGATTAAGTTTAGGGCTACTGTTAGTTGTTGGTTCAGTGTTACGGTTGGAGATAGCGTCATGGTCAGGTTAGGGTTGGGGTTGAGCTTCAGGTGTCCGCCTATTGTTAGGGTTAGGTCTATGATTTGAGTTAGGCTTCAGGTTATGTTAGGTTTGAACTTAGTTTGAGGGAGTAAGTTTAGGCCTATTGTATTTTTTGGTTCAGTTTTACGGTTGAATTTAGCCTCAGGGTCAGGTAAGGGTTGGGGTCAAGCTTAAGGTGTCCGCCTAGGGTTAGGGTTAGGTCTATTTTTTGAGTTAGGCTTCAGGTTAGGTTAGGTTTGAACTTAGTTTGAGTGAGTAAGTTTAGGGCTACTGTTAGTTTTCGTTTCAGTGTTACGGTTGGAGTTAGCGTGAGGGTCAGGTTAGGGTTGGGGTTGAGCTTAAGGTGTCCTCCTAGGGTTAGGGTTAGGTCTGTGGTTTGAGTTAGGCTTCAGGTTAGGTTAGGTTTGAACTTAGTTTGAGGGAGTAATTTTAGGGCTACTGTTAGTTTTCGGTTCAGTGTTACGGTTGGAGATAGCGTCAGGGTCAGGTTAGGGTTGGGGTTGAGCTTCAGGTGTCCGCCTAGAGTTAGGGTTAGGTCTATGGTTTGAGTTAGGCTTCAGTTTAGGTTAGGTTTGAACTTAGTTTTAGGGAGTAAGCTAAGGGCTACTGTTAATTTTCGGTTCAGTGTTACGGTTGGAGTTAGCGTGAGGGTCAGGTTAGTGTTGGGTTTGAACTTCAGTTGTCCGACTAGGGTTAGGGTTAGGTGTATGCTTTGATTTAGGCTTCAGGTTAGGTTAGGTTTGAACTTAGTTTGAGGCAGTAAGTTTAGGGCTACTGTTAGTTTTCGGGTAACTGTTACGGTTGGAGTTAGCGTCAGGGCCAGGTTAGGGTTGGGGTTGAGCTTAAGGTGTCCGTCTATGTTTAGGGTTAGGTGTATGGTTTGATTTTGGCTTCTGGTTAGGTTAGGTTTGAACTTAGTTTGAGGGAGTAAGTTTAGGGCTACTGTTAATTTTCGGGTAACTGTTAAGGTTGGAATTAGCGTCAGGGTCAGGTTAGGGTTGGGGTTGAGCTTAAGCTTTCCGCTTATGGTTAGGGTTAGGTGTTTGGTTTGATTCGGGCTTCAGGTTAGGTTAGGTTTGAAGTTAGTTTGAGGGAGTAAGTTTAGGGATACTGTTAGTTTTCGGTTAACTGTTACAGTTGGAGTTAGCGTCAGGGTCAGGTTAGGGTGGGGGTTAAGCATAAGGTGTCCGCCTAGGGTTAGCGTTAGGTCTATGGTTTCATTTAGGCTTCAGGTTAGGTTAGGATTGAACTTAGTTTGAGGGAGTAAGTTTAGGGCTACTGTTAGTTTTCGGTTCAGTGTTAAGTTTGGAGTTAGCATGAGGGTCTGGTTAGGGTTGGGGTTGAGCTTAAGGTGTCCGCCTAGGGTTAGGGTTAGGTCTGTGGTTTGAGTTAGGCTTCAGGTTAGGTTAGGTTTGAACTTAGTTTGAGGGAGTAAGTTTAGGGCTACTGTTAGTTTTCGGTTCAGTGTTACGGTTGGAGATAGCGTCAGGGTCAGGTTAGGGTTGGGGTTGAGCTTCAGGTGTCCGCCTAGGGTTAGGGTTAGGTCTATGGTTTGAGATAGGCTTCAGGTTAGGTTAGGTTTTAACTTAGTTTTAGGGAGTAAGTTTAGGGCTACTGTAAATTTTAGGATCAGTGTTATGGTTGGAGTAAGCGTGAGGGTCAGGTTAGGGTTGGGTTTGAGCTTCAGGTGTCCGCCTAGGGTTAGGGTTAGGTGTATGGTTTGATTTAGGTTTCTGGTTAGGTTAGGTTTGAACTTAGTTTGATGGAGTAAGTTTAGGGCTACTGTTAGTTTTCGTTTAACTGTTACGGTTGGAGTAAGTGTCAGGGTAAGGTTATGGTGGGGGTTAACCGTAAGGTGTCCGCCTAGGGTTAGGGTTAGGTCTATGGTTTCATTTAGGCTTCAGGTTAGTTTAGGACTGAACTTAGTTTGAGGGAGTAAGTTTAGGACTACTCTTAGTTTTCGGTTCAGTGATATGGTTGGAGTTAGCCTGGAGGTCAGGTTAGGGTTGGGGTTGAGCTTAAGGTGTCCGCCTAGGGTTAGGGTTAGGTCTGTGGTTTGAGTTAGGCTTCAGGTTAGGTTAGGTTTGAACTTAGTTTGAGGGAATAAGTTTAGGGCTACTGTTAGTTTTCGGTTCAGTGTTACGGTTGGAGATAGCGTCAGGGTCAGGTTAGGCTTGGGGTTGAGATTAAGGTGTCTGCCTAGGGTTAGGGTTAGGTCTATGGTTTGAGTTAGGCTTCAGGTTAGATTAGGTTTGAAGTTAGTTTGAGGGTGTAAGTTCAGGGCTACATTTAGTTTTCGGTTAACTGTTTCAGTTGGAGTAAGCGTCAGGGTCAGGTTAGGGTGGGGTTAAGCATAAGTTGTCCGCCTAGGGTTAGGGTTAGGTCTATGATTTGATTTAGGCTTCAGGTTAGGTTAGGTGTGAACTTAGTTTGAGGGAGTCAGTTTAGGGCTACTGTTAGTTTTTGGTTCAGTGTTACGGTTGGAGATAGCGTCAGGGTCTGGTTAGGGTTGTGGTTGAGTTTCAGGTGTCCGCCTAGGGTTAGGGTTAGGTCTATGGTTTGAGTTAGGCTTCAAATTAGGTTAGGTTTGAAGTTAGTTTGAGGGAGTAAGTTTAGGGCTACTGTTAGTTTTCGGGTAACTGTTACTGTTGGAGTTAGCGTCAGGGCCATGTTAGGGTTGGGGTTGAGTTTAAGGTGTCTGCCTAGGGTTAGGGTTAGGTCTACTGTTTGAGTTAGGCTTCAGGGTAGGTTAAGTTTGAACTTAGTTTGAGGGAGTAAGTTTAGGGCTACTGTTAGTTTTCGGTTCAGTGTTACGGTTGGAGTTAGCGTGAGGGTCCGGTTAGGGTTGGGGTTGAGCTTAAGGTGTCCTCCTAGGGTTAGGGTTAGGTCTATTGTTTGAGTTAGGCTTCAGGTTAGGTTAGGTTTGAACTTAGTTTGAGGGAGTAAGTTTAGGGCTACTGTTAGTTTTCGGTTCAGTGTTACGGTTGGAGATAGCGTCAGGTTCCGGTTAGGGTTGTGGTTGAGTTTCAGGTGTCCGCCTAGGGTTAGGGTTAGGTCTATGGTTTGAGTTAGGCTTCAAGTTAGGTTAGGTTTGAAGTTAGTTTGAGGGAGTAAGTTTAGGGCTACTGTTAGTTTTCGGGTAACTGTTACTGTTGGAGTTAGCGTCAGGGCCAGGTTAGGGTTGGGGTTGAGCTTAAGGTGTCCGCCTAGTGTTAGGGTTAGGTGTATGGTTTGATTTAGGCTTCAGGTTAGGTTAGGTTAGAAGTTAGTTTGAGGGAGTAAGTTTAGGGCTACTGTTAGGTTTCGGTTAACTGTTACAGTTGGAGTACGCGTCAGGGTCAGGTTAGGGTGGGGGTTAAGCATAAGGTGTCCGCCTAGGGTTAGGGTTAGGTCTATGATTTGATTTAGGCTTCAGGTTAGGTTAGGTTTGAACTAAGTTTGAGGGAGTCAGTTTAGGGCTACTGTTAGTTTTCGGTTAACTGTTACGGTTGGAGTAAGCGTCAGGGTCAGGTTAGGTTTGGGGTTGAGCTTAAGGTGTCCGCCTAGGGTTAGGGTTAGGTGTATGGTTTGATTTAGGCTTCAGGTTAGGTTAGGTTTGAACTTAGTTTGAGGGAGTAAGTTTAGGGCTACTGTTAGTTTTCGTTTAACTGTTACGGTTGGAGTAAGCGTCAGGGTCAGGTTAGGGTGGGGTTTAAGCATAAGGTGTCCGCCTAGGGTTAGGGTTAGGTCTATGGTTTCATTTAGGCTTCAGGTTAGGTTAGGATTGATCTTAGTTTGAGCGAGTAAGTATAGGGCCACTGTTAGTTTTCGGTTCAGTGTTACGGTTGGATTTAGCCTCAGGGTCAGGTTAGGGTTGGGGTTAAGCTTAAGGTGTCCGCCTAGGGTTAGGGTTAGGTCTATTGTTTGAGTTAGGCTTCAGGTTAGATTGGGTTTGAACTTAGTTTGAGGGAGACAGTTTAGGGCTACTGTTAGTTTTCGTTTAACTGTTACGGTTGGAGATAGCGTCAGGGTCAGGTTAGGGTGGGGGTTAAGCATAAGGTGTCCGCCTAGGGTTAGGGTTAGGTCTGTGGTTTTAGTTAGGCTTCAGGTTAGGTTAGGTTTGAACTTAGTGTGAGGGAGTAAGTTTAGGGCTACTGTTAGTTTTTGGTTAACTGTTACGGTTGGAGTAATCGTCAGGGTCAGGTTAGGGTTGGGGTCAAGCTTAAGGTGTCCGCCTAGGGTTAGGGTTAGGTCTATTGTTTGAGTTAGGCTTCAGGTGAGGTTAGGTTTGAACTTAGTTTGAGGGAGTAAGTTTAGGGCTACTGTTAGTTTTCGGTACAGTGTTACGGTTGGAGTTAGCGTGAGGGTCAGGTTAGGGTTGGGGTTGAGCTTAAGGTGTCCTTCTAGGGTTAGGGTTAGGTCTGTGGTTTGAGTGAGGCTTCAGGTTAGGTTAGGTTTGAACTTAGTTTGAGGGAGTAAGTTTAGGGCTACTGTTAGTTTTCGGTTCAGTGTTACGGTTGGAGATAGCATCAGGGTCAGGTTAGGGTTGTGATTGAGCTTCAGGTGTCCGCCTAGGGTTAGGGTTAGGTCTATGGTTTGAGTTAGGGTCCAGGTTAGGGTAGGTTTGAACTTAGTTTTAGGGAGTAAGTTTAGGGCTACTGTTAGTTTTCGGTTCAGTGTTACGGTTGGAGATAGCGTCAGGGTCTGGTTAGGGTTGTGGTTGAGTTTCAGGTGTCCGCCTAGGGTTAGGGTTAGGTCTATGGTTTGAGTTAGGCTTCAAGTTAGGTTAGGTTTGAAGTTAGTTTGAGGGATTAAGTTTAGGGCTACTGTTAGTTTTCGGGTAACTGTTACTGTTGGAGTTAGCGTCAGGGCCAGGTTAGGGTTGGGGTTGAGCTTAAGGTGTCCGCCTAGGGTTAGGGTTAGGTCTATTGTTTGAGTTAGGCTTCATGTTAGGTTAGGTTTGAACTTATTTTGTGGGAGACAGTTTAGGGCTACTGTTAGTTTTCGTTTTACTGTTACGGTTGGAGTAAGCGTCAGGGTCAAGTTAGGGTGGGGTTTAAGCATAAGGTGTCCGCCTAGGGTTAGGGTTAGGTCTATGGTTTCATTTAGGCTTCAGGATAGGTTAGGATTGAACGTAGTTTGAGGGAGTAAGTTTAGGGCTACTGTTAGTTTTTGGTTCAATGTTACGTTTGGAGTTAGCGTGAGGGTCCGGTTAGGGTTGGGGTTGAGCTTAAGGTGTCCGCCTAGGGTTAGGGTTAGGTCTGTGGTTTGAGTGAGGCTTCAGGTTAGGTTAGGATTGAACTTAGTTTGAGGGAGTAAGTTTAGGACTACTCTTAGTTTTCGGATCAGTGATATGGTTGGAGTTAGCCTGGAGGTTAGGTTAGGGTTGGGGTTGAGCTTAAGGTTTCCCCCTAGGGTTAGGGTTAGGTGTATGGTTTAATTTAGGCTTCAGGTTAGGTTAGGTTTGAAGTTAGTTTGAGGGAGTAAGTTTAGGGCTACTGTTAGTTTTCGGTTCAGTGTTATGGTTGGAGTTAGCGTGAGGGCCAGGTTAGGGTTGGGGATAAGCTTAAGGTGTCCGCCTAGGGTTAGGGTTAGGTCTGTGGTTTGAGTTAGGCTTCAGGTTAGGTTAGGTTTGAACTTAGTTTGAGGGAATAAGTTTAGGGCTAGTGTTAGTTTTCGGTTCAGTGTTACGGTTGGAGATAGCGTCCGGGTCAGGTTTGGGTTGGGGTTGAGCTTAAGGTGTCCGCCTAGGGTTAGGTTTAGGTCTATGGTTTGAGTTAGGCTTCATGTTAGATTAGGTTTGAATTTAGTTTGAGGGTGTAAGTTCAGGGCTACTGTTAGTTTTCGGTTAATTGTTACAATTGGTGTAAGCGTCAGGGTCAGGTTAGGGTGGGGGTTAAGCATAAGTTGTCCGCCTAGGGTTAGGGTTAGGTCTATGATTTGATTTAGGCTTCAGATTAGGTTAGGTTTGAACTTAGTTTGAGGGAGTCAGTTTAGGGCTACTGTTAGTTTTCGGTTAACTGTTACGGTTGGAGTAAGCGTCAGGGTCAGGTTAGGTTTGGGGTTGAGCTTAAGTTGTCCGCCTAGGGTTAGGATTAGGTGTATGGTTTGATTTAGGCTTCAGGTTAGGTTAGGTTTGAAGTTAGTTTGAGGGAGTAAGTTTAGGGATACTGTTAGTTTTCGGTTAACTGTTACAGTTGGAGTTAGCGTCAGGGTCAGGTTAGGGTGGGGGTTAAGCATAAGGTGTCCGCCTAGGGTTAGCATTAGGTCTATGGTTTCATTTAGGCTTCAGGTTAGGGTAGGATTGAACTTAGTTTGAGGGAGTAATTTTAGGGCTACTGTTAGTTTTCAGTTCAGTGTTACGTTTGGAGTTAGCATGAGGGTCCGGTTAGGGTTGGGGTTGAGCTTAAGGTGTCCGCCTAGGGTTAGGGTTAGGTCTGTGGTTTGAGTTAGGCTTCAGGTTAGGTTAGGTTTGAACTTAGTTTGAGGGAGTAAGTTTAGGGCTACTGTTAGTTTTCGGTTCAGTGTTACTGTTGGAGATAGCGTCAGGGTCAGGTTAGGGTTGGGGTTGAGCTTCAGGTGTCCGCCTAGGGTTAGGGTTAGGTCTATGGTTTGAGATAGGCTTCAGGTTAGGTTAGGTTTTAACTTAGTTTTAGGGAGTAACTTTAGGGCTACTGTTAATTTTAGGATCAGTGTTACGGTTGGAGTTAGCGTGAGGGTCAGGTTAGGGTTGGGTTTGAGCTTCAGGTGTCCGCCTAGGGTTAGGGTTAGGTGTATGGTTTGATTTAGGCTTCAGGTTAGGTTAGGTTTGAACTTAGTTTGAGGGAGTAAGTTTAGGGCTACTGTTAGTTTTCGGGTAACTGTTACGGTTGGAGTTAGCGTCACGGCCAGGTTAGGGTTGGGGTTGAGCTTAAGGTGTCCGCCTAGGGTTAGGGTTAGTTGTATGGTTTGATTTAGGCTTCAGGTTAGGTTATGTTTGAACTTAGTTTGAGGGAGTAAGTTTAGGGCTACTGTTAGTTTTCGGTTAACTGTTACAGTTGGAGTAAGCGTCAGAGTCAGGTTAGGTTTGGGGGTGAAGTTAAGGTGTCCGCCTAGGGTTAGGGTTAGGTGGATGGTTTGATTAAGGCTTCAGGTTAGTTTAGGTGTGAACTTAGTTTGAGGGAGTAAGTTTAGGGCTATTGTTAGTTTTCGGTTCAGTATTATGGTTGGAGTTAGCGTCAGGGTCAGGTTAGGGTTGGGGTTAGATTGAGGTGTCTGCCTAGGGTTTGGGTTAGGTCCATGGTTTGATTGAGGCTCCAGGTTAGGTTACATTTGAACTTAGTTTGAGTGATTAAGTTTAGGGCTACTGTTAGTTGTTGGTTCAGTGTTACGGTTGGAGATAGCGTCATGGTCAGGTTAGGGTTGGGGTTGAGCTTCAGGTGTCCGCCTATTGTTAGGGTTAGGTCTATGATTTGAGTTAGGCTTCAGGTTATGTTAGGTTTGAACTTAGTTTGAGGGAGTAAGTTTAGGCCTATTGTATTTTTTGGTTCAGTTTTACGGTTGAATTTAGCCTCAGGGTCAGGTAAGGGTTGGGGTCAAGCTTAAGGTGTCCGCCTAGGGTTAGGGTTAGGTCTATTTTTTGAGTTAGGCTTCAGGTTAGGTTAGGTTTGAACTTAGTTTGAGTGAGTAAGTTTAGGGCTACTGTTAGTTTTCGTTTCAGTGTTACGGTTGGAGTTAGCGTGAGGGTCAGGTTAGGGTTGGGGTTGAGCTTAAGGTGTCCTCCTAGGGTTAGGGTTAGGTCTGTGGTTTGAGTTAGGCTTCAGGTTAGGTTAGGTTTGAACTTAGTTTGAGGGAGTAATTTTAGGGCTACTGTTAGTTTTCGGTTCAGTGTTACGGTTGGAGATAGCGTCAGGGTCAGGTTAGGGTTGGGGTTGAGCTTCAGGTGTCCGCCTAGAGTTAGGGTTAGGTCTATGGTTTGAGTTAGGCTTCAGTTTAGGTTAGGTTTGAACTTAGTTTTAGGGAGTAAGCTAAGGGCTACTGTTAATTTTCGGTTCAGTGTTACGGTTGGAGTTAGCGTGAGGGTCAGGTTAGTGTTGGGTTTGAACTTCAGTTGTCCGACTAGGGTTAGGGTTAGGTGTATGCTTTGATTTAGGCTTCAGGTTAGGTTAGGTTTGAACTTAGTTTGAGGCAGTAAGTTTAGGGCTACTGTTAGTTTTCGGGTAACTGTTACGGTTGGAGTTAGCGTCAGGGCCAGGTTAGGGTTGGGGTTGAGCTTAAGGTGTCCGTCTATGTTTAGGGTTAGGTGTATGGTTTGATTTTGGCTTCTGGTTAGGTTAGGTTTGAACTTAGTTTGAGGGAGTAAGTTTAGGGCTACTGTTAATTTTCGGGTAACTGTTAAGGTTGGAATTAGCGTCAGGGTCAGGTTAGGGTTGGGGTTGAGCTTAAGCTTTCCGCTTATGGTTAGGGTTAGGTGTTTGGTTTGATTCGGGCTTCAGGTTAGGTTAGGTTTGAAGTTAGTTTGAGGGAGTAAGTTTAGGGATACTGTTAGTTTTCGGTTAACTGTTACAGTTGGAGTTAGCGTCAGGGTCAGGTTAGGGTGGGGGTTAAGCATAAGGTGTCCGCCTAGGGTTAGCGTTAGGTCTATGGTTTCATTTAGGCTTCAGGTTAGGTTAGGATTGAACTTAGTTTGAGGGAGTAAGTTTAGGGCTACTGTTAGTTTTCGGTTCAGTGTTAAGTTTGGAGTTAGCATGAGGGTCTGGTTAGGGTTGGGGTTGAGCTTAAGGTGTCCGCCTAGGGTTAGGGTTAGGTCTGTGGTTTGAGTTAGGCTTCAGGTTAGGTTAGGTTTGAACTTAGTTTGAGGGAGTAAGTTTAGGGCTACTGTTAGTTTTCGGTTCAGTGTTACGGTTGGAGATAGCGTCAGGGTCAGGTTAGGGTTGGGGTTGAGCTTCAGGTGTCCGCCTAGGGTTAGGGTTAGGTCTATGGTTTGAGATAGGCTTCAGGTTAGGTTAGGTTTTAACTTAGTTTTAGGGAGTAAGTTTAGGGCTACTGTAAATTTTAGGATCAGTGTTATGGTTGGAGTAAGCGTGAGGGTCAGGTTAGGGTTGGGTTTGAGCTTCAGGTGTCCGCCTAGGGTTAGGGTTAGGTGTATGGTTTGATTTAGGTTTCTGGTTAGGTTAGGTTTGAACTTAGTTTGATGGAGTAAGTTTAGGGCTACTGTTAGTTTTCGTTTAACTGTTACGGTTGGAGTAAGTGTCAGGGTAAGGTTATGGTGGGGGTTAACCGTAAGGTGTCCGCCTAGGGTTAGGGTTAGGTCTATGGTTTCATTTAGGCTTCAGGTTAGTTTAGGACTGAACTTAGTTTGAGGGAGTAAGTTTAGGACTACTCTTAGTTTTCGGTTCAGTGATATGGTTGGAGTTAGCCTGGAGGTCAGGTTAGGGTTGGGGTTGAGCTTAAGGTGTCCGCCTAGGGTTAGGGTTAGGTCTGTGGTTTGAGTTAGGCTTCAGGTTAGGTTAGGTTTGAACTTAGTTTGAGGGAATAAGTTTAGGGCTACTGTTAGTTTTCGGTTCAGTGTTACGGTTGGAGATAGCGTCAGGGTCAGGTTAGGCTTGGGGTTGAGATTAAGGTGTCTGCCTAGGGTTAGGGTTAGGTCTATGGTTTGAGTTAGGCTTCAGGTTAGATTAGGTTTGAAGTTAGTTTGAGGGTGTAAGTTCAGGGCTACATTTAGTTTTCGGTTAACTGTAACAGTTGGAGTAAGCGTCAGGGTCAGGTTAGGGTGGGGTTAAGCATAAGTTGTCCGCCTAGGGTTAGGGTTAGGTCTATGATTTGATTTAGGCTTCAGGTTAGGTTAGGTGTGAACTTAGTTTGAGGGAGTCAGTTTAGGGCTACTGTTAGTTTTTGGTTCAGTGTTACGGTTGGAGATAGCGTCAGGGTCTGGTTAGGGTTGTGGTTGAGTTTCAGGTGTCCGCCTAGGGTTAGGGTTAGGTCTATGGTTTGAGTTAGGCTTCAAATTAGGTTAGGTTTGAAGTTAGTTTGAGGGAGTAAGTTTAGGGCTACTGTTAGTTTTCGTGTAACTGTTACTGTTGGAGTTAGCGTCAGGGCCAGGTTAGGGTTGGGGTTGAGCTTAAGGTGTCCGCCTAGTGTTAGGGTTAGGTGTATGGTTTGATTTAGGCTTCAGGTTAGGTTAGTTTAGAAGTTAGTTTGAGGGAGTAAGTTTAGGGCTACTGTTAGGTTTCGGTTAACTGTTACAGTTGGAGTACGCGTCAGGGTCAGGTTAGGGTGGGGGTTACGCATAAGGTGTCCGCCTAGGGTTAGGGTTAGGTCTATGATTTGATTTAGGCTTCAGGTTAGGTTAGGTTTGAACTTAGTTTGAGGGAGTCAGTTTAGGGCTACTGTTAGTTTTCGGTTAACTGTTACGGTTGGAGTAAGCGTCAGGGTCAGGTTAGGTTTGGGGTTGAGCTTAAGGTGTCCGCCTAGGGTTAGGGTTAGGTGTATGGTTTGATTTAGGCTTCAGGTTAGGTTAGGTTTGAACTTAGTTTGAGGGAGTAAGTTTAGGGCTACTGTTAGTTTTCGTTTAACTGTTACGGTTGGAGTAAGCGTCAGGGTCAGGTTAGGGTGGGGTTTAAGCATAAGGTGTCCGCCTAGGGTTAGGGTTAGGTCTATGGTTTCATTTAGGCTTCAGGTTAGGTTAGGATTGATCTTAGTTTGAGCGAGTAAGTTTAGGGCCACTGTTAGTTTTCGGTTCAGTGTTACGGTTGGATTTAGCCTCAGGGTCAGGTTAGGGTTGGGGTTAAGCTTAAGGTGTCCGCCTAGGGTTAGGGTTAGGTCTATTGTTTGAGTTAGGCTTCAGGTTAGATTGGGTTTGAACTTAGTTTGAGGGAGACAGTTTAGGGCTACTGTTAGTTTTCGTTTAACTGTTACGGTTGGAGATAGCGTCAGGGTCAGGTTAGGGTGGGGGTTAAGCATAAGGTGTCCGCCTAGGGTTAGGGTTAGGTCTGTGGTTTTAGTTAGGCTTCAGGTTAGGTTAGGTTTGAACTTAGTGTGAGGGAGTAAGTTTACGGCTACTGTTAGTTTTCGGTTAACTGTTACGGTTGGAGTAATCGTCAGGGTCAGGTTAGGGTTGGGGTCAAGCTTAAGGTGTCCGCCTAGGGTTAGGGTTAGGTCTATTGTTAGAGTTAGGCTTCAGGTGAGGTTAGGTTTGAACTTATTTTGTGGGAGACAGTTTAGGGCTACTGTTAGTTTTCGTTTTAGTGTTACGGTTGGAGTAAGCGTCAGGGTCAAGTTAGGGTGGGGTTTAAGCATAAGGTGTCCGCCTAGGGTTAGGGTTAGGTCTATGGTTTCATTTAGGCTTCAGGTTAGGTTAGGATTGAAAGTAGTTTGAGGGAGTAAGTTTAGGGCTACTGTTAGTTTTTGGTTCAATGTTACGTTTGGAGTTAGCGTGAGGGTCCGGTTAGGGTTGGGGTTGATCTTAAGGTGTCCGCCTAGGGTTTGGGTTAGGTCTGTGGTTTGAGTTAGGCTTCAGGTTAGGTTAGGTTTGAACTTAGTTTGAGGGAGTAAGTTTAGGGCTACTGTTAGTTTTCGGTTCAGTGTTACGGTTGGAGTTAGCTTGAGGGGCAGGTTAGGGTTGTGGTTGAGTTTCAGGTGTCCGCCTGGTTAGGGTTAGGGCTATGGTTTGAGTTAGGCTTCATGTTAGATTACGTTTGAATTTAGTTTGAGGGTGTAAGTTCAGGGCTACTGTTAGTTTTCGGTTAATTGTTACAATTGGTGTAAGCGTCAGGGTCAGGTTAGGGTGGGGGTTAAGCATAAGTTGTCCGCCTAGGGTTAGGGTTAGGTCTATGATTTGATTTAGGCTTCAGATTAGGTTAGGTTTGAACTTAGTTTGAGGGAGTCAGTTTAGGGCTACTGTTAGTTTTCGGTTAACTGTTACGGTTGGAGTAAGCGTCAGGGTCAGGTTAGGTTTGGGGTTGAGCTTAAGTTGTCAGCCTAGGGTTAGGATTAGGTGTATGGTTTGATTTAGGCTTCAGGTTAGGTTAGGTTTGAACTTAGTTTGAGGGAGTAAGTTTAGGGCTACTGTTAGTTTTTGGTTCAGTGTTACATTTGGAGTTAGCGTGAGTGTTTGGTTATGGTTGGGGTTGAGCTTAAGGTGTCCGCCTAGGGTTAGGGTCAGGTCTGTGGTTTGAGTTAGGCATCAGGTTAGGTTAGGTTTGAACTTAGTTTGAGGGAGTAAGTTTAGGGCTACTGTTAGTTTTCGGTTCAGTGTTACGGTTGGAGATAGCGTCAGGGTCAAGTTAGGCTTGGGGTTGAGATTAAGGTGTCTGCCTAGGGTTAGGGTTAGGTCTATGGTTTGAGTTAGGCTTCAGGTTAGATTAGGTTTGAAGTTAGTTTGAGGGTGTAAGTTCAGGGCTACATTTAGTTTTCGGTTAACTGTTACAGTTGGAGTAAGCGTCAGGATCAGGTTAGGGTGGGGTTAAGCATAAGTTGTCCGCCTAGGGTTAGGGTTAGGTCTATGATTTGATTTAGGCTTCAGGTTAGGTTAGGTTTGAACTTAGTTTGAGGGAGTCAGTTTAGGGCTACTGTTAGTTTTCGGTTAACTGTTAAGGTTGGAGTAAGCGTCATGGTCAGGTTAGGTTTGGGGTTGAGCTTAAGGTGTCCGCCTAGGGTTAGGGTTAGGTGTATGGTTTGATTTAGGCTTCAGGTTAGGTTAGGTTTGAACTTAGTTTGAGGGAGTAAGTTTAGGGCTACTGTTAGTTTTCGTTTAACTGTTACGGTTGGAGTAAGCGTCAGGGTCATGTTAGGGTGGGGGTTAAGCATAAGGTGTCCGCCTAGGGTTAGGGTTAGGTCTATGGTTTTATTTAGGCTTCAGGTTAGGTTAGGATTGAACTTAGTTTGAGGGAGTAAGTTTAGGACTACTCTTAGTTTTCGGATCAGTGATATGGTTGGAGTTAGCCTGGAGGTCAGGTTAGGGTTGGGGTTGAGCTTAAGGTTTCCCCCTAGGGTTAGGGTTAGGTGTATGGTTTAATTTAGGCTTCAGGTTAGGTTAGGTTTGAAGTTAGTTTGAGGGAGTAAGTTTAGGGCTACTGTTAGTTTTCGGTTCAGTGTTATGGTTGGAGTTAGCGTGAGGGCCAGGTTAGGGTTGGGGATAAGCTTAAGGTGTCCGCCTAGGGTTAGGGTTAGGTCTGTGGTTTGAGTTAGGCTTCAGGTTAGGTTAGGTTTGAACTTAGTTTGAGGGAATAAGTTTAGGGCTAGTGTTAGTTTTCGGTTCAGTGTTACGGTTGGAGATAGCGTCCGGGTCAGGTTTGGGATGGGGTTGAGCTTAAGGTGTCCGCCTAGGGTTAGGGTTAGGTCTATGGTTTGAGTTAGGCTTCATGTTAGATTAGGTTTGAATTTAGTTTGAGGGTGTAAGTTCAGGGCTACTGTTAGTTTTCGGTTAATTGTTACAATTGGTGTAAGCGTCAGGGTCAGGTTAGGTTGGGGGTTAAGCATAAGTTGTCCGCCTAGGGTTAGGGTTAGGTCTATGATTTGATTTAGGCTTCAGATTAGGTTAGGTTTGAACTTAGTTTGAGGGAGTCAGTTTAGGGCTACTGTTAGTTTTCGGTTAACTGTTACGGTTGGAGTAAGCGTCAGGGTCAGGTTAGGTTTGGGGTTGAGCTTAAGTTGTCAGCCTAGGGTTAGGATTAGGTGTATGGTTTGATTTAGGCTTCAGGTTAGGTTAGGTTTGAACTTAGTTTGAGGGAGTAAGTTTAGGGCTACTGTTAGTTTTTGGTTCAGTGTTACATTTGGAGTTAGCGTGAGTGTTTGGTTATGGTTGGGGTTGAGCTTAAGGTGTCCACCTAGGGTTAGGGTTAGGTCTGTGGTTTGAGATAGGGTTCAGGTTAGGTTAGGTTTGAACTTAGTTTGATGGAGTAAGTTTAGGGCTACTGTTAGTTTTCGTTTAACTGTTACGGTTGGAGTAAGTGTCAGGGTCAGGTTATGGTGGGGGTTAACCGTAAGGTGTCCGCCTAGGGTTAGGGTTAGGTCTATGGTTTCATTTAGGCTTCAGGTTAGGTTAGGATTGAACTTAGTTTGAGGGAGTAAGTTTAGGACTACTCTTAATTTTCGGTTCAGTGATATGGTTGGAGTTAGCCTGGAGGTCAGGTTAGGGTTGGGGTTGAGCTTAAGGTGTCCGCCTAGGGTTAGGGTTAGGTCTGTGGTTTGAGTAAGGCTTCAGGTTAGGTTAGGTTTGAACTTAGTTTGAGGGAATAAGTTTAGGGCTACTGTTAGTTTTCGGTTCAGTGTTACGGTTGGAGATAGCGTCAGGGTCCGGTTAGGCTTGGGGTTGAGTTTCAGGTGTCCGCCTAGGGTTAGGGTTAGGTCTATGGTTTGAGTTAGGCTTCAAGTTAGGTTAGGTTTGAAGTTAGTTTGAGGGAGTAAGTTTAGGGCTACTGTTAGTTTTCGGGTAACTGTTACTGTTGGAGTTAGCGTCAGGGCCAGGTTAGGGTTGGGGTTGAGCTTAAGGTGTCCGCCTAGTGTTAGGGTTAGGTGTATGGTTTGATTTAGGCTTCAGGTTAGGTTAGGTTAGAAGTTAGTTTGAGGGAGTAAGTTTAGGGCTACTGTTAGGTTTCGGTTAACTGTTACAGTTGGAGTACGCGTCAGGGTCAGGTTAGGGTGGGGGTTAAGCATAAGGTGTCCGCCTAGGGTTAGGGTTAGGTCTATGATTTGATTTAGGCTTCAGGTTAGGTTAGGTTTGAACTTAGTTTGAGGGAGTCAGTTTAGGGCTACTGTTAGTTTTCGGTTAACTGTTACGGTTGGAGTAAGCGTCAGGGTCAGGTTAGGTTTGGGGTTGAGCTTAAGGTGTCCGCCTAGGGTTAGGGTTAGGTGTATGGTTTGATTTAGGCTTCAGGTTAGGTTAGGTTTGAACTTAGTTTGAGGGAGTAAGTTTAGGGCTACTGTTAGTTTTCGTTTAACTGTTACGGTTGGAGTAAGCGTCAGGGTCAGGTTAGGGTGGGGTTTAAGCATAAGGTGTCCGCCTAGGGTTAGGGTTAGGTCTATGGTTTCATTTAGGCTTCAGGTTAGGTTAGGATTGATCTTAGTTTGAGCGAGTAAGTTTAGGGCCACTGTTAGTTTTCGGTTCAGTGTTACGGTTGGATTTAGCCTCAGGGTCAGGTTAGGGTTGGGGTTAAGCTTAAGGTGTCCGCCTAGGGTTAGGGTTAGGTCTATTGTTTGAGTTAGGCTTCAGGTTAGATTGGGTTTGAACTTAGTTTGAGGGAGACAGTTTAGGGCTACTGTTAGTTTTCGTTTAACTGTTACGGTTGGAGATAGCGTCAGGGTCAGGTTAGGGTGGGGGTTAAGCATAAGGTGTCCGCCTAGGGTTAGGGTTAGGTCTGTGGTTTTAGTTAGGCTTCAGGTTAGGTTAGGTTTGAACTTAGTGTGAGGGAGTAAGTTTAGGGCTACTGTTAGTTTTCGGTTAACTGTTACGGTTGGAGTAATCGTCAGGGTCAGGTTAGGGTTGGGGTCAAGCTTAAGGTGTCCGCCTAGGGTTAGGGTTAGGTCTATTGTTTGAGTTAGGCTTCAGGTGAGGTTAGGTTTGAACTTGGTTTGAGGGAGTAAGTTTAGGGCTACTGTTAGTTTTCGGTACAGTGTTACGGTTGGAGTTAGCGTGAGGGTCAGTTTAGGGTTGGGGTTGAGCTTAAGGTGTCCTTCTAGGGTTAGGGTTAGGTCTGTGGTTTGAGTGAGGCTTCAGGTTAGGTTAGGTTTGAACTTAGTTTGAGGGAGTAAGTTTAGGGCTACTGTTAGTTTTCGGTTCAGTGTTACGGTTGGAGATAGCATCAGGGTCAGGTTAGGGTTGTGATTGAGCTTCAGGTGTCCGCCTAGGGTTAGGGTTAGGTCTGTGGTTTGAGTTAGGGTCCAGGTTAGGGTAGGTTTGAACTTAGTTTGAGGGAGTAAGTTTAGGGCTACTGTTAGTTTTCGGTTCAGTGTTACGGTTGGAGATAGCGTCAGGGTCTGGTTAGGGTTGTGGTTGAGTTTCAGGTGTCCGCCTAGGGTTAGTGTTAGGTATATGGTTTGAGTTAGGCTTCAAGTTAGGTAAGGTTTGAAGTTAGTTTGAGGGAGTAAGTTTAGGGCTACTGTTAGTTTTCGGGTAACTGTTACTGTTGGAGTTAGCGTCAGGGCCAGGTTAGGGTTGGGGTTGAGCTTAAGGTGTCCGCCTAGGGTTAGGGTTAGGTCTATTGTTTGAGTTAGGCTTCAGGTTAGGTTAGGTTTGAACTTAGTTTGTGGGAGACAGTTTAGGGCTACTGTTAGTTTTCGTTTTACTGTTACGGTTGGAGTAAGCGTCAGGGTCAAGTTAGGGTGGGGTTTAAGCATAAGGTGTCCGCCTAGGGTTAGGGTTAGGTCTATGGTTTCATTTAGGCTTCAGGTTAGGTTAGGATTGAACGTAGCTTGAGGGAGTAAGTTTAGGGCTACTGTTAGTTTTCGGTTCAGTGTTACGGTTGGAGTTAGCGTGAGGGGCAGGTTAGGGTTGTGGTTGAGTTTCAGGTGTCCGCCTAGGGTTAGGGTTAGGGCTATGGTTTGAGTTAGGCTTCAAGTTAGGTTAGGTTTGAAGTTAGTTTGAGGGAGTAAGTTTAGGGCTACTGTTAGTTTTCGGCTAATTGTTACTGTTGGAGTTAGCGTCAGGGCCAGGTTAGGGTTGGGGTTGAGCTTAAGGTGTCCGCCTAGGGTTAGGGTTAGGTGTATGGTTTGATTTAGGCTTCAGGTTAGGTTAGGTTTGAAGTTAGTTTGAGGGAGTAAGTTTACGGCTATTGTTAGTTTTCGGTTAACTGTTACAGTTGGAGTAAGCATCAGGGTCAGGTTAGGGTGGGGGTTAAGCATAAGGTGTCCTCCTAGGGTTAGGGTTAGGTCTATGATTTGATTTAGGCTTCAGGTTAGGTTAGGTTTGAACTTAGTTTGAGGGAGTCAGTTTAGGGCTACTGTTAGTTTTCGGTTAACTGTTAAGGTTGGAGTAAGCGTCAGGGTCAGGTTATGTTTGGGGTTGAGCTTAAGGTGTCCGCCTAGGGTTAGGGTTAGGTGTATGGTTTGATTTAGGCTTCAGGTTAGGTTAGGTTTGAACTTAGTTTGAGGGAGTAAGTTTAGGGCTACTGTTAGTTTTCGTTTAACTGTTACGGTTGGAGTAATCATCAGGGTCATGTTAGGGTGGGGGTTAAGCATAAGGTGTATGCCTAGGGTTAGGGTTAGGTCTATGGTTTTATTTAGGCTTCAGGTTAGGTTAGGATTGAACTTAGTTTGAGGGAGTAAGTTTAGGACTACTCTTAGTTTTCGGATCAGTGATATGGTTGGAGTTAGCCTGGAGGTCAGGTTAGGGTTGGGGTTGAGCTTAAGGTTTCCCCCTAGGGTTAGGTTTAGGTGTATGGTTTAATTTAGGCTTCAGGTTAGGTTAGGTTTGAAGTTAGTTTGAGGGAGTAAGTTTAGGGCTACTGTTAGTTTTCGGTTCAGTGTTATGGTTGGAGTTAGCGTGAGGGCCAGGTTAGGGTTGGGGATAAGCTTAAGGTGTCCGCCTAGGGTTAGGGTTAGGTCTGTGGTTTGAGTTAGGCTTCAGGTTAGGTTAGGTTTGAACTTAGTTTGAGGGAGTCAGTTTAGGGCTACTGTTAGTTTTCGGTTAACTGTTACGGTTGGAGTAAGCGTCAGGGTCAGGTTAGGTTTGGGGTTGAGCTTAAGTTGTCCGCCTAGGGTTAGGATTAGGTGTATGGTTTGATTTAGGCTTCAGGTTAGGTTAGGTTTGAACTTAGTTTGAGGGAGTAAGTTTAGGGCTACTGTTAGTTTTTGGTTCAGTGTTACATTTGGAGTTAGCGTGAGTGTTTGGTTATGGTTGGGGTTGAGCTTAAGGTGTCCACCTAGGGTTAGGGTTAGGTCTGTGGTTTGAGATAGGGTTCAGGTTAGGTTAGGTTTGAACTTAGTTTGAGGGAGTAAGTTTAGGGCTACTGTTAGTTTTCGGTTCAGTGTTACGGTTGGAGATAGCGTCAGGGTCAGGTTAGGGTTGTGGTTGAGCTTCAGGTGTCCGCCTAGGGTTAGGGTTAGGTCTATGGTTTGAATTAGGCTTCAGGTTAGGTTAGGTTTGAACTTAGTTTGAGGGAGTAAGTTTAGGGCTACTGTTACTTTTCGGTTCAGTGTTACGGTTGGAGATAGCGTCAGGGTCAGGTTAGGGTTGTGGTTGAGCTTCAGGTGTCCGCCTAGGGTTAGGGTTAGGTCTATGGTTTGAATTAGGCTTCAGGTTAGGTTAGGTTTGAACTTAGTTTGAGGGAGTAAGTTTAGGGCTACTGTTAGTTTTCAGTTCAGTGTTATGGTTGGAGTTAGCGTGAGGGTCAGGTTAGGGTTGGGGTTGAGCTTAAGGTGTCCGCCTAGGGTTAGGGTTAGGTGTATGGTTTGATTTTGGCTTCTGGTTAGGTTAGGTTTGAACTTAGTTTGAGGGAGTAAGTTTAGGGCTACTGTTAATTTTCGGGTAACTGTTATGGTTGGAGTTAGCGTCAGGGTCAGGTTAGGGTTGGGGTTGAGCTTAAGGTGTCCGCTTAGGGTTAGGGTTAGGTGTTTGGTTTGATTTGGGCTTCAGGTTAGGTTAGGTTTGAAGTTAGTTTGAGGGAGTAAGTTTAGGGATACTGTTAGTTTTCGGTTAACTGTTACAGTTGGAGTTAGCGTCAGGGTCAGGTTAGGGTGGGGGTTAAGCATAAGGTGTCCGCCTAGGGTTAGCATTAGGTCTATGGTTTCTTTTAGGCTTCAGGTTAGGTTAGGATTGAACGTAGTTTGAGGGAGTAATTTTAGGGCTACTGTTAGTTTTCGGTTCAGTGTTACTTTTGGAGTTAGCATGAGGGTCCGGTTCGGGTTGGGGTTGAGCTTAATGTGTCCGCCTAGGGTTAGGGTTAGGTCTGTGGTTTGAGTTAGGCTTCAGGTTACGTTAGGTTTGAACTTAGTTTGAGGGAGTAAGTTTAGGGCTACTGTTAGTTTTCGGTTCAGTGTTACGGTTGGAGATAGCGTCAGGGTCAGGTTAGGGTTGGGGTTGAGCTTCAGGTGTCCGCCTAGGGTTAGGGTTAGGTCTATGGTTTGAGATAGGCTTCAGGTTAGGTTAGGTTTTAACTTAGTTTTAGGGAGTAACTTTAGGGCTACTGTTACTTTTAGGATCAGTGTTACGGTTGGAGTTAGCGTGAGGGTCAGGTTAGGGTTGGGTTTGAGCTTCAGGTGTCCGCCTAGGGTTAGGGTTAGGTGTATGGTTTGATTTAGGCTTCAGGTTAGGTTAGGTTTGAACTTAGTTTGAGGGAGTAAGTTTAGGGCTACTGTTAGTTTTCGGGTAACTGTTACGGTTGGAGTTAGCGTCACGGCCAGGTTAGGGTTGGGGTTGAGCTTAAGGTGTCCGCCTAGGGTTAGGGTTAGTTGTATGGTTTGATTTAGGCTTCAGGTTAGGTTATCTTTGAACTTAGTTTGAGGGAGTAAGTTTAGGGCTACTGTTAGTTTTCGGTTAACTGTTACAGTTGGAGTAAGCGTCAGGGTCAGGTTAGGTTTGGGGTTGAAGTTAAGGTGTCCGCCTAGGGTTAGGGTTAGGTGGATGGTTTGATTAAGGCTTCAGGTTAGTTTAGGTGTGAACTTAGTTTGAGGGAGTAAGTTTGGGCTATTGTTAGTTTTCGGTTCAGTATTATGGTTGGAGTTAGCGTCAGGGTCTGGTTAGGGTTGGGGTTAGATTGAGGTGTCTGCCTAGGGTTTGGGTTAGGTCCATGGTTTGATTGAGGCTCCAGGTTAGGTTACATTTGAACTTAGATTGAGTGAGTAAGTTTAGGGCTACTGTTAGTTTTTGGTTCAGTGTTACGGTTGGAGATAGCGTCATGGTCAGGTTAGGGTTGGGGTTGAGCTTCAGGTGTCCGCCTATTGTTAGGGTTAGGTCTATGATTTGAGTTAGGCTTCAGGTTATGTTAGGTTTGAACTTAGTTTGAGGGAGTAAGTTTAGGCCTATTGTATTTTTTGGTTCAGTTTTACGGTTGAATTTAGCCTCAGGGTCAGGTAAGTGTTGGGGTCAAGCTTAAGGTGTCCGCCTAGGGTTAGGGTTAGGTCTATTTTTTGAGTTAGGCTTCAGGTTAGGTTAGGTTTGAACTTAGTTTGAGTGAGTAAGTTTAGGGCTACTGTTAGTTTTCGTTTCAGTGTTACGGTTGGAGTTAGCGTGAGGGTCAGGTTAGGGTTGGGGTTGAGCTTAAGGTGTCCTCCTAGGGTTAGGGTTAGGTCTGTGGTTTGAGTTAGGCTTCAGGTTAGGTTAGGTTTGAACTTAGTTTGAGGGAGTAATTTTAGGGCTACTGTTAGTTTTCGGTTCAGTGTTACGGTTGGAGATAGCGTCAGGGTCAGGTTAGGGTTGGGGTTGAGCTTCAGGTGTCCGCCTAGAGTTAGGGTTAGGTCTATGGTTTGAGTTAGGCTTCAGTTTAGGTTAGGTTTGAACTTAGTTTTAGGGAGTAAGCTAAGGGCTACTGTTAATTTTCGGTTCAGTGTTACGGTTGGAGTTAGCGTGAGGGTCAGGTTAGTGTTGGGTTTGAACGTCAGTTGTCCGCCTAGGGTTAGGGTTAGGTGTATGCTTTGATTTAGGCTTCAGGTTAGGTTAGGTTTGAACTTAGTTTGAGGCAGTAAGTTTAGGGCTACTGTTAGTTTTCGGGTAACTGTTACGGTTGGAGTTAGCGTCAGGGCCAGGTTAGGGTTGGGGTTGAGCTTAAGGTGTCCGTCTAGGTTTAGGGTTAGGTGTATGGTTTGATTTTGGCTTCTGGTTAGGTTAGGTTTGAACTTAGTTTGAGGGAGTAAGTTTAGGGCTACTGTTAATTTTCGGGTAACTGTTACGGTTGGAATTAGCATCAGGGTCAGGTTAGGGTTGGGGTTGAGCTTCAGGTGTCCGCCTATTGTTACGGTTAGGTCTATGATTTGAGTTAGGCTTCAGGTTATGTTAGGTTTGAACTTAGTTTGAGGGAGTAAGTTTAGGCCTATTGTATTTTTTGGTTCAGTTTTACGGTTGACTTTAGCCTCAGGGTCATGTAAGGGTTGGGGTCAAGCTTAAGGTGTCCGCCTAGGGTTAGGGTTAGGTCTATTTTTTGAGTTAGGCTTCAGGTTAGGTTAGGTTTGAACTTAGTTTGAGTGAGTAAGTTTAGGGCTACTGTTAGTTTTCGTTTCAGTGTTACGGTTGGAGTTAGCGTGAGGGTCAGGTTAGGGTTGGGGTTGAGCTTAAGGTGTCCTCCTAGGGTTAGGATTAGGTCTGTGGTTTGAGTTAGGCTTCAGTTTAGGTTAGGTTTGAACTTAGTTTTAGGGAGTAAGTTTAGGGCTACTGTTATTTTTCGGTTCAGTGTTAGGGTTGGAGTTAGCGTGAGGGTCAGGTTAGTGTTGGGTTTGAACTTCAGTTGTCCGCCTAGGGTTAGGGTTAGGTGTATGCTTTGATTTAGGCTTCAGGTTAGGTTAGGTTTGAACTTAGTTTGAGGCAGTAAGTTTAGGGCTACTGTTAGTTTTCTGGTAACTGTTACGGTTGGAGTTAGCGTCAGGGCCAGGTTAGGGTTGGGGTTGAGCTTAAGGTGTCCGCCTAGGGTTAGGGTTCGGTGTATGGTTTGATTTACGCTCCAGGTTAGGTTATGTTTGAACTTAGTTTGAGGGAGTAAGTTTAGGGCTACTGTTAGTTTTCGGTTAACTGTTACAGTTGGAGTAAGCGTCAGGGTCAGGGTAGGGTGGGGGTTATGCATAAGGTGTCCGCCTAGGGTTGGGGTTAGGTCTATTGTTTGAGTTAGGCTTCAGGTTAGGTTAGGTTTGAACTTAGTTTGAGGGAGACAGTTTAGGACTACTGTTAGTTTTCATTTAACTGTTACGTTTGGAGTAAGCGTCAGGGTCAGGTTAGGGTGGGGGTTAAGCATAAGGTGTCCGCCTATTGTTAGGGTTAGGTCTATGGTTTCATTTAGGCTTCAGGTTAGGTTTGGATTGAACTTAGTTTGAGGGAGTAAGTTTAGGGCTACTGTTACTTTTCGGTTCAATGTTACGTTTGGAGTTAGCGTGAGGGTCCGGTTAGGGTTGGGGTTGAGCTTAAGGTGTTCGCCTAGGGTTAGGGTTCGGTCTGTGGTTTGAGTGAGGCTTCAATTTAGGTTAGGTTTGAACTTAGTTTGAGGGCGTAAGTTTAGGGCTACTGTTAGTTTTCGGGTAACTGTTACTGTTGGAGTTAGCGTCAGGGCCAGGTTCGGGTTGGGGTTGAGCTTAAGGTGTCCGCCTAGGGTTAGGGTTAGGTGTCTGGTTTGATTTAGTCATCAGGTTAGGATAGGTTTGAACTTAGTTTGAGCGAGTCAGTTTAGGGCTACTGTTATTTTTCGGTTAACTGTTACGGTTGGAGTAAGCTTTAGGGTCAGGTTAGGATTGGGGTTGAGCTTAAGGTGTCCGCCTAGGGTTAGGGTTAGGTGTATGTTTTGATTTAGGCTTCAGGTTAGGTTAGGTTTGAACTTAGTTTGAGGGAGTAAGTTTAGGGCTACTGTTAGTTTTTGGTTCAGTGTTACATTTGGAGTTAGCGTGAGTGTCTGGTTAGGGTTGGGGTTGAGCTTAAGGTGTCCACCTAGGGTTAGGGTTAGGTCTGTCGTTTGAGATAGGGTTCAGGTTAGGTTAGGTTTGAACTTAGTTTGAGGGAGTAAGTTTAGGGCTACTGTTAGTTTTCGGTTCAGTGTTACGGTTGGAGATAGCGTCAGGGTCAGGTTAGGGTTGGGGTTGAGCTTCAGGTGTCCGCCTATTGTTAGGGTTAGGTCTATGATTTGATTTAGGCTTCAGATTAGGTTAGGTTTGAACTTAGTTTGAGCGAGTAAGTTTAGGGCTACTGTTAGTATTTGGTTCAGTGTTATGGTTGGAGATGGCGTCATGGTCAAGTTAGGGTTGGGTTTGAGATTCAGGTTTCCGCCTAGGGTTAGGGTTAGGTCTATGGTTTGAGTTGGGCTTCAGGTTAGGTTAGGTTTGAACTTAGTTTGAGGGAGTAAGTTTAGGCCTATTGTATTTTTTGGTTCAGTGTTACGGTTGAATTTAGCCTCAGGGTTAGGTAAGGGTAGGGGTCAAGCTTAAGGTGTCCGCCTAGGGTTAGGGTTAGGTCTATTGTTTGAGTTAGGCTTCAGGTTAGGTTAGGTTTGAACTTAGTTTGAGGGAGTAAGTTTAGGGCTACTGTTAGTTTTCGGTTAACTGTTACGGTTGGAGTAAGCGTGAGGGTCAGGTTAGGGTTGGGGTCAAGCTTAAGGTGTCCGCTGAGGGTTAGGGTTAGGTCTATTGTTTGGGTTAGGCTTCAGGTTAGGTTAGGTTTGAACTTAGTTTGAGGGAGAAAGTTTAGGGCTACTGTTAGTTTTCGGTTCAGTGTTTCGGTTGGAGATAGCGTGAGGGTAAGGTTAGGGTTGGGGTTGAGCTTAAGGTGTCCTCCTAGGGTTAGGGTTAGGTCTGTGGTTTGAGTTAGGCTTCAGGTTAGGTTAGCTTTGAACTTAGTTTGAGGGAGTAAGTTTAGGGCTACTGTTAGTTTTCGGTTCAGTGTTACGGTTGGAGATAGCGTCAGGGTCAGGTTAGGGTTGTGATTGAGCTTAAGGTGTCCGCCTAGGGTTAGGGTTAGTTGTATGGTTTGATTTAGGCTTCAGGTTAGGTTAGGTTTGAAATTAGTTTGAGGGAGTAAGTTTAGGGCTACTGTTAGTTTTCGGGTAACTGTTACGGTTGGAGTTACCGTCACGGCCAGGTTAGGGTTGGGGTTGAGCTTAAGGTGTCCGCCTAGGGTTAGGGTTAGTTGTATGGTTTGATTTAGGCTTCAGGTTAGGTTATGTTTGAACTTAGTTTGAGGGAGTAAGTTTAGGGCTACTGTAAGTTTTCGGTTAACTGTTACAGTTGGAGTAAGCGTCAGGGTCAGGTTAGGTTTGGGGTTGAAGTTAAGGTGTCCGCCTAGGGTTAGGGTTAGGTGGATGGTTTGATTAAGGCTTCACGTTAGTTTAGGTGTGAACTTAGTTTGAGGGAGTAAGTTTAGGGCTATTGTTAGTTTTCGGTTCAGTATTATGGTTGGAGTTAGCGTCAGGGTCAGGTTAGGGTTGGGGTTAGCTTGAGGTGTCTGCCTAGGGTTAGGGTTAGGTCCATGGTTTGATTGAGACTCCAGGTTAGGTTACGTTTGAACTTAGTTTGAGTGAGTAAGTTTAGGTCTACTGTTAGTTTTTGGTTCAGTGTTACGGTTGGAGATAGCGTCAGGGTCATGTTAGGGTTGGGGTTGAGCTTCAGGTGTCCGCCTATTGTTAGGGTTAGGTCTATGATTTGAGTTAGGCTTCAGGTTATGTTAGGTTTGAACTTAGTTTGAGGGAGTAAGTTTAGGCCTATTGTATTTTTTGGTTCAGTTTTACGGTTGAATTTAGCCTCAGGGTCAGGTAAGGGTTGGGGTCAAGCTTAAGGTGTCCGCCTAGGGTTAGGGTTAGGTCTATTTTTTGAGTTAGGCTTCAGGTTAGGTTAGGTTTGAACTTAGTTTGAGTGAGTAAGTTTAGGGCTACTGTTAGTTTTCGTTTCAGTGTTACGGTTGGAGTTAGCGTGAGGGTCAGGTTAGGGTTGGGGTTGAGCTTAAGGTGTCCTCCTAGGGTTAGGGTTAGGTCTGTGGTTTGAGTTAGGCTTCAGTTTAGGTTAGGTTTGAACTTAGTTTTAGGGAGTAAGTTTAGGGCTACTGTTATTTTTCGGTTCAGTGTTAGGGTTGGAGTTAGCGTGAGGGTCAGGTTAGTGTTGGGTTTGAACTTCAGTTGTCCGCCTAGGGTTAGGGTTAGGTGTATGCTTTGATTTAGGCTTCAGGTTAGGTTAGGTTTGAACTTAGTTTGAGGCAGTAAGTTTAGGGCTACTGTTAGTTTTCTGGTAACTGTTACGGTTGGAGTTAGCATCAGGGCCAGGTTAGGGTTGGGGTTGAGCTTAAGGTGTCCGCCTAGGGTTAGGGTTCGGTGTATGGTTTGATTTACGCTCCAGGTTAGGTTATGTTTGAACTTAGTTTGAGGGAGTAAGTTTAGGGCTACTGTTAGTTTTCGGTTAACTGTTACAGTTGGAGTAAGCGTCAGGGTCAGGGTAGGGTGGGGGTTAAGCATAAGGTGTCCGCCTAGGGTTGGGGTTAGGTCTATTGTTTGAGTTAGGCTTCAGGTTAGGTTAGGTTTGAACTTAGTTTGAGGGAGACAGTTTAGGACTACTGTTAGTTTTCATTTAACTGTTACGTTTGGAGTAAGCGTCAGGGTCAGGTTAGGGTGGGGGTTAAGCATAAGGTGTCCGCCTAGGGTTAGGGTTAGGTCTATGGTTTCATTTAGGCTTCAGGTTAGGTTAGGATTGAACTTAGTTTGAGGGAGTAAGTTTAGGGCTACTGTTAGTTTTCGGTTCAATGTTACGTTTGGAGTTAGCGTGAGGGTCCGGTTAGGGTTGGGGTTGAGCTTAAGGTGTTCGCCTAGGGTTAGGGTTCGGTCTGTGGTTTGAGTGAGGCTTCAATTTAGGTTAGGTTTGAACTTAGTTTGAGGGAGTAAGTTTAGGGCTACTGTTAGTTTTTGGTTAACTGTTACGGTTGGAGTAAGCGTCAGGGTCAGGGTAGGGTTGGGGTCAAGCTTAAGGTGTCCGCCTAGGGTTAGGGTTAGGTCTATTGTTTGAGTTAGTCTTCAGGTTAGGTTAGGTATGAACTTAGTTTGAGGGAGTAAGTTTAGGGCTACTGTTAGTTTTCGGTTCAGTGTTACGGTTGGAGTTAGCGTGAGGGACAGGTTAGGGTTGGGGTTGTGCTTAAGGTGTCCTCCTAGGGTTAGGGTTAGGTCTGTGGTTTGAGTTAGGCTTCAGGTTACGTTAGGTTTGAACTTAGTTTGAGGGAGTAAGTTTAGGGCTACTGTTAGTTTTCGGGTAACTGTTACTGTTGGAGTTAGCGTCATGGCCAGGTTAGGGTTGGGGTTGAGCTTAAGGTGTCCGCCTATGGTTAGGGTTAGGTGTATCGTTTCATTTAGGCATCAGGTTAGGTTAGGTTTGAACTTAGTTTGAGGGAGTAAGTTTAGGGCTACTGTTAGTTTTCGGGTAACTGTTACGGTTGGAGTTAGCGTCAGGGCCAGGTTAGGGTTGGGGTTGAGCTTAAGGTGTCCGCCTAGGGTTAGGGTTAGGTCTGTGGTTTAAGTTAGGCTTCAGGTTAGGTTAGGTTTGAACTTAGTTTGAGGGAGTAAGTTTAGGGCTACTGTTCGTTTTCGGTTCAGTGTTACTGTTAGAGATAGCGTCAGGGTCAGGATAGGGTTGGGGTTGAGCTTCAGGTGTCCGCCTAGGGTTAGGGTTAGGTCTATGGTTTGAGTTAGGCTCCAGGTTAGGTTAGGTTTGAACTTAGTTTGAGGGAGTAAGTTTAGGGCTACTGTTTGTTTTTGGTTCAGTGTTACGGTTGGAGATAGCGTCAGGGTCTGTTTAGGGTTGTGGTTGAGTTTCAGGTGTCCGCCTATTGTTAGGGTTAGGTCTATGTTTTGATTTAGGCTTCAGATTAGGTTAGGTTTGAACTTAGTTTGAGCGAGTAAGTTTAGGGCTACTGTTAGTTTTTGGTTCAGTGTTATGGTTGGAGATAGCGTCATGGTCAAGTTAGGGTTGGGTTTGAGATTCAGGTGTCCGCCTAGGGTTAGGGTTACGTCTATGGTTTGAGTTGGGCTTCAGGTTAGGTTAGGTTTGAACTTAGTTTGAGGGAGTAAGTTTAGGCCTATTGTATTTTTTGGTTCAGTGTTACGGTTGAATTTAGCCTCAGGGTTAGGTAAGGGTTGGGGTCAAGCTTAAGGTGTCCGCCTAGGGTTAGGGTTAGGTCTATTGTTTGAGTTAGGCTTCAGGTTAGGTTAGGTTTGAACTTAGTTTGAGGGAGTAAGTTTAGGGCTACTGTTAGTTTTCGGTTAACTGTTACGGTTGGAGTAAGCGTGAGGGTCAGGTTAGGGTTGGGGTCAAGCTTAAGGTGTCCGCTGAGGGTTAGGGTTAGGTCTATTGTTTGAGTTAGGCTTCAGGTTAGGTTAGGTTTGAACTTAGTTTGAGGGAGAAAGTTTAGGGCTACTGTTAGTTTTCGGTTCAGTGTTTCGGTTGGAGATAGCGTGAGGGTAAGGTTAGGGTTGGGGTTGAGCTTAAGGTGTCCTCCTAGGGTTAGGGTTAGGTCTGTGGTTTGAGTTAGGCTTCAGGTTAGGTTAGGTTTGAACTTAGTTTGAGGGAGTAAGTTTAGGGCTACTGTTAGTTTTCGGTTCAGTGTTACGGTTGGAGATAGCGTCAGGGTCAGGTTAGGGTTGTGATTGAGCTTCAGTTGTCCGCCTAGGGTTAGGGTTAGGTCTATGGTTTGAGTAAGGGTCCAGGTTAGGTTAGGTTTGAACTTAGTTTGAGGGAGTAAGTTTAGGGCTACTGTTAGTTTTCGGTTCAGTGTTACGGTTGGAGATAGCGTCAGGGTCTGGTTAGGGTTGTGGTTGAGTTTCAGGTGTCTGCCTAGGGTTAGGGTTAGGTCTATGGTTTGAGTTAGGCTTCAAGTTAGGTTAGGTTTGAAGTTAGTTTAAGGGAGTAAGTTTAGGGCTACTGTTAGTTTTCGGGTAACTGTTACTGTTGGAGTTAGCGTCAGGGCCAGGTTCGGGTTGGGATTGAGCTTAAGGTGTCCGCCTAGGGTTAGGGTTAGGTGTATGGTTTGATTTAGGCTTCAGGTTAGGTTAGGTTTGAAGTTAGTTTGAGGGAGTAAGTTTAGGGCTACTGTTAGTTTTTGGTTAACTGTTACAGTTGGAGTAAGCATCAGGGTCACGTTAGGGTGGGGGTTAAGCATAAGGTGTCCACCTAGGGTTAGGGTTAGGTCTATGATTTGATTTAGGCTTCAGGTTAGGTTAGGTTTGAACTTAGTTTGAGGGAGTCAGTTTAGGGCTACCGTTAGTTTTCGGTTAACTGTTACGGTTGGAGTAAGCGTCAGGGTCAGGTTAGGTTTGGGGTTGAGCTTAAGGTGTCCGCCTAGGGTTAGGGTTAGGTGTATGGTTTGATTTAGGCTTCAGGTTAGGTTAGGTTTGAACTTAGTTTGAGGGAGTAAGTTTAGGGCTACTGTTAGTTTTCGTTTAACTGTTACGTTTGGAGTAAGCGTCAGGGTCAGGTTAGGGTGGGGGTTAAGCATAAGGTGTCCGCCTAGGGTTAGGGTTAGGTATATGGTTTCATTTAGGCTTCAGGTTAGGTTAGGATTGAACTTAGTTTGAGGGAGAAAGTTTAGGACTACTCTTAGTTTTCGGTTCATTGATATGGTTGGAGTTAGCCTGGAGGTCAGGTTAGGGTTGGGGTCAAGCTTAAGGTGTCCGCCTAGTGTTAGGGTTAGGTCTATTGTTTGAGTTAGGGTCCAGGTTAGGGTAGGTTTGAACTTAGTTTGAGGGAGTAAGTTTAGGGCTACTGTTAGTTTTCGGTTCAGTGTTACGGTTGGAAATAGCGTCAGGGTCTGTTTAGGGTTGTGGTTGAGTTTCAGGTGTCCGCCTAGGGTTAGGGTTAGGTCTATGGTTTGAGTTAGGCTTCAGGTTAGGTTAGGTTTGAACTTAGTTTGTGGGAGACACTTTAGGGCTACTGTTAGTTTTCGTTTAATTGTTACGGTTGGAGTAAGCGTCAGGGTCAAGTTAGGGTGGGGGTTAAGCATAAGGTGTCCACCTAGGGTTAGGGTTAGGTCTATGGTTTCATTTAGGCTTCAGGTTAGGTTAGGATTGAACTTAGTTTGAGGGAGTAAGTTTAGGGCTACTGTTAGTTTTCGGTTCAGTGTTACGGTTGGAGATAGCATCAGGGTCTGGTTAGGGTTGTGGTTGAGTTTCAGGTGTCCGCCTAGGGTTAGGGTTAGGTCTATGGTTTGAGTTAGGCTTCAAGTTAGGTTAGGTTTGAAGTTAGTTTGAGGGAGTAAGTTCAGGGCTACTGTTAGTTTTCGGTTCAGTGTTATGGTTGGAGTTAACGTCAGGGTCAGGTTAGGGTTGGGGATAAGCTTAAGGTGTCCGCCTATGGTTAGGGTTAGGTCTGTGTTTTGAGTTAGGCTTCAAGTTAGGTTAGGTTTGAAGTTAGTTTGAGGGAGTAAGTTTAGGGCTACTGTTAGTTTTCGGGTAACTGTTACTGTTGGAGTTAGCGTCAGGGCCAGGTTAGGGTTGGGGTTGAGCTTAAGGTGTCCGCCTAGGGTTAGGGTTAGGTGTATGGTTTGATTTAGGCTTCAGGTTAGGTTAGGTTTGAAGTTAGTTTGAGGGAGTAAGTTTAGGGCTACTTTTAGTTTTCGGTTAACTGTTACAGTTGGAGTACGCGTCAGGGTCAGGTTAGGGTGGGGGTTAAGCATAAGGTGTCCGCCTAGGGTTAGGGTTAGGTCTATGGTTTCATTTAGGCTTCAGGTTTGGTTAGGATTGAACTTAGTTTGAGGGAGTAAGTTTAGGGCCACTGTTAGTTTTCGGTTCAGTGTTACGGTTGTAGATAGCGCTCGGTCTGGTTAGGGTTGTGGTTGAGTTTCAGATGTCCGACTAGGGTTAGGGTTAGGTCTATGGTTTGAGTTAGGCTTCAAGTTAGGTTAGGTTTGAAGTTAGTTTGAGGGAGTAAGTTTACGGCTACTGTTAGTTTTCGGGTAACTGTTACTGTTGGAGTTAGCGTCAGGGCCAGGTTAGGGTTGGGGTTGAGCTTAAGGTGTCCGCCTAGGGTTAGGGTTATGTCTATTGTTTGAGTTAGGCTTCAGGTTAGGTTAGGTTTGAACTTAGTTTGTTTGAGACAGTTTAGGGCTACTGTTAGTTTTCGTTTAAGTGTTACGGTTGGAGTAAGCGTCAGGGTCAAGTTAGGGTGGGGGTTAAGCATAAGGTGTCCGCCTAGGGTTAGGGTTAGGTCTATGGTTTCATTTAGGCTTCAGGTTAGGTTAGGATTGAACTTAGTTTGAGGGAGTAAGTTTACGGCTACTGTTAGTTTTCGGTTCAGTGTTACGGTTGGAGATAGCGTCAGGGTCAGGTTAGGGTTGGGGTTGAGCTTCAGGTTTCCGCCTTAGGTTAGGGTTAGGTCTATGGTTTGAGTTAGGCTTCAGGTCAGGTTAGGTTTGAACTTAGTTTGAGGGAGTAAGTTTAGGGCTACTGTTAGTTTTCGGTTCAGTGTTACGGTTGGAGATAGCATCATGGTCTGGTTAGGGTTGTGTTTGAGTTTCAGGTGTCCGCCTAGGGTTAGGGTTAGGTCTATGGTTTGAGTTAGGCTTCAAGTTAGGTTAGGTTTGAAGTTAGTTTGAGGGAATAAGTTTAGGGATACTGTTAGTTTTCGGGTAACTGTTACTGTTGGAGTTAGCGTCAGGGCCAGGTTAGGGTTGGGGTTGAGCTTAAGGTGTCCGCCTAGGGTTAGGGTTAGGTGTATGATTTGATTTAGGCTTCAGGTTAGGTTAGGTTTGAAGTTAGTTTGAGGGAGTAAGTTTAGGGCTATTGTTAGTTTTCGGTTAACTGTTAGAGTTGGAGTAAGCGTCAGGGTCAGGTTAGGGTGGGGGTTAAGCATAAGGTGTCCGCCTAGGGTTAGGGTTAGGTCTATGATTTGATTTAGGCTTCAGGTTAGGTTAGGTTTGAACTTAGTTTGAGTTAGTCAGTTTAGGGCTACTGTTAGTTTTCGGTTAACTGTTAAGGTTGGAGTAAGCGTCAGGGTCAGGTTAGGTTTGGGGATGAGCTTAAGTTGTCCGCCTAGGGTTAGGGTTATGTGTATGGTTTGATTTAGACTTCAGGTTAGGTTAGGTTTGAACTTAGTTTGAGGGAGTAAGTTTAGGGCTACTGTTAGTTTTCGTTGAACTGTTACGTTTGGAGTAAGCGTCAGGGTCTGGTTAGGGTGGGGGTTAAGCATAAGGTGTCCGCGTAGGGTTAGGGTTAGGTCTATGGTTTCATTTAGGCTTCAGGTTAGGTTAGGATTGAACGTAGTTTGAGGGAGTAAGTTTAGGGCTACTGTTAGTTTTCGGTTCAATGTTACGTTTGGAGTTAGCGTGAGGGTCCGGTTAGGGTTGGGGTTGAGCTTAAGGTGTCCGCCTAGTGTTAGGGTTAGGTCTATGATTTGAGTTAGGCTTCAGGTTAGGTTAGGTTTGAACTTAGTTTGAGGGATTAAGTTTAGGGCTACTGTTAGTTTTCGGTTCAGTGTTACGGTTGGAGTTAGCGTGAGGGTCAGGTTAGGGTTGCGTTTGAACTTCAGGTGTCCGCCTAGGGTTAGGGTTAGGTGTATGGTTTGATTTAGGCTTCAGGTTAGGTTAGGTTGGAACTTAGTTTGAGGCAATCAGTTTAGGGCTACTGTTAGTTTTCGGTTAACTGTTACAGTTGGAGTAAGCGTCAGGGTCAGGTTAGGGTGGGGGTTAAGCATAAGGTGTCTGCCTAGGGTTAGGGTTAGGTCTATGATTTGATTTAGGCTTCAGGTTAGGTTACGTTTGAACTTAGTTTGAGGGAGTCAGTTTAGGGCTACTGTTAGTTTTCGGTTAACTGTTAAGGTTGGAGTAAGCGTCAGGGTCAGGTTAGGTTTGGGGTTGAGCTTAAGGTGTCCGCCTAGGGTTAAGGTTATGTGTATGGTTTGATTTAGGCTTCAGGTTAGGTTAGGTTTGAACTTAGTTTGAGGGAGTAAGTTTAGGGCTACTGTTAGTTTTCGGTTAACTGTTACGGTTGGAGTAAGCGTCAGGGTCAGGTTAGGGTTGGGGTCAAGCTTAAGGTGTCCGCCTGGGTTAGGGTTAGGTCTGTTCTTTGAGTGAGGCTTCAGGTTAGGTTAGGTTTGAACTTAGTTTGAGGGAGTAAGTTTAGGGCTACTGTTAGTTTTCGGTTCAGTGTTACGGTTGGAGATAGCGTCAGGGTCAGGTTAGGGTTGTGACTGAGCTTCAGGTGTCCGCCTAGGTTTAGGGTTAGGTCTATGGTTTGAGTTATGGTCCAGGTTAGGGTAGGTTTAAACTTAGTTTGAGGGAGTAAGTTTAGGGCTACTGTTAGTTTTCGGATCAGTGTTACGGTTGGAGATAGCGTCAGGGTCTGGTTAGGGTTTGGTTGAGTTTCAGGTGTCCGCCTAGGGTTAGGGTTAGGTCTATTGTTTGAGTTAGGCTTCAAGTTAGGTTAGGTTTGAACTTAGTTTGTGGGAGACAGTTTAGGGCTACTGTTAGTTTTCGTTTAACTGTTACGGTTGGAGTAAGCGTCAGGGTCAAGTTAGGGTGGGGGTTAAGCATAAGGTGTCCGCCTAGGGTTAGGGTTAGGTCTATGGTTTCATTTAGGCTTCAGGTTAGGTTAGGATTGAACTTAGTTTGAGGGAGTAAGTTTAGGGCTACTGTTAGTTTTCGGTTCAGTGTTACGGTTGGAGATAGCATCAAGGTCTGGTTAGGGTTGTGGTTGAGTTTCAGGTGTCCGCCTAGGGTTAGGGTTAGGTCTATGGTTTGAGTTAGGCTTCAAGTTAGGTTAGGTTTGAAGTTAGTTTGAGGGAGTAAGTTCAGGGCTACTGTTAGTTTTCGGTTCAGTGTTATGGTTGGAGTTAACGTCAGGGTCAGGTTAGGGTTGGGGATAAGCTTAAGGTGTCCGCCTATGTTTAGGGTTAGGTCTGTGTTTTGAGTTAGGCTTCAAGTTAGGTTAGTTTTGAAGTTAGTTTGAGGGAGTAAGTTTAGGGCTACTGTTAGTTTTCGGGTAACTGTTACTGTTGGAGTTAGCGTCAGGGCCAGGTTAGGGTTGGGGTTGAGCTTAAGGTGTCCGCCTAGGGTTAGGGTTAGGTGTATGGTTTGATTTAGGCTTCAGGTTAGGTTAGGTTTGAAGTTAGTTTGAGGGAGTAAGTTTAGGGCTACTTTTAGTTTTCGGTTAACTGTTACAGTTGGAGTACGCGTCAGGGTCAGGTTAGGGTGGGGGTTAAGCATAAGGTGTCCGCCTAGGGTTAGGGTTAGGTCTATGGTTTCATTTAGGCTTCAGGTTTGGTTAGGATTGAACTTAGTTTGAGGGAGTAAGTTTAGGGCCACTGTTAGTTTTCGGTTCAGTGTTACGGTTGTAGATAGCGCTCGGTCTGGTTAGGGTTGTGGTTGAGTTTCAGATGTCCGACTAGGGTTAGGGTTAGGTCTATGGTTTGAGTTAGGCTTCAAGTTAGGTTAGGTTTGAAGTTAGTTTGAGGGAGTAAGTTTACGGCTACTGTTAGTTTTCGGGTAACTGTTACTGTTGGAGTTAGCGTCAGGGCCAGGTTAGGGTTGGGGTTGAGCTTAAGGTGTCCGCCTAGGGTTAGGGTTAGGTCTATTGTTTGAGTTAGGCTTCAGGTTAGGTTAGGTTTGAACTTAGTTTGTTTGAGACAGTTTAGGGCTACTGTTAGTTTTCGTTTAAGTGTTACGGTTGGAGTAAGCGTCAGGGTCAAGTTAGGGTGGGGGTTAAGCATAAGGTGTCCGCCTAGGGTTAGGGTTAGGTCTATGGTTTCATTTAGGCTTCAGGTTAGGTTAGGATTGAACTTAGTTTGAGGGAGTAAGTTTACGGCTACTGTTAGTTTTCGGTTCAGTGTTACGGTTGGAGATAGCGTCAGGGTCAGGTTAGGGTTGGGGTTGAGCTTCAGGTTTCCGCCTTAGGTTAGGGTTAGGTCTATGGTTTGAGTTAGGCTTCAGGTCAGGTTAGGTTTGAACTTAGTTTGAGGGAGTAAGTTTAGGGCTACTGTTAGTTTTCGGTTCAGTGTTACGGTTGGAGATAGCATCATGGTCTGGTTAGGGTTGTGTTTGAGTTTCAGGTGTCCGCCTAGGGTTAGGGTTAGGTCTATGGTTTGAGTTAGGCTTCAAGTTAGGTTAGGTTTGAAGTTAGTTTGAGGGAATAAGTTTAGGGATACTGTTAGTTTTCGGGTAACTGTTACTGTTGGAGTTAGCGTCAGGGCCAGGTTAGGGTTGGGGTTGAGCTTAAGGTGTCCGCCTAGGGTTAGGGTTAGGTGTATGATTTGATTTAGGCTTCAGGTTAGGTTAGGTTTGAAGTTAGTTTGAGGGAGTAAGTTTAGGGCTATTGTTAGTTTTCGGTTAACTGTTAGAGTTGGAGTAAGCGTCAGGGTCAGGTTAGGGTGGGGGTTAAGCATAAGGTGTCCGCCTAGGGTTAGGGTTAGGTCTATGATTTGATTTAGGCTTCAGGTTAGGTTAGGTTTGAACTTAGTTTGAGTTAGTCAGTTTAGGGCTACTGTTAGTTTTCGGTTAACTGTTAAGGTTGGAGTAAGCGTCAGGGTCAGGTTAGGTTTGGGGATGAGCTTAAGTTGTCCGCCTAGGGTTAGGGTTATGTGTATGGTTTGATTTAGACTTCAGGTTAGGTTAGGTTTGAACTTAGTTTGAGGGAGTAAGTTTAGGGCTACTGTTAGTTTTCGTTGAACTGTTACGTTTGGAGTAAGCGTCAGGGTCTGGTTAGGGTGGGGGTTAAGCATAAGGTGTCCGCGTAGGGTTAGGGTTAGGTCTATGGTTTCATTTAGGCTTCAGGTTAGGTTAGGATTGAACGTAGTTTGAGGGAGTAAGTTTAGGGCTACTGTTAGTTTTCGGTTCAATGTTACGTTTGGAGTTAGCGTGAGGGTCCGGTTAGGGTTGGGGTTGAGCTTAAGGTGTCCGCCTAGTGTTAGGGTTAGGTCTATGATTTGAGTTAGGCTTCAGGTTAGGTTAGGTTTGAACTTAGTTTGAGGGATTAAGTTTAGGGCTACTGTTAGTTTTCGGTTCAGTGTTACGGTTGGAGTTAGCGTGAGGGTCAGGTTAGGGTTGCGTTTGAACTTCAGGTGTCCGCCTAGGGTTAGGGTTAGGTGTATGGTTTGATTTAGGCTTCAGGTTAGGTTAGGTTGGAACTTAGTTTGAGGCAATCAGTTTAGGGCTACTGTTAGTTTTCGGTTAACTGTTACAGTTGGAGTAAGCGTCAGGGTCAGGTTAGGGTGGGGGTTAAGCATAAGGTGTCTGCCTAGGGTTAGGGTTAGGTCTATGATTTGATTTAGGCTTCAGGTTAGGTTACGTTTGAACTTAGTTTGAGGGAGTCAGTTTAGGGCTACTGTTAGTTTTCGGTTAACTGTTAAGGTTGGAGTAAGCGTCAGGGTCAGGTTAGGTTTGGGGTTGAGCTTAAGGTGTCCGCCTAGGGTTAAGGTTATGTGTATGGTTTGATTTAGGCTTCAGGTTAGGTTAGGTTTGAACTTAGTTTGAGGGAGTAAGTTTAGGGCTACTGTTAGTTTTCGGTTAACTGTTACGGTTGGAGTAAGCGTCAGGGTCAGGTTAGGGTTGGGGTCAAGCTTAAGGTGTCCGCCTGGGTTAGGGTTAGGTCTATTGTTTGAGTTAGGCTTCAGGTTAGGTTAGGTTTGAACTTAGTTTGAGGGAGTAAGTTTAGGGCTACTGTTAGTTTTCGGTACAGTGTTACGGTAGGAGTTAGCGTGAGGGTCAGGTTAGGGTTGGGGTTGAGCTTACGGTGTCCTCCTAGGGTTAGGGTTAGGTCTGTTCTTTGAGTGAGGCTTCAGGTTAGGTTAGGTTTGAACTTAGTTTGAGGGAGTAAGTTTAGGGCTACTGTTAGTTTTCGGTTCAGTGTTACGGTTGGAGATAGCGTCAGGGTCAGGTTAGGGTTGTGACTGAGCTTCAGGTGTCCGCCTAGGTTTAGGGTTAGGTCTATGGTTTGAGTTATGGTCCAGGTTAGGGTAGGTTTAAACTTAGTTTGAGGGAGTAAGTTTAGGGCTACTGTTAGTTTTCGGATCAGTGTTACGGTTGGAGATAGCGTCAGGGTCTGGTTAGGGTTTGGTTGAGTTTCAGGTGTCCGCCTAGGGTTAGGGTTAGGTCTATTGTTTGAGTTAGGCTTCAAGTTAGGTTAGGTTTGAACTTAGTTTGTGGGAGACAGTTTAGGGCTACTGTTAGTTTTCGTTTAACTGTTACGGTTGGAGTAAGCGTCAGGGTCAAGTTAGGGTGGGGGTTAAGCATAAGGTGTCCGCCTAGGGTTAGGGTTAGGTCTATGGTTTCATTTAGGCTTCAGGTTAGGTTAGGATTGAACTTAGTTTGAGGGAGTAAGTTTAGGGCTACTGTTAGTTTTCGGTTCAGTGTTACGGTTGGAGATAGCATCAGGGTCTGGTTAGGGTTGTGGTTGAGTTTCAGGTGTCCGCCTAGGGTTAGGGTTAGGTCTATGGTTTGAGTTAGGCTTCAAGTTAGGTTAGGTTTGAAGTTAGTTTGAGGGAGTAAGTTCAGGGCTACTGTTAGTTTTCGGTTCAGTGTTATGGTTGGAGTTAACGTCAGGGTCAGGTTAGGGTTGGGGATAAGCTTAAGGTGTCCGCCTATGTTTAGGGTTAGGTCTGTGTTTTGAGTTAGGCTTCAAGTTAGGTTAGGTTTGAAGTTAGTTTGAGGGAGTAAGTTTAGGGCTACTGTTAGTTTTCGGGTAACTGTTACTGTTGGAGTTAGCGTCAGGGCCAGGTTAGGGTTGGGGTTGAGCTTAAGGTGTCCGCCTAGGGTTAGGGTTAGGTGTATGGTTTGATTTAGGCTTCAGGTTAGGTTAGGTTTGAAGTTAGTTTGAGGGAGTAAGTTTAGGGCTACTTTTAGTTTTCGGTTAACTGTTACAGTTGGAGTACGCGTCAGGGTCAGGTTAGGGTGGGGGTTAAGCATAAGGTGTCCGCCTAGGGTTAGGGTTAGGTCTATGGTTTCATTTAGGCTTCAGGTTTGGTTAGGATTGAACTTAGTTTGAGGGAGTAAGTTTAGGGCCACTGTTAGTTTTCGGTTCAGTGTTACGGTTGTAGATAGCGCTCGGTCTGGTTAGGGTTGTGGTTGAGTTTCAGATGTCCGACTAGGGTTAGGGTTAGGTCTATGGTTTGAGTTAGGCTTCAAGTTAGGTTAGGTTTGAAGTTAGTTTGAGGGAGTAAGTTTACGGCTACTGTTAGTTTTCGGGTAACTGTTACTGTTGGAGTTAGCGTCAGGGCCAGGTTAGGGTTGGGGTTGAGCTTAAGGTGTCCGCCTAGGGTTAGGGTTAGGTCTATTGTTTGAGTTAGGCTTCAGGTTAGGTTAGGTTTGAACTTAGTTTGTTTGAGACAGTTTAGGGCTACTGTTAGTTTTCGTTTAAGTGTTACGGTTGGAGTAAGCGTCAGGGTCAAGTTAGGGTGGGGGTTAAGCATAAGGTGTCCGCCTAGGGTTAGGGTTAGGTCTATGGTTTCATTTAGGCTTCAGGTTAGGTTAGGATTGAACTTAGTTTGAGGGAGTAAGTTTACGGCTACTGTTAGTTTTCGGTTCAGTGTTACGGTTGGAGATAGCGTCAGGGTCAGGTTAGGGTTGGGGTTGAGCTTCAGGTTTCCGCCTTAGGTTAGGGTTAGGTCTATGGTTTGAGTTAGGCTTCAGGTCAGGTTAGGTTTGAACTTAGTTTGAGGGAGTAAGTTTAGGGCTACTGTTAGTTTTCGGTTCAGTGTTACGGTTGGAGATAGCATCATGGTCTGGTTAGGGTTGTGTTTGAGTTTCAGGTGTCCGCCTAGGGTTAGGGTTAGGTCTATGGTTTGAGTTAGGCTTCAAGTTAGGTTAGGTTTGAAGTTAGTTTGAGGGAATAAGTTTAGGGATACTGTTAGTTTTCGGGTAACTGTTACTGTTGGAGTTAGCGTCAGGGCCAGGTTAGGGTTGGGGTTGAGCTTAAGGTGTCCGCCTAGGGTTAGGGTTAGGTGTATGATTTGATTTAGGCTTCAGGTTAGGTTAGGTTTGAAGTTAGTTTGAGGGAGTAAGTTTAGGGCTATTGTTAGTTTTCGGTTAACTGTTAGAGTTGGAGTAAGCGTCAGGGTCAGGTTAGGGTGGGGGTTAAGCATAAGGTGTCCGCCTAGGGTTAGGGTTAGGTCTATGATTTGATTTAGGCTTCAGGTTAGGTTAGGTTTGAACTTAGTTTGAGTTAGTCAGTTTAGGGCTACTGTTAGTTTTCGGTTAACTGTTAAGGTTGGAGTAAGCGTCAGGGTCAGGTTAGGTTTGGGGATGAGCTTAAGTTGTCCGCCTAGGGTTAGGGTTATGTGTATGGTTTGATTTAGACTTCAGGTTAGGTTAGGTTTGAACTTAGTTTGAGGGAGTAAGTTTAGGGCTACTGTTAGTTTTCGTTGAACTGTTACGTTTGGAGTAAGCGTCAGGGTCTGGTTAGGGTGGGGGTTAAGCATAAGGTGTCCGCGTAGGGTTAGGGTTAGGTCTATGGTTTCATTTAGGCTTCAGGTTAGGTTAGGATTGAACGTAGTTTGAGGGAGTAAGTTTAGGGCTACTGTTAGTTTTCGGTTCAATGTTACGTTTGGAGTTAGCGTGAGGGTCCGGTTAGGGTTGGGGTTGAGCTTAAGGTGTCCGCCTAGTGTTAGGGTTAGGTCTATGATTTGAGTTAGGCTTCAGGTTAGGTTAGGTTTGAACTTAGTTTGAGGGATTAAGTTTAGGGCTACTGTTAGTTTTCGGTTCAGTGTTACGGTTGGAGTTAGCGTGAGGGTCAGGTTAGGGTTGCGTTTGAACTTCAGGTGTCCGCCTAGGGTTAGGGTTAGGTGTATGGTTTGATTTAGGCTTCAGGTTAGGTTAGGTTGGAACTTAGTTTGAGGCAATCAGTTTAGGGCTACTGTTAGTTTTCGGTTAACTGTTACAGTTGGAGTAAGCGTCAGGGTCAGGTTAGGGTGGGGGTTAAGCATAAGGTGTCTGCCTAGGGTTAGGGTTAGGTCTATGATTTGATTTAGGCTTCAGGTTAGGTTACGTTTGAACTTAGTTTGAGGGAGTCAGTTTAGGGCTACTGTTAGTTTTCGGTTAACTGTTAAGGTTGGAGTAAGCGTCAGGGTCAGGTTAGGTTTGGGGTTGAGCTTAAGGTGTCCGCCTAGGGTTAAGGTTATGTGTATGGTTTGATTTAGGCTTCAGGTTAGGTTAGGTTTGAACTTAGTTTGAGGGAGTAAGTTTAGGGCTACTGTTAGTTTTCGGTTAACTGTTACGGTTGGAGTAAGCGTCAGGGTCAGGTTAGGGTTGGGGTCAAGCTTAAGGTGTCCGCCTGGGTTAGGGTTAGGTCTATTGTTTGAGTTAGGCTTCAGGTTAGGTTAGGTTTGAACTTAGTTTGAGGGAGTAAGTTTAGGGCTACTGTTAGTTTTCGGTACAGTGTTACGGTAGGAGTTAGCGTGAGGGTCAGGTTAGGGTTGGGGTTGAGCTTACGGTGTCCTCCTAGGGTTAGGGTTAGGTCTGTTCTTTGAGTGAGGCTTCAGGTTAGGTTAGGTTTGAACTTAGTTTGAGGGAGTAAGTTTAGGGCTACTGTTAGTTTTCGGTTCAGTGTTACGGTTGGAGATAGCGTCAGGGTCAGGTTAGGGTTGTGACTGAGCTTCAGGTGTCCGCCTAGGTTTAGGGTTAGGTCTATGGTTTGAGTTATGGTCCAGGTTAGGGTAGGTTTAAACTTAGTTTGAGGGAGTAAGTTTAGGGCTACTGTTAGTTTTCGGATCAGTGTTACGGTTGGAGATAGCGTCAGGGTCTGGTTAGGGTTTGGTTGAGTTTCAGGTGTCCGCCTAGGGTTAGGGTTAGGTCTATTGTTTGAGTTAGGCTTCAAGTTAGGTTAGGTTTGAACTTAGTTTGTGGGAGACAGTTTAGGGCTACTGTTAGTTTTCGTTTAACTGTTACGGTTGGAGTAAGCGTCAGGGTCAAGTTAGGGTGGGGGTTAAGCATAAGGTGTCCGCCTAGGTTTAGGGTTAGGTCTATGGTTTCATTTAGGCTTCAGGTTAGGTTAGGATTGAACTTAGTTTGAGGGAGTAAGTTTAGGACTACTGTTAGTTTTCGGGTAACTGTTACTGTTGGAGTTAGCGTCAGGGCCAGGTTAGGGTTGGGGTTGAGCTTAAGGTGTCCGCCTAGGGTTAGGGTTAGGTGTATGGTTTGATTTAGGCTTCAGGTTAGGTTAGGTTTGAAGTTAGTTTGAGGGAGTAAGTTTAGGGCTACTGTTAGTTTTCGGTTAACTGTTACAGTTGGAGTACGCGTCAGGGTCACGTTAGGGAGGGGGTTAAGCATAAGGTGTCCGCCTAGGGTTAGGGTTAGGTCTATGGTTTCATTTAGGCTTCAGGTTAGGTTAGGATTGAACTTAGTTTGAGGGAGTAAGTTTAGGGCCACTGTTAGTTTTCGGTTCAGTGTTACGGTTGGATTTAGCCTCAGGGTCAGGTTAGGGTTGGGGTTAAGCTTAAGGTGTCCGCCTAGGTTTAGGGTTAAGTCTATTGTTTGAGTTAGGCTTCAGGTTAGGTTAGGTTTGAACTTAGTTTGAGGGAGACAGTTTAGGGCTACTGTTAGTTTTCGTTTAACTGGTATGGTTGGAGTAAGCGTCAGGGTCAGGTTAGGGTGGGGGTTAAGCATAAGGTGTCCGCCTAGGGTTAGGGTTAGGTCTATGGTTTCATTAAGGCTTCAGGTTAGGTTAGGATTGAACTTAGTTTGAGGGAGTAAGTTTAGGGCTACTGTTAGTTTTCGGTTAAGTGTTAGGGTTGGAGATAGCGTCAGGGTCAGGTTAGGGTTGTGATTGAGCTTCTGGTGTCCGCCTAGGGTTAGGTTTAGGTCTATGGTTTGAGTTAGGGTCCAGGTTAGGGTAGGTTTGAACTTAATTTGATGGAGTAAGTTTAGGGCTACTGTTAGTTTTCGGTTCAGTGTTACGGTTGGAGATAGCGCTCGGTCTGGTTAGGGTTGTGGTTGAGTTTCAGATGTCAGACTAGGGTTAGGGTTAGGTCTATGGTTTGAGTTAGGCTTCAAGTTAGGTTAGGTTTGAAGTTAGTTTGAGGGAGTAAGTTTACGGCTACTGTTAGTTTTCGGGTAACTGTTACTGTTGGAGTTAGCGTCAGGGCCAGGTTAGGATTGGGGTTGAGCTTAAGGTGTCCGCCTAGGGTTAGGGTTATGTCTATTGTTTGAGTTAGGCTTCAGGTTAGGTTAGGTTTGAACTTAGTTTGTGGGAGACAGTTTAGGGCTACTGTTAGTTTTCGTTTAACTGTTACGGTTGGAGTAAGCGTCAGGGTCAAGTTAGGGTGGGGGTTAAGCATAAGGTGTCCGCCTAGGGTTAGGGTTAGGTCTATGGTTTCATTTAGGCTTCAGGTTAGGTTAGGATTGAACTTAGTTTGAGGCAGTAAGTTTACGGCTACTGTTAGTTTTCGGTTCAGTGTTACGGTTGGAGATAGCGTCAGGGTCAGGTTAGGGTTGGGGTTGAGCTTCAGGTTTCCGCCTTAGGTTAGGGTTAGGTCTATGGTTTGAGTTAGGCTTCAGGTCAGGTTAGGTTTGAACTTAGTTTGAGGGAGTAAGTTTAGGGCTACTGTTAGTGTTCGGTTCAGTGTTACGGTTGGAGATAGCGTCATGGTCTGGTTAGGGTTGTGTTTGAGTTTCAGGTGTCCGCCTAGGGTTAGGGTTAGGTCTATGGTTTGAGTTAGGCTTCAAGTTAGGTTAGGTTTGAAGTTAGTTTGAGGGAATAAGTTTAGGGATACTGTTAGTTTTCGGGTAACTGTTACTGTTGGAGTTAGCGTCAGGCCAGGTTAGGGTTGGGTTTGAGCTTAAGGTGTCCGCCTAGGGTTAGGGTTAGGTGTATGGTTTGATTTAGGCTTCAGGTTAGGTTAGGTTTGAACTTAGTTTGAGGGAGTAAGTTTAGGGCTACTGTTAGTTTTCGTTGAACTGTTACGTTTGGAGTAAGCGTCAGGGTCTGGTTAGGGTGGGGGTTAAGCATAAGGTGTCCGCCTAGGGTTAGGGTTAGGTCTATGGTTTCATTTAGGCTTCAGGTTAGGTTAGGATTGAACGTAGTTTGAGGGAGTAAGTTTAGGGCTACTGTTAGTTTTCGGTTCAATGTTACGTTTGGAGTTAGCGTGAGGGTCCGGTTAGGGTTGGGGTTGAGCTTAAGGTGTCCGCCTAGTGTTAGGGTTAGGTCTATGGTTTGAGTTAGGCTTCAGGTTAGGTTAGGATTGAACTTAGTTTGAGGGATTAAGTTTAGGGCTACTGTTAGTTTTCGGTTCAGTGTTACGGTTGGAGTTAGCGTGAGGGTCAGGTTAGGGTTGCGTTTGAACTTCAGGTGTCCGCCTAGGGTTAGGGTTAGGTGTATGGTTTGATTTAGGCTTCAGGTTAGGTTAGGTTGGAACTTAGTTTGAGGCAGTAAGTTTAGGGCTACTGGTAGTTTTCGGGTAACTGTTACGGTTGGAGTTAGCGTCAGGGCAGGGTTAGGGTTGGGGTTGTGCTTAAGGTGTCCGCCTAGGGTTAGGGTTAGGTCTCTGATTTGAGTTAGGGCTCAGGTTAGGTTAGGTTTGAACTTAGTTTGAGGGAGTAAGTTTAGGGCTACTGTTAGTTTTCGGTCCAGTGTTACGGTTGAAGATAGCGTCAGGGTCAGGTTAGGGTTGGGGTTGAGCTTCAGGTTTCCGCCTTGGGTTAGGGTTAGGTCTATGGTTTGAGTTAGGCTTCAGGTTAGGTTAGGTTTCAACTTAGTTTGAGGGAGTAAGTTTAGGGCTACTGTTAGTTTTCGGTTCAGTGTTACGGTTAGAGATAGCGTCAGGGTCTGGTTAGGGTTGTGGTTGAGTTTCAGGTGTCCGCCTAGGGTTAGGGTTAGGTCTATGGTTTGAGTTAGGCTTCAAGTTAGGTTAGGTTTGAAGTTAGTTTGAGGGAGTAAGTTTAGGTCTACTGTTAGTTTTCGGGTAACTGTTACTGTTGGAGTTAGCGTCAGGGCCAGGTTAGGGTTGGGGATGAGCTTAAGGTGTCTGCCTAGGGTTAGGGTTAGGTGTATGTTTTGATTTAGGCTTCAGGTTAGGTTAGGTTTGAAGTTAGTTTGAGGGAGTAAGTTTAGGGCTATTGTTAGTTTTCGGTTAACTGTTACAGTTGGAGTAAGCGTCAGGGTCAGGTTAGGGTGGGGGTTAAGCATAAGGTGTCTGCCTAGGGTTAGGGTTAGGTCTATGATTTGATTTAGGCTTCAGGTTAGGTTACGTTTGAACTTAGTTTGAGGGAGTCAGTTTAGAGCTACTGTTAGTTTTCGGTTAACTGTTAAGGTTGGAGTAAACGTCAGGGTCAGGTTAGGTTTGGGGTTGAGCTTAAGGTGTCCGCCTAGGGTTAAGGTTATGTGTATGGTTTGATTTAGGCTTCAGGTTAGGTTAGGTTTGAACTTAGTTTGAGGGAGTAAGTTTAGGGCTACTGTTAGTTTTCGGTTAACTCTTACGGTTGGAGTAAGCGTCAGGGTCAGGTTAGGGTTGGGGTCAAGCTTAAGGTGTCCGCCTAGGGTTAGGGTTAGGTCTATTGTTTGAGTTAGGCTTCAGGTTAGGTTAGGTTTGAACTCAGTTTGAGGGAGTAAGTTTAGGGCTACTGTTAGTTTTCGGTACAGTGTTACGGTTGGAGTTAGCGTGAGGGTCAGGTTAGGGTTGGGGTTGAGCTTACGGTGTCCTCCTAGGGTTAGGGTTAGGTCTGTTCTTTGAGTGAGGCTTCAGGTTAGGTTAGGTTTGAACTTAGTTTGAGGGAGTAAGTTTAGGGCTACTGTTAGTTTTCGGTTCAGTGTTACGGTTGGAGATAGCGTCAGGGTCAGGTTAGGGTTGTGACTGAGCTTCAGTTGTCCGCCTAGGTTTAGGGTTAGGTCTATGGTTTGAGTTATGGTCCAGGTTAGGGTAGGTTTAAACTTAGTTTGAGGGAGTAAGTTTAGGGCTACTGTTAGTTTTCGGATCAGTGTTACGGTTGGAGATAGCGTCAGGGTCTGGTTAGGGTTGTGGTTGAGTTTCAGGTGTCCGCCTAGGGTTAGGGTTAGTTCTATTGTTTGAGTTAGGCTTCAAGTTAGGTTAGGTTTGAACTTAGTTTGTGGGAGACAGTTTAGGGCTACTGTTAGTTTTCGTTTAACTGTTACGGTTGGAGTAAGCGTCAGGGTCAAGTTAGGGTGGGTGTTAAGCATAAGGTGTCCGCCTAGGTTTAGGGTTAGGTCTATGATTTCATTTAGGCTTCAGGTTAGGTTAGGATTGAACTTAGTTTGAAGGAGTAAGTTTAGGGCTACTGTTAGTTTTCGGTTCAATGTTACATTTGGAGTTAGCGTGAGGGTCCGGTTAGGGTTGGGGTTGAGCTTAAGGTGTCCGCCTAGGGTTAGGGTTAGGTCTGTGGTTTGAGTTAGGCTTCAGGTTAGGTTAGGTTTGAACTTAGTTTGAGGGAGTAAGTTTAGGGCTACTGTTAGTTTTCGGTTCAGTGTTACGGTTGGAGTTAGCGTGAGGGTCAGGTTAGGGTTGGGTTTGAACTTCAGGTGTCCGCCTAGGGTTAGGGTTAGGTGTATGGTTTGATTTAGGCTTCAGGTTACGTTAGGTTGGAACTTAGTTTGAGGCAGTAAGTTTAGGGCTACTGGTAGTTTTCGGGTAACTGTTACGGATGGGGTTAGCGTCAGGGCCAGGTTAGGGTTGGGGGTGAGCTTAAGGTGTCCGCCTTTGGTTAAGGTTAGGTCTGTGATTTCAGTTAGGGTTCAGGTTAGGTTAGGTTTGAACTTAGTTTGAGGGAGTAAGTTTAGGGCTACTGTTAGTTTTCGGTTCAGTGTTACGGTTGGAGATAGCGTCAGGGTCAGGTTAGGGTTGGGGTTGAGCTTCAGGTTTCCGCCTTGGGTTAGGGTTAGGTCTATGGTTTGAGTTAGGCTTCAGGTTAGGTTAGGTTTGAACTTAGTTTGAGGGAGTAAGTTTAGGGCTACTGTTAGTTTTCGGTTCAGTGCTACGGTTGGAGATAGCATCAGTGTCTGGTTAGGGTTGTGGTTGAGTTTCAGGTGTCCGCCTATGGTTAGGGTTAGGTCTATGGTTTGAGTTAGGCTTCAAGTTAGGTTAGGTTTGAAGTTAGTTTGAGGGAGTAAGTTTAGGGCTACTGTTAGTTTTCGGGTAACTGTTACTGTTGGAGTTAGCGACAGGTCCAGGTTAGGGTTGGGGTTGAGCTTAAGGTGTCCGCCTAGGGTTAGGGTTATGTGTATGGTTTTATTTAGGCTTCAGGTTAGGTTAGGTTTGAAGTTAGTTTGAGGGAGTAAGTTTAGGGCTATTGTTAGTTTTCGGTTAACTGTTACAGTTGGAGTAAGCGTCAGGGTCAGGTTAGGGTGGGGGTTAAGCATAAGGTGTCCGCCTAGGGTTAGGGTTAGGTCTATGATTTGATTTAGGCTTCAGGTTAGGTTAGGTTTGAACTTAGTTTGAGGGAGTCAGTTTAGGGCTACTGTTTGTTTTCGGTTAACTGTTAAGTTTGGAGTAAGTGTCAGGGTCAGGTTAGGTTTGGGGTTGAGCTTAAGGTGTCCGCCTAGGGTTAGGGTTAGGTCTGTGGTTTGAGTTAGGCTTCAGGTTAGGTTAGGTTTGAACTTAGTTTGAGGGAGTAAGTTTAGGGCTACTGTTAGTTTTCGGTTCAGTGTTACGGTTGGAGATAGCGTCAGGGTCAGGTTAGTGTTGGGGTTGAGCTTCAGGTGTCCGCCTAGGGTTAGGGTTTGGTCTATGGTTTGAGTTATGCTTCAGGTTAGGTTAGGTTTGAACTTAGTTTGAGGGATAAGTTTAGGGCTACTGTTAGTTTTCGGTTCAGTGTTACGGTTAGAGATAGCGTCAGGGTCTGGTTAGGGTTGTGGTTGAGTTTCAGGTGTCCGCCTAGGGTTAGGGTTAGGTCTTTGGTTTGAGTTAGGCTTCAAATTAGGTTAGGTTGGAAGTTAGTTTGAGGGAGTAAGTTTAGGGCTACTGTTAGTTTTCGGGTAACTGTTACTGTTGGAGTTAGCGTCAGGGTCAGGTTAGGGTGGGGGTTAAGCATAAGTTATCCGCCTAGGGTTAGCGTTAGGTCTATGGTTTCATTTAGGCTTCAGGTTAGGTTAGGATTGAACTTAGTTTGAGGGAGTAAGTTTAGGGCTACTGTTAGTTTTCGGTTCAGTGTTACGTTTGGAGTTAGCATGAGGGTCCTGTTAGGGTTGGGGTTTAGGTTAAGGTGTCCGCCTAGGGTTAGGGTTAGGTCTGTGGTTTGAGTTAGGCTTCAAGTTAGGTTAAGTTTGAACTTAGTTTGAGGGAGTAAGTTTAGCGCTATTGTTAGTTTTCGGGTAACTGTTACGGTTGGAGTTAGCGTCACGGCCAGGTTAGGGTTGGGGTTGAGCTTAAGGTGTCTGCCTAGGGTTAGGGTTAGGTGTATGGTTTGATTAAGGCTTCAGGTTAGGTTATGTTTGAACATAGTTTGAGGGAGTAAGTTTAGGGCTACTGTTAGTTTTCGGTTAACTGTTACAGTTGGAGTAAGCGTCAGGGTCAGGTTAGGGTTGGGGTTGAGCTTCAGGTGTCCGCCTAGGGTTAGGGTTAGGTCTATGGTTTGAGATAGGCTTCAGGTTACGTTAGATTTTAACTTAGTTTTAGGGAGTAAGTTTAGGGCTACTGTTAATTTTAGGATCAGTGTTACAGTTGGAGTTAGCGTGAGGGTCAGGTTAGGGTTGGGTTTAAGCTTCAGGTGTCTGCCTAGGGTTAGGGGTAGGTGTTAGTTTTCGGTTAACTGTTACAGTTGGAGTAAGCGTCAGGGTCAGGTTAGGTTTGGGGTTGAAGTTAAGGTGTCTGCCTAGGGTTAGGGTTAGGTGTATGGTTTGATTTAGGCTTCAGGTTAGGTTAGGTGTGAACTTAGTTTGAGTGAGTAAGTTTAGGGCTACTGTTAGTTTTCGGTTCAGTGTTACGGTTGGAGATAGCGTCAGGGTCAGGTTAGGGTTGGAGTTGAGCTTCAGGTGTCCGCCTATTGTTAGCGTTAGGTCTATGATTTGAGTTAGGCTTCAGGTTATGTTAGGTTTGAACTTAGTATGAGGGAATAAGTTTAGGCCTATTGTATTTTTTGGTTCAGTGTTACGGTTGAATTTAGCCTCAGGGTTAGGTAAGGGTTGGGGTCAAGCTTAAGGTGTCCGCCTAGGGTTAGGGTTAGGTCTATTGTTTGAGTTAGGCTTCAGGTTAGGTTAGGTTTGAACTTAGTTTGAGGGAGTAAGTTTAGGGCTACTGTTAGTTTTTTTTCAGTGTTATGGTTGGAGTTAGCGTGAGGGTCAGGTTAGGGTTGGGGTTGAGCTTAAGGTGTCCTCCAAGGGTTAGGGTTAGGTCTGTGGTTTGAGTTAGGCTTCAGGTTAGGTTAGGTTTGAACTTAGTTTGAGGGAGTAAGTTTAGGGCTACTGTTAGTTTTCGGTTCAGTGTTACAGTTGGAGTTAGTGTGAGGGTCAGGTTAGGGTTCTGGTTGAGCTTAAGGTGTCCGCCTAGGGTTAGGGTTAGGTTTATGGTTTGATTTTGGCTTCAGGTTAGGTTAGGTTTGAACTTAGATTGAGGGAGTAAGTTTAGGGCTACTGTTAGTTTTTGGGTAACTGTTACGGTTGGAGTTAGCGTTAGGGCCAGGTTATGTTTGGGGTTGAGCTTAAGGTGTCCGCCTAGAGTTACGGTTAGGTGTATGGTTTGATTTAGGCTTCAGGTTAGGTTAGGTTTGAAGTTAGTTTGAGGGAGTAAGTTTAGGGCTACTGTTAAATTTCGGTTAACTGTTACAGTTGGAGTAAGCCTCAAGGCCAGGGTAAGGTGGGGTTTAAGCATGAGGTGTCCGCCTAGGGTTAGGGTTAGGTCTATGATTTGTTTTAGGCTTCAGGTTAGGTTAGGTTTGAACTTAGTTTGAGGGAGTCAGCTTAGGTCTATTGTTAGTTTTCAGTTCAGTGTTACGGTTGGATTTAGCCTCAGGGTCAGGTTAGGGTTGGGGTTAAGCTTAAGGTGTCCACCTAGGGTTAGGGTTAGGTCTATTGTTTGAGTTAGGCTTCAGGTTAGGTTAGGTTTGAACTTAGTTTGAGGGAGTAAGTTTAGGGCTACTGTTAGTTTTTGGTTCAGTGTTACGTTTGGAGTTAGCGTGAGGGTCCGGTTAGGGTTGGGGTTGAGCTTAAGGTGTCCGCCCAGGGTTAGGGTTAGGTCTGTGGTTTGAGATAGGCTTCAGGTTAGGTTAGGTTTGAACTTAGTTTGAGGGAGTAAGTTTAGGGCTACTGTTAGTTTTCGGTTCAGTGTTACGGTTGGAGATAGCGTCAGGGTCAGGTTAGGGTTTGGGTTGAGCTTCAGTTGTCCGCCTTGGGTTAGGGTTAGGTCTATGGTTTGAGTTAGGCTTCAGGTTAGCTTAGGTGTGAACTTAGTTTGAGGGAGTAAGTTTAGGGCTACTGTTAGTTTTCGGTTCAGTCTTACGGTTGGACATAGCGTCAGGGTCTGGTTAGGGATGTGGTTGAGTTACAGGTGTCCGCCTGGGTTAGGGTTAGGTCTATGGTTTGAGTTAGGCTTCAAGTTAGGTTAGGTTTGAAGTTAGTTTGAGGGAGTAAGTTTAGGGCTATTGTTAGTTTTCGGTTAACTGTTACAGTTGGAGTAAGCGTCAGGGTCAGGTTAGGGTGGGGGTTAAGCATAAGGTGTCCGCCTAGGGTAAGGGTTAGGTCTATGATCTGATTTAGGCTTCAGGTTAGGTTAGGTTTGAACTTAGTTTGAGGGAGTGAGTTTAGGGCTACTGTTTGTTTTCGGTTAACTGTTACGGTTGGAGTAAGCGTCAGGGTCAGGTTAGGTTTGGGGTTGAGCTTAAGGTGTCTGCCTAGGGTTATGGTTAGGTGTATGGTTTGATTTAGGCTTCAGGTTAGGTTAGGTTTGAACTGAGTTTGAGGGAGTAAGTTTAGGGCTACTGTTAGTTTTCGTTTAAAGGTTACGGTTGGAGTAAGCGTCAGGGTCAGGTTAGGGTGGGGGTTAATCATAAGGTGTCAGCCTAGGGTTAGGGTTAGGTCTATGGTTTCATTTAGGCTTCAGGTTAGGTTAGGATTGAACTTAGTTTGAGGGAGTAAGTTTAGGGCCACTGTTAGTTTTCGGTTCAGTGTTACGGTTCGATTTAGCCTCAGGGTCAGGTTAGGTTTGGGGTTAAGCTTACGGTGTCCTCCTAGGGTTAGGGTTAGGTCTATTGTTTGAGTTAGGCTTCAGGTTAGGTTATGTTTGAACTTAGTTTGAGGGAGACAGTTTAGGGCTACTGTTAGTTTTCATTTAACTGTTACGGTTGGAGTAAGCGTCAGGGTCAGGTTAGGGTGGGGGTTAAGCATAAGGTGTCCGCCTAGGGTTAGGGTTAGGTCTATGGTTTCATTTAGGCTTCAGGTTAGGTTAGGATTGAACTTAGTTTGAGGGACTAAGTTTAGGGCTACTGTTAGTTTTCGGTACAATGTTACGTTTGGAGTTAGCGTGAGGGTCCGGTTAGGGTTGGGGTTGAGCTTAAGGTGTTCGCCTAGGGTTAGGGTTAGGTCTGTGGTTTGAGTTAGGCTTCAGGTTAGGTTAGGTTTGAACTTAGTTTGAGGGAGTAAGTTTAGGGCTACTGTTAGTTTTCGGTTCAGTGTTACGGTTGGAGTTAGCGTGAGGGTCAGGTTAGGGTTGGGTTTGAACTTCAGGTGTCCGCCTAGGGTTAGGGTTAGGTGTATGGTTTGATTTAGGCTTCAGGTTACGTTAGGTTGGAACTTAGTTTGAGGCAGTAAGTTTAGGGCTACTGGTAGTTTTCGGGTAACTGTTACGGATGGGGTTAGCGTCAGGGCCAGGTTAGGGTTGGGGGTGAGATTAAGGTGTCCGCCTTTGGTTAAGGTTAGGTCTGTGATTTCAGTTAGGGTTCAGGTTAGGTTAGGTTTGAACTTAGTTTGAGGGAGTAAGTTTAGGGCTACTGTTAGTTTTCGGTTCAGTGTTACGGTTGGAGATAGCGTCAGGGTCAGGTTAGGGTTGGGGTTGAGCTTCAGGTTTCCGCCTTGGGTTAGGGTTAGATCTATGGTTTGAGTTAGGCTTCAGGTTAGGTTAGGTTTGAACTTAGTTTGAGGGAGTAAGTTTAGGGCTACTGTTAGTTTTCGGTTCAGTGTTACGGTTGGAGATAGCATCAGGGTCTGGTTAGGGTTGTGGTTGAGTTTCAGGTGTCCGCCTATGGTTAGGGTTAGGTCTATGGTTTGAGTTAGGCTTCAAGTTAGGTTAGGTTTGAAGTTAGTTTGAGGGAGTAAGTTTAGGGCTACTGTTAGTTTTCGGGTAACTGTTACTGTTGGAGTTAGCGACAGGTCCAGGTTAGGGTTGGGGTTGAGCTTAAGGTGTCCGCCTAGGGTTAGGGTTATGTGTATGGTTTTATTTAGGCTTCAGGTTAGGTTAGGTTTGAAGTTAGTTTGAGGGAGTAAGTTTAGGGCTATTGTTAGTTTTCGGTTAACTGTTAGAGTTGGAGTAAGCGTCAGGGTCAGGTTAGGGTGGGGGTTAAGCATAAGGTGTCCGCCTAGGGTTAGGGTTAGGTCTATGATTTGATTTAGGCTTCAGGTTAGGTTAGGTTTGAACTTAGTTTGAGGGAGTCAGTTTAGGGCTACTGTTTGTTTTCGGTTAACTGTTAAGTTTGGAGTAAGTGTCAGGGTCAGGTTAGGTTTGGGGTTGAGCTTAAGGTGTCCGCCTAGGGTTAGGGTTAGGTCTGTGGTTTGAGTTAGGCTTCAGGTTAGGTTAGGTTTGAACTTAGTTTGAGGGAGTAAGTTTAGGGCTACTGTTAGTTTTCGGTTCAGTGTTACGGTTGGAGATAGCGTCAGGGTCAGGTTAGTGTTGGGTTTGAGCTTCAGGTGTCCGCCTAGGGTTAGGGTTTGGTCTATGGTTTGAGTTATGCTTCAGGTTAGGTTAGGTTTGAACTTAGTTTGAGGGATAAGTTTAGGGCTACTGTTAGTTTTCGGTTCAGTGTTACGGTTAGAGATAGCGTCAGGGTCTGGTTAGGGTTGTGGTTGAGTTTCAGGTGTCCGCCTAGGGTTAGGGTTAGGTCTTTGGTTTGAGTTAGGCTTCAAATTAGGTTAGGTTGGAAGTTAGTTTGAGGGAGTAAGTTTAGGGCTACTGTTAGTTTTCGGGTAACTGTTACTGTTGGAGTTAGCGTCAGGGTCAGGTTAGGGTGGGGGTTAAGCATAAGTTATCCGCCTAGGGTTAGCGTTAGGTCTATGGTTTCATTTAGGCTTCAGGTTAGGTTAGGATTGAACTTAGTTTGAGGGAGTAAGTTTAGGGCTACTGTTAGTTTTCGGTTCAGTGTTACGTTTGGAGTTAGCATGAGGGTCCTGTTAGGGTTGGGGTTTAGGTTAAGGTGTCCGCCTAGGGTTAGGGTTAGGTCTGTGGTTTGAGTTAGGCTTCAAGTTAGGTTAGGTTTGAACTTAGTTTGAGGGAGTAAGTTTAGCGCTATTGTTAGTTTTCGGGTAACTGTTACGGTTGGAGTTAGCGTCACGGCCAGGTTAGGGTTGGGGTTGAGCTTAAGGTGTCTGCCTAGGGTTAGGGTTAGGTGTATGGTTTGATTAAGGCTTCAGGTTAGGTTATGTTTGAACATAGTTTGAGGGAGTAAGTTTAGGGCTACTGTTAGTTTTCGGTTAACTGTTACAGTTGGAGTAAGCGTCAGGGTCAGGTTAGGGTTGGGGTTGAGCTTCAGGTGTCCGCCTAGGGTTAGGGTTAGGTCTATGGTTTGAGATAGGCTTCAGGTTACGTTAGATTTTAACTTAGTTTTAGGGAGTAAGTTTAGGGCTACTGTTAATTTTAGGATCAGTGTTACAGTTGGAGTTAGCGTGAGGGTCAGGTTAGGGTTGGGTTTAAGCTTCAGGTGTCTGCCTAGGGTTAGGGGTAGGTGTTAGTTTTCGGTTAACTGTTACAGTTGGAGTAAGCGTCAGGGTCAGGTTAGGTTTGGGGTTGAAGTTAAGGTGTCTGCCTAGGGTTAGGGTTAGGTGTATGGTTTGATTTAGGCTTCAGGTTAGGTTAGGTTTGAACTGAGTTTGAGGGAGTAAGTTTAGGGCTACTGTTAGTTTTCATTTAAAGGTTACGGTTGGAGTAAGCGTCAGGGTCAGGTTAGGGTGGGGGTTAATCATAAGGTGTCAGCCTAGGGTTAGGGTTAGGTCTATGGTTTCATTTAGGCTTCAGGTTAGGTTAGGATTGAACTTAGTTTGAGGGAGTAAGTTTAGGGCCACTGTTAGTTTTCGGTTCAGTGTTACGGTTCGATTTAGCCTCAGGGTCAGGTTAGGTTTGGGGTTAAGCTTAAGGTGTCCTCCTAGGGTTAGGGTTAGGTCTATTGTTTGAGTTAGGCTTCAGGTTAGGTTATGTTTGAACTTAATTTGAGGGAGACAGTTTAGGGCTACTGTTAGTTTTCATTTAACTGTTACGGTTGGAGTAAGCGTCAGGGTCAGGTTAGGGTGGGGGTTAAGCATAAGGTGTCCGCCTAGGGTTAGGGTTAGGTCTATGGTTTCATTTAGGCTTCAGGTTAGGTTAGGATTGAACTTAGTTTGAGGGACTAAGTTTAGGGCTACTGTTAGTTTTCGGTACAATGTTACGTTTGGAGTTAGCGTGAGGGTCCGGTTAGGGTTGGGGTTGAGCTTAAGGTGTTCGCCTAGGGTTAGGGTTAGGTCTGTGGTTTGAGTTAGGCTTCAGGTTAGGTTAGGTTTGAACTTAGTTTGAGGGAGTAAGTTTAGGGCTACTGTTAGTTTTTGGCTAACTGTTACGGTTGGAGTAAGCGTCAGGGTCAGGTTAGGTTTGGGGTCAAGCTTAAGGTGTCCGCCTAGGGTTAGGGTTAGGTCTATTGTTTGAGTTAGTCTTCAGGTTAGGTTAGGTTTGAACTTAGTTTGAGGGAGTAAGTTTAGGGCTACTCTTAGTTTTCGGTTCAGTGTTACGGTTGGAGTTAGCGTGAGGGTCAGGTTAGGGTTGGGGTTGTGCTTAAGGTGTCCTCGTAGGTTTAGGGTTAGGTCTGTGGTTTGAGTTAGGCTTCAGGTTAGGTTAGGTTTGAACTTAGTTTGAGGGAGTAAGTTTAGGGCTACTGTTAGTTTTCGGGGAACGGTTACTGTTGGAGTTAGCATCAGGGTCAGGTTAGGGTTGGGGTTGAGCTTAAGGTGTCCGCCTACGGTTAGGGTTAGGTGTATGGTTTCATTTAGGCTTCAGGTTAGGTTAGGTTGGAACTTAGTTTGAGGCAGTAAGTTTAGGGCTACTGTTAGTTTTTGGGTAACTGTTACGGTTGGAGTTAGCGTCAAGGCCAGGTTAGGGTTGGGGTTGAGCTTAAGGTGTCCGCCTAGGGTTAGGGTTAGGTCTATGGTTTTATTTAGGCTTCAGGTTAGGTTAGGATTGAACTTAATTTGAGTGAGTAAGTTTAGGACTACTCTTAGTTTTCGGATCAGTGATATGGTTGGAGTTAGCCTGGAGGTCAGGATAGGGTTGGGGTTGAGCTTAAGTTGTCCGCCTAGGGTTAGGGTTAGGTGTATTGTTTAATTTAGGCTTCAGGTTAGGTTAGGTTTGAAGTTAGTTTGAGGGAGTAAGTTTAGGGCTACTGTTAGTTTTCGCTTCAGTGTTATGGTTGGAGTTAGCGTGAGGTTCAGGTTATGGTTGGGGATAAGTTTAAGGTGTCCGCCTAGGGTTAGGGTTAGGTCTATTGTTTGAGTTAGGCTTCAGGTTAGGTTAGGTTTGAACTTAGTTTGAGGGAGACAGTTTAGGGCTACTGTTAATTTTCATTTAACTGTTACGGTTGTAGTAAGTTTCAGGGTCAGGTTAGGGTGGGGGTTAAGCATAAGGTGTCCGCCTAGGGTTAGGGTTAGGTCTATGGTTTCATTTAGGCTTCAGGTTAGGTTAGGATTGAACGTAGTTTGAGGGAGTAAGTTTAGGCCTACTGTTAGTTTTCGGTACAGTGTTACGGTTGGAGATAGCGTCAGGGTCTGGTTAGGGTTGTGGTTGAGTTTCAGGTGTCCGCCTAGGGTTAGGGTTAGGTCTATGGTTTGAGTTAGGCTTCAAATTAGGTTAGGTTTGAAGTTAGTTTGAGGGAGTAAGTTTAGGGCTACTGTTAGTTTTCGGGTAACTGTTACTGTTGGATTAGCGTCAGGGCCAGGTTAGGGTTGGGGTTGAGGTTAAGGTGTCCGCCTAGGGTTAGGGTTTCGTGTATGGTTTGATTTAGGCTTCAGGTTAGGTTAAGTTTGAAGTTAGTTTGAGGCAGTAAGTTTAGGGCTACTGTTAGTTTTCGGTTAACTGTTACAGTTGGAGTACGCGTCAGGGTCAGGTTAGGGTGGGGGTTAAACATAAGGTGTCCGCCTAGGGTTACTGTTAGGTCTATGATTTGATTTAGGCTTCAGGTTAGGTTAGGTTTGAACTTAGTTTGAGGGAGTCAGTTTAGGGCTACTGTTAGTTTTCGGTTAACTGTTACGGTTGGAGTAAGCGTCAGGGTCAGGTTAGGTTTGGGGTGAGCTTAAGGTGTCCGCCTAGGGTTAGGGTTAGGTGTATGGTTTGATTTAGGCTTCAGGTTAGGTTAGGTTTGAACTTAGTTTGAGGGAGTAAGTTTAGGGCTACTGTTAGTTTTCGTTTAACTGTTACGGTTGGAGTAAGCGTCAGGGTCAGGTTATGGTGGGGGTTAACCCTAAGGTGTCCGCTTAGGGTTAGGGTTAGGTCTATGGTTTCATTTAGGCTTCAGGTTAGGTTAGGATTGAACTTAGTTTGAGGGAGTAAGTTTAGGACTATTCTTAGTTTTCGGTTCAGTGATATGGTTGGAGTTAGCCTGGAGGTCAGGTTAGGGTTGGGGTTGAGCTTAAGGTGTCCGCCTAGGGTTAGGGTTAGGTCTATGGTTTCATTTAGGCTTCAGGTTAGGTTAGGTTTGAAGTTAGTTTGAGGGAGTAAGTTTAGGGCTACCGTTAGTTTTCGGTTCAGTGTTATGGTTGGAGTTAGCGTGAGGGTCAGGTTAGGGTTGGGGATAAGCTTAAGGTGTCCGCCTAGGGTTAGGGTTAGGTCTGTGGTTTGAGTTAGGCTTCAGGTTAGGTTAGGTTTGAACTTAGTTTGAGGGAATAAGTTTAGGGCTACTGTTAGTTTTCGGGTAACTGTTACTGTTGGAGTTAGCGTCAGGGCCAGGTTAGGGTTGGGGTTGAGCTTAAGGTGTCCGCCTAGGGTTAGGGTTAGGTCTGTGGTTTGAGTTAGGCTTCAGGTTAGGTTAGGTTTGAACTTAGTTTGAGGGAGTAAGTTTAGGGCTACTGTTAGTTTTTGGTTCAGTGTTACGGTTGGAGTTAGCGTGAGGGTCAGGTTAGGTTTGGGTTTGAACTTCAGGTGTCCGCCTAGGGTTAGGGTTAGGTGTATGGTTTGATTTAGGCTTCAGGTTAGGTTAGGTTTGAACTTAGTTTGAGGCAGTAAGTTTAGGGCTACTGTTAGTTTTCGGGTAACTGTTACGGTTGGAGTTAGCGTCAGGGCCAGGTTAGGGTTGAGGTTGAGCTTAAGGTGTCCGCATAGGGTTAGGGTTAGGTGTATGGTTTGATTTAGGCTTCAGGTTAGGTTATGTTTGAACTTAGTTTGAGGGAGTAAGTTTAGGGCTACTGTTAGTTTTCGGTTAACTGTTACAGTTGGAGTAAGCGTCAGGGTCAGGTTAGGTTTGGGGTTGAAGTTAAGGTGTCCGCCTAGGGTTAGGGTTAGGTGTATGGTTTGATTTAGGCTTCAGGTTAGGTTAGGTGTGAACTTAGTTTGAGGGAGTAAGTTTAGGGCTATTGTTAGTTCTCGGTTCAGTATTATGGTTGGAGTTAGCGTCAGTGTCAGGTTAGGGTTGGGGTTAGCTTGAGGTGTCTGCCTAGGGTTAGGGTTAGGTCCATGGTTTGATTTAGGCTCCAGGGTAGGTTACATTTGAACTTAGTTTGAGTGAGTAAGTTTAGGGCTACTGTTAGTTTCCCGTTCAGTGTTACGGTTGGAGATAGCGTCAGGGTCAGGTTAGGGTTGGAGTTGAGATTAAGGTGTCCGTTTAGGGTGATGGTTAGGTCTGTGGTTTGATTTAGGCTTCAGGTTAGGTTACGTTTGAACTTAGTTTGAGTGAGTAACTTTAGGGCTACTGTTAGTTTTCGGTTCAGTGTTACGGTTGGAGATAGCGTCAGGGTCAGGTTAGGGTTGGGTTTGAGCTTCTGGTGTCCGCCTATTGTTAGGGTTAGGTCTATGATTTGAGTTAGGCTTCAGGTTATGTTAGGTTTGAACTTAGTTTGAGGGAGTAAGTTTAGGCCTATTGTATTGTTTGGTTCAGTGTTACGGTTGAATTTAGCCTCAGGGTCAGGTAAGGGTTGGGTCAAGCTTAAGGTGTCCGCCTAGGGTTAGGGTTAGGTCTATTGTTTGAGTTAGGCTTCAGGTTAGGTTAGGTTTGAACTTAGTTTGAGGGAGTAAGTTTAGGGCTACTGTTAGTTTTCGGTTCAGTGTTACGGTTGGAGATAGCGTCAGGGTCAGGTTAGGGTTGGGGTTGAGCTTCAGGTGTCCGCCTAGAGTTAGGGTTAGGTCTATGGTTTGAGTTAGGCTTCAGGTTAGGTTAGGTTTGAACTTAGTTTTAGGGAGTAAGTTTAGGGCTACTGTTAGTTTTCGGTTCAGTGTTACCGTTGGAATTAGCGTGAGGGTCAGGTTAGGGTTGGGTTTGAACTTCAGGTGTCCGCCTAGGGTTAGGGTTAGGTGTATGGTTTGATTTAGGCTTCAGGTTAGGTTAGGTTTGAACTTAGTTTGAGGCAGTAAGTTTAGGGCTACTGTTAGTTTTCGGGTAACTGTTACAGTTGGAGTTAGCGTCAGGGCCAGGTTAGGGTTGAGGTTGAGCTTAAGGTGTCCGCATAGGGTTAGGGTTAGGTTTATGGTTTGATTTATGCTTCAGGTTAGGTTAGGTTTGAACTTAGATTGAGGGAGTAAGTTTGGGGCTACTGTTAGTTTTTGGGTAACTGTTACGGTTGGAGTTAGCGGAAGGGCCAGGTTATGTTTGGGGTTGAGATTAAGGTGTCCGCCTAGGGTTAGGGTTAGGTGTATGGTTTGATTTAGGCTTCAGGTTAGGTTATGTTTGAACTTAGTTTGAGGGCGTAAGTTTAGGGCTGCTGTTAGTTTTCGGTTAACTGTTATGGTTGGAGTAAGCGTCAGGGTCAGGTTAGGTTTGGGGTTGAGCTTAAGGTGTCCGCCTAGGGTTAGGGTTAGGTGTATGGTTTGATTTAGGCTTCAGGTTAGGTTAGGTTTGAAGTTAGTTTGAGGGAGTAAGTTTAGGGCTGCTGTTAGTTTTCGGTTAACTGTTACAGTTGGAGTAAGCGTCAGGGTCAGGGTAGGGTGGGGTTTAAGCATGAGGTGTCCGCCTAGGGTTAGGGTTAGGTCTATGATTTGATTTAGGCTTCAGGTTAGGTTAGGTTTGAACTTAGTTTGAGGGAGTCAATTTAGGTCTACTGTTAGTTTTCGGTTCAGTGTTACGGTTGGATTTAGGCTCAGGGACAGGTTAGGGTTGGGGTTAAGCTTAAGGTGTCCGCCTAGGGTTAGGGTTAGGTCTATTGTTTTAGTTAGGCTTCAGGTTAGGTTAGGTTTGAACTTAGTTTGAGGGAGTAAGTTTAGGGCTACTGTTAGTTTTTGGTTCAGTGTTACGTTTGGAGTTAGCGTGAGGGTCCGGTTAGGGTTGGGGTTGAGCTTAAGGTGTCCGCCTAGGGTTAGGGTTAGGTCTGTGGTTTGAGATAGGCTTCAGGCTAGGTTAGGTTTGAACTTAGTTTGAGGGAGTAAGTTTAGGGCTACTGTTAGTTTTCGGTTCAGTGTTAGGATTAGAGATAGCGTCAGGGTCAGGTTAGGGGTGGGGTTGAGATTCAGGTGTCCACCTTGGGTTAGGGTTAGGTCTATGGTTTGAGTTAGGCTTCAGGTTAGGTTAGGTTTGAAGTTAGTTTGAGGGAGTAAGTTTAGGGCTACTGTTAGTTTTCGGGTAACTTTTACTGTTGGTGTTAGCGTCAGGGCCAGGTTAGGGTTGGGGTTGAGCTTAAGGTGCCTGCCTAGGGTTAGTGTTAGGTGTATGGTTTGATTTAGGCTTCAGGTTAGGTTAGGTTTGAAGTTAGTTTGAGGGAGTAAGTTTAGGGCTATTGTTAGTTTTCGGTTAACTGTTACAGTTGGAGTAAGCGTCAGGGTCAGGTTAGGGTGGGGGTTAAGCATAAGGTGTCCGCCTAGGGTTAGGGTTAGGTCTATGATTTGATTTAGGCTTCAGGTTAGGTTAGGTTTGAACTTAGTTTGAGGGAGTCAGTTTAGGGCTACTGTTAGTTTTCGGTTAACTGTTACGTTTGGAGTAAGCGTCAGGGTCAGGTTAGGTTTGGGGTTGAGCTTAAGGTGTCCGCCTAGGGTTAGGGTTAGGTGTATGGTTTGATTTACGCTTCAGGTTAGGTTAGGTTTGAACTTAGTTTGAGGGAGTAAGTTTAGGGCTATTGTTAGTTTTCGGTTAACTGTTACGGTTGGAGTAAGCGTCAGGGTCAGGTTAGGGCGGGGGTTAAGCATAAGGTGTCCACCTAGGGTTAGGGTTAGGTCTATTGTTTGAGTTAGTCTTCAGTTTAGGTTAGGTTTGAATTTAGTTTGAGGGAGTAAGTTTAGGGCTACTGTTAGTTTTCGGTTCAGTGTTACGGTTGGAGTTAGCGTGAGGGTCAGGTTAGGGTTGGGGTTGAGCTTAAGGTGTCCGCCTAGGGTTAGGGTTAGGTGTATGGTTTGATTTAGGCTTCAGGTTAGGTTAGGTTTGAACTTAGATTGAGGGAGTAAGTTTAGGGCTACTGTTAGTTTTGGGGTAACTGTTACGGTTGGAGTTAGCGTAAGGGCCAGGTTGTGTTTGGGGTTGAGCTAAAGGTGTCCGCCTAGAGTTACGGTTAGGTGTATGGTTTGATTTAGGCTTCAGGTTACGTTATGTTTGAACTTAGTTTGAGGGCGTAAGTTTAGGGCTGCTGTTAGTTTTCGGTTAACTGTTATGGTTGGAGTAAGCGTCAGGGTCAGGTTAGGTTTGGGGTTGAGCTTAAGGTGTCCGCCTAGGGTTAGGGTTAGGTGTATGGTTTGATTTAGGCTTCAGGTTAGGTCAGGTTTGAAGTTAGTTTGAGGGAGTAAGTTTAGGGCTACTGTTAGTTTTCGGTTAACTGTTACAGTTGGAGTAAGCGTCAGGGTCAGGGTAGGGTGGGGTTAAACATAAGGTGTTCGCCTAGGGTTAGGGTTAGGTCTATGATTTGATTTAGGCTTCAGGTTAGGTTAGGTTTGAAATTAGTTTGAGGGAGTCAGTTTACGTCTACTGTTAGTTTTCGGTTCAGTGTTACGGTTGGATTTAGCCTCAGGGTCAGGTTAGGGTTGGGGTTGAGCTTCAGGTGTCCGCCTAGGGTTAGGGTTAGGTCTATGGTTTGAGTTAGGCTTCAGGTTAGGTTAGGTTTGAACTTAGTTTGAGGGATTAAGTTTAGGGCTACTGTTAGTTTTCGGTTCAGTGTTACGGTTGGAGTTAGCGTGAGGGTCAGGTTAGGGTTGGGTTTGAACTTCAGGTGTCCGCCTAGGGTTAGGGTTAGGTCTATGGTTTCATTGAGGATTCAGGTTAGGTTAGCATTGCACTTAGTTTGAGCGAGTAAGTTTAGGGCCACTGTTAGTTTTCGGTTCAGTGTTACGGTTCGATTTAGCCTCAGGGTCAGGTTAGGTTTGGGGTTAAGCTTAAGGTGTCCGCATAGGGTTAGGGTTAGGTCTATTGTTTGAGTTAGGCTTCAGGTTAGGTTAGGTTTGAACTTAGTTTGAGGGAGTAAGTTTAGGGCTACTGTTAGTTTTCGGGTAACTGTTACTGTTGGAGTTAGCGTCAGGGCCAGGTTAGGGTTGGGGTTGGGCTTAAGGTGTCCGCCTAGGGTTAGGGTTAGGTGTATGGTTTGATTTAGGCTTCAGGTTAGGATAGGTTGGAAATTAGTTTGAGGCAGTAAGTTTAGGGCTACTGTTAGTTTTCGGGTAACTGTTACGGCTGGAGTTAGCGTCAGGGCCAGGTTAGGGTTGGGGTTGAGCTTAAGGTGTCCGCCTAGGGTTAGGGTTAGGTCTATGGTTTCATTTAGGCTTCAGGTTAGGTTAGGATTGAACTTAGTTTGAGGGAGTAAGTTTATGGCTACTGTTAGTTTTCGGTTCAATGTTACGTTTGGAGTTAGTGTGAGGGTCCGGTTAGGGTTGGGGTTGAGCTTAAGGTGTTCGCCTAGGGTTAGGGTTAGGTCTGTGCTTTGAGTTAGGCTTCAGGTTAGGTTAGGTTTGAACTTAGTTTGAGGGAGTAAGTTTATGGCTACTGTTAGTTTTCGGTTAACTGTTACGGTTGGAGTAAGCGTCAGGGTCAGGTTAGGGTTGGGGTCAAGCTTAAGGTGTCCGCCTAGGGTTAGGGTTAGGCCTATTGTTTGAGTTAGTCTTCAGGTTAGGTTAGGTTTGAACTTAGTTTGAGAGAGTAAGTTTAGGGCTACTGTTAGTTTTCGATTCAGTGTTACGGTTGGAGTTAGCCTGAGGGTCAGAATAGGGTTGGGGTTGTGCTTAAGGTGTCCTCCTAGGTTTAGGGTTAGGTCTGTGGTTAGAGTTAGGCTTCAGGTTAGGTTAGGTTTGAACTTAGTTTGAGGGAGTAAGTTTAGGGCTACTGTTAGTTTTCGGTTCAGTGTTACGGTTGAAGATAGCGTCAGGGTCAGGTTCGGGTTTGGGTTAAGCTTCAGGTGTCCGCCTAGGGTTAGGGTTAGGTCTATGGTTTGAGTTAGGCTCCAGGTTAAGTTAGGTTTGAACTGAGTTTGAGGGAGTAAGTTTAGGGCTACTGTTAGTTTTCGGTTCAGTGTTACAGTTGGAGTTAGCGTGAGGGTCAGGTTAGGGTTGGGGTTGAGCTTAAGGTGTCCTCCCAGGGTTAGGGTTAGGTCTGTGGTTTGAGTTAGGCTCCAGGTTAGGTTAGGTTTGAACTTAGTTTGAGGGAGTAAGTTTAGGGCTACTGTTAGTTTTCGGTTCAGTGTTACGGTTGGTGTAAGCGTCAGGGTCAGGTTAGGGTGGGGGTTAAGCATAAGGTGTCCGCCTAGGTTTAGGGTTTGGTCTATGGTTTCATTTAGGCTTCAGGTTAGGTTAGCATTGAACTTAGTTTGAGGGAGTAAGTTTAGGGCTACTGTTAGTTTTCGGTTCAATGTTACGTTTGGAGTTAGCGTGACGGTCCGGTTAGGGTTGGGGTTGAGCTTAAGGTATCTGCCTAGGGTTAGGGTTAGGTCTGTGGTTTGAGTTAGGCTTCAGGTTAGGTTAGGTTTGAACTTAGTTTGAGGGAGTAAGTTTAGGGCTACTGTTAGTTTTTGGTTCAGTGTTACGGTTGGAGTTAGCTTGAGGGTCAGGTTAGGGTTGGGGTTGAGCTTAAGGTGTCCTCCTAGGGTTAGGGTTATGTCTGTGGTTTGAGTTAGGCTTCAGGTTAGGTTAGGTTTGAACGTAGTTTGAGGAAGTAAGTTTAGGACTACTGTTAGTTTTCGGTTCAGTGTTACGGTTGGAGATAGCGTCAGGGTAAGGTTAGGGTTGTGATGGAGCTTCAGGTGTCCGCCTAGGGTTAGGGTTAGGTCTATGGTTTGAGTTAGGGTCCAGGATAGGTTAGGTTTGAACTTAGTTTGAGGGAGTAAGTTTAGGGCTACTGTTAGTTTTCGGTTCAGTGTTACGGTTGGAGATAGCGTCAGGGTCAGGTTAGGGTTGGTGTTGAGCTTAAGGTGTCCGCCTAGGGTTAGGGTTAGGTCTATGGTTTGAGATAGGCTTCTGGTTAGATTAGGTTTGAAGTTAGTTTGAGGGTGTAAGTTCAGGGCTACTGTTAGTTTTCGGTTAACTGTTACGGTTGGAATAAGCGTCAGGGTCAGGTTATGGTGGGGGTTAACCATAAGGTGTCCGCCTTGGGTTAGGGTTAGGTGTATGGTTTCCTTTAGGCTTCAGGTTAGGTTAGGTTTGAACGTAGTTTGAGGGAGTAAGTTTAGGGCTACTGTTAGTTTTCGGTTCAGTGTTACGGTTGGAGATAGCGTCAGGGTCTGGTTAGGGTTGTGGTTGAGTTTCAGTTGTCCGCCTAGGGTTAGGGTTAGGTCTATGGTTTGAGTTAGGCTTCAAGTTAGGTTAGGTTTGAAGTTAGTTTGAGGGAGTTAGTTTTTGGGATAGTGTTAATTTTCGGGTAACTGTTACTGTTGGAGTTAGCGTAAGGGCCAGGTTAGGGTTGGGGTTGAGCTTAAGGTGTCCGCCTAGGGTTAGGGTTAGGTGTATGGTTTGATTTAGGCTTCAGGTTAGGTTAGGATTGAACTTAGTTTGAGGGAGTAAGTTTAGGATTACTCTTAGTTTTCGGTTCAGTGATATGGTAGGAGGTAGCCTGGAGGTCAGGTTAGGGTTGGGGTTGAGCTTAAGGTGTCGGCCTAGGGTTAGGGTTAGGTGTATGGTTTAATTTAGGCTTCAGGTTAGGTTAGGTTTGAAGTTAGTTTGAGGGAGTAAGTTTAGGGCTACTGTTAGTTTTCGGTTCAGTGTTATGGTTGGAGTTAGCGTGAGGGTCAGGTTAGGGTTGGGGATAAGCTTAAGGTGTCGGCCTAGGGTTAGGGTTAGGTCTGTGTTTTGAGTTAGGCTTCAGGTTAGGTTAGGTTTGAACTTAGTTTGAGGGAATAAGTTTAGGGCTAGTGTTAGTTTTCAGTTCAGTGTTACGGTTGGAGATAGCGTCAGGGTCAGGTTAGGGTTGGGGTTGAGTTTCAGGTGTCTGCCTAGTGTTAGGGTTAGGTCTATGGTTTGAGTTAGGCTTCAAGTTAGGTTAGGTTTGAACTTAGTTTGAGGGAGTAAGTTTAGGGCTACTGTTAGTTTTCGGGTAACTGTTACTGTTGGAGTTAGCGTCAGGGCCAGGTTAGGGTTGGGGTTGAGCTTAAGGTGTCCGCCTAGGGTTAAGGTTAGGTCTATGGTTTGAGTTAGGCTTCAGGTTAGGTTAGGTTTGAACTTAGTTTGAGGGAGTAAGTTTAGGCCTATTGTATTTTTTGGTTCAGTGTTACGGTTGAATTTAGCCTCAGGGTCAGGTTAGGGTTGGGGTCAAGCTTAAGGTGTCCGCCTAGGGTTAGGTTTAGGTCTATTGTTTGAGTTAGGCTTCAGGTTAGGTTAGGTTTGAACTTAGTTTGAGGGAGTAAGTTTAGGGCTACTGTTAGTTTTCGGTTCAGTTTTACGGTTGGAGTTAGCGTGAGGGTCAGGTTAGGGTTGGGGTTGAGCTTAAGGTGTCCTCCTAGGGTTAGGGTTAGGTCTATGGTTTGAGTTAGGGTCCAGGTTAGGTTAGGTTTGAACTTAGTTTGAGGGAGTAAGTTTAGGGCTACTGTTTGTTTTCGGTTCAGTGTTACGATTGGAGATAGCGTCAGGGTCTGGTTAGGGTTGTGGTTGAGTTTCAGGTGTCCGCCTAGGGTTAGGGTTAGGTCTATGGTTTGAGTTAGGCTTCAAGTTAGGTTAGGTTTGAAGTTAGTTTGAGGGAGTAAGTTTAGTGCTACTGTTAGTTTTCGGGTAACTGTTACGGTTGGAGTTAGCGTCAAGGCCAGGTTCGGGTTGGGGTTGAGCTTAAGGTGTCCGCCTAGGGTTAGGGTTAGGTGTATGGTTTGATTTAGGATTCAGGTTAGGTTAGGTTTGAACTTAGTTTGCGCGAGTAAGTTTAGGGCTACTGTTAGTTTTCGTTTAACTGTTATGGTTGGAGTAAGCGTCAGGGTCAGGTTATGGTGGGGGTTAACAATAAGGTGTCCGCATAGGGTTAGGGTTAGGTCTATGGTTTCATTTAGGCTTCAGGTTAGGTTAGGATTGAACTTAGTTTGAGGGAGTAAGTTTAGGACTACTCTTAGTTTTCGGTTCAGTGATATGGTTGGAGTTAGCCTGGAGGTCAGGTTAGGGTTCGGGTTGAGCTTAAGGTGTCCGCCTAGGTTTAGGGTTAGGTGTATGGTTTAATTTAGGCTTCAGGTTAGGTTAGGTTTGAAGTTAGTTTGAGGGAGTAAGTTTAGGGCTACTGTTAGTTTTCGGTTCAGTGTTATGGTTGGAGTTAGCGTGAGGGTCAGGTTAGGGTTGGGGATAAGCTTAATGTGTCCGCCTAGGGTTAGGGTTAGGTCTGTGGTTTGAGTTAGGCTTCAGTTTAGGTTAGGTTTGAACTTAGTTTGAGGGAATAAGTTTAGGGTACTGTTAGTTTTCGGTTCAGTGTTACGGTTGGAGATAGCGTCAGGGTCAGGTTAGGGTTGGTGTTGAGCTTAAGGTGTCCGCCTAGGGTTCGGGTTAGGTCTATGGTTTGAGATAGGCTTCTGGTTAGATTAGGTTTGAAGTTAGTTTGAGGGTGTAAGTTCAGGGCTACTGTTAGTTTTCGGTTAACTGTTACGGTTGGAGTAAGCGTCAGGGTCAGGTTATGGTGGGGGTTAACCATAAGATGTCCGCCTTGGGTTAGGGTTAGGTGTATGGTTTCCTTTAGGCTTCAGGTTAGGTTAGGTTTGAACTTAGTTTGAGGGAGTAAGTTTAGGGCTACTGTTAGTTTTCGGTTCAGTGTTACGGTTGGAGATAGCGTCAGGGTCAGGTTAGGGTTGGTGTTGAGCTTAAGGTGTCCGCCTAGGGTTAGGGTTAGGTCTATGGTTTGAGATAGGCTTCTGGTTAGATTAGGTTTGAAGTTAGTTTGAGGGTGTAAGTTCAGGGCTACTGTTAGTTTTCGGTTAACTGTTACAGTTGGAGTAAGCGTCAGGGTCAGGTTAGGGTGGGGGTTAAGCATAAGTTGTCCGCCTAGGGTTAGGGTTAGGTCTTTTATTTGATTTAGGCTTCAGGTTAGGTTAGGTTTGAACTTAGTTTGAGGGAGTCAGTTTAGGGCTACTGTTAATTTTCGGTTCAGTGTTACGGTTGGAGATAGCGTCAGGGTCTGGTTAGGGTTGTGGTTGAGTTTCAGGTGTCCGTCTAGGGTTAGGGTTAGGTCTATGGTTTGAGTTAGGCTTGAAATTAGGTTAGGTTTGAAGTTAGTTTGAGGGAGTAAGTTTAGGGCTACTGTTAGTTTTCGGGTAACTCTTACTGTTGGAGTTAGCGTCAGGACCAGGTTAGGGTTGGGGTTGAGCTTAAGGTGTCCGCCTAGGGTTAGGGTTAGGTGTATGGTTTGATTTAGGCTTGAGGTTAGGTTAGGTTTGAACTTAGTTTGAGGGAGTCAGTTTAGGGCTACTGTTAGTTTTCGGTTAACTGTTACGGTTGGAGTAAGCGTCAGGGTCAGGTTAGGTTTGGGGTTGAGCTTAAGGTGTCCGCCTAGGGTTAGGATTAGGTGTATGGTTTGATTTAGGCTTCAGGTTATGTTAGGTTTGAACTTAGTTTGAGGGAGTAAGTTTAGGGCTACTGTTAGTTTTTGGTTCAGTGTTACATTTGGAGTTAGCGTGAGTGTTTGGTTATGGTTGGGGTTGAGCTTAAGGTGTCCACCTAGGGTTAGGGTTAGGTCTGTGGTTTGAGATAGGGTTCAGGTTACGTTAGGTTTGAACTTAGTTTGAGGGAGTAAGTTTAGGGCTACTGTTAGTTTTCGGTTCAGTGTTACGGTTGGAGATAGCGTCAGGGTCAGGTTAGGGTTGGGGTTGAGCTTCAGGTGTCCGCCTTGGGTTAGGGTTAGGTCTATGGTTTGAGTTAGGCTTCAGGTTAGGTTAGGTTTGAAGTTAGTTTGAGGGAGTAAGTTTAGGGCTACTCTTAGTTTTGGTTCAGTGTTACGGTTGGAGTTAGCGTCAGGGCCAGGTTAGGGTTGGGGTTGAGCTTAAGGTGTTCGCCTAGGATTAGGGTTAGGTGTATGGTTTGATTTAGGCTTCAGGTTAGGTTAGGTTTGAACTTAGTTTGAGGGAGTAAGTTTAGGGCTACTGTTAGTTTTCGTTTAACTGTTACGGTTGGAGTAAGCGTCAGCGTCAGGTTAGGGTGGGGGTTAAGCATAAGGTGTCCTCCTAGGGTTAGGGTTAGGTCTATGGTTTCATTTAGGCTTCAGGTTAGGTTAGGATTGAACTTAGTTTGAGGGAGTAAGTTTAGGGCCACTGTTAGTTTTCGGTTCAGTGTTACGGTTCGATTTAGCCTCAGGGTCAGGTTAGGTTTGGGGTTAAGCTTAAGGTGTCCGCCTAGGGTTAGGGTTAGGTCTATTGTTTGAGTTAGGCTTCAGGTTAGGTTAGGTTTGAACTTAGTTTGAGGGAGTAAGTTTAGGGCTACTGTTAGTTTTTGTTTCAGTGTTATGGTTGGAATTAGCGTGAGGGTCAGGTTAGGGTTGGGGTTGAGCTTAAGGTGTCCTCCTAGGGTTAGGGTTAGGTCTGTGGTTTGAGTTAGGCTTCAGGTTAGGTTAGGTTTGAACTTAGTTTGAGGGAGTAAGTTTAGGGCTACTGTTAGTTTTCGGTTCAGTGTTACAGTTGGAGTTAGTGTGAGGGTCAGGTTAGGGTTCTGGTTGAGCTTAAGGTGTCCGCCTAGGGTTAGGGTTAGGTTTATGGTTTGATTTTGGCTTCAGGTTAGGTTAGGTTTGAACTTAGATTGAGGGAGTAAGTTTAGGGCTACTGTTAGTTTTTGGGTAACTGTTACGGTTGGAGTTAGCGTTAGGGCCAGGTTATGTTTGGGGTTGAGCTTAAGGTGTCCGCCTAGAGTTACGGTTAGGTGTATGGTTTGATTTAGGCTTCAGGTTAGGTTAGGTTTGAAGTTAGTTTGAGGGAGTAAGTTTAGGGCTACTGTTAGTTTTCGGTTAACTGTTACAGTTGGAGTAAGCCTCAAGGCCAGGGTAAGGTGGGGTTTAAGCATGAGGTGTCCGCCTAGGGTTAGGGTTAGGTCTATGATTTGATTTAGGCTTCAGGTTAGGTTAGGTTTGAACTTAGTTTGAGGGAGTCAGCTTAGGTCTATTGTTAGTTTTCAGTTCAGTGTTACGGTTGGATTTAGCCTCAGGGTCAGGTTAGGGTTGGGGTTAAGCTTAAGGTGTCCACCTAGGGTTAGGGTTAGGTCTATTGTTGAGTTAGGCTTCAGGTTAGGTTAGGTTTGAACTTAGTTTGAGGGAGTAAGTTTAGGGCTACTGTTAGTTTTTGGTTCAGTGTTACGTTTGGAGTTAGCGTGAGGTCCGGTTAGGGTTGGGGTTGAGCTTAAGGTGTCCGCCCAGGGTTAGGGTTAGGTCTGTGGTTTGAGATAGGCTTCAGGTTAGGTTAGGTTTCAACTTAGTTTGAGGGAGTAAGTTTAGGGCTACTGTTAGTTTTCGGTTCAGTGTTACGGTTGGAGATAGCGTCAGGGTCAGGTTAGGGTTTGGGTTGAGCTTCAGTTGTCCGCCTTGGGTTAGGGTTAGGTCTATGGTTTGAGTTAGGCTTCAGGTTAGCTTAGGTGTGAACTTAGTTTGAGGGAGTAAGTTTAGGGCTACTGTTAGTTTTCGGTTCAGTCTTACGGTTGGACATAGCGTCAGAGTCTGGTTAGGGATGTGGTTGAGTTACAGGTGTCCGCCTGGGTTAGGGTTAGGTCTATGGTTTGAGTTAGGCTTCAAGTTAGGTTAGGTTTGAAGTTAGTTTGAGGGAGTAAGTTTAGGGCTATGTTAGTTTTCGGTTAACTGTTACAGTTGGAGTAAGCGTCAGGGTCAGGTTAGGGTGGGGGTTAAGCATAAGGTGTCCGCCTAGGGTAAGGGTTAGGTCTATGATTTGATTTAGGCTTCAGGTTAGGTTAGGTTTGAACTTAGTTTTTAGGGATTGAGTTTAGGGCTACTGTTTGTTTTCGGTTAACTGTTACGGTTGGAGTAAGCGTCAGGGTCAGGTTAGGTTTGGGGTTGAGCTTAAGGTGTCTGCCTAGGGTTAGGGTTAGGTGTATGGTTTGATTTAGGCTTCAGGTTAGGTTAGGTTTGTACTGAGTTTGAGGAGTAAGTTTAGGGCTACTGTTAGTTTTCGTTTAAAGGTTACGGTTGGAGTAAGCGTCAGGGTCAGGTTAGGGTGGGGGTTAATCATAAGGTGTCCGCCTAGGGTTAGGGTTAGGTCTATGGTTTCATTTAGGCTTCAGGTTAGGTTAGGATTTAACTTAGTTTGAGGGAGTAAGTTTAGGGCCACTGTTAGTTTTCGGTTCAGTGTTACGGTTCGATTTAGCCTCAGGGTCAGGTTAGGTTTGGGGTTAAGCTTAAGGTGTCCTCCTAGGGTTAGGGTTAGGTCTATTGTTTGAGTTAGGCTTCAGGTTAGGTTATGTTTGAACTTAATTTGAGGAGACAGTTTAGGGCTACTGTTAGTTTTCATTTAACTGTTACGGTTGGAGTAAGCGTCAGGGTCAGGTTAGGGTGGGGGTTAAGCATAAGGTGTCCGCCTAGGGTTAGGGTTAGGTCTATGGTTTCATTTAGGCTTCAGGTTAGGTTAGGATTGAACTTAGTTTGAGGGACTAAGTTTAGGGCTACTGTTAGTTTTCGGTACAATGTTACGTTTGGAGTTAGCGTGAGGGTCCGGTTAGCGTTGGGGTTGAGCTTAAGGTGTTCGCCTAGGGTTAGGGTTAGGTCTGTGGTTGAGTTAGGCTTCAGGTTAGGTTAGGTTTGAACTTAGTTTGAGGGAGTAAGTTTAGGGCTACTGTTAGTTTTTGGCTAACTGTTACGGTTGGAGTAAGCGTCAGGGTCAGGTTAGGTTTGGGGTCAAGCTTAAGGTGTCCGCCTAGGGTTAGGGTTAGGTCTATTGTTTGAGTTAGTCTTCAGGTTAGGTTAGGTTTGAACTTAGTTTGAGGGAGTAAGTTTAGGGCTACTGTTAGTTTTCGGTTCAGTGTTACGGTTGGAGTTAGCGTGAGGGTCAGGTTAGGGTTGGGGTTGTGCTTAAGGTGTCCTCGTAGGTTTAGGGTTAGGTCTGTGGTTTGAGTTAGGCTTCAGGTTAGGTTAGGTTTGAACTTAGTTTGAGGAGTAAGTTTAGGGCTACTGTTAGTTTTCGGGGAACGGTTACTGTTGGAGTTAGCATCAGGGTCAGGTTAGGGTTGGGGTTGAGCTTAAGGTGTCCGCCTACGGTTAGGGTTAGGTGTATGGTTTCATTTAGGCTTCAGGTTAGGTTAGGTTGGAACTTAGTTTGAGGCAGTAAGTTTAGGGCTACTGTTAGTTTTTGTGTAACTGTTACGGTTGGAGTTAGCGTCAAGGCCAGGTTAGGGTTGGGGTTGAGCTTAAGGTGTCCGCCTAGGGTTAGGGTTAGGTCTATGGTTTTATTTAGGCTTCAGGTTAGGTTAGGATTGAACTTAATTTGAGTGAGTAAGTTTAGGACTACTCTTAGTTTTCGATCAGTGATATGGTTGGAGTTAGCCTGGAGGTCAGGATAGGGTTGGGGTTGAGCTTAAGTTGTCCGCCTAGGGTTAGGGTTAGGTGTATTGTTTAATTTAGGCTTCAGGTTAGGTTAGGTTTGAAGTTAGTTTGAGGGAGTAAGTTTTAGGGCTACTGTTAGTTTTCGCTTCAGTGTTATGGTTGGAGTTAGCGTGAGGTTCAGGTTATGGTTGGGGATAAGTTAAGGTGTCCGCCTAGGGTTAGGGTTAGGTCTATTGTTTGAGTTAGGCTTCAGGTTAGGTTAGGTTTGAACTTAGTTTGAGGGAGACAGTTAAGGGCTACTGTTAATTTTCATTTAACTGTTACGGTTGTAGTAAGTTTCAGGGTCAGGTTAGGGTGGGGGTTAAGCATAAGGTGTCCGCCTAGGGTTAGGGTTAGGTCTATGGTTTCATTTAGGCTTCAGGTTAGGTTAGGATTGAACGTAGTTTGAGGGAGTAAGTTTAGGCCTACTGTGAGTTTTCGGTACAGTGTTACGGTTGGAGATAGCGTCAGGGTCTGGTTAGGGTTGTGGTTGAGTTTCAGGTGTCCGCCTAGGGTTAGGGTTAGGTCTATGGTTTGAGTTAGGCTTCAATTAGGTTAGGTTTGAAGTTAGTTTGAGGGAGTAAGTTTAGGGCTACTGTTAGTTTTCGGGTAACTGTTACTGTTGGATTAGCGTCAGGGCCAGGTTAGGGTTGGGGTTGAGGTTAAGGTGTCCGCCTAGGGTTAGGGTTTCGTGTATGGTTTGATTTAGGCTTCAGGTTAGGTTAAGTTTGAAGTTAGTTTGAGGGAGTAAGTTTAGGGCTACTGTTAGTTTTCGGTTAACTGTTACAGTTGGAGTACGCGTCAGGGTCAGGTTAGGGTGGGGGTTAAACATAAGGTGTCCGCCTAGGGTTACTGTTAGGTCTATGATTTGATTTAGGCTTCAGGTTAGGTTAGGTTTGAACTTAGTTTGAGGGAGTCAGTTTAGGGCTACTGTTAGTTTTCGGTTAACTGTTACGGTTGGAGTAAGCGTCAGGGTCAGGTTAGGTTTGGGGTGAGCTTAAGGTGTCCGCCTAGGGTTAGGGTTAGGTGTATGGTTTGATTTAGGCTTCAGGTTAGGTTAGGTTTGAACTTAGTTTGAGGGAGTAAGTTTAGGGCTACTGTTAGTTTTCGTTTAAATGTTACGGTTGGAGAAAGCGTCAGGGTCAGGTTATGGTGGGGGTTAACCCTAAGGTGTCCGCTTAGGGTTAGGGTTAGGTCTATGGTTTCATTTAGGCTTCAGGTTAGGTTAGGATTGAACTTAGTTTGAGGGAGTAAGTTTAGGACTATTCTTAGTTTTCGGTTCAGTGATATGGTTGGAGTTAGCCTGGAGGTCAGGTTAGAGTTGGGGTTGAGCTTAAGGTGTCCGCCTAGGGTTAGGGTTAGGTCTATGGTTTCATTTAGGCTTCAGGTTAGGTTAGGTTTGAAGTTAGTTTGAGGGAGTAAGTTTAGGGCTACCGTTAGTTTTCGGTTCAGTGTTATGGTTGGAGTTAGCGTGAGGGTCAGGTTAGGGTTGGGGATAAGCTTAAGGTGTCCGCCTAGGGTTAGGGTTAGGTCTGTGGTTTGAGTTAGGCTTCAGGTTAGGTTAGGTTTGAACTTAGTTTGAGGGAATAAGTTTAGGGCTACTGTTAGTTTTCGGGTAACTGTTACTGTTGGAGTTAGCGTCAGGGCCAGGTTAGGGTTGGGGTTGAGCTTAAGGTGTCCGCCTAGGGTTAGGGTTAGGTCTGTGGTTTGAGTTAGGCTTCAGGTTAGGTTAGGTTTGAACTTAGTTTGCAGGGAGTAAGTTTAGGGCTACTGTTAGTTTTCAGTTCCGTGTTACGGTTGGATTTAGCCTCAGGGTCAGGTAAGGGTTGGGGTCAAGCTTAAGGTGTCCGCCTAGGGTTAGGGTTAGGTCTATTGTTTGAGTTAGGCTTCAGGTTAGGTTAGGTTTGAACTTAGTTTTAGGGAGTAAGTTTAGGGCTACTGTTAGTTTTTGGTTCAGTGTTACGGTTGGAGTTAGCGTGAGGGTCAGGTTAGGTTTGGGTTTGAACTTCAGGTGTCCGCCTAGGGTTAGGGTTAGGTGTATGGTTTGATTTAGGCTTCAGGTTAGGTTAGGTTTGAACTTAGTTTGAGGCAGTAAGTTTAGGGCTACTGTTAGTTTTCGGGTAACTGTTACGGTTGGAGTTAGCGTCAGGGCCAGGTAGGGTTGAGGTTGAGCTTAAGGTGTCCGCATAGGGTTAGGGTTAGGTGTATGGTTTGATTTAGGCTTCAGGTTAGGTTATGTTTGAACTTAGTTTGAGGGAGTAAGTTTAGGGCTACTGTTAGTTTTCGGTTAACTGTTACAGTTGGAGTAAGCGTCAGGGTCAGGTTAGGTTTGGGGTTGAAGTTAAGGTGTCCGCCTAGGGTTAGGGTTAGGTGTATGGTTTGATTTAGGCTTCAGGTTAGGTTAGGTGTGAACTTAGTTTGAGGGAGTAAGTTTAGGGCTATTGTTAGTTCTCGGTTCAGTATTATGGTTGGAGTTAGCGTCAGTGTCAGGTTAGGGTTGGGGTTAGCTTGAGGTGTCTGCCTAGGGTTAGGGTTAGGTCCATGGTTTGATTTAGGCTCCAGGGTAGGTTATATTTGAACTTAGTTTGAGTGAGTAAGTTTAGGGCTACTGTTAGTTTCCGTTCAGTGTTACGGTTGGAGATAGCGTCAGGGTCAGGTTAGGGTTGGAGTTGAGATTAAGGTGTCCGTTTAGGGTGATGGTTAGGTCTGTGCTTTGATTTAGGCTTCAGGTTAGGTTACGGTTGAACTTAGTTTGAGTGAGTAACTTTAGGGCTACTGTTAGTTTTCGGTTCAGTGTTACGGTTGGAGATAGCGTCAGGGTCAGGTTAGGGTTGGGTTTGAGCTTCTGGTGTCCGCCTATTGTTAGGGTTAGGTCTATGATTTGAGTTAGGCTTCAGGTTATGTTAGGTTTGAACTTAGTTTGAGGGAGTAAGTTTAGGCCTATTGTATTTTTTGGTTCAGTGTTACGGTTGAATTTAGCCTCAGGGTCAGGTAAGGGTTGGGGTCAAGCTTAAGGTGTCCGCCTAGGGTTAGGGTTAGGTCTATTGTTTGAGTTAGGCTTCAGGTTAGGTTAGGTTTGAACTTAGTTTGAGGGAGTAAGTTAGGGCTACTGTTAGTTTTCGGTTCAGTGTTACGGTTGGAGATATAGCGTCAGGGTCAGGTTAGGGTTGGGGTTGAGCTTCAGGTGTCCGCCCTAGAGTTAGGGTTAGGTCTATGGTTTGAGTTAGGCTTCAGGTTAGGTTAGGTTTGAACTTAGTTTTAGGGAGTAAGTTTAGGGCTACTGTTAGTTTTCGGTTCAGTGTTACCGTTGGAATTAGCGTGAGGGTCAGGTTAGGGTTGGGTTTGAACTTCAGGTGTCCGCCTAGGGTTAGGGTTAGGTGTATGGTTTGATTTAGGCTTCAGGTTAGGTTAGGTTTGAACTTAGTTTGAGGCAGTAAGTTTAGGGCTACTGTTAGTTTTCGGGTAACTGTTACAGTTGGAGTTAGCGTCAGGGCCAGGTTAGGGTTGAGGTTGAGCTTAAGGTGTCCGCATAGGGTTAGGGTTAGGTTTATGGTTTGATTTATGCTTCAGGTTAGGTTAGGTTTGAACTTAGATTGAGGGAGTAAGTTTGGGGCTACTGTTAGTTTTTGGGTAACTGTTACGGTTGGAGTTAGCGGAAGGGCCAGGTTATGTTTGGGGTTGAGATTAAGGTGTCCGCCTAGGGTTAGGGTTAGGTGTATGGTTTGATTTAGGCTTCAGGTTAGGTTATGTTTGAACTTAGTTTGAGGGCGTAAGTTTAGGGCTGCTGTTAGTTTTCGGTTAACTGTTATGGTTGGAGTAAGCGTCAGGGTCAGGTTAGGTTTGGGGTTGAGCTTAAGGTGTCCGCCTAGGGTTAGGGTTAGGTGTATGGTTTGATTTAGGCTTCAGGTTAGGTTAGGTTTGAAGTTAGTTTGAGGGAGTAAGTTTAGGGCTGCTGTTAGTTTTCGGTTAACTGTTACAGTTGGAGTAAGCGTCAGGGTCAGGGTAGGGTGGGGTTTAAGCATGAGGTGTCCGCCTAGGGTTAGGGTTAGGTCTATGATTTGATTTAGGCTTCAGGTTAGGTTAGGTTTGAACTTAGTTTGAGGGAGTCAATTTAGGTCTACTGTTAGTTTTCGGTTCAGTGTTACGGTTGGATTTAGGCTCAGGGACAGGTTAGGGTTGGGGTTAAGCTTAAGGTGTCCGCCTAGGGTTAGGGTTAGGTCTATTGTTTTAGTTAGGCTTCAGGTTAGGTTAGGTTTGTGAACTTAGTTTGAGGGAGTAAGTTTAGGGCTACTGTTAGTTTTTGGTTCAGTGTTACGTTTGGAGTTAGCGTGAGGGTCCGGTTAGGGTTGGGGTTGAGCTTAAGGTGTCCGCCTAGGGTTAGGGTTAGGTCTGTGGTTTGAGATAGGCTTCAGGCTAGGTTAGGTTTGAACTTAGTTTGAGGGAGTAAGTTTAGGGCTACTGTTAGTTTTCGGTTCAGTGTTAGGATTAGAGATAGCGTCAGGGTCAGGTTAGGGGTGGGGTTGAGATTCAGGTGTCCACCTTGGGTTAGGGTTAGGTCTATGGTTTGAGTTAGGCTTCAGGTTAGGTTAGGTTTGAAGTTAGTTTGAGGGAGTAAGTTTAGGGCTACTGTTAGTTTTCGGGTAACTTTTACTGTTGGTGTTAGCGTCAGGGCCAGGTTAGGGTTGGGGTTGAGCTTAAGGTGCCTGCCTAGGGTTAGTGTTAGGTGTATGGTTTGATTTAGGCTTCAGGTTAGGTTAGGTTTGAAGTTAGTTTGAGGGAGTAAGTTTAGGGCTATTGTTAGTTTTCGGTTAACTGTTACAGTTGGAGTAAGCGTCAGGGTCAGGTTAGGGTGGGGGTTAAGCATAAGGTGTCCGCCTAGGGTTAGGGTTAGGTCTATGATTTGATTTAGGCTTCAGGTTAGGTTAGGTTTGAACTTAGTTTGAGGGAGTCAGTTTAGGGCTACTGTTAGTTTTCGGTTAACTGTTACGTTTGGAGGTAAGCGTCAGGGTCAGGTTAGGTTTGGGGTTGAGCTTAAGGTGTCCGCCTAGGGTTAGGGTTAGGTGTATGGTTTGATTTACGCTTCAGGTTAGGTTAGGTTTGAACTTAGTTTGAGGGAGTAAGTTTAGGGCTATTGTTAGTTTTCGGTTAACTGTTACGGTTGGAGTAAGCGTCAGGGTCAGGTTAGGGCGGGGGTTAAGCATAAGGTGTCCCACCTAGGGTTAGGGTTAGGTCTATTGTTTGAGTTAGTCTTCAGTTTAGGTTAGGTTTGAATTTAGTTTGAGGGGAGTAAGTTTAGGGCTACTGTTAGTTTTCGGTTCAGTGTTACGGTTGGAGTTAGCGTGAGGGTCAGGTTAGGGTTGGGGTTGAGCTTAAGGTGTCCGCCTAGGGTTAGGGTTAGGTGTATGGTTTGATTTAGGCTTCAGGTTAGGTTAGGTTTGAACTTAGATTGAGGGAGTAAGTTTAGGGCTACTGTTAGTTTTGGGGTAACTGTTACGGTTGGAGTTAGCGTAAGGGCCAGGTTGTGTTTGGGGTTGAGCTAAAGGTGTCCGCCTAGAGTTACGGTTAGGTGTATGGTTTGATTTAGGCTTCAGGTTACGTTATGTTTGAACTTAGTTTGAGGGCGTAAGTTTAGGGCTGCTGTTAGTTTTCGGTTAACTGTTATGGTTGGAGTAAGCGTCAGGGTCAGGTTAGGTTTGGGGTTGAGCTTAAGGTGTCCGCCTAGGGTTAGGGTTAGGTGTATGGTTTGATTTAGGCTTCAGGTTAGGTCAGGTTTGAAGTTAGTTTGAGGGAGTAAGTTTAGGGCTACTGTTAGTTTTCGGTTAACTGTTACAGTTGGAGTAAGCGTCAGGGTCAGGGTAGGGTGGGGTTAAACATAAGGTGTTCGCCTAGGGTTAGGGTTAGGTCTATGATTTGATTTAGGCTTCAGGTTAGGTTAGGTTTGAAATTAGTTTGAGGGAGTCAGTTTACGTCTACTGTTAGTTTTCGGTTCAGTGTTACGGTTGGATTTAGCCTCAGGGTCAGGTTAGGGTTGGGGTTGAGCTTCAGGTGTCCGCCTAGGGTTAGGGTTAGGTCTATGGTTTGAGTTAGGCTTCAGGTTAGGTTAGGTTTGAACTTAGTTTGAGGGATTAAGTTTAGGGCTACTGTTAGTTTTCGGTTCAGTGTTACGGTTGGAGTTAGCGTGAGGGTCAGGTTAGGGTTGGGTTTGAACTTCAGGTGTCCGCCTAGGGTTAGGGTTAGGTCTATGGTTTCATTGAGGATTCAGGTTAGGTTAGCATTGCACTTAGTTTGAGCGAGTAAGTTTAGGGCCACTGTTAGTTTTCGGTTCAGTGTTACGGTTCGATTTAGCCTCAGGGTCAGGTTAGGTTTGGGGTTAAGCTTAAGGTGTCCGCATAGGGTTAGGGTTAGGTCTATTGTTTGAGTTAGGCTTCAGGTTAGGTTAGGTTTGAACTTAGTTTGAGGGAGTAAGTTTAGGGCTACTGTTAGTTTTCGGGTAACTGTTACTGTTGGAGTTAGCGTCAGGGCCAGGTTAGGGTTGGGGTTGGGCTTAAGGTGTCCGCCTAGGGTTAGGGTTAGGTGTATGGTTTGATTTAGGCTTCAGGTTAGGATAGGTTGGAAATTAGTTTGAGGCAGTAAGTTTAGGGCTACTGTTAGTTTTCGGGTAACTGTTACGGCTGGAGTTAGCGTCAGGGCCAGGTTAGGGTTGGGGTTGAGCTTAAGGTGTCCGCCTAGGGTTAGGGTTAGGTCTATGGTTTCATTTAGGCTTCAGGTTAGGTTAGGATTGAACTTAGTTTGAGGGAGTAAGTTTATGGCTACTGTTAGTTTTCGGTTCAATGTTACGTTTGGAGTTAGTGTGAGGGTCCGGTTAGGGTTGGGGTTGAGCTTAAGGTGTTCGCCTAGGGTTAGGGTTAGGTCTGTGCTTTGAGTTAGGCTTCAGGTTAGGTTAGGTTTGAACTTAGTTTGAGGGAGTAAGTTTATGGCTACTGTTAGTTTTCGGTTAACTGTTACGGTTGGAGTAAGCGTCAGGGTCAGGTTAGGGTTGGGGTCAAGCTTAAGGTGTCCGCCTAGGGTTAGGGTTAGGCCTATTGTTTGAGTTAGTCTTCAGGTTAGGTTAGGTTTGAACTTAGTTTGAGAGAGTAAGTTTAGGGCTACTGTTAGTTTTCGATTCAGTGTTACGGTTGGAGTTAGCCTGAGGGTCAGAATAGGGTTGGGGTTGTGCTTAAGGTGTCCTCCTAGGTTTAGGGTTAGGTCTGTGGTTAGAGTTAGGCTTCAGGTTAGGTTAGGTTTGAACTTAGTTTGAGGGAGTAAGTTTAGGGCTACTGTTAGTTTTCGGTTCAGTGTTACGGTTGAAGATAGCGTCAGGGTCAGGTTCGGGTTTGGGTTAAGCTTCAGGTGTCCGCCTAGGGTTAGGGTTAGGTCTATGGTTTGAGTTAGGCTCCAGGTTAAGTTAGGTTTGAACTGAGTTTGAGGGAGTAAGTTTAGGGCTACTGTTAGTTTTCGGTTCAGTGTTACAGTTGGAGTTAGCGTGAGGGTCAGGTTAGGGTTGGGGTTGAGCTTAAGGTGTCCTCCCAGGGTTAGGGTTAGGTCTGTGGTTTGAGTTAGGCTCCAGGTTAGGTTAGGTTTGAACTTAGTTTGAGGGAGTAAGTTTAGGGCTACTGTTAGTTTTCGGTTCAGTGTTACGGTTGGTGTAAGCGTCAGGGTCAGGTTAGGGTGGGGGTTAAGCATAAGGTGTCCGCCTAGGTTTAGGGTTTGGTCTATGGTTTCATTTAGGCTTCAGGTTAGGTTAGCATTGAACTTAGTTTGAGGGAGTAAGTTTAGGGCTACTGTTAGTTTTCGGTTCAATGTTACGTTTGGAGTTAGCGTGACGGTCCGGTTAGGGTTGGGGTTGAGCTTAAGGTATCTGCCTAGGGTTAGGGTTAGGTCTGTGGTTTGAGTTAGGCTTCAGGTTAGGTTAGGTTTGAACTTAGTTTGAGGGAGTAAGTTTAGGGCTACTGTTAGTTTTTGGTTCAGTGTTACGGTTGGAGTTAGCTTGAGGGTCAGGTTAGGGTTGGGGTTGAGCTTAAGGTGTCCTCCTAGGGTTAGGGTTATGTCTGTGGTTTGAGTTAGGCTTCAGGTTAGGTTAGGTTTGAACGTAGTTTGAGGAAGTAAGTTTAGGACTACTGTTAGTTTTCGGTTCAGTGTTACGGTTGGAGATAGCGTCAGGGTAAGGTTAGGGTTGTGATGGAGCTTCAGGTGTCCGCCTAGGGTTAGGGTTAGGTCTATGGTTTGAGTTAGGGTCCAGGATAGGTTAGGTTTGAACTTAGTTTGAGGGAGTAAGTTTAGGGCTACTGTTAGTTTTCGGTTCAGTGTTACGGTTGGAGATAGCGTCAGGGTCAGGTTAGGGTTGGTGTTGAGCTTAAGGTGTCCGCCTAGGGTTAGGGTTAGGTCTATGGTTTGAGATAGGCTTCTGGTTAGATTAGGTTTGAAGTTAGTTTGAGGGTGTAAGTTCAGGGCTACTGTTAGTTTTCGGTTAACTGTTACGGTTGGAATAAGCGTCAGGGTCAGGTTATGGTGGGGGGTTAACCATAAGGTGTCCGCCTTGGGTTAGGGTTAGGTGTATGGTTTCCTTTAGGCTTCAGGTTAGGTTAGGTTTGAACGTAGTTTGAGGGAGTAAGTTTAGGGCTACTGTTAGTTTTCGGTTCAGTGTTACGGTTGGAGATAGCGTCAGGGTCTGGTTAGGGTTGTGGTTGAGTTTCAGTTGTCCGCCTAGGGTTAGGGTTAGGTCTATGGTTTGAGTTAGGCTTCAAGTTAGGTTAGGTTTGAAGTTAGTTTGAGGGAGTTAGTTTTTGGGATAGTGTTAATTTTCGGGTAACTGTTACTGTTGGAGTTAGCGTAAGGGCCAGGTTAGGGTTGGGGTTGAGCTTAAGGTGTCCGCCTAGGGTTAGGGTTAGGTGTATGGTTTGATTTAGGCTTCAGGTTAGGTTAGGATTGAACTTAGTTTGAGGGAGTAAGTTTAGGATTACTCTTAGTTTTCGGTTCAGTGATATGGTAGGAGGTAGCCTGGAGGTCAGGTTAGGGTTGGGGTTGAGCTTAAGGTGTCGGCCTAGGGTTAGGGTTAGGTGTATGGTTTAATTTAGGCTTCAGGTTAGGTTAGGTTTTGAAGTTAGTTTGAGGGAGTAAGTTTAGGGCTACTGTTAGTTTTCGGTTCAGTGTTATGGTTGGAGTTAGCGTGAGGGTCAGGTTAGGGTTGGGGATAAGCTTAAGGTGTCGGCCTAGGGTTAGGGTTAGGTCTGTGTTTTGAGTTAGGCTTCAGGTTAGGTTAGGTTTGAACTTAGTTTGAGGGAATAAGTTTAGGGCTAGTGTTAGTTTTCAGTTCAGTGTTACGGTTGGAGATAGCGTCAGGGTCAGGTTAGGGTTGGGGTTGAGTTTCAGGTGTCTGCCTAGTGTTAGGGTTAGGTCTATGGTTTGAGTTAGGCTTCAAGTTAGGTTAGGTTTGAACTTAGTTTGAGGGAGTAAGTTTAGGGCTACTGTTAGTTTTCGGGGTAACTGTTACTGTTGGAGTTAGCGTCAGGGCCAGGTTAGGGTTGGGGTTGAGCTTAAGGTGTCCGCCTAGGGTTAAGGTTAGGTCTATGGTTTGAGTTAGGCTTCAGGTTAGGTTAGGTTTGAACTTAGTTTGAGGGAGTAAGTTTAGGCCTATTGTATTTTTTGGTTCAGTGTTACGGTTGAATTTAGCCTCAGGGTCAGGTTAGGGTTGGGGTCAAGCTTAAGGTGTCCGCCTAGGGTTAGGTTTAGGTCTATTGTTTGAGTTAGGCTTCAGGTTAGGTTAGGTTTGAACTTAGTTTTGAGGGAGTAAGTTTAGGGCTACTGTTAGTTTTCGGTTCAGTTTTACGGTTGGAGTTAGCGTGAGGGTCAGGTTAGGGTTGGGGTTGAGCTTAAGGTGTCCTCCTAGGGTTAGGGTTAGGTCTATGGTTTGAGTTAGGGTCCAGGTTAGGTTAGGTTTGAACTTAGTTTGAGGGAGTAAGTTTAGGGCTACTGTTTGTTTTCGGTTCAGTGTTACGATTGGAGATAGCGTCAGGGTCTGGTTAGGGTTGTGGTTGAGTTTCAGGTGTCCGCCTAGGGTTAGGGTTAGGTCTATGGTTTGAGTTAGGCTTCAAGTTAGGTTAGGTTTGAAGTTAGTTTGAGGGAGTAAGTTTAGTGCTACTGTTAGTTTTCGGGTAACTGTTACGGTTGGAGTTAGCGTCAAGGCCAGGTTCGGGTTGGGGTTGAGCTTAAGGTGTCCGCCTAGGGTTAGGGTTAGGTGTATGGTTTGATTTAGGATTCAGGTTAGGTTAGGTTTGAACTTAGTTTGCGCGAGTAAGTTTAGGGCTACTGTTAGTTTTCGTTTAACTGTTATGGTTGGAGTAAGCGTCAGGGTCAGGTTATGGTGGGGGTTAACAATAAGGTGTCCGCATAGGGTTAGGGTTAGGTCTATGGTTTCATTTAGGCTTCAGGTTAGGTTAGGATTGAACTTAGTTTGAGGGAGTAAGTTTAGGACTACTCTTAGTTTTCGGTTCAGTGATATGGTTGGAGTTAGCCTGGAGGTCAGGTTAGGGTTCGGGTTGAGCTTAAGGTGTCCGCCTAGGTTTAGGGTTAGGTGTATGGTTTAATTTAGGCTTCAGGTTAGGTTAGGTTTGAAGTTAGTTTGAGGGAGTAAGTTTAGGGCTACTGTTAGTTTTCGGTTCAGTGTTATGGTTGGAGTTAGCGTGAGGGTCAGGTTAGGGTTGGGGATAAGCTTAATGTGTCCGCCTAGGGTTAGGGTTAGGTCTGTGGTTTGAGTTAGGCTTCAGTTTAGGTTAGGTTTGAACTTAGTTTGAGGGAATAAGTTTAGGGTACTGTTAGTTTTCGGTTCAGTGTTACGGTTGGAGATAGCGTCAGGGTCAGGTTAGGGTTGGTGTTGAGCTTAAGGTGTCCGCCTAGGGTTCGGGTTAGGTCTATGGTTTGAGATAGGCTTCTGGTTAGATTAGGTTTGAAGTTAGTTTGAGGGTGTAAGTTCAGGGCTACTGTTAGTTTTCGGTTAACTGTTACGGTTGGAGTAAGCGTCAGGGTCAGGTTATGGTGGGGGGTTAACCATAAGATGTCCGCCTTGGGTTAGGGTTAGGTGTATGGTTTCCTTTAGGCTTCAGGTTAGGTTAGGTTTGAACTTAGTTTGAGGGAGTAAGTTTAGGGCTACTGTTAGTTTTCGGTTCAGTGTTACGGTTGGAGATAGCGTCAGGGTCAGGTTAGGGTTGGTGTTGAGCTTAAGGTGTCCGCCTAGGGTTAGGGTTAGGTCTATGGTTTGAGATAGGCTTCTGGTTAGATTAGGTTTGAAGTTAGTTTGAGGGTGTAAGTTCAGGGCTACTGTTAGTTTTCGGTTAACTGTTACAGTTGGAGTAAGCGTCAGGGTCAGGTTAGGGTGGGGGTTAAGCATAAGTTGTCCGCCTAGGGTTAGGGTTAGGTCTTTTATTTGATTTAGGCTTCAGGTTAGGTTAGGTTTGAACTTAGTTTGAGGGAGTCAGTTTAGGGCTACTGTTAATTTTCGGTTCAGTGTTACGGTTGGAGATAGCGTCAGGGTCTGGTTAGGGTTGTGGTTGAGTTTCAGGTGTCCGTCTAGGGTTAGGGTTAGGTCTATGGTTTGAGTTAGGCTTGAAATTAGGTTAGGTTTGAAGTTAGTTTGAGGGAGTAAGTTTAGGGCTACTGTTAGTTTTCGGGTAACTCTTACTGTTGGAGTTAGCGTCAGGACCAGGTTAGGGTTGGGGTTGAGCTTAAGGTGTCCGCCTAGGGTTAGGGTTAGGTGTATGGTTTGATTTAGGCTTGAGGTTAGGTTAGGTTTGAACTTAGTTTGAGGGAGTCAGTTTAGGGCTACTGTTAGTTTTCGGTTAACTGTTACGGTTGGAGTAAGCGTCAGGGTCAGGTTAGGTTTGGGGGTTGAGCTTAAGGTGTCCCGCCTAGGGTTAGGATTAGGTGTATGGTTTGATTTAGGCTTCAGGTTATGTTAGGTTTGAACTAGTTTGAGGGAGTAAGTTTAGGGCTACTGTTAGTTTTTGGTTCAGTGTTACATTTGGAGTTAGCGTGAGTGTTTGGTTATGGTTGGGGTTGAGCTTAAGGTGTCCACCTAGGGTTAGGTTAGGTCTGTGGTTTGAGATAGGGTTCAGGTTACGTTAGGTTTGAACTTAGTTTGAGGGAGTAAGTTTAGGGCTACTGTTAGTTTTCGGTTCAGTGTTACGGTTGGAGATAGCGTCAGGGTCAGGTTAGGGTTGGGGTTGAGCTTCAGGTGTCCGCCTTGGGTTAGGGTTAGGTCTATGGTTTGAGTTAGGCTTCAGGTTAGGTTAGGTTTGAAGTTAGTTTGAGGGAGTAAGTTTAGGGCTACTCTTAGTTTTGGTTCAGTGTTACGGTTGGAGTTAGCGTCAGGGCCAGGTTAGGGTTGGGTTGAGCTTAAGGTGTTCGCCTAGGATTAGGGTTAGGTGTATGGTTTGATTTAGGCTTCAGGTTAGGTTAGGTTTGAACTTAGTTTGAGGGAGTAAGTTTAGGGCTACTGTTAGTTTTCGTTTAACTGTTACGGTTGGAGTAAGCGTCAGCGTCAGGTTAGGGTGGGGGTTAAGCATAAGGTGTCCTCCTAGGGTTAGGGTTAGGTCTATGGTTTCATTTAGGCTTCAGGTTAGGTTAGGATTGAACTTAGTTTGAGGGAGTAAGTTTAGGGCCACTGTTAGTTTTCGGTTCAGTGTTACGGTTCGATTTAGCCTCAGGGTCAGGTTAGGTTTGGGGTTAAGCTTAAGGTGTCCGCCTAGGGTTAGGGTTAGGTCTATTGTTTGAGTTAGGCTTCAGGTTAGGTTAGGTTTGAACTTAGTTTGAGGGAGTAAGTTTAGGGCTACTGTTAGTTTTTGTTTCAGTGTTATGGTTGGAATTAGCGTGAGGGTCAGGTTAGGGTTGGGGTTGAGCTTAAGGTGTCCTCCTAGGGTTAGGGTTAGGTCTGTGGTTTGAGTTAGGCTTCAGGTTAGGTTAGGTTTGAACTTAGTTTGAGGGAGTAAGTTTAGGGCTACTGTTAGTTTTTCGGTTCAGTGTTACAGTTGGAGTTAGTGTGAGGGTCAGGTTAGGGTTCTGGTTGAGCTTAAGGTGTCCGCCTAGGGTTAGGGTTAGGTTTTATGGTTTGATTTTGGCTTCAGGTTAGGTTAGGTTTGAACTTAGATTGAGGGAGTAAGTTTAGGGCTACTGTTAGTTTTTGGGTAACTGTTACGGTTGGAGTTAGCGTTAGGGCCAGGTTATGTTTGGGGTTGAGCTTAAGGTGTCCGCCTAGAGTTACGGTTAGGTGTATGGTTTGATTTAGGCTTCAGGTTAGGTTAGGTTTGAAGTTAGTTTGAGGGAGTAAGTTTAGGGCTACTGTTAGTTTTCGGTTAACTGTTACAGTTGGAGTAAGCCTCAAGGCCAGGGTAAGGTGGGGTTTAAGCATGAGGTGTCCGCCTAGGGTTAGGGTTAGGTCTATGATTTGATTTAGGCTTCAGGTTAGGTTAGGTTTGAACTTAGTTTGAGGGAGTCAGCTTAGGTCTATTGTTAGTTTTCAGTTCAGTGTTACGGTTGGATTTAGCCTCAGGGTCAGGTTAGGGTTGGGGTTAAGCTTAAGGTGTCCACCTAGGGTTAGGGTTAGGTCTATTGTTTGAGTTAGGCTTCAGGTTAGGTTAGGTTTGAACTTAGTTTGAGGGAGTAAGTTTAGGGCTACTGTTAGTTTTTTGGTTCAGTGTTACGTTTGGAGTTAGCGTGAGGGTCCGGTTAGGGTTGGGGTTGAGCTTAAGGTGTCCGCCCAGGGTTAGGGTTAGGTCTGTGGTTTGAGATAGGCTTCAGGTTAGGTTAGGTTTCAACTTAGTTTGAGGGAGTAAGTTTAGGGCTACTGTTAGTTTTTCGGTTCAGTGTTACGGTTGGAGATAGCGTCAGGGTCAGGTTAGGGTTTGGGTTGAGCTTCAGTTGTCCGCCTTGGGTTAGGGTTAGGTCTATGGTTTGAGTTAGGCTTCAGGTTAGCTTAGGTGTGAACTTAGTTTGAGGGAGTAAGTTTAGGGCTACTGTTAGTTTTCGGTTCAGTCTTACGGTTGGACATAGCGTCAGAGTCTGGTTAGGGATGTGGTTGAGTTACAGGTGTCCGCCTGGGTTAGGGTTAGGTCTATGGTTTGAGTTAGGCTTCAAGTTAGGTTAGGTTTGAAGTTAGTTTGAGGGAGTAAGTTTAGGGCTATTGTTAGTTTTCGGTTAACTGTTACAGTTGGAGTAAGCGTCAGGGGTCAGGTTAGGGTGGGGGTTAAGCATAAGGTGTCCGCCTAGGGTAAGGGTTAGGTCTATGATTTGATTTAGGCTTCAGGTTAGGTTAGGTTTGAACTTAGTTTTAGGGATTGAGTTTAGGGCTACTGTTTGTTTTTCGGTTAACTGTTACGGTTGGAGTAAGCGTCAGGGTCAGGTTAGGTTTGGGGTTGAGCTTAAGGTGTCTGCCTAGGGTTAGGGTTAGGTGTATGGTTTGATTTAGGCTTCAGGTTAGGTTAGGTTTGTACTGAGTTTGAGGGAGTAAGTTTAGGGCTACTGTTAGTTTTCGTTTAAAGGTTACGGTTGGAGTAAGCGTCAGGGTCAGGTTAGGGTGGGGGGTTAATCATAAGGTGTCCGCCTAGGGTTAGGGTTAGGTCTATGGTTTCATTTAGGCTTCAGGTTAGGTTAGGATTTAACTTAGTTTGAGGGAGTAAGTTTAGGGCCACTGTTAGTTTTTCGGTTCAGTGTTACGGTTCGATTTAGCCTCAGGGTCAGGTTAGGTTTGGGGTTAAGCTTAAGGTGTCCCTCCTAGGGTTAGGGTTAGGTCTATTGTTTGAGTTAGGCTTCAGGTTAGGTTATGTTTGAACTTAATTTGAGGGAGACAGTTTAGGGCTACTGTTAGTTTTCATTTAACTGTTACGGTTGGAGTAAGCGTCAGGGGTCAGGTTAGGGTGGGGGTTAAGCATAAGGTGTCCGCCTAGGGTTAGGGTTAGGTCTATGGTTTCATTTAGGCTTCAGGTTAGGTTAGGATTGAACTTAGTTTGAGGGACTAAGTTTAGGGCTACTGTTAGTTTTCGGTACAATGTTACGTTTGGAGTTAGCGTGAGGGTCCGGTTAGCGTTGGGGTTGAGCTTAAGGTGTTCGCCTAGGGTTAGGGTTAGGTCTGTGGTTTGAGTTAGGCTTCAGGTTAGGTTAGGTTTGAACTTAGTTTGAGGGAGTAAGTTTAGGGCTACTGTTAGTTTTTGGCTAACTGTTACGGTTGGAGTAAGCGTCAGGGTCAGGTTAGGTTTGGGGTCAAGCTTAAGGTGTCCGCCTAGGGTTAGGGTTAGGTCTATTGTTTGAGTTAGTCTTCAGGTTAGGTTAGGGTTTGAACTTAGTTTGAGGGAGTAAGTTTAGGGCTACTGTTAGTTTTCGGTTCAGTGTTACGGTTGGAGTTAGCGTGAGGGTCAGGTTAGGGTTGGGGTTGTGCTTAAGGTGTCCTCGTAGGTTTAGGGTTAGGTCTGTGGTTTGAGTTAGGCTTCAGGTTAGGTTAGGTTTGAACTTAGTTTGAGGGAGTAAGTTTAGGGCTACTGTTAGTTTTCGGGGAACGGTTACTGTTGGAGTTAGCATCAGGGTCAGGTTAGGGTTGGGGTTGAGCTTAAGGTGTCCGCCTACGGTTAGGGTTAGGTGTATGGTTTCATTTAGGCTTCAGGTTAGGTTAGGTTGGAACTTAGTTTGAGGCAGTAAGTTTAGGGCTACTGTTAGTTTTTGTGTAACTGTTACGGTTGGAGTTAGCGTCAAGGCCAGGTTAGGGTTGGGGTTGAGCTTAAGGTGTCCGCCTAGGGTTAGGGTTAGGTCTATGGTTTTATTTAGGCTTCAGGTTAGGTTAGGATTGAACTTAATTTGAGTGAGTAAGTTTAGGACTACTCTTAGTTTTCGGATCAGTGATATGGTTGGAGTTAGCCTGGAGGTCAGGATAGGGTTGGGGTTGAGCTTAAGTTGTCCGCCTAGGGTTAGGGTTAGGTGTATTGTTTAATTTAGGCTTCAGGTTAGGTTAGGTTTGAAGTTAGTTTGAGGGAGTAAGTTTAGGGCTACTGTTAGTTTTCGCTTCAGTGTTATGGTTGGAGTTAGCGTGAGGTTCAGGTTATGGTTGGGGATAAGTTTAAGGTGTCCGCCTAGGGTTAGGGTTAGGTCTATTGTTTGAGTTAGGCTTCAGGTTAGGTTAGGTTTGAACTTAGTTTGAGGGAGACAGTTAAGGGCTACTGTTAATTTTCATTTAACTGTTACGGTTGTAGTAAGTTTCAGGGTCAGGTTAGGGTGGGGGTTAAGCATAAGGTGTCCGCCTAGGGTTAGGGTTAGGTCTATGGTTTCATTTAGGCTTCAGGTTAGGTTAGGATTGAACGTAGTTTGAGGGAGTAAGTTTAGGCCTACTGTGAGTTTTCGGTACAGTGTTACGGTTGGAGATAGCGTCAGGGTCTGGTTAGGGTTGTGGTTGAGTTTCAGGTGTCCGCCTAGGGTTAGGGTTAGGTCTATGGTTTGAGTTAGGCTTCAAATTAGGTTAGGTTTGAAGTTAGTTTGAGGGAGTAAGTTTAGGGCTACTGTTAGTTTTCGGGTAACTGTTACTGTTGGATTAGCGTCAGGGCCAGGTTAGGGTTGGGGTTGAGGTTAAGGTGTCCGCCTAGGGTTAGGGTTTCGTGTATGGTTTGATTTAGGCTTCAGGTTAGGTTAAGTTTGAAGTTAGTTTGAGGGAGTAAGTTTAGGGCTACTGTTAGTTTTCGGTTAACTGTTACAGTTGGGAGTACGCGTCAGGGTCAGGTTAGGGTGGGGGTTAAACATAAGGTGTCCGCCTAGGGTTACTGTTAGGTCTATGATTTGATTTAGGCTTCAGGTTAGGTTAGGTTTGAACTTAGTTTGAGGGAGTCAGTTTAGGGCTACTGTTAGTTTTCGGTTAACTGTTACGGTTGGAGTAAGCGTCAGGGTCAGGTTAGGTTTGGGGTGAGCTTAAGGTGTCCGCCTAGGGTTAGGGTTAGGTGTATGGTTTGATTTAGGCTTCAGGTTAGGTTAGGTTTGAACTTAGTTTGAGGGAGTAAGTTTAGGGCTACTGTTAGTTTTCGTTTAAATGTTACGGTTGGAGAAAGCGTCAGGGTCAGGTTATGGTGGGGGTTAACCCTAAGGTGTCCGCTTAGGGTTAGGGTTAGGTCTATGGTTTCATTTAGGCTTCAGGTTAGGTTAGGATTGAACTTAGTTTGAGGGAGTAAGTTTAGGACTATTCTTAGTTTTCGGTTCAGTGATATGGTTGGAGTTAGCCTGGAGGTCAGGTTAGAGTTGGGGTTGAGCTTAAGGTGTCCGCCTAGGGTTAGGGTTAGGTCTATGGTTTCATTTAGGCTTCAGGTTAGGTTAGGTTTGAAGTTAGTTTGAGGGAGTAAGTTTAGGGCTACCGTTAGTTTTCGGTTCAGTGTTATGGTTGGAGTTAGCGTGAGGGTCAGGTTAGGGTTGGGGATAAGCTTAAGGTGTCCGCCTAGGGTTAGGGTTAGGTCTGTGGTTTGAGTTAGGCTTCAGGTTAGGTTAGGTTTGAACTTAGTTTGAGGGAATAAGTTTAGGGCTACTGTTAGTTTTCGGGTAACTGTTACTGTTGGAGTTAGCGTCAGGGCCAGGTTAGGGTTGGGGTTGAGCTTAAGGTGTCCGCCTAGGGTTAGGGTTAGGTCTGTGGTTTGAGTTAGGCTTCAGGTTAGGTTAGGTTTGAACTTAGTTTGAGGGAGTAAGTTTAGGGCTACTGTTAGTTTTCAGTTCCGTGTTACGGTTGGATTTAGCCTCAGGGTCAGGTAAGGGTTGGGGTCAAGCTTAAGGTGTCCGCCTAGGGTTAGGGTTAGGTCTATTGTTTGAGTTAGGCTTCAGGTTAGGTTAGGTTTGAACTTAGTTTTAGGGAGTAAGTTTAGGGCTACTGTTAGTTTTTTGGTTCAGTGTTACGGTTGGAGTTAGCGTGAGGGTCAGGTTAGGTTTGGGTTTGAACTTCAGGTGTCCGCCTAGGGTTAGGGTTAGGTGTATGGTTTGATTTAGGCTTCAGGTTAGGTTAGGTTTGAACTTAGTTTGAGGCAGTAAGTTTAGGGCTACTGTTAGTTTTCGGGTAACTGTTACGGTTGGAGTTAGCGTCAGGGCCAGGTTAGGGTTGAGGTTGAGCTTAAGGTGTCCGCATAGGGTTAGGGTTAGGTGTATGGTTTGATTTAGGCTTCAGGTTAGGTTATGTTTGAACTTAGTTTGAGGGAGTAAGTTTAGGGCTACTGTTAGTTTTCGGTTAACTGTTACAGTTGGAGTAAGCGTCAGGGTCAGGTTAGGTTTGGGGTTGAAGTTAAGGTGTCCGCCTAGGGTTAGGGTTAGGTGTATGGTTTGATTTAGGCTTCAGGTTAGGTTAGGTGTGAACTTAGTTTGAGGGAGTAAGTTTAGGGCTATTGTTAGTTCTCGGTTCAGTATTATGGTTGGAGTTAGCGTCAGTGTCAGGTTAGGGTTGGGGTTAGCTTGAGGTGTCTGCCTAGGGTTAGGGTTAGGTCCATGGTTTGATTTAGGCTCCAGGGTAGGTTATATTTGAACTTAGTTTGAGTGAGTAAGTTTAGGGCTACTGTTAGTTTCCCGTTCAGTGTTACGGTTGGAGATAGCGTCAGGGTCAGGTTAGGGTTGGAGTTGAGATTAAGGTGTCCGTTTAGGGTGATGGTTAGGTCTGTGCTTTGATTTAGGCTTCAGGTTAGGTTACGTTTGAACTTAGTTTGAGTGAGTAACTTTAGGGCTACTGTTAGTTTTCGGTTCAGTGTTACGGTTGGAGATAGCGTCAGGGTCAGGTTAGGGTTGGGTTTGAGCTTCTGGTGTCCGCCTATTGTTAGGGTTAGGTCTATGATTTGAGTTAGGCTTCAGGTTATGTTAGGTTTGAACTTAGTTTGAGGGAGTAAGTTTAGGCCTATTGTATTTTTTGGTTCAGTGTTACGGTTGAATTTAGCCTCAGGGTCAGGTAAGGGTTGGGGTCAAGCTTAAGGTGTCCGCCTAGGGTTAGGGTTAGGTCTATTGTTTGAGTTAGGCTTCAGGTTAGGTTAGGTTTGAACTTAGTTTGAGGGAGTAAGTTTAGGGCTACTGTTAGTTTTCGGTTCAGTGTTACGGTTGGAGATAGCGTCAGGGTCAGGTTAGGGTTGGGGTTGAGCTTCAGGTGTCCGCCTAGAGTTAGGGTTAGGTCTATGGTTTGAGTTAGGCTTCAGGTTAGGTTAGGTTTGAACTTAGTTTTAGGGAGTAAGTTTAGGGCTACTGTTAGTTTTCGGTTCAGTGTTACCGTTGGAATTAGCGTGAGGGTCAGGTTAGGGTTGGGTTTGAACTTCAGGTGTCCGCCTAGGGTTAGGGTTAGGTGTATGGTTTGATTTAGGCTTCAGGTTAGGTTAGGTTTGAACTTAGTTTGAGGCAGTAAGTTTAGGGCTACTGTTAGTTTTCGGGTAACTGTTACAGTTGGAGTTAGCGTCAGGGCCAGGTTAGGGTTGAGGTTGAGCTTAAGGTGTCCGCATAGGGTTAGGGTTAGGTTTATGGTTTGATTTATGCTTCAGGTTAGGTTAGGTTTGAACTTAGATTGAGGGAGTAAGTTTGGGGCTACTGTTAGTTTTTGGGTAACTGTTACGGTTGGAGTTAGCGGAAGGGCCAGGTTATGTTTGGGGTTGAGATTAAGGTGTCCGCCTAGGGTTAGGGTTAGGTGTATGGTTTGATTTAGGCTTCAGGTTAGGTTATGTTTGAACTTAGTTTGAGGGCGTAAGTTTAGGGCTGCTGTTAGTTTTCGGTTAACTGTTATGGTTGGAGTAAGCGTCAGGGTCAGGTTAGGTTTGGGGTTGAGCTTAAGGTGTCCGCCTAGGGTTAGGGTTAGGTGTATGGTTTGATTTAGGCTTCAGGTTAGGTTAGGTTTGAAGTTAGTTTGAGGGAGTAAGTTTAGGGCTGCTGTTAGTTTTCGGTTAACTGTTACAGTTGGAGTAAGCGTCAGGGTCAGGGTAGGGTGGGGTTTAAGCATGAGGTGTCCGCCTAGGGTTAGGGTTAGGTCTATGATTTGATTTAGGCTTCAGGTTAGGTTAGGTTTGAACTTAGTTTGAGGGAGTCAATTTAGGTCTACTGTTAGTTTTCGGTTCAGTGTTACGGTTGGATTTAGGCTCAGGGACAGGTTAGGGTTGGGGTTAAGCTTAAGGTGTCCGCCTAGGGTTAGGGTTAGGTCTATTGTTTTAGTTAGGCTTCAGGTTAGGTTAGGTTTGAACTTAGTTTGAGGGAGTAAGTTTAGGGCTACTGTTAGTTTTTGGTTCAGTGTTACGTTTGGAGTTAGCGTGAGGGTCCGGTTAGGGTTGGGGTTGAGCTTAAGGTGTCCGCCTAGGGTTAGGGTTAGGTCTGTGGTTTGAGATAGGCTTCAGGCTAGGTTAGGTTTGAACTTAGTTTGAGGGAGTAAGTTTAGGGCTACTGTTAGTTTTCGGTTCAGTGTTACGATTAGAGATAGCGTCAGGGTCAGGTTAGGGGTGGGGTTGAGATTCAGGTGTCCACCTTGGGTTAGGGTTAGGTCTATGGTTTGAGTTAGGCTTCAGGTTAGGTTAGGTTTGAAGTTAGTTTGAGGGAGTAAGTTTAGGGCTACTGTTAGTTTTCGGGTAACTTTTACTGTTGGTGTTAGCGTCAGGGCCAGGTTAGGGTTGGGGTTGAGCTTAAGGTGCCTGCCTAGGGTTAGTGTTAGGTGTATGGTTTGATTTAGGCTTCAGGTTAGGTTAGGTTTGAAGTTAGTTTGAGGGAGTAAGTTTAGGGCTATTGTTAGTTTTCGGTTAACTGTTACAGTTGGAGTAAGCGTCAGGGTCAGGTTAGGGTGGGGGTTAAGCATAAGGTGTCCGCCTAGGGTTAGGGTTAGGTCTATGATTTGATTTAGGCTTCAGGTTAGGTTAGGTTTGAACTTAGTTTGAGGGAGTCAGTTTAGGGCTACTGTTAGTTTTCGGTTAACTGTTACGGTTGGAGTAAGCGTCAGGGTCAGGTTAGGTTTGGGGTTGAGCTTAAGGTGTCCGCCTAGGGTTAGGGTTAGGTGTATGGTTTGATTTACGCTTCAGGTTAGGTTAGGTTTGAACTTAGTTTGAGGGAGTAAGTTTAGGGCTATTGTTAGTTTTCGGTTAACTGTTACGGTTGGAGTAAGCGTCAGGGTCAGGTTAGGGCGGGGGTTAAGCATAAGGTGTCCACCTAGGGTTAGGGTTAGGTCTATTGTTTGAGTTAGTCTTCAGTTTAGGTTAGGTTTGAACTTAGTTTGAGGGAGTAAGTTTAGGGCTACTGTTAGTTTTCGGTTCAGTGTTACGGTTGGAGTTAGCGTGAGGGTCAGGTTAGGGTTGGGGTTGAGCTTAAGGTGTCCGCCTAGGGTTAGGGTTAGGTGTATGGTTTGATTTAGGCTTCAGGTTAGGTTAGGTTTGAACTTAGATTGAGGGAGTAAGTTTAGGGCTACTGTTAGTTTTGGGGTAACTGTTACGGTTGGAGTTAGCGTAAGGGCCAGGTTGTGTTTGGGGTTGAGCTTAAGGTGTCCGCCTAGAGTTACGGTTAGGTGTATGGTTTGATTTAGGCTTCAGGTTACGTTATGTTTGAACTTAGTTTGAGGGCGTAAGTTTAGGGCTGCTGTTAGTTTTCGGTTAACTGTTATGGTTGGAGTAAGCGTCAGGGTCAGGTTAGGTTTGGGGTTGAGCTTAAGGTGTCCGCCTAGGGTTAGGGTTAGGTGTATGGTTTGATTTAGGCTTCAGGTTAGGTCAGGTTTGAAGTTAGTTTGAGGGAGTAAGTTTAGGGCTACTGTTAGTTTTCGGTTAACTGTTACAGTTGGAGTAAGCGTCAGGGTCAGGGTAGGGTGGGGTTAAACATAAGGTGTTCGCCTAGGGTTAGGGTTAGGTCTATGATTTGATTTAGGCTTCAGGTTAGGTTAGGTTTGAAATTAGTTTGAGGGAGTCAGTTTACGTCTACTGTTAGTTTTCGGTTCAGTGTTACGGTTGGATTTAGCCTCAGGGTCAGGTTAGGGTTGGGGTTGAGCTTCAGGTGTCCGCCTAGGGTTAGGGTTAGGTCTATGGTTTGAGTTAGGCTTCAGGTTAGGTTAGGTTTGAACTTAGTTTGAGGGATTAAGTTTAGGGCTACTGTTAGTTTTCGGTTCAGTGTTACGGTTGGAGTTAGCGTGAGGGTCAGGTTAGGGTTGGGTTTGAACTTCAGGTGTCCGCCTAGGGTTAGGGTTAGGTCTATGGTTTCATTTAGGATTCAGGTTAGGTTAGCATTGCACTTAGTTTGAGCGAGTAAGTTTAGGGCCACTGTTAGTTTTCGGTTCAGTGTTACGGTTCGATTTAGCCTCAGGGTCAGGTTAGGTTTGGGGTTAAGCTTAAGGTGTCCGCATAGGGTTAGGGTTAGGTCTATTGTTTGAGTTAGGCTTCAGGTTAGGTTAGGTTTGAACTTAGTTTGAGGGAGTAAGTTTAGGGCTACTGTTAGTTTTCGGGTAACTGTTACTGTTGGAGTTAGCGTCAGGGCCAGGTTAGGGTTGGGGTTGGGCTTAAGGTGTCCGCCTAGGGTTAGGGTTAGGTGTATGGTTTGATTTAGGCTTCAGGTTAGGTTAGGTTGGAAATTAGTTTGAGGCAGTAAGTTTAGGGCTACTGTTAGTTTTCGGGTAACTGTTACGGCTGGAGTTAGCGTCAGGGCCAGGTTAGGGTTGGGGTTGAGCTTAAGGTGTCCGCCTAGGGTTAGGGTTAGGTCTATGGTTTCATTTAGGCTTCAGGTTAGGTTAGGATTGAACTTAGTTTGAGGGAGTAAGTTTATGGCTACTGTTAGTTTTCGGTTCAATGTTACGTTTGGAGTTAGCGTGAGGGTCCGGTTAGGGTTGGGGTTGAGCTTAAGGTGTTCGCCTAGGGTTAGGGTTAGGTCTGTGCTTTGAGTTAGGCTTCAGGTTAGGTTAGGTTTGAACTTAGTTTGAGGGAGTAAGTTTATGGCTACTGTTAGTTTTCGGTTAACTGTTACGGTTGGAGTAAGCGTCAGGGTCAGGTTAGGGTTGGGGTCAAGCTTAAGGTGTCCGCCTAGGGTTAGGGTTAGGCCTATTGTTTGAGTTAGTCTTCAGGTTAGGTTAGGTTTGAACTTAGTTTGAGAGAGTAAGTTTAGGGCTACTGTTAGTTTTCGATTCAGTGTTACGGTTGGAGTTAGCCTGAGGGTCAGAATAGGGTTGGGGTTGTGCTTAAGGTTTCCTCCTAGGTTTAGGGTTAGGTCTGTGGTTAGAGTTAGGCTTCAGGTTAGGTTAGGTTTGAACTTAGTTTGAGGGAGTAAGTTTAGGGCTACTGTTAGTTTTCGGGTAACTGTTACTGTTGGAGTTACCGTCATGGCCAGGTTAGGGTTGGGGTTGACCTTAAGGTGTCCTCCTAGGGTTAGGGTTAGGTGTATGGTTTCATTTAGGCTTCAGGTTAGGTTAGGTTGGAACTTAGTTTGAGGCAGTAAGTTTAGGGCTACTCTTAGTTTTCGGTTCAGTGTTACGGTTGGAGTTAGCGTCAGGGCCAGGTTAGGGTTGGGGTTGAGCTTAAGGTGTCCGCCTAGTGTTAGGGTTAAGTCTGTGGTTTGAGTTAGGCTTCAGGTTAGGTTAGGTTTAAACTTAGTTTGAGGGAGTAAGTTTAGGGCTACTGTTAGTTTTCGGTTCAGTGTTACGGTTGAAGATAGCGTCAGGGTCAGGTTCGGGTTTGGGTTAAGCTTCAGGTGTCCGCCTAGGGTTAGGGTTAGGTCTATGGTTTGAGTTAGGCTCCAGGTTAAGTTAGGTTTGAACTGAGTTTGAGGGAGTAAGTTTAGGGCTACTGTTAGTTTTCGGTTCAGTGTTACAGTTGGAGTTAGCGTGAGGGTCAGGTTAGGGTTGGGGTTGAGCTTAAGGTGTCCTCCCAGGGTTAGGGTTAGGTCTGTGGTTTGAGTTAGGCTCCAGGTTAGGTTAGGTTTGAACTTAGTTTGAGGGAGTAAGTTTAGGGCTACTGTTAGTTTTCGGTTCATTGTTACGGTTGGTGTAAGCGTCAGGGTCAGGTTAGGGTGGGGGTTAAGCGTAAGGTGTCCGCCTAGGTTTAGGGTTAGGTCTATGGTTTCATTTAGGCTTCAGGTTAGGTTAGCATTGAACTTAGTTTGAGGGAGTAAGTTTAGGGCTACTGTTAGTTTTCGGTTCAATGTTACGTTTGGAGTTAGCGTGACGGTCCGGTTAGGGTTGGGGTTGAGCTTAAGGTATCTGCCTAGGGTTAGGGTTAGGTCTGTGGTTTGAGTTAGGCTTCAGGTTAGGTTAGGTTTGAACTTAGTTTGAGGGAGTAAGTTTAGGGCTATTGTTAGTTTTCGGTTAACTGTTACGGTTGGAGTAAGCGTCAGGGTCTGGTTAGGTTTGGGGTCAAGCTTAAGGTGTCCGCCTAGGGTTAGGGTTAGGTCTATTGTTTGAGTTAGGCTTCAGGTTAGGTTAGGTTTGAACTTAGTTTGAGTGAGTAAGTTTAGGGCTACTGTTAGTTTTCGGTACAGTGTTACGGTTGGATTTAGCGTGAGGGTCAGGTTAGGGTTGGGGTTGAGCTTAAGGTGTCCTCCTAGGGTTAGGGTTAGGTTTGTGGTTTGAGTGAGGCTTCAGGATAGGTTAGGTTTGAACTTATTTTGAGGGAGTAAGTTTAGGGCTACTGTTAGTTTTCGGTTCAATGTTACGTTTGGAGTTAGCGGGAGGGTCCGGTTAGGGTTATGGTTGAGCTTAAGGTGTCCGCCTAGGGTTAGGGTTAGGTCTGTGGTTTGAAATAGGCTTCAGGTTAGGTTAGGTTTGAACTTAGTTTGAGGGAGTAAGTTTAGGGCTACTGTTAGTTCTCGGTTCAGTGTTACGGTTGGCGATAGCGTCAGGGTCAGGATAGCGTTGGGGTTGAGCTTCAGGTGTCCGCCTAGGGTTAGGGTTAGGTCTATGGTTTCATTTAGGCTTCAGGTTAGGTTAGGATTGAACTTAGTTTGAGGGAGTAAGTTTAGGGCCACTGTTAGTTTTCGGTTCAGTGTTACGGTTGGAGATAGCGTCAGGGTCAGGTTAGGGTTGGGGTCAAGCTTAAGGTGTCCGCCTAGGGTTAGGGTTAGGTCTATTGTTTGAGTTAGGCTTCAGGTTAGGTTAGGTTTGAACTTAGTTTGAGGGAGTAAGTTTAGGGCTACTGTTAGTTTTTGGTTCAGTGTTACGGTTGGAGTTAGCTTGAGGGTCAGGTTAGGGTTGGGGTTGAGCTTAAGGTGTCCTCCTAGGGTTAGGGTTATGTCTGTGGTTTGAGTTAGGCTTCAGGTTAGGTTAGGTTTGAACGTAGTTTGAGGAAGTAAGTTTAGGACTACTGTTAGTTTTCGGTTCAGTGTTACGGTTGGAGATAGCGTCAGGGTAAGGTTAGGGTTGTGATTGAGCTTCAGGTGTCCGCCTAGGGTTAGGGTTAGGTCTATGGTTTGAGTTAGGGTCCAGGATAGGTTAGGTTTGAACTTAGTTTGAGGGAGTAAGTTTAGGGCTACTGTTAGTTTTCGGTTCAGTGTTACGGTTGGAGATAGCGTCAGGGTCAGGTTAGGGTTGGTGTTGAGCTTAAGGTGTCCGCCTAGGGTTAGGGTTAGGTCTATGGTTTGAGATAGGCTTCTGGTTAGATTAGGTTTGAAGTTAGTTTGAGGGTGTAAGTTCAGGGCTACTGTTAGTTTTCGGTTAACTGTTACGGTTGGAATAAGCGTCAGGGTCAGGTTATGGTGGGGGTTAACCATAAGGTGTCCGCCTTGGGTTAGGGTTAGGTGTATGGTTTCCTTTAGGCTTCAGGTTAGGTTAGGTTTGAACGTAGTTTGAGGGAGTAAGTTTAGGGCTACTGTTAGTTTTCGGTTCAGTGTTACGGTTGGAGATATCGTCAGGGTCTGGTTAGGGTTGTGGTTGAGTTTCAGTTGTCCGCCTAGGGTTAGGGTTAGGTCTATGGTTTGAGTTAGGCTTCAAGTTAGGTTAGGTTTGAAGTTAGTTTGAGGGAGTTAGTTTTTGGGATAGTGTTAATTTTCGGGTAACTGTTACTGTTGGAGTTAGCGTAAGGGCCAGGTTAGGGTTGGGGTTGAGCTTAAGGTGTCCGCCTAGGGTTAGGGTTAGGTGTATGGTTTGATTTAGGCTTCAGGTTAGGTTAGGATTGAACTTAGTTTGAGGGAGTAAGTTTAGGATTACTCTTAGTTTTCGGTTCAGTGATATGGTAGGAGGTAGCCTGGAGGTCAGGTTAGGGTTGGGGTTGAGCTTAAGGTGTCGGCCTAGGGTTAGGGTTAGGTGTATGGTTTAATTTAGGCTTCAGGTTAGGTTAGGTTTGAAGTTAGTTTGAGGGAGTAAGTTTAGGGCTACTGTTAGTTTTCGGTTCAGTGTTATGGTTGGAGTTAGCGTGAGGGTCAGGTTAGGGTTGGGGATAAGCTTAAGGTGTCGGCCTAGGGTTAGGGTTAGGTCTGTGTTTTGAGTTAGGCTTCAGGTTAGGTTAGGTTTGAACTTAGTTTGAGGGAATAAGTTTAGGGCTAGTGTTAGTTTTCAGTTCAGTGTTACGGTTGGAGATAGCGTCAGGGTCAGGTTAGGGTTGGGGTTGAGTTTCAGGTGTCTGCCTAGTGTTAGGGTTAGGTCTATGGTTTGAGTTAGGCTTCAAGTTAGGTTAGGTTTGAACTTAGTTTGAGGGAGTAAGTTTAGGGCTACTGTTAGTTTTCGGGTAACTGTTACTGTTGGAGTTAGCGTCAGGGCCAGGTTAGGGTTGGGGTTGAGCTTAAGGTGTCCGCCTAGGGTTAAGGTTAGGTCTATGGTTTGAGTTAGGCTTCAGGTTAGGTTAGGTTTGAACTTAGTTTGAGGGAGTAAGTTTAGGCCTATTGTATTTTTTGGTTCAGTGTTACGGTTGAATTTAGCCTCAGGGTCAGGTTAGGGTTGGGGTCAAGCTTAAGGTGTCCGCCTAGGGTTAGGTTTAGGTCTATTGTTTGAGTTAGGCTTCAGGTTAGGTTAGGTTTGAACTTAGTTTGAGGGAGTAAGTTTAGGGCTACTGTTAGTTTTCGGTTCAGTTTTACGGTTGGAGTTAGCGTGAGGGTCAGGTTAGGGTTGGGGTTGAGCTTAAGGTGTCCTCCTAGGGTTAGGGTTAGGTCTATGGTTTGAGTTAGGGTCCAGGTTAGGTTAGGTTTGAACTTAGTTTGAGGGAGTAAGTTTAGGGCTACTGTTTGTTTTCGGTTCAGTGTTACGGTTGGAGATAGCGTCAGGGTCTGGTTAGGGTTGTGGTTGAGTTTCAGGTGTCCGCCTAGGGTTAGGGTTAGGTCTATGGTTTCATTTAGGCTTCAGGTTAGGTTAGGATTGAACTTAGTTTGAGGGAGTAAGTTTAGGGCCACTGTTAGTTTTCGGTTCAGTGTTACGGTTCGATTTAGCCTCAGGGTCAGGTTAGGTTTGGGGTTAAGCTTAAGGTGTCCGCCTAGGGTTAGGGTTAGGTCTATTGTTTGAGTTAGGCTTCAGGTTAGGTTAGGTTTGAACTTAGTTTGCGGGAGACAGTTTAGGACTACTGTTAGTTTTCATTTAACTGTTACGGTTGGAGTAAGCGTCAGGGTCAGGTTAGGGTGGGGGTTAAGCATAAGGTGTCCACCTAGGTTTAGGGTTAGGTCTATGGTTTCATTTAGGCTTCAGGTTAGGTTAGGATTGAACTTAGTTTGAGGGAGTAAGTTTAGGGCTACTGTTACTTTTCGGTTCAATGTTACGTTTGGAGTTAGCGTGAGGGTCCGGTTAGGGTTGGGGTTGAGCTTAAGGTGTTCGCCTAGGGTTAGGGTTAGGTCTGTGGTTTGAGTTAGGCTTCAGGTTAGGTTAGGTTTGAACTTAGTTTGAGGGAGTAAGTTTAGGGCTACTGTTAGTTTTCGGTTCAGTGTTACGGTTGGAGTCAGCCTGAGAGTCAGATTAGGGTTGGGGTTGTGCTTAAGGTGTCCTCCTAGGGTTAGGGTTAGGTCTGTGGTTTGAGTTAGGCTTCAGGTTAGGTTACGTTTGAACTTAGTTTGAGGGAGTAAGTTTAGGGCTACTGTTAGTTTTCGGGTAACTGTTACTGTTGGAGTTAGCGTCATGGCCAGGTTAGGGTTGGGGTTGAGCTTAAGGTGTCCGCCTAGGGTTAGGGTTAGGTGTATGGTTTCATTTAGGCTTCAGGTTAGGTTAGGTTGGAACTTAGTTTGAGCGAGTAAGTTTAGGGCTACTGTTAGTTTTCGGGTAACTGTTACGGTTGGAGTTAGCGTCAGTGCCAGGTTAGGGTTGGGGTTGAGCTTAAGGTGTCCGCCTAGGGTTAGGGTTAGGTCTGTGGTTTGAGTTAGGCTTCAGGTTAGGTTAGGTTTGAACTTAGTTTGAGGGAGTAAGTTTAGGGCTACTGTTAGTTTTCGGTTTAGTGTTACGGTTGGAGTTAGCGTGAGGGTCAGGTTAGGGTTGGGGTTGAGCTTAAGGTGTCCTCCTAGGGTTAGGGTTAGGTCTGTGGTTTGAGTTAGGCTCCAGGTTAGGTTAGGTTTGAACTTAGTTTGAGGGAGTAAGTTTAGGGCTACTGTTAGTTTTCGGTTCAGTGTTATGGTTGGAGTAAGCGTCAGGGTCAGGATAGGGTGGGGGTCAAGCTTAAGGTGTCCGCCTAGGGTTAGGTTTAGGTCTATTGTTTGAGTTAGGCTTCAGGTTAGGTTAGGTTTGAACTTAGTTTGAGGGAGTAAGTTTAGGGCTACTGTTAGTTTTCGGTTCAGTGTTACGGTTGGAGTTAGCGTGAGGGTCAGGTTAGGGTTGGGGTTGAGCTTAAGGTGTCCTTCTAGGGTTAGGGTTAGGTCTATGGTTTGAGTTAGGGTCCAGGTTAGGTTAGGTTTGAACTTAGTTTGAGGGAGTAAGTTTAGGGCTACTGTTTGTTTTCGGTTCAGTGTTACGGTTGGAGATAGCGTCAGGGTCTGGTTAGGGTTGTGGTTGAGTTTCAGGTGTCCGCCTAGGGTTAGGGTTAGGTCTATGGTTTGAGTTAGGCTTCAAGTTAGGTTAGGTTTGAAGTTAGTTTGAGGGAGTAAGTTTAGTGCTACTGTTAGTTTTCGGGTAACTGTTACTGTTGGAGTTAGCGTCAAGGCCAGGTTCGGGTTGGGGTTGAGCTTAAGGTGTCCGCCTAGGGTTAGGGTTAGGTGTATGGTTTGATTTAGGCTTCAGGTTATGTTAGGTTTGAACTTAGTTTGCGCGAGTAAGTTTAGGGCTACTGTTAGTTTTCGTTTAACTGTTATGGTTTGAGTAAGCGTCAGGGTCAGGTTATGGTGGGGGTTAACAATAAGGTGTCCGCATAGGGTTAGGGTTAGTTCTATGGTTTCATTTAGGCTTCAGGTTAGGTTAGGATTGAACTTAGTTTGAGGGAGTAAGTTTAGGACTACTCTTAGTTTTCGGTTCAGTGATATGGTTGGAATTAGCCTGGAGGTCAGGTTAGGGTTCGGGTTGAGCTTAAGGTGTCCGCCTAGGGTTAGGGTTAGGTGTATGGTTTAATTTAGGCTTCAGGTTAGGTTAGGTTTGAAGTTAGTTTGAGGGAGTAAGTTTAGGGCTACTGTTAGTTTTCGGATCAGTGTTATGGTTGGAGTTAGCGTGAGGGTCAGGTTATGGTTGGGGATAAGCTTAAGGTGTCCGCCTAGGGTTAGGGTTAGGTCTGTGGTTTGAGTTAGGCTTCAGTTTAGGTTAGGTTTGAACTTAGTTTGAGGGAATAAGTTTAGGGCTACTGTTAGTTTTCGGTTCAGTGTTACGGTTGGAGATAGCGTCAGGGTCAGGTTAGGGTTGGTGTTGAGCTTAAGGTGTCCGCCTAGGGTTAGGGTTAGGTCTATGGTTTGAGATAGGCTTCTGGTTAGATTAGGTTTGAAGTTAGTTTGAGGGTGTAAGTTCAGGGCTACTGTTAGTTTTCGGTTAACTGTTACGATTGGAGTAAGCGTCAGGGTCAGGTTATGGTGGGGGTTAACCATAAGGTGTCCGCCTTGGGTTAGGGTTAGGTGTATGGTTTCCTTTAGGCTTCAGGTTAGGTTAGGTTTGAACTTAGTTTGAGGGAATAAGTTTAGGGCTACTGTTAGTTTTCGGGTAACTGTTATGGTTGGAGTTAGCGTCAGGGTCAGGTTAGGTTTGGGGTTGAGCTTAAGGTGTCCGCCTAGGGTTAGGGTTAGGTCTATGGTTTGAGATACGCTTCAGGTTAGGTTAGGTTTGAACTTAGCTTGAGGGATTAAGTTTAGGTCTACTGTTAGTTTTCGGGTAACTGTTATGGTTGGAGTTAGCGTCAGGGCCAGGTTAGGGTTGGGGTGGAGCTTAAGTTGTCCGCCTAGGGTTAGGATTAGGTTTATGGTTTGATTTAGGTCTGTGGTTTGAGTTAGGCTTCAGGTTAGGTTAGGTTTGAACTTAGTTTTGAGGGAGTAAGTTTATGGCTACTGTTAGTTTTCGGTTTAGTGTTACTGTTGGAGTTAGCGTGAGGTTCAGGTTAGGGTTGGGGTTGAGCTTAAGGTGTCGTCCTAGGGTTAGGGTTAGGTCTGTGGTTTGAGTTAGGCTCCAGGTTAGGTTAGGTTTGAACTTAGTTTGAGGGAGTAAGTTTAGGGTTACTGTTAGTTTTCGGTTCAGTGTTATGGTTGGAGTAAGAGTCAGGGTCAGGATAGGGTGGGGGTTAACCATAAGGTGTCCGCCTAGGGTTAGGGTTAGGTCTATGGTTTCATTTAGGCTTCAGGTTTGGTTAGGATTGAACTTAGTTTGAGGGAGTAAGTTTAGGGCCACTGTTAGTTTTCGGTTCAGTGTTACGGTTGGATTTAGCCTCAGGGTCAGGTTAGGGTTGGAGTTAAGCTTAAGGTGTCCGCCTAGGGCTAGGGTTAAGTCTATTGTTTGAGTTAGGCTTCAGGTTAGGTTAGGTTTGAACTCAGTTTGAGGGAGACAGTTTAGGGCTACTGTTAGTTTTCGGGTAACTGTTACTGTTGGAGTTAGCGTCAGGGCCAGGTTAGGGTTGGGGTTGAGCTTAAGGTGTCCGCCTAGGGTTAGGGTTAGGTGTATGTTTTGATTTAGGCTTCAGGTTAGGTTAGGTTTGAAGTTAGTTTGAGGGAGTCAGTTTAGGGCTACTGTTAGTTTTCGGTTAACTGTTAAGGTTGGAGTAAGCGTCAGGGTCAGGTTAGGTTTGGGGTTGAGCTTAAGGTGTCCGCCTAGGGTTAGGGTTACGTGTATGGTTTGATTTAGGCTTGAGGTTAGGTTAGGTTTGAACTTAGTTTGAGGGAGTAAGTTTAGGGCTACTATTAGTTTTCGTTTAACTGTTACGGTTGGAGTAAGCGTCACGGTCAGGTTATGGTGGGGGTTAACCATAAGGTGTCCGCCTAGGGTTAGGGTTAGGTCTATGGTTTCATTTAGGCTTCAGATTAGGTTAGGTTTGAACTTAGTTTGAGGGAGTAAGTTTAGGGCTACTGTTAGTTTTCGGTTCAGTGTTACGGTTGGAGATAGCGTCAGGGTCTGGTTAGGGTTGTGGTTGAGCTTCAGGTGTCTGCCTAGGGTTAGTGTTAGGTCTATGGTTTGAGTTAGGCTTCAAGTCAGGTTAGGTTTGAAGTTAGTTTGAGGGAGTAAGTTTAGGGCTACTGTTAGTTTTCGGGTTACTGTTACTGTTTGAGTTAGCGTCAGGGCCAGGTTAGGGTTGGGGTTGAGCTTAAGGTGTCCGCCTAGGGTTAGGGTTAGGTCTATGGTTTGAGTTAGGCTTCAGGTTAGGTTAGGTATGAACTTAGTTTGAGGGAGTAAGTTTAGGCCTATTGTACTTTTTAGTTCAGTGTTACGGTTGAATTTAGCCTCAGGGTCAGGTTTGGGTTGGGGTCAAGCTTAAGGTGTCCGCCTAGGGTTAGGTTTAGGTCTATTGTTTGAGTTAGGCTTCAGGTTAGGTTAGGTTTGAACTTAGTTTGAGGGAGTAAGTGTAGGGCTACTGTTAGTTTTCGGTTCAGTGTTACGGTTGGAGATAGCGTCAGGGTCTGGTTAGGGTTGTGGTTGAGTTTCCGGTGTCCGCCTAGGGTTAGGGTTAGGTCTATGGTTTGAGTTAGGCTTCAAGTTAGGTTAGGTTTGAAGTTAGTTTGAGGGAGTAAGTTTATGGCTACTGTTATTTTTCGGGTAACTGTTACTGTTGGAGTTAGCGTCAGGGCCAGGTTAGGGTTGGGGTTGAGCTTAAGGTGTCCGCCTAGGGTTAGGGTTAGGTCTATGGTTTGAGTTAGGCTTCAGGTTAGGTTAGGTTTGAACTTAGTTTGAGGGAGTAAGTTTAGGCCTATTGTATTTTTTAGTTCAGTGTTACGGTTGAATTTAGCCTAAGGGTCAGGTTAGGGTTGGGGTCAAGCTTAAGGTGTCCGCCTAGCGTTAGGTTTAGGTCTATTGTTTGAGTTAGGCTTCAGGTTAGGTTAGTTTTGAACTTAGTTTGAGGGAGTAAGTTTAGGGCTACTGTTAGTTTTCGGTTCAGTGTTACGGTTGGAGTTAGCGTGAGGGTCAGGTTAGGGTTGGGGTTGAGCTTAAGGTTTCCTCCTAGGGTTAGGGTTAGGTCTGTGGTTTGAGTTAGGCTTCAGGTTAGGTTAGGTTTGAACGTAGTTTGAGGGAGAAAGTTTAGGGCTACTGTTAGTTTTCGGTTCAGTGTTACGGTTGGAGATAGCGACAGGGTCAGGTTAGGGTTGTGTTTGTGCTTCAGGTGTCCGCCTAGGGTTAGGGTTAGGTCTATGGTTTGAGTTAGGGTCCAGGTTAGGTTAGGTTTGAACTTAGTTTGAGGGAGTAAGTTTAGGGCTACTGTTTGTTTTCGGTTCAGTGTTATGTTTGGAGATAGCGTCAGGGTCTGGTTAGGGTTGTGGTTGAGTTTCAGGTGTCCACCTAGGGTTAGGGTTAGGTCTATGGTTTGAGTTAGGCTTCAAGTTAGGTTAGTTTTGAAGTTAGTTTGAGGGAGTAAGTTTAGGGCTACTGTTAGTTTTCGGATAACTGTTACTGTTGGAGTTAGCGTCATGGCCAGGTTCGGGTTGAGGTTGAGCTTAAGGTGTCCGCCTAGGGTTAGGGTTAGGTGTATGGTTTGATTTAGTCTTCAGGTTAGGATAGGTTTGAACTTAGTTTGAGGGAGTAAGTTTAGGGCTACTGTTAGTTTTCGTTTAACTGTTACGGTTGGAGTAAGCGTCAGGGTCAGGTTATGGTGGGGGTAAACCATAAGGTGTCCGCCTAGGGTTAGGGTTAGGTCTATGTTTTCATTTAGGCTTCAGGTTAGGTTAGGATTGAACTTAGTTTGAGGGAGTAAGTTTAGGGCTACTCTTAGTTTTCGGTTCAGTGATATGGTTGGAGTTAGCCTGGAGGTCAGGTTAGGGTTGGGGTTGAGCTTAAGGTGTCCGCCTAGGGTTAGGGTTAGGTCTATGATTTGATTTAGGCTTCAGGTTAGGTTAGGTTTGAACTTAGTTTGAGGGAGTCAGTTTAGGGCTACTGTTAGTTTTCGGGTAACTGTTACTGTTGGAGTTAGCGTGAGGGTCAGGTTAGGGTTGGGGTTGAGCTTAAGGTGTCCTCCTAGGGTTAGGGTTAGGTCTGTGGTTTGAGTTAGGCTTCAGGTTAGGTTAGGTTTGAACTTAGTTTGAGGGATTAAGTTTAGGGCTACTGTTAGTTTTCGGTTCAGTGTTACGGTTGGAGTTAGGGTGAGGGTCAGGATAGGGTTGGGTTTGAACTTCAGGTGTCCGCCTAGGGTTAGGGTTAGGTGTATGGTTAGATTTAGGCTTCAGGTTAGGTTAGGTTGGAACTTAGTTTGAGGCAGTAAGTTTAGGGCTACTGTTAGTTTTCGGGTAACTGTTACGGTTGGAGTCAGCGTCAGGGCCAGGTTAGGGTTGGGGTTGAGCTTAAGGTGTCCGCCTAGGGTTAGGGTTAGGTCTGTGATTTGAGTTAGAGTTCAGGTTAGGTTAGGTTTGAACTTAGTTTGAGGGAGTAAGTTTAGGGCTACTGTTAGTTTTCGGTTCAGTGTTACGGTTGGAGATATTGTCAGGGTCAGGTTAGGTTGGGGGTTATGCATAAGATGTCCGCCTAGGGTTAGGGTTAGGTCTATGATTTGATTTAGTCTTCATGTTAGGTTAGGTTTGAACTTAGTTTGAGGGAGTCAGTTTAGGGCTACTGTTAGTTTTCGGTTAACTGTTACGGTTGGAGTAAGCGTCAGGGTCAGGTTAGGTTTGGGGTTGAGCTTAAGGTGTCCACTTAGGGTTAGGGTTAGGTGTATGGTTTGATTTAGGCTTCAGGTTAGTTTAGGTTTGAAGTTAGTTTGAGGGAGTAAGTTTAGGGCTACTGTTAGTTTTCGGTTAACTGATACAGTTGTAGTAAGCGTCAGGGTCAGGTTAGGGTGGGGGTTAAGCATAAGTTGTCCGCCTAGGGTTAGCGTTAGGTCTATGGTTTCATTTAGGCTTCAGGTTAGGTTAGGATTGAACTTAGTTTGAGGGAGTAAGTTTAGGGCTACTGTTATTTTTCGGTTCAGTGTTACGTTTGGAGTTAGCATGAGGGTCCGGTTAGGGTTGGGGTTGAGCTTAAGGTGTCCGCCTAGGGTTAGGGTTAGGTCTGTGGTTTGAGTTAGGCTTCAGGTTAGGTTAGGTTTGAACTTAGTTTGAGGGAGTAAGTTTAGGGCTACTGTTAGTTTTCGGTTCAGTGTTATGGTTGGAGATAGCGTCAGGGCCAGGTTAGGGTTGGGGTTGAGCTTAAGGTGTCCGCTTAGGGTTAGGGGTAGGTGTTTGGTTTGATTTAGGCTTCAGGTTAGGTTAGGTTTGAAGTTACTTTGAGGGAGTAAGTTTAGGGCTACTGTTAGTTTTCGGTTAACTGTTACAGTTGGAGTAAGCGTCAGGGTCAGGTTAGGGTGGGGGTTAAGCATAAGTTGTCCGCCTAGGGTTAGCGTTAGGTCTATGGTTTCATTTCGGCTTCAGGTTAGGTTAGGATTGAACTTAGTTTGAGGGAGTAAGTTTAGGGCTACTGTTAGTTTTCGGTTCAGTGTTACGTTTGGAGTTAGCATGAGGGTCCGGTTAGGGTTGGGGTTGAGCTTAAGGTGTCTGCCTAGGGTTAGGGTTAGGTCTGTGGTTTGAGTTAGGCTTCAGGTTCGGTTAGGTTTGAACTTAGTTTGAGGGAGTAAGTTTAGGGCTACTGTTAGTTTTCGGTTCAGTGTTACGGTTGGAGATAGCGTCAGGGTCAGGTTAGGGTTAGGGTTGAGCTTCAGGTGTCTGCCTAGGGTTAGGGTTAGGTCTATGGTTTGAGATAGGCTTCAGGTTAGGTTAGGTTTTAACTTAGTTTTAGGGAGTAAGTTTAGGGCTACTGTTAATTTTAGGATCCGTGTTACGGTTGGAGTTAGCGTGAGGGTCAGGTTAGGGTTGGGTTTGAGCTTCTGGTGTCGGCCTAGGGTTAGGGTTAGGTGTATGGTTTGATTTAGGCTTCAGGTTAGGTTAGGTTTGAACTTAGTTTGAGGGAGTAAGTTTAGGGCTACTGTTAGTTTTCGGGTAACTGTTACGGTTGGAGTTAGCGTCACGGCCAGGTTATTGTTGGGGTTGAAGTTAAGGTGTCCGCCTAGGGTTAGGGTTAGGTGTATGGTTTGATATAGGCTTCAGGTTAGGTTAGGTGTGAACTTAGTTTGAGGGAGTAAGTTTAGGGCTATTGTTAGTTTTCGGTTCAGTATTATGGTTGGAGTTAGCGTCAGGGTCAGGTTAGGGTTGTTGTTAGCTTGAGGTGTCTGCATAGGGTTAGGGTTAGGTCCATGGTTTGATTTAGGCTCAAGGTTAGGTTACATTTGAACTTAGTTTGAGTGAGTAAGTTTAGGGCTACTGTTAGTTTTCGGTTCAGTGTTACGTTTGGAGTTAGCATGAGGGTCCGGTTAGGGTTGGGGTTGAGCTTAAGGTGTCCGCCTAGGGTTAGGGTTAGGTCTGTGGTTTGAGTTAGGCTTCAGGTTAGGTTAGGTTTGAACTTAGTTTGAGGGAGTAAGTTTAGGGCTACTGTTAGTTTTCGGTTCAGTGTTACGGTTGGAGATAGCGTCAGGGTCAGGTTAGGGTTAGGGTTGAGCTTCAGGTGTCCGCCTAGGGTTAGGGTTAGGTCTATGGTTTGAGATAGGCTTCAGGTTAGGTTAGGTTTTAACTTAGTTTTAGGGAGTAAGTTTAGGGCTACTGTTAATTTTAGGATCCGTGTTACGGTTGGAGTTAGCGTGAGGGTCATGTTAGGGTTGGGTTTGAGCTTCTGGTGTCCGCCTAGGGTTAGGGTTAGGTGTATGGTTTGATTGAGGCGTCAGGTTAGGTTAGGTTTGAACTTAGTTTGAGGGAGTAAGTTTAGGGCTACTGTTAGTTTTCGGGTAACTGTTACGGTTGGAGTTAGCGTCACGGCCAGGTTAGGGTTGGGGTTGAAGTGAAGGTGTCCGCCTAGGGTTAGGGTTAGGTGTATGGTTTGATATAGGCTTCAGGTTAGGTTAGGTGTGAACTTAGTTTGAGGGAGTAAGTTTAGGGCTACTGTTAGTTTTCGGTTAACTGTTACAGTTGGAGTAAGCGTCAGGGTCAGGTTAGGTTTGGGGTTGAAGTTAAGGTGTCCGCCTAGGGTTAGGGTTAGGTGTATGGTTTGATATAGGCTTCAGGTTAGGTTAGGTGTGAACTTAGTTTGAGGGAGTAAGTTTAGGGCTATTGTTAGTTTTCGTTTCAGTATTATGGTTGGAGTTAGCGTCAGGGTCAGGTTAGGGTTGTTGTTAGCTTGAGGTGTCTGCCTAGGGTTAGGGTTAGGTCCATGGTTTGATTTAGCCTCCAGGTTAGGTTACATTTGAACTTAGTTTGAGTGAGTAAGTTTAGGGCTACTGTTAGTTTTCGGTTAAGTGTTACGGCTGGAGATAGCGTCAGGGTCAGGTTAGGGTTGGAGTTGAGCTTAAGGTGTCTGTTTAGGGTGAGGGTTAGGTCTGTGGTTTGATTTAGGCTTCAGGTTAGGTTACGTTTGAACTTAGTTTGAGTGAGTAAGTTTAGGGCTACTGTTAGTTTTCGGTTCAGTGTTACGGTTGGAGATAGCGTCAGGGTCAGGTTAAGGTTGGGGTTGAGCTTCAGGTGTCCGCCAATTGTTAGGGTTAGGTCTATGATTTGAGTTAGGCTTCAGGTTATGTTAGGTTTGAACTTAGTTTGAGGGAGTAAGTTTAGTCCTATTGTATTTTTTGGTTCAGTGTTACGGTTAAATTTAGCCTCAGGGTCAGGTAAGTGTTGGAGTCAAGCTTAAGGTGTCCGCCTAGGGTTAGGGTTATGTTTATTGTTTGAGTTAGGCTTCAGGTTAGGTTAGGTTTGAACTTAGTTTGAGGGAGTAAGTTTAGGGCTACTGTTAGTTTTCGTTTCAGTGTTACGGTTGGAGTTAGCGTGAGGGTCAGGTTAGGGTTGGGGTTGAGCTTAAAGTGTCCTCCTAGGGTTAGGGTTAGGTCTGTGGTTTGAGTTAGGCTTCAGGTTAGGTTAGGTTTGAACTTAGTTTTAGGGAGTAAGTTTAGGGCTACTCTTAGTTTTCGGTTCAGTGTTACGGTTGGAGATAGCATCAGGGTCAGGTTAGTGTTGGGGATGAGCTTCAGGTGTCCTCCTAGAGTTAGGGTTAGGTCTATGGTTTCAGTTAGGCTTCAGGTTAGGTTAGGTTTGAACTTAGTTTTAGGGAGTAAGTTTAGGGCTACTGTTAGTTTTCGGTTCAGTGTTACGGTTGGAGTTAGCGTGAGGGTCAGGTTAGGGTTGGGTTTGAACTTCAGGTGTCCGCCTAGGGTTAGGGTTAGGTGTATGGTTTGATTTAGGCTTCAAGTTAGGTAGGTTTGAACTTAGTTTGAGGCAGTAAGTTTAGGGCTACTGTTAGTTTTCGGTTCAGTGTTACGGTTGGATTTAGCCTCAGGGTCAGGTTAGGGTTGGGGTTAAGATTAAGGTGTCTGCCTAGGGTTAGGGTTAGGTGTATGGTTTGATTTAGGCTCCAGGTTAGGTTATGTTTGAACTTAGTTTAGGGAGTAAGTTTAGGACTACTGTTAGTTTTCGGTTAACTGTTACAGTTGGAGTAATCGTCAGGGTCAGGTTAGGGTGGGGTTTAAGCATAAGGTGTCCGCCTAGGGTTAGGCTTAGGTCTATGATTTGATTTAGGCTTCAGGTTAGGTTAGGTTTGAACTTAGTTTGAGGGAGTCAGTTTAGGGCTACTGTTAGTTTTCGGTTCAGTGTTACGGTTGGATTTAGCCTCAGGGTCAGGTTAGGGTTGGGGTTAAGATTAAGGTGTCTGCCTAGGGTTAGGGTTAGGTCTATTGTTTGAGTTAGGCTTCAGGTTAGGTTAGGTTTGAACTTAGTTTGAGGGAGTAAGTTTAGGCCTATTGTATTTTTTGGTTCAGTGTTACGGTTGAATTTAGCCTCAGGGTCAGTAAAGGGTTGGGGTCAAGCTTAAGGTGTCCGCCTAGGGTTAGGGTTAGGTCTATTGTTTGAGTTAGGCTTCAGGTTAGGTTAGGTTTGAACTTAGTTTGAGAGAGTAAGTTTAGGGCTACTGTTAGTTTTCGTTTCAGTGTTATGGTTGGAGTTAGCGTGAGGGTCAGGTTAGGGTTGGGGTTGAGCTTAAGGTGTCCTCCTAGGGTTAGGGTTAGGTCTGTGGTTTGAGTTAGGCTTCAGGTTAGGTTAGGTTTGAACTTAGATTGAGGGAGTAAGTTTAGGGCTACTGTTAGTTTTCGGGTCAGTGTTACGGTTGGAGATAGCGTCAGGGTCTGGTTAGGGTTGTGGTTGAGTTTCAGGTGTCCGCCTAGGGTTAGGGTTAGGTCTATGGTTTGAGTTAGGCTTCAAGTTAGGTTAGGTTTGAAGTTAGTTTGAGGGAGTAAGTTTAGGGCTACTGTTAGTTTTCGGGTAACTGTTACTGTTGGTGTTAGCGTCAGGGACAGGTTAGGGCTGGGGTTGAGCTTAAGGTGTCCGCCTAGGGTTAGGGTTAGGTGTATGGTTTGATTTAGGCTTCAGGTTAGGTTAGGTTTGAAGTTAGTTTGAGGGAGTAAGTTTAGGGCTATTGTTAGTTTTCGTTTAACTGTTACAGTTGGAGTAAGCGTCAGGGTCAGGTTAGGGTGGGGGTTAAGCATAAGGTGTACGCCTAGGGTTAGGGTTAGGTCTATGATTTGATTTAGGCTTCAGGTTAGGTTAGGTTTGAACTTAGTTTGAGGTAGTCAGTTTCGGGCTACTGTTAGTTTTCGGTTAACTGTTATGGTTGGAGTAAGCGTCAGGGTCAGGTTAGGTTTGGGGTTGAGCTTAAGGTGTCCGCCAAGTGTTACGGTTAGGTGTATGGTTTGATTTAGGCTTCAGGTTAGGTTAGGTTTTAACTTAGTTTGAGGGAGTAAGTTTAGGGCTACTGTTAGTTTTCGGTTAATTGTTACGGTTGGAGATAGCGTCAGGGTCAGGTTAGGGTTGGGGTCAAGCTTAAGGTGTCCGCCTAGGGTTAGGGTTAGGTCTATTGTTTGAGTTAGTCTTCAGGTTAGGTTAGGTTTGAACTTAGTTTGAGGGAGTAAGTTTAGGGCTACTGTTAGTTTTCGGTTCAGTGTTACGGTTGGAGTTAGCGTGAGGGTCAGGTTAGGGTTGGGGTTGAGCTTAAGGTGTCCTCCTAGGGTTAGGGTTAGGTCTGTGGTTTGAGTTAGGCTTCAGGTTAGGTTAGGTTTGAACTTAGTTTGAGGGAGTAAGTTTAGGGCTACTGTTAGTTTTCGGGTAACTGTTACTGCTGGAGTTAGCGTCAGGGCCAGGTTAGGGTTGGGGTTGAGCTTAAGGTGTCCGCTTAGGGTTAGGGTTAGGTGTATGGTTTGATTTAGGCTTCAGGTTAGGTTAGGTTGGAACTTAGTTTGAGGCAGTAAGTTTAGGGCTACTGTTAGTTTTCGGGTAACTGTTACGGTTGGAGTTAGCGTCAGGGCCAGGTTAGGGTTGGGGTTGAGCTTAAGGTGTCCGCCTAGGGTTAGGGTTAGGTCTGTGGTTTGAGTTAGGCTTCAGGTTAGGTTAAGTTTGAACTGAGTTTGAGGGAGTAAGTTTAGGGCTACTGTTATTTTTCGGTTCAGTGTTACGGTGGGAGATAGCGTCAGGGTCAGGTTAGGGTTGGGGTTGAGCTTCCGGTGTCCGCCTAGGGTTAGGGTTAGGTCTATGGTTTGAGTTAGGCTTCAGGTTAGGTTAGGTTTGAACTTAGTTTGAGGGAGTAAGTTTAGGGCTACTGTTAGTTTTCGGTTCAGTGTTACGGTTGGAGATAGCGTCAGGGTCAGGTTATGGTGGGGGTTAACCATAAGGTGTCCGCCTAGGGTTAGGGTTAGCTCTATGTTTTCTTTTTGGCTTCAGGTTAGGTTAGGATTGAACTTAGTTTGAGGGAGTAAGTTTAGGGCTACTCTTAGTTTTCGGTTCAGTGATATGGTTGGAGTTAGCCTGGAGGTCAGGTTAGGGTTGGGGTTGAGCTTAAGGTGTCCGCCTAGGGTTAGGGTTAGGTCTATGATTTGATTTAGGCTTCAGGTTAGGTTAGGTTTGAACTTAGTTTGAGGGAGTCAGTTTAGGGCTACTGTTAGTTTTCGGGTAACTGTTACTGTTGGAGTTAGCGTGAGGGTCAGGTTAGGGTTGGGGTTGAGCTTAAGGTGTCCTCCTAGGGTTAGGGTTAGGTCTGTGGTTTGAGTTAGGCTTCAGGTTAGGTTAGGTTTGAACTTAGTTTGAGGGATTAAGTTTAGGGCTACTGTTAATTTTCGGTTCAGTGTTACGGTTGGAGTTAGGGTGAGGGTCAGGATAGGGTTGGGTTTTAACTTCAGGTGTCCGCCTAGGGTTAGGGTTAGGTGTATGGTTAGATTTAGGCTTCAGGTTAGGTTAGGTTGGAACTTAGTTTGAGGCAGTAAGTTTAGGGCTACAGTTAGTTTTCGGGTAACTGTTACGGTTGGAGTCAGCGTCAGGGCCAGGTTAGGGTTGGGGTTGAGCTTAAGGTGTCCGCCTAGGGTTAGGTTTAGGTCTGTGATTTGAGTTAGAGTTCAGGTTAGGTTAGGTTTGAACTTAGTTTGAGGGAGTTAGTTTAGGGCTACTGGTAGTTTTCGGTTCAGTGTTACGGTTGGAGATATTGTCAGGGTCAGGTTAGGTTGGGGGTTATGCATAAGTTGTCCGCCTAGGGTTAGGGTTAGGTCTATGATTTGATTTAGTCTTCATGTTAGGTTAGGTTTGAACTTAGTTTGAGGGAGTCAGTTTAGGGCTACTGTTAGTTTTCGGTTAACTGTTACGGTTGGAGTAAGCGTCAGGGTCAGGTTAGGTTTGGGGTTGAGCTTAAGGTGTCCGCTTAGGGTTAGGGTTAGGTGTATGGTTTGATTTAGGCTTCAGGTTAGTTTAGGTTTGAAGTTAGTTTGAGGGAGTAAGTTTAGGGCTACTGTTAGTTTTCGGTTAACTGATACAGTTGGAGTAAGCATCAGGGTCAGGTTAGGGTGGGGGTTAAGCATAAGTTGTCCGCCTAGGGTTAGCGTTAGGTCTATGGTTTCATTTAGGCTTCAGGTTAGGTTAGGATTGAACTTAGTTTGAGGGAGTAAGTTTAGGGCTACTGTTAGTTTTCGGTTCAGTGTTACGTTTGGAGTTAGCATGAGGGTCCGGTTAGGGTTGGGGTTGAGCTTAAGGTGTCCGCCTAGGGTTAGGGTTAGGTCTGTGGTTTGAGTTAGGCTTCAGGTTAGGTTAGGTTTGAAATTAGTTTGAGGGAGTAAGTTTAGGGCTACTGTTAGTTTTCGGTTCAGTGTTATGGTTGGAGATAGCGTCAGGGTCAGGTTAGGGTTGGGGTTGAGCTTCAGGTGTCCACCTAGGGTTAGGGTTAGGTCTATGGTTTGAGATAGGCTTCAGGTTAGGTTAGGTTTTAACTTAGTTTTAGGGAGTAAGTTTAGGGCTACTGTTAATTTTAGGATCAGTGTTACGGTTGGAGTTAGCGTGAGGGTCAGGTTAGGGTTGGGTTTGAGCTTCAGGTGTCCACCTAGGGTTAGGGTTAGGTGTATGGTTTGAGTTAGGCTTCAGGTTAGGTTAGGTTTGAACTTAGTTTGAAGGAGTAAGTTTAGGGCTACTGTTAGTTTTCGTTTAACTGTTACGGTTGGAGTAAGCGTCAGGGTCAGGTTATGGTGGGGGTTAACCATAAGGTGTTCGCCTAGGGTTAGGGTTAGCTCTATGGTTTCATTTAGGCTTCAGGTTAGGTTAGGTTTGAATTTAGTTTGAGGGAGTAAGTTTAGGGCTACTGTTAGTTTTCGGTTCAGTGTTACGGTTGGAGATAGCGTCAGGGTCTGGTTAGGGTTGTGGTTGAGTTTCAGGTGTCCGCCTAGGGTTAGGGTTAGGTCTATTGTTTGAGTTAGGCTTCATGTTAGGTTAGGTTTGAAGTTAGTTTGAGGGAGTAAGTTTAGGGCTACTGTTAGTTTTCGGGTAACTGTTACTGTTGGAGTTAGCGTCAGGGCCAGGTTAGGGTTGGGGTTGAGCTTAAGGTGTCCGCCTAGGGTTAGGGTTAGGTGTATGGTTTGATTTAGGCTTCAGGTTAGGTTAGGTTTGAACTTAGTTTGAGGGAGTAAGTTTAGGGCTACTGTTAATTTTCGTTTAACTGTTACGGTTGGAGTAAGCGTCAGGGTCAGGTTATGGTGGGGTTTTACCATAAGGTGTCCGCCTAGGGTTAGGGTTAGGTCTATGGTTTCATTTAGGCTTCAGGTTAGGTTAGGATTGAACTTAGTTTGAGGGAGTAAGTTTAGGACTACTCTTAGTTTTCGGTTCAGTGATATGGTTGGAGTTAGCCTGGAGGTCAGGTTAGGGTTGGGGTTGAGCCTCAGGTGTCCGCCTAGGGTTAGGGTTAGGTGTATGGTTTGATTTAGGCTTCAGGTTAGGTTAGGTTTGAACTTAGTTTGAGGGAGTAAGTTTAGGGCTACTGTTAGTTTTCAGTTCAGTGTTACGGTTGGAGTTAGCGTGAGGGTCAGGTTAGGGTTGGGGTTGAGCTTAAGGTGTCCGCCTAGGGTTAGGGTTAGGTGTATGGTTTGATTTTGGCTTCGGGTTAGGTTAGGTTTGAACTTAGTTTGAGGGAGTAAGTTTACGGCTACTGTTAATTTTCGGGTAACTGTTACGGTTGGAGTTAGCGTCAGGGTCAGGTAAGGATTGGGGTTGAGCTTAAGGTGTCCGCTTAGGGTTAGGGGTAGGTGTTTGGTTTGATTTAGGCTTCAGGTTAGGTTAGGTTTGAAGTTACTTTGAGGGAGTAAGTTTAGGGCTACTGTTAGTTTTCGGTTAACTGTTACAGTTGGAGTAAGCGTCAGGGTCAGGTTAGGGTGGGGGTTAAGCATAAGTTGTCCGCCTAGGGTTAGCGTTAGGTCTATGGTTTCATTTCGGCTTCAGGTTAGGTTAGGATTGAACTTAGTTTGAGGGAGTAAGTTTAGGGCTACTGTTAGTTTTCGGTTCAGTGTTACGATTGGAGTTAGCATGAGGGTCCGGTTAGGGTTGGGGTTGAGCTTAAGGTGTCCGCCTAGGGTTAGGTATAGGTCTGTGGTTTGAGTTAGGCTTCAGGTTAGGTTAGGTTTGAACTTAGTTTGAGGGAGTAAGTTTAGGGCTACTGTTAGTTTTCGGTTCAGTGTTACGGTTGGAGATAGCGTCAGGGTCAGGTTAGGGTTAGGGTTGAGCTTCAGGTGTCCGCCTAGGGTTAGGGTTAGGTCTATGGTTTGAGATAGGCTTCAGGTTAGGTTAGGTTTTAACTTAGTTTTAGGGAGTAAGTTTTGGGCTACTGTTAATTTTAGGATCCGTGTTACGGTTGGAGTTAGCGTGAGGGTCAGGTTAGGGTTGGGTTTGAGCTTCTGGTGTCCACCTAGGGTTAGGGTTAGGTGTATGGTTTGATTTGGCTTCAGGTTAGGTTAGGTTTGAACTTAGTTTGAGGGAGTAAGTTTAGGGCTACTGTTAGTTTTCGGGTAACTGTTACGGTTGGAGTTAGCGTCACGGCCAGGTTAGGGTTGGGGTTGAAGTTAAGGTGTCCGCCTAGGGTTAGGTTTAGGTGTATGGTTTGATATAGGCTTCAGGTTAGGTTAGGTGTGAACTTAGTTTGAGGGAGTAAGTTTAGGGCTACTGTTAGTTTTCGGTTAACTGTTACAGTTGGAGTAAGCGTCAGGGTCAGGTTAGGTTTGTGGTTGAAGTTAAGGTGTCCGCCTAGGGTTAGGGTTAGGAGTATGGTTTGATATAGGCTTCAGGTTAGGTTAGGTGTGAACTTAGTTTGAGGGAGTAAGTTTAGGGCTATTGTTAGTTTTCGTTTCAGTATTATGGTTGGAGTTAGCGTCAGGGTCAGGTTAGGGTTGTTGTTAGCTTGAGGTGTCTGCCTAGGGTTAGGGTTAGGTCCATGGTTTGATTTAGGCTCCAGGTTAGCTTACATTTGAACTTAGTTTGAGTGAGTAAGTTTAGGGCTACTGTTAGTTTTCGGTTCAGTGTTACGTTTGGAGTTAGCATGAGGGTCCGGTTAGGGTTGGGGTTGAGCTTAAGGTGTCCGCCTAGGGTTAGGGTTAGGTCTGTGGTTTGAGTTAGGCTTCAGGTTAGGTTAGGTTTGAACTTAGTTTGAGGGAGTAAGTTTAGGGCTACTGTTAGTTTTCGGTTCAGTGTTACGGTTGGAGATAGCGTCAGGGTCAGGTTAGGGTTAGGGTTGAGCTTCAGGTGTCCGCCTAGGTTTAGGGTTAGGTCTATGGTTTGAGATAGGCTTCAGGTTAGGTTAGGTTTTAACTTAGTTTTAGGGAGTAAGTTTAGGGCTACTGTTAATTTTAGGATCCGTGTTACGGTTGGAGTTAGCGTGAGGGTCAGGTTAGGGTTGGGTTTGAGCTTCTGGTGTCCGCCTAGGGTTAGGGTTAGGTGTATGGTTTGATTTAGGCTTCAGGTTAGGTTAGGTTTGAACTTAGTTTGAGGGAGTAAGTTTAGGGCTACTGTTAGTTTTCGGGTAACTGTTACGGTTGGAGTTAGCGTCAGGGTCAGGTTAGGGTTGTTGTTAGCTTGAGGTGTCTGCCTAGGGTTAGGGTTAGGTCCATGGTTTGATTTAGCCTCCAGGTTAGGTTACATTTGAACTTAGTTTGAGTGAGTAAGTTTAGGGCTACTGTTAGTTTTCGGTTCAGTGTTCCGGTTGGAGATAGCGTCAGGGTCAGGTTAGGGTTGGAGTTGAGCTTAAGGTGTCCGTTTAGGGTGAGGGTTAGGTCTGTGGTTTGATTTAGGCTTCAGGTTAGGTTATGTTTGAACTTAGTTTGAGTGAGTAAGTTTAGGGCTACTGTTAGTTTTCGGTTCAGTGTTACGGTTGGAGTTACTGTTAGGGTCAGGTTAGGGTTGGGTTTGAACTTCAGGTGTCCGCCTAGGGTTAGGGTTAGGTGTATGGTTTGATTTAGGCTTCAGGTTAGGTTAGGTTTGAACTTAGTTTGAGGCAGTAAGTTTAGGGCTACTGTTAGTTTTCGGTTCAGTGTTACGGTTGGATTTAGCCTCAGGGTCAGGTTAGGGTTGGGGTTAAGATTAAGGTGTCTGCCTAGGGTTAGGGTTAGGTGTATGGTTTGATTTAGGCTCCAGGTTAGGTTATGTTTGAACTTAGTTTGAGGGAGTAAGTTTAGGACTACTGTTAGTTTTCGGTTAACTGTTACAGTTGGAGTAATCGTCAGGGTCAGGGTAGGGTGGGGTTTAAGCATAAGGTGTCCGCCTAGGGTTAGGCTTAGGTCTATGATTTGATTTAGGCTTCAGGTTAGGTTAGGTTTGAACTTAGTTTGAGGGAGTGAGTTTAGGGCTACTGTTAGTTTTCAGTTCAGTGTTACGGTTGGATTTAGCCTCAGGGTCAGGTTAGGGTTGGGGTTAAGATTAAGGTGTCTGCCTAGGGTTAGGGTTAGGTCTATTGTTTGAGTTAGGCTTCAGGTTAGGTTAGGTTTGAACTTAGTTTGAGGGAGTAAGTTTAGGGCTACTGTTAGTTTTTGGTTCAGTGTTACGTTTGGCGTTAGCGTGAGGGTCCGGTTAGGGTTGGGGTTGAGCTTAAGGTGTCCTCCTAGGGTTAGGGTTAGGTCTGTGGTATGAGTTAGGCATCAGGTTAGTTTAGGTTTGAACTTAGTTTGTGGGAGTAAGTTTAGGGATACTGTTAGTTTTCGGTTCAGTGTTACGGTTGGAGATAGCGTCAGGGTCAGGTTAGGGTTGTGGTTGAGCTTCAGGTGTTCGCCTAGGGTTAGGGTTAGGTCTATGGTTTGAGTTAGGCTTCAGGTTAGGTTAGGTTTGAACTTAGTTTGAGGGAGTAAGTTTAGGCCTATTGTATTTTTTGGTTCAGTGTTACGGTTGAATTTAGCCTCAGGGTCAGTAAAGGGTTGGGGTCAAGCTTAAGGTGTCAGCCTAGGGTTAGGGTTAGGTCTATTGTTTGAGTTAGGCTTCAGGTTAGGTTAGGTTTGAACTTAGTTTGAGAGAGTAAGTTTAGGGCTACTGTTAGTTTTCGTTTCAGTGTTATGGTTGGAGTTAGCGTGAGGGTCAGGTTATGGTTGGGGTTGAGCTTAAGGTGTCCTCCTAGGGTTAGGGTTAGGTCTGTGGTTTGAGTTAGGCTTCAGGTTAGGTTAGGTTTGAACTTAGATTGAGGGAGTAAGTTTAGGGCTACTGTTAGTTTTCGGGTCAGTGTTACGGTTGGAGATAGCGTCAGGGTCTGGTTAGGGTTGTGGTTGAGTTTCAGGTGTCCGCCTAGGGTTAGGGTTAGGTCTATGGTTTGAGTTAGGCTTCAAGTTAGGTTAGGTTTGAAGTTAGTTTGAGGGAGTAAGTTTAGGGCTACTGTTAGTTTTCGGGTAACTGTTACTGTTGGTGTTAGCGTCAGGGATAGGTTAGGGCTGGGGTTGAGCTTAAGGTGTCCGCCTAGGGTTAGGGTTAGGTGTATGGTTTGATTTAGGCTTCAGGTTAGGTTAGGTTTGAAGTTAGTTTGAGGGAGTAAGTTTAGGGCTATTGTTAGTTTTCGTTTAACTGTTACAGTTGGAGTAAGCGTCAGGGTCAGGTTAGGGTGGGGGTTAAGCATAAGGTGTACGCCTAGGGTTAGGGTTAGGTCTATGATTTGATTTAGGCTTCAGGTTAGGTTAGGTTTGAACTTAGTTTGAGGTAGTCAGTTTCGGGCTACTGTTAGTTTTCGGTTAACTGTTATGGTTGGAGTAAGCGTCAGGGTCAGGTTAGGTTTGGGGTTGAGCTTAAGGTGTCCGCCAAGTGTTACGGTTAGGTGTATGGTTTGATTTAGGCTTCAGGTTAGGTTAGGTTTTAACTTAGTTTGAGGGAGTAAGTTTAGGGCTACTGTTAGTTTTCGGTTAATTGTTACGGTTGGAGATAGCGTCAGGGTCAGGTTAGGGTTGGGGTCAAGCTTAAGGTGTCCGCCTAGGGTTAGGGTTAGGTCTATTGTTTGAGTTAGTCTTCAGGTTAGGTTAGGTTTGAACTTAGTTTGAGGGAGTAAGTTTAGGGCTACTGTTAGTTTTCGGTTCAGTGTTACGGTTGGAGTTAGCGTGAGGGTCAGGTTAGGGTTGGGGTTGAGCTTAAGGTGTCCTCCTAGGGTTAGGGTTAGGTCTGTGGTTTGAGTTAGGCTTCAGGTTAGGTTAGGTTTGAACTTAGTTTGAGGGAGTAAGTTTAGGGCTACTGTTAGTTTTCGGGTAACTGTTACTGCTGGAGTTAGCGTCAGGGCCAGGTTAGGGTTGGGGTTGAGCTTAAGGTGTCCGCTTAGGGTTAGGGTTAGTTGTATGGTTTGATTTAGGCTTCAGGTTAGGTTAGGTTGGAACTTAGTTTGAGGCAGTAAGTTTAGGGCTACTGTTAGTTTTCGGGTAACTGTTACGGTTGGAGTTAGCGTCAGGGCCAGGTTAGGGTTGGGGTTGAGCTTAAGGTGTCCGCCTAGGGTTAGGGTTAGGTCTGTGGTTTGAGTTAGGCTTCAGGTTAGGTTAAGTTTGAACTGAGTTTGAGGGAGTAAGTTTAGGGCTACTGTTATTTTTCGGTTCAGTGTTACGGTGGGAGATAGCGTCAGGGTCAGGTTAGGGTTGGGGTTGAGCTTCCGGTGTCCGCCTAGGGTTAGGGTTAGGTCTATGGTTTGAGTTAGGCTTCAGGTTAGGTTAGGTTTGAACTTAGTTTGAGGGAGTAAGTTTAGGGCTACTGTTAGTTTTCGGTTCAGTGTTACGGTTGGAGATAGCGTCAGGGTCAGGTTATGGTGGGGGTTAACCATAAGGTGTCCGCCTAGGGTTAGGGTTAGCTCTATGTTTTCTTTTTGGCTTCAGGTTAGGTTAGGATTGAACTTAGTTTGAGGGAGTAAGTTTAGGGCTACTCTTAGTTTTCGGTTCAGTGATATGGTTGGAGTTAGCCTGGAGGTCAGGTTAGGGTTGGGGTTGAGCTTAAGGTGTCCGCCTAGGGTTAGGGTTAGGTCTATGATTTGATTTAGGCTTCAGGTTAGGTTAGGTTTGAACTTAGTTTGAGGGAGTCAGTTTAGGGCTACTGTTAGTTTTCGGGTAACTGTTACTGTTGGAGTTAGCGTGAGGGTCAGGTTAGGGTTGGGGTTGAGCTTAAGGTGTCCTCCTAGGGTTAGGGTTAGGTCTGTGGTTTGAGTTAGGCTTCAGGTTAGGTTAGGTTTGAACTTAGTTTGAGGGATTAAGTTTAGGGCTACTGTTAATTTTCGGTTCAGTGTTACGGTTGGAGTTAGGGTGAGGGTCAGGATAGGGTTGGGTTTTAACTTCAGGTGTCCGCCTAGGGTTAGGGTTAGGTGTATGGTTAGATTTAGGCTTCAGGTTAGGTTAGGTTGGAACTTAGTTTGAGGCAGTAAGTTTAGGGCTACGGTTAGTTTTCGGGTAACTGTTACGGTTGGAGTCAGCGTCAGGGCCAGGTTAGGGTTGGGGTTGAGCTTAAGGTGTCCGCCTAGGGTTAGGTTTAGGTCTGTGATTTGAGTTAGAGTTCAGGTTAGGTTAGGTTTGAACTTAGTTTGAGGGAGTTAGTTTAGGGCTACTGGTAGTTTTCGGTTCAGTGTTACGGTTGGAGATATTGTCAGGGTCAGGTTAGGTTGGGGGTTATGCATAAGTTGTCCGCCTAGGGTTAGGGTTAGGTCTATGATTTGATTTAGTCTTCATGTTAGGTTAGGTTTGAACTTAGTTTGAGGGAGTCAGTTTAGGGCTACTGTTAGTTTTCGGTTAACTGTTACGGTTGGAGTAAGCGTCAGGGTCAGGTTAGGTTTGGGGTTGAGCTTAAGGTGTCCGCTTAGGGTTAGGGTTAGGTGTATGGTTTGATTTAGGCTTCAGGTTAGTTTAGGTTTGAAGTTAGTTTGAGGGAGTAAGTTTAGGGCTACTGTTAGTTTTCGGTTAACTGATACAGTTGGAGTAAGCGTCAGGGTCAGGTTAGGGTGGGGGTTAAGCATAAGTTGTCCGCCTAGGGTTAGCGTTAGGTCTATGGTTTCATTTAGGCTTCAGGTTAGGTTAGGATTGAACTTAGTTTGAGGGAGTAAGTTTAGGGCTACTGTTAGTTTTCGGTTCAGTGTTACGTTTGGAGTTAGCATGAGGGTCCGGTTAGGGTTGGGGTTGAGCTTAAGGTGTCCGCCTAGGGTTAGGGTTAGGTCTGTGGTTTGAGTTAGGCTTCAGGTTAGGTTAGGTTTGAAATTAGTTTGAGGGAGTAAGTTTAGGGCTACTGTTAGTTTTCGGTTCAGTGTTATGGTTGGAGATAGCGTCAGGGTCAGGTTAGGGTTGGGGTTGAGCTTCAGGTGTCCACCTAGGGTTAGGGTTAGGTCTATGGTTTGAGATAGGCTTCAGGTTAGGTTAGGTTTTAACTTAGTTTTAGGGAGTAAGTTTAGGGCTACTGTTAATTTTAGGATCAGTGTTACGGTTGGAGTTAGCGTGAGGGTCAGGTTAGGGTTGGGTTTGAGCTTCAGGTGTCCACCTAGGGTTAGGGTTAGGTGTATGGTTTGAGTTAGGCTTCAGGTTAGGTTAGGTTTGAACTTAGTTTGAAGGAGTAAGTTTAGGGCTACTGTTAGTTTTCGTTTAACTGTTACGGTTGGAGTAAGCGTCAGGGTCAGGTTATGGTGGGGGTTAACCATAAGGTGTTCGCCTAGGGTTAGGGTTAGCTCTATGGTTTCATTTAGGCTTCAGGTTAGGTTAGGTTTGAATTTAGTTTGAGGGAGTAAGTTTAGGGCTACTGTTAGTTTTCGGTTCAGTGTTACGGTTGGAGATAGCGTCAGGGTCTGGTTAGGGTTGTGGTTGAGTTTCAGGTGTCCGCCTAGGGTTAGGGTTAGGTCTATTGTTTGAGTTAGGCTTCATGTTAGGTTAGGTTTGAAGTTAGTTTGAGGGAGTAAGTTTAGGGCTACTGTTAGTTTTCGGGTAACTGTTACTGTTGGAGTTAGCGTCAGGGCCAGGTTAGGGTTGGGGTTGAGCTTAAGGTGTCCGCCTAGGGTTAGGGTTAGGTGTATGGTTTGATTTAGGCTTCAGGTTAGGTTAGGTTTGAACTTAGTTTGAGGGAGTAAGTTTAGGGCTACTGTTAATTTTCGTTTAACTGTTACGGTTGGAGTAAGAGTCAGGGTCAGGTTATGGTGGGGTTTTACCATAAGGTGTCCGCCTAGGGTTAGGGTTAGGTCTATGGTTTCATTTAGGCTTCAGGTTAGGTTAGGATTGAACTTAGTTTGAGGGAGTAAGTTTAGGACTACTCTTAGTTTTCGGTTCAGTGATATGGTTGGAGTTAGCCTGGAGGTCAGGTTAGGGTTGGGGTTGAGCCTCAGGTGTCCGCCTAGGGTTAGGGTTAGGTCTATGGTTTGATTTAGGCTTCAGGTTAGGTTAGGTTTGAACTTAGTTTGAGGGAGTAAGTTTAGGGCTACTGTTAGTTTTCAGTTCAGTGTTACGGTTGGAGTTAGCGTGAGGGTCAGGTTAGGGTTGGGGTTGAGCTTAAGGTGTCCGCCTAGGGTTAGGGTTAGGTGTATGGTTTGATTTTGGCTTCGGGTTAGGTTAGGTTTGAACTTAGTTTGAGGGAGTAAGTTTACGGCTACTGTTAATTTTCGGGTAACTGTTACGGTTGGAGTTAGCGTCAGGGTCAGGTAAGGATTGGGGTTGAGCTTAAGGTGTCCGCTTAGGGTTAGGGGTAGGTGTTTGGTTTGATTTAGGCTTCAGGTTAGGTTAGGTTTGAAGTTACTTTAAGGGAGTAAGTTTAGGGCTACTGTTAGTTTTCGGTTAACTGTTACAGTTGGAGTAAGCGTCAGGGTCAGGTTAGGGTGGGGGTTAAGCATAAGTTGTCCGCCTAGGGTTAGCGTTAGGTCTATGGTTTCATTTCGGCTTCAGGTTAGGTTAGGATTGAACTTAGTTTGAGGGAGTAAGTTTAGGGCTACTGTTAGTTTTCGGTTCAGTGTTACGATTGGAGTTAGCATGAGGGTCCGGTTAGGGTTGGGGTTGAGCTTAAGGTGTCCGCCTAGGGTTAGGTTTAGGTCTGTGGTTTGAGTTAGGCTTCAGGTTAGGTTAGGTTTGAACTTAGTTTGAGGGAGTAAGTTTAGGGCTACTGTTAGTTTTCGGTTCAGTGTTACGGTTGGAGATAGCGTCAGGGTCAGGTTAGGGTTAGGGTTGAGCTTCAGGTGTCCGCCTAGGGTTAGGGTTAGGTCTATGGTTTGAGATAGGCTTCAGGTTAGGTTAGGTTTTAACTTAGTTTTAGGGAGTAAGTTTTGGGCTACTGTTAATTTTAGGATCCGTGTTACGGTTGGAGTTAGCGTGAGGGTCAGGTTAGGGTTGGGTTTGAGCTTCTGGTGTCCACCTAGGGTTAGGGTTAGGTGTATGGTTTGATTTGGCTTCAGGTTAGGTTAGGTTTGAACTTAGTTTGAGGGAGTAAGTTTAGGGCTACTGTTAGTTTTCGGGTAACTGTTACGGTTGGAGTTAGCGTCACGGCCAGGTTAGGGTTGGGGTTGAAGTTAAGGTGTCCGCCTAGGGTTAGGTTTAGGTGTATGGTTTGATATAGGCTTCAGGTTAGGTTAGGTGTGAACTTAGTTTGAGGGAGTAAGTTTAGGGCTACTGTTAGTTTTCGGTTAACTGTTACAGTTGGAGTAAGCGTCAGGGTCAGGTTAGGTTTGTGGTTGAAGTTAAGGTGTCCGCCTAGGGTTAGGGTTAGGAGTATGGTTTGATATAGGCTTCAGGTTAGGTTAGGTGTGAACTTAGTTTGAGGGAGTAAGTTTAGGGCTATTGTTAGTTTTCGTTTCAGTATTATGGTTGGAGTTAGCGTCAGGGTCAGGTTAGGGTTGTTGTTAGCTTGAGGTGTCTGCCTAGGGTTAGGGTTAGGTCCATGGTTTGATTTAGGCTCCAGGTTAGCTTACATTTGAACTTAGTTTGAGTGAGTAAGTTTAGGGCTACTGTTAGTTTTCGGTTCAGTGTTACGTTTGGAGTTAGCATGAGGGTCCGGTTAGGGTTGGGGTTGAGCTTAAGGTGTCCGCCTAGGGTTAGGGTTAGGTCTGTGGTTTGAGTTAGGCTTCAGGTTAGGTTAGGTTTGAACTTAGTTTGAGGGAGTAAGTTTAGGGCTACTGTTAGTTTTCGGTTCAGTGTTACGGTTGGAGATAGCGTCAGGGTCAGGTTAGGGTTAGGGTTGAGCTTCAGGTGTCCGCCTAGGTTTAGGGTTAGGTCTATGGTTTGAGATAGGCTTCAGGTTAGGTTAGGTTTTAACTTAGTTTTAGGGAGTAAGTTTAGGGCTACTGTTAATTTTAGGATCCGTGTTACGGTTGGAGTTAGCGTGAGGGTCAGGTTAGGGTTGGGTTTGAGCTTCTGGTGTCCGCCTAGGGTTAGGGTTAGGTGTATGGTTTGATTTAGGCTTCAGGTTAGGTTAGGTTTGAACTTAGTTTGAGGGAGTAAGTTTAGGGCTACTGTTAGTTTTCGGGTAACTGTTACGGTTGGAGTTAGCGTCAGGGTCAGGTTAGGGTTGTTGTTAGCTTGAGGTGTCTGCCTAGGGTTAGGGTTAGGTCCATGGTTTGATTTAGCCTCCAGGTTAGGTTACATTTGAACTTAGTTTGAGTGAGTAAGTTTAGGGCTACTGTTAGTTTTCGGTTCAGTGTTCCGGTTGGAGATAGCGTCAGGGTCAGGTTAGGGTTGGAGTTGAGCTTAAGGTGTCCGTTTAGGGTGAGGGTTAAGTCTGTGGTTTGATTTAGGCTTCAGGTTAGGTTATGTTTGAACTTAGTTTGAGTGAGTAAGTTTAGGGCTACTGTTAGTTTTCGGTTCAGTGTTACGGTTGGAGTTACTGTTAGGGTCAGGTTAGGGTTGGGTTTGAACTTCAGGTGTCCGCCTAGGGTTAGGGTTAGGTGTATGGTTTGATTTAGGCTTCAGGTTAGGTTAGGTTTGAACTTAGTTTGAGGCAGTAAGTTTAGGGCTACTGTTAGTTTTCGGTTCAGTGTTACGGTTGGATTTAGCCTCAGGGTCAGGTTAGGGTTGGGGTTAAGATTAAGGTGTCTGCCTAGGGTTAGGGTTAGGTGTATGGTTTGATTTAGGCTCCAGGTTAGGTTATGTTTGAACTTAGTTTGAGGGAGTAAGTTTAGGACTACTGTTAGTTTTCGGTTAACTGTTACAGTTGGAGTAATCGTCAGGGTCAGGGTAGGGTGGGGTTTAAGCATAAGGTGTCCGCCTAGGGTTAGGCTTAGGTCTATGATTTGATTTAGGCTTCAGGTTAGGTTAGGTTTGAACTTAGTTTGAGGGAGTCAGTTTAGGGCTACTGTTAGTTTTCAGTTCAGTGTTACGGTTGGATTTAGCCTCAGGGTCAGGTTAGGGTTGGGGTTAAGATTAAGGTGTCTGCCTAGGGTTAGGGTTAGGTCTATTGTTTGAGTTAGGCTTCAGGTTAGGTTAGGTTTGAACTTAGTTTGAGGGAGTAAGTTTAGGGCTACTGTTAGTTTTTGGTTCAGTGTTACGTTTGGCGTTAGCGTGAGGGTCCGGTTAGGGTTGGGGTTGAGCTTAAGGTGTCCTCCTAGGGTTAGGGTTAGGTCTGTGGTATGAGTTAGGCATCAGGTTAGTTTAGGTTTGAACTTAGTTTGTGGGAGTAAGTTTAGGGATACTGTTAGTTTTCGGTTCAGTGTTACGGTTGGAGATAGCGTCAGGGTCAGGTTAGGGTTGTGGTTGAGCTTCAGGTGTTCGCCTAGGGTTAGGGTTAGGTCTATGGTTTGAGTTAGGCTTCAGGTTAGGTTAGGTTTGAACTTAGTTTGAGGGAGTAAGTTTAGGCCTATTGTATTTTTTGGTTCAGTGTTACGGTTGAATTTAGCCTCAGGGTCAGTAAAGGGTTGGGGTCAAGCTTAAGGTGTCAGCCTAGCGTTAGGGTTAGGTCTATTGTTTGAGTTAGGCTTCAGGTTAGGTTAGGTTTGAACTTAGTTTGAGAGAGTAAGTTTAGGGCTACTGTTAGTTTTCGTTTCAGTGTTATGGTTGGAGTTAGCGTGAGGGTCAGGTTATGGTTGGGGTTGAGCTTAAGGTGTCCTCCTAGGGTTAGGGTTAGGTCTGTGGTTTGAGTTAGGCTTCAGGTTAGGTTAGGTTTGAACTTAGATTGAGGGAGTAAGTTTAGGGCTACTGTTAGTTTCCGGGTCAGTGTTACGGTTGGAGATAGCGTCAGGGTCTGGTTAGGGTTGTGGTTGAGTTTCAGGTGTCCGCCTAGGGTTAGGGTTAGGTCTATGGTTTGAGTTAGGCTTCAAGTTAGGTTAGGTTTGAAGTTAGTTTGAGGGAGTAAGTTTAGGGCTACTGTTAGTTTTCGGGTAACTGTTACTGTTGGTGTTAGCGTCAGGGATAGGTTAGGGCTGGGGTTGAGCTTAAGGTGTCCGCCTAGGGTTAGGGTTAGGTGTATGGTTTGATTTAGGCTTCAGGTTAGGTTAGGTTTGAAGTTAGTTTGAGGGAGTAAGTTTAGGGCTATTGTTAGTTTTCGTTTAACTGTTACAGTTGGAGTAAGCGTCAGGGTCAGGTTAGGGTGGGGGTTAAGCATAAGGTGTACGCCTAGGGTTAGGGTTAGGTCTATGATTTGATTTAGGCTTCAGGTTAGGTTAGGTTTGAAATTAGTTTGAGGTAGTCAGTTTCGGGCTACTGTTAGTTTTCGGTTAACTGTTATGGTTGGAGTAAGCGTCAGGGTCAGGTTAGGTTTGGGGTTGAGCTTAAGGTGTCCGCCAAGTGTTACGGTTAGGTGTATGGTTTGATTTAGGCTTCAGGTTAGGTTAGGTTTTAACTTAGTTTGAGGGAGTAAGTTTAGGGCTACTGTTAGTTTTCGGTTAATTGTTACGGTTGGAGATAGCGTCAGGGTCAGGTTAGGGTTGGGGTCAAGCTTAAGGTGTCCGCCTAGGGTTAGGGTTAGGTCTATTGTTTGAGTTAGTCTTCAGGTTAGGTTAGGTTTGAACTTAGTTTGAGGGAGTAAGTTTAGGGCTACTGTTAGTTTTCGGTTCAGTGTTACGGTTGGAGTTAGCGTGAGGGTCAGGTTAGGGTTGGGGTTGAGCTTAAGGTGTCCGCCTAGGGTTAGGGTTAGGTCTGTGGTTTGAGTTAGGCTTCAGGTTAGGTTAGGTTTGAACTTAGTTTGAGGGAGTAAGTTTAGGGCTACTGTTAGTTTTCGGGTAACTGGTACTGCTGGAGTTAGCGTCAGGGCCAGGTTAGGGTTGGGGTTGAGCTTAAGGTGTCCGCTTAGGGTTAGGGTTAGGTGTATGGTTTGATTTAGGCTTCAGGTTAGGTTAGGTTGGAACTTAGTTTGAGGCAGTAAGTTTAGGGCTACTGTTAGTTTTCGGGTAACTGTTACGGTTGGAGTTAGCGTCACGGCCAGGTTAGGGTTGGGGTTGAGCTTAAGGTGTCCGCCTAGGGTTAGGGTTAGGTCTGTGGTTTGAGTTAGCCTTCAGGTTAGGTTAGGTTTGAACTGAGTTTGAGGGAGTAATTTTAGGGCTACTGTTAGTTTTCGGTTCAGTGTTACGGTGGGAGATAGCGTCAAGGTCAGGTTAGGGTTGGGGTTGAGCTTCCGGTGTCCGCCTAGGGTTATGGTTAGGTCTATGGTTTGAGTTAGGCTTCAGGTTAGGTTAGGTTTGAACTTAGTTTGAGGGAGTAAGTTTAGGGCTACTGTTAGTTTTCGGTTCAGTGTTACGGTTGGAGATAGCGTCAGGGTCTGGTTAGGGTTCTGGTTGAGTTTCAGGTGTCCGCCTAGGGTTAGGGTTAGGTCTATGGTTTGAGTTAGGCTTCAAGTTAGGTTAGGTTTGAAGTTATTTTGAGGGAGTAAGTTTAGGGCTACTGTTAGTTTTTGGGTAACTGTTACTGTTGGAGTTAGCGTCAGGGCCAGGTTAGGGTTGGGGTTGAGCTTAAGGTGTCCGCCTAGGGTTACGATTAGGTGTATGGTTTGATTTAGGCTTCAGGTTAGGTTAGGTTTGAACTTAGTTTGAGGGAGTAAGTTTAGGGCTACTGTTAGTTTTCGTTTAACTGTTACGGTTGGAGTAAGCGTCAGTGTCAGGTTATGGTGGGGGTTAACCATAAGGTGTCCGCCTAGGGTTAGGGTTAGGTCTATGGTTTCATTTAGGATTCAGGTTAGGGTATGATTGAACTTAGTTTGAGGGAGTAAGTTTAAGACTACTCTTAGTTTTCGGTTCAGTGATATGGTTGGAGTTAGCCTGGAGGTCAGGTTAGGGTTGGGGTTGAGCTTAAGGTGTCCGCCTAGGGTTAGGGTTAGGTGTATGGTTTAATTTAGGCTTCAGGTTAGGTTAGGTTTGAAGTTAGTTTGAGGGAGTAAGTCTAGGGCTACTGTTAGTTTTCGGTTCAGTGTTACGGTTGGAGTTAGCGTGAGGGTCAGGTTAGGGTTGGAGATAAGCTTAAGGTGTCCGCCTATGGTTAGGGTCAGGTCTGTGGTTTGAGTTAGGCTTCAGGTTAGGTTAGGTTTGAACTTAGTTTGAGGGAATAAGTTTAGGGCTACTGTTATTTTTCGGTTCAGTGTTACGGTTGGAGATAGCGTCAGGGTCAGGTTAGGGTTGGGGTTGAGCTTAAGGTGTCCGCCTAGGGTTAGGGTTAGGTCTATGGTTTGAGTTAGGCTTCAGGTGAGATTAGGTTTGATGTTAGTTTGAGGGTGTAAGTTCAGGGCTACTGTTAGTTTTCGGTTAACTCTTACAGTTGGAGTAAGCGTCAGGGTCAGGTTAGGGTGGGGGTTAAGCATAAGTTGTCCGCCTAGGGTTAGGGTTAGGTCTATGATTTGATTTAGGCTTCAGGTTAGGTTAGGTTTGAACTTAGTTTGAGGGAGTCAGTTTAGGGCTACTGTTAGTTTTCGGTTAACTGTTACGGTTTTAGTAAGAGTCAGGGTCAGGTTAGCTTTGGGGTTGAGCTTAAGGTGTCCGCCTAGGGTTAGGGTTAGGTGCATGGTTTGATTTAGGCTTCAGGTTAGGTTAGGTTTGAACTTAGTTTGAGGGAGTCAGTTTAGGGCTACTGTTAGTTTTTGGTTCAGTGTTACATTTGGAGTTAGCGTCAGGGTCAGGTTAGGGTTGGGGTTGAGCTTAAGGTGTCCGCTTAGGGTTAGGGTTAGGTGTATGGTTTGAGTTAAGCTTCAGGTTAGGTTAGGTTTGAAGTTAGTTTGATGGAGTAAGTTTAGGGCTACTGTTAGTTTTCAGTTAACTGTTACAGTTGGAGTTAGCATGAGGGTCCGGTTAGGGTTGGGGTTGAGCTTAAGGTGTTTGCCTAGGGTTAGGGTTAGGTCTGTGGTTTGAGTTAGGCTTCAGGTTAGGTTAGGTTTGAACTTAGTTTGAGGGAGTAAGTTTAGGGCTACTGTTAGTTTTCGGTTCAGTGTTACGGTTGGAGATAGCGTCAGGGTCAGGTTAGGGTTGGGGTTGAGCTTCAGGTGTCCGCCTAGGGTTAGGGTTAGGTCTATGGTTTGAGATAGGCTTCAGGTTAGGTTAGGTTTTAACTTAGTTTGAGGGAGTAAGTTTAGGGCTACTGTTAATTTTAGGATCAGTGTTACGGTTGGAGTTAGCGTGAGGGTCAGGTTAGGGTTGAGTTTGAGCTTCAGGTGTCCGCCTGGGGTTAGGGTTAGGTGTATGGTTTGATTTAGGCTTTAAGTTAGGTTAGGTTTGAACTTAGTTTGAGGGAGTAAGTTTAGGGCTACTGTTAGTTTTCGGGTAACTGTTACGGTTGGAGTTAGCGTCACGGCCAGGTTAGCGTTGGGCTTGAGCTTAAGGTGTCCGCCTAGGGTTAGGGTAGGTGTATGGTTTGATTTAGGCTTCAGGTTAGGTTACGTTTGAACTTAGTTTGAGGGAGTAAGTTTACGGCTACAGTTAGTTTTCGGTTAACTGTTACAGTTGGAGTAAGCGTCAGGGTCAGGTTAGGTTTGGGGTTGAAGTTAAGGTGTCCGCTTAGGGTTAGGGTTAGGTGTATGGTTTGATTTAGGCTTCAGGTTAGGTTAGGTTTGAACTTAGTTTGAGGGACTATGTTTAGGGCTATTGTTAGTTTTCGGTTCAGTATTATGGTTGGAGTTAGCGTCAGGGTCAGGTTAGGGTTGGGGTTAGCTTGAGGTGTCTGCCTAGGGTTAGGGTTAGGTCCATGATTTGATTTAGGCTCCAGGTTAGGTTACGTTTGAACTTAGTTTGAGTGAGTAAGTTTAGCTCTACTGTTAGTTTTCGGTTCAGTGTTACGGTTGGAGATAGCGTCAGGGTCAGGTTAGGGTTGGAGTTGAGCTTAAGGTGTCCGCCTAGGGTGAGGCTTAGGTCTGTGGTTTGATTTAGGCTTCAGGTTAGGTTACGTTTGAACTTAGTTTGAGTGAGTAAGTTTAGGGCTACTGTTAGTTTTCGGTTCAGTGTTACGGTTGGAGATAGCGTCAGGGTCAGGTTAGGGTTAGGGTTGAGCTTCAGGTGTCCGCCTATTGTTAGGGTTAGGTCTGTGATTTCCGTTAGGCTTCAGGTTAGTTTAGGTTTGAACTTAGTTTGAGGGAGTCAGTTTAGGCCTATTGTATTTTTTGGTTCAGTGTTACAGTTGAATTTAGCCTCAGGGTCAGGAAAGGGTTGGGGTCAAGCTTAAGGTGTCCGCCTAGGGTTAGGGTTAGGCCTATTGTTTGAGTTAGGCTTCAGGTTAGGTTAGGTTTGAACTTAGTTTTAGGGAGTAAGTTTAGGGCTACTGTTGGTTTTCGGTTCAGTGTTACGGTTGGAGTTAGCGTAAGGGTCAGGATAGGGTTTGGTTTGAACTTCAGGTGTCCGCCTAGGGTTAGGGTTAGGTGTATGGTTTGATTTAGGCTTCAGGTTAGGTTAGGTTTGAACTTAGTTTGAGGCAGTAAGTTTAGGGCTACTGTTAGTTTTCGGGTAACTGTTACGGTTGGAGTTAGCGTCAGGGCCAGGTTAGGGTTGGGGTTGAGCTTAAGGTGTCCGCCTAGGGTTAGGGTTAGGTTTATGGTTTGATTTAGGCTCCAGGTTAGGTTATGTTTGAACTTAGTTTGAGCGAGTAAGTTTAGGGCTACTGTTAGTTTTCGGTTAACTGTTACAGTTGGAGTAAGCGTCAGGGTCAGGGTAGGGTGGGGTTTAAGCATAAGGTGTCCGCCTAGGTTAGGGTTAGGTCTTTGATTTGATTTAGGCTTCAGGTTAGGTTAGGTTTGAACTTGTTTGAGGGAGTCAGTTTAGGGCTACTGTTAGTTTTCGGTTCAGTGTTACGGTTGGATTTAGCCTCAGGGTCAGGTTAGGGTTGGGGTGAATATTAAGGGGTCCGCCTAGGGTTAGGGTTAGGTCTATTGTTTGAGTTAGGCTTCAGGTTAGGTCAGGTTTGAACTTAGTTTGAGGGAGTAAGTTTATGGCTACTGTTATTTTTCGGTTCAGTGTTACGGTTGGAGTTAGCGTGAGGGTCACGTTAGGGTTGGGGTTGAACTTAAGGTTACCGCCTAGGGTTAGGGTTAGGTGTATGGTTAGATTTAGGCGTCAGGTTAAGTTAGGTTTGAACTTAGTTTGACGGAGCAAGTTTAAGGCTACTGTTAGTTTACGGTTAACTGTTACAGTTGGAGAAAGCGTCAGGGTCAGGCTAGGGTGGGGGTTAAGCATAAGGTGTCCGCCTAGGGTTAGGTGTTAGGTCCATGGTTTTATTTAGGCTTCATGTTAGGTTAGGATTGAACTTAGTTTGAGGGAGTAAGTTTAGGGCTACTGTTAGTTTTCGGGAAACTGTTACGGTTGGAGTTAGCGTCAGGGCAAGGTTAGGGTTGGGGTTGAGATTTAGGTGTCCGCCTAGGGTTAGGGTTATGTGTATGGTTTCATTTAGCCTTAAGGTTAGGTTAGGTTTGAACTTAGTTTGATGGAGTAAATTTAGGGCTACTGTTATTTTTCGGTTAACTGTTTCGGTTGGAGTAAGCGTCAGGGTCAGGTTAGGGTGGGGGTTAAGCATAAGGTGTCCGCCTAGGGTTAGGGTTAGGTCTAAGATTTGATTTAGGCTTCAGTTTAGGTTAGGTTTGAACTTAGTTTGAGGGAGTAAGTTTAGGGCTACTGTTATTTTTCGCTTAACTGTTACTGTTGGTGTAAGTGTCAAGGTAAGGTTAGGTTTGGGGTTGAGCTTAAGGTTTCCGCCTAGGTTTAGGGTTAGGTGTATGGTTTGATTTAGGCTTCAGGTTAGGATAGGTTTGAACTTAGTTTGAGGGAGTAAGTTTAGGGCTACTGTTAGTTTTCGTTTAACTGTTACGGTTGGAGTTAGCGTGAGGGTCAGGTTAGGGTTGGGGTTAAGCTTAAGGTGTCCGCCTAGGGTTAGGGTTAGGTCTGTGGTTTGAGTTAGGCTTCAGGTTAGGTTAGGTTTGAACTTAGTTTGAGTGAGTAAGTTTAGGGCTACTGTTAGTTTTCGGTTCAGTGTTACGGTTGGAGATAGCGTCAGGTCAGGTTAGGGTTGGGGTTGAGCTTAAGGTGTCCGCCTAGGGTTAGGGTTAGGTCTATGGTTTGAGTTAGGCTTCAGGTTAGATTAGGTTTGAAGTTAGTTTGAGGGTTCAAGTTCAGGGCTACTGTTAGTTTTCGGTTAACTGTTACAGTTGGAGTAAGCCTCAGGGTCAGGTTAGGGTGGGGGTTAAGCATAAGTTGTCCGCCTAGGGTTAGAGTTAGGTCTATGATTTGATTTAGGCCTCAGGTTAGGTTAGGTTTGAACTTAGTTTGAGGGAGTCAGTTTAGGGCTACTGTTAGTTTTCGGTTAACTGTTACGGTTGGAGTAAGCGTCAGGGTCAGGTTAGGTTTGGGGTTGAGCTTACGGTGTCCGCCTAGGGTTAGGGTTAGGTTTATGGTTTGATTTAGGCTTCAGGTTAGGTTAGGTTTGAACTTAGTTTGAGGGAGTAAGTTTAGGGCTACTGTTAGTTTTTGGTTCAGTGTTACATTTGGAGTTAGTGTGAGTGTCCGGTTAGGGTTGGGGTTGAGCTTAAGGTGTCCGCCTAGGGTTAGGGTTAGGTCTGTGGTTTCAGATAGCGTTCAGGTTAGGTTAGGTTTGAACTTAGTTTGAGGGAGTAAGTTTAGTGCTATTGTTAGTTTTCGGTTCAGTGTTACGGTTGGAGATAGCGTCAGGGTCAGGTTAGGGTTGTGGTTGAATTTTAGGTTTCCGCCTAGGTTTAGGGTTAGGTCTATGGTTTGAGTTAGGCTTCAGGTTAGGTTAGGTTTGAACTTAGTTTGAGGGAGTAAGTTTAGGGCTACTGTTAGTTTTCGGTTCAGTGTTACTGTTGGAGATAGCGTCAGGGTCAGGTTAGGGTTAGGGTTGAGCTTCAGGTGTCCGCCTATTGTTAGGGTTAGGTCTGTGATTTCCGTTAGGCTTCAGGTTAGGTTAGGTTTGAACTTAGTTTGAGGGAGTAAGTTTAGGCCTATTGTATTTTTTGGTTCAGTGTTACGGTTGAATTTAGCCTCAGGGTCAGGAAAGGGTTGGGGTCAAGCTTAAGGTGTCCGCCTAGGGTTAGGGTTAGGTCTATTGTTTGAGTTAGGCTTCAGGTTAGGTTAGGTTTGAACTTAGTTTTAGGGAGTAAGTTTAGGGCTACTGTTAGTTTTCGGTTCAGTGTTACGGTAGGAGTTAGCGTAAGGGTCAGGATAGGGTTTGGTTTGAACTTCAGGTGTCCGCCTAGGGTTAGGGTTAGGTGTATGGTTTGATTTAGGCTTCAGGTTAGGTTAGGTTTGAACTTAGTTTGAGGCAGTAAGTTTAGGGCTACTGTTAGTTTTCGGGTAACTGTTACGGTTGGAGTTAGCGTCAGGGCCAGGTTAGGTTTGGGGTTGAGCTTAAGGTGTCCGCCTAGGGTTAGGGTTAGGTGTATGGTTTGATTTAGGCTCCAGGTTAGGTTATGTTTGAACTTAGTTTGAGGGAGTAAGTTTAGGGCTACTGTTAGTTTTCGGTTAACTGTTACAGTTGGAGTAAGCGTCAGGGTCAGGGTAGGGTGGGGTTTAAGCATAAGGTGTCCGCCTACGTTAGGGTTAGGTCTTTGATTTGATTTAGGCTTCAGGTTAGGTTAGGTTTGAACTTAGTTTGAGGGAGTAAGTTTATGGCTACTGTTAGTTTTCGGTTCAGTGTTACGGTTGGAGTTAGCGTGAGGGTCACGTTAGGGTTGGGGTTGAGCTTAAGGTTTCCGCCTAGGTTTAGGGTTAGGTGTATGGTTAGATTTAGGCGTCAGGTTAAGTTAGGTTTGAACTTAGTTTGACGGAGCAAGTTTAAGGCTACTGTTAGTTTTCGGTTAACTGTTACAGTTGGAGAAAGCGTCAGGGTCAGGTTAGGTTGGGGGTTAAGCATAAGGTGTCCGCCTAGGGTTAGGTGTTAGGTCTATGGTTTTATTTAGGCTTCAGGTTAGGTTAGGATTGAACTTAGTTTGAGGGAGTAAGTTTAGGGCTACTGTTAGTTTTCGGGAAACTGTTACGGTTGGAGTTAGCGTCAGGGCAAGGTTAGGGTTAGGGTTGAGATTTAGGTGTCCGCCTAGGGTTATGGTTATGTGTATGGTTTCATTTAGGCTTAAGGTTAGGTTAGGTTTGAACTTAGTTTGATGGAGTAAATTTAGGGCTACTGTTAGTTTTCGGTTAACTGTTACAGTTGGAGTAAGCATCAGGGTCAGGTTAGGGTGGGGGTTAAGCATAAGGTGTCCGCCTAGGGTTAGGGTTAGGTCTAAGATTTGATTTAGGCTTCAGGTTAGGTTAGGTTTGAACTTAGTTTGAGCGAGTAAGTTTAGGGCTACTGTTATTTTTCGCTTAACTGTTACTGTTGGTGTAAGTGTCAGGGTAAGGTTAGGTTTGGGGTTGAGCTTAAGGTTTCCGCCTAGGTTTAGGGTTAGGTGTATGGTTTGATTTAGGCTTCAGGTTAGGATAGGTTTGAACTTAGTTTCAGGGAGTAAGTTTAGGGCTACTGTTAGTTTTTGTTTAACTGTTACAGTTGGAGTAAGCGTCAGGGTCAGGTTATGGTGGGGGTTAACCGTAAGGTGTCCGCCTAGGGTTAGGGTTAGGTCTATGGTTTCATTTAGGCTTCAGGTTAGGTTAGGATTGAACTTAGTTTGAGAGAGTAAGTTTAGGGCTACTCTTAGTTTTCAGTTTAGTGATATGGTTGGAGTTAGCCTGGAGGTCAGGTTAGGGTTGGGGTTGCGCTTAAGGTGTGCGCCTAGGGTGAGGGTTAGGTGTATGGTTTAATTTAGGCTTCAGGTTAGGTTAGGTTTGAAGTTAGTTTGAGGGAGTAAGTTTAGGGCTACTGTTAGTTTTCAGTTCAGTGTTACGGTTGGACTTAGCGTGAGGGTCAGGTTAGGGTTGGGGTTAAGCTTAAGGTGTCCGCCTAGGGTTAGGGTTAGGTCTGTGGTTTGAGTTAGGCTTCAGGTTAGGTTAGGTTTGAACTTAGTTTGAGGGAGTAAGTTTAGGGCTACTGTTAGTTTTCGGTTCAGTGTTACGGTTGGAGATAGCGTCAGGGTCAGGTTAGGGTTGGGGTTGAGCTTAAGGTGTCCGCCTAGGGTTAGGGTTCTGTGTATGGTTTGATTTTGGCTTCTGGTTAGGTTAGGTTTGAACTTAGTTTGAGGGAGTAAGTTTAGGGCTACTGTTAATTTTCGGGTAACTGTTACGGTTGGAGTTAGCGTCAGGGTCAGGTTAGGGTTGGGGTTGAGCTTAAGGTGTCCGCTTAGGGTTAGGGTTAGGTGTATGGTTTGAGTTAAGCTTCAGGTTAGGTTAGGTTTGAAGTAAAGTTTGACAGAGTAAGTTTAGGGCTACTGTTAGTTTTCAGTTAACTGTTACAGTTGGAGTAAGCGTCAGGGTCAGGTTAGGTGGGGGTTAAGCATAAGGTGTCCGCCTAGGGTTAGCGTTAGGTCTATGGTTTCATTTAGGCTTCAGGTTAGGTTAGGATTGAAATTAGTTTGAGGGAGTAAGTTTATGGCTACTGTTAGTTTTCGGTTCAGTGTTACGTTTGGAATTAGCATGAGGGTCCGGTTAGGGTTGGGGTTGAGTTTAAGGTGTTTGCCTAGGGTTAGGGTTAGGTCTGTGGTTTGAGTTAGGCTTCAGGTTAGGATAGGTTTGAACTTATTTTGAGGGAGTAAGTTTAGGGCTACTGTTATTTTTCGGTTCAGTGTTACGGTTGGAGATAGCGTCAGGTTCAGGTTAGGGTTGGGGTTGAGCTTCAGGTGTCCGCCTAGGGTTAGGGTTAAGTCTATGGTTTGAGATAGGCTTCAGGTTAGGTTAGGTTTTAACTTAGTTTTAGGGAGTAAGTTTAGGGCTACTGTTAATTTTAGGATCAGTGTTACGGTTGGAGTTAGCGTGAGGGTCAGGTTAGGGTTGGGTTTGAGCTTCAGGTGTCCGCCTGGGGTTAGGGTTAGGTGTATGGTTTGATTTAGGCTTTAAGTTAGGTTAGGTTTGAACTTAATTTGAGGGAGTAAGTTTAGGGCTACTGTTAGTTTTCGGGTAACTGTTACGGTTGGAGTTAGCGTCACGGCCAGGTTAGGGTTGGGCTTGAGCTTAAGGTGTCCGCCTAGGGTTAGGGTAGGTGTATGGTTTGATTTAGGCTTCAGGTTAGGTTACGTTTGAACTTAGTTTGAGGGAGTAAGTTTACGGCTACTGTTAGTTTTCGGTTAACTGTTACAGTTGGAGTAAGCGTCAGGGTCAGGTTAGGTTTGGGGTTGAAGTTAAGGTGTCCGCCTAGGTTTAGGGTTAGGTGTATGGTTTGATTTAGGCTTCAGGTTAGGTTAGGTTTGAACTTAGTTTGAGGGACTATGTTTAGGGCTATTGTTAGTTTTCGGTTCAGTATTATGGTTGGAGTTAGCGTCAGGGTCAGGTTAGGGTTGGGGTTAGCTTGAGGTGTCTGCCTAGGGTTAGGGTTAGGTCCATGATTTGATTTAGGCTCCAGGTTAGGTTACGTTTGAACTTAGTTTGAGTGAGTAAGTTTAGCTCTACTGTTAGTTTTTCGGATCAGTGTTACGGTTGGAGATAGCGTCAGGGTCAGGTTAGGGTTAGGGTTGAGCTTCACGTGTCCGCCTATTGTTAGGGTTAGGTCTGTGATTTCCGTTAGGCTTCAGGTTAGGTTAGGTTTGAACTTAGTTTGAGGGAGTCAGTTTAGGCCTATTGTATTTTTTGGTTCAGTGTTACGGTTGAATTTAGCCTCAGGGTCAGGAAAGGGTTGGGGTCAAGCTTAAGGTGTCCGCCTAGGGTTAGGGTTAGGTCTATTGTTTGAGTTAGGCTTCAGGTTAGGTTAGGTTTGAACTTAGTTTGAGGGAGTAAGTTTAGGGCTACTGTTAGTTTTCGGTTCAGTGTTACGGTTGGAGATAGCGACAGGGTCAGGTTAGGGTTGGGTTTGAACTTCAGGTGTCCGCCTAGGGTTAGGGTTAGGTGTATGGTTAGATTTAGGCTTCAGGTTAGGTTAGGTTTGTACTTTGTTTGAGGGAGTAAGTTTAGGCTACTCTTAGTTTTACGGTAACTGTTACTGTTGGAGTTAGCGTCAGGGCCAGGTTAGGGTTGGGGTTGAGCTTAAGGTGTCCGCCTAGGGTTAGGGTTAGGTTTATGGTTTGATTTAGGTTTCAGGTTAGGTTAGGTTTGAACTGAGTTTGAGAGAGTACGTTTAGGGCTACTTTTAGTTTTCGTTTAACTGTTACGGTTGGAGTAAGCGTGAGGGTCAGGTTATGGTGGGGGTTAACCATAAGGTGTCCGCCTAGGGTTAGGGTTAGGTCTATGGTTTCATTTAGGCTTCAGGTTAGGTTAGGATTGAACTTAGTTTGAGGGAGTAAGTTTAGGGCTACTCTTAGTTTTCGGTTCAGTGATATGGTTGGAGTTAGCCTGGAGGTCAGGTTATGTTTGGGGTTGAGCTTAAGGTGCCCGCCTAGGGTTAGGGTTAGGTGTATGGTATAATTTAGGCTTCAGGTTAGGTTAGGTTTGAAGTTAGTTTGAGGGAGTAAGTTTAGGGCTACTGTAAGTTTTCGGTTCAGTGTTACGGTTGGAGATAGCGTCAGGGTCAGTTTAGGGTTGGGGTTGAGCTTAAGGTGTCCGCCTCGGGTTAGGGTTAGGTCTATGGTTTGAGTTAGGCTTCAGGTTAGATTAGGTTTGAAGTTAGTTTGAGGGTGTAAGTTCAGGGCTACTGTTAGTTTTCGGTTAACTGTTACAGTTGGAGTAAGCGTCAGGGTCAGGTTAGGGTGGGGGTTAAGCATAAGGTGTCCGCCTCTGGTTAGGGTTAGGTCTATGATTTGATTTAGGCTTCAGGTTAGGTTAGGTTTGAACTTAGTTTGAGGGAGTCAGTTTAGGGCTACTGTTAGTTTTCGGTTAACTGTTACGGTTGGAGTAAGCGTCAGGGTCAGGTTAGGGTTGGGGTTGAGCTTAAGGTGTCCGCCTAGGGTTAGGGTTAGGTGTATGGTTTGATTTAGGCTTCAGGTTAGGTTAGGTGTGAACTTAGTTTGATGGAGTAAGTTTAGGGCTACTCTTACTTTTCGGTTCAGTGTTACAGTTGGAGTTAGCGTGAGGGTCAGGTTAGGGTTGGGGTTGATCTTAAGGTGTCCGCCTCGGGTTAGGGTTAGGTGTATGGTTTGATTTTGGCTTCTGGTTAGGTTAGGTTTGAACTTAGTTTGACGCAGTATGTTTAGGGCTACTGTTAGTTTTCGGGTAACTGTTACGGTTGGAGTTAGCGTCAGGGTCAGGTTAGTTTAGGGGTTGAGCTTAAGGTGTCTGCTTAGGGTTAGGTTTAGTTGTACGGTTTGATTTTGGCTTCAGGTTAGGTTAGGCTTGAAGTTAGTTTCAGGGAGTAAGTTTAGGGCTACTATTAGTTTTCGGTTAACTGTTACAGTTGGAGTAAGCGTCAGGGTCTGGTTAGGGTGGGGGTTAAGCCTAAGGTGTCCGCCTAAGGTTAGGGTTAGGTCTATGGTTTCATTCAGGATTCAGGTTAGGTTAGGAATGAACTTAGTTTGAGGGAGTAAGTTTAGGGCTACTGCTAGTTTTCGTTTAACTGTTACGGTTGGAGTAAGCGTCAAGTTCATGTTATGGTGGGGGTTAACCATAAGGTGTCCGCCTAGGTTAGGGTTAGGTCTATGGTTTCATTTAGGCTTCAGGTTAGGTTAGGATTGAACTTAGTTTGAGGGAGTAAGTTTAGGGCTACTCTTAGTTTTCGGTTCAGTGATATGGTTGGAGTTAGCCTGGAGGTCAGGTTAGGGTTGGGGTTGAGCTTAAGGTGTCCGCCTAGGGTTAGGGTTAGGTGTATGGTTTAATTTAGGCTTCAGGTTAGGTTAGGTTTGAAGTTAGTTTGAGGGAGTAAGTTTAGGGCTACTGTTACTTTTCGGTTCAGTGTTACAATTGGACTTAGCGTGAGGGTCAGGTTAGGTTTGGGGTTAAGCTTAAGGTGTCCGCCTAGGTTTAGGGTTAGGTCTGTGGTTTGAGTTAGGCTTCAGGTTAGGTTAGGTTTGAACTTAGTTTGAGGGAGTATGTTTAGGGCTACTGTTAGTTTTCGGTTCAGTGTTACGTTTGGAGTTAGCGTGACGGTCAGGTTAGGGTTGGGGTTGAGCTTAATGTGTCCGCCTAGTGTTAGGGTTAGTTCTGTGGTTTGAGTTAGGCTTCAGGTTAGGTTAGGTTTGAACTTAGTTTGAGGGAGTAGGTTTAGGGCTACTGTTAGTTTTTGGTTCAGTGTTACGTTTGGAGTTAGCGTGAGGGTCCGGTTAGGGTTGGGGTTGAGCTTAAGGTGTCCGCCTAGTGTTAGGGTTAGGTCTGTGGTATGAGTTAGGCATCAGGTTAGGTTAGGTTTGAACTTAGTTTGAGGGAGTCAGTTTAGGGATAATGTCAGTTTTCTGTTCAGTGTTATGGTTGGAGATAGCGTCAGGGTCAGGTTAGGGTTGTGGTTGAGCTTCAGGTGTCCACCTAGTGTTAGGGTTAAGTCTATGGTTTGAGTTAGGCTTCAGGTTAGGTTAGGTTTGAACTTAGTTTGAGGGAGTAAGTTTAGGGCTACTGTTAGTTTTCGGTTCAGTGTTACGGTTGGAGTTAGCGTGAGGGTCACCTTAGGGTTGGGGTTGAGCTTAAGGTGTCCACCTAGGGTTAGGGTTAGGTGTATGGTTAGATTTAGGCTTCAGGTTAGGTTAGGTTTGTACTTAGTTTGAGGGAGTAAGTTTAGGGCTACTCTTAGTTTTAGGGTAACTGTTACTGTTGGAGTTAGCGTCAGGGCCAGGTTAGGGTTGGGGTTGAGCTTAAGGTGTCCGCCTAGGGTTATGGTTAGGTTTATGGTTTGATTTAGGTTTCAGGTTAGGTTAGGTTTGAACTGAGTTTGAGGGAGTAAGTTTAGGGCTACTTTTAGTTTTCGTTTAACTGTTACGGTTGGAGTAAGCGTGAGGGTCAGGTTATGGTGGGGGTTAACCATAAGGTGTCCGCCTAGGGTTAGGGTTAGGTCTATGGTTTCATTTAGGCTTCAGGTTAGGTTTGGATTGAACTTAGTTTGAGGGAGTAAGTTTAGGGCTACTCTTAGTTTTCGGTTCAGTGATATGGTTGGAGTTAGCCTGGAGGTCAGGTTATGTTTGGGGTTGAGCTTAAGGTGTCCGCCTAGGGTTAGGGTTAGGTGTATGGTTTAATTTAGGCTTCAGGTTAGGTCAGGTTTGAAGTTAGTTTGAGGGAGTAAGTTTAGGGCTACTGTAAGTTTTCGGTTCAGTGTTACGGTTGGAGTTAGCGTGAGGGTCAGGTTAGGGTTGGGGTTGAGCTTAAGGTGTCCGCCTAGTGTTAGGGTTAGTTCTGTGGTTTGAGTTAGGCTTCAGGTTAGGTTAGGTTTGAACTTAGTTTGAGGGAGTAAGTTTAGGGCTACTGTTAGTTTTCGGTTCAGTGTTTCGGTTGGAGATAGCGTCAGGGTCAGGTTAGGGTTGGGGTTGAGCTTAAGGTGTCCGCCTCGGGTTAGGGTTAGTTGTATGGTTTGAGTTAGGCTTCAGGTTAGATTAGGTTTGAAGTTAGTTTGAGGGTGTAAGTTCAGGGCTACTGTTAGTTTTCGGTTAACTGTTACAGTTGGAGTAAGCGTCAGGGTCAGGTTAGGGTGGGGGTTAAGCATAAGGTGTCCGCCTATGGTTAGGGTTAGGTCTATGACTTGATTTAGGCTTCAGGTTAGGTTAGGTTTGAACTTAGTTTGAGGGAGTCAGTTTAGGGCTACTGTTAGTTTTCGGTTAACTGTTACGGTTGGAGTAAGCGTCAGGGTCAGGTTAGGGTTGGGGTTGAGCTTAAGGTGTCCGCCTAGGGTTAGGGTTAGGTGTATGGTTTGATTTAGGCTTCAGGTTAGGTTAGGTTTGAACTTAGTTTGAGGGAGTAAGTTTAGGGCTACTCTTAGTTTTCGGTTCAGTGTTACAGTTGGAGTTAGCGTGAGGGTCAGGTTAGGGTTGGGGTTGATCTTAAGGTGTCCGCCTAGGGTTAGGGTTAGGTGTATGGTTTGATTTTGGCTTCTGGTTAGGTTAGGTTTGAACTTAGTTTGAGGCAGTATGTTTAGGGCTACTGTTAGTTTTCGGGTAACTGTTACGGTTGGAGTTAGCGTCAAGGTCAGGTTAGTTTTGGGGTTGAGCTTAAGGTGTCCGCCTATGGTTAGGTTTAGTTGTACGGTTTGATTTTGGCTTCAGGTTAGGTAAGGCTTGAAGTTAGTATCAGGGAGTAAGTTTAGGGCTACTGTTAGTTTTCGGTTAACTGTTACAGTTGGAGTAAGCGTCAGGGTCAGGTTAGGGTGGGGGTTAAGCCTAAGGTGTCCGCCTAGGGGTAGGGTTAGGTCTATGGTTTCATTTAGGATTCAGGTTAGGTTAGGAATGAACTTAGTTTGAGGGAGTAAGTTTAGGGCTACTGTTAGTTTTCGTTTAACTGTTACGGTTGGAGTAAGCGTCAAGTTCATGTTATGGTGGGGGTTAACCATAAGGTGTCCGCCTAGGGTAGGGTTAGGTCTATGGTTTCATTTAGGCTTCAGGTTAGGTTAGGATTGAACTTAGTTTGAGGGAGTAAGTTTAGGGCTACTCTTAGTTTTCGGTTCAGTGATATGGTTGGAGTTAGCCTGGAGGTCAGGTTAGGGTTGGGGTTGAGCTTAAGGTGTCCGCCTAGGGTTAGGGTTAGGTCTATGATTTGATTTAGGCTTCAGGTTAGGTTAGGTTTGAACTTAGTTTGAGGGAGTCAGTTTAGGGCTACTGTTAGTTTTCGGTTAACTGTTACGGTTGGAGTAAGCATCAGGGTCAGGTTAGGTTTGGGGTTGAGCTTAAGGTGTCCGCCTAGGGTTAGGGTTAGGTCTATGATTTGATTTAGGCTTCAGGTTAGGTTAGGTTTGAACTTAGTTTGAGTGAGTAAGTTTAGGGCTACTGTTAGTTTTTGGTTCAGTGTTATGGTTGGAGTTAGCGTCATGGTCAAGTTAGGTTTGGGTTTGAGATTCAGGTGTCCGCCTAGGGTTAGGGTTAGGTCTATGGTTTGAGTTAGGCTTCAGGTTAGGTTAGGTTTGAACTTAGTTTGAGGGAGCAAGTTTAGGCCTATTGTATTTTTTGGTTCAGTGTTACGGTTGAATTTAGCCTCAGGGTCAGGTTAGGGTTGGGGTCAAGCTTAAGGTGTCCCCCTAGGGTTAGGGTTAGGTCTATTGTTTGAGTTAGGCTTCAGGTTAGGTTAGGTTTGAACTTAGTTTGAGGGAGTAAGTTTAGGGCTACTGTTAGTTTTCGTTTAACTGTTACGGTTGGAGTAAGCGTCAGGGTCAGGTTATGGTGGGTGTTAACCATAAGGTGTCCGCCTAGGGTTAGGGTTAGGTCTATGGTTTCATTTAGGCTTCAGGTTAGGTTAGGATTGAACTTAGTTTGAGGGAGTAAGTTTAGGGCTACTGTTAGTTTTCGGTTCAGTGTTACGTTTGGAGTTAGCGTGACGGTCAGGTTAGGTTTGGGGTTGAGCTTAATGTGTCCGCCTAGTGTTAGGGTTAGTTCTGTGGTTTGAGTTAGGCTTCAGGTTAGGTTAGGTTTGAACTTAGTTTGAGGGAGTCAGTTTAGGGATAATGTCAGTTTTCTGTTCAGTGTTATGGTTGGAGATAGCGTCAGGGTCAGGTTAGGGTTGTGGTTGAGCTTCAGGTGTCCACCTAGGGTTAGGGTTAAGTCTATGGTTTGAGTTAGGCTTCAGGTTAGGTTAGGTTTGTACTTAGTTTGAGGGAGTAAGTTTAGGGCTACTCTTAGTTTTAGGGTAACTGTTACTGTTGGAGTTAGCGTCAGGGCCAGGTTAGGGTTGGGGTTGAGCTTAAGGTGTCCGCCTAGGGTTAGGGTTAGGTTTATGGTTTGATTTAGGTTTCAGGTTAGGTTAGGTTTGAACTGAGTTTGAGGGAGTAAGTTTAGGGCTACTTTTAGTTTTCGTTTAACTGTTACGTTTGGAGTAAGCGTGAGGGTCTGGTTATGGTGGGGGTTAACCATAAGGTGTCCGCCTAGGGTTAGGGTTAGGTCTATGGTTTCATTTAGGCTTCAGGTTAGGTTTGGATTGAACTTAGTTTGAGGGAGTAAGTTTAGGGCTACTCTTAGTTTTCGGTTCAGTGATATGGTTGGAGTTAGCCTTGAGGTCAGGTTATGTTTGGGGTTGAGCTTAAGGTGTCCGCCTAGGGTTAGGGTTAGGTGTATGGTTTAATTTAGGCTTCAGGTTAGGTTAGGTTTGAAGTTAGTTTGAGGGAGTAAGTTTAGGGCTACTGTAAGTTTTCGGTTCAGTGTTACGGTTGGAGTTAGCGTGAGGGTCAGTTTAGGGTTGGGGTTGAGCTTAAGGTGTCCGCCTAGTGTTAGGGTTAGTTCTGTGGTTTGAGTTAGGCTTCAGGTTAGGTTAGGTTTGAAATTAGTTTGAGGGAGTAAGTTTAGGGCTACTGTTACTTTTCGGTTCAGTGTTTCGGTTGGAGATAGCGTCAGGGTCAGGTTAGGGTTGGGGTTGAGCTTAAGGTGTCCGCCTCGGGTTAGGGTTAGGTCTATGGTTTGTGTTAGGCTTCAGGTTAGATTAGGTTTGAAGTTAGTTTGAGGGTGTAAGTTCAGGGCTACTGTTAGTTTTCGGTTAACTGTTACAGTTGGAGTAAGCGTCAGGGTCAGGTTAGGGTGAGGGTTAAGCATAAGGTGTCCGCCTATGGTTAGGGTTAGGTCTATGACTTGATTTAGGCCTCAGGTTAGGTTAGGTTTGAACTTAGTTTGAGGGAGTCAGTTTAGGGCTACTGTTAGTTTTCGGTTAACTGTTACGGTTGGAGTAAGCGTCAGGGTCAGGTTAGGGTTGGGGTTGAGCTTAAGGTGTCCGCCTAGGGTTAGGGTTAGGTGTATGGTTTGATTTAGGCTTCAGGTTAGGTTAGGTTTGAACTTAGTTTGAGGGAGTAAGTTTAGGGCTACTCTTATTTTTCGGTTCAGTGTTACAGTTGGAGTTAGCGTGAGGGTCAGGTTAGGGTTGGGGTTGATCTTAAGGTGTCCGCCTAGGGTTAGGGTTAGGTGTATGGTTTGATTTTGGCTTCTGGTTAGGTTAGGTTTGAACTTAGTTTGAGGCAGTATGTTTAGGGCTACTGTTAGTTTTCGGGTAACTGTTACGGTTGGAGTTAGCGTCAAGGTCAGGTTAGTTTTGGGGTTGAGCTTAAGGTGTCCGCCTAGGGTTAGGTTTAGTTGTACGGTTTGATTTTGGCTTCAGGTTAGGTAAGGCTTGAAGTTAGTATCAGGGAGTAAGTTTAGGGCTACTGATAGTTTTCGGTTAACTGTTACGGTTGTAGTAAGCGTCAGGGTCAGGTAAGTTTTGCGGTTGAGATTAAGGTGTCCGCCTAGGGTTAGGGTTAGGTCTATGGTTTCATTTAGGCTTCAGGTTAGGTTAGGATTGAACTTAGTTTGAGGGAGTAAGTTTAGGGCTACTGTTAGTTTTCGGTTCAGTGTTACGGTTGGAGATAGCGTCAGGGTCAGGGTAGGGTTATGATTGAGCTTCAGGTGTCCGCCTAGGGTTAGGGATAGGTCTATGGTTTGAGTTAGGGTCCAGGATAGGTTAGGTTTGAACTTAGTTTGAGGGAGTAAGTTTAGAGCTACTGTTTGTTTTCGGTTCAGTGTTACGGTTGGAGATAGCGTCAGGGTCTGGTTAGGGTTGTGGTTGAGTTTCAGGTGTCCGCCTAGGGTTAGGGTTAGGTCTATGGTTTGAGTTAGGCTTCAAGTTAGGTTAGGTTTGAAGTTAGTTTGAGGGAGTAAGTTTAGGGCTACTGTTATTTTTCGGGTAACTGTTACTGTTGGAGTTAGCGTCAGGGCCAGGTTCGGGTTGGGGTTGAGCTTAAGGTGTCCGCCTAGGGTTAGGGTTAGGTGTATGGTTTGATTTAGTCTTCTGGTTAGGATAGGTTTGAACTTAGATTGAGGGAGTAAGTTTAGGGCTACTGTTAGTTTTCGTTTAACTGTTACGGTTGGAGTAAGCGTCAGGGTCAGGTTATGGTGGGTGTTAACCATAAGGTGTCCGCCTAGGGTTAGGGTTAGGTCTATGGTTTCATTTAGGCTTCAGGTTAGGTTAGGATTGAACTTAGTTTGAGGGAGTAAGTTTAGGGCTACTCTTAGTTTTCGGTTCAGTGATATGGTTGGAGTTAGCCTGGAGGTCAGGTTAGGGTTGGGGTTGAACTTAAGGTGTCCGCCTAGGGTTAGGGTTAGGTCTATGATTTGATTTAGGCTTCAGGTTAGGTTAGGTTTGAACTTAGTTTGAGGGAGTCAGTTTAGGGCTACTGTTAGTTTTCGGTTAACTGTTACGGTTGGAGTAAGCATCAGGGTCAGGTTAGGGTTGGGGTTGAGCTTAAGGTGTCCGCCTAGGGTTAGGGTTAGGTGTATGGTTTGATTTAGGCTTCAGGTTAGGTTAGGTTTGAACTTAGTTTGAGGGAGTAAGTTTAGGGCTACTGTTAGTTTTTGGGTTAGTGTTACATTTGGAGTTAGCGTGAGTGTCTTGTTAGGGTTGGGGTTGAGCTTAAGGTGTCCACCTAGGGTTAGGGTTAGGTCTGTGGTTTGAGATAGGGTTCAGGTTAGGTTAGGTTTGAACATAGTTTGAGGGAGTCAATTTAGGGCTACTGTTAGTTTTCGGTTCAGTGTAACGGTTGGAGTAAGCGTCAGGGTCAGGTTAGGGTGGGGGTTGAGCTTCAGGTGTCCGCCTATTGTTAGGGTTAGGTCTTTGATTTGATTTAGGCTTCAGGTTAGGTTAGGTTTGAACTTAGTTTGAGTGAGTAAGTTTAGGGCTACTGTTAGTTTTTGGTTCAGTGTTATGGTTGGAGTTAGCGTCATGGTCAAGTTAGGTTTGGGTTTGAGATTCAGGTGTCCGCCTAGGGTTAGGGTTAGGTCTATGGTTTGAGTTAGGCTTCAGGTTAGGTTAGGTTTGAACTTAGTTTGAGGGAGTAAGTTTAGGCCTATTGTATTTTTTGGTTCAGTGTTACGGTTGAATTTAGCCTCAGGGTCAGGTTAGGGTTCGGGTCAAGCTTAAGGTGTCCGCCTAGGGTTAGGGTTAGGTCTATTGTTTGAGTTAGGCTTCAGGTTAGGTTAGGTTTGAACTTAGTTTGAGGGAGTAAGTTTAGGGCTACTGTTAGTTTTCGGTTAACTGTTACGGTTGGAGTAAGCGTCAGGGTCAGGTTAGGGTTGGGGTCAAGCTTAAGGTGTCCCCCTAGGGTTAGGGTTAGGTCTATTGTTTGAGTTCGGCTTCAGGTTAGGTTAGGTTTGAACTTAGTTTGAGGGAGTAAGTTTAGGGCTACTGTTAGTTTTCGGGTAACTGTTACTGTTGGAGTTAGCGTCAGGGGCAAGTTAGGGTTGGGGTTGAGCTTAAGGTGTCCGCCTAGGGTTAGGGTTAGGTGTATGGTTTGATTTAGGATTCAGGTTAGGTTAGGTTTGAAGTTAGTTAGAGGGAGTAAGTTTAGGGCGACTGTTAGTTTTCGGTTAACTGTTACAGTTGGAGTAAGCGTCAGGGTCAGGTTAGGGTGGGGGTTAAGCATAAGGTGTCCGCCTAGGGTTAGGGTTAGGTCTATGATTTGATTTAGGCTTCAGGTTAGGTTAGGTTTGAACTTAGTTTGAGGGAGTCAGTTTAGGGCTACTGTTAGTTTTCGGTTAACTGTTACGGTTGTAGTAAGCGTCAGGGTCAGGTAAGGTTTGGGGTTGAGCTTAAGGTGTCCACCTAGGGTTAGGGTTAGGTCTATGGTTTCATTTAGGCTTCAGGTTAGGTTAGGATTGAACTTAGATTGAGGGAGTAAGTTTAGGGCTACTGTTAGTTTTCGGTTCAGTGTTACGGTTGGAGATAGCGTCAGGGTCAGGGTAGGGTTGTGATTGAGCTTCAGGTGTCCGCCTAGGGTTAGGATTAGGTCTATGGTTTGAGTTAGGGTCCAGGATAGGTTAGGTTTGAACTTCGTTTGAGGGAGTAAGTTTAGGGCTACTGTTTGTTTTCGGTTCAGTGTTACGGTTGGAGATAGCGTCAGGGTCTGGTTAGGGTTGTGGTTGAGTTTCAGGTGTCCGCCTAGGGTTAGGGTTAGGTCTATGGTTTGAGTTAGGCTTCAAGTTAGGTTAGGTTTGACGTTAGTTTGAGGGAGTAAGTTTAGGGCTACTGTTAGTTTTCGGGTAACTGTTACTGTTCGAGTTAGCGTTAGGGCCAGGTTCGGGTTGGGGTTGAGCTTAAGGTGTCGGCCTAGGGTTAGGGTTAGGTGTATGGTTTGATTTAGTCAACAGGTTAGGATAGGTTTGAACTTAGTTTGAGGGAGTAAGTTTAGGGCTACTGTTAATTTTCGTTTAACTGTTACGGTTGGAGTAAGCATCAGGGTCAGGTTATGGTGGGGGTTAAACATAAGGTGTCCGCCTAGGGTTAGGGTTAGGTCTATGGTTTCATTTAGGCTTCAGGTTAGGTTAGGATTGAACTTAGTTTGAGGGAGTAAGTTTAGGGCTACTCTTAGTTTTCGGTTCAGTGATATGGTTGGAGTTAGCCTGGAGGTCAGGTTAGGGTTCGGTTGAGCTTAAGGTGTCTGCCTAGGGTTAGGGTTAGGTCTATTGTTTGAGTTAGGCTTCAGGTTAGGTTAGGTTTGAACTTAGTTTGAGGGAGTAAGTTTAGGCTACTGTTAGTTTTCGGTTAACTGTTACGGTTGGAGTAAGCATCAGGGTCAGGTTAGGTTTGGGGTTGAGCTTAAGGTGTCCGCCTAGGGTTAGGGTTAGGTGTATGGTTTGATTTAGGCTTCAGGTTAGGTTAGGTTTGAACTTAGTTTGAGCGAGTAAGTTTAGGGCTACTCTTAGTTTTTGGTTCAGTGTTATGGTTGGAGTTAGCGTCATGGTCAAGTTAGGGTTGGGTTTGAGATTCAGGTGTCCGCCTAGGGTTAGGGTTAGGTCTATGGTTTGAGTTAGGCTTCAGGTTAGGTTAGGTTTGAACTTCGTTTGAGGGAGTAAGTTTAGGCCTATTGTATTTTTTGGTTCAGTGTTACGGTTGAATTTAGCCTCAGGGTCAGGTTAGGGTTGGGGTCAAGCTTAAGGTGTCCGCCTAGGGTTAGGGTTAGGTCTACTGTTTGAGTTAGGCTTCAGGTTAGGTTAGGTTTGAACTTAGTTTGAGGGAGTAAGTTTAGGGCTACTGTTAGTTTTCGGTTCAGTGTTACGGTTGGAGATAGCGTCAGGGTCAGGGTAGGGTTGTGATTGAGCTTCAGGTGTCCGCCTAGGGTTAGGATTAGGTCTATGGTTTGAGTTAGGGTCCAGGATAGGTTAGGTTTGAACTTAGTTTGAGGGAGTAAGTTTAGGGCTACTGTTTGTTTTCGGTTCAGTGTTACGGTTGGAGATAGCGTCAGGGTCTGGTTAGGGTTGTGGTTGAGTTTCAGGTGTCCGCCTAGGGTTAGGGTTAGGTCTATGGTTTGAGTTAGGCTTCAAGTTAGGTTAGGTTTGACGTTAGTTTGAGGGAGTAAGTTTAGGGCTACTGTTATTTTTCAGGTAACTGTTACTGTTGGAGTTAGCGTCAGGGCCAGGTTCGGGTTGGGGTTGAGCTTAAGGTGTCCGCCTAGGGTTAGGGTTAGTTGTATAGTTTGATTTAGTCTTCTGGTTAGGATATGTTTGAACTTAGATTGAGGGAGTAAGTTTAGGGCTACTGTTAGTTTTCGTTTAACTGTTACGGTTGGAGTAAGCGTCAGGGTCAGGTTATGGTGGGTGTTAACCATAAGGTGTCCGCCTAGGGTTAGGGTTAGGTCTATGGTTTCATTTAGGCTTCAGGTTAGGTTAGGATTGAACTTAGTTTGAGGGAGTAAGTTTAGGGCTACTCTTAGTTTTCAGTTCAGTGATATGGTTGGAGTTAGCCTGGAGGTCAGGTTAGGGTTGGGGTTGAGCTTAAGGTGTCCGCCTAGGGTTAGGGTTAGGTCTATGATTTGATTTAGGCTTCAGGTTAGGTTAGGTTTGAACTTAGTTTGAGGGAGTCAGTTTAGGGCTACTGTTAGTTTTCGGTTAACTGTTACGGTTGGAGTAAGCATCAGGGTCAGGTTAGGTTTGGGGTTGAGCTTAAGGTGTCCGTCTAGGGTTAGGGTTAGGTGTATGGTTTGATTTAGGCTTCAGGTTAGGTTAGGTTTGAACTTAGTTTGAGGGAGTAAGTTTAGGGCTACTGTTAGTTTTTGGGTCAGTGTTACATTTGGAGTTAGCGTGAGTGTCTTGTTAGGGTTGGGGTTGAGCTTAAGGTGTCCACCTAGGGTTAGGGTTAGGTCTGTGGTTTGAGATAGGGTTCAGGTTAGGTTAGGTTTGAACGTAGTTTGAGGGAGTCAATTTAGGGCTACTGTTAGTTTTCGGTTCAGTGTTACGGTTGGAGATAGCGTCAGGGTCAGGTTAGGTTTGGGGTCAAGCTTAAGGTGTCCCCCTAGGGTTAGGGTTAGGTCTATAGTTTGAGTTAGGCTTCAGGTTAGGTTAGGTTTCAACTTAGTTTGAGGGAGTAAGTTTAGGGCTACTGTTAGTTTTCGGGTAACTGTTACTGTTGGAGTTAGCGTCAGGGGCAAGTTAGGGTTGGGGTTGAGCTTAAGGTGTCCGCCTAGGGTTAGGGTTAGGTGTATGGTTTGATTTAGGATTCAGGTTAGGTTAGGTTTGAAGTTAGTTAGAGGGAGTAAGTTTAGGGCGACTGTTAGTTTTCGGTTAACTGTTACAGTTGGAGTAAGCGTCAGGGTCAGGTTAGGGTGGGGGTTAAGCATAAGGTGTCCGCCTAGGGTTAGGGTTAGGTCTATGATTTGATTTAGGCTTCAGGTTACGTTAGGTTTGAACTTAGTTTGAGGGAGTCAGTTTAGGGCTACTGTTAGTTTTCGGTTCAGTGTTACGGTTGGAGATAGCGTCAGGGTCAGGGTAGGGTTGTGATTGAGCTTCAGGTGTCCGCCTAGGGTTAGGATTAGGTCTATGGTTTGAGTTAGGGTCCAGGATAGGTTAGGTTTGAACTTAGTTTGAGGGAGTAAGTTTAGGGCTACTGTTTGTTTTCGGTTCACTGTTACGGTTGGAGATAGCGTCAGGGTCTGGTTAGGGTTGTGGTTGAGTTTCAGGTGTCCGCCTAGGGTTAGGGTTAGGTCTATGGTTTGAGTTAGGCTTCAAGTTAGGTTAGGTTTGACTTTAGTTTGAGGGAGTAAGTTTAGGGCTACTGTTAGTTTTCGGGTAACTGTTACTGTTCGAGTTAGCGTTAGGGCCAGGTTCGGGTTGGGGTTGAGCTTAAGGTGTCCGCCTACGGTTAGGGTTAGGTGTATGGTTTGATTTAGTCAACAGGTTAGGATAGGTTTGAACTTAGTTTGAGGGAGTAAGTTTAGGGCTACTGTTAATTTTCGTTTAACTGTTACGGTTGGAGTAAGCATCAGGGTCAGGTTATGGTGGGGGTTAAACATAAGGTGTCCGCCTAGGGTTAGGGTTAGGTCTATGGTTTCATTTAGGCTTCAGGTTAGGTTAGGATTGAACTTAGTTTGAGGGAGTAAGTTTAGAGCTACTCTTAGTTTTCGGTTCAGTGATATGGTTGGAGTTAGCCTGGAGGTCAGGTTAGGGTTGGGGTTGAGCTTAAGGTGTCCGCCTAGGGTTAGGGTTAGGTGTATGGTTTGATTTAGGCTTCAGGTTAGGTTAGGTTTGAACTTAGTTTGAGCGAGTAAGTTTAGGGCTACTGTTAGTTTTTGGTTCAGTGTTATGGTTGGAGTTAGCGTCATGGTCAAGTTAGGGTTGGGTTTGAGATTCAGGTGTCCGCCTAGGGTTAGGGTTAGGTCTATGGTTTGAGTTAGGCTTCAGGTTAGGTTAGGTTTGAACTTCGTTTGAGGGAGTAAGTTTAGGCCTATTGTATTTTTTGGTTCAGTGTTACGGTTGAATTTAGCCTCAGGGTCAGGTTAGGGTTGGGGTCAAGCTTAAGGTGTCCGCCTAGGGTTAGGGTTAGGTCTATTGTTTGAGTTAGGCTTCAGGTTAGGTTAGGTTTGAACTTAGTTTGAGGGAGTAAGTTTAGGGCTACTGTTAGTTTTCGGTTAACTGTTACGGTAGGAGTAAGCGTCAGGGTCAGGTTAGGGTTGGGGTCAAGCTTAAGGTGTCCGCCTAGGGTTAGGGTTAGGTCTATTGTTTGAGTTAGGCTTCAGGTTAGGTTAGGTTTGAACTTAGTTTGAGGGAGTAAGTTTAGGGCTACTGTTAGTTTTCGGGTAACTGTTACTGTTGGAGTTAGCGTCAGGGCCAAGTTAGGGTTGGGGTTGAGCTTAAGGTGTCCGCCTAGGGTTAGGGTTAGGTGTATGGTTTGATTTAGGCTTCAGGTTAGGTTAGGTTTGAAGTTAGTTAGAGGGAGTAAGTTTAGGGCTACTGTTAGTTTTCGGTTAACTGTTACAGTTGGAGTAAGCGTCAGGGTCAGGTTAGGGTGGGGGTTAAGCATAAGGTGTCCGCCTAGGGTTAGGGTTAGGTCTATGATTTGATTTAGGCTTCAGGTTAGGTTAGGTTTGAACTTAGTTTGAGGGAGTAAGTATAGGGCTACTGTTAGTTTTCGGTTAACTGTTACGGTTGGAGTAAGCGTCAGGGTCAGGTTAGGTTTGGGGTTGAGCTTAAGGTGTCCGCCTAGGGTTAGGGTTAGGTGTATGGTTTGATTTAGGCTTCAGGTTAGGTTAGGTTTGAACTTAGTTTAAGGGAGTAAGTTTAGGGCTACTGTTAGTTTTCGTTTAACTGTTACGGTTGGAGTAAGCATCAGGGTCAGGTTAGGGTGGGGGTTAACCATAAGGTGTCCGCCTAGGGTTAGGGTTAGGTCTATGGTTTCATTTAGGCTTCAGGTTAGGTTAGGATTGAACTTAGTTTGAGGGAGTAAGTTTAGGGCTACTCTTAGTTTTCGGTTCAGTGATATGGTTGGATTTAGCCTTGAGGTCAGGTTAGGGTTGGGGTTGAGCTTAAGGTGTCCGCCTAGGGTTAGGGTTAGGTCTATGATTTGATTTAGGCTTCAGGTTAGGTTAGGTTTGAACTTAGTTTGAGGGAGTCAGTTTAGGGCTACTGTTAGTTTTCGGTTAACTGTTACGGTTGGAGTAAGCATCAGGGTCAGGTTAGGTTTGGGGTTGAGCTTAAGGTGTCCGCCTAGGGTTAGGGTTAGGTGTATGGTTTGATTTAGGCTTCAGGTTAGGTTATGTTTGAACTTAGTTTGAGCGAGTAAGTTTAGGGCTACTGTTAGTTTTTGGTTCAGTGTTATGGTTGGAGTTAGCGTCATGGTCAAGTTAGGGTTGGGTTTGAGATTCAGGTGTCCGCCTAGGGTTAGGGTTAGGTCTATGGTTTGAGTTAGGCTTCAGGTTAGGTTAGGTTTGAACTTCGTTTGAGGGAGTAAGTTTAGGCCTATTGTATTTTTTGGTTCAGTGTTACGGTTGAATTTAGCCTCAGGGTCAGGTTAGGGTTGGGGTCAAGCTTAAGGTGTCCGCCTAGGGTTAGGGTTAGGTCTACTGTTTGAGTTAGGCTTCAGGTTAGGATAGGTTTGAACTTAGTTTGAGGGAGTAAGTTTAGGGCTACTGTTAGTTTTCGGTTAACTGTTACGGTTGGAGTAAGCGTCAGGGTCAGGTTAGGGTTGGGGTCAAGCTTAAGGTGTCCGCCTAGGGTTAGGGTTAGGTCTATTGTTTGAGTTAGGCTTCAGGTTAGGTTAGGTTTGAACTTAGTTTGAGGGAGTAAGTTTAGGGCTACTGTTAGTTTTCGGGTAACTGTTACTGTTGGAGTTAGCGTCAGGGCCAAGTTAGGGTTGGGGTTGAGCTTAAGGTGTCCGCCTAGGGTTAGGGTTAGGTGTATGGTTTGATTTAGGCTTCAGGTTAGGTTTGGTTTGAAGTTAGTTAGAGGGAGTAAGTTTAGGGCTACTGTTAGTTTTCGGTTAACTGTTACAGTTGGAGTAAGCGTCAGGGTCAGGTTAGGGTGGGGGTTAAGCATAAGGTGTCCGCCTAGGGTTAGGGTTAGGTCTATGATTTGATTTAGGCTTCAGGTCAGGTTAGGTTTGAACTTAGTTTGAGGGAGTAAGTTTAGGGCTACTGTTAGTTTTCGGTTAACTGTTACGGTTGGAGTAAGCGTCAGGGTCAGGTTAGGTTTGGGGTTGAGCTTAAGGTGTCCGCCTAGGGTTAGGGTTAGGTGTATGGTTTGATTTAGGCTTCAGGTTAGGTTAGGTTTGAACTTAGTTTAAGGGAGTAAGTTTAGGGCTACTGTTAGTTTTCGTTTAACTGTTACGGTTTGAGTAAGCGTCAGGGTCAGGTTAGGGTGGGGGTTAAGCATAAGGTGTCCGCCTAGGGTTAGGGTTAGGTCTATGGTTTCATTTAGGCTTCAGGTTAGGTTAGGATTGAACTTAGTTTGAGGGAGTAAGTTTAGGGCCACTGTTAGTTTTCGGTTCAGTGTTACGGTTCGATTTAGCCTCAGGGTCAGGTTAGGGTTGGGGTTAAGCTTAAGGTGTCCGCCTAGTGTTAGGGTTAGGTCTATTGTTTGAGTTAGGCTTCAGGTTAGGTTAGGTTTGAACTTAGTTTGAGGGAGACTGTTTAGGGCTACTGTTAGTTTTCATTTAACTGTTAAGGTTGGAGTAAGCGTCAGGGTCAGGTTAGGGTGGGGGTTAAGCATAAGGTGTCCACCTAGGGTTGGGGTTAGGTCTATGGTTTTATTTAGGCTTCAGGTTAGGATAGGATTGAACTTAGTTTGAGGGAGTAAGTTTAGGGCTACTGTTAGTTTTCGGTTCAATGTTACGTTTGGAGTTAGCGTGACGGTCCGGTTAGGGTTGGGGTTGACTTAAGGTGGCCGCCTAGGGTTAGGGTTAGGTCTGTGGTTTGAGTTAGGCTTTAGGTTAGGTTAGGTTTGAACTTAGTTTGAGGGAGTAAGTTTAGGGCTACTGTTAGTTTTCGGTTCAGTGTTACGGTTGGAGATAGCGTCAGGGTCAGGTAGGGTTGTGATTGAGCTTCAGGTGTCCGCCTAGGGTTAGGATTAGGTCTATGGTTTGAGTTAGGGTCCAGGATAGGTTAGGTTTGAACTTAGTTTGAGGGAGTAAGTTTAGGGCTACTGTTTGTTTTCGGTTCAGTGTTACGGTTGGAGATAGCGTCAGGGTCTGGTTAGGGTTGTGGTTGAGTTTCAGGTGTCCGCCTAGGGTTAGGGTTAGGTCTATGGTTTGAGTTAGGCTTCAAGTTAGGTTAGGTTTGACGTTAGTTTGAGGGAGTAAGTTTAGGGCTACTGTTAGTTTTCGGGTAACTGTTACTGTTCGAGTTAGCGTTAGGGCCAGGTTCGGGTTGGGGTTGAGCTTAAGGTGTCCGCCTAGGGTTAGGGTTAGGTGTATGGTTTGATTTAGTCAACAGGTTAGGATAGGTTTGAACTTAGTTTAAGGGAGTAAGTTTAGGGCTACTGTTAGTTTTCGTTTAACTGTTACGGTTGGAGTAAGCGTCAGGGTCAGGTTAGGGTGGGGGTTAACCATAAGGTGTCCGCCTAGGGTTAGGGTTAGGTCTATGGTTTCATTTAGGCTTCAGGTTAGGTTAGGATTGAACTTAGTTTGAGGGAGTAAGTTTAGGGCTACTCTTAGTTTTCGGTTCAGTGATATGGTTGGAGTTAGCCTGGAGGTCAGGTTAGGGTTGGTGTTGAGCTTAAGGTGTCCGCCTAGGGTTAGGGTTAGGTCTATGATTTGATTTAGGCTTCAGGTTAGGTTAGGTTTGAACTTAGTTTGAGGGAGTCAGTTTAGGGCTACTGTTAGTTTTCGGTTAACTGTTACGGTTGGAGTAAGCATCAGGTTCAGGTTAGGTTTGGGGTTGAGCTTAAGGTGTCCGCCTAGGGTTAGGGTTAGGTGTATGGTTTGATTTAGGCTTCAGGTTAGGTTAGGTTTGAACTTAGTTTGAGCGAGTAAGTTTAGGGCTACTGTTAGTTTTTGGTTCAGTGTTATGGTTGGAGTTAGCGTCATGGTCAAGTTAGGGTTGGGTTTGAGATTCAGGTGTCCGCCTATGGTTAGGGTTAGGTCTATGGTTTGAGTTAGGGTTCAGGTTAGGTTAGGTTTGAACTTCGTTTGAGGGAGTATGTTTAGGCCTATTGTATTTTTTGGTTCAGTGTTACGGTTGAATTTAGCCTCAGGGTCAGGTTAAGTTTGGGGTCAAGCTTAAGGTGTCCGCCTAGGGTTAGGGTTAGGTCTACTGTTTGAGTTAGGCTTCAGGTTAGGTTAGGTTTGAACTTAGTTTGAGGGAGTAAGTTTAGGGCTACTGTTAGTTTTCGGTTAACTGTTACGGTTGGAGTAAGTGTCAGGGTCAGGTTAGGGTTGGGGTCAAGCTTAAGGTGTCCGCCTAGGGTTAGGGTTAGGTCTATTGTTTGAATTAGTCTTCAGGTTAGGTTAGGTTTGAACTTAGTTTGAGGGAGTAAGTTTAGGGCTACTGTTAGTTTTCGGGTAACTGTTACTGTTGGAGTTAGCGTCAGGGCCAAGTTAGGGTTGGGGTTGAGCTTAAGGTGTCCGCCTAGGGTTAGGGTTAGGTGTATGGTTTGATTTAGGCTTCAGGTTAGGTTAGGTTTGAAGTTAGTTAGAGGGAGTAAGTTTAGGGCTACTGTTAGTTTTCGGTTAACTGTTACAGTTGGAGTAAGCGTCAGGGTCAGGTTAGGGTGGGGGTTAAGCATAAGGTGTCCGCCTATGGTTAGGGTTAGGTCTATGATTTGATTTAGGCTTCAGGTTAGGTTAGGTTTGAACTTAGTTTGAGGGAGTCAGTTTAGGGCTACTGTTAGTTTTCGGTTAACTGTTACGGTTGGAGTAAGCTTCAGGGTCAGGTTAGGTTTGGGGTTTAGCTTAAGGTGTCCGCCTAGTGTTCGGGTTAGGTCTATTGTTTGAGTTAGGCTTCAGGTTAGGTTAGGTTTGAACTTAGTTTGAGGGAGACTGTTTAGGGCTACTGTTAGTTTTCATTTAACTGTTAAGGTTGGAGTAAGCGTCAGGGTCAGGTTAGGGTGGGGGTTAAGCATAAGGTGTCCGCCTAGGTTTGGGGTTAGGTCTATGGTTTCATTTAGGCTTCAGGTTAGGTTAGGATTGAACTTAGTTTGAGGGAGTAAGTTTAGGGCTACTGTTAGTTTTTGGTTCAGTGTTATGGTTGGAGATAGCGTCATGGTCAAGTTAGGTTTGGGTTTGAGATTCAGGTGTCTGCCTAGGGTAAGGGTTAGGTCTATGGTTTGAGTTAGGCTTCAGGTTAGGTTAGGTTTGAACTTAGTTTGAGGGAGTAAGTTTAGGCCTATTGTATTTTTTGGTTCAGTGTTATGGTTGAATTTAGCCTCAAGGTCAGGTTAGGGTTGGGGTCAAGCTTAAGGTGTCCGCCTAGGGTTAGGGTTAGGTCTATTGTTTGAGTTAGGCTTCAGGTTAGATTAGGTTTAAACTTAGTTTGAGGGAGTAAGTTTAGGGCTACTGTTAGTTTTCGGTTAAGTGTTACTGTTGGAGTAAGCGTCAGGGTCAGGTTAGGGTTGGGGTCAAGCTTAAGGTGTCCGCCTAGGGTTAGGGTTAGGTCTATTGTTTGAGTTAGGCTTCAGGTTAGGTTAGGTTTGAACTTAGTTTGAGGGAGTAAGTTTAGGGCTACTGTTAGTTTTCGGTTCAGTGTTACGGTTGGAGTTAGCGTGAGGGTCAGGTTAGGGTTGGGGTTGAGCTTAAGGTGTCCTCATAGGGTTAGGGTTAGGTCTGTGGTTTGAGTTAGGCTCCAGGTTAGGTTAGGTTTGAACTTAGTTTGAGGGAGTAAGTTTAGGGCTACTGTTAGTTTTCGGTTCAGTGTTACGGTTGGAGATAGCGTCAGGGTCTGGTTAGGGTTGTGGTTGAGTTTCAGGTGTTCGCCTAGGGTTATGGTTAGGTCTATGGTTTGAGTTAGGCTTCAAGTTAGGTTAGGTTTGAAGTTAGTTTGAGGGTGTAAGTTCACGGCTTCTGTGAGTTTTCGGTTAACTGTTACAGTTGGAGTAAGCGTCAGGGTCAGGTTAGGGTGGGGGTTAAGCATAAGTTGTCCGCCTAGGGTTAGGGTTAGGTCTATGATTTCATTTAGGCTTCAGGTTAGGTTAGGTTTGAACTTAGTTTGAGGGAGTCAGTTTAGGGCTACTGTTAATTTTCGGGTTCAGTGTTACGGTTGGAGATAGCGTCAGGGTAAGGTTAGGGTTGTGGTTGAGTTTCAGGTGTCCGCCTAGGGTTAGTGTTAGGTCTATGGTTTGAGTTAGGCTTCAAATTAGGTTAGGTTTGAAGTTAGTTTGAGGGAGTAAGTTTAGGGCTACTGTTAGTTTTCGGGTAACTGTTACTGTTGGAGTTAGCGTCAGGGCCAGGTTAGGGTTGGGGTTAAGCTTAAGGTGTCCGCCTAGGGTTAGTGTTAGGTGTATGGTTTGATTTACGCTTCAGGTTAGGTTAGGTTTGAACTTAGTTTGAGGGAGTAAGTTTAGGGCTACTGTTAGTTTTCATTTAACTGTTACTCTTGGAGTAAGCGTCAGGGTCAGGATATGGTGGGGGTTAACCATTTGGTGTCCACCTAGGGTTAGGGTTAGGTCTATGGTTTCATTTAGGCTTCAGGTTAGGTTAGTTTTGAACTTAGTTTGAGGGAGTAAGTTTAGGGCTACTGTTAGTTTTCGGTTCAGTGTTACGGTTGGAGATAGCGTCAGGGTCTGGTTAGGGTTGTGGTTGAGTTTCAGGTGTCCGACTAGGGTTAGGGTTAGGTCTATGGTTTGAGTTAGGCTTCAAGTTAGGTTAGGTTTGAAGTTAGTTTGAGGGATTAAGTTTTGGGCTACTGTTAGTTTTCGGGTAACTGTTACTGTTGGAGTTAGCGTCAGGGCCAGGTTAGGGTTCGGGTTGAGCTTAAGGTGTCCGCCTAGGGTTAGGGTTAGGTGTATGGTTTGATTTAGGCTTCAGGTTAGGTTAGGTTTGAACTTAGTTTGAGGGAGTAAGTTTAGGGCTACTGTCAATTTTAGGATCAGTGTTACGGTTGGAGTTAGCGTGAGGGTCAGGTTAGGGTTGGGTTAGAGCTTCAGGTGTCCGCCTAGGGTTAGGGTTAGGTGTTTGCTTTGATTTAGGCTTCAGGTTAGGTTAGGTTTGAACTTAGTTTGAGGGAGTAAGTTTAGGGCTACTGTTAGTTTTCGGGTAACTGTTACGGTTGGATTTAGCGTCACGGCTAGGTTAGGGTTGGGGTTGAGCTTAAGGTGTCCGCCTAGGGTTAGGGTTAGGTGTATGGTTTGATTAAGGCTTCAGGTTAGGTTATGTTTGAACTTAGTTTGAGGGAGTAAGTTTAGGGCTACTGTTAATTTTCGGTTAACTGTTACAGTTGGAGTAAGCGTCAGGGTCAGGTTAGGTTTGGGGTTGAAGTTAAGGTGTCCGCCTAGGGTTAGGGTTAGGTGTATGGTTTGATTTAGGCTTCAGGTTAGGTTAGGTGTGAACTTAGTTTGAGGGAGTAAGTTTAGGGCTACTGTTAGTTTTCGGTTAAGTGTTACGTTTGGAGTTAGCATGAGGGTCCGGTTAGGGTTGGGGTTGAGCTTAAGGTGTCCGCCTAGGGTTAGGGTTAGGTCTGTGGTTTGAGTTAGGCTTCAGGTTAGGTTAGGTTTGAACTTAGTTTGAGGGAGTAAGTTTAGGGCTACTGTTAGTTTTTGGTTCAGTGTTACGGTTAGAGATAGCGTCAGGGTCAGGTTAGGGTTGGGGTTGAGCTTCAGGTGTCCGCCTAGGGTTAGGGTTAGGTCTATGGTTTGAGATAGGCTTCAGGTTAGGTTAGATTTTAACTTAGTTTTAGCTAGTAAGTTTAGGGCTACTGTTAATTTTAGGATCAGTGTTACGGTTGGAGTTAGCGTGAGGGTCAGGTTAGGGTTGTGTTTGAGCTTCAGGTGTCCGCCTAGGGTTAGGGTTAGGTGTATGGTTTGATTTAGGCTTCAGGTTAGGTTAGGTTTGAACTTAGTTTGAGGGAGTAAGTTTAGGGCTACTGTTAGTTTTCGTTTAACTGTTACGGTTGGAGTAAGCGTCAGGGTCAGGATAGGGTGGGGGTTAAGCATAAGGTGTCCGCCTAGGGTTAGGGTTAGGTCTATGCTTTCATTTAGGCTTCAGGTTAGGTTAGGATTGAACTTAGTTTGAGGGAGTAAGTTTAGGGCCACTGTTAGTTTTCGGTTCAGTGTTACGGTTGGATTTAGCGTCAGGGTCAGGTTAGGGTTGGGGTTAAGCTTAAGGAGTCCTCGTAGGGTTTGGGTTAAGTCTATTGTTTGAGTTAGGCTTCAGGTTAGGTTAGGTTTGAACTTAGTTTGAGGGAGACAGTTTCGGGCTACTGTTAGTTTTCGTTTAACTGTTACGGTTGGAGTAAGCGTCAGGGTCAGATTAGGGTGGGGGTTAAGCATAAGTTGTCCGCCTAGGGTTAGGGTTAGGACTATGGTTTCATTTAGGCTTCAGGTTAGGTTAGGATTGAACTTAGTTTGAGGGAGTAAGTTTAGGGCCACTGTTAGTTTTCGGTTCAGTGTTACGGTTCGATTTAGCCTCAGGGTCAGGTTAGGGTTGGGGTTAAGCTTAAGGTGTCCGCCTAGTGTTAGGGTTAGGTCTATTGTTTGAGTTAGGCTTCAGGTTAGGTTAGGTTTGAACTTAGGTTGAGGGAGACTGTTTAGGGCTACTGTTAGTTTTCATTTAACTGTTAAGGTTGGAGTAAGCGTCAGGGTCAGGTTAGGGTGGGGGTTAAGCATAAGGTGTCCGCCTAGGGTTGGGGTTAGGTCTATGGTTTCATTTAGGCTTCAGATTAGGTTAGGATTGAATTCAGTTTGAGGGAGTAAGTTTAGGGCTACTGTTAGTTTTCGGTTCAATGTTACGTTTGGAGTTAGCTTGACGGTCCGGTTAGGGTTGGGGTTGAGCTTAAGGTGTCCGCCTAGGGTTAGGGTTAGGTCTGTGGTTTGAGTTCGGCTTCAGGTTATGTTAGGTTTGAACTTAGTTTGAGCGAGTAAGTTTAGGGCTACTGTTAGTTTTTGGTTCAGTGTTATGGTTGGAGATAGCGTCATGGTCAAGGTAGGGTTGGGTTTGAGATTCAGGTGTCTGCCTAGGGTAAGGGTTAGGTCTATGGTTTGAGTTAGGCTTCAGGTTAGGTTAGGTTTGAACTTAGTTTGAGGGAGTAAGTTTAGGCCTATTGTATTTTTTGGTTCAGTGTTATGGTTGAATTTAGCCTCAGGGTCAGGTTAGGGTTGGGGTCAAGCTTAAGGTGTCCGCCTAGGGTTAGGGTTAGGTCTATTGTTTGAGTTAGGCTTCAGGTTAGGTTGGGTTTGAACTTAGTTTGAGGGAGTAAGTTTAGGGCTACTGTTAGTTTTCGGTTAACTGTTACGGTTGGAGTAAGCGTCAGGGTCAGGTTAGGGTTGGGGTCAAGCTTAAGGTGTCCGCCTAGGGTTAGGGTTAGGTCTATTGTTTGAGTTAGGCTTCAGGTTAGGTTAGGTTTGAACTTAGTTTGAGGGAGTAAGTTTAGGGCTACTGTTAGTTTTCGGGTAACTGTTACTGTTGGAGTTAGCGTCAGGGCCAAGTTAGGGTTGGGGTTGAGCTTAAGGTGTCTGCCTAGGGTTAGGGTTAGGTGTATGGTTTGATTTAGGCTTCAGGTTAGGTTAGGTTTGAAGTTAGTTAGAGGGAGTAAGTTTAGGGCCACTGTTAGTTTTCGGTTCAGTGTTACTGTTCGATTTAGCCTCAGGGTCAGGTTAGGGTTGGGGTTAAGCTTAAGATGTCCGCCTATTGTTAGGGTTAGGTCTATTGTTTGAGTTAGGCTTCAGGTTAGGTTAGGTTTGAACTTAGTTTGAGGAAGACTGTTTAGGGCTACTGTTAGTTTTCATTTAACTGTTAAGGTTGGAGTAAGCGTCAGGGTCATGTTAGGGTGGAGGTTAAGCATAAGGTGTCCGCCTAGGGTTGGGGTTAGGTCTATGGTTTCATTTAGGCTTCAGGTTAGGTTAGGATTGAACTTAGTTTGACGGAGTAAGTTTAGGGCTACTGTTAGTTTTCGGTTCAGTGTTACGGTTGGAGTTAGCGTGAGGGTCAGGTTAGGGTTGGGGTTGAGTTTCAGGTGTACGCCTAGAGTTAGGGTTAGGTCTATGGTTTGAGTTAGGCTTCAAGTTAGGTTAGGTTTGAAGTTAGTTTGAGGGAGTAAGTTTAGGGCTACTGTTAGTTTTCGGGTAACTGTTACTGGTGGAGTTAGCGTCAGGGCCAGTTTAGGGTTGGGGTTGAGCTTAAGGTGTCCACCTAGGGTTAGGGTTAGGTCTGTGGTTTGAGATAGGGTTCACGTTAGGTTAGGTTTGAACTTAGTTTGAGGGAGTAAGTTTAGGGCTACTGTTAGTTTTCGGCTCAGTGTTACGGTTGGAGATAGCGTCAGGGTCAGGTTAGGGTTGGGGTTGAGCTTCAGGTGTCCGCCTATTGTTAGGGTTAGGTCTATGATTTGATTTAGGCTTCAGGTTAGGTTAGGTTTGAACTTAGTTTGAGCGAGTAAGTTTAGGGCTACTGTTAGATTTTGGTTCAGTGTTATGGTTGGAGATAGCGTCATGGTCAAGTTAGGGTTGGGTTTGAGATTCAGATGTCCGCCTAGGGTAAGGATTAGGTCTATGGTTTGAGTTAGGCTTCAGGTTAAGTTAGGTTTGAACTTAGTTTGAGGGAGTAAGTTTAGGCCTATTGTATTTTTTGGATCAGTGTTATGGTTGAATTTAGCCTCAGGGTCAGGTTAGGGTTGGGGTCAAGCTTAAGGTGTCCGCCTAGGGTTAGGGTTAGGTCTATTGTTTGAGTTAGGCTTCAGGTTAGATTAGGTTTGAACTTAGTTTTAGGGAGTAAGTTTAGGACTACTGTTAGTTTTCGGTTAACTGTTACGGTAGGAGTAAGCGTCAGGGTCAGGTTAGGGTTGGGGTCAAGCTTAAGGTGTGCGCCTAGGGTTAGGGTTAGGTCTATTGTTTGAGTTAGGCTTCAGGTTAGGTTAGGTTTGAACTTAGTTTGAGGGAGTAAGTTTAGGGCTACTGTTAGTTTTCGGTTCAGTGTTTTGGTTGGAGATAGCGTGAGGGTCAGGTTAGGGTTGGGGTTGAGCTTAAGGTGTCCTCCTAGGGTTAGGGTTAGGTCTGTGGTTTGAGTTAGGCTTCAGGTAAGGTTAGGTTTGAACTTAGTTTGAGGGAGTAAGTTTAGGGCTACTGTTAGTTTTCGGGTAACTGTTACTGTTGGAATTAGCGTCAGGGCCAGGTTCGGGTTGGGGTTGAGCTTAAGGTGTCCGCCTAGGGTTAGGGTTAGGTGTATGGTTTGATTTAGGCTTCAGGTTAGGTTAGGTTTGAAGTTAGTTTGAGGGAGTAAGTTTAGGGCTACTGTTAGTTTTCAGTTAACTGTAACAGTTAGAGTAAGCGTCAGGGTCAGGTTAGGGTGGGGGTTAAGCATAAGGTGTCCGCCTAGGGTTAGGGTTAGGTCTATGATTTGATTTAGGCTTCAGTTTAGGTTAGGTTTGAACTTAGTTTGAGGGAGTCAATTTAGGGCTACTGTTAGTTTTCGGTTAACTGTTACGGTTGGAGTAAGCGTCAGGGTCAGTTTAGGGTTGGGGTCAAGCTTAAGGTGTCCGCCTAGGGTCAGGTTAGGTCTATTGTTTGAGTTAGGCTCCAGGTTAGGTTAGGTTTGAACTTAGTTTGAGGGAGTAAGTTTAGGGCTACTGTTAGTTTTCGGTTCAGTGTTACGGTTGGAGATAGCGTCAGGGTCTGGTTAGGGTTGTGGTTGAGTTTCAGGTGTCCGCCTAGGGTTAGGGTTAGGTCTATGGTTTGAGTTAGGCTTCAAGTTAGGTTAGGTTTTAAGTTAGTTTGAGGGAGTAAGTTTAGGGCTACTGTTAGTTTTCGGGTAACTGTTACTGTTGGAGTTAGTGTCAGGGCCAGCTTAGGGTTGGGGTTGAGCTTCAGGTGTCCGCCTAGGGTTAGGGTTAGGTGTATGGATTGATTTATGCTTCAGGTTAGGTTAGGTTTGAACTTAGTTTGAGGGACTAAGTTTAGGGCTACTGTTAGTTTTCGTTTAACTGTTATGGTTGGAGTAAGCGTCAGTGTCAGGTTATGGTGGGGGTTAACCATAAGGTGTCCGCCTAGGGTTAGGGTTAGTTCTATGGTTTCATTTAGGCTTCAGGTTAGGTTAGGATTGAACTTAGCTGGAGGGAGTAAGTTTAGGACTACTCTTAGTTTTCGGTTCAGTGATATGGTTGGAGTTAGCCTGGAGGTCAGGTTAGGGTTGGGGTTGAGCTTAAGGTGTCCGCCTATGGTTAGGGTTAGGTGTATGGTTTAATTTAGGCTTCAGGTTACGTTAGGTTTGAAGTTAGTTTGAGGGAGTAAGTTTAGGGCTACTGTTAGTTTTCGGTTAACTGTTACAGTTGGAGTAAGCGTCAGGGTCAGGTTAGGGTGGGGTTTAAGCATAAGTTGTCCGCCTAGGGTTAGGGTTAGGTGTATGATTTGATTTAGGATTCAGGTTAGGTTAGGTTTGAACTTAGTTTGAGGGAGTCAGTTTAGGGCTACTGTTAGTTTTCGGTTAACTGTTACGGTTGGAATAAGCGTCAGGGTCAGGTTAGGTTTGGGGTTGAGCTTAAGGTGTCCGCCTAGGGTTAGGGTTAGGTGCATGGTTTGATTTAGGCTTCAGGTTAGGTTAGGTTTGAACTTAGTTTCAGGGAGTAAGTTTAGGGCTACTGTTAGTTTTTGGCTCAGTGTTACATTTGGAGTTAGCGTGAGTGTCTGGTTAGGGTTGGGGTTGAGCTTAAGCTGTCCGCCTATCGTTAGGGTTAGGTCTGTGGTTTGAGATAGGGTTCAGGTTAGGTTAGGTTTGAACTTAGTTTGAGGGAGTAAGTTTAGGGCTACTGTTAGTTTTCGGTTCAGTGTTACGGTTGGAGATAGCGTCAGTGTCAGGTTAGGGTTGGGGTTGAGCTTAAGCTGTCCGCCTATCGTTAGGGTTAGGTTTATGATTTGATTTAGGCTTCAGGTTAGGTTAGGTTTGAACTTAGTTTGAGCGAGTAAGTTTAGGGCTACTGTTAGTTTTTGGTTCAGTGTTATGGTTGGAGTTAGCGTCATGGTCCAGTTAGGGTTGGGTTTGAGATTCAGGTGTCCGCCTAGTGTTAGGGTTAGGTCTATGGTTTGAGTTAGGCTTCAGGTTAGGTTAGGTTTGAACTTCGTTTGAGGGAGTAAGTTTAGGCCTATTGTATTTTTTGGTTCAGTGTTACGGTTGAATTTAGCCTCAGGGTCAGGTTAGGGTTGGGGTCAAGCTTAAGGTGTCCGCCTATGGTTAGGGTTAAGTCTATTGTTTGAGTTAGGCTTCAGGTTAGGTTAGGTTTGAACTTAGTTTGAGGGAGTAAGTTTAGGGCTAATGTTAGTTTTTGGTTCAGTGTTACGGTTAGAGATAGCGTCAGGGTCAGGTTAGGGTTGGGGTTGAGCTTCAGGTGTCCGCCTAGGGTTAGGGTTAGGTCTATGGTTTGAGATAGGCTTCAGGTTAGGTTAGATTTTAACTTAGTTTTAGGGAGTAAATTTAGGGCTACTGTTAATTTTAGGATCAGTGTTACGGTTGGAGTTAGCGTGAGGGTCAGGTTAGTGTTGGGTTTGAGCTTCAGGTGTCCGCCTAGGGTTAGGGTTAGGTGTATGGTTTGATTTAGGCTTCAGGTTAGGTTAGGTTTGAACTTAGTTTGAGGGAGTAAGTTTAGGGCTACTGTTAGTTTTCGTTTAACTGTTACGGTTGGAGTAAGCAGCAGGGTCAGGTTATGGTGGGGGTTAACAATAAGGTGTCCGCCTAGGGTTAGGGTTAGGTCTATGGTTTCATTTAGGCTTCGGGTTAGGTTAGTTTTGAACTTAGTTTGGGGGAGTAAGTTTAGGGCTACTGTTAGTTTTCGGTTCAGTGTTACGGTTGGAGTTAGCGTGAGGTTCAAGTTAGGGTTGGGGTTGAGCTTAAGGTGTCCTCCTAGGGTTAGGGTTAGGTCTGTGGTTTGAGTTAGGCTTCAGGTTAGGTTAGGTTTGAACTTAGTTTGAGGGAGTAAGTTTAGGGCTACTGTTAGTTTTCGGTTCAGTGTTACGGTTGGAGATAGCGTCAGGGTCAGGTTAGGGTTGTGATTGAGCTTCAGGTGTCCGCCTAGGGTTAGGGTTAGGTCTATGGTTTGAGTTAGGCTTCAAGTTAGGTTAGGTTTGAAGTTAGTTTGAGGGAGTAAGTTTAGGGCTACTGTTAGTTTTCGGGTAACTGTTACTGTTGGAGTTAGCGTCAGGGCCAAGTTAGGGTTGGGGTTGAGCTTAAGGTGTCCGCCTAGGTGTTAGGGTTAGGTTTATGGTTTGATTTAGGCTTCAGGTTAGGTTAGGTTTGAAGTTAGTTTGAGGGAGTAAGTTTAGGGCTACTGTTAGTTTTCGGTTAACTGTTACAGTTCGAGTAAGCGTCAGGGTCAGGTTAGGGTGGGGGTTAAACATAAGGTGTCCGCCTAGGGTTAGGGTTAGGTCTATGATTTGATTTAGGCTTCAGGTTAGGTTAGGTTTGAACTTAGTTTGAGGGAGTCAGTTTAGGGCTACTGTTAGTTTTCGGTTAACTGTTTCGGTTGGAGTAAGCGTCAGGGTCAGGTTAGGTTTGGGGTTGAGCTTAAGGTGTCCGCCTAGGGTATAGGGTTAGGTCTATGGTTTCATTTAGGCTTCAGGTTAGGTTAGGATTGAACGTAGTTTGAGGGAGTAAGTTTAGGGCTACTGTTAGTTTTCGGTTCAATGTTACATTTGGAGTTAGCGTGAGGGTCCGGTTAGGGTTGGGGTTGAATTAAGGTGACCGCCTAGGGTTAGGGTTAGGTCTGTGTTTTGAATTAGGCTTCAGGTTAGGTTAGGTTTGTACTTAGTTTGAGGGAGTAAGTTTAGGGCTACTGTTAGTTTTCGGTTCAGTGTTACGGTTGGAGATAGCGTCAGGGTCATGTTAGGGTTGGGGTTGAGCTTAAGGTGTCCGCCTAGGGTTAGGGTTAGGTCTATGGTTTGAGTTAGGCTTCAGGTTAGATTAGGTTTGAAGTTAGTTTGAGGGTGTAAGTTCAGGGCTACTCTTAGTTTTCGGTTAACTGTTACAGTTGGAGTAAGCGTCAGGGTCAGGTTAGTGTGGGGGTTAAGCATAAGTTGTCCGCCTAGGGTTAGGGTTAGGTCTATGATTTGATTTAGGCTTCAGGTTAGGTTCGGTTTGAACTTAGTTTGAGGGAGTCAGTTTAGGGCTACTGTTAGTTTTTGGTTAACTGTTACGGTTGGAGTAAGCGTCAGGGTCAGGTTAGGTTTGGGGTTGAGCTTAAGGTGTCCGCCTAGGGTTAGGGTTAGGTGTATGGTTTGATTTAGGCTTCAGGTTAGGTTAGGTTTGAACTTAGTTTGAGGGAGTAAGTTTAGGGCTACTGTTAGTTTTTGGTTCAGTGTTATATTTGGAGATAGCGCGAGTGTCTGGTTAGGGTTGGGGCTGAGCTTAAGGTGTCCACCTAGGGTTAGGGTTAGGTCTGTGGTTTGAGATAGGGTTCAGGTTAGGTTAGGTTTGAACTTAGTTTGAGGGAGTAAGTTTAGGGCTACTGTTAGTTTTCGGTTCAGTGTTACGGTTGGAGATAGCGTCAGGGTCAGGTTAGGGTTGGGGTTGAGCTTCAGCTGTCCGCCTATTGTTAGGGTTAGGTCTATGATTTGATTTAGGCTTCAGGTTATGTTAGGTTTGAACTTAGTTTGAGCGAGTAAGTTTAGGGTTACTGTTAGTTTTTGGTTCAGTGTTATGGTTGGAGTTAGCGTCATGGTCCAGTTAGGGTTGGGTTTGAGATTCAGGTGTCCGCCTAGGGTTAGGGTTAGGTCTATGGTTTGAGTTAGGCTTCAGGTTAGGTTAGGTTTGAACTTCGTTTGAGGGAGTAAATTTAGGCCTAATGTACTTTTTGGTTCAGTGTTACGGTTGAATTTAGCCTCAGGGTCAGGTTAGGGTTGGGGTCAAGCTTAAGGTGTCCGCCTAGGGTTAGGGTTAGGTCTATTGTTTGAGTTAGGCTTCAGGTTAGGTTAGGTTTGAACTTAGTTTGAGGGAGTAAGTTTAGGGCTACTGTTAGTTTTCGGTTAACTGTTACGGTTGGAGTAAGCGTCAGGGTCAGGTTAGGGTTGGGGTCAAGCTTAAGGTGTCCGCCTAGGGTTAGGGTTAGGTCTATTGTTTGAGTTAGGCTTCAGGTTAGGTTAGGTTTGAACTTAGTTTGAGGGAGTAAGTTTAGGGCTACTGTTAGTTTTTGGGTAACTGTTACTGTTGGAGTTAGCGTCAGGGCCAAGTTAGGGTTGGGGTTGAGCTTAAGGTGTCTGCCTAGGGTTAGGGTTAGGTGTATGGTTTGATTTAGGCTTCAGGTTAGGTTAGGTTTGAACTTAGTTTGAGGGAGTCAGTTTAGGGCTACTGTTAGTTTTCGGTTAACTGTTACGGTTGGAGTAAGCGTCAGTGTCAGGTTAGGTTTGGGGTTGAGCTTAAGGTGTCCGCCTAGGGTTAGGGTTAGGTGTATGGTTTGATTTAGGCTTCAGGTTAGGTTAGGTTTGAACTTAGTTTAAGGGAGTAAGTTTAGGGCTACTGTTATTTTTCGTTTTTCTGTTACGTTTGGAGTAAGCGTCAGGGTCAGGTTAGGGTGGGGTTTAAGCATAAGGTGTCCGCCAAGGGTTAAGGTTAGGTCTATGGTTTCATTTAGGCTTCAGGTTAGGTTAGGATTGAACTTAGGTTGAGGGAGTAAGTTTAGGGCCACTGTTAGTTTTCGGTTCAGTGTTACGGTTCGATTTAGCCTCAGGGTCAGGTTAGGGTTGAGGTTAAGCTTAAGGTGTCCGCCTAGTGTTCGGGTTAGGTCTATTGTTTGAGTTAGGCTTCAGGTTAGGTTAGGTTTGAACTTAGTTTGAGGGAGACTGTTTAGGGCTACTGTTAGTTTTCATTTAACTGTTAAGGTTGGAGTAAGCGTCAGGGTCAGGTTAGGGTGGGGGTTAAGCATAAGGTGTCCACCTAGGGTTGGGGTTAGGTCTATGGTTTCATTTAGGCTTCAGGTTAGGTTAGGATTGAACTTAGTTTGAGGGAGTAAGTTTAGGGCTACTGTTAGTTTTCGGTTCAATGTTACGTTTGGAGTTAGCGTGACGGTCCGGTTAGGGTTGGGGTTGAGCTTAAGGTGTCCGCCTAGGGTTAGGGTTAGGTCTGTGGTTTGAGTTAGGCTTCAGGTTAGGTTAGGTTTGAACTTAGTTTGAGCGAGTAAGTTTAGGGCTACTGTTAGTTTTTGGTTCAGTGTTATGGTTGGAGATAGCGTTATGGTCAAGTTAGGTTTGGGTTTGAGATTCAGGTGTCTGCCTAGGGTAAGGGTTAGGTCTATGGTTTGAGTTAGGCTTCAGGTTAGGTTAGGTTTGAACTTAGTTTGAGGGAGTAAGTTTAGGCCTATTGTATTTTTTGGTTCAGTGTTATGGTTGAATTTAGCCTCAAGGTCAGGTTAGGGTTGGGGTCAAGCTTAAGGTGTCCGCCTAGGGTTAGGGTTAGGTCTATTGTTTGAGTTAGGCTTCAGGTTAGATTAGGTTTGAACTTAGTTTGAGGGAGTAAGTTTAGGGCTACTGTTAGTTTTCGGTTAAGTGTTACTTTTGGAGTAAGCGTCAGGGTCAGGTTAGGGTTGGGGTCAAGCTTAAGGTGTCCGCCTAGGGTTAGGGTTAGGTCTATTGTTTGAGTTAGGCTTCAGGTTAGGTTAGGTTTGAACTTAGTTTGAGGGAGTAAGTTTAGGGCTACTGTTAGTTTTCGGTTCAGTGTTACGGTTGGAGTTAGCGTGAGGGTCAGGTTAGGGTTGGGTTTGAGCTTCAGGTGTCCGCCTAGGGTTAGGGTTAGGTGTTTGCTTTGATTTAGGCTTCAGGTTAGGTTAGGTTTGAACTTAGTTTGAGGGAGTAAGTTTAGGGCTACTGTTAGTTTTCGGGTAACTGTTACGGTTGGATTTAGCGTCACGGCCAGGTTAGGGTTGGGGTTGAGCTTAAGGTGTCCGCCTAGGGTTAGGGTTAGGTGTATGGTTTGATTAAGGCTTCAGGTTAGGTTATGTTTGAACTTAGTTTGAGGGAGTAAGTTTAGGGCTACTGTTAATTTTCGGTTAACTGTTACAGTTGGAGTAAGCGTCAGGGTCAGGTTAGGTTTGGGGTTGAAGTTAAGGTGTCCGCCTAGGGTTAGGGTTAGGTGTATGGTTTGATTTAGGCTTCAGGTTAGGTTAGGTGTGAACTTAGGTTGAGGGAGTAAGTTTAGGGCTATTGTTAGTTTTCGGTTCAGTATTATGGTTTGAGTTAGCGTCAGGGTCAGGTTAGGGTTGGGGTTAGCTTGAGGTGTCTGCCTAGGGTTAGGGTTAGGTCCATGGTTTGATTTAGGCTCCAGGTTAGGTTACGTTTGAACTTAGTTTGAGTGAGTATGTTTAGGGCTACTGTTAGTTTTCGGTTAAGTGTTACGTTTGGAGTTAGCATGATGGTCCCGTTAGGGTTGGGGTTGAGCTTAAGGTGTCCGCCTAGGGTTAGGGTTAGGTCTGTGGTTTGAGTTAGGCTTCAGGTTAGGTTAGGTTTGAACTTAGTTTGAGGGAGTAAGTTTAGGGCTACTGTTAGTTTTTGGTTCAGTGTTACGGTTAGAGATAGCGTCAGGGTCAGGTTAGGGTTGGGGTTGAGCTTCAGGTGTCCGCCTAGGGTTAGGGTTAGGTCTATGGTTTGAGATAGGCTTCAGGTTAGGTTAGATTTTAACTTAGTTTTAGCGAGTAAGTTTAGGGCTACTGTTAATTTTAGGATCAGTGTTACGGTTGGAGTTAGCGTGAGGGTCAGGTTAGGGTTGTGTTTGAGCTTCAGGTGTCCGCCTAGGGTTAGGGTTAGGTGTATGGTTTGATTTTGGCTTCAGGTTAGGTTAGGTTTGAACTTAGTTTGAGGGAGTAAGTTTAGGGCTACTGTTAGTTTTCGTTTAACTGTTACGGTTGGAGTAAGCGTCAGGGTCAGGTTATGGTGGGGGTTAACCATAAGGTGTCCGCCTAGGGTTAGGGTTAGGTGTATGGTTTCATTTAGGCTTCGGGTTAGGTTAGTTTGGAACTTAGTTTGAGGGAGTAAGTTTAGGGCTACTGTTAGTTTTCGGTTCAGTGTTACGGTTGGAGATAGCATCAGGGTCTGGTTAGGGTTGCGGTTGAGTTTCAGGTGTCCGCCTAGGGTTAGGGTTAGGTCTATGGTTTGAGTTAGGCTTCAAGTTAGGTTAGGTTTGAAGTTAGTTTGAGGGAGTAAGTTTAGGGCTAATGTTAGTTTTCGGGTAACTGTTACTGTTGGAGTTAGCGTCAGGGCCAGGTTAGGGTTGGGGTTGAGCTTAAGGTGTCCGCCTAGGGTTAGGGTTAGGTGTATGGTTTGATTTAGGCTTCAGGTTAGGTTAGGTTTGAACTTAGTTTGAGGGAGTAAGTTTAGGGCTACTGTTAATTTTAGGATCAGTGTTACGGTTGGAGTTAGCGTGAGGGTCAGGTTAGGGTTGGGTTTGAGCTTCTGGTGTCCGCCTAGGGTTAGGGTCAGGTGTTTGGTTTGATTTAGGCTTCAGGTTAGGTTAGGTTGAACTTAGTTTGAGGGAGTAAGTTTAGGGCTACTGTTAGTTTTCAGGTTACTGTTGCGGTTGGAGTTAGCGTCACGGCCAGGTTAGGTTTGGGGTTGAGCTAAAGGTGTCCGCCTAGGGTTAGGGTTAGGTGTATGGTTTGATTTAGGCTTCAGGTTAGGTTAGGTTTGAACTTAGTTTGAGGGAGTAAGTTTAGGGCTACTGTTAGTTTTCGTTTAACTGTTACGGTTGGAGAAAGCGTCAGGGTCAGGTTAGGGTGGGGGTTAAGCATAAGGTGTCCGCCTAGGGTTAGGGTTAGGTCTATGGTTTCATTTAGGCTTCAGGTTAGGTTAGGATTGAACTTAGTTTGAGGGAGTAAGTATAGGGCCACTGTTAGTTTTCGGTTCAGTGTTACGGTTGGATTTAGCCTCAGGGTCAGGTTAGGGTTGGGGTTAAGCTTAAGGAGTCCTCGTAGGGTTTGGGTTAAGTCTATTGTTTGAGTTAGGCTTCAGGTTAGGTTAGGTTTGAACTTAGTTTGAGGGAGACAGTTTCGGGCTACTGTTAGTTTTCGTTTAACTGTTACGGTTGGAGTAAGCGTCAGGGTCAGATTAGGGTGGGGGTTAAGCATAAGTTGTCCGCCTAGGGTTAGGGTTAGGACTATGGTTTCATTTAGGCTTCAGGTTAGGTTAGGATTGAACTTAGTTTGAGGGAGTAAGTTTAGGGCTACTGTTAGTTTTCGGTTCAATGTTACGTTTGGAGTTAGCGTGACGGTCCAGTTAGTGTTGGGGTTGAGCTTAAGGTGTCTGCCTAGGGTTAGGGTGAGGTCTGTGGTTTGAGTTAGGCTTCAGGTTAGGTTAGGTTTGAACTTAGTTTGAGGGAGTAAGTTTAGGGCTACTGTTAGTTTTCGGTTAACTGTTACGGTTGGAGTAAGCGTCAGGGTCAGTTTAGGGTTGGGGTCAAGCTTAAGGTGTCCGCCTAGGGTCAGGTTAGGTCTATTGTTTGAGTTAGGCCCCAGGTTAGGTTAGGTTTGAACTTAGTTTGAGGGAGTAAGTTTAGGGCTACTGTTAGTTTTCGGTTCAGTGTTACGGGTGGAGATAGCGTCAGGGTCTGGTTAGGGTTGTGGTTGAGTTTCAGGTGTCCGCCTAGGGTTAGGGTTAGGTCTATGGTTTGAGTTAGGCTTCAAGTTAGGTTAGGTTTGAAGTTAGTTTGAGGGAGTAAGTTTAGGGCTACTGTTAGTTTTCGGGTAACTGTTACTGTTGGAGTTAGTGTCAGGGCCAGCTTAGGGTTGGGGTTGAGCTTCAGGTGTCCGCCTAGGGTTAGGGTTAGGTCTACGGTTTCATTTAGGCTTCAGGTTAGGTTAGGATTGAACTTAGCTGGAGGGAGTAAGTTTAGGACTACTCTTAGTTTTCGGTTCAGTGATATGGTTGGAGTTAGCCTGGAGGTCAGGTTAGGGTTGGGGTTGAGCTTAAGGTGTCCGCCTATGGTTAGGGTTAGGTGTGTGGTTTAATTTAGGCTTCAGGTTACGTTAGGTTTGAAGTTAGTTTGAGGGAGTAAGTTTAGGGCTACTGTTAGTTTTCGGTTAACTGTTACAGTTGGAGTAAGCGTCAGGCTCAGGTTAGGGTGGGGGTTAAGCATAAGTTGTCCGCCTAGGGTTAGGGTTAGGTCTATGATTTGATTTGGCTTCAGGTTAGGTTAGGTTTGAACTTAGTTTGAGGGAGTCAGTTTAGGTCTACTGTTAGTTTTCGGTTAACTGTTACGGTTGGAGTAAGCGTCAGGGTCAGGTTAGGTTTGGGGTTGAGCTTAAGGTGTCCGCCTAGGGTTAGGGTTAGGTGCATGGTTTGATTTAGGCTTCAGGTTAGGTTAGGTTTGAACTTAGTTTGAGGGAGTAAGTTTAGGGCTACTGTTAGTTTTTGGTTCAGTGTTACATTTGGAGTTAGCGTGATTGTCTGGTTAGGGTTGGGGTTGAGCTTAAGGTGTCCACCTAGGGTTAGGGTTAGTTCTGTGGTTTGAGATAGGGTTCAGGTTAGGTTAGGTTTGAACTTAGTTTTAGGGAGTAAGTTTAGGGCTACTGTTAGTTTTCGGTTCAGTGTTACGGTTGGAGATAGCGTCAGGGTCAGGTTAGGTTTGTGGTTGAGCTTCAGGTGTCCGCCTAGGGTTAGGGTTAGGTCTATGGTTTGATTTAGGCTTCAGGTTAGGTTAGGTTTGAACTTAGTTTGAGGGAGTAAGTTTAGGGCTACTGTTAGTTTTCAGTTCAGTGTTACGGTTGGAGTTAGCGAGAGGGTCAGGTTAGGGTTGGGGTTGAGCTTAAGGTGTCCGCCTAGGTTTAGGGTTAGGTGTATGGTTTGATTTTGGCTTCTGGTTAGGTTAGGTTTGAACTTAGTTTGAAGGAGTAAGTTCAGGGCTACTGTTAGTTTTCGGTTAACTGTTACAGTTGGAGTAAGTGTCAGGGTCAGGTTAGGGTGGGGGTTAAGCATAAGTTGTCCGCCTAGGGTTAGGGTTAGGTCTATGATTTGATTTAGGCTTCAGGTTAGGTTAGGTTTGAACTTAGTTTGAGGGAGTCAGTTTAGGGCTACTGTTAGTTTTCGGTTAACTGTTACGGTTGGAGTAAGCGTCAGGGCCAGGTTAGGTTTGGGGTTGAGCTTAAGGTGTCTGCCTAGGGTTAGGGTTAGGTGCATGGTTTGATTAAGGCTTCAGGTTAGGTTAGGTGTGAACGTAGTTTGAGGGAGTAAGTTTAGGGCTATTGTTAGTTTTTGGTTCAGTATTATGGTTGGAGTTAGCGTCAGGGTCAGGATAGGGTTGGGGTTAGATTGAGGTGTCTGCCTAGGGTTAGGGTTAGGTCCATGGTTTGATTTAGGCTCCAGGTTAGGTTACGTTTGAACTTAGTTTGAGTGAGTAAGTTTAGTGCTACTGTTAGTTTTCGGTTCAGTGTTACGGTTGGAGATAGCGTCAGGGTCAGGTTAGCGTTGGAGTTGAGCTTAAGGTGTCCGTTTAGGGTGAGGGTTAGGTCTGTGGTTTGATTTAGGCTTCAGGTTAGGTTACGTTTGAACTTAGTTTGCGTGAGTAAGTTTAGGTCTACTGTTAGTTTTCGGTTCAGTGTTACGGTTGGAGATAGCGTCAGGGTCAGGTTAGGGTTGGGGTTGAGCTTCAGGTGTCCGCCTATTGTTAGGGTTAGGTCTATGATTTGATTTAGGCTTCAGGTTAGGTTAGGTTTGAACTTAGTTTGAGGGAGTCAGTTTAGGGCTACTGTTAGTTTTTGGTTAACTGTTACGGTTGCAGTAAGCGTCAGGGTCAGGTTAGGTTTTATGGTTGAGCTTAAGGTGTCCGCCTAGGGTTAGGGTTAGGTGTATGGTTTGATTTAGGCTTCAGGTTAGGTTAGTATTGAACTTAGTTTAAGGGAGTAAGTTTGGGGCTACTGTTATTTTTCGTTTTACTGTTACGTTTGGAGTAATCGTCAGGGTCAGGGTAGGGTGGGGGTTAAGCATAAGGTGTCCGCCTAGGGTTAGGTTTAGGTCTATGGTTTCATTTAGGCTTCAGGTTAGGTTAGGATTGAACTTAGTTTGAGGGAGTAAGTTTAGGGCCACTGTTAGTTTTCGGTTCAGTGCTACGGTTCGATTTAGCCTCAGGGTCAGGTTAGGGTTGGGGTTAAGCTTAAGGTGTCCGCCTAGTGTTCGGGTTAGGTCTATTGTTTGAGTTAGGCTTCAGGTTAGGTTAGGTTTGAACTTAGTTTGAGGGAGACTGTTTAGGGCTACTGTTAGTTTTCATTTAACTGTTAAGGTTGGAGTAAGCGTCAGGGTCAGGTTAGGGTGGGGGATAAGCATAAGGTGTCCGCCTAGGGTTGGGGTTAGGTCTATGGTTTCATTTAGGCTTCAGGTTAGGTTAGGATTGAACTTAGTTTGAGGGAGTAAGTTTAGGGCTACTGTTAGTTTTCGGTTCAATGTTACGTTTGGAGTTAGCGTGACGGTCCTGTTAGGGTTGGGGTTGAGCTTAAGGTGTCCGCCTAGGGTTAGGGTTAGGTCTGTGGTTTGAGTTAGGCTTCAGGTTAGGTTAGGTTTGAACTTAGTTTGAGCGAGTAAGTTTAGGGCTACTGTTAGTTTTTGGTTCAGTGTTATGGTTGGAGATAGCGTCATGGTCAAGTTAGGGTTGGGTTTGAGATTCAGGTGTCTGCCTAGGGTAAGGGTTAGGTCTATGGTTTGAGTTAGGCTTCAGGTTAGGTTAGGTTTGAACTTAGTTTGAGGGAGTAAGTTTAGGCCTATTGTATTTTTTGGTTCAGTGTTATGGTTGAATTTAGCCTCAGGGTCAGGTTAGGGTTGGGGTCAAGCTTAAGGTGTCCGCCTAGGGTTAGGGTTAGGTCTATTGTTTGAGTTAGGCTTCAGGTTAGATTAGGTTTGAACTTAGTTTGAGGGAGTAAGTTTAGGGCTACTGTTAGTTTTCGGTTAAGTGTTTACGGTTGGAGTAAGCGTCAGTGTCAGGTTGGGGTTGGGGTCAAGCTTAAGGTGTCCGCCTAGGGTTAGGGTTAGGTCTATTGTTTGAGATAGGCTTCAGGTTAGGTTAGGTTTGAACTTAGTTTGAGGGAGTAAGTTTAGGGCTACTGTTAGTTTTCGGTTCAGTGTTACGGTTGGCGTTAGCGTGAGGGTCAGGTTAGGGTTGGGGTTGAGCTTAAGGTGTCCTCATAGGGTTAGGGTTAGGTCTGTGGTTTGAGTTAGGCTCCAGGTTAGGTTAGGTTTGAAGTTAGTTTGAGGGTGTAAGTTCAGGGCTTCTGTGAGTTTTCGGTTAACTGTTACAGTTGGAGTAAGCGTCAGGGTCAGGTTAGGTTTGTGGTTGGGTTTCAGGTGTCCGACTAGGTTTAGGGTTAGGTCTATGGTTTGAGTTAGGCTTCAAGTTAGGTTAGGTTTGAAGTTAGTTTGAGGGATTAAGTTTTGGGCTACTGTTAGTTTTCGGGTAACTGTTACTGTTGGAGTTAGCGTCAGGGCCAGGTTAGGGTTGGGGTTGAGCTTAAGGTGTCCGCCTAGGGTTAGGGTTAGGTGTATGGTTTGATTTAGGCTTCAGGTTAGGTTAGGTTTGAACTTAGTTTGAGGGAGTAAGTTTAGGGCTACTGTCAATTTTAGGATCAGTGTTACGGTTGGAGTTAGCGTGAGGGTCAGGTTAGGGATGGGTTTGAGCTTCAGGTGTCCGCCTAGGGTTAGGGTTAGGTGTTTGCTTTGATTTAGGCTTCAGGTTAGGTAAGGTTTGAACTTAGTTTGAGGGAGTAAGTTTAGGGCTACTGTTAGTTTTCGGGTAACTGTTACGGTTGGATTTAGCGTCACGGCCAGGTTAGGGTTGGGGTTGAGCTTAAGGTGTCCGCCTAGGGTTAGGGTTAGGTGTATGGTTTGATTAAGGCTTCAGGTTAGGTTATGTTTGAACTTAGTTTGAGGGAGTAGGTTTAGGGCTACTGTTAGTTTTCGTTAAACTCTGAGGGTTGGAGTAAGCGTCAGGGTCAGGTTAGGGTGGGGGTTAAGCATAAGGTGTCCGCCTAGGGTTAGGGTTAGGTCTATGGTTTCATTTAGGCTTCAGGTTAGGTTAGGATTGAAAGTAGTTTGAGGGAGTAAGTTTAGTGCTACTGTTAGTTTTCGGTTCAATGCTACGTTTGGAGTTAGCGTGAGGGTCCGGTTAGGGTTGGGGTTGAGCTTAAGGTGTCCGCCTAGGGTTAGGGTTAGGTCTGTGGTTTGAGTTAGGATTCAGGTTAGGTTAGGTTTGAACTTAGTTTGAGGGAGTAAGTTTAGGGCTACTGTTAGTTTTCGGGTAACTGTTACTGTTGGAGTTAGCGTCAGGGCCAGGTCAGGGTTGGGGTTGAGCTTAAGGTGTCCGCCAAGGGTTAGGGTTAAGTCTGTGGTTTGAGTTAGGCTTCAGGTTAGGTTAGGTTTGAACTTAGTTTGAGGGAGTAAGTTTAGGGCTACTGTTAGTTTTCGGTACAGTGTTATGGTTGGAGTTAGCGTGAGGGTCAGTTTAGGGTTGGGGTTGAGCTTAAGGTGTCCTCCTAGGGTTAGGGTTAGGTCTGTGGTTTGAGTGAGGCTTCAGGTTAGGTTAGGTTTGAACTTAGTTTGACGGAGTAAGTTTAGGGCTACTGTTAGTTTTCGGTTCAGGGTTACGGTTAGAGATAGCGTCAGGGTCTGGTTAGGGTTGTGGTTGAGTTTCAGTTGTCCGCCTAGGGTTAGGGTTAGGTCTATGGTTTGAGATAGGCTTCAAATTAGGTTAGGTTGGAAGTTAGTTTGAGGGAGTAAGTTTAGGGCTACTGTTTGTTTTCGGGTAACTGTTACTGTTGGATTTAGCGTCAGGGCCAGGTTAGGGTTGGGGTTGAGCTTAAGGTGTCCGCCTAGGGTTAGGGTTAGGTGTATGGTTTGATTTAGGCTTCAGGTTAGGTTAGGTTTGAAGTTAGTTTGAGGGAGTAAGTTTAGGGCTATTGTTAGTTTTCGGTTAACTGTTAAGGTTGGAGTAAGCGTCAGGGTCAGGTTAGGTTTGGGGTTGAGCTTAAGGTGTCCGCGTAGGGTTAGGGTTATGTGTATGGTTTGATTTAGGCTTCAGGTTAGGTTAGGTTTGAACTAAGTTTGAGGGAGTCAGTTTAGGGCTACTGTTAGTTTTCGGATAACTGTTAAGGTTGGAGTAAGCGTCAGGGTCAGGTTAGGTTTGGGGTTGAGCTTAAGGTGTCCGTCTAGGGTTAGGGTTATGTGTATAGTTTGATTTAGGCTTCAGGTTAGGTTAGGTTTAACTTAGTTTGAGGGAGTAAGTTTAGGGCTACTGTTAGTTTTCGGTTAACTGTTACGGTTGGAGTAAGCGTCAGGGTCAGGTTAGGGTTGGGGTCAAACTTAAGGTGTCCGCCAAGGGTTAGGGTTAGGTCTATTGTTTGAGTTAGGCTTCAGGTTAGGTTAGGTTTGAACTTAGTTTGAGGGAGTAAGTTTAGGGCTACTGTTAGTTTTCGGTACAGTGTTATGGTTGGAGTTAGCGTGAGGGTCAGTTTAGGGTTGGGGTTGAGCTTAAGGTGTCCTCCTAGGGTTAGGGTTAGGTCTGTGGTTTGAGTGAGGCTTCAGGTTAGGTTAGGTTTGAACTTAGTTTGACGGAGTAAGTTTAGGGCTACTGTTAGTTTTCGGTTCAGTGTTACGGTTAGAGATAGCGTCAGGGTCTGGTTAGGGTTGTGGTTGAGTTTCAGGTGTCCGCCTAGGGTTAGGGTTAGGTCTATGGTTTGAGTTAGGCTTCAAGTTAGGTTAGGTTTGAAGTTAGTTTGAGGGAGTAAGTTTAGGGCTACTGTTAGTTTTCGGGTAACTGTTACTGTTGGAGTTAGCGTCAGGGCCAGGTTAGGGTTGGGGTTGAGCTTAAGGTGTCCGCCTAGGGTTAGGGTTAGGTGTATGCTTTGATTTAGGCTTCAGGTTAGGTTAGGTTTGAAGTTAGTTTGAGGGAGTCAGTTTAGGGCTACTGTTAATTTTCGGTTCAGTGTTACGGTTGGAGATAGCGTCAGGGTCTGGTTAGGGTTGTGGTTGAGTTTCAGGTGTCCGCCTAGGGTTAGGGTTAGGTCTATGGTTTGAGTTAGGCTTCAAATTAGGTTAGGTTTGAAGTTAGATTGAGGGAGTAAGTTTAGGGCTACTGTTAGTTTTCGGGTAACTGTTACTGTTGTAGTTAGCGTCAGGGCCAGGTTAGCGTTGGGGTTGAGCTTAAGGTGTCCGCCTAGGGTTAGGGTTAGGTGTATGGTTTGATTTACGCTTCAGGTTAGGTTAGGTTTGAACTTAGTTTGAGGGAGTAAGTTTAGGGCTACTGTTAGTTTTCGTTTAACTGTTACGGTTGGAGTAAGCGTCAGGGTCAGGTTATGGTGGGGGTTAACCATAAGGTGTCCGCCTAGGGTTAGGGTTAGGTCTATGGTTTCATTTAGGCTTCAGGTTAGGTTAGGTTTGAACTTAGTTTGAGGGAGTAAGTTTAGGGCTACTCTTAGTTTTCGGTTCAGTGTTACGGTTGGAGATAGCGTCAGGGTCTAGTTAGGGCTGTGGTTGAGTTTCAGGTGTCCTCCTAGGGTTAGGGTTAGGTCTATGGTTTGAGTTAGGCTTCAAGTTAGGTTAGGTTTGAAGTTAGTTTGAGGGAGTAAGTTTAGGGCTACTGTTAGTTTTCGGGTAACTGTTCCTGTTGGAGTTAGCGTCAGGGCCAGGTTAGGGTTGGGGTTGAGCTTAAGGTGTCCGCCTAGGGTTAGGGTTAGGTGTATGGTTTGATTTAGGCTTCAGGTTAGGTTAGGTTTGAACTTAGTTTGAGGGAGTAAGTTTAGGGCTACTGTTATTGTTCGTTTAACTGTTACGGTTGGAGTAAGCGTCAGGGTCAAGTTATGGTTGGGTTTAACCATAAGGTGTCCGCCTAGGGTTAGGGTTAGGTCTATGGTTTCATTTAGGCTTCAGGTTAGGTTAGGATTGAACTTAGTTTGAGGGAGTAAGTTGAGGACTACTCTTAGTTTTCGGTTCAGTGATACGGTTGGGGTTAGCCTGGAGGTCAAGTTAGGGTTGGGGTTGAGCTTAAGGTGTCCGCCTAGGGTTAGGGATAGGTGTATGGTTTAATTTAGGCTTCAGGTTAGGTTAGGTTTGAAGTTTGTTTGAGGGAGTAAGTTTAGGGCTACTGTTAGTTTTCGGTTCAGTGTTATGGTTGGAGTTAGCGTGAGGGTCAGATTAGGGTTGGGGATAAGCTTAAGGTTTCCGCCTGTGGTTTGAGTTAGGCTTCAGGTTAGGTTAGGTTTGAACTTAGTTTGAGGGAATAAGTTTAGGGCTAGTGTTAGTTTTCGGTTCAGTGTTACGGTTGGAGATAGCGTCAGGTCCAGGTTAGGGTGGGGGTTAAGCATAAGGTGTCGGCCTAGGGTTAGCGTTAGGTCTATGGTTTCATTTAGGCTTCAGGTTAGGTTAGGATTGAACTTAGTTTGAGGGAGTAAGTTTAGGGCTACTGTTAGTTTTCGGTTAACTGTTACGGTTGGAGTAAGCGTCAGGGCCAGGTTAGGTTTGGGGTTGAGCTTAAGGTGTCTGCCTAGGGTTAGGGTTAGGTGCATGGTTTGATTAAGGCTTCAGGTTAGGTTAGGTGTGAACTTAGTTTGAGGGAGTAAGTTTAGGGCTATTGTTAGTTTTTGGTTCAGTATTATGGTTTGAGTTAGCGTCAGGGTCAGGTTAGGGTTGGGGTTAGCTTGAGGTGTCTGCCTAGGGTTAGGGTTAGGTCCATGGTTTGATTTAGGCTCCAGGTGAGGTTACGTTTGAAATTAGTTTGAGTGAGTAAGTTTAGGGCTACTGTTAGTTTTCGGTTCAGTGTTACGGTTGGAGATAGCGTCAGGGTCAGGTTAGCGTTGGAGTTGAGCTTAAGGTGTCCGTTTAGGGTGACGGTTAGGTCTGTGGTTTGATTTAGGCTTCAGGTTAGGTTACGTTTGAACTTAGTTTGCGTGAGTAAGTTTAGGTCTACTGTTAGTTTTCGGTTCAGTGTTACGGTTGGAGGTAGCGTCAGGGTCAGGTTAGGGTTGGGGTTGAGCTTCAGGTGTCCGCCTATTGTTAGGGTTAGGTCTATGATTTGAGTTACGCTTCAGGTTATGTTAGGTTTGAACTTAGTTTGAGGGAGTAAGTTTTGGCCTATTGTATTTTTTGGTTCAGTGTTACGGTTGAATTTAGCCTCAGGGTCAGGTAAGGGTTGGGGTCAAGCTTAAGGTGTCCGCCTAGGATTAGGGTTAGGTCTATTGTTTGAGATAGGCTTCATGTTAGGTTAGGTTTGAACTTAGTTTGAGGGAGTAAGTTTAGGGCTATTGTTAGTTTTCGGTTCAGTGTTACGGTTGGAGATAGCGTCAGGGTCAGGTTAGGGTTGGGGTTGAGCTTCAGGTGTCCGCCTAGGGTTAGGGTTAGGTCTATGGTTTGAGATAGGCTTCAGGTTAGGTTAGGTTTGAACTTAGTTTGAGGGAGTAAGTTTAGGGCTACTGTTAGTTTTCGTTTAACTGTTACGGTTGGAGTAAGCAGCAGGGTCAGGTTATGGTGGGGGTTAACAATAAGATGTCCGCCTAGGGTTAGAGTTAGGTCTATGGTTTCATTTAGGCTTCGGGTTAGGTTAGTTTTGAACTTAGTTTGAGGGAGTATGTTTAGGGCTACTGTTAGTTTTCGGTTCAGTGTTACGGTAGGAGTTAGCGTGAGGTTCAGGTTAGGGTTGGGGTTGAGCTTAAGGTGTCCTCCTAGGGTTAGGGTTAGGTCTGTGGTTTGAGTTAGGCTTCAGGTTAGGTTAGGTTTGAACTTAGTTTGAGGGAGTAAGTTTAGGGCTACTGTTAGTTTTCGGTTCAGTGTTACGGTTGGAGATAGCGTCAGGGTCAGGTTAGGGTTGGGGTTGAGCTTCAGCTGTCCGCCTATTGTTAGGGTTAGGTGTATGATTTGATTTAGGCTTCAGGTTAGGTTAGGTTTGAACTTAGTTTGAGCGAGTAAGTTTAGGGCTACTGTTAGTTTTTGGTTCAGTGTTATGGTTGGAGTTAGCGTCATGGTCCAGTTAGAGTTGGGTTTGAGATTCAGGTGTCCGCCTAGGGTTAGGGTTAGGTCTATGGTTGAGTTAGGCTTCAGGTTAGGTTAGGTTTGAACTTCGTTTGAGGGAGTAAGTTTAGGCCTATTGTATTTTTTGGTTCAGTGTTACGGTTGAATTTAGCCTCAGGGTCAGGTTAGGGTTGGGGTCAAGCTTAAGGTGTCCGCCTAGGGTTTTTGTTAGGTCTATTGTTTGAGTTAGGCTTCAGGTTAGGTTAGGTTTGAACTTAGTTTGAGGGAGTAAGTTTAGGGCTACTGTTAGTTTTCGGTTCAGTGTTACGGTTGTAGATAGCGTCAGGGTCCGGTTAGGGTTGGGGTTGAGCTTCAGCTGTCCGCCTATTGTTAGGGTTAGGTCTATGATTTGATTTAGGCTTCAGGTTAGGTTAGGTTTGAACTTAGTTTGAGGGAGTAAGTTTAGGGCTACTGTTAGTTTTCGGGTAACTGTTACTGTTGGAGTTAGCGTCAGGGCCAAGTTAGGGTTGGGGTTGAGCTTAAGGTGTCCGCCTAGGGTTAGGGTTAGGTGTATGGTTTGATTTAGGCTTCAGGTTAGGTTAGGTTTGAAGTTAGTTAGAGGGAGTAAGTTTAGGGCTACTGTTAGTTTTCGGTTAACTGTTACAGTTGGAGTAAGAGTCATGGTCAGGTTAGGGTGGGGCCTAAGCATAAGATGTCCGCCTAGGGTTAGGGTTAGGTCTATGATTTGATTTAGGCTTCAGGTTAGGTTAGGTTTGAACTTAGTTTGAGGGAGTCAGTTTAAGGCTACTGTTAGTTTTCGGTTAACTGTTACGGTTGGAGTAAGCGTCAGGGTCAGGTTAGGTTTGGGGTTGAGCTTAAGGTGTCCGCCTAGGGTTAGGGTTAGGTGTATGTTTTGATTTAGGCTTCAGGTTAGGTTAGGTTTGAACTTAGTTTAAGGGAGTAAGTTTAGGGCTGCTGTTATTTTTCGTTTTACTGTTACGGTTGGAGTAAGCGTCAGGGTCAGGTTAGGGTGGGGGTTAAGCATAAGGTGTCTGCCTAGGGTTAGGGTTAGGTCTATGGTTTCATTTAGGCTTCAGGTTAGGTTAGGATTGAACTTAGTTTGAGGGAGTAAGTTTAGGGCCACTGTTAGTTTTCGGTTCAGTGTTACGGTTCGATTTAGCCTCAGGGTCAGGTTAGGGTTGGGGTTAAGCTTAAGGTGTCCGCCTAGTGTTCGGGTTAGGTCTATTGTTTGAGTTAGGCTTCAGGTTAGGTTAGGTTTGAACTTAGTTTGAGGGAGACTGTTTAGGGCTACTGTTAGTTTTCATTTAACTGTTAAGGTTGGAGTAAGCGTCAGGGTCAGGTTAGGGTGGGGGTTAAGCATAAGGTGTCCGTCTAGGGTTGGGGTTAGGTCTATGGTTTCATTTAGGCTTCAGGTTAGGTTAGGATTGAACTTAGTTTGAGGGAGTAAGTTTAGGGCTACTGTTAGTTTTCCGTTCAATGTTACGTTTGGAGTTAGCGTGACGGTCCGGTTAGGGTTGGGGTTGAGCTTAAGGTGTCCGCCTAGGGTTAGGGTTAGGTCTGTGGTTTGAGTTAGGCTTCAGGTTAGGTTAGGTTTGAACTTAGTTTGAGCGAGTAAGTTTAGGGCTACTGTTAGTTTTTGGTTCAGTGTTATGGTTGGAGATAGCATCATGGTCAAGTTAGGGTTGGGTTTGAGATTCAGGTGTCTGCCTAGGGTAAGGGTTAGGTCTATGGTTTGAGTTAGGCTTCAGGTTAGGTTAGGTTTGAACTTAGTTTGAGGGAGTAAGTTTAGGCCTATTGTATTTTTTGGTTCAGTGTTATGGTTGAATTTAGCCTCAGGGTCAGGTTAGGGTTGGGGTCAAGCTTAAGGTGTCCGCCTAGGGTTAGGGTTAGGTCTATTGTTTGAGTTAGGCTTCAGGTTAGATTAGGTTTGAACTTAGTCTGAGGGAGTAAGTTTAGGGCTACTGTTAGTTTTCGGTTAAGTGTTACGGTTGGAGTAAGCGTCAGGGTCAGGTTAGGGTTGGGGTCAAGCTTAAGGTGTCCGCCTAGGGTTAGGGTTAGGTCTATTGTTTGAGTTAGGCTTCAGGTTAGGTTAGGTTTGAACTTAGTTTGAGGGAGTAAGTTTAGGGCTACTGTTAGTTTTCGGTTCAGTGTTACGGTTGGAGTTAGCGTGAGGGTCAGGTTAGGGTTGGGGTTGAGCTTAAGGTGTCCTCATAGGGTTAGGGTTAGGTCTGTGGTTTGAGTTAGGCTCCAGGTTAGGTTAGCTTTGAACTTAGTTTGAGGGAGTAAGTTTAGGGCTACTGTTAGTTTTCGGTTCAGTGTTACGGTTGGAGATAGCGTCAGGGTCTGGTTAGGGTTGTGGTTGAGTTTCAGGTGTTCGCCTAGGGTTAGGGTTAGGTCTATGGTTTGAGTTAGGCTTCAAGTTAGGTTAGGTTTGAAGTTAGTTTGAGGGTGTAAGTTCAGGGCTTCTGTGAGTTTTCGGTTAACTGTTACAGTTGGAGTAAGCGTCAGGGTCAGGTTAGGGTGGGGGTTAAGCATAAGTTGTCCGCCTAGGGTTAGGGTTAGGTCTATGATTTCATTTAGGCTTCAGGTTAGGTTAGGTTTGAACTTAGTTTGAGGGAGTCAGTTTAGGGATACTGTTAATTTTCGGGTTCAGTGTTACGGTTGGAGATAGCTTCAGGGTCTGGTTAGGGTTGTGGTTGAGTTTCAGGTGTCCGCCTAGGGTTAGGGTTAGGTCTATGGTTTGAGTTAGGCTTCAAATTAGGTTAGGTTTGAAGTTAGTTTGAGGGAGTAAGTTTAGGGCTACTGTTAGTTTTCGGGTAACTGTTACTGTTGGAGTTAGCGTCAGGGCCAGGTTAGGGTTGGGGTTGAGCTTAAGGTGTCCGCCTAGGTTTAGGGTTAGGTGTATGGTTTGATTTACGCTTCAGGTTAGGTTAGGTTTGAACTTAGTTTGAGGGAGTAAGTTTAGGGCTACTGTTAGTTTTCATTTAACTGTTACGGTTGGAGTAAGCGTCAGGGTCAGGATATGGTGGGGGTTAACCATAAGGTGTCCGCCTAGGGTTAGGGTTAGGTCTATGGTTTCATTTAGGCTTTAGGTTAGGTTAGTTTTGAACTTAGTTTGAGGAAGTAAGTTTAGGGCTACTGTTAGTTTTCGGTTCAGTGTTACGGTTGGAGATAGCGTCAGGGTCTGGTTAGGGTTGTGGTTGAGTTTCAGGTGTCCGACTAGGGTTAGGGTTAGGTGTATGGTTTGATTTAGGCTTCAGGTTAGGTTAGGTTTGAACTTAGTTTGAGGGAGTAAGTTTAGGGCTACTGTCAATTTTAGGATCAGTGTTACGGTTGGAGTTAGCGTGAGGGTCAGGTTAGGGTTGGGTTTGAGCTTCAGGTGTCCGCCTAGGGTTAGGGTTAGGTGTTTGCTTTGATTTAGGCTTCAGGTTAGGTTAGGTTTGAACTTAGTTTGAGGGAGTAAGTTTAGGGCTACTGTTAGTTTTCGGGTAACTGTTACGGTTGGATTTAGCGTCACGGCCAGGTTAGGGTTGGGGTTGAGCTTAAGGTGTCCGCCTAGGGTTAGGGTTAGGTGTATGGTTTGATTAAGGCTTCAGGTTAGGTTATGTTTGAACTTAGTTTGAGGGAGTAAGTTTAGGGCTACTGTTAATTTTCGGTTAACTGTTACAGTTGGAGTAAGCGTCAGGGTCAGGTTAGGTTTGGGGTTGAAGTTAAGGTGTCCGCCTAGGGTTAGGGTTAGGTGTATGGTTTGATATAGGCTTCAGGTTAGGTTAGGTGTGAAATTAGTTTGAGGGAGTAAGTTTAGGGCTATTGTTAGTTTTCGGTTCAGTATTATGGTTTGAGTTAGCGTCAGGGTCAGGTTAGGGTTGGGGTTAGCTTGAGGTGTCTGCCTAGGGTTAGGGTTAGGTCCATGGTTTGATTTAGGCTCCAGGTTAGGTTACGTTTGAACTTAGTTTGAGTGAGTAAGTTTAGGGCTACTGTTAGTTTTCGGTTCAGTGTTACGTTTGGAGTTAGCATGAGGGTCCGGTTAGGGTTGGGGTTGAGCTTAAGGTGTCCGCCTAGGTTTAGGGTTAGGTCTGTGGTTTGAGTTAGGCTTCAGGTTAGGTTAGGTTTGAACTTAGTTTGAGGGTGTAAGTTTAGGGCTACTGTTAGTTTTAGGTTCAGTGTTACGGTTAGAGATAGCGTCAGGGTCAGGTTAGGGTTGGGGTTGAGCTTCAGGTGTCCGCCTAGGGTTAGGGTTAGGTCTATGGTTTGAGATAGGCTTCAGGTTAGGTTAGATTTTAACTTAGTTTTAGGGAGTAAGTTTAGGGCTACTGTTAATTTTAGGATCAGTGTTACGGTTGGAGTTAGCTTGAGGGTCAGGTTAGGGTTGTGTTTGAGCTTCAGATGTCCGCCTAGGGTTAGGGTTAGGTGTATGGTTTGATTTAGGCTTCAGGTTAGGTTAGGTTTGAACTTAGTTTGAGGGAGTAAGTTTAGGGCTACTGTTAGTTTTCGTTTAACTGTTACGGTTGGAGTAAGCGTCAGGGTCAGGTTATGGTGGGGGTTAACCATAAGGTGTCCGCCTAGGGTTAGGGTTAGGTGTATGGTTTCATTTAGGCTTCGGGTTAGGTTAGTTTTGAACTTAGTTTGAGGGAGTAAGTTTAGGGCTACTGTTAGTTTTCGGTTCAGTGTTACGGTTGGAGATAGCGTCAGGGTCTGGTTAGGGTTGCGGTTGAGTTTCAGGTGTCCGCCTAGGGTTAGGGTTAGGTCTATGGTTTGAGTTAGGCTTCAAGTTAGGTTAGGTTTGAAGTTAGTTTGAGGGAGTAAGTTTAGGGCTACTGTTAGTTTTCGGGTAACTGTTACTGTTGGAGTTAGCGTCAGGGCCAGGTTAGGGTTGGGGTTGAGCTTAAGGTGTCCGCCTAGGGTTAGGGTTAGGTGTATGGTTTGATTTAGGCTTCAGGTTAGGTTAGGTTTGAACTTAGTTTGAGGGAGTAAGTTTAGGGCTACTGTTAATTTTAGGATCAGTGTTACGGTTGGAGTTAGCGTCACGGCCAGGTTAGGGTTGGGGTTGAGCTTCAGGTGTCCGCCTAGGGTTAGGGTTAGGTGTATGGTTTGATTAAGGCTTCTGGTTAGGTTATGTTTGAACTTAGTTTGAGGGAGTAAGTTTAGGGCTACTGTTAGTTTTCGGTTAACTGTTACAGTTGGGGTAAGCGTCAGGGTCAGGTTAGGTTTGGGGTTGAAGTTAATGTTTCCGACTAGGGTTAGGGTTAGGTGTATGGTTTGATTTAGGCTTCAGGTTAGGTTAGGTGTGAACTTAGTTTGAGGGAGTAAGTTTAGGGCTATTGTTAATTTTCGGTTCAGTATTATGGTTTGAGTTAGCGTCAGGGTCAGCTTAGGGTTGGGGTTACCTTGAGGTGTCTGCCTAGGGTTAGGGTTAGGTTCATGGTTTGATTTAGGCTCCAGGTTAGGTTACGTTTGAACTTAGTTTGAGTGAGTAAGTTTAGGGGTACTGTTAGTTTTCGGTTCAGTGTTATGTTTGGAGTTAGCATGAGGGTCCGGTTAGGGTTGGGGTTGAGCTTAAGGTGTCCGCCTAGGGTTAGGGTTAGGTCTATGGTTTGAGATAGGCTTCAGGTTAGGTTAGATTTTAACTTAGTTTTAGGGAGTAAGTTTAGGGCTACTGTTAATTTTAGGATCAGTGTTACGGTTGGAGTTAGCGTGAGGGTCAGGTTAGGGTTGGGTTTGAGCTTCAGGTGTCCGCCTAGGGTTAGGGTTAGGTGTATGATTTGATTTAGGCTTCAGGTTAGGTTATGTTTGAACTTAGTTTGACGGAGAAAGTTTAGGGCTACTGGTAGTTTTCGGGTAACTGTTACGGTTGGAGTTAGCGTCACGGCCAGGTTAGGGTTGGGGTTGAGCTTAAGGTGTCCACCTAGGGTTAGGGTTAGGTGTATGGTTTGATTTAGGCTTCAGGTTAGGTTATGTTTGAACTTAGTTTGAGGGAGTAAGTTTAGGGCTACTGTTATTTTTCGGTTAACTGTTATAGTTGGAGTAAGCGTCAGGGTCAGGTTAGGTTTGGGGTTGAAGTTAAGGTGTCCGCCTAGGGTTAGGGTTAGGTGTATGGTTTGATTTAGGCTTCAGGTTAGGTTAGGTGTGAACTTAGTTTGAGGGAGTAAGTTTAGGGCTATTGTTAGTTTTCGGTTCAGTATTATGGTTCGAGTTAGCGTCAGGGTCAGGTTAGGGTTGTGGTTAGCTTGAGGTGTCTGCCTAGGGTTAGGGTTAGGTCCATGGTTTGATTTAGGCTCCAGGTTAGGTTACGTTTGAACTTAGTTTGAGTGAGTAAGTTTAGGGCTACTGTTAGTTTTCGGTTCAGTGTTACGGTTGGAGATAGCGTCAGGGTCAGGTTAGGGTTGGAGTTGAGCTTAAGGTGTCCGCCTAGGGTTAGGGTTAGGTCTGTGGTTTGATTTAGGCTTCAGGTTAGGTTACGTTTGAAATTAGTTTGAGTGAGTAAGTTTAGGGCTACTGTTAGTTTTCGGTTCAGTGTTACGGTTGGAGATAGCGTCAGGGTCAGGTTAGGGTTGGGGTTGAGCTTCAGGTGTCCGCCTATTGTTAGCGTTAGGTCTATGATTTGAGTTAGACTTCAGGTTATGTTAGGTTTGAACTTAATTTGAGGGAGTAAGTTTAGGCGTATTGTATTTTTTGGTTCAGTGTTACGGTTGAATTTAGCCTAAGGGTCAGGTAAGGGTTGCGGTCAAGCTTAAGGTGTCCACCTAGGGTTAGGGTTAGGTCTGTGGTTTGATATAGAGTTCAGGTTAGGTTAGGTTTGAACTTAGTTTGAGAGAGTAAGTTTAGGACTACTGTTAGTTTTCGGTTCAGTGTTACGGTTGGAGATAGCGTCAGGGTCAGGTTAGGGTTGGGGTTGAGCTTCAGGTGTCAGCCTATTCTTAGGGTTAGGTCTATGATTTGATTTAGGCTTCAGGTTAGGTTAGGTTTGAACTTAGTTTGAGGGAGTAAGTTTAGGGCTACTGTTAGTTTTTGCTTCAGTGTTATGGTTGGAGATAGCGTCATGGTCAAGTTAGGTTTGGGTTTGAGATTCAGGTGTCCGCCTAGGGTTAGGGTTAGGTCTATGGTTTGAGTTAGGCTTCAGGTTAGGTTAGGTTTGAACTTAGTTTGAGGGAGTAAGTTTTGGCCTATTGTATTTTTCGGTTCAGTGTTACGGTTGAATTTAGCCTCAGGGTCAGGTTAGGGTTGTGGTCAAGCTTAAGGTGTCCGCCTAGGGTTAGGGTTAGGTCTATGGTTTCATTTAGGCTTCAGGTTAGGTTAGGATTGAACTTAGTTTGAGGGAGTAACTTTAGGACTACTCTTTGTTTTCGGTTCATGGATATGGTTGGGGTTAGCCTGGAGGTCAGGTTAGGGTTGGGGTCAAGCTTAAGGTGTCCGCCTAGGTTTAGGGTTAGGTCTATTGTTTGAGTTAGGCTTCAGGTTAGGTTAGGTTTGAACCTAGTTTGAGGGAGTAAGTTTAGGGCTACTGTTAGTTTTCGGTTCAGTGTTACGGTTTGAGATAGCGTCAGGGTCAGGTTAGGGTTGGGGTTGAGCTTCAGGTGTCCGCCTAGGGTTAGGGTAAGGTCTATGGTTTGAGTTAGGCTTCAGGTTAGGTTAGGTTTGAACTTAGTTTGAGGGAATAAGTTTACGGCTACTGTTAGTTTTCGGTTCAGTGTTACGGTTTGAGTTAGCGTGAGGGTCAGGTTAGGGTTGGGTTTGAACTTCAGGTGTCCGCCTAGGGTTAGGGTTAGGTGTATGGTTTGATTTAGGCTTCAGGATAGGTTAGGTTGGAACTTAGTTTGAGGCAGTAAGTTTAGGGTTACTGTTAGTTTTCGGGTAACTGTTACGGTTGGAGTTAGCGACAGGGCCAGGTTAGGGTAGGGGGTGAGCTTAAGGTGTCCGCCTAGGGTTAGGGTTATGTCTGTGATTTGAGTTAGGGTTCAGGTTAGGTTAGGTTTGAACTTAGTATGAGGGAGTAAGTTTAGGGCTACTGTTAGTTTTCGGTTTAGTGTTACGGTTGGAGATAACGTCAGGGTCAGGTTAGCGTTGGGGTTGAGCTTCAGGTTTCCGCCTTGGGTTAGGGTTAGGTCTATGGTTTGAGTTAGGCTTCAGGATAGGTTAGGTTTGAACTTAGTTTGAGGGAGTAAGTTTAGGGCTACTGTGAGTTTTCGGTTCAGTGTTACGGTTGGAGATAGCGTCAGGGTCTGGTTAGGGTTGTGGTTGAGTTTCAGGTGTCCGCGTAGGGTTAGGGTTATGTGTATGGTTTGATTAAGGCTTCAGGTTAGGTTAGATTTGAACTTAGTTTGAGGGAGTAAGTTTAGGGCTACTGTTATTTTTCGTTTAACTGTTAGGGTTGGAGTAAGCGTCAGGGTCAGGTTAGGGTGGGGGTTAAGCTTAAGGTGTCCGCCTAGGGTTAGGGTTATGTCTATGGTTTCATTTAGGCTTCAGGTTAGGTTAGGATTGAACGTAGTTTGAGGGAGTAAGTATAGGGCTACTGTTAGTTTTCGGTTCAATGCTACGTTTGGAGTTAGCGTGAGGGTCCGGTTAGGGTTGGGGTTGAGCTTAAGGTGTCCGCCTAGGGTTAGGGTTAGGTCTGTGGTTTGAGTTAGGATTCAGGTTAGGTTAGGTTTGAACTTAGTTTGAGGGAGTAAGTTTAGGGCTACCGTTAGTTTTCGGGTAACTGTTACTGTTGGAGTTAGCGACAGGGCCAGGTTAGGGTTGGGGTTGAGCTTAAGGTGTCCGCCTAGGGTTAGGGTTAAGTCTGTGGTTTGAGTTAGGCTTCAGGTTAGGTTAGGTTTGAACTTAGTTTGAGGGAGTAAGTTTAGGGCTACTGTTAGTTTTCGGTTCAGTGTTACGGTTGGAGTAAGCGTCAGGGTCAGGTTAGGGTGGGGGTTAAGCATAAGGTGTCCGCCTAGGGTTAGGGTTAGGTCTATGGTTTCATTTAGGCTTCAGGTTAGGTTAGGATTGAACTTAGTTTGAGGGAGTAACTTTAGGACTACTCTTTGTTTTCGGTTCATGGATATTTGGAGTTAGCCTGGAGGTCAGGTTAGGGTTGGGGTCAAGCTTAAGGTGTCCGCCTAGGGTTAGGGTTAGGTTTATTGTTTGAGTTAGGCTTCAGGTTAGGTTAGGTTTGAACCTAGTTTGAGGGAGTAAGTTTAGGGCTACTGTTAGTTTTCGGGTAACTGTTACTGTTGGAGTTAGCGTGAGGGTCCGGTTAGGGTTGGGGTTGAGCTTAAGGTGTCCGCCTAGGGTTAGGGTTAGGTCTGTGGTTTGAGTTAGGATTCAGGTTAGGTTAGGTTTGAACTTAGTTTGAGGGAGTAAGTTTAGGGCTACTGTTAGTTTTCTGGTAACTGTTACTGTTGGAGTTAGCGTCAGGGCCAGGTAAGGGTTGGGGTTGAGCTTAAGGTGTCCGCCTAGGGTTAGGGTTAAGTCTGTGGTTTGAGTTAGGCTTCAGGTTAGGTTAGGTTTGAACTTAGTTTGAGGGAGTAAGTTTAGGGCTACTGTTAGTTTTCGGTTCAGTGTTACGGTTGGAGATAGCGTCAGGGTCAGGTTAGGGTTGAGGTTGAGCTTCAGTTGTCCGCCTAGGGTTAGGGTTTGGTCTATGGTTTGAGTTATGCTTCAGGTTAGGTTAAGTTTGAACTTAGTTGGAGGGAGTAAGTTTAGGGCTACTGTTAGTTTTCGGTTCAGGGTTACGGTTAGAGATAACGTCAGGGTCTGGTTAGGGTTGTGGTTGAGTTTCAGTTGTCCGCCTAGGGTTAGGGTTAGGTCTATGGTTTGAGATAGGCTTCAAATTAGGTTAGGTTGGAAGTTAGTTTGAGGGAGTAAGTTTAGGGCTACTGTTTGTTTTAGGGTAACTGTTACTGTTGGAGTTAGCGTCAGGGCCAGGTTAGGGTTGGGGTTGAGCTTAAGGTGTCCGCCTAGGGTTAGGGTTAGGTGTATGGTTTGATTTAGGCTTCAGGTTAGGATAGGTTTGAAGTTAGTTTGAGGGAGTAAGTTTAGGGCTATTGTTAGTTTTCGGTTAACTGTTAAGGTTGGAGTAAGCGTCAGGGTCAGGTTAGGTTTGGGGTTGAGCTTAAGGTGTCCGCGTAGGGTTAGGGTTATGTGTATGGTTTGATTTAGGCTTCAGGTTAGGTTAGGTTTGAACTAAGTTTGAGGGAGTCAGTTTAGGGCTACTGTTAGTTTTCGGATAACTGTTAAGGTTGGAGTAAGCGTCAGGGTCAGGTTAGGTTTGGGGTTGAGCTTAAGGTGTCCTTCTAGGGTTAGGGTTATGTGTATGGTTTGATTTAGGCTTCAGGTTAGGTTAGGTTTAACTTAGTTTGAGGGAGTAAGTTTAGGGCTACTGTTAGTTTTCGGTTAACTGTTACGGTTGGAGTAAGCGTCAGGATCAGGTTAGGGTTGGGGTCAAGGTTAAGGTGTCCGCCTAGGGTTAGGGTTAGGTCTATTGTTTGAGTTAGGCTTCAGGTTAGGTTAGGTTTGAACTTAGTTTGAGGGAGTAAGTTTAGGGCTACTGTTAGTTTTCGGTACAGTGTTATGGTTGGAGTTAGCGTGAGGGTCAGGTTAGGGTTGGGGTTGAGCTTAAGGTGTCCTCCTAGGGTTAGGGTTAGGTCTGTGGTTTGAGTGAGGCTCCAGGTTAGGTTAGGTTTGAACTTAGTTTGAGGGAGTAAGTTTAGGGCTACTGTTAATTTTCGGGTAACTGTTACGTTTGAAGTTAGCGTCAGGGTCATGTTAGTGTTGGGGTTGAGCTTAACGTGTCCGCTTAGGGTTAGGGTTAGGTGTTTGGTTTGATTTAGGCTTCAGGTTAGGTTAGGTTTGAACTTAGTTTGAGGGAATAAGTTTAGGGCTACTGTTAGTTTTCGGTTAACTGTTACAGTTCGAGTAAGCGTCAGGGTCAGGTTAGGGTGGGGGTTAAGCATAAGGTGTCCGCCTAGGGTTAGCGTTAGGTCTATGGTTTCATTTACGCTTCAGGTTAGGTTAGGATTGAACTTAGTTTGAGGGAGTAAGTTTAGGGCTACTGTTAGTTTTCGGTTCAGTGTTACGTTTGGAGTTAGCATGAGGGTCCGGTTAGGGTTGGGGTTGAGCTTAAGGTGTCCGCCTAGGGTTAGGGTTAGGTCTGTGGTTTGAATTAGGCTTCAGGTTAGGTTAGGTTTGAACTTAGTTTGAGGGAGTAAGTTTAGGGCTACTGTTAGTTTTCGGTTCAGTGTTACGGTTGGAGATAGCGTCAGGGTCAGGTTAGGGTTGTGGTTGAGCTTCAGATGTCCGCCTAGGGTTAGGGTTAGGTCTATGGTTTGAGATAGGCTTCAGGTTAGGTTAGGTTTTAACTTACTTTTAGGGAGTAAGTTTAGGGCTACTGTTAATTTTAGGGTCAGTGTTACGGTTGGAGTTAGCGTGAGGGTCAGGTTAGGGTTGGGTTTGAGCTTCAGCTGTCCGCCTAGGGTTAGTGTTAGGTGAATGGTTTGATTTAGGCTTCAGGTTAGGTTATGTTTGAAGTTAGTTTGAGGGAGTAAGTTTAGGGCTACTGTTAGTTTTTGGTTCAGTGTTACGGTTGGAGATAGGGTCAGGGTCAGGTTAGGGTTGGAGTTGAGCTTAAGGTGTCCGTTTAGGGTGAGGGTTAGGTCTGTGGTTTGATTTAGGCTTCAGGTTAGGTTACATTTGAACTTAGTTTGAGTGAGTAAGTTTAGGGCTACTGTTAGTTTTCGGTTCAGTGTTACGGTTGGAGATAGCGTCATGGTCAGGTTAGGGTTGGGGTTGAGCTTCAGGTGTCCGCCTATTGTTAGGGTTAGGTCTATGATTTGAGTTAGGCTTCAGGTTATGTTAGGTTTGAACTTAGTTTGAGGGAGTAAGTTTAGGGCTACTGTTACTTTTCGGTTCAATGTTACGTTTGGAGTGAGAATGAGGGTCCGGTTAGGGTTGTGGTTGAGCTTAAGGTGTTCGCCTAGGGTTAGGGTTAGGTCTGTGGTTTGAGTTAGGCTTCAGGTTAGGTTAGGTTTGAACTTAGTTTGAGGGAGTAAGTTTAGGGCTACTGTTAGTTTTCGGTTAATTGTTACGCTTGGAGATAGCGTCAGGGTCAGGTTAGGGTTGGGGTCAAGCTTAAGGTGTCCGCCTAGGGTTAGGGTTAGGTCTATTGTTTGAGTTAGTCTTCAGGTTAGGTTAGGTTTGAACTTAGTTTGAGGGAGTAAGTTTAGGGCTACTGTTAGTTTTCGGATCAGTGTTACGGTTGGAGTTAGCGTGAGGGTCAGGTTAGGGTTGGGGTTGAGCTTAAGGTGTCCTCCTAGGGTTAGGGTTAGGTTTGTGGTTTGAGTTAGGCTTCAGGTTAGGTTAGGTTTGAACTTAGTTTGAGGGAGTAAGTTTAGGGCTACTGTTAGTTTTCGGGTAACTGTTACTGTTGGAGTTAGCGTCAGGGCCAGGTTAGGGTTGAGGTTGAGCTTAAGGTGTCCGCCTAGGGTTAGGGTTAGGTGTATGGTTTCATTTAGGCTTCAGGTTAGGTTAGGTTGGAACTTAGTTTGAGGCAGTATGTTTAGGCCTACTGTTATTTTTCGGGTAACTGTTACGGTTGGAGTTAGCGTAAGGGCCAGGTTATGTTTGGGGTTGAACTTAAGGTGTCCTCCTAGAGTTACGGTTAGGTGTATGGTTTGATTTAGGCTTCAGGTTAGGTTATGTTTGAACTTAGTTTGAGGGCGTAAGTTTAGGGCTGCTGTTAGTTTTCGGTTAACTGTTATGATTGGAGTAAGCGTCAGGGTCAGGTTAGGTTTGGGGTTGAGCTTAAGTTTTCCGCCTAGGGTTAGGGTTAAGTGTATGGTTTGATTTAGGCTTCAGGTTAGGTTAGGTTTGAACTTAGTTTGAGGGCGTAAGTTTAGGGCTACTGTTAGTTTTCGTTTAACTGTTAGGGTTGGAGTAAGCGTCAGGGTCAGGTTAGGGTGGGGGTTAAGCATAAGGTGTCCGCCTAGGGTTAGGGTTAGGTCTATGGTTTCATTTAGGCTTCAGGTTAGGTTAAGATTGAACTTAGTTTGAGGGAGTAAGTTTAGGGCCACTGCTAGTTTTCGGTTCAGTGTTACGGTTGGATTTAGCCTCAGGGTCAGGGTAGGTTTGGGGTTAAGCTTAAGGTGTCCGCCTAGGGTTAGGGTTAGGTCTATTGTTTGAGTTAAGCTTAAGGTTAGGTTAGGTTTGAACTTAGTTTGAGGGAGACAGTTTAGGTCTACTGTTAGTTTTCATTTAACTGTTACGGTTGGAGTAAGCGTCAGGGTCAGGTTAGGTTGGGGGTTAAGCATAAGGTGTCCGCCTAGGGTTAGGGTTAGGTCTATGGTTTCATTTAGGCTTTAGGTTAGGTTAGGATTGAACTTAGTTTGAGGGAGTAAGTTTAGGGCTACTGTTAGTTTTCGGTTAATTGTTACGCTTGGAGATAGCGTCAGGGTCAGGTTAGGGATGGGGTCAAGCTTAAGGTGTCCGCCTAGGGTTAGGGTTAGGTCTATTGTTTGAGTTAGTCTTCAGGTTAGGTTAGGTTTGAACTTAGTTTGAGGGAGTAAGTTTAGGGCTACTGTTAGTTTTCGGATCAGTGTTACGGTTGGCGTTAGCGTGAGGGTCAGGTTAGGGTTGGGGTTGAGCTTAAGGTGTCCTCCTAGGGTTAGGGTTAGGTCTGTGGTTTGAGTTAGGCTTCAGGTTAGGTTAAGTTTGAACTTAGTTTGAGGGAGTAAGTTTAGGGCTACTGTTAGTTTTCGGGTAACTGTTACTGTTGGAGTTAGCGTCAGGGCCAGTTTAGGGTTGAGGTTGAGCTTAAGGTGTCCGCCTAGGGTTAGGGTTAGGTGTATGGTTTCATTTAGGGTTCAGGTTAGGTTAGGTTGGAACTTAGTTTGAGGCAGTAAGTTTAGGCCTACTGTTAGTTTTCGGGTAACTGTTACGGTTGGAGTTAGCGTCAGGGCCAGGTTAGGGTTGGGGTTGAGCTTAAGGTGTCCGCCTAGGGTTAGGGTTAGGTCTGTGGTTTGAGTTAGGCTTCAGGTTAGGTTAGGTTTGAACTTAGTTTGAGGGAGTCAGTTTAGGGCTACTGTTAGTTTTCGGTTCAGTGTTACGGTTGGAGATAGCGTCAGTGTCAGGTTAGGGTTGGGGGTGAGCTTCAGGTGTCCGCCTAGGGTTAGGGTTAGGTCTATGGTTTGAGTTAGGCTTCAAGTTAGGTTAGGTTTGAAGTTAGTTTGAGGGAGTAAGTTTAGGGCTACTGTTAGTTTTTGGGTAACTGTTACTGTTGGAGTTAGCGTCAGGGCCAGGTTAGGGTTGGGGTTGAGCTTAAGGTGTCCGCCTAGGGTTACGATTAGGTGTATGGTTTGATTTGCGCTTCAGGTTAGGTTAGGTTTGAACTTAGTTTTACGGAGTAAGTATAGGGCTATTGTTAGTTTTCGTTTAACTGTTACGGTTGGAGTAAGCGTCAGGGTCAGGTTATGGTGGGGGTTAACCATAAGGTGTCCGCCTAGGGTTAGGGTTAGGTCTATGGTTTCATTTAGGCTTCAGGTTAGGTTACGATTGAACTTAGTTTGAGGGAGTAAGTTTAGGACTACTCTTAGTTTTCGGTTCAGTGATATGGTTGGAGTTAGCCTGGAGGTCAGGTTAGGGTTGGGGTTGAGCTTAAGGTGTCCGCCTAGGGTTAGGGTCAGGTCTGTGGTTTGAGTTAGGCTTCAGGTTAGGTTAGGTTTGAAGTTAGTTTGAGGGTGTAAGTTCAGGGCTACTGTTAGTTTTCGGTTAACTCTTACAGTTGGAGTAAGCGTCAGGGTCAGGTGAGGGTGGGGGTTAAGCATAAGTTGTTCGCCTAGGGTTAGTGTTAGGTCTATGATTTGATTTAGGCTTCAGGTTAGGTTAGGTTTGAACTTAGTTTGAGGGAGTCAGTTTAGGGCTACTGTTAGTTTTCGGTTAACTGTTTCGGTTGGAGTAAGCGTCAGGGTCAGGTTAGAATTGGGGTTGAGCTTAAGGTGTACGCCTAGGGTTAGGGTTAGGTGCATGGTTTGATTTTTGCTTCAGGTTAGGTTAGGTTTGAACTTAGTTTGAGGGAGTAAGTTTAGGGCTACTGTTAGTTTTTGGTTCAGTGTTACATTCGGAGTTAGCGTGAGTGTCTGGTTAGGGTTGGGGTTGAGCTTAAGGTGTCCACCTAGGGTTAGGGTTAGGTCTGTGGTTTAGATAGGGTTCAGGTTAGGTTAGGTGTGAACTTAGTTTGAGGGAGTAAGTTTAGGGCTACTGTTAGTTTTCGGTTCAGTGTTACGGTTGGAGATAGCGTCATGGTCAGGTTAGGGTTGTGTTTGAGCTTCAGGTGTCCGCCTAGGGTTAGGGTTAGGTCTATGGTTTGATTTAGGCTTCAGGTTAGGTTAGGTTTGAACTTAGTTTGAGGGAGTAAGTTTAGGGCTACTGTTAATTTTCGGGTAACTGTTACGGTTGGAGTTAGCGTCAGGGTCAGGTTAGGGTTGGGGTTGAGCATAAGGTGTCCGCTTAGGGTTAGGGTTAGGTGTATGGTTTGATTTAAGCTTCAGGTTAGGTTAGGATTGAAGTCAGTTTGACGGAGTAAGTTTAGGGCTACTGTTAGTTTTCGGTTAACTGTTACAGTTGGAGTAAGCGTCAGGGTCAGGATAGGGTGGGGGTTAAGCATAAGGTGTCGGCCTCGGGTTAGGGTTAGGTGTATGGTTTGATTTAGGCTTCAGGTTAGGTTAGGTTTGAAGTTAGTTTCAGGGAGTAAGTTTAGGGCTACTGTTAGTTTTCGGTTAACTGTTACAGTTGGAGTAAGCGTCAGGGTCAGGTTAGGGTGGGGGTTGAGATTAAGGTGTCCGCCTAGGTTTAGGGTTAGGTGTATGGTTTGATTTAGGCTTCAGGTTAGGTTAGGTTTGAACTTAGTTTGAGGGAGTAAGTTTAGGCTACTGTTAGTTTTCGGTTAACTGTTACAGTTGGAGTAAGTGTCAGGGTCAGGTTAGATTTGGGGTTGAGCTTAAGGTGTCCAACTAGGGTTAGGGTTCGGTGTATGGTTTGATTTAGGCTTCAGGTTAGGTTAGGTTTGAACTTAGTTTGAGGGAGTAAGTTTAGGGCTACTGATAGTTTTCGTTTAACTGTTACGGTAGGAGTAAGCGTCAGGGTTAGGTTAGGGTGGGGGTTAAGCATAAGGTGTCCGCCTAGGGTTAGGGTTACGTCTATGGTTTCATTTAGGCTTCAGGTTAGGTTAGGATTGAACTTAGTTTGAGGGAGTAAGTTTAGGGCTACTGTTAGTTTTCGGTTCAGTGTTACGGTTGGATTTAGCCTCAAGGTCAGGTTAGGGTTGGGGTTAAGCTTAAGGTGTCTGCCTAGGGTTAGGGTTAGGTCTATTGTTTGAGTTAGGCTTCAGGTTAGGTTAGGTTTGAACTTAGTTTGAGGGAGTAAGTTTAGGGCTACTGTTAGTTTTCGGATCAGTGTTACGGTTGGAGTTAGCGTGAGGGTCAGGTTAGGGTTGTGGTTGAGCTTAAGGTGTCCGCCTAGGGTTAGGGTTAGGTCTGTGGTTTGAGTTAGGCTTCAGGTTAGGTTAGGTTTGAAGTTAGTTTGAGGGAGTAAGTTTAGGGCTACTGTTAGTTTTCGGTTAACTGTTACAATTGGAGTAAGCGTCATGGTCAGGGTAGGGTGGGGGTTAAGCATAAGGTGTCCGCCTACGGTTAGGGTTAGGTCTATGATTTGATTTAGGCTTCAGGTTAGGTTAGGTTTGAACTTAGTTTGAGGGAGTAAGTTTAGGGCTACTGTTAGTTTTCGGTTCAGTGTTACGGTTGGAGATAGCGTCATGGTCAAGTTAGTGTTGGGGTTGCGATTCAGGTGTCCGCCTAGGGTTAGGGTTAGTTCTATGGTTTGAGTTAGGCTTCAGGTTAGGTTAGGTTTAAACTTAGTTTGAGGGAGTAAGTTTAGGCCTATTGTAATTTTCGGTTCAGTGTTACGGTTGAATTTAGCCTCAGGGTCAGGTTAGGGTTGGGGTCAAGCTTAAGGTGTCCGCCTAGGGTTAGGGTTAGGTCTATTGTTTGAGTTAGGCTTCAGGTTAGGTTAGGTTTGAACTTAGTTTGAGGGAGTAAGTTTAGGGCTACTGTTAGTTTTCGGTTCAGTGTTACGGTTGGAGTTACCGTGAGGGTCAGGTTAGGGTTGGGGTTGATCTTAAGGTGTCCTCCTAGGGTTAGGGTTAGGTCTGTGGTTTGAGTTAGGCTACAGGTTAGGTTAGGTTTGAACTTAGTTTGAGGGAGTAAGTTTTGGGGTACTGTTAGTTTTCGGTTCAGTGTTACGGTTGGAGATAGCGTCAGGGTCAGGTTAGGGTTGTGATTGAGCTTCAGGTGTCCGCCTAGGGTTAGGGTTAGTTGCCGGGAGCCGTGCCCCAGCCGGGGTGTGTGCACAGGGAGGCGACGCGGGTGAACAGGAATCAGACTGAGACCTCACGCCCCTTTAGCATGTTCTCAGCCGACTGCAGCCAGAGTAATCTCCAGACTGCAGCCCTGATGGCCAGGAGTCATGCGTATTTATTATAGAAGGAGTTTTTACAGTAGTGGGATGGGTGAAGGGAAGTAAGTGAAACATTTTGCTCTCAAAGGTAAGGCATTCAAAATATAGGAACAATAATCATAAAACATGACATCTGTTTTGTTTAGGTATAAACAGTCATAATTTTTAGAACGAGGAAGTCCATTTTTCAGGTGTATTCTCTTCTTTGATCTTGATTACCAGGGAGGGTCTTTGGATGAGAGGGCTCCCAGGAATCTTGACCACTTCAGTCAGACCAGCTTGATCACTTTAGTCCCAGATTAGCCTCAGGTCAGCCTTTTGAGAACTTTAGCTTCAGGCTAGGGTGGTAGCAATTACTAGAAATAAATCCTGTCTGGTTTAGTAAAGACAAGGTTAGTATATACTAAAGTGAAATACTTATGTTATCTCTGGGGTAGTCTATAGCTAAGAGGGTGAGTCTACATAGGAAAGGAATGTGGTCTTGTGAGTAGCTGAAGGTTGCTGTGTACTTGGGACCCTCTACATGCTGCTAATGACTGTGGCTTGGGGAATGACAATTTGCCCTTGTCCTGAGAGTAAGGGTGGCTTACGGTCTTTGGGGTAACAGCACCTCAAGGATGAGTCCCCGAGTCCCTCTCGGCTACTGAGGTCATTTTGCCCATTAGTAGCCTTAACTCAGACCTTTCTAATGCTTATCTATGTAATCCCTAGTAGGAGAAGTGAATGTAGCATTCTCTGTTGACATTTTCTAGGAAGGTGGGGTGAGTCTAATGGGAGTAACTCCTGTTCGCAGCCGCCGCCCTACGCAGCTGCCGCCTTAGTGGATCCGCATTCTTTCAGGATTATTGTAAAAATTATAGTAAGGCTGGGGGTGCCTTTATGGGGTACTGGGGTATGGCAATAAGGCCCATGGCAGAGAAATTGAGTGCAGGACAGTACAGCAACACAATTCGTGAGGTCCAGAACTCGTAAAACTGTTGACCTTGCAAACAGTTCTCCTCAGCGGAGTCCTTGCTCTAGGCACGAGGGGCAGTTCTTTCATACTCAGCCTGTGTTAACTACATGGTCCCAGCAGTTAGGTCTATGGTTTGAGTTAGGCTTCAGGTTAGGTTAGGTTTGAACTTATTTTGAGGGAGTAAGTTTAGGGCTACTGTTAGTTTTTGGTTCAGTGTTACGGTTTGAGATAGCGTCAGGGTCAGGTTAGGGTTGGGGTTGAGCTTCAGGTGTCCGCCTAGGGTTAGGGTTAGGTCTATGGTTTGAGTTAGGCTTCAGGTTAGGTTAGGTTTGAACTTAGTTTGAGGGATTAAGTTTAGGGCTACTGTCAGTTTTCGGTTCAGTGTTACGGTTGGAGTTAGCGTGAGGGTCAGGTTAGGGTTGGGTTTGAGCTTCAGGTGTCCGCCTAGGGTTAGGGTTAGGTGTATGGTTTGATTTAGGCTTCAGATTAGGTTAGGTTGTAACTTAGTTTGAGGCAGTAAGTTTAGGGCTAATGTTAGTTTTCGGTTCAGTGTTACGGTTGGAGATAGCGTCAGGGTCTGGTTAGGGTTGTGGTTGAGTTTCAGGTGTCCGCCTAGGGTTAGGGTTAGGTCTATGGTTTGAGTTAGGCTTCAAGTTAGGTTAGGTTTGAAGTTAGATTGAGGGAGTAAGTTTAGGGCTACTGTTAGCTTTCGGGTAACTGTTACTCTTGGAGTTAGCGTCAGGGCCAGGTTAGGGTTGGGATTGAGTTTAGGTGTCCACCTAGGGTTAGGATTAGGTGTATGGTTTGATTTAGGCTTCAGGTTAGGTTAGGTTTGAAGTTAGTTTGAGGGAGTAAGTTTAGGGCTATTGTTAGTTTTCGGTTAATTGTTACAGTTGGAGTAAGCGTCAGGGTCAGGTTAGGGTGGGGGTTAAGCATAAGGTGTCCGCCTAGGGTTAGGGTTAGGTCTATGTTTTGATTTAGGCTTCAGGTTAGGTTAGGTTTGAACTTAGTTTGAGGGAGGAAGTTTAGGGCTACTGTTAGTTTTCGGTTCAGTGTTACGGTTGGAGATAGCGTCATGGTCAAGTTAGGGTTGGGGTTGAGATTCAGGTGTCCGCCTAGGGTTAGGGTTAGGTCTATGGTTTGAGTTAGGCTTCAGGTTAGGTTAGGTTTGAACTTAGTTTGAGGGAGTAAGTTTAGGCCTATTTTATTTTTCGGTTCAGTGTTACGGTTGAATTTAGCCTCTGGGTCAGGTTAGGGTTGGGGTCAAGCTTAAGGTGTCCGCCTAGGGTTAGGGTTAGGTCTATTGTTTGAGTTAGGCTTCAGGTTAGGTTAGGTTTGAACTTAGTTTGAGGTAGTAAGTTTAGGGCTACTGTTAGTTTTCGGTTCAGTGTTACGGTTGGAGTTAGCGTGAGGGTCAGTGTAGTGTTGGGGTTGAGCTTAAGGTGTCCTCCTAGGGTTAGGGTTAGGTCTGTCGTTTGAGTTACGCTACAGGTTAGGTTAGGTTTGAACTTAGTTTGAGGGAGTAAGTTTTGGGGTATTTTAGTTTTCGGTTCAGTGTTACGGTTGGAGATAGCGTCAGGGTCAGTTTAGGGTTGTGATTGAGCTTCAGGTGTCCGCCTAGGATAAGGGTTAGGTCTATGGTTTGAGTTAGGCTTCAGGTTAGGTTAGGTTTGAACTTAGTTTGAGGGAGTAAGTTTAGGGCTACTTTTAGTTTTCGGTTCAGTGTTACGGTTGGAGATAGCGTCAGGGTCTGGTTAGGGTTGTGGTTGAGTTTCAGGTGTCCGCCTAGGGTTAGGGTTAGGTCTATGGTTTGAGTTAGGCTTCAAGTTAGGTTAGGTTTGAAGTTAGTTTGAGGGAGTAAGTTTAGGGCTACTGTTAGTTTTCGGGTAACTGTTACTCTTGGAGTTAGCGTCAGGGCCAGGTTAGGGTTGGGATTGAGCTTAAGGTGTCCACCTAGGGTTAGGATTAGGTGTATGGTTTGATTTAGGCTTCAGGTTAGGTTAGGTTTGAAGTTAGTTTGAGGGAGTAAGTTTAGGGCTATTGTTAGTTTTCGGTTAATTGTTACAGTTGGAGTAAGCGTCAGGGTCAGGTTAGGGTGGGGGTTAAGCATAAGGTGTCCGCCTAGGGTTAGGGTTAGGTCTATGTTTTGATTTAGGCTTCAGGTTAGGTTAGGTTTGAACTTAGTTTGAGGGAGTAAGTTTAGGGCTACTGTTAGTTTTCGGTTCAGTGTTACGGTTGGAGATAGCCTCATGGTCAAGTTAGGGTTGGGGTTGAGATTCAGGTGTCCGCCTAGGGTTAGGGTTAGGTCTATGGTTTGAGTTAGGCTTCAGGTTAGGTTAGGTTTGAACTTAGTTTGAGGGAGTAAGTTTAGGCCTATTTTATTTTTCGGTTCAGTGTTACGGTTGAATTTAGCCTCTGGGTCAGGTTAGGGTTGGGGTCAAGCTTAAGGTGTCCGCCTAGGGTTAGGGTTAGGTCTATTGTTTGAGTTAGGCTTCAGGTTAGGTTAGGTTTGAACTTATTTTGAGGGAGTAAGTTTAGGGCTACTGTTAGTTTTCGGTTCAGTGTTACGGTTGGAGATAGCGTCAGGGTCTGGTTAGGGTTGTGGTTGAGTTTCAGGTGTCCGCCTAGGGTTAGGGTTAGGTCTATGGTTTGAGTTAGGCTTCAAGTTAGGTTAGGTTTGAAGTTAGTTTGAGGGAGTAAGTTTAGGGCTACGGTTAGTTTTCGGGTAAATGTTACTGTTGGAGTTAGCGTCAGGGCGAGGTTAGGGTTGGGGTTGAGTTTAAGGTGTCCGCCTAGGGTTAGTGTTAGGTCTATTGTTTGAGTTAGGCTTCAGGTTAGGTTAGGATTGAACTTAGTTTGAGGGAGTAAGTTTAGGGCCACTGTTAGTTTTCGGTTCAGTGTTAAGGTTCGATTTAGCCTCAGGGTGAGGTTAGGGTTGGGGTTAAGCTTAAGTTGTCCGCCTAGGGTTAGTGTTAGGTCTATTGTTTGAGTTAGGCTTCAGGTTAGGTTAGGTTTGAACTTAGTTTGAGGGAGTAAGTTTAGGGCTACTGTTAGTTTTCGTTTAACTGTTACGGTTGGAGTAAGCGTCAGGGTCAGGTTAGGGTGGGGGTTAAGCATAAGGTGTCCGCCTAGGGTTAGGGTTAGGTCTATGGTTTCATTTAGACTTCAGGTTAGGTTAGGATTGAACTTAGTTTGAGGGAGTAAGTTTAGGGCCACTGTTAATTTTCGGTTCAGTGTTAAGGTTCGATTTAGCCTCAGGGTCAGGTTAGGGTTGGGGTTAAGCTTAAGGTGTCCGCCTAGGGTTAGGGTTAGGTCTATTGTTTGAGTTAGGCTTCAGGTTAGGTTAAGTTTGAACTTAGCATGAGGGAGTCAGTTTAGGGTTACTGTTAGTTTTCGTTTAACTGTTACGGTTGGAGTAAGCGTCAGGGTCAGGTTAGGGTGGAGGTTAAGCATAAGGTGTCCGCCTAGGGTTAGGGTTCGGTCTATGGTTTCATTTAGGCTTCAGGTTAGGTTAGGATTGAACTTAATTTGAGGGAGTAAGTTTAGGGCTACTGTTAGTTTTCGGATCAGTGTTACGTTTGGAGTTAGCGTGAGGGTCCGGTTAGGGTTGGGGTTGAGCTTAAGGTGTCTGCCTAGGGTTAGGGTTAGGTCTGTGGTTTGAGTTAGGCTTCAGGTTAGGTTAGGTTTGAAGTTAGTTTGAGGGAGTAAGTTCAGGGCTACTGTTAGTTTTCGGTTAACTGTTACCGTTGGAGTAAGCGTCATGGTCAGGTTAGGTTTGGGGTTGAGCTTAAGGTGTCCACCTAGGGTTAGGGTTAGGTCTATTGTTTGAGTTAGGCTTCAGGTTAGATTAGGATTGAAGTTAGTTTGAGGGAGTAAGTTTAGGGCTACTGTTAGTTTTCGGTTCAGTGTTACGGTTGGAGTTAGCGTGAGGGTCAGGTTAGGGTTGGGGTTGAGCTTAAGGTGTCCGCCTAGGGTTATTGTTAGGTCTGTCGTTTGAGTTAGGCTTCAGGTTAGGTTAGGTTTGAACTTAGTTTGAGGGAGTAAGTTTAGGGCTACTGTTAGTTTTCGGTTCAGTGTTACAGTTGGAGTTAGCGTGAGGGTCAGGTTAGGGTTGGGTTTGAACCTCAGGTGTCCGCCTAGGGTTAGGTTTAGGTGTATGGTTTGATTTAGGCTTCAGGTTAGGTTAGGTTGGAACTTAGTTTGAGGCAGTAAGTTTAGGGCTACTGTTAGTTTTCGAGTAACTGTTACGGTTGGAGTTAGCGTCAGAGCCAGGTTAGGGTTGGGGTTGAGCTTAAGGTGTCCGCCTAGGGTTAGGGTTAGGTGTATGGTTTGATTTAGGCTTCAGGTTAGGTTAGGTTTTAACTTAGTTTGAGGGAGTAAGTTTAGGGCTACTGTTAGTTTTCGGTTAACTGTTACGGTTGGAGTAACCGTCAGGGTCAGGATAGGGTTGGAGTCAAGCTTAAGGTGTCCGCCTAGGGTTAGGGTTAGGTCTATTGTTTGAGTTAGGCTTCAGGTTAGGTTAGGTTTGAACTTAGTTTGAGGGAGTAAGTTTAGGGCTACTGTTAGTTTTCGGTACAGTGTTACGGTTGGAGTTAGCGTGAGGGTCAGGTTAGGGTTGGGGTTGAGCTTAAGGTGTCCTCCTAGGGTTAGGGTTAGGTCTGTGGTTTGAGGGAGGCTTCAGGTTAGGTTAGGTTTGAACTTAGTTTGAGGGAGTAAGTTTAGGGCTACTGTTAGTTTTAGGTTCAGTGTTTTGGTTGGAGATAGCGTCAGGGTCTGGTTAGGGTTGTGGTTGAGTTTCAGGTGTCCGCCTAGGGTTAGGGTTAGGTCTATGGTTTGAGTTAGGCTCCAAGTTAGGTTAGGTTTGAAGTTAGTTTGAGGGAGTAAGTTTAGGGCTACTGTTAGTTTTCGGGTAACTGTTACTGTTGGAGTTAGCGTCAGGGCCTGGTTAGGGTTGGGGTTGTGCTTAAGGTGTCCGCCTAGGGTTAGGGTTAGGTCTATTGTTTGAGTTAGGCTTCACGTTAGGTTAGGTTTCAACTTAGTTTGTGGGAGACAGTTTAGGGCTACTGTTAGTTTTCGTTTAACTGTTACGGTTGGAATAAGCGTCAGGGTCAAGTTAGGGTGGGGGTTAAGCATAAGGTGTCCGCCTAGGGTTAGGGTTAGGTCTATGGTTTCATTTAGGCTTCAGGTTAGGTTAGGTTTGAACTTAGCTTGAGGGAGGAAGTTTAGGGCTACTGTTAGTTTTCGGTTCAGTGTTACGGTTGGAGATAGCGTCATGGTCAAGTTAGGGTTGGGGTTGAGATTCAGGTGTCCGCCTAGGGTTAGGGTTAGGTCTATGGTTTGAGTTAGGATTCAGGTTAGGTTAGGTTTGAACTTAGTTTGAGGGAGTAAGTTTAGGGCTACTGTTAGTTTTCGGTTCAGTGTTACTGTTGGAGATAGCGTCATGGTCAAGTTAGGGTTGGGGTTGAGATTCAGGTGTCCGCCTAGGGTTAGGGTTAGGTCTGTTGTTTGAATTAGGCTTCAGGTTAGGTTAGGTTTGAACTTAGTTTGAGGGAGTAAGTTTAGGGCTACTTTTAGTTTTCGGTTCAGTGTTACGGTTAGAGTTAGCGTGAGGGTCAGTGTAGTGTTGGGGTTGAGCTTAAGGTGTCCTCCTAGGGTTAGGGTTAGGTCTGTCGTTTGAGTTATGCTACAGGTTAGGTTAGGTTTGAACTTAGTTTGTGGGAGTAAGTTTTGGGGTATGTTAGTTTTCGGTTCAGTGTTACGGTTGTAGATAGCGTCAGGGTCAGGTTAGGGTTGTGATTGAGCTTCAGGTGTCCTCCTAGGGTTATGGTTAGGTCTATGGTTTGAGTTAGGCTTCAGGTTAGGTTAGGTTTGAACTTAGTTTGAGGGAGTCAGTCTAGGGCTACTGTTAGTTTTCGGTTAACTGTTACTGTTGGAGTAAGCGTCAGGGTCAGGTTAGGTTTGGGGTTGAGCTTCAGGTGTCCTCCTAGGGTTAGGGTTAGGTGTATGGTTTGATTTAGGCTTCAGGTTAGGTTAGGTTTGAACTTAGTTTGAGGGAGTAAGTTTAGGGCTACTGTTAGTTTTCGTTTAACTGTTACGGTTGGAGTAAGCGTCAGGGTCAGGTTAGGGTGGGGGTTAAGCATAAGGTGTCCGCCTAGGATTAGGGTTAGGTCTATGGTTTCATTTAGGCTTCAGGTTAGGTTAGGATTGAACTTAGTTTGAAGGAGTAAGTTTAGGGCCACTGTTAGATTTCGGTTCAGTGTTAAGGTTCGATTTAGCCTCAGGGTCAGGTTAGGGTTGGGGTTAAGCTTAAGGTGTCCGCCTAGGTTTAGGGTTAGGTGTATGGTTTGATTTAGGCTTCAGTTTAGGTTAGGTTTGAAGTTAGTTTGAGGGAGTAAGTTTAGGGCTACTGTTAGTTTTCGGTTAACTGTTACAGTTGGAGTAAGCGTCATGGTCAGGGTAGGGTGGGGGTTAAGCTTAAGGTGTCCGCCTACGGTTAGGGTTAGGTCTATGATTTGATTTAGGCTTCAGGTTAGGTTAGGTTTGAACTTAGTTTGAGGGAGTCAGTTTAGGGCTACTGTTAGTTTTCGGTTCAGTGTTACGGTTGGAGATAGCGTCATGGTCAAGTTAGGGTTGGGGTTGAGATTCAGGTGTCCGCCTAGGGTTAGGGTTAGGTCTATGGTTTGAGTTAGGCTTCAGGTTAGGTTAGGTTGGAACTTAGTTTGAGGGAGTAAGTTTATGCCTATTGTATTTTTTGGTTCAGTGTTACGGTTGGATTTAACCTCAGGGTCAGGTTAGGGTTGGGGTCAAGCTTAAGGTGTCCGCCTAAGGTTAGGGTTAGGTCTATTGTTTGAGTTAGGCTTCAGGTTAGGTTAGGTTTGAACTTAGGTTGAGGGAGTAAGTTTAGGGCTACTGTTAGTTTTCGGTTCAGTGTTACGGTTGGAGTTAGCGTGAGGGTCAGTTTAGGGTTGGGGTTGAGCTTAAGGTGTCCTCCTAGGGTTATTTTTAGGATTAGGTCTGTGGTTTGAGTTAGGCTACAGGTTAGGTTAGGTTTGAACTTAGTTTGAGGGAGTAAGTTTTGGGGTACTGTTAGTTTTCGGTTCAGTGTTACGGTTGGAGATAGCGTCAGGGTGAGGTTAGGGTTGTGATTGAGCTTCCGGTGTCCGCGTAGGGTTAGGGTTAGGTCTATGGTTTGAGTTAGGCTTCAAGTTAGGTTAGGTTTGAAGTTAGTTTGAGGGAGTAAGTTTAGGGCTAATGTTAGTTTTCGGGTAACTGTTACTGTTGGAGTTAGCATCAGGGCCAGGTTAGGGTTGGGGTTGAGCTTAAGGTGTACGCCTAGGGTTAGGTTTAGGTGTATGGTTTGAATTAGGCTTCAGGTTAGGTTAGGTTTGAAGTTTGAGGGAGTAAGTTTAGGTCTACTGTTAGTTTTCGGTTAACTGTTACAGTTGGAGTAAGCGTCAGGGTCAGGTTAGGGTGGGGGTTAAGCATAAGGTGTCCGCCTAGGATTAGGGTTAGGTCTATGATTTGATTTAGGCTTCAGGTTAGGTTAGGTTTGAACTTAGTTTGAGGGAGTCAGTTTAGGGCTACTGTTATTTTTCGGTTAACTGTTACAGTTGGAGTAAGCGTCAGGGTCAGGTTAGGTTTGGGGTTGAGCTTATGGTGTCCGCCTAGGGTTAGGTTTAGGTGTATGGTTTCATTTAGGCTTCAGGTTAGGTTAGGATTGAACTTAGTTTGAGGGAGTAAGTTTAGGGCCACTGTTAGTTTTCGGTTCAGTGTTAAGGTTCGATTTAGCCTCAGGGTCAGGTTAGGGTTGGGGTTAAGCTTAAGTTGTCCGCCTAGGGTTAGTGTTAGGTCTATTGTTTGAGTTAGGCTTCAGGTTAGGTTAGGTTTGAACTTAGTTTGAGGGAGTAAGTTTAGGGCTACTGTTAGTTTTCGTTTAACTGTTACGGTTGGAGTAAGCGTCAGGGTCAGGTTAGGGTGGGGGTTAAGCATAAGGTGTCCACCTAGGGTTAGGGTTAGGTCTATGGTTTCATTTAGACTTCAGGTTAGGTTAGGATTGAACTTAGTTTGAGGGAGTAAGTTTAGGGCCACTGTTAGTTTTCGGTTCAGTGTTAAGGTTCGATTTAGCCTCAGGGTCAGGTTAGGGTTGGGGTTAAGCTTAAGGTGTCCGCCTAGGGTTAGGGTTAGGTCTATTGTTTGAGTTAGGCTTCAGGTTAGGTTAAGTTTGAACTTAGCTTGAGGGAGTCAGTTTAGGGTTACTGTTAGTTTTCGTTTAACTGTTACGGTTGGAGTAAGCGTCAGGGTCAGGTTAGGGTGGAGGTTAAGCATAAGGTGTCCGCCTAGTGTTAGGGTTCGGTCTATGGTTTCATTTAGGCTTCAGGTTAGGTTAGGATTGAACTTAGTTTGAGGGAGTAAGTTTAGGGCTACTGTTAGTTTTCGGATCAGTGTTACGTTTGGAGTCAGCGTGAGGGTCCGGTTAGGGTTGGGGTTGAGCTTAAGGTGTCCGCCTAGGGTTAGGGTTAGGTCTGTGGTTTGAGTTAGGCTTCAGGTTAGGTTAGGTTTGAACTTAGTTTGAGGGAGTAAGTTTAGGGCTACTGTTAGTTTTCGGTTCAGTGTTATGGTTGGAGATAGCGTCAGGGTCAGGTTAGGGTTGGGGTCAAGCTTAAGGTGTCCGCCTAGGGTTAGGGTTAGGTCTATTGTTTGAGTTAGGCTTCAGGTTAGGTTAGGTTTGAACTTAGTTTGTGGGAGACAGTTTAGGGCTACTGTTAGTTTTCGTTTAACTGTTACGGTTGGAATAAGCGTCAGGGTCAAGTTAGGGTGGGGGTTAAGCATAAGGTGTCCGCCTAGGGTTAGGGTTAGTTCTATGGTTTGTGTTAGGCTTCAGGTTAGGTTAGGTTTGAACTTAGTTTGAGGGAGTAAGTTTAGGCCTATTGTATTTTTCGGTGCAGTGTTACGGTTGAATTTAGCCTCTGGGTCAGGTTAGGGTTGGGGTCAAGCTTAAGGTGTCCGCCTAGGGTTAGGGTTAGGTCTATTGTTTGGATTAGGCTTCAGGTTAGGTTTTGTTTGAACTTAGTTTGAGGGAGTAAGTTTAGGGCTACTGTTAGTTTTCGGTACAGTGTTACGGTTGGAGTTAGCGTGAGGGTCAGGTTAGGGTTGGGGTTGAGCTTAAGGTGTCCTCCTAGGGTTAGGGTTAGGTCTGTGGTTTGAGTGAGGCTTCAGGTTAGGTTAGGTTTGAACTTAGTTTGAGGGAGTAAGTTTAGGGCTACTGTTAGTTTTCGGTTCAGTGTTACGGTTGGAGATAGCGTCAGGGTCAGGTTAGGGTTGTGATTGAGCTTCAGGTGTCCGCCTAGGGTTAGGGTTAGGTCTATGGTTTGAGTTAAGGTCCAGGTTAGGGTAGGTTTGAACTTAGTTTGAGGGAGTAAGTTTAGGGCTACTGTTAGTTTTCGGTTCAGTGTTACGGTTGGAAATAGCGTCAGGGTCTGGTTAGGGTTGTGGTTGAGTTTCAGGTGTCCGCCTAGGGTTAGGGTTAGGTCTATGGTTTGAGTTAGGCTTCAAGTTAGGTTAGGTTTGAAGTTAGTTTGAGGGAGAAAGTTTAGGGCTACTGTTAGTTTTCGGGTAACTGTTACTGTTGGAGTTAGCGTCAGGGCCAGGTTAGGGTTGGGGTTGAGCTTAAGGTGTCCACCTAGGGTTAGGGTTAGGTGTATGGTTTGATTTAGGCTTCAGGTTAGGTTAGGTTTGAAGTTAGTTTGAGGGAGTCAGTTTAGGGCTACTGTTAGTTTTCGGTTAACTGTTAATGTTGCAGTAAGCGTCAGGGTCAGGTTAGGTTTGGGGTTGAGCTTAAGGTGTCCGCCTAAAGTTAGGGTTATGTGTATGGTTTGATTTAGGCTTCAGGTTAGGTTAGGTTTGAACTTAGTTTGAGGGAGTAAGTTTAGGGCTACTGTTAGTTTTCGTTTAACTGTTACGGTTGGAGTAAGCGTCAGGGTCAGGTTAGGGTGGGGGTTAAGCATAAGGTGTCCGCCTAGGGTTAGGGTTAGGTCTATGGTTTCATTTAGGATTCAGGTTAGGTTAGCATAGAACTTAGTTTGAGGGAGTAAGTCTGGGGCCACTGTTAGTTTTCGGTTCAGTGTTACAGTTCGATTTAGCCTCAGGGTCAGGTTAGGGTTGGGGTTAAGCTTAAGGTGTCCGCCTAGGGTTAGGGTTAGGTCTATGGATTGAGTTAGGCTTCAAATTAGGTTAGGTTTGAAGTTAGTTTGAGGGAGTAAGTTTAGGGCTACTGTTAGTTTTCGGGTAACTGTTACTGTTGGAGTTAGCGTCAGGGTCAGGTTAGGGTTGGGGTTAAACTTAAGGTGTCCGCCTAGGGTTAGGGTTAGGTCTATGGTTACATTTAGGCTTCAGGTTAGGTTCGGTTTGAACTTAGTTTGAGGGAGTAAGTTTAGGGCTACTGTTAGTTTTCGGTTCAGTGTTACGGTTGGAGATAGCGTCAGGGTCTGGTTAGGATTGTGGTTGAGTTTCAGGTGTCCGACTAGGGTTAGGGTTAGGTCTATGGTTTGAGTTAGGCTTAAAGTTAGGTTAGGTTTGAAGTTAGTTTGAGGGAGTAAGTTTAGGGCTACTGTTAGTTTTCAGGTAACTGTTACTGTTGGAGTTAGCGTCAGGGCCAGGTTAGGGTTGGGGTTGATCTTAAGGTGTCCGCCTAGGGTTAGGGTTAGGTCTATGTTTTGAGTTAGGCTTCAGGTTAGGTTAGGTTGGAACTTAGTTTGAGGGAGTAAGTTTATGCCTATTGTATTTTTTGGTTCAGTGTTACGGTTGAATTTAGGCTCAGGGTCAGGTTAGGGTTGGGGTCAAGCTTAAGGTGTCCGCCTAGGGTTAGGGTTAGGTCTATTGTTTGAGTTAGGATTCAGGTTAGGTTAGGTTTGAACTTAGGTTGAGGGAGTAAGTTTAGGGCTACTGTTAGTTTTCGGTTCAGTGTTACGGTTGGAGTTAGCGTGAGGGTCAGTTTAGGGTTGGGGTTGAGCTTAAGGTGTCCTCCTAGGGTTATTTTTAGGATTAGGTCTGTGGTTTGAGTTAGGCTACAGGTTAGGTTAGGTTTGAACTTAGTTTGAGGGAGTAAGTTTTGGGGTACTGTTAGTTTTCGGTTCAGTGTTACGGTTGGAGATAGCGTCAGGGTGAGGTTAGGGTTGTGATTGAGCTTCAGGTGTCCGCGTAGGGTTAGGGTTAGGTCTATGGTTTGAGTTAGGCTTCAAGTTAGGTTAGGTTTGAAGTTAGTTTGAGGGAGTAAGTTTAGGGCTAATGTTAGTTTTCGGGTAACTGTTACTGTTGGAGTTAGCGTCAGGGCCAGGTTAGGGTTGGGGTTGAGCTTAAGGTGTACGCCTAGGGTTAGGTTTAGGTGTATGGTTTGAATTAGGCTTCAGGTTAGGTTAGGTTTGAAGTTAGTTTGAGGGAGTAAGTTTAGGTCTACTGTTAGTTTTCGGTTAACTGTTACAGTTGGAGTAAGCGTCAGGGTCAGGTTAGGGTGGGGGTTAAGCATAAGGTGTCCGCCTAGGATTAGGGTTAGGTCTATGATTTGATTTAGGCTTCAGGTTAGGTTAGGTTTGAACTTAGTTTGAGGGAGTCAGTTTAGGGCTACTGTTATTTTTTGGTTAACTGTTACGGTTGGAGTAAGCGACAGGGTCAGGTTAGGTTTGGGGTTGAGCTTATGGTGTCCGCCTAGAGTTAGGTTTAGGTGTATGGTTTGATTTAGGCTTCAGGTTAGGTTAGGTTTGCACTTAGTTTGAGGGAGTAAGTTTAGGGCTACTGTTAGTTTTCGTTTAACTGTTACGGTTGGAATAAGCGTCAGGGTCAGTTTAGGGTGGGGGTTAAGCATAAGGTGTCCGCCTAGGGTTAGGGTTAGGTCTATGGTTTCATTTAGGCTTCAGGTTAGGTTAGGATTGAACTTAGTTTGAGGGAGTAAGTTTAGGACTACTCTTAGTTTTCGGTTCAGTGATATGGTTGGAGTTACCCTGGAGGTCAGGTTAGGGTTGCGGTTGAGCTTAAGGTGTCCGCCTAGGGTTAGGGTTAGGTGTATATTTTGATTTAGGCTTCAGGTTAGGTTAGGTTTGAAGTTAGTTTGAGGGAGTAAGTTTAGGGCTACTGTTAGTTTTCGGTTCAGTGTTACGGTTGGAGTAAGCGTCATGGTCAGGTTAGGGTTGGGGTTAAGCTTAAGGTGTCCGCCTAGGGTTATGCTTAGGTCTATTGTTTGAGTTAGGCTTCAGGTTAGGTTAGGTTTGAAGTTAGTTTGAGGGAGTAAGTTTAGGGCTACTGTTAGTTTTCGGTTCAGTGTTACGGTTGGAGTTAGCGTGAGGGTCAGGTTAGGGTTGGGGTTGAGCTTAAGGTGTCCGCCTAGGGTTATTGTTAGGTCTGTGGTTTGAGTTAGGCTTCAGGTTAGGTTAGGTTTGAACTTAGTTTGAGGGAGTAAGTTTAGGGCTACTGTTAGTTTTCGGTTCAGTGTTACAGTTGGAGTTAGCTTGAGGGTCAGGTTAGGGTTGGGTTTGAACCTCAGTTGTCCGCCTAGGGTTAGGGTTAGGTGTATGGTTTGATTTAGGCTTCAGGTTAGGTTAGGTTGGAACTTAGTTTGAGTCAGTAAGTTTAGGGCTACTGTTAGTTTTCGGGTAACTGTTACGGTTGGAGTTAGCGTCAGGGCCAGGTTAGGGTTGGGGTTGAGCTTAAGGTGTCCGCCTAGGGTTAGGGTTAGGTGTATGGTTTGTTTTAGGCTTCAGGTTAGGTTAGGTTTGAAGTTAGTTTGAGGGAGTAAGTTTAGGGCTATTGTTAGTTTTCGGTTAACTGTTACAGTTGGAGTAAGCGTCAGGGTCAGGTTAGGGTGGGGGTTAAGCATAAGGTGTCCGCCTAGGGTTAGGGTTAGGTCTATGATTTGATTTAGGCTTCAGGTTAGGTTAGGTTTGAACTTAGTTTGAGGGAGTCAGTTTAGGGCTACTGTTAGTTTTCGGTTAACTGTTAAGGTTGGAGTAAGCGTCAGGGTCAGGTTAGGTTTGGGGTTGAGCTTAAGGTGTCCGCCTAGGGTTAGGGTTATGTGTATGGTTTGATTTAGGCTTCAGGTTAGGTTAGGTTTGAACTTAGTTTGAGGGAGTAAGTTTAGGGCTACTGTTAGTTTTCGGTTAACTGTTACGGTTGGAGTAAGCGTCAGGGTCAGGATAGGGTTGGGGTCAAGCTTAAGGTGTCCGCCTAGGGTTAGGGTTAGGTCTATTGTTTGAGTTAGGCTTCAGGTTAGGTTAGGTTTGAACTTAGTTTGAGGGAGTAAGTTTAGGGCTACTGTTAGTTTTCGGTACAGTGTTACGGTTGGAGTTAGCGTGAGGGTCAGGTTAGGGTTGGGGTTGGGCTTAAGGTGTCCTCCTAGGGTTAGGGTTAGGTCTGTGGTTTGAGTGAGGCTTCAGGTTAGGTTAGGATTGAACTTAGTTTGAGGGAGTAAGTTTAGGGCTACTGTTAGTTTTCGGTTCAGTGTTACGGTTGGAGATAGCGTCAGGGTCAGGTTAGGGTTGTGATTGAGCTTAAGGTGTCCGCCTAGGGTTAGGGTTAGGTCTATGGTTTGAGTTAAAGTCCAGGTTCGGGTAGGTTTGAAATTAGTTTGAGGGAGTAAGTTTAGGGCTACTGTTAGTTTTCGGTTCAGTGTTACGGTTGGAGATAGCGTCAGGGTCTGGTTAGGGTTGTGGTTGAGTTTCAGGTGTCCGCCTAGGGTTAGGGTTAGGTCTATGGTTTGAGTTAGGCTTCAAGTTAGGTTAGGATTGAAGTTAGTTTGAGGGAGTAAGTTTAGGGCTACTGTTAGTTTTCGGGTAACTGTTACTGTTGGAGTTAGTGTCAGGGCCAGGTTAGGGTTGGGGTTGAGCTTAAGGTGTCCGCCTAGGGTTAGGGTTAGGTCTATTGTTTGAGTTAGGCTTCAGGTTAGGTTAGGTTTGAACTTAGTTTGGGGGAGAGAGTTTAGGGCTACTGTTAGTTTTCGTTTAACTGTTACGGTTGGAATAAGCGTCAGGGTCAAGTTAGGGTGGGGGTTAAGCATAAGGTGTCCGCCTAGGGTTAGGGTTAGGTCTATGGTTTCAATTAGGCTTCAGGTTAGGTTAGGATTGAACTTAGTTTGAGGGAGTAAGTTTAGGGCTACTGTTAGTTTTCGGTTCAATGTTACGTTTGGAGTTAGCGTGAGGGTCCGGTTAGGGTTGGGGTTGAGCTTAAGGTGTCCGCCTAGGGTTAGGGTTAGGTCTGTGGTTTGAGTTAGGCTTCAGGTTAGGTTAGGTTTGAACTTAGTTTGAGGGAGTAAGTTTAGGGCTACTGTTAGTTTTCGGTTCAGTGTTACGGTTTGAGATAGCGTCAGGGTCAGGTTAGGGTTGGGTTGAGCTTCAGGTGTCCGCCTAGGGTTAGGGTTAGGTCTATGGTTTGAGTTAGGCTTCAGGATAGGTTAGGTTTGAACTTAGTTTGAGGGATTAAGTTTAGGGCTACTGTTAGTTTTCGGTTCAGTGTTACGGTTGGAGTTAGCGTGAGGGTCATGTTAGGGTTGGGTTTGAACTTCAGGTGTCCGCCTAGGGTTAGGGTTAGGTGTATGGTTTGATTTAGGCTTCAGGTTAGGTTAGGTTGTAACTTAGTTTGAGGCAGTAAGGTTAGGGCTACTGTTAGTTTTCGGGTAACTGTTACGGTTGGAGTTAGAGTCAGGGCCAGGTTAGGGTTGGGGTTGAGCTTAAGGTGTCCGCCTAGGGTTAGGGTTAGGTCTGTGATTTGAGTTAGGGTTCAGGTTAGGTTAGGTTTGAACTTAGTTTGAGGGAGTAAGTTTAGGGCTACTGTTAGTTTTCGGTTCAGTGTTACGGTTGGAGATAGCGTCATGGTCAAGTTAGGGTTGGGGTTGAGATTCAGGTGTTCGCCTAGGGTTAGGATTAGGTCTATTGTTTGAGTTAGGCTTCAGGTTAGGTTAGGTTTGAACTTAGTTTGTGGGAGACAGTTTAGGGCTACTGTTAGTTTTCGTTTAACTGTTACGGTTGGAATAAGCGTCAGGGTCAAGTTAGGGTGGGGGTAAAGCATAAGGTGTCCGCCTAGGGTTAGGGTTAGGTCTATGGTTTCTTTTAGGCTTCAGGTTAGGTTAGGTTTGAACTTAGTTTGAGGGAGTAAGTTTAGGGCTACTGTTAGTTTTCGGTTCAGTGTTACGGTTGGAGATAGCGTCATGGTCAAGTTATTGTTGGGGTTGAGTTTCAGGTGTCCGCCTAGGGTTAGGGTTAGGTCTATGGTTTGAGTTAGGCTTCAGGTTAGGTTAGGTTTGAACGTAGTTTGAGGGAGTAAGTTTAGGCCTATTGTATTTTTCGGTGCAGTTTTACGGTTGAATTTAGCCTCTGGGTCAGGTTAGGGTTGGGGTCAAGCTTAAGGTGTCCGCCTAGGGTTAGGGTTAGGTCTATTGTTTGAATTAGGCTTCAGGTTAGGTTAGGTTTGAACTTAGTTTGAGGGAGTAAGTTTAGGGCTACTGTTAGTTTTCGGTTCAGTGTTACGGATGGAGTTAGCGTGAGGGTCAGTGTAGTGTTGGGGTTGAGCTTAAGGTGTCCTCCTAGGGTTAGGGTTAGGTCTGTCGTTTGAGTTACGCTACAGGTTAGGTTAGTTTTGAACTTAGTTTGAGGGAATAAGTTTTGGGGTATGTTAGTTTTCGGTTCAGTGTTACGGTTGGAGATAGCGTCAGGGTCAGGTTAGGGTTGTGATTGAGCTTCAGGTGTCCGCCTAGGGTTAGGGTTAGGTCTATGGTTTGAGTTAGGCTTCAGGTTAGGTTAGGGTTGAACTTAGTTTGACGGAGTAAGTTTAGGGCTACTGTTAGTTTTCGTTTAACTGTTACGGTTGGAGCAAGCGTCAGGGTCAGGTTAGGGTGGGGGTTAAGCATAAGTTGTCCGCCTAGGATTAGGGTTAGGTCTATTGTTTCATTTAGGCTTCAGGTTAGGTTAGGATTGAACTTAGTTTGAGGGAGTAATTTTAGGGCCATTGTTAGATTTCGGTTCAGTGTTAAGGTTCGATTTAGCCTCAGGGTCAGGTTAGGGTTGGGGTTAAGCTTAAGGTGTCTGCCTAGGTTTAGGGTTAGGTGTATGGTTTGATTTAGGCTTCAGTTTAGGTTAGGTTTGAAGTTAGTTTGGGGGAGTAAGTTTAGGGCTACTGTTAGTTTTCGGTTAACTTTTACAGTTGGAGTAAGCGTCATGATCAGGGTAGGGTGGGGGTTAAGCTTAAGGTGTCCGCCTACGGTTAGGGTTAGGTCTATGATTTGATTTAGGCTTCAGGTTAGGTTAGGTTTGAACTTAGTTTGAGGGAGTCAGTTTAGGGCTACTGTTAGTTTTCGGTTCAGTGTTACGGTTGGAGATAGCGTCATGGTCAAGTTAGGGTTGGGGTTGAGATTCAGGTGTCCGCCTAGGGTTAGGGTTAGGTCTATGGTTTGAGTTAGGCTTCAGGTTAGGTTAGGTTGGAACTTAGTTTGAGGGAGTAAGTTTATGCCTATTGTATTTTTTGGTTCAGTGTTACGGTTGAATTTAGGCTCAGGGTCAGGTTAGGGTTGGGGTCAAGCTTAAGGTGTCCGCCTAGGGTTAGGGTTAGGTCTATTGTTTGAGTTAGGCTTCAGGTTAGGTTAGGTTTGAACTTAGGTTGAGGGAGTAAGTTTAGGGCTACTGTTAGTTTTCGGTTCAGTGTTCCGTTTGGTGTTAGCGTGAGGGTCAGTTTAGGGTTGGGGTTGAGCTTAAGGTGTCCTCCTAGGGTTATTTTTAGGATTAGGTCTGTGGTTTGAGTTAGGCTACAGGTTAGGTTAGGTTTGAACTTAGTTTGAGGGAGTAAGTTTTGGGGTACTGTTAGTTTTCGGTTCAGTGTTACGGTTGGAGATAGCGTCAGGGTGAGGTTAGGGTTGTGATTGAGCATCAGGTGTCCGCGTAGGGTTAGGGTTAGGTCTATGGTCTGAGTTAGGCTTCAAGTTAGGTTAGGTTTAAAGTTAGTTTGAGGGAGTAAGTTTAGGGCTAATGTTAGTTTTCGGGTAACTGTTACTGTTGGAGTTAGCGTCAGGGCCAGGTTAGGGTTGGGGTTGAGCTTAAGGTGTACGCCTAGGGTTAGGTTTAGGTGTATGGTTTGAATTAGGCTTCAGGTTAGGTTAGGTTTGAAGTTAGTTTGAGGGAGTAAGTTTAGGTCTACTGTTAGTTTTCGGTTAACTGTTACAGTTGGAGTAAGCGTCAGGGTCAGGTTATGGTGGGGGTTAAGCATAAGGTGTCCGCCTAGGATTAGGGTTAGGTCTATGATTTGATTTAGGCTTCAGGTTAGGTTAGGTTTGAACTTAGTTTGAGGGAGGCAGTTTAGGGCTACTGTTATTTTTCGGTTAACTGTTACGGTTGGAGTAAGCGTCAGGGTCAGGTTAGGTTTGGGGTTGAGCTTATGGTGTCCGCCTAGGGTTAGGTTTAGGTGTATGGTTTGATTTAGGCTTCAGGATAGGTTAGGTTTGAACTTAGTTTGAGGGAGTAAGTTTAGGGCTACTGTTAGTTTTCGTTTAACTGTTACGGTTGGAATAAGCGTTAGGGTCAGGTTAGGGTGGGGGTTAAGCATAAGGTGTCCGCCTAGGATTAGGGTTAGGTCTATGGTTTCATTTAGGCTTCAGGTTAGGTTAGGATTGAACTTAGTTTGAGGGAGTAAGGTTAGGGCCACTGTTAGTTTTCGGTTCAGTGTTAAGGTTCGATATAGCCTCAGGGTCAGGTTAGGGTTGGGGTTAAGCTTAAGTTGTCCGCCTAGGGTTAGTGTTAGGTCTATTGTTTGAGTTAGGCTTCAGGTTAGGTTAGGTTTGAACTTAGTTTGAGGGAGTAAGTTTAGGGCTACTGTTAGTTTTCGTTTAACTGTTACGGTTGTAGTAAGCGTCAGGGTCAGGTTAGGGTGGGGGTAAAGCATAAGGTGTCCGCCTAGGGTTAGGGTTAGGTCTATGGTTTCATTTAGATTTCAGGTTAGGTTAGGATTGAACTTAGTTTGAGGGAGTAAGTTTAGGGCCACTGTTAGTTTTCGGTTCAGTGTTAAGGTTCGATTTAGCCTCAGGGTCAGGTTAGGGTTGGGGTTAAGCTTAAGGTGTCCGCCTAGGGTTAGGGTTAGGTCTATTGTTTGAGTTAGGCTTCAGGTTAGGTTAAGTTTGAACTTAGCTTGAGGGAGTCAGTTTAGGGTTACTGTTAGTTTTCGTTTAACTGTTACGGTTGGAGTAAGCGTCAGGGTCAGGTTAGGGAGGAGGTTAAGCATAAGGTGTCCGCCTAGGGTTAGGGTTCGGTCTATGGTTTCATTTAGGCGTCAGGTTAGGTTAGGATTGAACTTAGTTTGAGGGAGTAAGTTTAGGGCTACTGTTAGTTTCCGGATCAGTGTTACGTTTGCAGTTAGCGTGAGGGTCCGGTTAGGGTTTGGGTTGAGCTTAAGGTGTCCGCCTGGGGTTAGGGTTAGGTCTGTGGTTTGAGTTAGGCTTCAGGTTAGGTTAGGTTTGAACTTAGTTTGAGGGAGTAAGTTTAGGGCTACTGTTAGTTTTCGGTTCAGTGTTATGGTTGGATTTAGCCTCAGGGTCAGGTTAGGGTGGGGGTTAAGCATAAGGTGTCCGCCTAGGGTTAGGGTTAGGTCTATGGTTTGATTTAGACTTCAGGTTAGGTTAGGTTGGAACTTAGTTTGAGGCAGTAAGTTTAGGGCTATTGTTAGTTTTCGGTTAACTGTTACAGTTGGAGTAAGCGTCAGGGTCAGGTTAGGGTGGGGGTTAAGCATAAGGTGTCCGCCTAGTGTTAGGGTTAAGTCTATTGTTTGAGTTAGGCTTCAGGTTAGGTTAGGTTTGAACTTAGTTTGAGGGAGTAAGTTTAGGGCTACTGTTAGTTTTCGGTACAGTGTTATGGTTGGAGTTAGCGTGAGGGTCAGCTTAGGGTTGGGGTTGAGCTTAAGGTGTCCTCCTAGGGTTAGGGTTAGGTCTGTGGTTTGAGTGAGGCTTCAGGTTAGGTTAGGTTTGAACTTAGTTTGAGGGAGTAAGTTTAGGGCTACTGTTAGTTTTCGGTTCAGTGTTACGGTTGGAGATAGCGTCAGGGTCAGGTTAGGGTTGTGATTGAGCTTCAGGTGTCCGCCTAGGGTTAGGGTTAGGTGTATGGTTTGAGTTAGGCTTCAAGTTAGGTTAGGTTTGAAGTTAGTTTGAGGGAGTAAGTTTAGGGCTACTGTTAGTTTTCGGGTAACTGTTACTGTTGGAGTTAGCGTCAGGGCCAGGTTAGGGTTGGGGTTGAGCTTAAGGTGTCCGCCTAGGGTTAGGGTTAGGTCTATTGTTTGAGTTAGGCTTCAGGTTAGGTTAGGTTTGAACTTAGTTTGAGGGAGACAGTTTAGGGCTACTGTTAGTTTTCGTTTAACTGTTACGGTTGGAATAAGCGTCAGGGTCAAGTTAGGGTGGGGGTTAAGCATAAGGTGTCCGCCTAGGGTTAGGGTTAGGTCTATGGTTTCAATTAGGCTTCAGGTTAGGTTAGGATTGAACTTAGTTTGAGGGAGTAAGTTTAGGGCTACTGTTAGTTTTCGGTTAAATGTTACGTTTGGAGTTAGCGTGAGGGTCCGGGTAGGGTTGGGGTTGAGCTTAAGGTGTCCGCCTAGGGTTAGGGTTAGGTCTATGGTTTCATTTAGGCTTCAGGTTAGGTTCGGTTTGAACTTAGTTTGAGGGAGTAAGTTTAGGGCTACTGTTAGTTTTCGGTTCAGTGTTACGGTGGGAGTTAGCATCAGGGTCTGGTTAGGGTTGTGGTTGAGTTTCAGGTGTCCGACTAGGGTTAGGGTTAGGTCTATGGTTTGAGATAGGCTTAAAGTTAGGTTAGGTTTGAAGTTAGTTTGAGGGAGTAAGTTTAGGGCTACTGTTATTTTTCGGGTAACTTACTGTTGGAGTTAGCGTCAGGGTCAGGTTATGGTGGGGGTTAACCATAAGGTGTCCGCCTAGGGTTAGGGTTAGGTCTATGGTTTCATTTAGGCTTCAGGTTAGGTTAGGATTGAACTTAGTTTGAGGGAGTAAGTTTAGGACTACTCTTAGTTTTCGGTTCAGTGATATGGTTGGAGTTACCCTGGAGGTCAGGTTAGGGTTGGTGTTGAGCTTAAGGTGTCCGCCTAGGGTTAGGGTTAGGTGTATGGTTTGATTTAGGCTTCAGGTTAGGTTAGGTTTGAAGTTAGTTTGAGGGAGTAAGTTTAGGGCTACTGTTAGTTTTCGGTTCAGTGTTACGGTTGGAGTAAGCGTCATGGTCAGGGTAGTGTTGGGGTTGAGCTTAAGGTGTCCTCCTAGGGTTAGGGTTAGGTCTGTCGTTTGAGTTACGCTACAGGTTAGGTTAGGTTTGAACTTAGTTTGAGGGAGTAAGTTTTGGGGTATGTTAGTTTTCGGTTCAGTGTTACGGTTGGAGATAGCGTCAGGGTCAGGTTAGGGTTGTGATTGAGCTTCAGGTGTCCGCGTAGGGTTAGGGTTAGGTCTATGGTTTGAGTTAGTCTTCAGGTTAGGTTAGGTTTGAACTTAGTTTGAGGGAGTCAGTCTAGGGCTACTGTTAGTTTTCGGTTAACTGTTACTGTTGGAGTAAGCGTCAGGGTCAGGTTAGGTTTGGGGTTGAGCTTCAGGTGTCCGCCTAGGGTTAGGGTTAGGTGTATGGTTTGATTTAGGCTTCAGGTTAGGTTAGGTTTGAACTTAGTTTGAGGGAGTAAGTTTAGGGCTACTGTTAGTTTTCGTTTAACTGCTACGGTTGGAGTAAGCGTCAGGGTCAGGTTAGGGTGGGGGTTAAGCATAAGGTGTCCGCCTAGGATTAGGGTTAGGTCTATGGTTTCATTTAGGCTTCAGGTTAGGTTAGGATTGAACTTAGTTTGAGGGAGTAAGTTTAGGGCCACTCTTAGATTTCGGTTCAGTGTTAAGGTTCGATTTAGCCTCAGGGTCAGGTTAGGGTTGGGGTTAAGCTTAAGGTGTCCGCCTAGGGTTAGGGTTAGGTCTATTGTTTGAGTTAGGCTTCAGGTTAGGTTAAGTTTGAACTTAGCTTGAGGGAGTCAGTTTAGGGTTACTGTTAGTTTTCGTTTAACTGTTACGGCTGGAGTAAGCGTCAGGGTCAGGTTAGAGTGGAGGTTAAGCATAAGGTGTCCGCCTAGGGTTAGGGATCGGTCTATGGTCTCATTTAGGCTTCAGGTTAGGTTAGGATTGAACTTAGTTTGAGGGAGTAAGTTTAGGGCTACTGTTCGTTTTTGGATCAGTGTTACGTTTGGAGTTAGCGTGAGGGTCCGGTTAGGGTTGGGGTTGAGCTTAAGGTGTCCGCCTAGGGTTAGGGTTAGGTCTGTGGTTTGAGTTAGGCTTCAGGTTAGGTTAGGTTTGAACTTAGTTTGAGGGAGTAAGTTTAGGGCTACTGTTAGTTTTCGGATCAGTGTTATGGTTGGAGATAGCGTCAGGGTCAGGTTAGGGTTGGGGTTGAGCTTCCAGTGTCCGCCTAGTGTTAGGGTTAGGTCTATGGTTTGAGTTAGGCTTCAGGTTAGGTTAGGTTTGAAGTTAGTTTGAGGGAGTAAGTTTAGGGCTACTGTTAGTTTTCGGTTAACTGTTACAGTTGGAGTAAGCGTCATGGTCAGGTTAGGTTTGGGGTTGAGCTTAAGGTGTCCACCTAGGGTTAGGGTTAGGTGTATGGTTTGATTTAGGCTTCAGGTTAGGTTAGGTTTGAACTTAGTTTGAGGGAGTAAGTTTAGGGCTACTGTTAGTTTTCGTTTAACTGTTACGGTTGGAGTAAGCGTCAGTGTCAGGTTAGGGTGGGGGTTAAGCATAAGGTGTCCGCCTAGGGTTAGGGTTAGTTCTATGGTTTCATTTAGGCTTCAGGTTAGGTTAGGATTGAACTTAGTTTGAGGGAGTAAGTTTAGGGCCACTGTTAGTTTTCGGTTCAGTGTTACGGTTGGATTTAGCCTCAGGGTCAGGTTAGGGTTGGGGTTAAGCTTAAGGTGTCCGCCTAGGGTTATGGTTAGGTCTATTGTTTGAGTTAGGCTTCAGGTTAGGTTAGGTTTGAAGTTAGTTTGAGGGAGTAAGTTTAGGGCTACTGTTAGTTTTTGGTTCAGTGTTACGGTTGGAGTTAGCGTGAGGGTCAGGTTAGGGTTGGGGTTGAGCTTAAGTTGTCCGCCTAGGGTTATTGTTAGGTCTGTGGTTTGAGTTAGGCTTCAGGTTAGGTTAGGTTTGAACTTAGTTTGAGGGAGTAAGTTTAGGGCTACTGTTAGTTTTCGGTTCAGTGTTACAGTTGGAGTTAGCTTGAGGGTCAGGTTAGGGTTGGGTTTGAACCTCAGGTGTCCGCGTAGGGTTAGGGTTAGGTGTATGGTTTGATTTAGGCTTCAGGTTAGGTTAGGTTGGAACTTAGTTTGAGGGAGTAAGTTTAGGGCTACTGTTAGTTTTCGGGTAACTGTTACGGTTGGAGTTAGCGTCAGGGCCAGGTTAGGGTTGGGTTTGAGCTTAAGGTGTCAGCCTAGGGTTAGGGTTAGGTGTATGGTTTGATTTAGACTTCAGGTTAGGTTAGGTTTGAAGTTAGTTTGAGGGAGTAAGTTTAGGGCTATTGTTAGTTTTCGGTTAACTGTTACAGTTGGAGTAAGCGTCAGGGTCAGGTTAGGGTGGGGGTTAAGCATAAGGTGTCCGCCTAGGGTTAGGGTTAGGTCTGTGGTTTGAGTGAGGCTTCAGGTTAGGTTAGGTTTGAACTTAGGTTGAGGGAGTAAGTTTAGGGCTACTGTTAGTTTTCGGTTCAGTGTTACGGTTGGAGTTAGCGTGAGGGTCAGTTTAGGGTTGGGGTTGAGCTTAAGGTGTCCTCCTAGGGTTCTTTTTAGGATTAGGTCTGTGGTTTGAGTTAGGCTACAGGTTAGGTTAGGTTTGAACTTAGTTTGAGGGAGTAAGTTTTGGGGTACTGTTAGTTTTCGGTTCAGTGTTACGGTTGGAGATAGCGTCAGGGTGAGGTTAGGGTTGTGATTGAGCTTCAGGTGTCCGCGTAGGGTTAGGGTTAGGTCTATGGTTTGAGATAGGCTTCAAGTTAGGTTAGGTTTGAAGTTAGTTTGAGGGAGTAAGTTTAGGGCTAATGTTAGTTTTCGGGTAACTGTTACTGTTGGAGTTAGCGTCAGGGCCAGGTTAGGGTTGGGGTTGAGCTTAAGGTGTACGCCTAGGGTTAGGTTTAGGTGTATGGTTTGAATTAGGCTTCAGGTTAGGTTAGGTTTGAAGTTAGTTTGAGGGAGTAAGTTTAGGTCTACTGTTAGTTTTCGGTTAACTGTTACAGTTGGAGTAAGCGTCAGGGTCAGGTTAGGGTGGGGGTTAATCATAGGGTGTCCTCCTAGGATTAGGGTTAGGTCTATGATTTGATTTAGGCTTCAGGTTAGGTTAGGTTTGAACTTAGTTTGAGGGAGTCAGTTTAGGGCTACTGTTATTTTTCGGTTAACTGTTACGGTTGGAGTAAGCGTCAGGGTCAGGTTAGGTTTGGGGTTGAGCTTATGGTGTCCGCCTAGGGTTAGGTTTAGGTCTATGGTTTGATTTAGGCTTCAGGTTAGGTTAGGTTTGAACTTAGTTTGAGGGAGTAAGTTTAGGGCTACTGTTAGTTTTCGTTTAACTGTTACGGTTGGAATAAGCGTCAGGGTCAGGTTAGGTTGGGGGTTAAGCATAAGGTGTCCGCCTAGGATTAGGGTTAGGTCTATGGTTTCATTTAGGCTTCAGGTTAGGTTAGGATTGAACTTAGTTTGAGGGAGTAAGTTTAGGGCCACTGTTAGTTTTCAGTTCAGTGTTAAGGTTCGATTTAGCCTCAGGGTCAGGTTAGGGTTGGGGTTAAGCTTAAGTTGTCCGCCTAGGGTTAGTGTTAGGTCTATTGTTTGAGTTAGGCTTCAGGTTAGGTTAGGTTTGAACTTAGTTTGAGGGAGTAAGTTTAGGGCTACTGTTAGTTTTCGTTTAACTGTTACGGTTGGAGTAAGCGTCAGGGTCAGGTTAGGGTGGGGGTTAAGCATAAGGTGTCCGCCTAGGGTTAGGGTTAGGTCTATGGTTTCATTTAGACTTCAGGTTAGGTTAGGATTGAACTTAATTTGAGGGATTAAGTTTAGGGCTACTGTTAGTTTTCGGTTCAGTGTTAAGGTTCGATTTAGCCTCAGGGTCAGGTTAGGGTTGGGGTTAAGCTTAAGGTGTCCGCCTAGGGTTAGGGTTAGGTCTATTGTTTCAGTTAGGCTTCAGGTTAGGTTAAGTTTGAACTTAGCTTGAGGGAGTCAGTTTAGGGTTACTGTTAGTTTTCGTTTAACTGTTACGGCTGGAGTAAGCGTCAGGGTCAGGTTAGAGTGGAGGTTAAGCATAAGGTGTCCGCCTAGGGTTAGGGTTCGGTCTATGGTTTCATTTAGGCTTCAGGTTAGGTTAGGATTGAACTTAGTTTGAGGGAGTAAGTTTAGGGCTACTGTTAGTTTTCGGTTAACTGTTACAGTTGGAGTAAGCGTCATGGTCAGGTTAGGTTTGGGGTTGAGCTTAAGGTGTCCACCTAGGGTTAGGGTTAGGTGTATGGTTTGATTTAGGCTTCAGGTTAGGTTAGGTTTGAACTTAGTTTGAGGGAGTATGTTTAGGGCTACTGTTAGTTTTCGTTTAACTGTTACGGTTGGAGTAAGCGTCAGTGTCAGGTTAGGGTGGGGGTTAAGCATAAGGTGTCCGCCTAGGGTTAGGGTTAGGTCTATGGTTTCATTTAGGCTTCAGGTTAGGTTAGGATTGAACTTAGTTTGAGGGAGTAAGTTTAGGGCCACTGTTAGTTTTCGGTTCAGTGTTACGGTTGGATTTAGCCTCAGGGTCAGGTTAGGGTTGGGGTTAAGCTTAAGGTGTCCGCCTAGGGTTATGGTTAGGTCTATTGCTTGAGTTAGGCTTCAGGTTAGGTTAGGTTTGAAGTTAGTTTGAGGGAGTAAGTTTAGGGCTACTGTTAGTTTTTGGTTCAGTGTTACGGTTGGAGTTAGCGTGAGGGTCAGGTTAGGGTTGGGGTTGAGCTTAAGTTGTCCGCCTAGGGTTATTGTTAGGTCTGTGGTTTGAGTTAGGCTTCAGGTTAGGTTAGGTTTGAACTTAGTTTGAGGGAGTAAGTTTAGGGCTACTGTTAGTTTTCGGTTCAGTGTTACAGTTGGAGTTAGCTTGAGGGTCAGGTTAGGGTTGGGTTTGAACCTCAGGTGTCCGCGTAGGGTTAGGGTTAGGTGTATGGTTTGATTTAGGCTTCAGGTTAGGTTAGGTTGGAACTTAGTTTGAGGGAGTAAGTTTAGGGCTACTGTTAGTTTTCGGGTAACTGTTACGGTTGGAGTTAGCGTCAGGGCCAGGTTAGGGTTGGGTTTGAGCTTAAGGTGTCCGCCTAGGGTTAGGGTTAGGTGTATGGTTTGATTTAGACTTCAGGTTAGGTTAGGTTTGAAGTTAGTTTGAGGGAGTAAGTTTACGGCTATTGTTAGTTTTCGGTTAACTGTTACAGTTGGAGTAAGCGTCAGGGTCAGGTTAGGGTGGGGGTTAAGCATAAGGTGTCCGCCTAGGGTTAGGGTTAGGTCTATGATTTGATTTAGGCTTCAGGTTAGGTTAGGTTTGAACTTAGTTTGAGGGAGTCAGTTTAGGGCTACTGTTAGTTTTCGGTTAACTGTTAAGGTTGGAGTAAGCGTCAGGGTCAGGTTAGGTTTGGGGTTGAGCTTAAGGTGTCCGCCTAGGGTTAGGGTTATGTGTATGGTTTGATTTAGGCTTCAGGTTAGGTTAGGTTTGAACTTAGTTTGAGGGAGTAAGTTTAGGGCTACTGTTAGTATTCGGTTAACTGTTACGGTTGGAGTAAGCGTCATGGTCAGGATAGGGTTGGGGTCAAGCTTAAGGTGTCCGCCTAGGGTTAGGGTTAGATCTATTGTTTGAGTTAGGCTTCAGGTTAGGTTAGGTTTGAACTTAGTTTGAGGGAGTAAGTTTAGGGCTACTGTTGGTTTTCGGTACAGTGTTACGGTTGGAGTTAGCGTGAGGGTCAGGTTAGGGTTGGGGTTGAGCTTAAGGTGTCCTCCTAGGGTTAGGGTTAGGTCTGTGGTTTGAGTGAGGCTTCAGGTTAGGTTAGGTTTGAACTTAGTTTGAGGGAGTAAGTTTAGGGCTACTGTTAGTTTTCGGTTCAGTGTTACGGTTGGAGATAGCGTCAGGGTCAGGTTAGGGTTGTGATTGAGCTTCAGATGTCCGCCTAGGGTTAGGGTTAGGTCTATGGTTTGAGTTAAGGTCCAGGTTAGGGTAGGTTTGAACGTAGTTTGAGGGAGTAAGTTTAGGGCTACTGTTAGTTTTCGGTTCAGTGTTACGGTTGGAGATAGCGTCAGGGTCTGGTTAGGGTTGTGGTTGAGTTTCAGCTGTCAGCCTAGGGTTAGGGTTAGGTCGATGGTTTGAGTTAGGCTTCAAGTTAGGTTAGGTTTGAAGTTAGTTTGAGGGAGTAAGTTTAGGGCTACTGTTAGTTTTCGGGTAACTGTTACTGTTGGAGTTAGCGTCGGGGCCAGGTTAGGGTTGGGGTTGAGCTTAAGGTGTCCGCCTAGGGTTAGGGTTACGTCTATTGTTTGAGTTAGGCTTCAGGTTAGGTTAGGTTTGAACTTAGTTTGTGGGAGACAGTTTAGGGCTACTGTTAGTTTTCGTTTAACTGTTACGGTTGGAATAAGCATCAGGGTCAAGTTAGGGTGGGGGTTAAGCATAAGGTGTCCGGCTAGGGTTAGGGTTAGCTCTATGGTTTCAATTAGGCTTCAGGTTAGGTTAGGATTGAACTTAGTTTGAGGGAGTAAGTTTAGGGCTACTGTTAGTTTTCGGTTCAATGTTACGTTTGGAGTTAGCGTGAGGGTCCGGTTAGGGTTGGGGTTGAGCTTAAGGTGTCCGCCTAGGGTTAGGTTTATGTGTATGGTTTGATTTAGGCTTCAGGTTAGGTTAGGTTTGAACTTAGTTTGAGGGAGTCAGTTTAGGGCTACTGTTAGTTTTCTGTTCAGTGTTACGGTTGGAGATAGCGTCATGGTCAAGTTAGGGTTGGGGTTGAGATTCAGGTGTCCGCCTAGGGTTAGGGTTAGGTCTATGGTTTGAGTTAGGCTTCAGGTTAGGTTAGGTTGGAACTTAGTTTGAGGGAGTAAGTTTATGCCTATTGTATTTTTTGGTTCAGTGTTACGGTTGAATTTAGGCTCAGGGTCAGGTTAGGGTTGGGGTCAAGCTTAAGGTGTCCGCCTAGGGTTAGGGTTAGGTCTATTGTTTGAGTTAGGCTTCAGGTTAGGTTAGGTTTGAACTTAGGTTGAGGGAGTAAGTTTAGGGGTACTGTTAGTTTACGGTTCAGTGTTACGGTTAGAGTTAGCGTGAGGGTCAGTTTAGGGTTGGGGTTGAGCTTAAGGTGTCCTCCTAGGTTTATTTTTAGGATTAGGTCTGTGGTTTGAGTTAGGCTACAGGTTAGGTTAGGTTTGAACTTAGTTTGAGGGAGTAAGTTTTGGGGTACTGTTAGTTTTCGGTTCAGTGTTACGGTTGGAGATAGCGTCAGGGTGAGGTTAGGGTTGTGATTGAGCTTCAGGTGTCCGTGTAGGGTTAGGGTTAGGTCTATGGTTTGAGTTAGGCTTCAAGTTAGGTTAGGTTTGAAGTTAGTTTGAGGGAGTAAGTTTAGGGCTAATGTTAGTTTTCGGGTAACTGTTACTGTTGGAGTTAGCGTCAGGGCCAGGTTAGGGTTGGGGTTGAGCTTAAGGTGTACGCCTAGGGTTAGGGTTAGGTGTATGGTTTGATTTAGGCTTCAGGTTAGGTTAGGTTTGAACTTAGTTTGAGGGAGTAAGTTTAGGGCTACTGTTAGTTTTCGTTTAACTGTTACGGTTGGAGTAAGCGTCAGGGTCAGGTTAGGGTGGGGGTTAAGCATAAGGTGTCCGCCTAGGGTTAGGGTTAGGTCTATGGTTTCATTTAGGCTTCAGGTTAGGTTAGGATAGAACTTAGTTTGAGGGAGTAAGTCTGGGGCCACTGTTAGTTTTCGGTTCAGTTTTACTGTTCGATTTAGCCTCAGGGTCAGGTTAGGGTTGGGGTTAAGCTTAAGGTGTCCGCCTAGGTTTAGGGTTAGGTGTATGGTTTGATTTAGGCTTCAGTTTAGGTTAGGTTTGAAGTTAGTTTGAGGGAGAAAGTTTAGGGCTACTGTTAGTTTTCGGTTAACTGTTACAGTTGGAGTAAGCGTCATGGTCAGGGTAGGGTGGGGTTTAAGGTTAAGGTGTCCACCTACGGTTAGGGTTAGGTCTATGATTTGATTTAGGCTTTCGGTTAGGTTAGGTTTGAACTTAGTTTGAGGGAGTCAGTTTAGGGCTACTGTTAGTTTTCTGTTCAGTGTTACGGTTGGAGATAGCGTCATGGTCAAGTTAGGGTTGGGGTTGAGATTCAGGTGTCCGCCTAGGGTTAGGGTTAGGTCTATGGTTTGAGTTAGGCTTCAGGTTAGGTTAGGTTGGAACTTAGTTTGAGGGAGTAAGTTTATGCCTATTGTATTTTTTGGTTCAGTGTTACGGTTGAATTTAGGCTCAGGGTCAGGTTAGGGTTGGGGTCAAGCTTAAGGTGTCCGCCTAGGGTTAGGGTTAGGTCTATTGTTTGAGTTAGGCTTCAGGTTAGGTTAGGTTTGAACTTAGGTTGAGGGAGTAAGTTTAGGGCTACTGTTAGTTTACGGTTCAGTGTTACGGTTGGAGTTAGCGTGAGGGTCAGTATAGGGTTGGGGTTGAGCTTAAGGTGTCCTCCTAGGGTTATTTTTAGGATTAGGTCTGTGGTTTGAGTTAGGCTACAGGTTAGGTTAGGTTTGAACTTAGTTTGAGGGAGTAAGTTTTGGGGTACTGTTAGTTTTCGGTTCAGTGTTACGGTTGGAGATAGCGTCAGGGTGAGGTTAGGGTTGTGATTGAGCTTCAGGTGTCCGCGTAGGGTTAGGGTTAGGTCTATGGTTTGAGTTAGGCTTCAAGTTAGGTTAGGTTTGAAGTTAGTTTGAGGGAGTAAGTTTAGGGCTAATGTTAGTTTTCGGGTAACTGTTACTGTTGGAGTTAGCGTCAGGGCCAGGTTAGGGTTGGGGTTGAGCTTAAGGTGTACGCCTAGGGTTAGGTTTAGGTGTATGGTTTGATTTAGGCTTCAGGTTAGGTTAGGTTTGAACTTAGTTTGAGGGAGTAAGTTTAGGGCTACTGTTAGTTTTCGTTTAACTGTTACGGTTGGAGTAAGCGTCAGGGTCAGGTTAGGGTGGGGGTTAAGCATAAGGTGTCCGCCTAGGGTTAGGGTTAGGTCTATGGTTTCATTTAGGCTTCAGGTTAGGTTAGGATAGAACTTAGTTTGAGGGAGTAAGTCTGGGGCCACTGTTAGTTTTCGGTTCAGTGTTACAGTTCGATTTAGCCTCAGGGTCAGGTTAGGGTTGGTGTTAAGCTTAAGGTGTCCGCCTAGGTTTAGGGTTAGGTGTATGGTTTGATTTAGGCTTCAGTTTAGGTTAGGTTTGAAGTTAGTTTGAGGGAGTAAGTTTAGGGCTACTGTTAGTTTTCGGTTAACTGTTACAGTTGGAGTAAGCATCATGGTAGGGTAGGGTGGGGTTTAAGGTTAAGGTGTCCACCTACGGTTAGGGTTAGGTCTATGATTTGATTTAGGCTTTCGGTTAGGTTAGGTTTGAACTTAGTTTGAGGGAGTCAGTTTAGGGCTACTGTTAGTTTTCTGTTCAGTGTTACGGTTGGAGATAGCGTCATGGTCAAGTTAGGGTTGGGGTTGAGATTCAGGTGTCCGCCTAGGGTTAGGGTTAGGTCTATGGTTTGAGTTAGGCTTCAGGTTAGGTTAGGTTGGAACTTAGTTTGAGGGAGTAAGTTTATGCCTATTGAATTTTTTGGTTCAGTGTTACGGTTGAATTTAGGCTCAGGGTCAGGTTAGGGTTGGGGTCAAGCTTAAGGTGTCGGCCTAGGGTTAGGGTTAGGTCTATTGTTTGAGTTAGGCTTCAGGTTAGGTTAGGTTTGAACTTAGGTTGAGGGAGTAAGTTTACGGCTACTGTTAGTTTTCGGTTCAGTGTTACGGTTGGAGTTAGCGTGAGGGTCAGTTTAGGGTTGGGGTTGAGCTTAAGGTGTCCTCCTAGGGTTATTTTTAGGATTAGGTCTGTGGTTTGAGTTAGGCTACAGGTTAGGTTAGGTTTGAACTTAGTTTGAGGGAGTAAGTTTTGGGGTACTGTTAGTTTTCGGTTCAGTGTTACGGTTGGAGATAGCGTCAGGGTGAGGTTAGGGTTGTGATTGAGCTTCAGGTGTCCGCGTACGGTTAGGGTTAGGTCTATGGTTTGAGTTAGGCTTCAAGTTAGGTTAGGTTTGAAGTTAGTTTGAGGGAGTAAGTTTAGGGCTAATGTTAGTTTTCGGGTAACTGTTACTGTTGGAGTTAGCGTCAGGGCCAGGTTAGGGTTGGGGTTGAGCTTAAGGTGTACGCCTAGGGTTAGGTTTAGGTGTATGGTTTGAATTAGGCTTCAGGTTAGGTTAGGTTTGAAGTTAGTTTGAGGGAGTAAGTTTAGGTCTACTGTTAGTTTTCGGTTAACTGTTACAGTTGGAGTAAGCGTCAGGGTCAGGTTAGGGTGGGGGTTAAGCATAAGGTGTCCGCCTAGGATTAGGGTTAGGTCTATGATTTGATTTAGGCTTCAGGTTAGGTTAGGTTTGAACTTAGTTTGAGGGAGTCAGTTTAGGGCTACTGTTATTTTTCGGTTAACTGTTACGGTTGGAGTAAGCGTCAGGGACAGGTTAGGTTTGGGGTTGAGCTTATGGTGTCCGCCTAGGGTTAGGTTTAGGTGTATGGTTTCATTTAGGCTTCAGGTTAGGTTAGGATTGAACTTAGTTTGAGGGAGTAAGTTTAGGGCCACTGTTAGTTTTCGGTTCAGTGTTAAGGTTCGATTTAGCCTCAGGGTCAGGTTAGGGTTGGGGTTAAGCTTAAGTTGTCCGCCTAGGGTTAGTGTTAGGTCTATTGTTTGAGTTAGGCTTCAGGTTAGGTTAGGTTTGAACTTAGTTTGAGGGAGTAAGTTTAGGGCTACTGTTAGTTTTCGTTTAACTGTTACGGTTGGAGTAAGCGTCAGGGTCAGGTTAGGGTGGGGGTTAAGCATAAGGTGTCCGCCTAGGGTTAGGGTTAGGTCTATGGTTTCATTTAGACTTCAGGTTAGGTTAGGATTGAACTTAGTTTGAGGGAGTAAGTTTAGGGCTACTGTTAGTTTTCGGATCAGTGTTACGTTTGGAGTTAGCGTGAGGGTCCGGTTAGGGTTGGGGTTGAGCTTAAGGTGTCCGCCTAGGGTTAGGGTTAGGTCTGTGGTTTGAGGTAGGCTTCAGGTTAGGTTAGGTTTGAACTTAGTTTGAGGGAGTAAGTTTAGGGCTACTGTTAGTTTTCGGTTCAGTGTTATGGTTGGAGATAGCGTCAGGGTCAGGTTAGGGTTGGGGTTGAGCTTCCAGTGTCCGCCTAGGGTTAGGGTTAGGTCTATGGTTTGAGTTAGGCTTCAGGTTAGGTTAGGTTTGAAGTTAGTTTGAGGGAGTAAGTTTAGGGCTACTGTTAGTTTTCGGTTAACTGTTACAGTTGGAGTAAGCGTCATGGTCAGGTTAGGTTTGGGGTTGAGCTTAAGGTGTCCACCTAGGGTTAGGGTTAGGTGTATGGTTTGATTTAGGCTTCAGGTTAGGTTAGGTTTGAACTTAGTTTGAGGGAGTAAGTTTAGGGCTACTGTTAGTTTTCGTTTAACTGTTACGGTTGGAGTAAGCGTCAGTGTCAGGTTAGTGTGGGGGTTAAGCATAAGGTGTCCGCCTAGGGTTAGGGTTGGGTCTATGGTTTCATTTAGGCTTCAGGTTAGGTTAGGATTGAACTTAGTTTGAGGGAGTAAGTTTAGGGCCACTGTTAGTTTTCGGTTCAGTGTTACGGTTGGATTTAGCCTCAGGGTCAGGTTAGGTTTGGGGTTAAGCTTAAGGTGTCCGCCTAGGGTTATGGTTAGGTCTATTGTTTGAGTTAGGCTTCAGGTTAGGTTAGGTTTGAAGTTAGTTTGAGGGAGTAAGTTTAGGGCTACTGTTAGTTTTCGGTTCAGTGTTACGGTTGGAGTTAGCGTGAGGGTCAGGTTAGGGTTGGGGTTGAGCTTAAGGTGTCCGCCTAGGGTTATTGTTAGGTCTGTGGTTTGAGTTAGGCTTCAGGTTAGGTTAGGTTTGAACTTAGTTTGAGGGAGTAAGTTTAGGGCTACTGTTAGTTTTCGGTTCAGTGTTACAGTTCGAGTTAGCTTGAGGGTCAGGTTAGGGTTGGGTTTGAACCTCAGGTGTCCGCGTATGGTTAGGGTTAGGTGTATGGTTTGATTTAGGCTTCAGGTTAGGTTAGGTTGGAACTTAGTTTGAGGGAGTAAGTTTAGGGCTACTGTTAGTTTTCGGGTAACTGTTACTGTTGGAGTTAGCGTCAGGTCAAGGTTAGGGTTGGGGTTGAGCTTAAGGTGTCCGCCTAGGGTTAGGGTTAGGTGTATGGTTTGATTTAGGCTTCAGGTTAGGTTAGGTTTGAAGTTAGTTTGAGGGAGTAAGTTTAGGGCTATTTTTAGTTTTCGGTTAACTGTTACAGTTGGAGTAAGCGTCAGGGTCAGGTTAGGGTGGGGGTTAAGCATAAGGTGTCCGCCTAGGGTTAGGGTTAGGTCTATGATTTGATTTAGGCTTCAGGTTAGGTTAGGTTTGAACTTAGTTTGAGGGAGTCAGTTTAGGGCTACTGTTAGTTTTCGGTTAATTGTTAAGGTTGGAGTAAGCGTCAGGGTCAGGTTAGGTTTGGGGTTGAGCTTAAGGTGTCCGCCTAGGGTTAGGGTTATGTGTATGGTTTGATTTAGGCTTCAGGTTAGGTTAGGTTTTAACTTAGTTTGAGGGAGTAAGTTTAGGCCTATTGTATTTTTCGGTTCAGTGTTACGGTTGAATTTAGCCTCAGGGTCAGGTTAGGGTTGGGGTCAAGCTTAAGGTGTCCGCCTAGGGTTAGGGTTAGGTCTATTTTTTGAGTTAGGCTTCAGGTTAGGTTAGGTTTGAACTTAGTTTGAGGGAGTAAGTTTAGGGCTACTGTTAGTTTTCGGTTCAGTGTTACGGTTGGTGTTAGCGTGAGGGTCAGTTTAGGGTTGGGGTTGAGCTTAAGGTGTCCTCCTAGGGTTAGGGTTAGGTCTGTGGTTTGAGTTAGGGTACAGGTTAGGTTAGGTTTGAACTTAGTTTGAGGGAGTAAGTTTTGGGGTACTGTTAGTTTTCGGTTCAGTGTTACGGTTGGAGATAGCGTCAGGGTCAGGTTAGGGTTGTGATTGAGCTTCAGGTGTCCGCCTAGGGTTAGGGTTAGGTGCCGGGAGCCGTGCCCCAGCCGGGGTGGGTGCACAGGGAGGCGACGCGGGTGATCAGGAATCAGACTGAGACCTCACGCCCCTTTAGCATGTTCTCAGCCGACTGCAGCCAGAGTAATCTCCACACTGCAGCCCTGATGGCCAGGAGTCATGCGTATTTATTATAGAAGGAGTTTTTACAGTAGTGGGATGGGTGAAGGGAAGTAAGTGAAACATTTTGCTCTAAAAGGTAAGGCATTCAAAATATAGGAACAATAATCATAAAACATCACATCTGTTTTGTTTAGCTATAAACAGTCATAATTTTTAGAAAGAGGAAGTCCATTTTTCAGGTGTATTCTCTTCTTTGATCTTGATTACCAGGGAGGGTCTTTGGATGAGAGGGCTCCCAGGAATCTTGACCACTTCAGTCAGACCAGCTTGATCACTTTAGTCCCAGATTGGCCTCAGGTCAGCCTTTTGAGAACTTTAGCTTCAGGCTAGGGTGGTAGCAATTACTAGAAATAAATCCTGTCTGGTTTAGTAAAGACAAGGTTAGTATATACTAAAGTGAAATACTTATGTTATCTCTGGGGTAGTCTATAGCTAAGAGGGTGAGTCTACATAGGAAAGGAATGTGGTCTTGTGAGTAGCTGAAGGTTGCTGTGTACTTGGGACCCTCTACATGCTGCTAATGACTGTGGCTTGGGGAATGACAATTTGCCCTTGTCCTGAGAGTAAGGGTGGCTTACGGTCTTTGAGGTAACAGCACCTCAAGGATGAGTCCCCGAGTCCCTCTCGGCTACTGAGGTCGTTTTGCCCATTAGTAGCTTTAACTCAGACCTTTCTAATGCTTATCTATGTAATCCCTAGTAGGAGAAGTGAATGTAGCATTCTCTGTTGACATTTTCTAGGAAGGTGGGATGAGTCTAATGGGAGTAACTCCTGTTCGCAGCCGCCGCCGTACGCAGCTGCCGCCTTAGTGGATCCGCATTCTTTCAGGATTATTGTAAAAATTATAGTAAGGCTGGGGGTGCCTTTACGGGGTACTGGGGTATGGCAATAAGGCCCATGGCAGAGAAATTGAGTGCAGGAAAGTACAGCAACACAATTCGTGAGGTCCAGAACTCGTAAAACTGTTGACCTTGCAAACAGTTCTCCTCAGCCGAGTCCTTGCTCTAGGCACGAGGGGCAGTTCTTTCATACTCAGCCTGTGTTAACTGCATGGTCCCAGCAGTTAGGTCTATGGTTTGAGTTAGGCTTCAGGTTAGGTTAGGTTTGAACTTAGTTTGAGGGAGTAAGTTTAGGGCTACTGTTAGTTTTCGGTTCAGTGTTACGGTTGGAGATATCGTCAGGGTCTGGTTAGGGTTGTGGTTGAGTTTCAGGTGTCCGCCTAGGGTTAAGGTTAGGTCTATGGTTTGAGTTAGGCTTCAAGTTAGGATAGGTTTGAAGTTAGTTTGAGGGAGTAAGTTTAGGGCTACTGTTAGTTTTCGGGTAACTGTTACTGTTGGAGTTAGCGTCAGGGCCAGGTTAGGGTTGGGGTTGAGCTTAAGGTGTCCGCCTTGGGTTAGGGTTAGGTCTGTGGTTTGAGTTAGGCTTCAGGTTAGGTTAGGTTTGAACTTAGTTTGAGGGAGTTAGTTTAGGGCTACTGATAGATTTCGGTTCAGTGTTACGGTTGCAGATAGCGTCATTGTCAAGTTAGGGTTGGGGTTGAGATTCAGGTGTCCGCCTAGGGTTAGGGTTAGGTCTATGGTTTGAGTTAGGCTTCAGGTTAGGTTAGGTTTGAACTTAGTTTGAGGGAGTAAGTTTAGGGCTACTCTTAGTTTTCGTTTAACTGTTACGGTTGGAGTAAGCGTCAGGGTCAGGTTAGGGTGGGGGTTAAGCATAAGGTGTCCGCCTAGGATTAGGGTTAGGTCTATGGTTTCATTTAGGCTTCAGGTTAGGTTAGGATTGAACTTAGTTTGAGGGAGTAAGTTTAGGGCCACTGTTAGTTTTCGGTTCAGTGTTAAGGTTCAATATAGCATCAGGGTCAGCTTAGGTTTGGGGTTAAGCTTAAGGTGTCCGCCTAGGTTTAGGGTTAGGTGTATGGTTTGATTTAGGCTTCAGTTTAGGTTAGGTTTGAAGTTAGTTTGAGGGAGTAAGTTTAGGGCTACTGTTAGTTTTCGGTTAACTGTTACAGTTGGAGTAAGCGTCATGGTCAGGGTAGGGTGGGGGTTAAGCATAAGGTGTCCGCCTAGGGTTAGGGTTAGGTCTATGATTTGATTTAGGCTTCAGGTTATGTTAGGTTTGAACTTAGTTTGAGGGAGTCAGTTTAGGGCTACTGTTAGTATTCAGTTCAGTGTTACGGTTGGAGATAGCGTCATGGTCAAGTTAGGGTTGGGGTTGAGATTCAGGTGTCCGCCTAGCGTTAGGGTTAGGTCTATGGTTTGAGTTAGGCTTCAGATTAGGTTAGGTTTGAACTTAGTTTGAGGGAGTATGTTTATGCCTATTTTATTTTTTGGTTCAGTGTTACGGTTGAATTTAGGCTCATGGTCAGGTTAGGGTTGGGGTCAAACTTAAGGTGTCCGCCTAGGGTTAGGGTTAGGTCTATTGTTTGAGTTAGGCTTCAGGTTAGGTTCGGTTTGAACTTAGTTTGAGGGAGTAAGTTTAGGGCTACTGTTAGTTTTCGGTTCAGTGTTACGGTTGGAGTTAGCGTGAGGGTCAGTTTAGGGTTGGGGTTGAGCTTAAGGTGTCCTCCTAGGGTTATTTTTAGGATTAGGTCTGTGGTTTGGTTAGGCTACAGGTTAGGTTAGATTTGAACTTAGTTTGAGGGAGTAAGTTTTGGGGGTACTGTTAGTTTTCGGTTCAGTGTTACGGTTGGAGATAGCGTCAGGGTCAGGTTAGGGTTGTGATTGAGCTTCAGGTGTCCGCCTAGGGTTAGGGTTAGGTCTATGGTGTGAGTTAGGCTTCAGGTTAGGTTAGGTTTGAACTTAGTTTGAGGGAGTAAGTTTAGGGCTACTGTTATTTTTCGGTTCAGTGTTACGGTTGGAGATAGCGTCAGGGTCTGGTTAGGGTTGTGGTTGAGTTTCAGGTGTCCGCCTAGGGTTAGGGTTAGGTCTATGGTTTGAGTTAGGCTTCAAGTTAGGTTAGGTTTGAAGTTAGTTTGAGGGAGTAAGTTTAGGGCTACTGTTAGTTTTCGGGTAACTGTTACTGTTGGAGTTAGCGTCAGGGCCAGGTTAGGGTTGGTGTTGAGCTTAAGGTGTCCACCTAGGGTTAGGGTTAGGTGTATGGTTTGATTTAGGCTTCAGGTTAGGTTAGGTTTGAACTTAGTTTGAGGGAGTAAGTTTAGGGTTACTGTTAGTTTTCGTTTAACTGTTACGGTTGGAGTAAGCGTCAGGGTCAGGTTAGGGTGGGGGTTAAGAATAAGGTGTCCGCCTAGGGTTAGGGTTAGGTCTATTGTTTGAGTTAGGCTTCAGGTTAGGTTAGGTTTGAACTTAGTTTGAGGGAGTCAGTTTAGGGCTACTGTTAGTTTTCGGTTCAGTGTTACGGTTGGAGTTAGCGTGAGGGTCAGTTTAGGGTTGGGGTTGAGCTTAAGGTGTCCTCCTAGGGTTAGGGTTAGGTCTGTGGTTTGAGTTGGGGTACAGGTTAGGTTAGGTTTGAACTTAGTTTGAGGGAGTAAGTTTTGGGGTACTGTTAGTTTTCGGTTCAGTGTTACGGTTGGAGATAGCGTCAGGGTCAGGTTAGGGTTGTGATTGAGCTTCAGGTGTCCGCCTAGGGTTAGGGTTAGGTGCCGGGAGCCGTGCCCCAGCCGGGGTGGGTGCACAGGGAGGCGACGCGGGTGAACAGGAATCAGACTGAGACCTCACGCCCCTTTAGCATGTTCTCAGCCGACTGCAGCCAGAGTAATCTCCACACTGCAGCCCTGATGGCCAGGAGTCATGCGTATTTATTATAGAAGGAGTTTTTACAGTAGTGGGATGGGTGAAGGGAATTAAGTGAAACATTTTGCTCTAAAAGGTAAGGCATTCAAAACATAGGAACAAAAATCATAAAACATGACATCTGTTTTGTTTAGGTATAAACAGTCATAATTTTTAGAACGAGGAAGTCCATTTTTCAGGTGTATTCTCTTCTTTGATCTTGATTACCAGGGAGGGTCTTTGGATGAGAGGGCTCCCAGGAATCTTGACCACTTCAGTCAGACCAGCTTAATCACTTTATTCCCAGATTGGCCTCAGGTCAGCCTTTTGAGAACTTTAGCTTCAGGCTAGGGTGGTAGCAATTACTAGAAATAAATCCTGTCTGGTTTAGTAAAGACAAGGTTAGTATATACTAAAGTGAAATACTTATGTTATCTCTGGGGTAGTCTATAGCTAAGAGGGTGAGTCTACATAGGAAAGGAATGTGGTCTTGTGAGTAGCTGAAGGTTGCTGTGTACTTGGGACCCTCTACATGCTGCTAATGACTGTGGCTTGGGGAATGACAATTTGCCCTTGTCCTGAGAGTAAGGGTGGCTTACGGTCTTTGGGGTAACAGCACCTCAAGGATGAGTCCCCGAGTCCCTCTCGGCTACTGAGGTCGTTTTGCCCATTAGTAGCTTTAACTCAGACCTTTCTAATGCTTATCTATGTAATCCCTAGTAGGAGAAGTGAATGTAGCATTCTCTGTTGACATTTTCTAGGAAGGTGGGGTGAGTCTAATGGGAGTAACTCCTGTTCGCAGCCGCCGCCCTACGCAGCTGCCGCCTTAGTGGATCCGCATTCTTTCAGGATTATTGTAAAAATTATAGTAAGGCTGGGGGTGCCTTTATGGGGTACTGGGGTATGGCAATAAGGCCCATGGCAGAGAAATTGAGTGCAGGACAGTACAGCAACACAATTCGTGAGGTCCAGAACTCGTAAAACTGTTGACCTTGCAAACAGTTCTCCTCAGCCGAGTCCTTGCTCTAGGCACGAGGGGCAGTTCTTTCATACTCAGCCTGTGTTAACTGCATGGTCCCAGCAGTTAGGTCTATGGTTTGAGTTAGGCTTCAGGTTAGGTTAGGTTTGAACTTAGTTTGAGGGAGTAAGTTTAGGGCTACTGTTAGTTTTCGGTTCAGTGTTACGGTTGGAGATATCGTCAGGGTCTGGTTAGGGTTGTGGTTGAGTTTCAGGTGTCCGCCTAGGGTTAAGGTTAGGTCTATGGTTTGAGTTAGGATTCAAGTTAGGTTAGGTTTGAAGTTAGTTTGAGGGAGTAAGTTTAGGGCTACTGTTAGTTTTCGGGTAACTGTTACTGTTGGAGTTAGCGTCAGGGCCAGGTTAGGGTTGGGGTTGAGCTTAAGGTGTCCGCCTAGGGTTAGGGTTAGGTGTATGGTTTGATTTAGGCTTCAGGTTAGGTTAGGTTTGAAGTTAGTTTGAGGGAGTAAGTTTAGGGCTACTGTTAGTTTTCGGTTAACTGTTACAGTTGGAGTAAGCGTCAGGGTCAGGTTAGGGTGGGGGTTAAGCATAAGGTGTCCGCCTAGGATTAGGGTTAGGTCTATGATTTGATTTAGGCTTCAGGTTAGGTTAGGTTTGAACTTAGTTTGAGGGAGTCAGTTTAGGGCTACTGTTAGTTTTCGGTTCAGTGTTACAGTTGGAGACATCGTCAGGGTCTGGTTAGGGTTGTGGTTGAGTTTCAGGTGTCCGCCTAGGGTTAAGGTTAGGTCTATGGTTTGAGTTAGGCTTCAAGTTAGGTTAGGTTTGAAGTTAGTTTGAGGGAGTAAGTTTAGGGCTACTGTTAGTTTGGGGGTAACTGTTACTGTTGGAGTTAGCGTCAGGGCCAGGTTAGGGTTGGGGTTGAGCTTAAGGTGTACGCCTAGGGTTAGGGTTAGGTCTATTGTTTGAGTTAGGCTTCAGGTTAGGTTAGGTTTGAACTTAGTTTGTGGGAGACAGTTTAGGGCTTCTGTTAGTTTTCGTTTAACTGTTACGGTTGGAATAAGCGTCAGGGTCAAGTTAGGGTGGGGGTTAAGCATAAGGTGTCCGCCTAGGGTTAGGGTTAGGTCTATGGTTTCAATTAGGCTTCAGGTTAGGTTAGGTTTGAACTTAGTTTGAGGGAGTAAGTTTAGGGCTACTGTTAGTTTTCGGTTCAGTGTTATGGTTGGAGATAGCGTCAGGGTCAGGTTAGGGTTGGGGTTGAGCTTCCAGTGTCCGCCTAGGGTTAGGGTTAGGTCTATGGTTTGAGTTAGGCTTCAGGTTAGGTTAGGTTTGAAGTTAGTTTGAGGGAGTAAGTTTAGGGCTACTGTTAGTTTTCGGTTAACTGTTACAGTTGGAGTTAGCGTCATGGTCAGGTTAGGTTTGGGTTTAGCTGAAGGTGTCCACCTAGGGTTAGGGTTAGGTGTATGCTTTGATTTAGGCTTCAGGTTAGGTTAGGTTTGAACTTAGTTTGAGGGAGTAAGTTTAGGGCTACTGTTAGTTTTCGTTTAACTGTTACGGTTAGAGTAAGCATCAGGGTCAGGTTAGGGTGGGGGTTAAGCATAAGGTGTCCGCCTAGGGTTAGGGTTAGGTCTATGGTTTCATTTAGGCTTCAGGTTAGGTTAGGATTGAACATAATTTGAGGGAGTAAGTTTAGGGCCACTGTTAGTTTTCGGTTCAGTGTTACGGTTGGATTTAGCCTCAGGGTCAGGTTAGGGTTGGGGTTAAGCTTAAGGTGTCCGCCTAGGGTTATGGTTAGGTCTATTGTTTGAGTTAGGCTTCAGGTTAGGTTAGGTTTGAAGTTAGTTTGAGGGAGTAAGTTTAGGGCTACTGTTAGTTTTCGGTTCAGTGTTACGGTTGGAGTTAGCGTGAGGGTCAGGTTAGGGTTGGGGTTGAGCTTAAGGTGTCCGCCTAGGGTTATTGTTAGGTCTGTGGTTTGAGTTAGGCTTCAGGTTAGGTTAGGTTTGAACTTAGTTTGAGGGAGTAAGTTTAGGGCTACTGTTAGTTTTCGGTTCAGTGTTACAGTTGGAGTTAGCTTGAGGGTCAGGTTAGGGTTGGGTCTGAACCTCAGGTGTCCACCTAGGGTTAGGGTTAGGTCTATGGTTTGATTTAGGCTTCAGGTTAGGTTAGGTTGGAACTTAGTTTGAGGCAGTAAGTTTAGGGCTACTGTTAGTTTTCGGGTAACTGTTACGGTTGGAGTTAGCGTCAGGGCCAGGTTAGGGTTGGGGTTGAGCTTAAGGTGTCCGCCTAGGGTTAGGGTTAGGTGTATGGTTTGATTTAGGCTTCAGGTTAGGTTAGGTTTGAAGTTAGTTTGAGGGAGTAAGTTTAGGGCTATTGTTAGTTTTCGGTTAACTGTTACAGTTGGAGTAAGCGTCAGGGTCAGGTTAGGCTGGGGGTTAAGCATAAGGTGTCCGCCTAGGGTTAGGGTTAGGTCTATGATTTGATTTAGGCTTCAGGTTAGGTTAGGTTTGAACTTAGTTTGAGGGAGTCAGTTTAGGGCTACTGTTAGTTTTCGGTTAACTGTTATGTTTGGAGTAAGCGTCAGGGTCAGGATAGGGTTGGGGTCAAGCTTAAGGTGTCCGCCTAGGGTTAGGGTTAGGTCTATTGTTTGAGTTAGGCTTCAGGTTAGGTTAGGTTTGAACTTAGTTTGAGGGAGTAAGTTTAGGGCTACTGTTAGTTTTCGGTACAGTGTTACGGTTGGAGTTAGCGTGAGGGTCAGGTTAGGGTTGGGGTTGAGCTTAAGGTGTCCTCCTAGGGTTAGGGTTAGGTCTGTGGTTTGAGTGAGGCTTCAGGTTAGGTTAGGTTTGAACTTAGTTTGAGGGAGTACGTTTAGGCCTATTGTATTATTCGGTTCAGTGTTATGGTTGAATTTAGCCTCAGGGTCAGGTTAGGGTTGGGGTCAAGCTTAAGGTGTCCGCCTAGGGTTAGGGTTAGGTCTATTGTTTGAGTTAGGCTTCAGGTTAGGTTAGGTTTGAACTTAGTTTGAGGGAGTAAGTTTAGGGCTACTGTTAGTTTTCGGTTCAGTGTTACGGTTGGAATTAGCGTGAGGGTCAGTTTAGGGTTGGGGTTGAGCTTAAGGTGTCCTCCTAGGGTTAGGGTTAGGTCTGTGGTTTGAGTTAGGGTACAGGTTAGGTTAGGTTTGAACTTAGTTTGAGGGAGTAAGTTTTGGGGTACTGTTAGTTTTCGGTTCAGTGTTACGGTTGGAGATAGCGTCAGGGTCAGGTTAGGGTTGTGATTGAGCTTCAGGTGTCCGCCTAGGGTTAGGGTTAGGTGCCGGGAGCCGTGCCCCAGCCGGGGTGGGTGCACAGGGAGGCGACGCGGGTGAACAGGAATCAGACTGAGACCTCACGCCCCTTTAGCATGTTCTCAGCCGACTGCAGCCAGAATAATCTCCACACTGCAGCCCTGATGGCCAGGAGTCATGCGTATTTATTATAGAAGGAGTTTTTACAGTAGTGGGATGGGTGAAGGGAAGTAAGTGAAACATTTTGCTCTAAAAGGTAAGGCATTCAAAATATAGGAAAAATAATCATAAAACATGACACCTTTTTTTTTTTAGGTATAAACAGTCATAATTTTTAGAACGAGGAAGTCCATTTTTCAGGTGTATTCTCTTCTTTGATCTTGATTACCAGGGAGGGTCTTTGGATGAGAGGGCTCCCAGGAATCTTGACCACTTCAGTCAGACCAGCTTGATCACTTTAGTCCCAGATTGGCCTCAGGTCAGCCTTTTGAGAACTTTAGCTTCAGGCTAGGGTGGTAGCAATTACTAGAAATAAATCCTGTCTGGTTTAGTAAAGACAAGGTTAGTATATACTAAAGTGAAATACTTATGTTATCTCTGGGGTAGTCTATAGCTAAGAGGGTGAGTCTACATAGGAAAGGAATGTGGTCTTGTGAGTAGCTGAAGGTTGCTGTGTACTTGGGACCCTCTACATGCTGCTAATGACTGTGGCTTGGGGAATGACAATTTGCCCTTGTCTTGAGAGTAAGGGTGGCTTACGGTCTTTGGGGTAACAGCACCTCAAGGATGAGTCCCCGAGTCCCTCTCGGCTACTGAGGTCGTTTTGCCCATTAGTAGCTTTAACTCAGACCTTTCTAATGCTTATCTATGTAATCCCTAGTAGGAGAAGTGAATGTAGCATTCTCTGTTGACATTTTCTAGGAAGGTGGGGTGAGTCTAATGGGAGTAACTCCTGTTCGCAGCCGCCGCCCTACGCAGCTGCCGCCTTAGTGGATCCGCATTCTTTCAGGATTATTGTAAAAATTATAGTAAGGCTGGGGGTGCCTTTATGGGGTACTGGGGTATGGCAATAAGGCCCATGGCAGAGAAATTGAGTGCAGGACAGTACAGCAACACAATTCGTGAGGTCCAGAACTCGTAAAACTGTTGACCTTGCAAACAGTTCTCCTCAGCCGAGTCCTTGCTCTAGGCACGAGGGGCAGTTCTTTCATACTCAGCCTGTGTTAACTGCATGGTCCCAGCAGTTAGGTCTATGGTTTGAGTTAGGCTTCAGGTTAGGTTAGGTTTGAACTTAGTTTGAGGGAGTAAGTTTAGGGCTACTGTTAGTTTTCGGTTCAGTGTTACGGTTGGAGATATCGTCAGGGTCTGGTTAGGGTTGTGGTTGAGTTTCAGGTGTCCGCCTAGGGTTAAGGTTAGGTCTATGGTTTGAGTTAGGATTCAAGTTAGGTTAGGTTTGAAGTTAGTTTGAGGGAGTAAGTTTAGGGCTACTGTTAGTTTTCGGGTAACTGTTACTGTTGGAGTTAGCGTCAGGGCCAGGTTAGGGTTGGGGTTGAGCTTAAGGTGTCCGCCTAGGTTTAGGGTTAGGTGTATGGTTTGATTTAGGCTTCTGGTTAGGTTAGGTTTGAAGTTAGTTTGAGGGAGTAAGTTTAGGGCTACTGTTAGTTTTCGGTTAACTGTTACAGTTGGAGTAAGCGTCAGGGTCAGGTTAGGGTGGGGGTTAAGCATAAGGTGTCCGCCTAGGATTAGGGTTAGGTCTATGATTTGATTTAGGCTTCAGGTTAGGTTAGGTTTGAACTTAGTTTGAGGGAGTCAGTTTAGGGCTACTGTTAGTTTTTGGTTCAGTGTTACGGTTGGAGTAAGCGTCAGGGTCAGGTTAGGTTTGGGGTTGAGCTTAAGGTGTCCGCCTAGGATTAGGGTTAGGTGTATGGTTTGATTTAGGCTTCAGGTTAGGTTACGTTTGAACTTAGTTTAAGGGAGTAAGTTTAGGGCTACTGTTAGTTTTCGTTTAACTGTTACGGTTGGAGTAAGCGTCAGGGTCAGGTTAGGGTGGGGGTTAAGCATAAGGTGTCCGCCTAGGATTAGGGTTAGGTCTATGGTTTCATTTAGGCTTCAGGTTAGGTTAGGATTGAACTTACTTTGAGGGAGTAAGTTTAGGGCCACTGTTAGTTTTCGGTTCAGTGTTAAGGTTAAATTTAGCCTCAGGGTCAGGTTAGGGTTGGGGTTAAGCTTAAGGTGTCCGCCTAGGTTTAGGGTTAGGTGTATGGTTTGATTTAGGCTTCAGGTTAGGTTAGGTTTGAACTTAGTTTGAGGGAGTAAGTTTAGGGCTACTGTTAGTTTTCGGTTCAGTGTTATGGTTGGAGATAGCATCAGGGTCAGGTTATGGTTGGGGTTGAGCTTCAAGTGTCCGCCTAGGGTTAGGGTTAGGTCTATGGTTTGAGTTAGGCTTCAGGTTAGGTTAGGTTTGAAGTTAGTTTGAGGGAGTAAGTTTAGGGCTACTGTTAGTTTTCGGTTAACTGTTACAGTTGGAATAAGCGTCATGGTCAGGTTAGGTTTGGGGTTGAGCTTAAGGTGTCCACCTAGGGTTAGGGTTAGGTGTATGGTTTGATTTAGGCTTCAGGTTAGGTTAGGTTTGAACTTAGTTTGATGGAGTAAGTTTAGGGCTACTGTTAGTTTTCGGGAAATTGTTTCGGTTGGAGTTAGCGTCAGGGCCAGGTTAGTGTTGGGCTTGAGATTAAGGTGTCCGCCTAGGGTTAGGGTTAGGTGTATGGTTTGATTTAGGCTTCAGGTTATTTTAGGTTTGAACGTAGTTTGAGGGAGTAAGTTTAGGGCTACTGTTAGTTTTCGGTTCAGTGTTACGGTTGGAGATATCGTCAGGGTCTGGTTAGGGTTGTGGTTGAGTTTCAGGTGTCCGCCTAGGCTTAAGGTTAGGTCTATGGTTTGAGTTAGGCTTCAGGTTAGGTTAGGTTTGAACTTAGTTTGAGGGAGTAAGTTTAGGGCTACTGTTAGTTTTCGTTTAACTGTTACGGTTGGAGTAAGCGTCAGGGTCAGGTTAGGGTGGGGGTTAAGCATAAGGTGTCCGCCTAGGATTAGGGTTAGGTCTATGGTTTCATTTAGGCTTCAGGTTAGGTTAGGATTGAACTTAGTTTGAGGGAGTAAGTTTAGGGCCAATGTTAGTTTTCGGTTCAGTGTTAAGGTTCAATTTAGCCTCAGGGTCAGGTTATGGTTGGGGTTAAGCTTAAGGTGTCCGCCTAGGGTTAGGGTTAGGTGTATGGTTTGATTTAGGCTTCAGGTTAGGTGAGGTTTGAAGTTAGTTTGAGGGAGTAAGTTTAGGGCTACTGTTAGTTTTCGGTTAACTGTTACAGTTGGAGTAAGCATCATGGTCAGGGTAGGGTGGGGGTTAAGCATAAGGTGTCCGCCTACGTTTAGGGTTAGTTCTATGATTTGATTTAGGCTTCAGGTTAGGTTAGGTTTGAACTTCGTTTGAGGGAATCAGTTTAGGGCTACTGTTAGTTTTCGGTTAACTGTTACGGTAGGAGTTAGCCTCAGGTTCAGGTTAGGTTTGGGGTTGAGCTTAAGGTGTCCACCTAGGGTTAGGGTTAGGTGTATGGTTTGATTTAGGATTCTGGTTAGGTTAGGTTTGAACTTAGTTTGAGGTAGTAAGTTTAGGGCTACTGTTAGTTTTCGTTTAACTGTTACGGTTGGAGTAAGCGTCAGGGTCAGGTTAGGTTTGGGGTTGAAGTTAAGGTGTCCGCCTAGGGTTAGGGTTAGGTGTATGATTTGATTTAGGCTTCAGGTTAGGTTAGGTTTGAACTTAGTTTGAGGGAGTAAGTTTAGGGCTACTGTTAGTTTTCGGTCCAGTATTATTGTTGGAGTTAGCGTCAGGGTCAGGTTAGGGTTGGGATTAGCTTGAGGTGTCCGCCTAGGGTTAGGGTTAGGTCCATGGTTTGATTTTGGCTCCAGGTTAGGTTACGTTTGAACTTAGTTTGAGTGAGTAAGTTTAGGGCTACTGTTAGTTTTCGTTTCAGTGTTACAGTTGGAGATAGCGTCAGGGTCAGGTTAGGGTTGGAGTTGAACTTAAGGTGTCCGCGTAGGGTTAGTGTTAGGTCTGTGGTTTGATTTAGGCTTCAGGTTAGGTTACGTTTGAACTTAGTTTGAGTGAGTAAGTTTAGGGCTACTCTTTGTTTTCGGTTCAGTGTTACGTTTGAAGATAGCGTCAGGGTCAGGTTAGGGTTGGGGTTGAGCTTCAGGTATCCGCCTATTGTTAGGGTTAGGTCTATGATTTGAGTTAGGCTTCAGGTTAGGTTAGGTTTGAATTTAGTTTGAGCGAGTAAGTTTAGGGCTACTCTTAGTTTTCAGTTCAGTGATATGGTTGGAGTTAGCCTGGAGGTCAGGTTAGGTTTGGGGTTGAGCTTAAGGTGTCCTCCTAGGGTTAGGGTTAGGTCTGTGGTTTGAGTTAGGGTACAGGTTAGGTTAGGTTTGAACTTAGTTTGAGGGAGTAAGTTTTGGGGTACTGTTAGTTTTCGGTTCAGTGTTACGGTTGGAGATAGCGTCAGGGTCAGGTTAGGGTTGTGACTGAGCTTCAGGTGTCCGCCTAGGGTTAGGGTTAGGTGCCTGGAGCCGTGCCCCAGCCGGGGTGGGTGCACAGGGAGGCGACGCGGGTGAACAGGAATCAGACTGAGACCTCACGCCCCTTTAGCATGTTCTCAGCCGACTGCAGCCAGAGTAAACTCCAGACTGCAGCCCTGATGGCCAGGAGTCATGCGTATTTATTATGGAAGGAGTTTTTACAGTAGTGGGATGGGTGAAGGGAAGTAAGTGAAACATTTTGCTCTAAAAGGTAAGGCATTCAAAATATAGGAACAATAATCATAAAACATGACATCTGTTTTGTTTAGGTATAAACAGTCATAATTTTTAGAACAAGGAAGTCCATTTTTCAGGTGTATTCTCTTCTTTGATCTTGATTACCAGGGAGGGTCTTTGGATGAGAGGGCTCCCAGGAATCTTGACCACTTCAGTCAGACCAGCTTGATCACTTTAGTCCCAGATTGGCCTCAGGTCAGCCTTTTGAGAACTTTAGCTTCAGGCTAGGGTGGTAGCAATTACTAGAAATAAATCCTGTCTGGTTTAGTAAAGACAAGGTTAGTATATACTAAAGTGAAATACTTATGTTATCTCTGGGGTAGTCTATAGCTAAGAGGGTGAGTCTACATAGGAAAGGAATGTGGTCTTGTGAGTAGCTGAAGGTTGCTGTGTACTTGGGACCCTCTACATGCTGCTAATGACTGTGGCTTGGGGAATGACAATTGGCCCTTGTCCTGAGAGTAAGGGTGGCTTACGGTCTTTGGGGTAACAGCACCTCAAGGATGAGTCCCCGAGTCCCTCTCGGCTACTGAGGTCGTTTTGCCCATTAGTAGCTTTAACTCAGACCTTTCTAATGCTTATCTATGTAATCCCTAGTAGGAGAAGTGAATGTAGCATTCTCTGTAGACATTTTCTAGGAAGGTGGGGTGAGTCTAATGGTAGTAACTCCTGTTCGCAGCCGCCGCCCTACGCAGCTGCCGCCTTAGTGGATCCGCATTCTTTCAGGATTATTGTAAAAATTATAGTAAGGCTGGGGGTGCCTTTATGGGGTACTGGGGTATGGCAATAAGGCCCATGGCAGAGAAATTGAGTGCAGGACAGTACAGCAACACAATTCGTGAGGTCCAGAACTCGTAAAACTGTTGACCTTGCAAACAGTTCTCCTCAGCCGAGTCCTTGCTCTAGGCACGAGGGGCAGTTCTTTCATACTCAGCCTGTGTTAACTGCATGGTCCCAGCAGTTAGGTCTATGGTTTGAGTTAGGCTTCAGGTTAGGTTAGGTTTGAACTTAGTTTGAGGGAGTAAGTTTAGGGCTACTGTTAGTTTTCGGTTCAGTGTTACGGTTGGAGATAGCGTCAGGGTCTGGTTAGGGTTGTGGTTGAGTTTCAGGTGTCCGCCTAGGGTTAGGGTTAGGTCTATGGTTTGAGTTAGGCTTCAAGTTAGGTTAGGTTTGAAGTTAGTTTGAGAGAGTAAGTTTAGGGCTACTGTTAGTTTTCGTTTAACTGTTACGGTTGGAGTAAGCGTCAGGGTCAGGTTAGGGTGGGGGTTAAGCAAAAGGTGTCCGCCGAGGGTTAGGGTTAGGTGTATGGTTTGATTTAGGCTTCAGGTTAGGATAGGTTTGAAGTTAGTTTGAGGGAGTAAGTTTAGGGCTACTGTTAGTTTTCGGTTAACTGTTACAGTTGGAGTAAGCGTCATGGTCAGGGTAGGTTGGGGGATAAGCATAAGGTGTCCGCCTACGTTTAGGGTTAGTTCTATGATTTGATTTAGGCTTCAGGTTAGGTTAGGTTTGAACTTAGTTTGAGGGAATCAGTTTAGGGCTACTGTTAGTTTTCGGTTAACTGTTACGGTTGGAGTAAGCGTCAGGGTCAGGTTAGGTTTGGAGTTGAGCTTAAGGTGTCCACCTAGGGTTAGGGTTAGGTGTATGGTTTGATTTAGGATTCAGGTTAGGTTAGGTTTGAACTTAGTTTGAGGGAGTAAGTTTAGGGCTACTGTTAGTTTTCGTTTAACTGTTACGGTTGGAGTAAGCGTCAGGGTCAGGTTAGGGTGGGGGTTAAGCATAAGGTGTCCGCATAGGGTTAGGGTTAGGTCTATGGTTTCATTTAGGCTTCAGGTTCCGTTAGGATTGAACTTAGTTTGAGGCAGTAATTTTACGGCTACTGTTAGTTTTCGGTTCAGTGTTACGGTTGGATTTAGCCTCAGGGTCAGGTTAGGGTTGGGGTTAAGCTTAAGGTGTCCGCCTAGGGTTAGGGTTAGGTCTATTGTATGAGTTAGGCTTCAGGTTAGGTTAGGTTTGAACTTAGTTTGAGGGAGTAAGTTTAGGTCTACTGTTAGTTTTCGGTTCAGTGTTACGGTTGGAGTTAGCGTGAGGGTCAGGTTAGGGTTGGGGTTGAGTTTAAGGTGTCCACCTAGGGTTAGGGTTATGTCTGTGGTTTGAGTTAGGCTTTAGGTTAGGTTAGGTTTGAACTTAGTTTGAGGGAGTAAGTTTAGGGCTACTGTTAGTTTTCATTTCAGTGTTACGGTTGGAGATAGCGTCATGGTCAAGTTAGGGTTGGGGTTGAGATTCAGGTATCCACCTAGGGTTAGGTTTAGGTCTATGGTTTGAGTTAGGCTTCAGGTTAGGTTAGGTTTGAACTTAGTTTGAGGGAGTAAGTTTAGGCCTATTGTATTTTTCGGTTCAGTGTTACGGTTGAATTTAGCCTCAGGGTCAGGTTAGGGTTGGGGTCAAGCTTAAGGTGTCCGCCTAGGGTTAGGGTTAGGTCTATTGTTTGAGTTAGGCTTCAGGTAAGGTTAGGTTTGAACTTAGTTTGAGGGAGTAAGTTTTGGGGTACTGTTAGTTTTCGGTTCAGTGTTACGGTTGGAGATAGCGTCAGGGTCTTGTTAGGGTTGTGGTTGAGTTTCAGGTGTCCGCCTAGGGTTAGGGTTAGGTCTATAGTTTGAGTTAGGCTTCAAGTTAGGTTAGGTTTGAAGTTAGTTTGAGGGAGTAAGTTTAGGGCTACTGTTATTTTTCGGGTAACTGTTACTGTTGGAGTTAGCGTCAGGGCCAGGTTAGGGTTGGGGTTGAGCTTAAGGTATTCGCCTAGGGTTAGGGTTAGGTGTATGGTTTGATTTAGGATTCAGGTTAGGTTAGGTTTGAAGTTAGTTTGAGGGAGTAAGTTTAGGGCTACTGTTAGTTTTCGGTTAACTGTTACAGTTGGAGTAAGCGTCAGGGTCAGGTTAGGGTGGGGGTTAAGCATAAGGTGTCCGCCTAGGATTAGGGTTAGGTCTATGATTTGATTTAGGCTTCAGGTTAGGTTAGGTTTGAACTTAGTTTGAGGGAGTCAGTTTAGGGCTACTGTAAGTTTTCAGTTAACTGTTACGGTTGGAGTAAGCGTCAGGGTCAGGTTAGGTTTGGGGTTGAGCTTAAGGTGTCCACCTAGGGTTAGGGTTAGGTGTATGGTTTGATTTAGGCTTCAGGTTAGGTTAGGTTTGAACTTAGTTTGAGGGAGTAAGTTTAGGGCCACTGTTAGTTTTCGGTTCAGTGTTAAGGTTCGATTTAGCCTCAGGGTCAGGTTAGGGTTGGGGTTAAGCTTAAGGTGTCCGCCTAGGTTTAGGGTTAGGTGTATGGTTTGATTTAGGCTTCAGGTTAGGTTAGGTTTGAAGTTAGTTTGAGGGAGTAAGTTTAAGGCTACTGTTAGTTTTCGGTTAACTGTTACAGTTGGAGTAAGCGTCATGGTCAGGGTAGGGTGGGGGTTAAGCATAAGGTGTCCGCCTACGTTTAGGGTTAGGTCTATGATTTGATTTAGGCTTCAGGTTAGGTTAGGTTTGAACTTAGTTTGAGGGAATCAGTTTAGGGCTATTGTTAGTTTTCGCTTAACTGTTACGGTTGGAGTAAGCGTCAGGGTCAGGTTAGGTTTGGGGTTGAGCTTAATGTGTCCACCTAGGGTTAAGGTTAGGTGTATGGTTTGATTTAGGATTCAGGTTAGGTTAGGTTTGAACTTAGTTTGAGGGAGTAAGTTTAGGGCTACTCTTAGTTTTCGGTTCAGTGTTACGGTTGGAGTTAGCGTGAGGGTCAGGTTACGGTTGGGGTTGAGCTTAAGGTGTCCGCCTAGGGTTAGGGTTAGGTCTGTGGTTTGAGGTAGGCTTCAGGTTAGGTTAGGTTTGAACTTAGTTTGAGGGAGTAAGTTTAGAGCTACTGTTAGTTTTCGTTTCAGTGTTACGGTTGGAGATAGCGTGAGGGTCAAGTTAGGGTTGGGGTTGAGATTCAGGTGTCCGCCTAGGGTTAGGGTTAGGTCTATGGTTTGAGTTAGGCTTCAGGTTAGGTTAGGTTTGAACTTATTTTGAGGGAGTAAGTTTAGGCCTATTGTATTTTTTGGTTCAGTGTTACGGTTGAATTTAGCCTCAGGGTCAGGTTAGGGTTGGGGTCAAGCTTAAGGTGTCCGCCTAGGTTTAGGGTTAGGTCTATTGTTTGAGGTAGGCTTCAGGTTAGGTTAGGTTTGAACTTAGTTTGAGGGAGTAAGTTTAGCGCTACTGTTAGTTTTCGGTTAAGTGTTACGGTTGGAGTTAGCGTGAGGGTAAGTTTAGGGTTGGGGTTGAGCTTAAGGTGTCCTCCTAGGGTTAGGGTTAGGTTTGTGGTTTGAGTTAGGCTACAGGTTAGGTTAGGTTAGAACTTAGTTTGAGGGAGTAAGTTTTGGGGTACTGTTAGTTTTCGGTTCAGTGTTACAGTTGGAGATAGCTTCAGAGTCAGTTTAGGGTTGTGATTGAGCTTCAGGTGTCCGCCTAGGGTTAGGGTTAGGTGTATGGTTTGATTTAGGCATCAGGTTAGGTTAGGTTTGAAGTTAGTTTGAGGGAGTAAGTTTAGGGCTACTGTTAGTTTTCGGTTAACTGTTGCAGTTGGAGTAAGCGTCAGGGTCAGGTTAGGTTTGGGGATGAGCTTAAGATGTCCGCCTAGGGTTAGGGTTAGGTGTATGGTTTGATTTAGGCTTCAGGTTAGGTTAGGTTTGAACTTATTTTGAGGGAGTAAGTTTAGGGCTACTGTTAGTTTTCGTTTAACTGTTAAGGTTGGAGTAAGCGTCAGGGTCAGGTTAGGGTGGGGGTTAAGCATAAGGAGTCCGCCTAGGATTAGGGTTAGGTCTATGGTTTCATTTAGGCTTCAGGTTAGGTTAGGATTGAACTTAGTTTGAGGGAGTAAGTTTAGGGCCACTGTTAGTTTTCCGTTCAGTGTTAAGGTTCGATTTAGCCTCAGGGTCAGGTTAGGGTTGGGGTTAAGCTTAAGGTGTCCGCCTAGGGTTAGGGTTAGGTCTATTGTTTGAGTTAGGCTTCAGGTTAGGTTAGGTTTGAACTTAGTTTGAGGGAGTAAGTTTAGGGCTACTGTTAGTTTTTGTTTAACTGTTACGGTTGGAGTAAGCGTCAGGGTCAGGTTAGGGTGGGGGTTAAGCATAAGGTGTCCGCCTAGGGTTAGGGTTAGGTCTATGGTTTCATTTAGGCTTCAGGTTAGGTTAGGTTTGAACTTAGTTTGAGGGAGTAAGTTTAGGGCTACTGTTAGTTTTCGGTTCAGGGTTACGGGTAGAGATAGCGTCAGGGTCTGGTTAGGGTTGTGGTTGAGTTTCAGATGTCCGCCTAGGGTTAGGGTTAGGTCTATGGTTTGAGATAGGCTTCAAATTAGGTTAGGTTGGAAGTTAGTTTGAGGGAGTAAGTTTAGGGCTACTGTTTGTTTTCGGGTAACTGTTACTGTTGGATTTAGCGTCAGGGCCAGGTTAGGGTTGGGGTTGAGCTTAAGGTGTCCGCCTAGGGTTAGGGTTAGGTGTATGGTTTGATTTAGGCTTCAGGTTAGGTTAGGTTTGAAGTTAGTTTGAGGGAGTAAGTTTAGGGCTATTGTTAGTTTTCGGTTAACTGTTAAGGTTGGAGTAAGCGTCAGGGTCAGGTTAGGTTTGGGGTTGAGCTTAAGGTGTCCGCGTAGGGTTAGGGTTATGTGTATGGTTTGATTTAGGCTTCAGGTTAGGTTAGGTTTGAACTAAGTTTGAGGGAGTCAGTTTAGGGCTACTGTTAGTTTTCAGATAACTGTTAAGGTTGGAGTAAGCGTCAGGGTCAGGTTAGGTTTGGGGTTGAGCTTAAGTTGTCCGTCTAGGGTTAGGGTTATGTGTATGGTTTGATTTAGGCTTCAGGTTAGGTTAGGTTTAACTTAGTTTGAGGGAGTAAGTTTAGGGCTACTGTTAGTTTTCGGTTAACTGTTACGGTTGGAGTAAGCGTCAGGGTCAGGTTAGGGTTGGGGTCAAACTTAAGGTGTCCGCCAAGGGTTAGGGTTAGGTCTATTGTTTGAGTTAGGCTTCAGGTTAGGTTAGGTTTGAACTTAGTTTGAGGGAGTAAGTTTAGGGCTACTGTTAGTTTTCGGTACAGTGTTATGGTTGGAGTTAGCGTGAGGGTCAGTTTAGGGTTGGGGTTGAGCTTAAGGTGTCCTCCTAGGGTTAGGGTTAGGTCTGTGGTTTGAGTGAGGCTTCAGGTTAGGTTAGGTTTGAACTTAGTTTGACGGAGTAAGTTTAGGGCTACTGTTAGTTTTCGGTTCAGTGTTACGGTTAGAGATAGCGTCAGGGTCTGGTTAGGGTTGTGGTTGAGTTTCAGGTGTCCGCCTAGGGTTAGGGTTGGGTCTATGGTTTGAGTTAGGCTTCAAGTTAGGTTAGGTTTGAAGTTAGTTTGAGGGAGTAAGTTTAGGGCTACTGTTAGTTTTCGGGTAACTGTTACTGTTGGAGTTAGCGTCAGGGCCAGGTTAGGGTTGGGGTTGAGCTTAAGGTGTCCGCCTAGGGTTAGGGTTAGGTGTATGCTTTGATTTAGGCTTCAGGTTAGGTTAGGTTTGAAGTTAGTTTGAGGGAGTCAGTTTAGGGCTACTGTTAATTTTCGGTTCAGTGTTACGGTTGGAGATAGCGTCAGGGTCTGGTTAGGGTTGTGGTTGAGTTTCAGGTGTCCGCCTAGGGTTAGGGTTAGGTCTATGGTTTGAGTTAGGCTTCAAATTAGGTTAGGTTTGAAGTTAGATTGAGGGAGTAAGTTTAGGGCTACTGTTAGTTTTCGGGTAACTGTTACTGTTGTAGTTAGCGTCAGGGCCAGGTTAGGGTTGGGGTTGAGCTTAAGGTGTCCGCCTAGGGTTAGGGTTAGGTGTATGGTTTGATTTAGGCTTCAGGTTAGGTTAGGTTTGAACTTAGTTTGAGGGAGTAAGTTTAGGGCTACTGTTAGTTTTCGTTTAACTGTTACGGTTGGAGTAAGCGTCAGGGTCAGGTTATGGTGGGGGTTAACCATAAGGTGTCCGCCTAGGGTTAGGGTTAGGTCTATGGTTTCATTTAGGCTTCAGGTTAGGTTAGGTTTGAACTTAGTTTGAGGGAGTAAGTTTAGGGCTACTCTTAGTTTTCGGTTCAGTGTTACGGTTGGAGATAGCGTCAGGGTCTAGTTAGGGCTGTGGTTGAGTTTCAGGTGTCCTCCTAGGGTTAGGGTTAGGTCTATGGTTTGAGTTAGGCTTCAAGTTAGGTTAGGTTTGAAGTTAGTTTGAGGGAGTAAGTTTAGGGCTACTGTTAGTTTTCGGGTAACTGTTCCTGTTGGAGTTAGCGTCAGGGCCAGGTTAGGGTTGGGGTTGAGCTTAAGGTGTCCGCCTAGGGTTAGGGTTAGGTGTATGGTTTGATTTAGGCTTCAGGTTAGGTTAGGTTTGAACTTAGTTTGAGGGAGTAAGTTTAGGGCTACTGTTATTGTTCGTTTAACTGTTACGGTTGGAGTAAGCGTCAGGGTCAAGTTATGGTTGGGTTTAACCATAAGGTGTCCGCCTAGGGTTAGGGTTAGGTCTATGGTTTCATTTAGGCTTCAGGTTAGGTTAGGATTGAACTTAGTTTGAGGGAGTAAGTTGAGGACTACTCTTAGTTTTCGGTTCAGTGATACGGTTGGGGTTAGCCTGGAGGTCAAGTTAGGGTTGGGGTTGAGCTTAAGGTGTCCGCCTAGGGTTAGGGATAGGTGTATGGTTTAATTTAGGCTTCAGGTTAGGTTAGGTTTGAAGTTAGTTTGAGGGAGTAAGTTTAGGGCTACTGTTAGTTTTCGGTTCAGTGTTATGGTTGGAGTTAGCGTGAGGGTCAGATTAGGGTTGGGGATAAGCTTAAGGTTTCCGCCTGTGGTTTGAGTTAGGCTTCAGGTTAGGTTAGGTTTGAACTTAGTTTGAGGGAATAAGTTTAGGGCTAGTGTTAGTTTTCGGTTCAGTGTTACGGTTGGAGATAGCGTCAGGTCCAGGTTAGGGTTGGGGTTGAGCTTAAGGTGTCCGCCTAGGGTTAGGGTTAGGTGTATGGTTTGATTTTGGCTTCTCGTTAGGTTAGGTTTGAACTTAGTTTGAGGGAGTAAGTTTAGGGCTACTGTTAATTTTCGGGTAACTGTTACGTTTGAAGTTAGCGTCAGGGTCATGTTAGGGTTGGGGTTGAGCTTAACGTGTCCGCTTAGGTTTAAGGTTAGGTGTTTGGTTTCATTTAGGCTTCAGGTTAGGTTAGGTTTGAAGTTAGTTTGAGGGAGTAAGTTTAGGGCTACTGTTAGTTTTCGGTTAACTGTTACAGTTGGAGTAAGCGTCAGGGTCAGGTTAGGGTGGGGGTTAAGCATAAGGTGTCGGCCTAGGGTTAGCGTTAGGTCTATGGTTTCATTTAGGCTTCAGGTTAGGTTAGGATTGAACTTAGTTTGAGGGAGTAAGTTTAGGGCTACTGTTAGTTTTCGGTTCAGTGTTACGTTTGGAGTTAGCATGAGGGTCCGGTTAGGGTTGGGGTTGAGCTTAAGGTGTCCGCCTAGGGTTAGGGTTAGGTCTATGGTTTGAATTAGGCTTCAGGTTAGGTTAGGTTTGAACTTAGTTTGAGGGAGTAAGTTTAGGGCTACTGTTAGTTTTCGGTTCAGTGTTACGGTTGGAGATAGCGTCAGGGTCAGGTTAGGGTTGGGGTTGAGCTTCAGGTGTCCGCCTAGGGTTAGGGTTAGGTCTATGGTTTGAGATAGGCTTCAGGTTAGGTTAGGTTTTAACTTAGTTTTAGGGAGTAAGTTTAGGGCTACTGTTAATTTTAGGGTCAGTGTTACGGTTGGAGTTAGCGTGAGGGTCAGGTTAGGGTTGGGTTTGAGCTTCAGCTGTCCGCCTAGGGTTAGTGTTAGGTGAATTGTTTGATTTAGGCTTCAGGTTAGGTTAGGTTTGAACTTAGTTTGAGGGAGTCAGTTTAGGTCTACTGTTAGTTTTCGGTTAACTGTTACGGTTGGAGTAAGCGTCAGGGCCAGGTTAGGTTTGGGGTTGAGCTTAAGGTGTCTGCCTAGGGTTAGGGTTAGGTGCATGGTTTGATTAAGGCTTCAGGTTAGGTTAGGTGTGAACTTAGTTTGAGGGAGTAAGTTTAGGGCTATTGTTAGTTTTTGGTTCAGTATTATGGTTGGAGTTAGCGTCAGGGTCAGGTTAGGGTTGGGGTTAGCTTGAGGTGTCTGCCTAGGGTTAGGGTTAGGTCCATGGTTTGATTTAGGCTCCAGGTTAGGTTACGTTTGAAATTAGTTTGAGTGAGTAAGTTTAGGGCTACTGTTAGTTTTCGGTTCAGTGTTACGGTTGGAGATAGCGTCAGGGTCAGGTTAGCGTTGGAGTTGAGCTTAAGGTGTCCGTTTAGGGTGACGGTTAGGTCTGTGGTTTGATTTAGGCTTCAGGTTAGGTTACGTTTGAACTTAGTTTGAGTGAGTAAGTTTAGGTCTACTGTTAGTTTTCGGTTCAGTGTTACGGTTGGAGATAGCGTCAGGGTCAGGTTAGGGTTGGGGTTGAGATTCAGGTGTCCGCCTATTGTTAGGGTTAGGTCTATGATTTGAGTTAGGCTTCAGGTTATGTTAGGTTTGAACTTAGTTTGAGGGAGTAAGTTATGGCCTATTGTATTTTTTGGTTCAGTGTTACGGTTGAATTTAGCCTCAGGGTCAGGTAAGGGTTGGGGTCAAGCTTAAGGTGTCCGCCTAGGATTAGGGTTAGGTCTATTGTTTGAGATAGGCTTCAGGTTAGGTTAGGTTTGAACTTAGTTTGAGGGAGTAAGTTTAGGGCTATTGTTAGTTTTCGGTTCAGTGTTACGGTTGGAGATAACGTCAGGGTCAGGTTAGGGTTGGGGTTGAGCTTCAGGTGTCCGCCTAGGGCTAGGGTTAGGTCTATGGTTTGAGATAGGCTTCAGGTTAGGTTAGGTTTGAACTTAGTTTGAGGGAGTAAGTTTAGGGCTACTGTTAGTTTTCGTTTAACTGTTACAGTTGGAGTAAGCAGCAGGGTCAGGTTATGGTGGGGGTTAACAATAAGATGTCCGCCTAGGGTTAGAGTTAGGTCTATGGTTTCATTTAGGCTTCGGGTTAGGTTAGTTTTGAACTTAGTTTGAGGGAGTAAGTTTAGGGCTACTGTTAGTTTTCGGTTCAGTGTTACGGTTGGAGTTAGCGTGAGGTTCAGGTTACGGTTGGGGTTGAGCTTAAGGTGTCCTCCTAGGGTTAGGGTTAGGTCTGTGGTTTGAGTTAGGCTTCAGGTTAGGTTAGGTTTGAACTTAGTTTGAGGGAGTAAGTTTAGGGCTACTGTTAGTTTTCAGTTCAGTGTTACGGTTGGAGATAGCGTCAGGGTCAGGTTAGGGTTGGGGTTGAGCTTCAACTGTCCGCCTATTGTTAGGGTTAGGTGTATGATTTGATTTAGGCTTCAGGTTAGGTTAGGTTTGAACTTAGTTTGAGCGAGTAAGTTTAGGGCTACTGTTAGTTTTTGGTTCAGTGTTATGGTTGGAGTTAGCGTCATGGTCCAGTTAGAGTTGGGTTTGAGATTCAGGTGTCCGCCTAGGGTTAGGGTTAGGTCTATGGTTGAGTTAGGCTTCAGGTTAGGTTAGGTTTGAACTTCGTTTGAGGGAGTAAGTTTAGGCCTATTGTATTTTTTGGTTCAGTGTTACGGTTGAATTTAGCCTCAGGGTCAGGTTAGGGTTGGGGTCAAGCTTAAGGTGTCCGCCTAGGGTTTTTGTTAGGTCTATTTTTTGAGTTAGGCTTCAGGTTAGGTTAGGTTTGAACTTAGTTTGAGGGAGTAAGTTTAGGGCTACTGTTAGTTTTCGGTTCAGTGTTACGGTTGTAGATAGCGTCAGGGTCAGGTTAGGGTTGGGGTTGAGCTTCAGCTGTCCGCCTATTGTTAGGGTTAGGTCTATGATTTGATTTAGGCTTCAGGTTAGGTTAGGTTTGAACTTAGTTTGAGGGAGTAAGTTTAGGGCTACTGTTAGTTTTCGGGTAACTGTTACTGTTGGAGTTAGCGTCAGGGCCAAGTTAGGGTTGGGGTTGAGCTTAAGGTGTCCGCCTAGGGTTAGGGTTAGGTGTATGGTTTGATTTAGGCTTCAGGTTAGGTTAGGTTTGAAGTTAGTTAGAGGGAGTAAGTTTAGGGCTACTGTTAGTTTTCGGTTAACTGTTACAGTTGGAGTAAGAGTCAGGGTCAGGTTAGGGTGGGGCCTAAGCATAAGATGTCCGCCTAGGGTTAGGGTTAGGTCTATGATTTGATTTAGGCTTCAGGTTAGGTTAGGTTTGAACTTAGTTTGAGGGAGTCAGTTTAGGGCTACTGTTAGTTTTCGGTTAACTGTTACGGTTGGAGTAAGCGTCAGGGTCAGGTTAGGTTTGGGGTTGAGCTTAAGGTGTCCGCGTAGGGTTAGGGTTATGTGTATGGTTTGATTTAGGCTTCAGGTTAGGTTAGGTTTGAACTAAGTTTGAGGGAGTCAGTTTAGGGCTACTGTTAGTTTTCGGATAACTGTTAAGGTTGGAGTAAGCGTCAGGGTCAGGTTAGGTTTGGGGTTGAGCTTAAGGTGTCCGTCTAGGGTTAGGGTTATGTGTATGGTTTGATTTAGGCTTCAGGTTAGGTTAGGTTTAACTTAGTTTGAGGGAGTAAGTTTAGGGCTACTGTTAGTTTTCGGTTAACTGTTACGGTTGGAGTAAGCGTCAGGGTCAGGTTAGGGTTGGGGTCAAACTTAAGGTGTCCGCCAAGGGTTAGGGTTAGGTCTATTGTTTGAGTTAGGCTTCAGGTTAGGTTAGGTTTGAACTTAGTTTGAGGGAGTAAGTTTAGGGCTACTGTTAGTTTTCGGTACAGTGTTATGGTTGGAGTTAGCGTGAGGGTCAGTTTAGGGTTGGGGTTGAGCTTAAGGTGTCCTCCTAGGGTTAGGGTTAGGTCTGTGGTTTGAGTGAGGCTTCAGGTTAGGTTAGGTTTGAACTTAGTTTGACGGAGTAAGTTTAGGGCTACTGTTAGTTTTCGGTTCAGTGTTACGGTTAGAGATAGCGTCAGGGTCTGGTTAGGGTTGTGGTTGATTTTCAGGTGTCCGCCTAGGGTTAGGGTTAGGTCTATGGTTTGAGTTAGGCTTCAAGTTAGGTTAGGTTTGAAGTTAGTTTGAGGGAGTAAGTTTAGGGCTACTGTTAGTTTTCGGGTAACTGTTACTGTTGGAGTTAGCGTCAGGGCCAGGTTAGGGTTGGGGTTGAGCTTAAGGTGTCCGCCTAGGGTTAGGGTTAGGTGTATGCTTTGATTTAGGCTTCAGGTTAGGTTAGGTTTGAAGTTAGTTTGAGGGAGTCAGTTTAGGGCTACTGTTAATTTTCGGTTCAGTGTTACGGTTGGAGATAGCGTCAGGGTCTGGTTGGGGTTGTGGTTGAGTTTCAGGTGTCCGCCTAGGGTTAGGGTTAGGTCTATGGTTTGAGTTAGGCTTCAAATTAGGTTAGGTTTGAAGTTAGATTGAGGGAGTAAGTTTAGGGCTACTGTTAGTTTTCGGGTAACTGTTACTGTTGTAGTTAGCGTCAGGGCCAGGTTAGCGTTGGGGTTGAGCTTAAGGTGTCCGCCTAGGGTTAGGGTTAGGTGTATGGTTTGATTTACGCTTCAGGTTAGGTTAGGTTTGAACTTAGTTTGAGGGAGTAAGTTTAGGGCTATTGTTAGTTTTCGTTTAACTGTTACGGTTGGAGTAAGCGTCAGGGTCAGGTTATGGTGGGGGTTAACCATAAGGTGTCCGCCTAGGGTTAGGGTTAGGTCTATGGTTTCATTTAGGCTTCAGGTTAGGTTAGGTTTGAACTTAGTTTGAGGGAGTAAGTTTAGGGCTACTCTTAGTTTTCGGTTCAGTGTTACGGTTGGAGATAGCGTCAGGGTCTAGTTAGGGCTGTGGTTGAGTTTCAGGTGTCCTCCTAGGGTTAGGGTTAGGTCTATGGTTTGAGTTAGGCTTCAAGTTAGGTTAGGTTTGAAGTTAGTTTGAGGGAGTAAGTTTAGGGCTACTGTTAGTTTTCGGGTAACTGTTCCTGTTGGAGTTAGCGTCAGGGCCAGGTTAGTGTTGGGGTTGAGCTTAAGGTGTCCGCCTAGGGTTAGGGTTAGGTGTATGGTTTGATTTAGGCTTCAGGTTAGGTTAGGTTTGAACTTAGTTTGAGGGAGTAAGTTTAGGGCTACTGTTATTGTTCGTTTAACTGTTACGGTTGGAGTAAGCGTCAGGGTCAAGTTATGGTTGGGTTTAACCATAAGGTGTCCGCCTAGGGTTAGGGTTAGGTCTATGGTTTCATTTAGGCTTCAGGTTAGGTTAGGATTGAACATAGTTTGAGGGAGTAAGTTGAGGACTACTCTTAGTTTTCGGTTCAGTGATACGGTTGGGGTTAGCCTGGAGGTCAAGTTAGGGTTGGGGTTGAGCTTAAGGTGTCCGCCTAGGGTTAGGGATAGGTGTATGGTTTAATTTAGGCTTCAGGTTAGGTTAGGTTTGAAGTTAGTTTGAGGGAGTAAGTTTAGGGCTACTGTTAGTTTTCGGTTCAGTGTTATGTTTGGAGTTAGCGTGAGGGTCAGATTAGGGTTGGGGATAAGCTTAAGGTTTCCGCCTGTGGTTTGAGTTAGGCTTCAGGTTAGGTTAGGTTTGAACTTAGTTTGAGGGAATAAGTTTAGGGCTAGTGTTAGTTTTCGGTTCAGTGTTACGGTTGGAGATAGCGTCAGGTCCAGGTTAGGGTTGGGGTTGAGCTTAAGGTGTCCGCCTAGGGTTAGGGTTAGGTGTATGGTTTGATTTTGGCTTCTCGTTAGGTTAGGTTTGAACTTAGTTTGAGGGAGTAAGTTTAGGGCTACTGTTAATTTTCGGGTAACTGTTACGTTTGAAGTTAGCGTCAGGGTCATGTTAGGGTTGGGGTTGAGCTTAACGTGTCCGCTTAGGTTTAGGGTTAGGTGTTTGGTTTCATTTAGGCTTCAGGTTAGGTTAGGTTTGAAGTTAGTTTGAGGGAGTAAGTTTAGGGCTACTGTTAGTTTTCGGTTAACTGTTACAGTTGGAGTAAGCGTCAGGGTCAGGTTAGGGTGGGGGTTAAGCATAAGGTGTCGGCCTAGGGTTAGCGTTAGGTCTATGGTTTCATTTAGGCTTCAGGTTAGGTTAGGATTGAACTTAGTTTGAGTGAGTAAGTTTAGGTCTACTGTTAGTTTTCGGTTCAGTGTTACGGTTGGAGATAGCGTCAGGGTCAGGTTAGGTTTGGGGTTGAGCTTCAGGTGTCCGCCTATTGTTAGGGTTAGGTCTATGATTTGAGTTAGGCTTCAGGTTATGTTAGGTTTGAACTTAGTTTGAGGGAGTAAGTTATGGCCTATTGTATTTTTTGGTTCAGTGTTACGGTTGAATTTAGCCTCAGGGTCAGGTAAGGGTTGGGGTCAAGCTTAAGGTGTCCGCCTAGGATTAGGGTTAGGTCTATTGTTTGAGATAGGCTTCAGGTTAGGTTAGGTTTGAACTTAGTTTGAGGGAGTAAGTTTAGGGCTATTGTTAGTTTTCGGTTCAGTGTTACGGTTGGAGATAGCGTCAGGGTCAGGTTAGGGTTGGGGTTGAGCTTCAGGTGTCCGCCTAGGGCTAGGGTTAGGTCTATGGTTTGAGATAGGCTTCAGGTTAGGTTAGGTTTGAACTTAGTTTGAGGGAGTAAGTTTAGGGCTACTGTTAGTTTTCGTTTAACTGTTACGGTTGGAGTAAGCAGCAGGGTCAGGTTATGGTGGGGGTTAACAATAAGATGTCCGCCTAGGGTTAGAGTTAGGTCTATGGTTTCATTTAGGCTTCGGGTTAGGTTAGTTTTGAACTTAGTTTGAGGGAGTAAGTTTAGGGCTACTGTTAGTTTTCGGTTCAGTGTTACGGTTGGAGTTAGCGTGAGGTTCAGGTTAGGGTTGGGGTTGAGCTTAAGGTGTCCTCCTAGGGTTAGGGTTAGGTCTGTGGTTTGAGTTAGGCTTCAGGTTAGGTTAGATTTGAACTTAGTTTGAGGGAGTAAGTTTAGGGCTACTGTTAGTTTTCGGTTCAGTGTTACGGTTGGAGATAGCGTCAGGGTCAGGTTAGGGTTGGGGTTGAGCTTCAACTGTCCGCCTATTGTTAGGGTTAGGTGTATGATTTGATTTAGGCTTCAGGTTAGGTTAGGTTTGAACTTAGTTTGAGCGAGTAAGTTTAGGGCTACTGTTAGTTTTTGGTTCAGTGTTATGGTTGGAGTTAGCGTCATGGTCCAGTTAGAGTTGGGTTTGAGATTCAGGTGTCCGCCTAGGGTTAGGGTTAGGTCTATGGTTGAGTTAGGCTTCAGGTTAGGTTAGGTTTGAACTTCGTTTGAGGGAGTAAGTTTAGGCCTATTGTATTTTTTGGTTCAGTGTTACGGTTGAATTTAGCCTCAGGGTCAGGTTAGGGTTGGGGTCAAGTTTAAGGTGTCCGCCTAGGGTTTTTGTTAGGTCTATTTTTTGAGTTAGGCTTCAGGTTAGGTTAGGTTTGAACTTAGTTTGAGGGAGTAAGTTTAGGGCTACTGTTAGTTTTCGGTTCAGTGTTACGGTTGTAGATAGCGTCAGGGTCAGGTTAGGGTTGGGGTTGAGCTTCAGCTGTCCGCCTATTGTTAGGGTTAGGTCTATGATTTGATTTAGGCTTCAGGTTAGGTTAGGTTTGAACTTAGTTTGAGGGAGTAAGTTTAGGGCTACTGTTAGTTTTCGGGTAACTGTTACTGTTGGAGTTAGCGTCAGGGCCAAGTTAGGGTTGGGGTTGAGCTTAAGGTGTCCGCCTAGGGTTAGGGTTAGGTGTATGGTTTGATTTAGGCTTCAGGTTAGGTTAGGTTTGAAGTTAGTTAGAGGGAGTAAGTTTAGGGCTACTGTTAGTTTTCGGTTAACTGTTACAGTTGGAGTAAGAGTCAGGGTCAGGTTAGGGTGGGGCCTAAGCATAAGATGTCCGCCTAGGGTTAGGGTTAGGTCTATGATTTGATTTAGGCTTCAGGTTAGGTTAGGTTTGAACTTAGTTTGAGGGAGTCAGTTTAGGGCTACTGTTAGTTTTCGGTTAACTGTTACGGTTGGAGTAAGCGTCAGGGTCAGGTTAGGTTTGGGGTTGAGCTTAAGGTGTCCGCGTAGGGTTAGGGTTATGTGTATGGTTTGATTTAGGCTTCAGGTTAGGTTAGGTTTGAACTTAGTTTAAGGGAGTAAGTTTAGGGCTGCTGTTATTTTTCGTTTTACTGTTACGGTTGGAGTAAGCGTCAGGGTCAGGTTAGGGTGGGGGTTAAGCATAAGGTGTCCGCCTAGGGTTGGGGTTAGGTCTATGGTTTCATTTAGGCTTCAGGTTAGGTTAGGATTGAACTTAGTTTGAGGGAGTAAGTTTAGGGCTACTGTTAGTTTTCGGTTCAATGTTACGTTTGGAGTTAGCGTGACGGTCCGGTTAGGGTTGGGGTTGAGCTTAAGGTGTCCGCCTAGGGTTAGGGTTAGGTCTGTGGTTTCAGTTAGGCTTCAGGTTAGGTTAGGTTTGAACTTAGTTTGAGCGAGTAAGTTTAGGGCTACTGTTAGTTTTTGGTTCAGTGTTATGGTTGGAGATAGCATCATGGTCAAGTTAGGGTTGGGTTTGAGATTCAGTTGTCTGCCTAGGGTAAGGGTTAGGTCTATGGTTTGAGTTAGGCTTCAGGTTAGGTTAGGTTTGAACTTAGTTTGAGGGAGTAAGTTTAGGCCTATTGTATTTTTTGGTTCAGTGTTATGGTTGAATTTAGCCTCAGGGTCAGGTTAGGGTTGGGGTCAAGCTTAAGGTGTCCGCCTAGGTTTAGGGTTAGGTCTATTGTTTGAGTGAGGCTTCAGGTTAGATTAGGTTTGAACTTAGTCTGAGGGAGTAAGTTTAGGGCTACTGTTAGTTTTCGGTTAAGTGTTACGGTTGGAGTAAGCGTCAGGGTCAGGTTAGGGTTGGGGTCAAGCTTAAGGTGTCCGCCTAGGGTTAGGGTTAGGTCTATTGTTTGAGTTAGGCTTCAGGTTAGGTTAGGTTTGAACTTAGTTTGAGGGAGTAAGTTTAGGGCTACTGTTAGTTTTCGGTTCAGTGTTACGGTTGGAGTTAGCGTGAGGGTCAGGTTAGGGTTGGGGTTGAGCTTAAGGTATCCTCATAGGGTTAGGGTTAGGTCTGTGGTTTGAGTTAGGCTCCAGGTTAGGTTAGCTTTGAACTTAGTTTGAGGGTGTAAGTTCAGGGCTTCTGTGAGTTTTCGGTTAACTGTTACAGTTGGAGTAAGCGTCAGGGTCAGGTTAGGGTGGGGGTTAAGCATAAGTTGTCCGCCTAGGGTTAGGGTTAGGTCTATGATTTCATTTAGGCTTCAGGTTAGGTTAGGTTTGAACTTAGTTTGAGGGAGTCAGTTTAGGGATACTGTTAATTTTCGGGTTCAGTGTTACGGTTGGAGATAGCGTCAGGGTCTGGTTAGGGTTGTGGTTGAGTTTCAGGTGTCCGCCTAGGGTTAGGGTTAGGTCTATGGTTTGAGTTAGGCTTCAAATTAGGTTAGGTTTGAAGTTAGTTTGAGGGAGTAAGTTTAGGGCTACTGTTAGTTTTCGGGTAACTGTTACTGTTGGAGTTAGCGTCAGGGCCAGGTTAGGGTTGGGGTTGAGCTTAAGGTGTCCGCCTAGGTTTAGGGTTAGGTGTATGGTTTGAATTTCGCTTCAGGTTAGGTTAGGTTTGAACTTAGTTTGAGGGAGTAAGTTTAGGGCTACTGTTAGTTTTCATTTAACTGTTACGGTTGGAGTAAGCGTCAGGGTCAGGATATGGTGGGGGTTAACCATAAGGTGTCCGCCTAGGGTTAGGGTTAGGTCTATGGTTTCATTTAGGCTTCAGGTTAGGTTAGTTTTGAACTTAGTTTGAGGAAGTAAGTTTAGGGCTACTGTTAGTTTTCGGTTCAGTGTTACGGTTGGAGATAGCGTCAGGGTCTGGTTAGGGTTGTGGTTGAGTTTCAGGTGTCCGACTAGGGTTAGGGTTAGGTGTATGGTTTGATTTAGGCTTCAGGTTAGGTTAGGTTTGAACTTAGTTTGAGGGAGTAAGTTTAGGGCTACTGTCAATTTTAGGATCAGTGTTACGGTTGGAGTTAGCGTGAGGGTCAGGTTAGGGTTGGGTTTGAGCTTCAGGTGTCCGCCTAGGGTTAGGGTTAGGTGTTTGCTTTGATTTAGGCTTCAGGTTAGGTTAGGTTTGAACTTAGTTTGAGGGAGTAAGTTTAGGGCTAGTGTTAGTTTTCGGATAACTGTTACGGTTGGATTTAGCGTCACGGCCAGGTTAGGGTTGGGGTTGAGCTTAAGGTGTCCGCCTAGGGTTAGGGTTAGGTGTATGGTTTGATTAAGGCTTCAGGTTAGGTTATGTTTGAACTTAGTTTGAGGGAGTAAGTTTAGGGCTACTGTTAATTTTCGGTTAACTGTTACAGTTGGAGTAAGCGTCAGGGTCAGGTTAGGTTTGGGGTTGAAGTTAAGGTGTCCGCCTAGGGTTAGGGTTAGGTGTATGGTTTGATTTAGGCTTCAGGTTAGGTTAGGTGTGAAATTAGTTTGAGGGAGTAAGTTTAGGGCTATTGTTAGTTTTCGGTTCAGTATTATGGTTTGAGTTAGCGTCAGGGTCAGGTTAGGTTTGGGGTTAGCTTGAGGTGTCTGCCTAGGGTTAGGGTTAGGTCCATGGTTTGATTTAGGCTCCAGGTTAGGTTACGTTTGAACTTAGTTTGAGTGAGTAAGTTTAGGGCTACTGTTAGTTTTCGGTTCAGTGTTACGTTTGGAGTTAGCATGAGGGTCCGGTTAGGGTTGGGGTTGAGCTTAAGGTGTCCGCCTAGGGTTAGGGTTAGGTGTATGGTTTGATTTAGGCTTCAGGTTAGGTTAGGTTTGAACTTAGTTTGAGGGAGTAAGTTTAGGGCTACTGTTAGTTTTCGTTTAACTGTTACGGTTGGAGTAAGCGTCAGGGTCAGGTTAGGGTGGGGGTTAAGCATAAGGTGTCCGCCTAGGGTTAGGGTTAGGTCTATGGTTTCATTTAGGCTTCAGGTTAGGTTAGGATTGAACTTAGTTTGAGGGAGTAACTTTAGGACTACTCTTTGTTTTCGGTTCATGAATATGGCTGGGGTTAGCCTGGAGGTCAGGTTAGGGTTGGGGTCAAGCTTAAGGTGTCCGCCTAGGGTTAGGGTTAGGTCTGTGATTTGAGTTAGGCTTCAGGTTAGGTTAGGTTTGAACTTAGTATGAGGGAGTAAGTTTAGGGCTACTGTTAGTTTTCGGTTTAGTGTTACGGTTGGAGATAGCGTCAGGGTCAGGTTAGCGTTGGGGTTGAGCTTCAGGTTTCCGCCTTGGGTTAGGGTTAGGTCTATGGTTTGAGTTAGGCTTCAGGATAGGTTAGGTTTGAACTTAGTTTGAGGGAGTAAGTTTAGGGCTACTGTGAGTTTTCGGTTCAGTGTTACGGTTGGAGATAGCGTCAGGGTCTGGTTAGGGTTGTGGTTGAGTTTCAGGTGTCCGCGTAGGGTTAGGGTTATGTGTATGGTTTGATTAAGGCTTCAGGTTAGGTTAGATTTGAACTTAGTTTGAGGGAGTAAGTTTAGGGCTACTGTTAGTTTTCGTTTAACTGTTAGGGTTGGAGTAAGCGTCAGGGTCAGGTTAGGGTGGGGGTTAAGCATAAGGTGTCCGCCTAGGGTTAGGGTTAGGTCTATGGTTTCATTTAGGCTTCAGGTTAGGTTAGGATTGAACTTAGTTTGAGGGAGTAACTTTAGGACTACTCTTTGTTTTCGGTTCATGGATATGGTTGGAGTTAGCCTCGAGGTCAGGTTAGGGTTGGGGTCAAGCTTAAGGTGTCCGCCTAGGGTTAGGGTTAGGTCTATTGTTTGAGTTAGGCTTCAGGTTAGGTTAGGTTTGAACCTAGTTTGAGGGAGTAAGTTTAGGGCTACTGTTAGTTTTCGGGTAACTGTTACTGTTGGAGTTAGCGTGAGGGTCCGGTTAGGGTTGGGGTTGAGCTTAAGGTGTCCGCCTAGGGTTAGGGTTAGGTCTGTGGTTTGAGTTAGGATTCAGGTTAGGTTAGGTTTGAACTTAGTTTGAGGGAGTAAGTTTAGGGCTACTGTTAGTTTTCGGGTAACTGTTACTGTTGGAGTTAGCGTCAGGGCCAGGTTAGGGTTGGGGTTGAGCTTAAGGTGTCCGCCTAGGGTTAGGGTTAAGTCTGTGGTTTGAGTTAGGCTTCAGGTTAGGTTAGGTTTGAACTTAGTTTGAGGGAGTAAGTTTAGGGCTACTGTTAGTTTTCGGTTCAGTGTTACGGTAGGACATAGCGTCAGGGTCAGGTTAGGGTTGAGGTTGAGCTTCAGTTGTCCGCCTAGGGTTAGGGTTTGGTCTATGGTTTGAGTTATGCTTCAGGTTAGGTTAAATTTGAACTTAGTTGGAGGGAGTAAGTTTAGGGCTACTGTTAGTTTTCGGTTCAGGGTTACGGTTAGAGATAGCGTCAGGGTCTGGTTAGGGTTGTGGTTGAGTTTCAGTTGTCCGCCTAGGGTTAGGGTTAGGTCTATGGTTTGAGATAGGCTTCAAATTAGGTTAGGTTGGAAGTTAGTTTGAGGGAGTAAGTTTAGGGCTACTGTTTGTTTTCGGGTAACTGTTACTGTTGGAGTTAGCGTCAGGGCCAGGTTAGGGTTGGGTTTGAGCTTAAGGTGTCCGCCTAGGGTTAGGGTTAGGTGTATGGTTTGATTTAGGCTTCAGGTTAGGATAGGTTTGAAGTTAGTTTGAGGGAGTAAGTTTAGGGCTACTGTTAGTTTTCGTTTAACTGTTACGGTTGGAGTAAGCAGCAGGGTCAGGTTATGGTGGGGGTTAACAATAAGATGTCCGCCTAGGGTTAGAGTTAGGTCTATGGTTTCATTTAGGCTTCGGGTTAGGTTAGTTTTGAACTTAGTTTGAGGGAGTAAGTTTAGGGCTACTGTTAGTTTTCGGTTCAGTGTTACGGTTGGAGTTAGCGTGAGGTTCAGGTTAGGGTTGGGGTTGAGCTTAAGGTGTCCTCCTAGGGTTAGGGTTAGGTCTGTGGTTTGAGTTAGGCTTCAGGTTAGGTTAGGTTTGAACTTAGTTTGAGCGAGTAAGTTTAGGGCTACTGTTAGTTTTTGGTTCAGTGTTATGGTTGGAGATAGCATCATGGTCAAGTTAGGGTTGGGTTTGAGATTCAGGTGTCTGCCTAGGGTAAGGGTTAGGTCTATGGTTTGAGTTAGGCTTCAGGTTAGGTTAGGTTTGAACTTAGTTTGAGGGAGTAAGTTTAGGCCTATTGTATTTTTTGGTTCAGTGTTATGGTTGAATTTAGCCTCAGGGTCAGGTTAGGGTTGGGGTCAAGCTTAAGGTGTCCGCCTAGGGTTAGGGTTAGGTCTATTGTTTGAGTGAGGCTTCAGGTTAGATTAGGTTTGAACTTAGTCTGAGGGAGTAAGTTTAGGGCTACTGTTAGTTTTCGGTTAAGTGTTACGGTTGGAGTAAGCGTCAGGGTCAGGTTAGGGTTGGGGTCAAGCTTAAGGTGTCCGCCTAGGGTTAGGGTTAGGTCTATTGTTTGAGTTAGGCTTCAGGTTAGGTTAGGTTTGAACTTAGTTTGAGGGAGTAAGTTTAGGGCTACTGTTAGTTTTCGGTTCAGTGTTACGGTTGGAGTTAGCGTGAGGGTCAGGTTAGGGTTGGGGTTGAGCTTAAGGTGTCCTCATAGGGTTAGGGTTAGGTCTGTGGTTTGAGTTAGGCTCCAGGTTAGGTTAGCTTTGAACTTAGATTGAGGGTGTAAGTTCAGGGCTTCTGTGAGTTTTCGGTTAACTGTTACAGTTGGAGTAAGCGTCAGGGTCAGGTTAGGGTGGGGGTTAAGCATAAGTTGTCCGCCTAGGGTTAGGGTTAGGTCTATGATTTCATTTAGGCTTCAGGTTAGGTTAGGTTTGAACTTAGTTTGAGGGAGTCAGTTTAGGGATACTGTTAATTTTCGGGTTCAGTGTTACGGTTGGAGATAGCGTCAGGGTCTGGTTAGGGTTGTGGTTGAGTTTCAGGTGTCCGCCTAGGGTTAGGGTTAGGTCTATGGTTTGAGTTAGGCTTCAAATTAGGTTAGGTTTGAAGTTAGTTTGAGGCAGTAAGTTTAGGGCTACTGTTAGTTTTCGGGTAACTGTTACTGTTGGAGTTAGCGTCAGGGCCAGGTTAGGGTTGGGGTTGAGCTTAAGGTGTCCGCCTAGGTTTAGGGTTAGGTGTATGGTTTGAATTACGCTTCAGGTTAGGTTAGGTTTGAACTTAGTTTGAGGGAGTAAGTTTAGGGCTACTGTTAGTTTTCATTTAACTGTTACGGTTGGAGTAAGCGTCAGGGTCAGGATATGGTGGGTGTTAACCATAAGGTGTCCGCCTAGGGTTAGGGTTAGGTCTATGGTTTCATTTAGGCTTCAGGTTAGGTTAGTTTTGAACTTAGTTTGAGGAAGTAAGTTTAGGGCTACTGTTAGTTTTCGGTTCAGTGTTACGGTTGGAGATAGCGTCAGGGTCTGGTTAGGGTTGTGGTTGAGTTTCAGGTGTCCGACTAGGGTTAGGGTTAGGTGTATGGTTTGATTTAGGCTTCAGGTTAGGTTAGGTTTGAACTTAGTTTGAGGGAGTAAGTTTAGGGCTACTGTCAATTTTAGGATCAGTGTTACGGTTGGAGTTAGCGTGAGGGTCAGGTTAGGGTTGGGTTTGAGCTTCAGGTGTCCGCCTAGGGTTAGGGTTAGGTGTTTGCTTTGATTTAGGCTTCAGGTTAGGTTAGGTTTGAACTTAGTTTGAGGGAGTAAGTTTAGGGCTACTGTTAGTTTTCGGGTAACTGTTACGGTTGGATTTAGCGTCACGGCCAGGTTAGGGTTGGGGTTGAGCTTAAGGTGTCCGCCTAGGGTTAGGGTTAGGTGTATGGTTTGATTAAGGCTTCAGGTTAGGTTATGTTTGAACTTAGTTTGAGGGAGTAAGTTTAGGGCTACTGTTAATTTTCGGTTAACTGTTACAGTTGGAGTAAGCGTCAGGGTCAGGTTAGGTTTGGGGTTGAAGTTAAGGTGTCCGCCTAGGGTTAGGGTTAGGTGTATGGTTTGATTTAGGCTTCAGGTTAGGTTAGGTGTGAAATTAGTTTGAGGGAGTAAGTTTAGGGCTATTGTTAGTTTTCGGTTCAGTATTATGGTTTGAGTTAGCGTCAGGGTCAGGTTAGGGTTGGGGTTAGCTTGAGGTGTCTGCCTAGGGTTAGGGTTAGGTCCATGGTTTGATTTAGGCTCCAGGTTAGGTTACGTTTGAACTTAGTTTGAGTGAGTAAGTTTAGGGCTACTGTTAGTTTTCGGTTCAGTGTTACGTTTGGAGTTAGCATGAGGGTCCGGTTAGGGTTGGGGTTGAGCTTAAGGTGTCCGCCTAGGGTTAGGGTTAGGTGTATGGTTTGATTTAGGCTTCAGGTTAGGTTAGGTTTGAACTTAGTTTGAGGGAGTAAGTTTAGGGCTACTGTTAGTTTTCGTTTAACTGTTACGGTTGGAGTAAGCGTCAGGGTCAGGTTAGGGTGGGGGTTAAGCATAAGGTGTCCGCCTAGGGTTAGGGTTAGGTCTATGGTTTCATTTAGGCTTCAGGTTAGGTTAGGATTGAACTTAGTTTGAGGGAGTAACTTTAGGACTACTCTTTGTTTTCGGTTCATGGATATGGTTGGGGTTAGCCTGGAGGTCAGGTTAGGGTTGGGGTCAAGCTTAAGGTGTCCGCCTAGGGTTAGGGTTAGGTCTGTGATTTGAGTTAGGCTTCAGGTTAGGTTAGGTTTGAACTTAGTATGAGGGAGTAAGTTTAGGGCTACTGTTAGTTTTCGGTTTAGTGTTACGGTTGGAGATAGCGTCAGGGTCAGGTTAGCGTTGGGGTTGAGCTTCAGGTTTCCGCCTTGGGTTAGGGTTAGGTCTATGGTTTGAGTTAGGCTTCAGGATAGGTTAGGTTTGAACTTAGTTTGAGGGAGTAAGTTTAGGGCTACTGTGAGTTTTCGGTTCAGTGTTACGGTTGGAGATAGCGTCAGGGTCTGGTTAGGGTTGTGGTTGAGTTTCAGGTGTCCGCGTAGGGTTAGGGTTATGTGTATGGTTTGATTAAGGCTTCAGGTTAGGTTAGATTTGAACTTAGTTTGAGGGAGTAAGTTTAGGGCTACTGTTAGTTTTCGTTTAACTGTTAGGGTTGGAGTAAGCGTCAGGGTCAGGTTAGGGTGGGGGTTAAGCATAAGGTGTCCGCCTAGGGTAAGGGTTAGGTCTATGGTTTCATTTAGGCTTCAGGTTAGGTTAGGATTGAACGTAGTTTGAGGGAGTAAGTTTAGGGCTACTGTTAGTTTTCGGTTCAATGCTACGTTTGGAGTTAGCGTGAGGGTCCGGTTAGGGTTGGGGTTGAGCTTAAGGTGTCCGCCTAGGGTTAGGGTTAGGTCTGTGGTTTGAGTTAGGATTCAGGTTAGGTTAGGTTTGAACTTAGTTTGAGGGAGTAAGTTTAGGGCTACCGTTAGTTTTCGGGTAACTGTTACTGTTGGAGTTAGCGTCAGGGCCAGGTTAGGGTTGGGGTTGAGCTTAAGGTGTCCGCCTAGGGTTAGGGTTAAGTCTGTGGTTTGAGTTAGGCTTCAGGTTAGGTTAGGTTTGAACTTAGTTTGAGGGAGTAAGTTTAGGGCTACTGTTAGTTTTCGGTTCAGTGTTACGGTTGGAGTAAGCGTCTGGGTCAGGTTAGGGTGGGGGTTAACCATAAGGTGTCCGCCTAGGGTTAGGGTTAGTTCTATGGTTTCATTTAGGCTTCAGGTTAGGTTAGGATTGAACTTAGTTTGAGGGAGTAACTTTAGGACTACTCTTTGTTTTCGGTTCATGGATATGGTTGGAGTTAGCCTCGAGGTCAGGTTAGGGTTGGGGTCAAGCTTAAGGTGTCCGCCTAGGTTTAGGGTTAGGTCTATTGTTTGAGTTAGGCTTCAGGTTAGGTTAGGTTTGAACCTAGTTTGAGGGAGTAAGTTTAGGGCTACTGTTAGTTTTCGGGTAACTGTTACTGTTGGAGTTAGCGTGAGGGTCCGGTTAGGGTTGGGGTTGAGCTTAAGGTGTCCGCCTAGGGTTAGGGTTAGGTCTGTGGTTTGAGTTAGGATTCAGGTTAGGTTAGGTTTGAACTTAGTTTGAGGGAGTAAGTTTAGGGCTACTGTTAGTTTTCGGGTAACTGTTACTGTTGGAGTTAGCGTCAGGGCCAGGTTAGGGTTGGGGTTGAGCTTAAGGTGTCCGCCTAGGGTTAGGGTTAAGTCTGTGGTTTGAGTTAGGCTTCAGGTTAGGTTAGGTTTGAACTTAGTTTGAGGGAGTAAGTTTAGGGCTACTGTTAGTTTTCGGTTCAGTGTTACGGTTGGAGATAGCGTCAGGGTCAGGTTAGGGTTGAGGTTGAGCTTCAGTTGTCCGCCTAGGGTTAGGGTTTGGTCTATGGTTTGAGTTATGCTTCAGGTTAGGTTAAGTTTGAACTTAGTTGGAGGGAGTAAGTTTAGGGCTACTGTTAGTTTTCGGTTCAGGGTTACGGTTAGAGATAGCGTCAGGGTCTGGTTAGGGTTGTGGTTGAGTTTCAGTTGTCCGCCTAGGGTTAGGGTTAGGTCTATGGTTTGAGATAGGCTTCAAATTAGGTTAGGTTGGAAGTTAGTTTGAGGGAGTAAGTTTAGGGCTACTGTTTGTTTTCGGGTAACTGTTACTGTTGGAGTTAGCGTCAGGGCCAGGTTAGGGTTGGGTTTGAGCTTAAGGTGTCCGCCTAGGGTTAGGGTTAGGTGTATGGTTTGATTTAGGCTTCAGGTTAGGATAGGTTTGAAGTTAGTTTGAGGGTGTAAGTTTAGGGCTATTGTTAGTTTTCGGTTAACTGTTAAGGTTGGAGTAAGCGTCAGGGTCAGGTTAGGTTAGGGGTTGAGCTTAAGGTGTCCGCGTAGGGTTAGGGTTATGTGTATGGTTTGATTTAGGCTTCAGGTTAGGTTAGGTTTGAACTAAGTTTGAGGGAGTCAGTTTAGGGCTACTGTTAGTTTTCGGATAACTGTTAAGGTTGGAGTAAGCGTCAGGGTCAGGTTAGGTTTGGGGTTGAGCTTAAGGTGTCCTTCTAGGGTTAGGGTTATGTGTATGGTTTGATTTAGGCTTCAGGTTAGGTTAGGTTTAACTTAGTTTGAAGGAGTAAGTTTAGGGCTACTGTTAGTTTTCGGTTAACTGTTACGGTTGGAGTAAGCGTCAGGATCAGGTTAGGGTTGGGGTCAAGGTTAAGGTGTCCGCCTAGGGTTAGGGTTAGGTCTATTGTTTGAGTTAGGCTTCAGGTTAGGTTAGGTTTGAACTTAGTTTGAGGGAGTAAGTTTAGGGCTACTGTTAGTTTTCGGTACAGTGTTATGGTTGGAGTTAGCGTGAGGGTCAGGTTAGGGTTGGGGTTGAGCTTAAGGTGTCCTCCTAGGGTTAGGGTTAGGTCTGTGGTTTGAGTGAGGCTTCAGGTTAGGTTAGGTTTGAACTTAGTTTGAGGGAGTAAGTTTAGGGCTACTGTTAATTTTCGGGTAACTGTTACGTTTGAAGTTAGCGTCAGGGTCATGTTAGGGTTGGGGTTGAGCTTAACGTGTCCGCTTAGGGTTAGGGTTAGGTGTTTGGTTTGATTTAGGCTTCAGGTTAGGTTAGGTTTGAACTTAGTTTGAGGGAATAAGTTTAGGGCTACTGTTAGTTTTCGGTTAACTGTTACAGTTGGAGTAAGCGTCAGGGTCGGGTTAGGGTGGGGGTTAAGCATAAGGTGTCCGCCTAGGGTTAGCGTTAGGTCTATGGTTTCATTTACGCTTCAGGTTAGGTTAGGATTGAACTTAGTTTGAGGGAGTAAGTTTAGGGCTACTGTTAGTTTTCGGTTCAGTGTTACGTTTGGAGTTAGCATGAGGGTCCGGTTAGGGTTGGGGTTGAGCTTAAGGTGTCCGCCTAGGGTTAGGGTTAGGTCTGTGGTTTGAATTAGGCTTCAGGTTAGGTTAGGTTTGAACTTAGTTTGAGGGAGTAAGTTTAGGGCTACTGTTAGTTTTCGGTTCAGTGTTACGGTTGGAGATAGCGTCAGGGTCAGGTTAGGGTTGTGGTTGAGCTTCAGGTGTCCGCCTAGGGTTAGGGTTAGGTCTATGGTTTGAGATAGGCTTCAGGTTAGGTTAGGTTTTAACTTAGTTTTAGGGAGTAAGTTTAGGGCTACTGTTAATTTTAGGGTCAGTGTTACGGTTGGAGTTAGCGTGAGGGTCAGGTTAGGGTTGGGTTTGAGCTTCAGCTGTCCGCCTAGGGTTAGTGTTAGGTGAATGGTTTGATTTAGGCTTCAGGTTAGGTTATGTTTGAAGTTAGTTTGAGGGAGTAAGTTTAGGGCTACTGTTAGTTTTTGGTTCAGTGTTACGGTTGGAGATAGGGTCAGGGTCAGGTTAGGGTTGGAGTTGAGCTTAAGGTGTCCGTTTAGGGTGAGGGTTAGGTCTGTGGTTTGATTTAGGCTTCAGGTTAGGTTACATTTGAACTTAGTTTGAGTGAGTAAGTTTAGGGCTACTGTTAGTTTTCGGTTCAGTGTTACGGTTGGAGATAGCGTCATGGTCAGGTTAGGGTTGGGGTTGAGCTTCAGGTGTCCGCCTATTGTTAGGGTTAGGTCTATGATTTGAGTTAGGCTTCAGGTTATGTTAGGTTTGAACTTAGTTTGAGGGAGTAAGTTTAGGGCTACTGTTACTTTTCGGTTCAATGTGACGTTTGGAGTTAGCATGAGGGTCCGGTTAGGGTTGTGGTTGAGCTTAAGGTGTTCGCCTAGGGTTAGGGTTAGGTCTGTGGTTTGAGTTAGGCTTCAGGTTAGGTTAGGTTTGAACTTAGTTTGAGGGAGTAAGTTTAGGGCTACTGTTAGTTTTCGGTTAATTGTTACGCTTGGAGATAGCGTCAGGGTCAGGTTAGGGTTGGGGTCAAGCTTAAGGTGTCCGCCTAGGGTTAGGGTTAGGTCTATTGTTTGAGTTAGTCTTCAGGTTAGGTTAGGTTTGAACTTAGTTTGAGGGAGTAAGTTTAGGGCTACTGTTAGTTTTCGGATCAGTGTTACGGTTGGAGTTAGCGTGAGGGTCAGGTTAGGGTTGGGGTTGAGCTTAAGGTGTCCTCCTAGGGTTAGGGTTAGGTTTGTGGTTTGAGTTAGGCTTCAGGTTAGGTTAGGTTTGAACTTAGTTTGAGGGAGTAAGTTTAGGGCTACTGTTAGTTTTCGGGTAACTGTTACTGTTGGAGTTAGCGTCAGGGCCAGGTTAGGGTTGAGGTTGAGCTTAAGGTGTCCGCCTAGGGTTAGGGTTAGGTGTATGGTTTCATTTAGGCTTCTGGTTAGGTTAGGTTGGAACTTAGTTTGAGGCAGTATGTTTAGGCCTACTGTTAGTTTTCGGGTAACTGTTACGGTTGGGTTTAGCGTAAGGGCCAGGTTATGTTTGGGGTTGAACTTAAGGTGTCCTCCTAGAGTTACGGTTAGGTGTATGGTTTGATTTAGGCTTCAGGTTAGGTTATGTTTGAACTTAGTTTGAGGGCGTAAGTTTAGGGCTGCTGTTAGTTTTCGGTTAACTGTTATGGTCGGAGTAAGCGTCAGGGTCAGGTTAGGTTTGGGGTTGAGCTTAAGTTTTCTGCCTAGGGTTAGGGTTAGGTGTATGGTTTGATTTAGGCTTCAGGTTAGGTTAGGTTTGAACTTAGTTTGAGGGCGTAAGTTTAGGGCTACTGTTAGTTTTCGTTTAACTGTTAGGGTTGGAGTAAGCGTCAGGGTCAGGTTAGGGTGGGGGTTAAGCATAAGGTGTCCGCCTAGGGTTAGGGTTAGGTCTATGGTTTCATTTAGGCTTCAGGTTAGGTTAAGATTGAACTTAGTTTGAGGGAGTAAGTTTAGGGCCACTGTTAGTTTTCGGTTCAGTGTTACGGTTGGATTTAGCCTCAGGGTCAGGGTAGGTTTGGGGTTAAGCTTAAGGTGTCCGCCTAGGGTTAGGGTTAGGTCTATTGTTTGAGTTAAGCTTAAGGTTAGGTTAGGTTTGAACTTAGTTTGAGGGAGACAGTTTAGGTCTACTGTTAGTTTTCATTTAACTGTTACGGTTGGAGTAAGCGTCAGGGTCAGGTTAGGTTGGGGGTTAAGCATAAGGTGTCCGCCTAGGGTTAGGGTTAGGTCTATGGTTTCATTTAGGCTTTAGGTTAGGTTAGGATTGAACTTAGTTTGAGGGAGTAAGTTTAGGGCTACTGTTACTTTTCGGTTCAATGTTACGTTTGGAGTTAGCATGAGGGTCCGGTTAGGGTTGTGGTTGAGCTTAAGGTGTTCGCCTAGGGTTAGGGTTAGGTCTGTGGTTTGAGTTAGGCTTCAGGTTAGGTTAGGTTTGAACTTAGTTTGAGGGAGTAAGTTTAGGGCTACTGTTAGTTTTCGGTTAATTGTTACGCTTGGAGATAGCGTCAGGGTCAGGTTAGGGATGGGGTCAAGCTTAAGGTGTCCGCCTAGGGTTAGGGTTAGGTCTATTGTTTGAGTTAGTCTTCAGGTTAGGTTAGGTTTGAACTTAGTTTGAGGGAGTAAGTTTAGGGCTACTGTTAGTTTTCGGATCAGTGTTACGGTTGGAGTTAGCGTGAGGGTCAGGTTAGGGTTGGGGTTGAGCTTAAGGTGTCCTCCTAGGGTTAGGGTTAGGTCTGTGGTTTGAGTTAGGCTTCAGGTTAGGTTAAGTTTGAACTTAGTTTGAGGGAGTAAGTTTAGGGCTACTGTTAGTTTTCGGGTAACTGTTACTGTTGGAGTTAGCGTCAGGGCCAGGTTAGGGTTGAGGTTGAGCTTAAGGTGTCCGCCTAGGGTTAGGGTTAGGTGTATGGTTTCATTTAGGGTTCAGGTTAGGTTAGGTTGGAACTTAGTTTGAGGCAGTAAGTTTAGGCCCACTGTTAGTTTTCGGGTAACTGTTACGGTTGGAGTTAGCGTCAGGGCCAGGTTAGGGTTGGGGTTGAGCTTAAGGTGTCCGCCTAGGGTTAGGGTTAGGTCTGTGGTTTGAGTTAGGCTTCAGGTTAGGTTAGGTTTGAACTTAGTTTGAGGGAGTCAGTTTAGGGCTACTGTTAGTTTTCGGTTCAGTGTTACGGTTGGAGATAGCGTCAGTGTCAGGTTAGGGTTGGGGGTGAGCTTCAGGTGTCCGCCTAGGGTTAGGGTTAGGTCTATGGTTTGAGTTAGGCTTCAAGTTAGGTTAGGTTTGAAGTTAGTTTGAGGGACTAAGTTTAGGGCTACTGTTAGTTTTTGGGTAACTGTTACTGTTGGAGTTAGCGTCAGGGCCAGGTTAGGGTTGGGGTTGAGCTTAAGGTGTCCGCCTAGGGTTACGATTAGGTGTATGGTTTGATTTGCGCTTCAGGTTAGGTTAGGTTTGAACTTAGTTTTACGGAGTAAGTATAGGGCTACTGTTAGTTTTCGTTTAACTGTTACGGTTGGAGTAAGCGTCAGGGTCAGGTTATGGTGGGGGTTAACCATAAGGTGTCCGCCTAGGGTTAGGGTTAGGTCTATGGTTTCATTTAGGCTTCAGGTTAGGTTACGATTGAACTTAGTTTGAGGGAGTAAGTTTAGGACTACTCTTAGTTTTCGGTTCAGCGATATGGTTGGAGTTAGCCTGGAGGTCAGGTTAGGGTTGGGGTTGAGCTTAAGGTGTCCGCCTAGGGTTAGGGTCAGGTCTGTGGTTTGAGTTAGGCTTCAGGTTAGGTTAGGTTTGAAGTTAGTTTGAGGGTGTAAGTTCAGGGCTACTGTTAGTTTTCGGTTAACTCTTACAGTTGGAGTAAGCGTCAGGGTCAGGTGAGGGTGGGGGTTAAGCATAAGTTGTTCGCCTAGGGTTAGTGTTAGGTCTATGATTTGATTTAGGCTTCAGGTTAGGTTAGGTTTGAACTTAGTTTGAGGGAGTCAATTTAGGGCTACTGTTAGTTTTCGGTTAACTGTTTCGGTTGGAGTAAGCGTCAGGGTCAGGTTAGAATTGGGGTTGAGCTTAAGGTGTACGCCTAGGGTTAGGGTTAGGTGCATGGTTTGATTTTTGCTTCAGGTTAGGTTAGGTTTGAACTTAGTTTGAGGGAGTAAGTTTAGGGCTACTCTTAGTTTTTGGTTCAGTGTTACATTCGGAGTTAGCGTGAGTGTCTGGTTAGGGTTGGGGTTGAGCTTAAGGTGTCCACCTAGGGTTAGGGTTAGGTCTGTGGTTTAGATAGGGTTCAGGTTAGGTTAGGTGTGAACTTAGTTTGAGGGAGTAAGTTTAGGGCTACTGTTAGTTTTCGGTTCAGTGTTACGGTTGGAGATAGCGTCATGGTCAGGTTAGGGTTGTGTTTGAGCTTCAGGTGTCCGCCTAGGGTTAGGGTTAGGTCTATGGTTTGATTTAGGCTTCAGGTTAGGTTAGGTTTGAACTTAGTTTGAGGGAGTAAGTTTAGGGCTACTGTTAATTTTCGGGTAACTGTTACGGTTGGAGTTAGCGTCAGGGTCAGGTTAGGGTTGGGGTTGAGCATAAGGTGTCCGCTTAGGGTTAGGGTTAGGTGTATGGTTTGATTTAAGCTTCAGGTTAGGTTAGGATTGAAGTCAGTTTGACGGAGTAAGTTTAGGGCTACTGTTAGTTTTCGGTTAACTGTTACAGTTGGAGTAAGCGTCAGGGTCAGGATAGGGTGGGGGTTAAGCATAAGGTGTCGGCCTCGGGTTAGGGTTAGGTGTATGGTTTGATTTAGGCTTCAGGTTAGGTTAGGTTTGAAGTTAGTTTCAGGGAGTAAGTTTAGGGCTACTGTTAGTTTTCGGTTAACTGTTACAGTTGGAGTAAGCGTCAGGCTCAGGTTAGGGTGGGGGTTGAGATTAAGGTGTCCGCCTAGGTTTAGGATTAGGTGTATGGTTTGATTTAGGCTTCAGGTTAGGTTAGGTTTGAACTTAGTTTGAGGGAGTAAGTTTAGGGCTACTGTTAGTTTTCGGTTAACTGTTACAGTTGGAGTAAGTGTCAGGGTCAGGTTAGATTTGGGGTTGAGCTTAAGGTGTCCACCTAGGGTTAGGGTTCGGTGTATGGTTTGATTTAGGCTTCAGGTTAGGTTAGGTTTGAACTTAGTTTGAGGGAGTAAGTTTAGGGCTACTGATAGTTTTCGTTTAACTGTTACAATAGGAGTAAGCGTCAGGGTCAGGTTAGGGTGGGGGTTAAGCATAAGGTGTCCGCCTAGGGTTAGGGTTACGTCTATGGTTTCATTTAGGCTTCAGGTTAGGTTAGGATTGAACTTAGTTTGAGGGAGTAAGTTTAGGGCTACTGTTAGTTTTCGGTTCAGTGTTACGGTTGGATTTAGCCTCAAGGTCAGGTTAGGGTTGGGGTTAAGCTTAAGGTGTCCGCCTAGGGTTAGGGTTAGGTCTATTGTTTGAGTTAGGCTTCAGGTTAGGTTAGGTTTGAACTTAGTTTGAGGGAGTAAGTTTAGGGCTACTGTTAGTTTTCGGATCAGTGTTACGGTTGGAGTTAGCGTGAGGGTCAGGTTAGGGTTGTGGTTGAGCTTAAGGTGTCCGCCTAGGGTTAGGGTTAGGTCTGTGGTTTGAGTTAGGCTTCAGGTTAGGTTAGGTTTGAAGTTAGTTTGAGGGAGTAAGTTTAGGGCTACTGTTAGTTTTCGGTTAACTGTTACAATTGGAGTAAGCGTCATGGTCAGGGTAGGGTGTGGGTTAAGCATAAGGTGTCCGCCTACGGTTAGGGTTAGGTCTATGATTTGATTTAGGCTTCAGGTTAGGTTAGGTTTGAACTTAGTTTGAGGGAGTAAGTTTAGGGCTACTGTTAGTTTTCGGTTCAGTGTTACGGTTGGAGATAGCGTCATGGTCAAGTTAGTGTTGGGGTTGCTATTCAGGTGTCCGCCTAGGGTTAGGGTTAGTTCTATGGTTTAAGTTAGGCTTCAGGTTAGGTTAGGTTTGAACTTAGTTTGAGGGAGTCAGTTTAGGGCTACTGTTAGTTTTCGGTTCAGTGTTACGGTTGGAGATAGCGTCAGTGTCAGGTTAGGGTTGGGGGTGAGCTTCAGGTGTCCGCCTAGGGTTAGGGTTAGGTCTATGGTTTGAGTTAGGCTTCAAGTTAGGTTAGGTTTGAAGTTAGTTTGAGGGAGTAAGTTTAGGGCTACTGTTAGTTTTCGGTTCAGTGTTACGTTTGGAGTTACCGTGAGGGTCAGGTTAGGGTTGGGGTTGAGCTTAAGGTGTCCTCCTAGGGTTAGGGTTAGGTCTGTGGTTTGAGTTAGGCTACAGGTTAGGTTAGGTTTGAACTTAGTTTGAGGGAGTAAGTTTTGGGGTACTGTTAGTTTTCGGTTCAGTGTTACGGTTGGAGATAGCGTCAGGGTCAGGTTAGGGTTGTGATTGAGCTTCAGGTGTCCGCCTAGGGTTAGGGTTAGTTGCCGGGAGCCGTGCCCCAGCCGGGGTGTGTGCACAGGGAGGCGACGCGGGTGAACAGGAATCAGACTGAGACCTCACGCCCCTTTAGCATGTTCTCAGCCGACTGCAGCCAGAGTAATCTCCACACTGCAGCCCTGATGGCCAGGAGTCATGCGTATTTATTATAGAAGGAGTTTTTACAGTAGTGGGATGGGTGAAGGGAAGTAAGTGAAACATTTTGCTCTCAAAGGTAAGGCATTCAAAATATAGGAACAATAATCATAAAACATGACATCTGTTTTGTTTAGGTATAAACAGTCATAATTTTTAGAACGAGGAAGTCCATTTTTCAGGTGTATTCTCTTCTTTGATCTTGATTACCAGGGAGGGTCTTTGGATGAGAGGGCTCCCAGGAATCTTGACCACTTCAGTCAGACCAGCTTGATCACTTTAGTCCCAGATTAGCCTCAGGTCAGCCTTTTGAGAACTTTAGCTTCAGGCTAGGGTGGTAGCAATTACTAGAAATAAATCCTGTCTGGTTTAGTAAAGACAAGGTTAGTATATACTAAAGTGAAATACTTATGTTATCTCTGGGGTAGTCTATAGCTAAGAGGGTGAGTCTACATAGGAAAGGAATGTGGTCTTGTGAGTAGCTGAAGGTTGCTGTGTACTTGGGACCCTCTACATGCTGCTAATGACTGTGGCTTGGGGAATGACAATTTGCCCTTGTCCTGAGAGTAAGGGTGGCTTACGGTCTTTGGGGTAACAGCACCTCAAGGATGAGTCCCCGAGTCCCTCTCGGCTACTGAGGTCATTTTGCCCATTAGTAGCTTTAACTCAGACCTTTCTAATGCTTATCTATGTAATCCCTAGTAGGAGAAGTGAATGTAGCATTCTCTGTTGACATTTTCTAGGAAGGTGGGGTGAGTCTAATGGGAGTAACTCCTGTTCGCAGCCGCCGCCCTACGCAGCTGCCGCCTTAGTGGATCCGCATTCTTTCAGGATTATTGTAAAAATTATAGTAAGGCTGGGGGTGCCTTTATGGGGTACTGGGGTATGGCAATAAGGCCCATGGCAGAGAAATTGAGTGCAGGACAGTACAGCAACACAATTCGTGAGGTCCAGAACTCGTAAAACTGTTGACCTTGCAAACAGTTCTCCTCAGCGGAGTCCTTGCTCTAGGCACGAGGGGCAGTTCTTTCATACTCAGCCTGTGTTAACTACATGGTCCCAGCAGTTAGGTCTATGGTTTGAGTTAGGCTTCAGGTTAGGTTAGGTTTGAACTTAGTTTGAGGGAGTAAGTTTAGGGCTACTGTTAGTTTTCAGTTCAGTGTTACGGTTGGAGATATCGTCAGGGTCTGGTTAGGGTTGTGGTTGAGTTTCAGGTGTCCGCCTAGGGTTAAGGTTAGGTCTATGGATTGAGTTAGGCTTCAAGTTAGGATAGGTTTGAAGTTAGTTTGAGGGAGTAAGTTTAAGGCTACTATTAGTTTTCGGGTAACTGTTACTGTTGGAGTTAGCGTCAGGGCCAGGTTAGGGTTGGGGTTGAGCTTTAGGTGTCCGCCTAGGGTTAGGGTTAGGTGTATGGTTTTATTTAGGCTTCAGGTTAGGTTAGGTTTGAAGTTAGTTTGAGGGAGTAAGTTTAGGGCTACTGTTAGTTTTCGGTAAACTGTTACAGTTGGAGTAAGCGTCAGGGTCAGGTTAGGGTTGGGGTTGAGCTTAAGGTGTCCGCCTTGGGTTAGGGTTAGGTCTGTGGTTTGAGTTAGGCTTCAGGTTAGGTTAGGTTTGAACTTAGTTTAAGGGAGTAAGTTTAGGGCTACTGTTAGTTTTCGGTTCAGTGTTACGGTTGGAGATAGCGTCATGGTCAAGTTAGGGTTGGGGTTGAGATTCAGGTGTCCGCCTAGGGTTAGGGTTAGTTCTATGGTTTGAGTTAGGCTTCAGGTTAGGTTAGGTTTGAACTTAGTTTGAGGGAGTAAGTTTAGGCCTATTGTATTTTTCGGTTCAGTGTATACGGTTGAATTTAGCCTCTGGGTCAGGTTAGGGTTGGGGTCAAGCTTAAGGTGTCCGCCTAGTGTTAGGGTTAGGTCTATTGTTTGAGTTAGGCTTCAGGTTAGGTTAGGTTTGAACTTAGTTTGAGGGAGTAAGTTTAGGGCTACTGTTAGTTTTCGGTTCAGTGTTACGGTTGGAGTTAGCGTGAGGGCCAGTGTAGTGTTGGGGTTGAGCTTAAGGTGTCCTCCTAGGGTTAGGGTTAGGTCTGTCGTTTGAGTTACGCTACAGGTTAGGTTAGGTTTGAACTTAGTTTGAGGGAGTAAGTTTTGGGGTATGTTAGTTTTCGGTTCAGTGTTACGGTTGTAGATAGCGTCAGGGTCAGGTTAGGGTTGTGATTGAGCTTCAGGTGTCCGCCTAGGGTTAGGGTTAGGTCTATGGTTTGAGTTAGGCTTCAGGTTAGGTTAGGTTTGAACTTATTTTGAGGGAGTAAGTTTAGGGCTACTGTTAGTTTTCGGTTCAGTGTTACGGTTGGAGATAGCGTCAGGGTCTGGTTAGGGTTGTGGTTGAGTTTCAGGTGTCCGCCTAGGGTTAGGGTTAGGTCTATGGTTTGAGTTAGGCTTCAAATTAGGTTAGGTTTGAAGTTAGTTTGAGGGAGTAAGTTTAGGGCTACTGTTAGTTTTCGGGTAAATGTTACTGTTGGAGTTAGCGTCAGAGCCAGGTTAGGGTTGGGGTTGAGCTTAAGGTGTCCGCCTAGGGTTAGGGTTAGGTGTATGGTTTGATTTAGGCTTCAGGTTAGGTTAGGTTTGAACTTAGTTTGAGGGAGTCAGTCTAGGGCTACTGTTAGTTTTCGGTTAACTGTTATTGTTGGAGTAAGTGTCAGGGTCAGGTTAGGTTTGGGGTTGAGCTTCAGGTGTCCGCCTAGGGTTAGGGTTAGGTGTATGGTTTGATTTAGGCTTCAGGTTAGGTTAGGTTTGAACTTAGTTTGAGGGAGTAAGTTTAGGGCTACTGTTAGTTTTCGTTTAACTGTTACGGTTCGAGTAAGCGTCAGGGTCAGGTTAGGGTGGGGGTTAAGCATAAGGTGTCCGCCTAGGATTAGGTTTAGGTCTATGGTTTCATTTAGGCTTCAGGTTAGGTTAGGTTTGAACTTAGTTTGAGGGAGTAAGTTTAGGGCTACTGTTAGTTTTCGGTTAACTGTTACAGTTGGAGTAAGCGTCATGGTCAGGTTAGGGTGGGGGTTAAGCAGAAGGTGTCCGCCTAGGGTTAGGGTAAGGTCTATGATTTGATTTAGGCTTCAGGTTAGGTTAGGTTTGAACTTAGTTTGAGGGAGTCAGTTTAGGGCTACTGTTAGTTTTCGGTTCAGTGTTACGGTTGGAGATAGCGTCATGGTCAAGTTAGGGTTGGGGTTGAGATTCAGGTGTCCGCCTAGGGTTAGGGTTAGGTCTATGGTTTGAGTTAGGCTTCAGGTTAGGTTAGGTTAGAACTTAGTTTGAGGGAGTAAGTTTACGCCTATTGTATTTTTTGGTTCAGTGTTAACGGTTCAATTTAGGCTCAGGGTCAGGTTAGGGTTGGGGTCAAGCTTAAGGTGTCCGCCTAGGGTTAGGTTTAGGTCTATTGTTTGAGTTAGGCTTCAGGTTAGGTTAGGTTTGAACTTAGTTTGAGGGAGTAAGTTTAGGGCTACTGTTAGTTTTCGGTTCAGTGTTACGGTTGGAGTTAGCGTGAGGGTCAGTTTAGGGTTGTGGTTGAGCTTAAGGTGTCCTCCTAGGGTTATTGTTAGGATTAGGTCTGTGGTTTGAGTTAGGCTACAGGTTAGGTTAGGTTTGAACTTAGTTTGAGGGAGTAAGTTTTGGGGTACTGTTAGTTTTCGGTTCAGTGTTATGGTTGGGATAGCGTCAGGGTCAGGTTAGGGTTTTGATTGAGCTTCAGGTGTCCGCCTAGGGTTAGGGTTAGGTCTATGGTGTGAGTTAGGCTTCAGGTTAGGTTAGGTTTGAACTTAGTTTGAGGGAGTAAGTTTAGGGCTACTCTTAGTTTTCGGTTCAGTGTTATGGTTGGAGATAGCGTCAGGGTCAGGTTAGGGTTGGGGTTGAGCTTCAAGTGTCTGCCTAGGGTTAGGGTTTAGTCTATGGTTTGAGATAGGCTTCAGGTTAGGTTAGGTTTGAAGTTAGTTTGAGGGAGTAAGTTTAGGGCTACTGTTAGTTTTCGGTTAACTGTTACAGTTGGAGTAAGCGTCATGGTCAGGTTAGGTTTGGGGTTGAGCTTAAGGTGTCTACCTAGGGTTAGGGTTAGGTGTATGGTTTGATTTAGGCTTCAGGTTAGGTTAGGTTTGAACTTAGTTTGAGGGAGTAAGTTTAGGGCTACTGTTAGTTTTCGTTTAACTGTTACGGTTGGATTAAGCGTCAGGGTCAGGTTAGGGTGGGGGTTAAGCATAAGGTGTCCGCCTAGGATTAGGGTTAGGTCTATGGTTTCATTTAGGCTTCAGGTTAGGTTAGGATTGAACTTAGTTTGAGGGTGTAAGTTTAGGGCTACTGTTAGTTTTCGGTTTAGTGTTACGGTTGGATTAAGCCTCAGGGTCAGGTTAGGGTTGGGGTTAAGCTTAAGGTGTCCGCCTAGGGTTAGGGTTAGGTCTATTGTTTTTGTTAGGCTTCAGGTTAGGTTAGGTTTGAACTTAGTTTGAGGGAGTAAGTTTAGGGCTACTGTTAGTTTTCGGTTCAGTGTTACGTTTGGAGTTAGCGTGAGGGTCAGGTTAGGGTTGGGGTTGAGCTTAAGGTGTCTGCCTAGGGTTATTGTTAGGTCTGTGGTTTGAGTTAGGCTTCAGGTTAGGTTAGGTTCGAACTTAGTTTGAGGGAGTAAGTTTAGGGCTACTGTTAGTTTTCGGTTCAGTGTTACAGTTGGAGTTAGCGTGAGGGTCAGGTTAGGTTTGGGGTTGAGCTTAAGGTGTCCGCCTAGGGTTAGGGTTAGGTGAATGGTTTGATTTAGGCTTCAGGTTAGGTTAGGTTGGAACTTAGTTTGAGGCAGTAAGTTTAGGGCTACTGTTAATTTTCGGGTAACTGTTACGGTTGGAGTTAGCGTCAGGGCCAGGTTAGGGTTGGGGTTGAGCTTAAGGTGTCCGCCTAGGGTTAGGGTTAGGTGTATGGTTTGATTTAGACTTCAGGTTAGGTTAGGTTTGAAGTTAGTTTGAGGAAGTCAGTTTAGGGCTACTGTAAGTTTTCGGTTAACTGTTAAGTTTCGAGTAAGCGTCAGGGTCAGGTTACGTTTGGGGTTGAGCTTAAGGTGTCCGCCTAGGGTTAGGGTTATGTGTATTGTTTGATTTAGGCTTCAGGTTAGGTTAGGTTTAAACTTAGTTTGAGGGAGTAAGTTTAGGGCTACTGTTAGTTTTCGGCTAACTGTTACGGTTGGAGTAAGCGTCAGGGTCAGGATAGGGTTGGGTTCAAGCTTAAGGTGTCCGCCTAGGGTTAGGGTTAGGTCTATTTTTTGAGTTAGGCTTCAGGTTAGGTTAGGTTTGAACTTAGTTTGAGGGAGTCAGTTTAGGGCTACTGTTAGTTTTCGGTTCAGTGTTACGGTTGGAGATAGCGTCAGTGTCAGGTTAGGGTTGGGGGTGAGCTTCAGGTGTCCGCCTAGGGTTAGGGTTAGGTCTATGGTTTGAGTTAGGCTTCAAGTTAGGTTAGGTTTGAAGTTAGTTTGAGGGAGTAAGTTTAGGGCTACTGTTAGTTTTTGGGTAACTGTTACTGTTGGAGTTAGCGTCAGGGCCAGGTTAGGGTTGGGGTTGAGCTTAAGGTGTCCGCCTAGGGTTACGATTAGGTGTATGGTTTGATTTGCGCTTCAGGTTAGGTTAGGTTTGAACTTAGTTTTACGGAGTAAGTATAGGGCTACTGTTAGTTTTCGTTTAAACTGTTACGGTTGGAGTAAGCATCAGGGTCAGGTTATGGTGGGGGTTAACCATAAGGTGTCCGCCTAGGGTTAGGGTTAGGTCTATGGTTTCATTTAGGCTTCAGGTTAGGTTACGATTGAACTTAGTTTGAGGGAGTAAGTTTAGGACTACTCTTAGTTTTCGGTTCAGCGATATGGTTGGAGTTAGCCTGGAGGTCAGGTTAGGGTTGGGGTTGAACTTAAGGTGTCCGCCTAGGGTTAGGGTCAGGTCTGTGGTTTGAGTTAGGCTTCAGGTTAGGTTAGGTTTGAAGTTAGTTTGAGGGTGTAAGTTCAGGGCTACTGTTAGTTTTCGGTTAACTCTTACAGTTGGAGTAAGCGTCAGGGTCAGGTGAGGGTGGGGGTTAAGCATAAGTTGTTCGCCTAGGGTTAGTGTTAGGTCTATGATTTGATTTAGGCTTCAGGTTAGGTTAGGTTTGAACTTAGTTTGAGGGAGTCAATTTAGGGCTACTGTTAGTTTTCGCTTAACTGTTTCGGTTGGAGTAAGCGTCAGGGTCAGGTTAGAATTGGGGTTGAGCTTAAGGTGTACGCCTAGGGTTAGGGTTAGGTGCATGGTTTGATTTTTGCTTCAGGTTAGGTTAGGTTTGAACTTAGTTTGAGGGAGTAAGTTTAGGGCTACTGTTAGTTTTTGGTTCAGTGTTACATTCGGAGTTAGCGTGAGTGTCTGGTTAGGGTTGGGGTTGAGCTTAAGGTGTCCACCTAGGGTTAGGGTTAGGTCTGTGGTTTAGATAGGGTTCAGGTTAGGTTAGGTGTGAACTTAGTTTGAGGGAGTAAGTTTAGGGCTACTGTTAGTTTTCGGTTCAGTGTTACGGTTGTAGATAGCGTCAGGGTCAGGTTAGGGTTGTGATTGAGCTTCAGGTGTCCGCCTAGGGTTAGGGTTAGGTCTATGGTTTGAGTTAGGCTTCAGGTTAGGTTAGGTTTGAACTTATTTTGAGGGAGTAAGTTTAGGGCTACTGTTAGTTTTCGGTTCAGTGTTACGGTTGGAGATAGCGTCAGGGTCTGGTTAGGGTTGTGGTTGAGTTTCAGGTGTCCGCCTAGGGTTAGGGTTAGGTCTATGGTTTGAGTTAGGCTTCAAATTAGGTTAGGTTTGAAGTTAGTTTGAGGGAGTAAGTTTAGGGCTACTGTTAGTTTTCGGGTAAATGTTACTGTTGGAGTTAGCGTCAGAGCCAGGTTAGGGTTGGGGTTGAGCTTAAGGTGTCCGCCTAGGGTTAGGGTTAGGTGTATGGTTTGATTTAGGCTTCAGGTTAGGTTAGGTTTGAACTTAGTTTGAGGGAGTCAGTCTAGGGCTACTGTTAGTTTTCGGTTAACTGTTATTGTTGGAGTAAGTGTCAGGGTCAGGTTAGGTTTGGGGGTTGAGCTTCAGGTGTCCGCCTAGGGTTAGGGTTAGGTGTATGGTTTGATTTAGGCTTCAGGTTAGGTTAGGTTTGAACTTAGTTTGAGGGAGTAAGTTTAGGGCTACTGTTAGTTTTCGTTTAACTGTTACGGTTCGAGTAAGCGTCAGGGTCAGGTTAGGGTGGGGGTTAAGCATAAGGTGTCCGCCTAGGATTAGGTTTAGGTCTATGGTTTCATTTAGGCTTCAGGTTAGGTTAGGTTTGAACTTAGTTTGAGGGAGTAAGTTTAGGGCTACTGTTAGTTTTCGGTTAACTGTTACAGTTGGAGTAAGCGTCATGGTCAGGTTAGGGTGGGGGTTAAGCATAAGGTGTCCGCCTAGGGTTAGGGTAAGGTCTATGATTTGATTTAGGCTTCAGGTTAGGTTAGGTTTGAACTTAGTTTGAGGGAGTCAGTTTAGGGCTACTGTTAGTTTTCGGTTCAGTGTTACGGTTGGAGATAGCGTCATGGTCAAGTTAGGGTTGGGGTTGAGATTCAGGTGTCCGCCTAGGGTTAGGGTTAGGTCTATGGTTTGAGTTAGGCTTCAGGTTAGGTTAGGTTAGAACTTAGTTTGAGGGAGTAAGTTTACGCCTATTGTATTTTTTGGTTCAGTGTTACGGTTCAATTTAGGCTCAAGGTCAGGTTAGGGTTGGGGTCAAGCTTAAGGTGTCCGCCTAGGGTTAGGTTTAGGTCTATTGTTTGAGTTAGGCTTCAGGTTAGGTTAGGTTTGAACTTAGTTTGAGGGAGTAAGTTTAGGGCTACTGTTAGTTTTCGGTTCAGTGTTACGGTTGGAGTTAGCGTGAGGGTCAGTTTAGGGTTGTGGTTGAGCTTAAGGTGTCCTCCTAGGGTTATTGTTAGGATTAGGTCTGTGGTTTGAGTTAGGCTACAGGTTAGGTTAGGTTTGAACTTAGTTTGAGGGAGTAAGTTTTGGGGTACTGTTAGTTTTCGGTTCAGTGTTATGGTTGGGATAGCGTCAGGGTCAGGTTAGGGTTTTGATTGAGCTTCAGGTGTCCGCCTAGGGTTAGGGTTAGGTCTATGGTGTGAGTTAGGCTTCAGGTTAGGTTAGGTTTGAACTTAGTTTGAGGGAGTAAGTTTAGGGCTACTCTTAGTTTTCGGTTCAGTGTTATGGTTGGAGATAGCGTCAGGGTCAGGTTAGGGTTGGGGTTGAGCTTCAAGTGTCTGCCTAGGGTTAGGGTTTAGTCTATGGTTTGAGATAGGCTTCAGGTTAGGTTAGGTTTGAAGTTAGTTTGAGGGAGTAAGTTTAGGGCTACTGTTAGTTTTCGGTTAACTGTTACAGTTGGAGTAAGCGTCATGGTCAGGTTAGGTTTGGGGTTGAGCTTAAGGTGTCTACCTAGGGTTAGGGTTAGGTGTATGGTTTGATTTAGGCTTCAGGTTAGGTTAGGTTTGAACTTAGTTTGAGGGAGTAAGTTTAGGGCTACTGTTAGTTTTCGTTTAACTGTTACGGTTGGAGTAAGCGTCAGGGTCAGGTTAGGGTGGGGGTTAAGCATAAGGTGTCCGCCTAGGATTAGGGTTAGGTCTATGGTTTCATTTAGGCTTCAGGTTAGGTTAGGATTGAACTTAGTTTGAGGGTGTAAGTTTAGGGCTACTGTTAGTTTTCGGTTTAGTGTTACGGTTGGATTAAGCCTCAGGGTCAGGTTAGGGTTGGGGTTAAGCTTAAGGTGTCCGCCTAGGGTTAGGGTTAGGTCTATTGTTTTTGTTAGGCTTCAGGTTAGGTTAGGTTTGAACTTAGTTTGAGGGAGTAAGTTTAGGGCTACTGTTAGTTTTCGGTTCAGTGTTACGTTTGGAGTTAGCGTGAGGGTCAGGTTAGGGTTGGGGTTGAGCTTAAGGTGTCTGCCTAGGGTTATTGTTAGGTCTGTGGTTTGAGTTAGGCTTCAGGTTAGGTTAGGTTCGAACTTAGTTTGAGGGAGTAAGTTTAGGGCTACTGTTAGTTTTCGGTTCAGTGTTACAGTTGGAGTTAGCGTGAGGGTCAGGTTAGGTTTGGGGTTGAGCTTAAGGTGTCCGCCTAGGGTTAGGGTTAGGTGAATGGTTTGATTTAGGCTTCAGGTTAGGTTAGGTTGGAACTTAGTTTGAGGCAGTAAGTTTAGGGCTACTGTTAATTTTCGGGTAACTGTTACGGTTGGAGTTAGCGTCAGGGCCAGGTTAGGGTTGGGGTTGAGCTTAAGGTGTCCGCCTAGGGTTAGGGTTAGGTGTATGGTTTGATTTAGACTTCAGGTTAGGTTAGGTTTGAAGTTAGTTTGAGGAAGTCAGTTTAGGGCTACTGTAAGTTTTCGGTTAACTGTTAAGTTTCGAGTAAGCGTCAGGGTCAGGTTACGTTTGGGGGTTGAGCTTAAGGTGTCCGCCTAGGGTTAGGGTTATGTGTATGGTTTGATTTAGGCTTCAGGTTAGGTTAGGTTTAAACTTAGTTTGAGGGAGTAAGTTTAGGGCTACTGTTAGTTTTCGGCTAACTGTTACGGTTGGAGTAAGCGTCAGGGTCAGGATAGGGTTGGGTTCAAGCTTAAGGTGTCCGCCTAGGGTTAGGGTTAGGTCTATTTTTTGAGTTAGGCTTCAGGTTAGGTTAGGTTTGAACTTAGTTTGAGGGAGTCAGTTTAGGGCTACTGTTAGTTTTCGGTTCAGTGTTACGGTTGGAGATAGCGTCAGTGTCAGGTTAGGGTTGGGGGTGAGCTTCAGGTGTCCGCCTAGGGTTAGGGTTAGGTCTATGGTTTGAGTTAGGCTTAAAGTTAGGTTAGGTTTGAAGTTAGTTTGAGGGAGTAAGTTTAGGGCTACTGTTAGTTTTTGGGTAACTGTTACTGTTGGAGTTAGCGTCAGGGCCAGGTTAGGGTTGGGGTTGAGCTTAAGGTGTCCGCCTAGGGTTACGATTAGGTGTATGGTTTGATTTGCGCTTCAGGTTAGGTTAGGTTTGAACTTAGTTTTACGGAGTAAGTATAGGGCTACTGTTAGTTTTCGTTTAACTGTTACGGTTGGAGTAAGCATCAGGGTCAGGTTATGGTGGGGGTTAACCATAAGGTGTCCGCCTAGGGTTAGGGTTAGGTCTATGGTTTCATTTAGGCTTCAGGTTAGGTTACGATTGAACTTAGTTTGAGGGAGTAAGTTTAGGACTACTCTTAGTTTTCGGTTCAGCGATATGGTTGGAGTTAGCCTGGAGGTCAGGTTAGGGTTGGGGTTGAGCTTAAGGTGTCCGCCTAGGGTTAGGGTCAGGTCTGTGGTTTGAGTTAGGCTTCAGGTTAGGTTAGGTTTGAAGTTAGTTTGAGGGTGTAAGTTCAGGGCTACTGTTAGTTTTCGGTTAACTCTTACAGTTGGAGTAAGCGTCAGGGTCAGGTGAGGGTGGGGGTTAAGCATAAGTTGTTCGCCTAGGGTTAGTGTTAGGTCTATGATTTGATTTAGGCTTCAGGTTAGGTTAGGTTTGAACTTAGTTTGAGGGAGTCAATTTAGGGCTACTGTTAGTTTTCGGTTAACTGTTTCGGTTGGAGTAAGCGTCAGGGTCAGGTTAGAATTGGGGTTGAGCTTAAGGTGTACGCCTAGGGTTAGGGTTAGGTGCATGGTTTGATTTTTGCTTCAGGTTAGGTTAGGTTTGAACTTAGTTTGAGGGAGTAAGTTTAGGGCTACTGTTAGTTTTTGGTTCAGTGTTACATTCGGAGTTAGCGTGAGTGTCTGGTTAGGGTTGGGGTTGAGCTTAAGGTGTCCACCTAGGGTTAGGGTTAGGTCTGTGGTTTAGATAGGGTTCAGGTTAGGTTAGGTGTGAACTTAGTTTGAGGGAGTAAGTTTAGGGCTACTGTTAGTTTTCGGTTCAGTGTTACGGTTGGAGATAGCGTCATGGTCAGGTTAGGGTTGTGTTTGAGCTTCAGGTGTCCGCCTAGGGTTAGGGTTAGGTCTATGGTTTGATTTAGGCTTCAGGTTAGGTTAGGTTTGAACTTAGTTTGAGGGAGTAAGTTTAGGGCTACTGTTAATTTTCGGGTAACTGTTACGGTTGGAGTTAGCGTCAGGGTCAGGTTAGGGTTGGGGTTGAGCATAAGGTGTCCGCTTAGGGTTAGGGTTAGGTGTATGGTTTGATTTAAGCTTCAGGTTAGGTTAGGATTGAAGTCAGTTTGACGGAGTAAGTTTAGGGCTACTGTTAGTTTTCGGTTAACTGTTACAGTTGGAGTAAGCGTCAGGGTCAGGATAGGGTGGGGGTTAAGCATAAGGTGTCGGCCTCGGGTTAGGGTTAGGTGTATGGTTTGATTTAGGCTTCAGGTTAGGTTAGGTTTGAAGTTAGTTTCAGGGAGTAAGTTTAGGGCTACTGTTAGTTTTCGGTTAACTGTTACAGTTGGAGTAAGCGTCAGGCTCAGGTTAGGGTGGGGGTTGAGATTAAGGTGTCCGCCTAGGTTTAGGGTTAGGTGTATGGTTTGATTTAGGCTTCAGGTTAGGTTAGGTTTGAACTTAGTTTGAGGGAGTAAGTTTAGGGCTACTGTTAGTTTTCGGTTAACTGTTACAGTTGGAGTAAGTGTCAGGGTCAGGTTAGATTTGGGGTTGAGCTTAAGGTGTCCACCTAGGGTTAGGGTTCGGTGTATGGTTTGATTTAGGCTTCAGGTTAGGTTAGGTTTGAACTTAGTTTGAGGGAGTAAGTTTAGGGCTACTGATAGTTTTCGTTTAACTGTTACAGTAGGAGTAAGCGTCAGGGTCAGGTTAGGGTGGGGGTTAAGCATAAGGTGTCCGCCTAGGGTTAGGGTTACGTCTATGGTTTCATTTAGGCTTCAGGTTAGGTTAGGATTGAACTTAGTTTGAGGGAGTAAGTTTAGGGCTACTGTTAGTTTTCGGTTCAGTGTTACGGTTGGATTTAGCCTCAAGGTCAGGTTAGGGTTGGGGTTAAGCTTAAGGTGTCCGCCTAGGGTTAGGGTTAGGTCTATTGTTTGAGTTAGGCTTCAGGTTAGGTTAGGTTTGAACTTAGTTTGAGGGAGTAAGTTTAGGGCTACTGTTAGTTTTCGGATCAGTGTTACGGTTGGAGTTGCGTGAGGGTCAGGTTAGGGTTGTGGTTGAGCTTAAGGTGTCCGCCTAGGGTTAGGGTTAGGTCTGTGGTTTGAGTTAGGCTTCAGGTTAGGTTAGGTTTGAAGTTAGTTTGAGGGAGTAAGTTTAGGGCTACTGTTAGTTTTCGGTTAACTGTTACAATTGGAGTAAGCGTCATGGTCAGGGTAGGGTGGGGGTTAAGCATAAGGTGTCCGCCTACGGTTAGGGTTAGGTCTATGATTTGATTTAGGCTTCAGGTTAGGTTAGGTTTGAAATTATTTTGAGGGAGTAAGTTTAGGGCTACTGTTAGTTTTCGGTTCAGTGTTACGGTTGGAGATAGCGTCATGGTCAAGTTAGTGTTGGGGTTGCTATTCAGGTGTCCGCCTAGGGTTAGGGTTAGTTCTATGGTTTGAGTTAGGCTTCAGGTTAGGTTAGGTTTGAACTTAGTTTGAGGGAGTAAGTTTAGGCCTATTGTAATTTTCGGTTCAGTGTTACGGTTGAATTTAGCCTCAGGGTCAGGTTAGGGTTGGGGTCAAGCTTAAGGTGTCCGCCTAGGGTTAGGGTTAGGTCTATTGTTTGAGTTAGGCTTCAGGTTAGGTTAGGTTTGAACTTAGTTTGAGGGAGTAAGTTTAGGGCTACTGTTAGTTTTCGGTTCAGTGTTACGGTTGGAGTTACCGTGAGGGTCAGGTTAGGGTTGGGGTTGAGCTTAAGGTGTCCTCCTAGGGTTAGGGTTAGGTCTGTGGTTTGAGTTAGGCTACAGGTTAGGTTAGGTTTGAACTTAGTTTGAGGGAGTAAGTTTTGGGGTACTGTTAGTTTTCGGTTCAGTGTTACGGTTGGAGATAGCGTCAGGGTCAGGTTAGGGTTGTGATTGAGCTTCAGGTGTCCGCCTAGGGTTAGGGTTAGTTGCCGGGAGCCGTGCCCCAGCCGGGGTGTGTGCACAGGGAGGCGACGCGGGTGAACAGGAATCAGACTGAGACCTCACGCCCCTTTAGCATGTTCTCAGCCGACTGCAGCCAGAGTAATCTCCACACTGCAGCCCTGATGGCCAGGAGTCATGCGTATTTATTATAGAAGGAGTTTTTACAGTAGTGGGATGGGTGAAGGGAAGTAAGTGAAACATTTTGCTCTCAAAGGTAAGGCATTCAAAATATAGGAACAATAATCATAAAACATGACATCTGTTTTGTTTAGGTATAAACAGTCATAATTTTTAGAACGAGGAAGTCCATTTTTCAGGTGTATTCTCTTCTTTGATCTTGATTACCAGGGAGGGTCTTTGGATGAGAGGGCTCCCAGGAATCTTGACCACTTCAGTCAGACCAGCTTGATCACTTTAGTCCCAGATTAGCCTCAGGTCAGCCTTTTGAGAACTTTAGCTTCAGGCTAGGGTGGTAGCAATTACTAGAAATAAATCCTGTCTGGTTTAGTAAAGACAAGGTTAGTATATACTAAAGTGAAATACTTATGTTATCTCTGGGGTAGTCTATAGCTAAGAGGGTGAGTCTACATAGGAAAGGAATGTGGTCTTGTGAGTAGCTGAAGGTTGCTGTGTACTTGGGACCCTCTACATGCTGCTAATGACTGTGGCTTGGGGAATGACAATTTGCCCTTGTCCTGAGAGTAAGGGTGGCTTACGGTCTTTGGGGTAACAGCACCTCAAGGATGAGTCCCCGAGTCCCTCTCGGCTACTGAGGTCATTTTGCCCATTAGTAGCTTTAACTCAGACCTTTCTAATGCTTATCTATGTAATCCCTAGTAGGAGAAGTGAATGTAGCATTCTCTGTTGACATTTTCTAGGAAGGTGGGGTGAGTCTAATGGGAGTAACTCCTGTTCGCAGCCGCCGCCCTACGCAGCTGCCGCCTTAGTGGATCCGCATTCTTTCAGGATTATTGTAAAAATTATAGTAAGGCTGGGGGTGCCTTTATGGGGTACTGGGGTATGGCAATAAGGCCCATGGCAGAGAAATTGAGTGCAGGACAGTACAGCAACACAATTCGTGAGGTCCAGAACTCGTAAAACTGTTGACCTTGCAAACAATTCTCCTCAGCGGAGTCCTTGCTCTAGGCACGAGGGGCAGTTCTTTCATACTCAGCCTGTGTTAACTACATGGTCCCAGCAGTTAGGTCTATGGTTTGAGTTAGGCTTCAGGTTAGGTTAGGTTTGAACTTAGTTTGAGGGAGTAAGTTTAGGGCTACTGTTAGTTTTCAGTTCAGTGTTACGGTTGGAGATATCGTCAGGGTCTGGTTAGGGTTGTGGTTGAGTTTCAGGTGTCCGCCTAGGGTTAAGGTTAGGTCTATGGATTGAGTTAGGCTTCAAGTTAGGATAGGTTTGAAGTTAGTTTGAGGGAGTAAGTTTAAGGCTACTATTAGTTTTCGGGTAACTGTTACTGTTGGAGTTAGCGTCAGGGCCAGGTTAGGGTTGGGGTTGAGCTTTAGGTGTCCGCCTAGGGTTAGGGTTAGGTGTATGGTTTTATTTAGGCTTCAGGTTAGGTTAGGTTTGAAGTTAGTTTGAGGGAGTAAGTTTAGGGCTACTGTTAGTTTTCGGTAAACTGTTACAGTTGGAGTAAGCGTCAGGGTCAGGTTAGGGTTGGGGTTGAGCTTAAGGTGTCCGCCTTGGGTTAGGGTTAGGTCTGTGGTTTGAGTTAGGCTTCAGGTTAGGTTAGGTTTGAACTTAGTTTAAGGGAGTAAGTTTAGGGCTACTGTTAGTTTTCGGTTCAGTGTTACGGTTGGAGATAGCGTCATGGTCAAGTTAGGGTTGGGGTTGAGATTCAGGTGTCCGCCTAGGGTTAGGGTTAGTTCTATGGTTTGAGTTAGGCTTCAGGTTAGGTTAGGTTTGAACTTAGTTTGAGGGAGTAAGTTTAGGCCTATTGTATTTTTCGGTTCAGTGTATACGGTTGAATTTAGCCTCTGGGTCAGGTTAGGGTTGGGGTCAAGCTTAAGGTGTCCGCCTAGTGTTAGGGTTAGGTCTATTGTTTGAGTTAGGCTTCAGGTTAGGTTAGGTTTGAACTTAGTTTGAGGGAGTAAGTTTAGGGCTACTGTTAGTTTTCGGTTCAGTGTTACGGTTGGAGTTAGCGTGAGGGCCAGTGTAGTGTTGGGGTTGAGCTTAAGGTGTCCTCCTAGGGTTAGGGTTAGGTCTGTCGTTTGAGTTACGCTACAGGTTAGGTTAGGTTTGAACTTAGTTTGAGGGAGTAAGTTTTGGGGTATGTTAGTTTTCGGTTCAGTGTTACGGTTGGAGATAGTGTCAGGGTCAGGTTAGGGTTGTGATTGAGCTTCAGGTGTCCGCCTAGGGTTAGGGTTAGGTCTATGGTTTGAGTTAGGCTTCAGGTTAGGTTAGGTTTGAACTTATTTTGAGGGAGTAAGTTTAGGGCTACTGTTAGTTTTCGGTTCAGTGTTACGGTTGGAGATAGCGTCAGGGTCTGGTTAGGGTTGTGGTTGAGTTTCAGGTGTCCGCCTAGGGTTAGGGTTAGGTCTATGGTTTGAGTTAGGCTTCAAATTAGGTTAGGTTTGAAGTTAGTTTGAGGGAGTAAGTTTAGGGCTACTGTTAGTTTTCGGGTAAATGTTACTGTTGGAGTTAGCGTCAGAGCCAGGTTAGGGTTGGGGTTGAGCTTAAGGTGTCCGCCTAGGGTTAGGGTTAGGTGTATGGTTTGATTTAGGCTTCAGGTTAGGTTAGGTTTGAACTTAGTTTGAGGGAGTAAGTTTAGGGCTACTGTTAGTTTTCGTTTAACTGTTACGGTTCGAGTAAGCGTCAGGGTCAGGTTAGGGTGGGGGTTAAGCATAAGGTGTCCGCCTAGGATTAGGTTTAGGTCTATGGTTTCATTTAGGCTTCAGGTTAGGTTAGGTTTGAACTTAGTTTGAGGGAGTAAGTTTAGGGCTACTGTTAGTTTTCGGTTAACTGTTACAGTTGGAGTAAGCGTCATGGTCAGGTTAGGGTGGGGGTTAAGCATAAGGTGTCCGCCTAGGGTTAGGGTAAGGTCTATGATTTGATTTAGGCTTCAGGTTAGGTTAGGTTTGAACTTAGTTTGAGGGAGTCAGTTTAGGGCTACTGTTAGTTTTCGGTTCAGTGTTACGGTTGGAGATAGCGTCATGGTCAAGTTAGGGTTGGGGTTGAGATTCAGGTGTCCGCCTAGGGTTAGGGTTAGGTCTATGGTTTGAGTTAGGCTTCAGGTTAGGTTAGGTTAGAACTTAGTTTGAGGGAGTAAGTTTACGCCTATTGTATTTTTTGGTTCAGTGTTACGGTTCAATTTAGGCTCAGGGTCAGGTTAGGGTTGGGGTCAAGCTTAAGGTGTCCGCCTAGGGTTAGGTTTGGTCTATTGTTTGAGTTAGGCTTCAGGTTAGGTTAGGTTTGAACTTAGTTTGAGGGAGTAAGTTTAGGGCTACTGTTAGTTTTCGGTTCAGTGTTACGGTTGGAGTTAGCGTGAGGGTCAGTTTAGGGTTGTGGTTGAGCTTAAGGTGTCCTCCTAGGGTTATTGTTAGGATTAGGTCTGTGGTTTGAGTTAGGCTACAGGTTAGGTTAGGTTTGAACTTAGTTTGAGGGAGTAAGTTTTGGGGTACTGTTAGTTTTTGGTTCAGTGTTATGGTTGGGATAGCGTCAGGGTCAGCTTAGGGTTGTGATTGAGCTTCAGGTGTCCGCCTAGGGTTAGGGTTAGGTCTATGGTGTGAGTTAGGCTTCAGGTTAGGTTAGGTTTGAACTTAGTTTGAGGGAGTAAGTTTAGGGCTACTGTTAGTTTTCGGTTCAGTGTTATGGTTGGAGATAGCGTCAGGGTCAGGTTAGGGTTGGGGTTGAGCTTCAAGTGTCTGCCTAGGGTTAGGGTTTAGTCTATGGTTTGAGATAGGCTTCAGGTTAGGTTAGGTTTGAAGTTAGTTTGAGGGAGTAAGTTTAGGGCTACTGTTAGTTTTCGGTTAACTGTTACAGTTGGAGTAAGCGTCATGGTCAGGTTAGGTTTGGGGTTGAGCTTAAGGTGTCTACCTAGGGTTAGGGTTAGGTGTATGGTTTGATTTAGGCTTCAGGTTAGGTTAGGTTTGAACTTAGTTTGAGGGAGTAAGTTTAGGGCTACTGTTAGTTTTCGTTTAACTGTTACGGTTGGAGTAAGCGTCAGGGTCAGGTTAGGGTGGGGGTTAAGCATAAGGTGTCCGCCTAGGATTAGGGTTAGGTCTATGGTTTCATTTAGGCTTCAGGTTAGGTTAGGATTGAACTTAGTTTGAGGGTGTAAGTTTAGGGCTACTGTTAGTTTTCGGTTTAGTGTTACGGTTGGATTAAGCCTCAGGGTCAGGTTAGGGTTGGGGTTAAGCTTAAGGTGTCCGCCTAGGGTTAGGGTTAGGTCTATTGTTTTTGTTAGGCTTCAGGTTAGGTTAGGTTTGAACTTAGTTTGAGGGAGTAAGTTTAGGGCTACTGTTAGTTTTCGGTTCAGTGTTACGTTTGGAGTTAGCGTGAGGGTCAGGTTAGGGTTGGGGTTGAGCTTAAGGTGTCTGCCTAGGGTTATTGTTAGGTCTGTGGTTTGAGTTAGGCTTCAGGTTAGGTTAGGTTCGAACTTAGTTTGAGGGAGTAAGTTTAGGGCTACTGTTAGTTTTCGGTTCAGTGTTACAGTTGGAGTTAGCGTGAGGGTCAGGTTAGGTTTGGGGTTGAGCTTAAGGTGTCCGCCTAGGGTTAGGGTTAGGTGAATGGTTTGATTTAGGCTTCAGGTTAGGTTAGGTTGGAACTTAGTTTGAGGCAGTAAGTTTAGGGCTACTGTTAATTTTCGGGTAACTGTTACGGTTGGAGTTAGCGTCAGGGCCAGGTTAGGGTTGGGGTTGAGCTTAAGGTGTCCGCCTAGGGTTAGGGTTAGGTGTATGGTTTGATTTAGACTTCAGGTTAGGTTAGGTTTGAAGTTAGTTTGAGGAAGTCAGTTTAGGGCTACTGTAAGTTTTCGGTTAACTGTTAAGTTTCGAGTAAGCGTCAGGGTCAGGTTACGTTTGGGGTTGAGCTTAAGGTGTCCGCCTAGGGTTAGGGTTATGTGTATGGTTTGATTTAGGCTTCAGGTTAGGTTAGGTTTAAACTTAGTTTGAGGGAGTAAGTTTAGGGCTACTGTTAGTTTTCGGTTAACTGTTACGGTTGGAGTAAGCGTCAGGGTCAGGATAGGGTTGGGTTCAAGCTTAAGGTGTCCGCCTAGGGTTAGGGTTAGGTCTATTTTTTGAGTTAGGCTTCAGGTTAGGTTAGGTTTGAACTTAGTTTGAGGGAGTAAGTTTAGGGCTACTGTTAGTTTTCGGTACAGTGTTACGGTTCGAGTTAGCGTGAGGGTCAGGTTAGGGTTGGGGTTGAGCTTGAGGTGTACTCCTAGGGTTAGGGTTAGGTCTGTGGTTTGAGTGAGGCTTCAGGTTAGGTTAGGTTTGAACTTAGTTTGAGAAAGTAAGTTTAGGGCTACTGTTAGTTTTCGGTTCAGTGTTACGGTTGGAGATTTCGTCAGGGTCAGGTTAGGGTTGTGATTGAGCTTCAGGTGTGTGCCTAGGGTTAGGGTTAGGTCTATGGTTTGAGTTAGGGTCCAGGTTAGGGTAGGTTTGAACTTAGTTTGAGGGAGTAAGTTTAGGGCTACTGTTAGTTTTCGGTTCAGTGATACGGTTGGAGATAGCGTTAGGGTCAGGTTAGGGTTGGGGTTGAGCTTAAGTGTCCGCCTAGGGTTAGGGTTAGGTCTGTGGTTTGAGTTAGGCTTCAGGTTATGTTAGGTTTGAACTTAGTTTGATGGAGTAAGTTTAGGGCTACTGTTAGTTTTCGGTTCAGTGTTACGGTTTGAGATAGCGTCAGGGTCAGGTTAGGGTTGGGTTTGAGCTTCAGGTGTCCGCCTAGGGTTAGGGTTAGGTGTATGGTTTGATTTAGGCTTCAGATTAGGTTAGGTTGTAACTAGTTTGAGGCAGTAAGTTTAGGGCTAATGTTAGTTTTCGGTTCAGTGTTACGGTTGGAGATAGCGTCAGGGTCTGGTTAGGGTTGTGGTTGAGTTTCAGGTGTCCGCCTAGGGTTAGGGTTAGGTCTATGGTTTGAGTTAGGCTTCAAGTTAGGTTAGGTTTGAAGTTAGATTGAGGGAGTAAGTTTAGGGATACTGTTAGTTTTCGGGTAACTGTTACTCTTGGAGTTAGCGTCAGGGCCAGGTTAGGGTTGGGATTGAGCTTAAGGTGTCCACCTAGGGTTAGGATTAGGTGTATGGTTTGATTTAGGCTTCAGGTTAGGTTAGGTTTGAAGTTAGTTTGAGGGAGTAAGTTTAGGGCTATTGTTAGTTTTCGGTTAATTGTTACATTTGGAGTAAGCGTCAGGGTCAGGTTAGGGTGGGGGTTAAGCATAAGGTGTCCGCCTAGGGTTAGGGTTAGGTCTATGTTTTGATTTAGGCTTCAGGTTATGTTAGGTTTGAACTTAGTTTGAGGGAGTAAGTTTAGGGCTACTGTTAGTTTTCGGTTCAGTGTTACGGTTGGAGATAGCGTCATGGTCAAGTTAGGGTTGGGGTTGAGATTCAGGTGTCCGCCTAGGGTTAGGGTTAGGTCTATGGTTTGAGTTAGGCTTCAGGTTAGGTTAGGTTTGAACTTAGTTTGAGGGAGTAAGTTTAGGCCTATTTTATTTTTCGGTTCAGTGTTACGGTTGAATTTAGCCTCTGGGTCAGGTTTGGGTTGGGGTCAAGCTTAAGGTGTTCGCCTAGGGTTAGGGTTAGGTCTATTGTTTGAGTTAGGCTTCAGGTTAGGTTAGGTTTGAACTTAGTTTGAGGTAGTAAGTTTAGGGCTACTGTTAGTTTTCGGTTCAGTGTTACGGTTGGAGTTAGCGTGAGGGTCAGTGTAGTGTTGGGGTTGAGCTTATGGTGTCCTCCTAGGGTTAGGGTTAGGTCTGTCGTTTGAGTTACGCTACAGGTTAGGTTAGGTTTGAACTTAGTTTGAGGGAGTAAGTTTTGGGGTATGTTAGTTTTCGGTTCAGTGTTACGGTTGGAGATAGCGTCAGGGTCAGTTTAGGGTTGTGATTGAGCTTCAGGTGTCCGCCTAGGATAAGGGTTAGGTCTATGGTTTGAGTTAGGCTTCAGGTTAGGTTAGGTTTGAACTTAGTTTGAGGGAGTAAGTTTAGGGCTACTGTTAGTTTTCGGTTCAGTGTTACGGTTGGAGATAGCGTCAGGGTCTGGTTAGGGTTGTGGTTGAGTTTCAGGTGTCCGCCTAGGGTTAGGGTTAGGTCTATGGTTTGAGTTAGGCTTCAAGTTAGGTTAGGTTTGAAGTTAGTTTTAGGGAGTAAGTTTAGGGCTACTGTTAGTTTTCGGGTAACTGTTACTCTTGGAGTTAGCGTCAGGGCCAGGTTAGGGTTGGGATTGAGCTTAAGGTGTCCACCTAGGGTTAGGATTAGGTGTATGGTTTGATTTAGGCTTCAGGTTAGGTTAGGTTTGAAGTTAGTTTGAGGGAGTAAGTTTAGGGCTATTGTTAGTTTTCGGTTAATTGTTACAGTTGGAGTAAGCGTCAGGGTCAGGTTAGGGTGGGGGTTAAGCAAAAGGTGTCCGCCTAGGGTTAGGGTTAGGTCTATGTTTTGATTTAGGCTTCAGGTTAGGTTAGGTTTGAACTTAGTTTGAGGGAGTAAGTTTAGGGCTACTGTTAGTTTTCGGTTCAGTGTTACGGTTGGAGATAGCGTCATGGTCAAGTTAGGGTTGGGGTTGAGATTCAGGTGTCCGCCTAGGGTTAGGGTTAGGTCTATGGTTTGAGTTAGGCTTCAGGTTAGGTTAGGTTTGAACTTAGTTTGAGGGAGTAAGTTTAGGCCTATTTTATTTTTCGGTTCAGTGTTACGGTTGAATTTAGCCTCTGGGTCAGGTTAGGGTTGGGGTCAAGCTTAAGGTGTCCGCCTAGGGTTAGGGTTAGGTCTATTGTTTGAGTTAGGCTTCAGGTTAGGTTTGGTTTGAACTTAGTTTGAGGTAGTAAATTTAGGGCTACTGTTAGTTTTCGGTTCAGTGTTACGGTTGGAGTTAGCGTGAGGGTCAGTGTAGTGTTGGGGTTGAGCTTAAGGTGTCCTCCTAGGGTTAGGGTTAGGTCTGTCGTTTGAGTTACGCTACAGGTTAGGTTAGGTTTGAACTTAGTTTGAGGGAGTAAGTTTTGAGGTATGTTAGTTTTCGGTTCAGTGTTACGGTTGGAGATAGCGTCAGGGTCAGGTTAGGGTTGTGATTGAGCTTCAGGTGTCCGCCTAGGATAAGGGTTAGGTCTATGGTTTGAGTTAGGCTTCAGGTTAGGTTAGGTTTGAACTTATTTTGAGGGAGTAAGTTTAGGGCTACTGTTAGTTTTCGGGTAACTGTTACTGTTAGAGTTAGCGTCAGGGCCAGGTTAGGGTTGGGGTTGAGCTTAAGGTGTCCGCCTAGGGTTAGGGTTAGGTCTATTGTTTGAGTTAGGCTTCAGGTTAGGTTAGGTTTGAACTTAGTTTGTGGGAGACAGTTTAGGGCTACTGTTAGTTTTCGGTTCAGTGTTACGGTTGGTGTTAGCGTGAGGGTCAGTGTAGTGTTGGGGTAGAGCTTAAGGTGTCCTCCTAGGGTTAGGGTTAGGTATGTCGTTTGAGTTACGCTACAGGTTAGGTTAGCTTTGAACTTAGTTTGAGGGAGTAAGTTTTGGGGTATGTTAGTTTTCGGTTCAGTGTTACGGTTGGAGATAGCGTCAGGGTCAGGTTAGGGTTGTGATTGAGCTTCAGGTGTCCGCCTAGGGTTAGGGTTAGGTCTATGCTTTGAGTTAGGCTTCAGGTTAGGTTAGATTTGAACTTAGTTTGAGGGAGTCAGTCTAGGGCTACTGTTAGTTTTCGGTTAACTGTTACTGTTGGAGTAAGCGTCAGGGTCAGGTTAGGTTTGGGGTTGAGCTTCAGGTGTCCGCCTAGGGTTAGGGTTAGGTGTATGGTTTGATTTAGGCTTCAGGATAGGTTAGGTTTGAACTTAGTTTGAGGGAGTAAGTTTAGGGCCACTGTTAGTTTTCGGTTCAGTGTTACGGTTGGATTTAGCCTCAGGGTCAGGTTAGGGTTGGGGTTAAGCTTAATGTGTCAGCCTAGGGTTAGGGTTAGGTCTATTGTTTGAGTTAGGCTTCAGGTTAGGTTAGGATTGAAGTTAGTTTGAGGGAGTAAGTTTAGGGCTACTGTTAGTTTTCGGTTCAGTGTTACGGTTGGAGTTAGCGTGAGGGTCAGGTTAGGGTTGGGGTTGAGCTTAAGGTGTCCGCCTAGGGTTATTGTTAGGTCTGTGGTTTGAGTTAGGCTTCAGGTTACGTTAGGTTTGAACTTAGTTTGAGGGAGTAAGTTTAGGGCTACTGTTAGTTTTCGGTTCAGTGTTACAGTTGGAGTTAGCGTGAGGGTCAGGTTAGGGTTGGGTTTGAACCTCAGGTGTCCGCCTAGGGTTAGGTTTAGGTGTATGGTTTGATTTAGGCTTCAGGTTAGGTTAGGTTGGAACTTAGTTTGAGGCAGTAAGTTTAGGGCTACTGTTAGTTTTCGGTTAACTGTTACAGTTGGAGTAACCGTCAGGGTCAGGTTAGGGTGGGGGTTAAGCATAAGGTGTCCGCCTAGGGTTAGGGTTAGGTCTATGATTTGATTTAGGCTTCAGGTTAGGTTCGGTTTGAACTTAGTTTGAGGGAGTCAGTTTAGGGCTACTGTTAGTTTTCGGTTAACTGTTAAGGTTGGAGTAAGCGTCAGGGTCAGGTTAGGTTTGGGGTTGAGCTTAAGGTGTCCGCCTAGGGTTAAGGTTATGTGTATGGTTTGATTTAGGCTTCAGGTTAGGTTAGGTTTGAACTTAGTTTGAGGGAGTAAGTTTAGGGCTACTGTTAGTTTTCGGTTAACTGTTACGGTTGGAGTAAGCGTCAGGGTCAGGATAGGGTTGGGGTCAAGCTTAAGGTGTCCTCCTAGGGTTAGGGTTAGGTCTGTCGTTTGAGTTACGCTACAGGTTAGGTTAGTTTTGAACTTAGTTTGAGGGAGTAAGTTTTGGGGTATGTTAGTTTTCGGTTCAGTGTTACGGTTGGAGATAGCGTCAGGGTCTGGTTAGGGTTGTGATTGAGCTTCAGGTGTCCGCCTACAGTTAGGGTTAGGTCTATGATTTGATTTAGGCTTCAGGTTAGGTTAGGTTTGAACTTAGTTTGAGGGAGTCAGTTTAGGGCTACTGTTAGTTTTCGGTTCAGTGTTAAGGTTGGAGATAGCGTCATGGTCAAGTTAGGTTTGGGGTTGAGATTCAGGTGTCCGCTTAGGGTTAGGCTTAGGTCTATGGTTTGAGTTAGGCTTCAGGTTAGGTTAGGTTGGAACTTAGTTTGAGGGAGTAAGTTTATGCCTATTGTATTTTTTGGTTCAGTGTTACGGTTGAATTTAGGCTCAGGGTCAGGTTAGGGTTGGGGTCATGCTTAAGGTGTCCGCCTAGGGTTAGGGTTAGGTCTGTGGTTTGAGTTAGGCTTCAGGTTATGTTAGGTTTGAACTTAGTTTGAGGGAGTAATTTTAGGGCTACTGTTAGTTTTCGGTTCAGTGTTACGGTTTTAGATAGCGTCAGGGTCAGGTTAGGGTTGGGGTTGAGCTTCAGGTGTCCGCCTAGGGTTAGGGTTAGGTCTATGGTTTGAGTTAGGCTTCAGGTTAGGTTAGGTTTGAACTTAGTTTGAGGGAGTCAGTTTAGGGCTACTGTTAGTTTTCGGTTAACTGTTAAGGTTGGAGTAAGCGTCAGGGTCAGGTTAGGTTTGGGGTTGAGCTTAAGGTGTCCGCCTAGGGTTAGGGTTATATGTATGGTTTGATTTAGGCTTCAGGTTAGGTTAGGTTTGAACTTAGTTTGAGGGAGTAAGTTTAGGGCTACTGTTAGTTTTCGGTTCAGTGTTACGGTTGGAGGTAGCGTCATGGTCAAGTTAGGGTTGGGGTTGAGATTCAGGTGTCCGCCTAGGGTTAGGGTTAGGTCTATGGTTTGAGTTAGGCTTCAAGTTAGGTTAGGTTTGAACTTAGTTTGAGGGAGTAAGTTTAGGCCTATTTTATTTTTCGGTTCAGTGTTACGGTTGAATTTAGCCTCTGGGTCAGGTTAGGGTTGGGGTCAAGCTTAAGGTGTCCGCCTAGGGTTAGGGTTAGGTCTATTGTTTGAGTTAGGCTTCAGGTTAGGTTAGGTTTGAACTTAGTTTGAGGTAGTAAGTTTAGGGCTACTGTTAGTTTTCGGTTCAGCGTTACGGTTGGAGTTAGCGTGAGGGTCAGTGTAGTGTTGGGGTTGAGCTTATGGTGTCCTCCTAGGGTTAGGGTTAGGTCTGTCGTTTGAGTTACGCTACAGGTTAGGTTAGGTTTGAACTTAGTTTGAGGGAGTAAGTTTTGGGGTATGTTAGTTTTCGGTTCAGTGTTACGGTTGGAGATAGCGTCAGGGTCAGTTTAGGGTTGTGATTGAGCTTCAGGTGTCCGCCTAGGATAAGGGTTAGGTCTATGGTTTGAGTTAGGCTTCAGGTTAGGTTAGGTTTGAACTTAGTTTGAGGGAGTAAGTTTAGGGCTACTGTTAGTTTTCGGTTCAGTGTTACGGTTGGAGATAGCGTCAGGGTCTGGTTAGGGTTGTGGTTGAGTTTCAGGTGTCCGCCTAGGGTTAGGGTTAGGTCTATGGTTTGAGTTAGGCTTCAAGTTAGGTTAGGTTTGAAGTTAGTTTTAGGGAGTAAGTTTAGGGCTACTGTTAGTTTTCGGGTAACTGTTACTCTTGGAGTTAGCGTCAGGGCCAGGTTAGGGTTGGGATTGAGCTTAAGGTGTCCACCTAGGGTTAGGATTAGGTGTATGGTTTGATTTAGGCTTCAGGTTAGGTTAGGTTTGAAGTTAGTTTGAGGGAGTAAGTTTAGGGCTATTGTTAGTTTTCGGTTAATTGTTACAGTTGGAGTAAGCGTCAGGGTCAGGTTAGGGTGGGGGTTAAGCAAAAGGTGTCCGCCTAGGGTTAGGGTTAGGTCTATGTTTTGATTTAGGCTTCAGGTTAGGTTAGGTTTGAACTTAGTTTGAGGGAGTAAGTTTAGGGCTACTGTTAGTTTTCGGTTCAGTGTTACGGTTGGAGATAGCGTCATGGTCAAGTTAGGGTTGGGGTTGAGATTCAGGTGTCCGCCTAGGGTTAGGGTTAGGTCTATGGTTTGAGTTAGGCTTCAGGTTAGGTTAGGTTTGAACTTAGTTTGAGGGAGTAAGTTTAGGCCTATTTTATTTTTCGGTTCAGTGTTACGGTTGAATTTAGCCTCTGGGTCAGGTTAGGGTTGGGGTCAAGCTTAAGGTGTCCGCCTAGGGTTAGGGTTAGGTCTATTGTTTGAGTTAGGCTTCAGGTTAGGTTTGGTTTGAACTTAGTTTGAGGTAGTAAGTTTAGGGCTACTGTTAGTTTTCGGTTCAGTGTTACGGTTGGAGTTAGCGTGAGGGTCAGTGTAGTGTTGGGGTTGAGCTTAAGGTGTCCTCCTAGGGTTAGGGTTAGGTCTGTCGTTTGAGTTACGCTACAGGTTAGGTTAGGTTTGAACTTAGTTTGAGGGAGTAAGTTTTGGGGTATGTTAGTTTTCGGTTCAGTGTTACGGTTGGAGATAGCGTCAGGGTCAGGTTAGGGTTGTGATTGAGCTTCAGGTGTCCGCCTAGGATAAGGGTTAGGTCTATGGTTTGAGTTAGGCTTCAGGTTAGGTTAGGTTTGAACTTATTTTGAGGGAGTAAGTTTAGGGCTACTGTTAGTTTTCGGGTAACTGTTACTGTTGGAGTTAGCGTCAGGGCCAGGTTAGGGTTGGGGTTGAGCTTAAGGTGTCCGCCTAGGGTTAGGGTTAGGTCTATTGTTTGAGTTAGGCTTCAGGTTAGGTTAGGTTTGAACTTAGTTTGTGGGAGACAGTTTAGGGCTACTGTTAGTTTTCGGTTCAGTGTTACGGTTGGTGTTAGCGTGAGGGTCAGTGTTGTGTTGGGGTAGAGCTTAAGGTGTCCTCCTAGGGTTAGGGTTAGGTATGTCGTTTGAGTTACGCTACAGGTTAGGTTAGCTTTGAACTTAGTTTGAGGGAGTAAGTTTTGGGGTATGTTAGTTTTCGGTTCAGTGTTACGGTTGGAGATAGCGTCAGGGTCAGGTTAGGGTTGTGATTGAGCTTCAGGTGTCCGCCTAGGGTTAGGGTTAGGTCTATGCTTTGAGTTAGGCTTCAGGTTAGGTTAGATTTGAACTTAGTTTGAGGGAGTCAGTCTAGGGCTACTGTTAGTTTTCGGTTAACTGTTACTGTTGGAGTAAGCGTCAGGGTCAGGTTAGGTTTGGGGTTGAGCTTCAGGTGTCCGCCTAGGGTTAGGGTTAGGTGTATGGTTTGATTTAGGCTTCAGGATAGGTTAGGTTTGAACTTAGTTTGAGGGAGTAAGTTTAGGGCCACTGTTAGTTTTCGGTTCAGTGTTACGGTTGGATTTAGCCTCAGGGTCAGGTTAGGGTTGGGGTTAAGCTTAATGTGTCAGCCTAGGGTTAGGGTTAGGTCTATTGTTTGAGTTAGGCTTCAGGTTAGGTTAGGATTGAAGTTAGTTTGAGGGAGTAAGTTTAGGGCTACTGTTAGTTTTCGGTTCAGTGTTACGGTTGGAGTTAGCGTGAGGGTCAGGTTAGGGTTGGGGTTGATCTTAAGGTGTCCGCCTAGGGTTATTGTTAGGTCTGTGGTTTGAGTTAGGCTTCAGGTTACGTTAGGTTTGAACTTAGTTTGAGGGAGTAAGTTTAGGGCTACTGTTAGTTTTCGGTTCAGTGTTACAGTTGGAGTTAGCGTGAGGGTCAGGTTAGGGTTGGGTTTGAACCTCAGGTGTCCGCCTAGGGTTAGGTTTAGGTGTATGGTTTGATTTAGGCTTCAGGTTAGGTTAGGTTGGAACTTAGTTTGAGGCAGTAAGTTTAGGGCTACTGTTAGTTTTCGGTTAACTGTTACAGTTGGAGTAACCGTCAGGGTCAGGTTAGGGTGGGGGTTAAGCATAAGGTGTCCGCCTAGGGTTAGGGTTAGGTCTATGATTTGATTTAGGCTTCAGGTTAGGTTCGGTTTGAACTTAGTTTGAGGGAGTCAGTTTAGGGCTACTGTTAGTTTTCGGTTAACTGTTAAGGTTGGAGTAAGCGTCAGGGTCAGGTTAGGTTTGGGGTTGAGCTTAAGGTGTCCGCCTAGGGTTAAGGTTATGTGTATGGTTTGATTTAGGCTTCAGGTTAGGTTAGGTTTGAACTTAGTTTGAGGGAGTAAGTTTAGGGCTACTGTTAGTTTTCGGTTCAGTGTTACGGTTGGAGTAAGCGTCAGGGTCAGGATAGGGTTGGGGTCAAGCTTAAGGTGTCCTCCTAGGGTTAGGGTTAGGTCTGTCGTTTGAGTTACGCTACAGGTTAGGTTAGTTTTGAACTTAGTTTGAGGGAGTAAGTTTTGGGGTATGTTAGTTTTCGGTTCAGTGTTACGGTTGGAGATAGCGTCAGGGTCTGGTTAGGGTTGTGATTGAGCTTCAGGTGTCCGCCTACAGTTAGGGTTAGGTCTATGATTTGATTTAGGCTTCAGGTTAGGTTAGGTTTGAACTTAGTTTGAGGGAGTCAGTTTAGGGCTACTGTTAGTTTTCGGTTCAGTGTTAAGGTTGGAGATAGCGTCATGGTCAAGTTAGGTTTGGGGTTGAGATTCAGGTGTCCGCTTAGGGTTAGGCTTAGGTCTATGGTTTGAGTTAGGCTTCAGGTTAGGTTAGGTTGGAACTTAGTTTGAGGGAGTAAGTTTATGCCTATTGTATTTTTTGGTTCAGTGTTACGGTTGAATTTAGGCTCAGGGTCAGGTTAGGGTTGGGGTCATGCTTAAGGTGTCCGCCTAGGGTTAGGGTTAGGTCTGTGGTTTGAGTTAGGCTTCAGGTTATGTTAGGTTTGAACTTAGTTTGAGGGAGTAATTTTAGGGCTACTGTTAGTTTTCGGTTCAGTGTTACGGTTTTAGATAGCGTCAGGGTCAGGTTAGGGTTGGGGTTGAGCTTCAGGTGTCCGCCTAGGGTTAGGGTTAGGTCTATGGTTTGAGTTAGGCTTCAGGTTAGGTTAGGTTTGAACTTAGTTTGAGGGAGTCAGTTTAGGGCTACTGTTAGTTTTCGGTTAACTGTTAAGGTTGGAGTAAGCGTCAGGGTCAGGTTAGGTTTGGGGTTGAGCTTAAGGTGTCCGCCTAGGGTTAGGGTTATATGTATGGTTTGATTTAGGCTTCAGGTTAGGTTAGGTTTGAACTTAGTTTGAGGGAGTAAGTTTAGGGCTACTGTTAGTTTTCGGTTCAGTGTTACGGTTGGAGGTAGCGTCATGGTCAAGTTAGGGTTGGGGTTGAGATTCAGGTGTCCGCCTAGGGTTAGGGTTAGGTCTATGGTTTGAGTTAGGCTTCAAGTTAGGTTAGGTTTGAACTTAGTTTGAGGGAGTAAGTTTAGGCCTATTTTATTTTTCGGTTCAGTGTTACGGTTGAATTTAGCCTCTGGGTCAGGTTAGGGTTGGGGTCAAGCTTAAGGTGTCCGCCTAGGGTTAGGGTTAGGTCTATTGTTTGAGTTAGGCTTCAGGTTAGGTTAGGTTTGAACTTAGTTTGAGGTAGTAAGTTTAGGGCTACTGTTAGTTTTCGGTTCAGCGTTACGGTTGGAGTTAGCATGAGGGTCAGTGTAGTGTTGGGGTTGAGCTTAAGGTGTCCTCCTAGGGTTAGGGTTAGGTCTGTCGTTTGAGTTACGCTACAGGTTAGGTTAGGTTTGAACTTAGTTTGAGGGAGTAAGTTTTGGGGTATGTTAGTTTTCGGTTCAGTGTTACGGTTGGAGATAGCGTCAGGGTCAGGTTAGGGTTGTGATTGAGCTTCAGGTGTCCGCCTAGGATAAGGGTTAGGTCTATGGTTTGAGTTAGGCTTCAGGTTAGGTTAGGTTTGAACTTATTTTGAGGGAGTAAGTTTAGGGCTACTGTTAGTTTTCGGTTCAGTGTTACGGTTGGAGATAGCGTCAGGGTCTGGTTAGGGTTGTGGTTGAGTTTCAGGTGTCCGCCTAGGGTTAGGGTTAGGTCTATGGTTTGAGTTAGGCTTCAAGTTAGGTTAGGTTTGAAGTTAGTTTGAGGGAGTAAGTTTAGGGCTACTGTTAGTTTTCGGGTAAATGTTACTGTTGGAGTTAGCGTCAGGGCGAAGTTAGGGTTGGGGTTGAGCTTAAGGTGTCCGCCTAGGGTTAGTGTTAGGTCTATTGTTTGAGTTAGGCTTCAGGTTAGGTTAGGATTGAACTTAGTTTGAGGGAGTAAGTTTAGGGCCACTGTTAGTTTTCGGTTCAGTGTTAAGGTTCGATTTAGCCTCAGGGTGAGGTTAGGGTTGGGGTTAAGCTTAAGTTGTCCGCCTAGGGTTAGTGTTAGGTCTATTGTTTGAGTTAGGCTTCAGGTTAGGTTAGGTTTGAACTTAGTTTGAGGGAGTAAGTTTAGGGCTACTGTTAGTTTTCGTTTAACTGTTACGGTTGGAGTAAGCGTCAGGGTCAGGTTAGGGTGGGGGTTAAGCATAAGGTGTCCGCCTAGGGTTAGGGTTAGGTCTATGGTTTCATTTAGACTTCAGGTTAGGATAGGATTGAACTTAGTTTGAGGGAGTAAGTTTAGGGCCACTGTTAATTTTCGGTTCAGTGTTAAGGTTCGATTTTGCCTCAGGGTCAGGTTAGGGTTGGGGTTAAGCTTAAGGTGTCCGCCTAGGGTTAGGGTTAGGTCTATTGTTTGAGTTAGGCTTCAGGTTAGGTTAAGTTTGAACTTAGCATGAGGGAGTCAGTTTAGGGTTACTGTTAGTTTTCGTTTAACTGTTACGGTTGGAGTAAGCGTCAGGGTCAGGTTAGGGTGGAGGTTAAGCATAAGGTGTCCGCCTAGGGTTAGGGTTCGGTCTATGGTTTCATTTAGGCTTCAGGTTAGGTTAGGATTGAACTTAATTTGAGGGAGTAAGTTTAGGGCTACTGTTAGTTTTCGGATCAGTGTTACGTTTGGAGTTAGCGTGAGGGTCCGGTTAGGGTTGGGGTTGAGCTTAAGGTGTCTGCCTAGGGTTAGGGTTAGGTCTGTGGTTTGAGTAAGGCTTCAGGTTAGGTTAGGTTTGAACTTAGTTTGAGGGAGTAAGTTTAGGGCTACTGTTAGTTTTCGGTTCAGTGTTATGTTTGGAGATAGCGTCAGGGTCAGGTTAGGGTTGGGGTTGAGCTTCCAGTGTCCGCCTAGGGTTAGGGTTAGGTCTATGGTTTGAGTTAGGCTTCAGGTTAGGTTAGGTTTGAAGTTAGTTTGAGGGAGTAAGTTTAGGGCTACTGTTAGTTTTCGGTTAACTGTTACCGTTGGAGTAAGCGTCATGGTCAGGTTAGGTTTGGGGTTGAGCTTAAGGTGACCCCCTAGGGTTAGGGTTAGGTCTATTGTTTGAGTTAGGCTTCAGGTTAGATTAGGATTGAAGTTAGTTTGAGGGAGTAAGTTTAGGGCTATTGTTAGTTTTCGGTTCAGTGTTACGGTTGGAGTTAGAGTGAGGGTCAGGTTAGGGTTGGGGTTGAGCTTAAGGTGTCCGCCTAGGGTTATTGTTAGGTCTGTCGTTTGAGTTAGGCTTCAGGTTAGGTTAGGTTTGAACTTAGTTTGAGGGAGTAAGTTTAGGGCTACTGTTAGTTTTCGGTTCAGTGTTACAGTTGGAGTTAGCGTGAGGGTCAGGTTAGGGTTGGGTTTGAACCTCAGGTGTCCGCCTAGGGTTAGGTTTAGGTGTATGGTTTGATTTAGGCTTCAGGTTAGGTTAGGTTGGAACTTAGTTTGAGGCAGTAAGTTTAGGGCTACTGTTAGTTTTCGAGTAACTGTTACGGTTGGAGTTAGCGTCAGGGTCAGGTTAGGGTGGGGGTTAAGCATAAGCTGTCCGCCTAGGGTTAGGGTTAGGTCTATGATTTGATTTCGGCTTCAGGTTAGGTTAGGTTTGAACTTAGTTTGAGGGAGTCAGTTTAGGGCTACTGTTAGTTTTCGGTTAACTGTTAAGGTTGGAGTAAGCGTCAGGGTCAGGTTAGGTTTGGGGTTGAGCTTAAGGTGTCCGCCTAGGGTTAAGTTTATGTGTATGGTTTGATTTAGGCTTCAGGTTAGGTTAGGTTTTAACTTAGTTTGAGGGAGTAAGTTTAGGGCTACTGTTAGTTTTCGGTTAACTGTTACGGTTGGAGTAAGCGTCAGGGTCAGGATAGGGTTGGAGTCAAGCTTAAGGTGTCCGCCTAGGGTTAGGGTTAGGTCTATTGTTTGAGTTAGGCTTCAGGTTAGGTTAGGTTTGAACTTAGTTTGAGGGAGTATGTTTAGGGCTACTGTTAGTTTTCGGTACAGTGTTACGGTTGGAGTTAGCGTGAGGGTCAGGTTAGGGTTGGGGTTGAGCTTAAGGTGTCTTCCTAGGGTTAGGGTTAGGTCTGTGGTTTGAGTGAGGCTTCAGGTTAGGTTAGGTTTGAACTTAGTTTGAGGGAGTAAGTTTAGGGCTACTGTTAGTTTTCGGTTCAGTGTTTTGGTTGGAGATAGCGTCAGGGTCTGGTTAGGGTTGTGGTTGAGTTTCAGGTGTCCGCCTAGGGTTAGGGTTAGGTCTATGGTTGAGTTAGGCTCCAAGTTAGGTTAGGTTTGAAGTTAGTTTGAGGGAGTAAGTTTAGGGCTACTGTTAGTTTTCGGGTAACTGTTACTGTTGGAGTTAGCGTCAGGGCCTGGTTAGGGTTGGGGTTGTGCTTAAGGTGTCCGCCTAGGGTTAGGGTTAGGTCTATTGTTTGAGTTAGGCTTCACGTTAGGTTAGGTTTCAACTTAGTTTGTGGGAGACAGTTTAGGGCTACTGTTAGTTTTCGTTTAACTGTTACGGTTGGAATAAGCGTCAGGGTCAAGTTAGGGTTGGGGTTGAGATTCAGGTGTCCGCCTAGGGTTAGGGTTAGGTCTATGGTTTGAGTTAGGCTTCAGGTTAGGTTAGGTTTGAACTTAGTTTGAGGGAGTAAGTTTAGGCCTATTGTATTTTTCGGTGCAGTGTTACGGTTGAATTTAGCCTCTGCGTCAGGTTAGGGTTGGGGTCAAGCTTAAGGTGTCCGCCTAGGGTTAGGGTTAGGTCTATTGTTTGAGTTAGGCTTCAGGTTAGGTTAGGTTTGAACTTAGTTTGTGGGAGACAGTTTAGGGCTACTGTTAGTTTTCGTTTAACTGTTACGGTTGGAATAAGCGTCAGGGTCAAGTTAGGGTGGGGGTTAAGCATAAGGTGTCCGCCTAGGGTTAGGGTTAGGTCTATGGTTTCATTTATGCTTCAGGTTAGGTTAGGTTTGAACTTAGTTTGAGGGAGTAAGTTTAGGGCTACTGTTAGTTTTCGGTTCAGTGTTACTGTTGGAGATAGCGTCATGGTCAAGTTAGGGTTGGGGTTGAGATTCAGGTGTCCGCCTAGGGTTAGGGTTAGGTCTATGGTTTGAGTTAGGCTTCAGGTTAGGTTAGGTTTGAACTTAGTATGAGGGAGTAAGTTTAGGCCTATTGTATTTTTCGGTGCAGTGTTACGGTTGAATTTAGCCTCTGGGTCAGATTAGGGTTGGGGTCAAACTTAAGGTGTCCGCCTAGGGTTAGGGTTAGGTCTGTGGTTTGAGTTAGGCTTCAGGTGAGGTTAGGTTTGAACTTAGTTTGAGGGAGTAAGTTTAGGGCTACTGTTAGTTTTCGGTTCAGTGTTATGTTTGGAGATAGCGTCAGGGTCAGGTTAGGGTTGGGGTTGAGCTTCCAGTGTCCGCCTAGGGTTAGGGTTAGGTCTATGGTTTGAGTTAGGCTTCAGGTTAGGTTAGGTTTGAACTTAGTTTGAGGGAGTCAGTTTAGGGCTACTGTTAGTTTTCGGTCAACTGTTAAGGTTGGAGTAAGCGTCAGGGTCAGGTTAGTTTTGGGGTTGAGCTTAAGGTGTCCGCCTAGGGTTAGGGTTATGTGTATGGTTTGATTTAGGCTTCAGGTTAGGTTAGGTTTGAACTTAGTTTGAGGGAGTAAGTTTAGGGCTACTGTTAGTTTTCGGTTAACTGTTACGGTTGGAGTAAGCGTCATGGTCAGGATAGGGTTGGGGTCAAGCTTAAGGTGTCCTCCTAGGGTTAGGATTAGGTCTATTCTTTGAGTTAGGCTTCAGGTTAGGTTAGGTTTGAACTTAGTTTGAGGGAGTAAGTTTAGGGCTACTGTTAGTTTTCGGTACAGTGTTACGGTTGGAGTTAGCGTGAGGGTCAGGTTAGGGTTGGGGTTGAGCTTAAGGTGTCCTCCTAGGGTTAGGGTTAGGTCTGTGGTTTGAGTGAGGCTTCAGGTTAGGTTAGGTTTGAACTTAGTTTGAGGGAGTAAGTTTAGGGCTACTGTTAGTTTTCGGTTCAGTGTTATGGTTGGAGATAGCGTCAGGGTCTGGTTAGGGTTGTGGTTGAGTTTCAGGTGTCCGCCTAGTGTTAGGGTTAGGTCTATGGTTTGAGTTAGCCTTCAAGTTAGGTTAGGTTTGAAGTTAGTTTGAGGGAGTAAGTTTAGGGCTACTGTTAGTTTTCGGGTAACTGTTACTGTTGGAGTTAGCGTCAGGGCCAGGTTAGGGTTGGGGTTGAGCTTAAGGTGTCCGCCTAGGGTTAGGTTTAGGTCTATTGTTTGAATTAGGCTTCAGGTTAGGTTAGGTTTGAACTTAGTTTGAGGTAGTAAGTTTAGGGCTACTGTTAGTTTTCGGTTCAGTGTTACGGTTGGAGATAGCGTGAGGGTCAGTGTAGTGTTGGGGTAGAGCTTAAGGTGTCCTCCTAGGGTTAGGGTTAGGTCTGTCGTTTGAGTTACGCTACAGGTTAGGTTAGTTTTGAACTTAGTTTGAGGGAGTAAGTTTTGGGGTATGTTAGTTTTTGGTTCAGTGTTACGGTTGGAGATAGCGTCAGGGTCAGGTTAGGGTTGTGATTGAGCTTCAGGTGTCCGCCTAGGGTTAGGGTTAGGTCTATGGTTTGAGTTAGGCTTCAGGTTAGGTTAGGTTTGAACTTAGTTTGAGGGAGTCAGTCTAGGGCTACTGTTAGTTTTCGGTTAACTGTTACTGTTGGAGTAAGCGTCAGGGTCAGGTTAGGTTTGGGGTTGAGCTTCAGGTGTCCGCCTAGGGTTAGGGTTAGGTGTATGGTTTGATTTAGGCTTCAGGTTAGGTTAGGTTTGAACTTAGTTTCAGGGAGTAAGTTTAGAGCTACTGTTACTTTTCGTTTAACTGTTACGGTTGGAGTAAGTGTCAGGGTCAGGTTAGGGTGGGGGTTAAGCATAAGGTGTCCGCCTAGGGTTAGGGTTAGGTCTATGGTTTCAATTAGGCTTCAGGTTAGGTTAGGATTGAACTTAGTTTGAGGGAGTAAGTTTAGGGCTACTGTTAGTTTTCGGTTCAATGTTACGTTAGGAGTTAGCGTGAGGGTCCGGTTAGGGTTGGGGTTGAGCTTAAGGTGTCCACCTAGGGTTAGGGTTAGGTCTGTGGTTTGAGTTAGGCTTCAGGTTAGGTTAGGTTTGAACTTAGTTTGAGGGAGTAAGTTTAGGGCTACTGTTAGTTTTCGGTTCAGTGTTACGGTTTGAGATAGCGTCAGGGTCAGGTTAGGTTTGGGTTGAGCTTCAGGTGTCCGCCTAGGGTTAGGGTTAGGTCTATGGTTTGAGTTAGGCTTCAGGATAGGTTAGGTTTGAACTTAGTTTGAGGGATTAAGTTTAGGGCTACTGTTAGTTTTCGGTTCAGTGTTACGGTTGGAGTTAGCGTGAGGGTCATGTTAGGGTTGGGTTTGAACTTCAGGTGTCCGCCTAGGGTTAGGGTTAGGTGTATGGTTTGATTTAGGCTTCAGGTTAGGTTAGGTTGTAACTTAGTTTTAGGCAGTAAGTTTAGGGCTACTGTTAGTTTTCGGGTAACTGTTACGGTTGGAGTTAGAGTCAGGGCCAGGTTAGGGTTGGGGTTGAGCTTAAGGTGTCCGCCTAGGGTTAGGGTTAGGTCTGTGATTTGAGTTAGGGTTCAGGTTAGGTTAGGTTTGAACTTAGTTTGAGGGAGTAAGTTTAGGGCTACTGTTAGTTTTCGGTTCAGTGTTACGGTTGGAGATAGCGTCATGGTCAAGTTAGGGTTGGGGTTGAGATTCAGGTGTCCGCCTAGGGTTAGGGTTAGGTCTATGGTTTGAGTTAGGCTTCAGGTTAGGTTAGGTTTGAACTTAGTTTGAGGGAGTAAGTTTAGGCCTATTGTATTTTTCGGTGCAGTGTTACTGTTGAATTTAGCCTCTGGGTCAGGTTAGGGTTGGGTTCAAGCTTAAGGTGTCCGCCTAGGGTTAGGGTTAGGTCTGTTGTTTGAATTAGGCTTCAGGTTAGGTTAGGTTTGAACTTAGTTTGAGGGAGTAAGTTTAGGGCTACTGTTAGTTTTCGGTTCAGTGTTACGGTTAGAGTTAGCGTGAGGGTCAGTGTAGTGTTGGGGTTGAGCTTAAGGTGTCCTCCTAGGGTTAGGGTTAGGTCTGTCGTTTGAGTTATGCTACAGGTTAGGTTAGGTTTGAACTTAGTTTGTGGGAGTAAGTTTTGGGGTATGTTAGTTTTCGGTTCAGTGTTACGGTTGTAGATAGCGTCAGGGTCAGGTTAGGGTTGTGATTGAGCTTCAGGTGTCCTCCTAGGGTTATGGTTAGGTCTATGGTTTGAGTTAGGCTTCAGGTTAGGTTAGGTTTGAACTTAGTTTGAGGGAGTCATTCTAGGGCTACTGTTAGTTTTCGGTTAACTGTTACTGTTGGAGTAAGCGTCAGGGTCAGGTTAGGTTTGGGGTTAGGCTTCAGGTGTCCTCCTAGGGTTAGGGTTAGGTGTATGGTTTGATTTAGGCTTCAGGTTAGGTTAGGTTTGAACTTAGTTTGAGGGAGTAAGTTTAGGGCTACTGTTAGTTTTCGTTTAACTGTTACGGTTGGAGTAAGCGTCAGGGTCAGGTTAGGGTGGGGGTTAAGCATAAGGTGTCCGCCTAGGATTAGGGTTAGGTCTATGGTTTCATTTAGGCTTCAGGTTAGGTTAGGATTGAACTTAGTTTGAGGGAGTAAGTTTAGGGCCACTGTTAGATGTCGGTTCAGTGTTAAGGTTCGATTTAGCCTCAGGGTCAGGTTAGGGTTGGGGTTAAGCTTAAGGTGTCCGCCTAGGTTTAGGGTTAGGTGTATGGTTTGATTTAGGCTTCAGTTTAGGTTAGGTTTGAAGTTAGTTTGAGGGAGTAAGTTTAGGGCTACTGTTAGTTTTCGGTTAACTGTTACAGTTGGAGTAAGCGTCATGGTCAGGGTAGGGTGGGGGTTAAGCTTAAGGTGTCCGCCTACGGTTAGGGTTAGGTCTATGATTTGATTTAGGCTTCAGGTTAGGTTAGGTTTGAACTTAGTTTGAGGGAGTCAGTTTAGGGCTACTGTTAGTTTTCGGTTCAGTGTTACGGTTGGAGATAGCGTCATGGTCAAGTTAGGGTTGGGGTTGAGATTCAGGTGTCCGCCTAGGGTTAGGGTTAGGTCTATGGTTTGAGTTAGGCTTCAGGTTAGGTTAGGTTGGAACTTAGTTTGAGGGAGTAAGTTTATGCCTATTGTATTTTTTGGTTCAGTGTTACGGTTGAATTTAGGCTCAGGGTCAGGTTAGGGTTGGGGTCAAGCTTAAGGTGTCCGCCTAGGGTTAGGGTTAGGTCTATTGTTTGAGTTAGGCTTCAGGTTAGGTTAGGTTTGAACTTAGGTTGAGGGAGTAAGTTTAGGGCTACTGTTAGTTTTCGGTTCAGTGTTACGGTTGGAGTTAGCGTGAGGGTCAGTTTAGGGTTGGGGTTGAGCTTAAGGTGTCCTCCTAGGGTTATTTTTAGGATTAAGTCTGTGGTTTGAGTTAGGCTACAGGTTAGGTTAGGTTTGAACTTAGTTTGAGGGAGTAAGTTTTGGGGTACTGTTAGTTTTCGGTTCAGTGTTACGGTTGGAGATAGCGTCAGGGTGAGGTTAGGGTTGTGATTGAGCTTCCGGTGTCCGCGTAGGGTTAGGGTTAGGTCTATGGTTTGAGTTAGGCTTCAAGTTAGGTTAGGTTTGAAGTTAGTTTGAGGGAGTAAGTTTAGGGCTAATGTTAGTTTTCGGGTAACTGTTACTGTTGGAGTTAGCATCAGGGCCAGGTTAGGGTTGGGGTTGAGCTTAAGGTGTACGCCTAGGGTTAGGTTTAGGTGTATGGTTTGAATTAGGCTTCCGGTTAGGTTAGGTTTGAAGTTAGTTTGAGGGAGTAAGTTTAGGTCTACTGTTAGTTTTCGGTTAACTGTTACAGTTGGAGTAAGCGTCAGGGTCAGGTTAGGGTGGGGGTTAAGCATAAGGTGTCCGCCTAGGATTAGGGTTAGGTCTATGATTTGATTTAGGCTTCAGGTTAGGTTAGGTTTGAACTTAGTTTGAGGGAGTCAGTTTAGGGCTACTGTTATTTTTCGGTTAACTGTTACGGTTGGAGTAAGCGTCAGGGTCAGCTTAGGTTTGGGGTTGAGCTTATGGTGTCCGCCTAGGGTTAGGTTGAGGTGTATGGTTTCATTTAGGCTTCAGGTTAGGTTAGGATTGAACTTAGTTTGAGGGAGTAAGTTTAGGGCCACTGTTAGTTTTCGGATCAGTGTTAAGGTACGATTTAGCCTCAGGGTCAGGTTAGGGTTGGGGTTAAGCTTAAGGTGTCCGCCTAGGGTTAGGGTTAGGTCTATTGTTTGAGTTAGGCTTCAGGTTAGGTTAAGTTTGAACTTAGCTTGAGGGAGTCAGTTTAGGGTTACTGTTAGTTTTCGTTTAACTGTTACGGTTGGAGTAAGCGTCAGGGTCAGGTTAGGGTGGAGGTTAAGCATAAGGTGTCCGCCTAGGGTTAGGGTTCGGTCTATGGTTTCATTTAGGCTTCAGGTTAGGTTAGGATTGAACTTAGTTTGAGGGAGTAAGTTTAGGGCTACTGTTAGTTTTCGGATCAGTGTTACGTTTGGAGTTAGCGTGAGGGTCCGGTTAGGGTTGGGGTAGAGCTTAAGGTGTCCGCCTAGGGTTAGGGTTAGGTCTGTGGTTTGAGTTAGGCTTCAGGTTAGGTTAGGTTTGAACTTAGTTTGAGGGAGTAAGTTTAGGGCTACTGTTAGTTTTCGGTTCAGTGTTATGGTTGGAGATAGCGTCAGGGTCAGGTTAGGGTTGGGGTTGAGCTTCCAGTGTCCGCCTAGGGTTAGGGTTAGGTCTATGGTTTGAGTTAGGCTTCAGGTTAGGTTAGGTTTGAAGTTAGTTTGAGGGAGTAAGTTTAGGGCTATTGTTAGTTTTCGGTTAACTGTTACAGTTGGAGTAAGCGTCAGGTTCAGGATAGGGTGGGGGTTAAGCATAAGGTGTCCGCCTAGGGTTAGGGTTAGGTGTATGGTTTGATTTAGGCTTCAGGTTAGGTTAGATTTGAATTTAGTTTGAGGGAGTCAGTTTAGGGCTACTGTTAGTTTTCGGTTAACTGTTAAGGTTGGAGTAAGCGTCAGTGTCAGGTTAGGTTTGGGGTTGAGCTTAAGGTGTCCGCCTAGGGTTAGGGTTATGTGTATGGTTTGATTTAGGCTTCAGGTTAGGTTAGGTTTGAACTTAGTTTGAGGGAGTAAGTTTAGGGCTACTGTTAGTTTTCGGTTAACTGTTACGGTTGGAGTAAGCGTCAGGGTCAGGATAGGGTTGGGGTCAAGCTTAAGGTGTCCGCCTAGGGTTAGGGTTAGGTCTATTGTTTGAGTTAGGCTTCAGGTTAGGTTAGGTTTGAACTTAGTTTGAGGGAGTAAGTTTTGGGCTACTGTTAGTTTTCGGTACAGTGTTACATTTGGAGTTAGCGTGAGGGTCAGGTTAGGGTTGGGGTTGAGCTTAAGGTGTCCTCCTAGGGTTAGGGTTAGGTCTGTGCTTTGAGTGAGGCTTCAGGTTAGGTTAGGTTTGAACTTAGTTTGAGGGAGTAAGTTTAGGGCTACTGTTAGTTTTCGGTTCAGTGTTACAGTTGGAGATAGCGTCAGGGTGTGGTTAGGGTTGTGGTTGAGTTTCAGGTGTCCGCCTAGGGTTAGGGTTAGGTCTATGGATTGAGTTAGGCTTCAAGTTAGGTTAGGTTTGAAGTTAGTTTGAGGGAGTAAGTTTAGGGCTACTGTTAGTTTTCGGTTAACTGTTAAGGTTGGAGTAAGCGTCAGGGTCAGGTTAGGGTTGGGGTTGAGCTTAAGGTGTCCGCCTAGGGTTAGGGTTAGGTCTATTGTTTGAGTTAGGCTTCAGGTTAGGTTAGGTTTGAACTTAATTTGTGGGAGACAGTTTAGGGCTACTGTTAGTTTTCGTTTAACTGTTACGGTTGGAATAAGCGTCAGGGTCAAGTTAGGGTGGGGGTTAAGCATAAGGTGTCCGCCTAGGGTTAGGGTTAGGTCTATGGTTTGAGTTAGGCTTCAGTTTAGGTTAGGTTTGAACTTAGTTTGAGGGAGTAAGTTTAGGCCTATTGTATTTTTCAGTGCAGTGTTACGGTTGAATTTAGCCTCTGGGTCAGGTTAGGGTTGGGGTCAAGCTTAAGGTGTCCGCCTAGGGTTAGGGTTAGGTCTATTGTTTGGATTAGGCTTCAGGTTAGGTTAGGTTTGAACTTAGTTTGAGGGAGTAAGTTTAGGGCTACTGTTAGTTTTCGGTACAGTGTTACGGTTGGAGTTAGCGTGAGGGTCAGGTTAGGGTTGGGGTTGAGCTTAAGGTGTCCGCCTAGGGTTAGGGTTAGGTCTATGGTTTCATTTAGGATTCAGGTTAGGTTAGCATAGAACTTAGTTTGAGGGAGTAAGTCTGGGGCCACTGTTAGTTTTCGGTTCAGTGTTACAGTTCGATTTAGCCTCAGGGTCAGGTTAGGGTTGGGGTTAAGCTTAAGGTGTCCGCCTAGGGTTAGGGTTAGGTCTATGGATTGAGTTAGGCTTCAAATTAGGTTAGGTTTGAAGTTAGTTTGAGGGAGTAAGTTTAGGGCTACTGTTAGTTTTCAGGTAACTGTTACTGTTGGAGTTAGCGTCAGGGTCAGGTTAGGGTTGGGGTTAAACTTAAGGTGTCCGCCTAGGGTTAGGGTTAGGTCTATGGTTTCATTTAGGCTTCAGGTTAGGTTCGGTTTGAACTTAGTTTGAGGGAGTAAGTTTAGGGCTACTGTTAGTTTTCGGTTCAGTGTTACGGATGGAGATAGCGTCAGGGTCTGGTTAGGATTGTGGTTGAGTTTCAGGTGTCCGACTAGGGTTAGGGTTAGGTCTATGGTTTGAGTTAGGCTTAAAGTTAGGTTAGGTTTGAAGTTAGTTTGAGGGAGTAAGTTTAGGGCTACTGTTAATTTTCGGGTAACTGTTACTGTTGGAGTTAGCGTCAGGGCCAGGTTAGGGTTGGGGTTGATCTTAAGGTGTCCGCCTAGGGTTAGGGTTAGGTCTATGGTTTGAGTTAGGCTTCAGGTTAGGTTAGGTTGGAACTTAGTTTGAGGGAGTAAGTTTATGCCTATTGTATTTTTTGGTTCAGTGTTACGGTTGAATTTAGGCTCAGGGTCAGGTTAGGGTTGGGGTCAAGCTTAAGGTGTCCGCCTAGGGTTAGGGTTAGGTCTATTGTTTGAGTTAGGCTTCAGGTTAGGTTAGGTTTGAACTTAGTTTGAGGGAGTAAGTTTAGGGCTACTGTTAGTTTTCGGTTCAGTGTTACGGTTGGAGTTAGCGTGAGGGTCAGTTTAGGGTTGGGGTTGAGCTTAAGGTGTCCTCCTAGGGTTATTTTTAGGATTAGGTCTGTGGTTTGAGTTAGGCTACAGGTTAGGTTAGGTTTGAACTTAGTTTGAGGGAGTAAGTTTTGGGGTACTGTTAGATTTCGGTTCAGTGTTACGGTTGGAGATAGCGTCAGGGTGAGGTTAGGGTTGTGATTGAGCTTCAGGTGTCCGCGTAGGGTTAGGGTTAGGTCTATGGTTTGAGTTAGGCTTCAAGTTAGGTTAGGTTTGAAGTTAGTTTGAGGGAGTAAGTTTAGGGCTAATGTTAGTTTTCGGGTAACTGTTACTGTTGGAGTTAGCGTCAGGGCCAGGTTAGGGTTGGGGTTGAGCTTAAGGTGTACGCCTAGGGTTAGGTTTAGGTGTATTGTTTGAATTAGGCTTCAGGTTAGGTTAGGTTTGAAGTTAGTTTGAGGGAGTAAGTTTAGGTCTACTGTTAGTTTTCGGTTAACTGTTACAGTTGGAGTAAGCGTCAGGGTCAGGTTAGGGTGGGGGTTAAGCATAAGGTGTCCGCCTAGGATTAGGGTTAGGTCTATGATTTGATTTAGGCTTCAGGTTAGGTTAGGTTTGAACTTAGTTTGAGGGAGTCAGTTTAGGGCTACTGTTATTTTTTGGTTAACTGTTACCGTTGGAGTAAGCGTCAGGGTCAGGTTAGGTTTGGGGTTGAGCTTATGGTGTCCGCCTAGAGTTAGGTTTAGGTGTATGGTTTGATTTAGGCTTCAGGTTAGGTTAGGTTTGAACTTAGTTTGAGGGAGTAAGTTTAGGGCTACTGTTAGTATTCGTTTAACTGTTACGGTTGGAATAAGCGTCAGGGTCAGGTTAGGGTGGGGGTTAAGCATAAGGTGTCCGCCTAGGGTTAGGGTTAGGTCTATGGATTCATTTAGGCTTCAGGTTAGGTTAGGATTGAACTTAGTTTGAGGGAGTAAGTTTAGGACTACTCTTAGTTTTCGGTTCAGTGATATGGTTGGAGTTACCCTGGAGGTCAGGTTAGGGTTGGGGTTGAGCTTAAGGTGTCCGCCTAGGGTTAGGGTTAGGTGTATAGTTTGATTTAGGCTTCAGGTTAGGTTAGGTTTGAAGTTAGTTTGAGGGAGTAAGTTTAGGGCTACTGTTAGTTTTCGGTTCAGTGTTACGGTTGGAGTAAGCGTCATGGTCAGGGTAGTGTTGGGGTTGAGCTTAAGGTGTCCTCCTAGGGTTAGGGTTAGGTCTGTCGTTTGAGTTACGCTACAGGTTAGGTTAGGTTTGAACTTAGTTTGAGGGAGCAAGTTTTGGGGTATGTTAGTTTTCGGTTCAGTGTTACGGTTGGAGATAGCGTCAGGGTCAGGTTAGGGTTGTGATTGAGCTTCAGTTGTCCGCCTAGGGTTAGGGTTAGGTCTATGGTTTGAGTTAGGCTTCAGGTTAGGTTAGGTTTGAACTTAGTTTGAGAGAGTCAGTCTAGGGCTACTGTTAGTTTTCGGTTAACTGTTACTGTTGGAGTAAGCGTCAGGGTCAGGTTAGGTTTGGGGTTGAGCTTCAGGTGTCCGCCTAGGGTTAGGGTTAGGTGTATGGTTTGATTTAGGCTTCAGGTTAGGTTAGGTTTGAACTTAGTTTGAGGGAGTAAGTTTAGGGCTACTGTTAGTTTTCGTTTAACTGTTACGGTTGGAATAAGCGTCAGTGTCAGGTTAGGGTGGGGGTTAAGCATAAGGTGTCCGCCTAGGATTAGGGTTAGGTCTATGGTTTCATTTAGGCTTCAGGTTAGGTTAGGATTGAACTTAGTTTGAGGGAGTAAGTTTAGGGCCACTGTTAGTTTTCGGTTCAGTGTTAAGGTTCGATTTAGCCTCAGGGTCAGGTTAGGGTTGGGGTTAAGCTTAAGGTGTCCGCCTAGGGTTAGGGTTAGGTCTATTGTTTGAGTTAGGCTTCAGGTTAGGTTAAGTTTGAAATTAGCTTGAGGGAGTCAGTTTAGGGTTACTGTTAGTTTTCGTTTAACTGTTACGGTTGGAGTAAGCGTCAGGGTCAGGTTAGGGTGGAGGTTAAGCATAAGGTGTCCGCCTAGGGTTAGGGTTAGGTCTATGGTTTCATTTAGGCTTCAGGTTAGGTTAGGATTGAACTTAGTTTGAGGGAGTAAGTTTAGGGCTACTGTTAGTTTTCGGATCAGTGTTACGTTTGGAGTTAGCGTGAGGGTCCGGTTAGGGTTGGGGTTGAGCTTAAGGTGTCCCCCTAGGGTTAGGGTTAGGTCTGTGGTTTGAGTTAGGCTTCAGGTTAGGTTAGGTTTGAACTTAGTATGAGGGAGTAAGTTTAGGGCTACTGTTAGTTTTCGGTTCAGTGTTATGGTTGGAGATAGCGTCAGGGTCAGGTTAGGGTTGGGGTTGAGCTTCCAGTGTCCGCCTAGGGTAAGGGTTAGGTCTATGGTTTGAGTTAGGCTTCAGGTTAGGTTAGGTTTGAAGTTAGTTTGAGGGAGTAAGTTTAGGGCTACTGTTAGTTTTCGTTTAACTGTTACGGTTGGAGTAAGCGTCAGTGTCAGGTTAAGGTGGGGGTTAAGCATAAGGTGTCCGCCTAGGTTTAGGGTTAGGTCTATGGTTTCATTTAGGCTTCAGGTTAGGTTAGGATTGAACTTAGTTTGAGGGAGTAAGTTTAGGGCCACTGTTAGTTTTCGGTTCAGTGATACGGTTGGATTTAGCCTCAGGGTCAGGTTAGGGTTGGGGTTAAGCTTAAGGTGTCCGCCTAGGGTTATGCTTAGGTCTATTGTTTGAGTTAGCCTTCAGGTTAGGTTAGGTTTGAAGTTAGTTTGAGGGAGTAAGTTTAGGGCTATTGTTAGTTTTCGGTTCAGTGTTACGGTTGGAGTTAGCGTGAGGGTCAGGTTAGGGTTGGGGTTGAGCTTAAGGTGTCCGCCTAGGGTTATTGTTAGGTCTGTGGTTTGAGTTAGGCTTCAGGTTAGGTTAGGTTTGAAGTTAGTTTGAGGGAGTAAGTTTAGGGCTACTGTTAGTTTTCGGTTCAGTGTTACAGTTGGAGTTAGCTTGAGGGTCAGGTTAGGGTTGGGTTTGAACCTCAGTTGTCCGCCTAGGGTTAGGGTTAGGTGTATGGTTTGATTTAGGCTTCAGGTTAGGTTAGGTTGGAACTTAGTTTGAGTCAGTAAGTTTAGGGCTACTGTTAGTTTTCGGGTAACTGTTACGGTTGGAGTTAGCGTCAGGGCCAAGTTAGGGTTGGGGTTGAGCTTAAGGTGTCCGCCTAGGGTTAGGGTTAGGTGTATGGTTTGTTTTAGGCTTCAGGTTAGGTTAGGTTTGAAGTTAGTTTGAGGGAGTAAGTTTAGGGCTATTGTTAGTTTTCGGTTAACTGTTACAGTTGGAGTAAGCGTCAGGGTCAGGTTAGGGTGGGGGTTAAGCTTTAGGTGTCCGCCTAGGGTTAGGGTTAGGTCTATGATTTGATTTAGGCTTCAGGTTAGGTTAGGTTTGAACTTAGTTTGAGGGAGTCAGTTTAGGGCTACTCTTAGTTTTCGGTTAACTGTTAAGGTTGGAGTAAGCGTCAGGGTCAGGTTAGGTTTGGGGTTGAGCTTAAGGTGTCCGCCTAGGGTTAGGGTTAGGTCTATGGTTTGAGTTAAAGTCCAGGTTCGGGTAGGTTTGAAATTAGTTTGAGGGAGTAAGTTTAGGGCTACTGTTAGTTTTCGGTTCAGTGTTACGGTTGGAGATAGCGTCAGGGTCTGGTTAGGGTTGTGGTTGAGTTTCAGGTGTCCGCCTAGGGTTAGGGTTAGGTCTATGGTTTGAGTTAGGCTTCAAGTTAGGTTAGGATTGAAGTTAGTTTGAGGGAGTAAGTTTAGGGCTACTGTTAGTTTTCGGGTAACTGTTACTGTTGGAGTTAGCGTCAGGGCCAGGTTAGGGTTGGGGTTGAGCTTAAGGTGTCCGCCTAGGGTTAGGGTTAGGTCTATTGTTTGAGTTAGGCTTCAGGTTAGGTTAGGTTTGAACTTAGTTTGGGGGAGACAGTTTAGGGCTACTGTTAGTTTTCGTTTAACTGTTACGGTTGGAATAAGCGTCAGGGTCAAGTTAGGGTGGGGGTTAAGCATAAGGTGTCCGCCTAGGGTTAGGGTTAGGTCTATGGTTTCAATTAGGCTTCAGGTTAGGTTAGGATTGAACTTAGTTTGAGGGAGTAAGTTTAGGGCTACTGTTAGTTTTCGGTTCAATGTTACGTTTGGAGTTAGCGTGAGGGTCCGGTTAGGGTTGGGGTTGAGCTTAAGGTGTCCGCCTAGGGTTAGGGTTAGGTCTGTGGTTTGAGTTAGGCTTCAGGTTAGGTTAGGTTTGAACTTAGTTTGAGGGAGTAAGTTTAGGGCTACTGTTAGTTTTCGGTTCAGTGTTACGGTTTGAGATAGCGTCAGGGTCAGGTTAGGGTTGGGTTGAGCTTCAGGTGTCCGCCTAGGGTTAGGGTTAGGTCTATGGTTTGAGTTAGGCTTCAGGATAGGTTAGGTTTGAACTTAGTTTGAGGGATTAAGTTTAGGGCTACTGTTAGTTTTCGTTTAACTGTTAAGGTTGGAATAAGCGTCAGGGTCAAGTTAGGGTGGGGGTAAAGCATAAGGTGTCCGCCTAGGGTTAGGGTTAGGTCTATGGTTTCTTTTAGGCTTCAGGTTAGGTTAGGTTTGAACTTAGTTTGAGGGAGTAAGTTTAGGGCTACTGTTAGTTTTCGGTTCAGTGTTACGGTTGGAGATAGCGTCATGGTCAAGTTAGGGTTGGGGTTGAGTTTCAGGTGTCCGCCTAGGGTTAGGGTTAGGTCTATGGTTTGAGTTAGGCTTCAGGTTAGGTTAGGTTTGAACGTAGTTTGAGGGAGTAAGTTTAGGCCTATTGTATTTTTCGGTGCAGTTTTACGGTTGAATTTAGCCTCTGGGTCAGGTTAGGGTTGGGGTCAAGCTTAAGATGTCCGCCTAGGGTTAGGGTTAGGTCTATTGTTTGAATTAGGCTTCAGGTTAGGTTAGGTTTGAACTTAGTTTGAGGGAGTAAGTTTAGGGCTACTGTTAGTTTTCGGTTCAGTGTTACGGATGGAGTTAGCGTGAGGGTCAGTGTAGTGTTGGGGTTGAGCTTAAGGTGTCCTCCTAGGGTTAGGGTTAGGTCTATTGTTTGAATTAGGCTTCAGGTTAGGTTAGGTTTGAAGTTAGTTTGAGGGAGTAAGTTTAGGGCTACTGTTAGTTTTCGGTTAACTGTTACAGTTGGATTAAGCGTCATGGTCAGGTTAGGTTTGGGGTTGAGCTTAAGGTGTCCACCTAGGGTTAGGGTTAGGTGTATGGTTTGATTTAGGCTTCAGGTTAGGTTAGGTTTGAACTTAGTTTGAGGGAGTAAGTTTAGGGCTACTGTTAGTTTTCGTTTAACTGTTACGGTTGGAGTAAGCGTCAGTGTCAGGTTAGTGTGGGGGTTAAGCATAAGGTGTCCGCCTAGGGTTAGGGTTAGGTCTATGGTTTCATTTAGGCTTCAGGTTAGGTTAGGATTGAACTTAGTTTGAGGGAGTAAGTTTAGGGCCACTGTTAGTTTTCGGTTCAGTGTTACGGTTGGATTTAGCCTCAGGGTCAGGTTAGGGTTGGGGTTAAGCTTAAGGTGTCCGCCTAGGATTATGGTTAGGTCTATTGTTTGAGTTAGGCTTCAGGTTAGGTTAGGTTTGAAGTTAGTTTGAGGGAGTAAGTTTAGGGCTACTGTTAGTTTTCGGTTCAGTGTTACGGTTGGTGTTAGCGTGAGGGTCAGGTTAGGGTTGGGGTTGAGCTTAAGGTGTCCGCCTAGGGTTATTGTTAGGTCTGTGGTTTGAGTTAGGCTTCAGGTTAGGTTAGGTTTGAACTTAGTTTGAGGGAGTAAGTTTAGGGCTACTGTTAGTTTTCGGTTCAGTGTTACAGTTGGAGTTAGCTTGAGGGTCAGGTTAGGGTTGGGTTTGAACCTCAGGTGTCCGCGTATGGTTAGGGTTAGGTGCATGGTTTGATTTAGGCTTCAGGTTAGGTTAGGTTGGAACTTAGTTTGAGGGAGTAAGTTTAGGGCTACTGTTAGTTTTCGGGTAACTGTTACGGTTGGAGTTAGCGTCAGGGCCAGGTTAGGGTTGGGGTTGAGCTTAAGGTGTCCGCCTAGGGTTAGGGTTAGGTGTATGGTTTGATTTAGGCTTCAGGTTAGGTTAGGTTTGAAGTTAGTTTGAGGGAGTAAGTTTAGGGCTATTGTTAGTTTTCGGTTAACTGTTACAGTTGGAGTAAGCGTCAGGGTCAGGTTAGGGTGGGGGTTAAGCATAAGGTGTCCGCCTAGGGTTAGGGTTAGGTCTATGATTTGATTTAGGCTTCAGGTTAGGTTAGGTTTGAACTTAGTTTGAGGGAGTCAGTTTAGGGCTACTGTTAGTTTTCGGTTAATTGTTAAGGTTGGAGTAAGCGTCAGGGTCAGGTTAGGTTTGGGGTTGAGCTTAAGGTGTCCGCCTAGGGTTAGGGTTATGTGTATGGTTTGATTTAGGCTTCAGGTTAGGTTAGGTTTGAACTTAGTTTGAGGGAGTAAGTTTAGGCCTATTGTATTTTTCGGTTCAGTGTTACGGTTGAATTTAGCCTCAGGGTCAGGTTAGGGTTGGGGTCAAGCTTAAGGTGTCCGCCTAGGGTTAGGGTTAGGTCTATTTTTTGAGTTAGGCTTCAGGTTAGGTTAGGTTTGAACTTAGTTTGAGGGAGTAAGTTTAGGGCTACTGTTAGTTTTCGGTTCAGTGTTACGGTTGGAGTTAGCGTGAGGGTCAGTTTAGGGTTGGGGTTGAGCTTAAGGTGTCCTCCTAGGGTTAGGGTTAGGTCTGTGGTTTGAGTTAGGGTACAGGTTAGGTTAGGTTTGAACTTAGTTTGAGGGAGTAAGTTTTGGGGTACTGTTAGTTTTCGGTTCAGTGTTACGGTTGGAGATAGCGTCAGGGTCAGGTTAGGGTTGTGATTGAGCTTCAGGTGTCCGCCTAGGGTTAGGGTTAGGTGCCGGGAGCCGTGCCCTAGCCGGGGTGGGTGCACAGGGAGGCGACGCGGGTGATCAGGAATCAGACTGAGACCTCACGCCCCTTTAGCATGTTCTCAGCTGACTGCAGCCAGAGTAATCTCCACACTGCAGCCCTGATGGCCAGGAGTCATGTGTATTTATTATAGAAGGAGTTTTTCAGTAGTGGGATGGGTGAAGGGAAGTAAGTGAAACATTTTGCTCTAAAAGGTAAGGCATTCAAAATATAGGAACAATAATCATAAAACATCACATCTGTTTTGTTTAGCTATAAACAGTCATAATTTTTAGAAAGAGGAAGTCCATTTTTCAGGTGTATTCTCTTCTTTGATCTTGATTACCAGGGAGGGTCTTTGGATGAGAGGGCTCCCAGGAATCTTGACCACTTCAGTCAGACCAGCTTGATCACTTTAGTCCCAGATTGGCCTCAGGTCAGCCTTTTGAGAACTTTAGCTTCAGGCTAGGGTGGTAGCAATTACTAGAAATAAATCCTGTCTGGTTTAGTAAAGACAAGGTTAGTATATACTAAAGTGAAATACTTATGTTATCTCTGGGGTAGTCTATAGCTAAGAGGGTGCGTCTACATAGGAAAGGAATGTGGTCTTGTGCGTAGCTGAAGGTTGCTGTGTACTTGGGACCCTCTACATGCTGCTAATGACTGTGGCTTGGGGAATGACAATTTGCCCTTGTCCTGAGAGTAAGGGTGGCTTACGGTCTTTGTGGTAACAGCACCTCAAGGATGAGTCCCCGAGTCCCTCTCGGCTACTGAGGTCGTTTTGCCCATTAGTAGCTTTAACTCAGACCTTTCTAATGCTTATCTATGTAATCCCTAGTAGGAGAAGTGAATGTAGCATTCTCTGTTGACATTTTCTAGGAAGGTGGGATGAGTCTAATGGGAGTAACTCCTGTTCGCAGCCGCCGCCGTACACAGCTGCCGCCTTAGTGGATCCGCATTCTTTCAGGATTATTGTAAAAATTATAGTAAGGCTGGGGGTGCCTTTATGGGGTACTGGGGTATGGCAATAAGGCCCATGGCAGAGAAATTGAGTGCAGGAAAGTACAGCAACACAATTCGTGAGGTCCAGAACTCGTAAAACTGTTGACCTTGCAAACAGTTCTCCTCAGCGGAGTCCTTGCTCTAGGCACGAGGGGCAGTTCTTTCATACTCAGCCTGTGTTAACTGCATGGTCCCAGCAGTTAGGTCTATGGTTTGAGTTAGGCTTCAGGTTAGGTTAGGTTTGAACTTAGTTTGAGGGAGTAAGTTTAGGGCTACTGTTAGTTTTCGGTTCAGTGTTACGGTTGGAGATATCGTCAGGGTCTGGTTAGGGTTGTGGTTGAGTTTCAGGTGTCCGCCTAGGGTTAAGGTTAGGTCTATGGTTTGAGTTAGGCTTCAAGTTAGGATAGGTTTGAAGTTAGTTTGAGGGAGTAAGTTTAGGGCTACTGTTAGTTTTCGGGTAACTGTTACTGTTGGAGTTAGCTTCAGGGCCAGGTTAGGGTTGGGGTTGAGCTTAAGGTGTCCGCCTTGGGTTAGGGTTAGGTCTGTGGTTTGAGTTAAGCTTCAGGTTAGGTTAGGTTTGAACTTAGTTTGAGGGAGTTAGTTTAGGGCTACTGATAGATTTCGGTTCAGTGTTACGGTTGCAGATAGCGTCATGGTCAAGTTAGGGTTGGGGTTGAGATTCAGGTGTCCGCCTAGGGTTAGGGTTAGGTCTATGGTTTGAGTTAGGCTTCAGGTTAGGTTAGGTTTGAACTTAGTTTGAGGGAGTAAGTTTAGGGCTACTCTTAGTTTTCGTTTAACTGTTACGGTTGGAATAAGCGTCAGGGTCAGGTTAGGGTGGGGGTTAAGCATAAGGTGTCCGCCTAGGATTAGGGTTAGGTCTATGGTTTCATTTAGGCTTCAGGTTAGGTTAGGATTGAACTTAGTTTGAGGGAGTAAGTTTAGGGCCACTGTTAGTTTTCGGTTCAGTGTTAAGGTTCAATATAGCATCAGGGTCAGGTTAGGTTTGGGGTTAAGCTTAAGGTGTCCGCCTAGGTTTAGGGTTAGGTGTATGGTTTGATTTAGGCTTCAGTTTAGGTTAGGTTTGAAGTTAGTTTGAGGGAGTAAGTTTAGGGCTACTGTTAGTTTTCGGTTAACTGTTACAGTTGGAGTAAGCGTCATGGTCAGGGTAGGGTGGGGGTTAAGCATAAGGTGTCCGCCTACGGTTAGGGTTAGGTCTATGATTTGATTTAGGCTTCAGGTTATGTTAGGTTTGAACTTAGTTTGAGGGAGTCAGTTTAGGGCTACTGTTAGTATTCAGTTCAGTGTTACGGTTGGAGATAGCGTCATGGTCAAGTTAGGGTTGGGGTTGAGATTCAGGTGTCCGCCTAGCGTTAGGGTTAGGTCTATGGTTTGAGTTAGGCTTCAGATTAGGTTAGGTTTGAACTTAGTTTGAGGGAGTATGTTTATGCCTATTTTATTTTTTGGTTCAGTGTTACGGTTGAATTTAGGCTCATGGTCAGGTTAGGGTTGGGGTCACACTTAAGGTGTCCGCCTAGGGTTAGGGTTAGGTCTATTGTTTGAGTTAGGCTTCAGGTTAGGTTCGGTTTGAACTTAGTTTGAGGGAGTAAGTTTAGGGCTACTGTTAGTTTTCGGTTCAGTGTTACGGTTGGAGTTAGCGTGAGGGTCAGTTTAGGGTTGGGGTTGAGCTTAAGGTGTCCTCCTAGGGTTATTTTTAGGATTAGGTCTGTGGTTTGAGTTAGGCTACAGGTTAGGTTAGATTTGAACTTAGTTTGAGGGAGTAAGTTTTGGGGTACTGTTAGTTTTCGGTTCAGTGTTACGGTTGGAGATAGCGTCAGGGTCAGGTTAGGGTTGTGATTGAGATTCAGGTGTCCGCCTAGGGTTAGGGTTAGGTCTATGGTGTGAGTTAGGCTTCAGGTTAGGTTAGGTTTGAACTTAGTTTGAGGGAGTAAGTTTAGGGCTACTGTTATTTTTCGGTTCAGTGTTACGGTTGGAGATAGCGTCAGGGTCTGGTTAGGGTTGTGGTTGAGTTTCAGGTGTCCGCCTAGGGTTAGGGTTAGGTCTATGGTTTGAGTTAGGCTTCAAGTTAGGTTAGGTTTGAAGTTAGTTTGAGGGAGTAAGTTTAGGGCTACTGTTAGTTTTCGGGTAACTGTTACTGTTGGAGTTAGCGTCAGGGCCAGGTTAGGGTTGGTGTTGAGCTTAAGGTGTCCACCTAGGGTTAGGGTTAGGTGTATGGTTTGATTTAGGCTTCAGGTTAGGTTAGGTTTGAACTTAGTTTGAGGGAGTAAGTTTATGGTTACTGTTAGTTTTCGTTTAACTGTTACGGTTGGAGTAAGCGTCAGGGTCAGGTTAGGGTGGGGGTTAAGAATAAGGTGTCCGCCTATGGTTAGGGTTAGGTCTATTGTTTGAGTTAGGCTTCAGGTTAGGTTAGGTTTGAACTTAGTTTGAGGGAGTAAGTTTAGGGCTACTGTTAGTTTTCGGTTCAGTGTTACGGTTGGAGTTAGCGTGAGGGTCAGTTTAGGGTTGGGGTTGAGCTTAAGGTGTCCTCCTAGGGTTAGGGTTAGGTCTGTGGTTTGAGTTAGGGTACAGGTTAGGTTAGGTTTGAACTTAGTTTGAGGGAGTAAGTTTTGGGGTACTGTTAGTTTTCGGTTCAGTGTTACGGTTGGAGATAGCGTCAGGGTCAGGTTAGGGTTGTGATTGAGCTTCAGGTGTCCGCCTAGGGTTAGGGTTAGGTGCCGGGAGCCGTGCCCCAGCCGGGGTGGGTGCACAGGGAGGCGACGCGGGTGAACAGGAATCAGACTGAGACCTCACGCCCCTTTAGCATGTTCTCAGCCGACTGCAGCCAGAGTAATCTCCACACTGCAGCCCTGATGGCCAGGAGTCATGCGTATTTATTATAGAAGGAGTTTTTACAGTAGTGGGATGGGTGAAGGGAATTAAGTGAAACATTTTGCTCTAAAAGGTAAGGCATTCAAAATATAGGAACAAAAATCATAAAACATGACATCTGTTTTGTTTAGGTATAAACAGTCATAATTTTTAGAACGAGGAAGTCCATTTTTCAGGTGTATTCTCTTCTTTGATCTTGATTACCAGGGAGGGTCTTTGGATGAGAGGGCTCCCAGGAATCTTGACCACTTCAGTCAGACCAGCTTAATCACTTTAGTCCCAGATTGGCCTCAGGTCAGCCTTTTGAGAACTTTAGCTTCAGGCTAGGGTGGTAGCAATTACTAGAAATAAATCCTGTCTGGTTTAGTAAAGACAAGGTTAGTATATACTAAAGTGAAATACTTATGTTATCTCTGGGGTAGTCTATAGCTAAGAGGGTGAGTCTACATAGGAAAGGAATGTGGTCTTGTAAGTAGCTGAAGGTTGCTGTGTACTTGGGACCCTCTACATGCTGCTAATGACTGTGGCTTAGGGAATGACAATTTGCCCTTGTCCTGAGAGTAAGGGTGGCTTACGGTCTTTGTGGTAACAGCACCTCAAGGATGAGTCCCCGAGTCCCTCTCGGCTACTGAGGTCGTTTTGCCCATTAGTAGCTTTAACTCAGACCTTTCTAATGCTTATCTATGTAATCCCTAGTAGGAGAAGTGAATGTAGCATTCTCTGTTGACATTTTCTAGGAAGGTGGGGTGAGTCTAATGGGAGTAACTCCTGTTCGCAGCCGCCGCCCTACGCAGCTGCCGCCTTAGTGGATCCGCATTCTTTCAGGATTATTGTAAAAATTATAGTAAGGCTGGGGGTGCCTTTATGGGGTACTGGGGTATGGCAATAAGGCCCATGGCAGAGAAATTGAGTGCAGGACAGTACAGCAACACAATTCGTGAGGTCCAGAACTCGTAAAACTGTTGACCTTGCAAACAGTTCTCCTCAGCCGAGTCCTTGCTCTAGGCACGAGGGGCAGTTCTTTCATACTCAGCCTGTGTTAACTGCATGGTCCCAGCAGTTAGGTCTATGGTTTGAGTTAGGCTTCAGGTTAGGTTAGGTTTGAACTTAGTTTGAGGGAGTAAGTTTAGGGCTACTGTTAGTTTTCGGTTCAGTGTTACGGTTGGAGATATCGTCAGGGTCTGGTTAGGGTTGTGGTTGAGTTTCAGGTGTCCGCCTAGGGTTAAGGTTAGGTCTATGGTTTGAGTTAGGATTCAAGTTAGGTTAGGTTTGAAGTTAGTTTGAGGGAGTAAGTTTAGGGCTACTGTTAGTTTTCGGGTAACTGTTACTGTTGGAGTTAGCGTCAGGGCCAGGTTAGGGTTGGGGTTGAGCTTAAGGTGTCCGCCTAGGGTTAGGGTTAGGTGTATGGTTTGTTTTAGGCTTCAGGTTAGGTTAGGTTTGAAGTTAGTTTGAGGGAGTAAGTTTAGGGCTACTGTTAGTTTTCGGTTAACTGTTACAGTTGGAGTAAGCGTCAGGGTCAGGTTAGGGTGGGGGTTAAGCATAAGGTGTCCGCCTAGGATTAGGGTTAGGTCTATGATTTGATTTAGGCTTCAGGTTAGGTTAGGTTTGAACTTAGTTTGAGGGAGTCAGTTTAGGGCTACTGTTAGTTTTCGGTTCAGTGTTACAGTTGGAGACATCGTCAGGGTCTGGTTAGGGTTGTGGTTGAGTTTCAGGTGTCCTCCTAGGGTTAAGGTTAGGTCTATGCTTTGAGTTAGGCTTCAAGTTAGGTTAGGTTTGAAGTTAGTTTGAGGGAGTAAGTTTAGGGCTACTGTTAGTTTTGGGGTAACTGTTACTGTTGGAGTTAGCGTCAGGGCCAGGTTAGGGTTGGGGTTGAGCTTAAGGTGTCCGCCTAGGGTTAGGGTTAGGTCTATTGTTTGAGTTAGGCTTCAGGTTAGGTTAGGTTTGAACTTAGTTTGTGGGAGACAGTTTAGGGCTACTGTTAGTTTTCGTTTAACTGTTACGGTTGGAATAAGCGTCAGGGTCAAGTTAGGGTGGGGGTTAAGCATAAGGTGTCCGCCTAGGGTTAGGGTTAGGTCTATGGTTTCAATTAGGCTTCAGGTTAGGTTAGGTTTGAACTTAGTTTGAGGGAGTAAGTTTAGGGCTACTGTTAGTTTTCGGTTCAGTGTTATGGTTGGAGATAGCGTCAGGGTCAGGTTAGGGTTGGGGTTGAGCTTCCAGTGTCCGCCTAGGGTTAGGGTTAGGTCTATGGTTTGAGTTAGGCTTCAGGTTAGGTTAGGTTTGAAGTTAGTTTGAGGGAGTAAGTTTAGGGCTACTGTTAGTTTTCGGTTAACTGTTACAGTTGGAGTAAGCGTCATGGTCAGGTTAGGTTTGGGTTTAGCTGAAGGTGTCCACCTAGGTTTAGGGTTAGGTGTATGCTTTGATTTAGGCTTCAGGTTAGGTTAGGTTTGAACTTAGTTTGAGGGAGTAAGTTTAGGGCTACTGTTAGTTTTCGTTTAACTGTTACGGTTGGAGTAAGCATCAGGGTCAGGTTAGGGTGGGGGTTAAGCATAAGGTGTCCGCCTAGGGTTAGGGTTAGGTCTATGGTTTCATTTAGGCTTCAGGTTAGGTTAGGATTGAACATAATTTGAGGGTGTAAGTTTAGGGCCACTGTTAGTTTTCGGTTCAGTGTTACGGTTGGATTTAGCCTCAGGGTCAGGTTAGGGTTGGGGTTAAGCTTAAGGTGTCCGCCTAGGGTTATGGTTAGGTCTATTGTTTGAGTTAGGCTTCAGGTTAGGTTAGGTTTGAAGTTAGTTTGAGGGAGTAAGTTTAGGGCTACTGTTAGTTTTCGGTTCAGTGTTACGGTTGGAGTTAGCGTGAGGGTCAGGTTAGGGTTGGGGTTGAGCTTAAGGTGTCCGCCTAGGGTTATTGTTAGGTCTGTGGTTTGAGTTAGGCTTCAGGTTAGGTTAGGTTTGAACTTAGTTTGAGGGAGTAAGTTTAGGGCTACTGTTAGTTTTCGGTTCAGTGTTACAGTTGGAGTTAGCTTGAGGGTCAGGTTAGGGTTGGGTTTGAACCTCAGGTGTCCGCCTAGGGTTAGGGTTAGGTGTATGGTTTGATTTAGGCTTCAGGTTAGGTTAGGTTGGAACTTAGTTTGAGGCAGTAAGTTTAGGGCTACTGTTAGTTTTCGGGTAACTGTTACGGTTGGAGTTAGCGTCAGGGCCAGGTTAGGGTTGGGGTTGAGCTTAAAGTGTCCGCCTAGGGTTAGGGTTAGGTGTATGGTTTGATGTAGGCTTCAGGTTAGGTTAGGTTTGAAGTTAGTTTGAGGGAGTAAGTTTAGGGCTATTGTTAGTTTTCGGTTAACTGTTACAGTTGGAGTAAGCGTCAGGGTCAGGTTAGGGTGGGGGTTAAGCATAAGGTGTCCGCCTAGGGTTAGGGTTAGGTCTATGATTTGATTTAGGCTTCAGGTTAGGTTAGGTTTGAACTTAGTTTGAGGGAGTCAGTTTAGGGCTACTGTTAGTTTTCGGTTAACTGTTATGTTTGGAGTAAGCGTCAGGGTCAGGATAGGGTTGGGGTCAAGCTTAAGGTGTCCGCCTAGGGTTAGGGTTAGGTCTATTGTTTGAGTTAGGCTTCAGGTTAGGTTAGGTTTGAACTTAGTTTGAGGGAGTAAGTTTAGGGCTACTGTTAGTTTTCGGTACAGTGTTACGGTTGGAGTTAGCGTGAGGGTCAGGTTAGGGTTGGGGTTGAGCTTAAGGTGTCCTCCTAGGGTTAGGGTTAGGTCTGTGGTTTGAGTGAGGCTTCAGGTTAGGTTAGGTTTGAACTTAGTTTGAGGGAGTACGTTTAGGCCTATTGTATTTTTCGGTTCAGTGTTACGGTTGAATTTAGCCTCAGGGTCAGGTTAGGGTTGGGGTCAAGCTTAAGGTGTCCGCCTAGGGTTAGGGTTAGGTCTATTGTTTGAGTTAGGCTTCAGGTTAGGTTAGGTTTGAACTTAGTTTGAGGGAGTAAGTTTAGGGCTACTGTTAGTTTTCGGTTCAGTGTTACGGTTGGAATTAGCGTGAGGGTCAGTTTAGGGATGGGGTTGAGCTTAAGGTGTCCTCCTAGGGTTAAGGTTAGGTCTGTGGTTTGAGTTAGGGTACAGGTTAGGTTAGGTTTGAACTTAGTTTGAGGGAGTAAGTTTTGGGGTACTGTTAGTTTTCGGTTCAGTGTTACGGTTGGAGATAGCGTCAGGGTCAGGTTAGGGTTGTGATTGAGCTTCAGGTGTCCGCCTAGGGTTAGGGTTAGGTGCCGGGAGCCGTGCCCCAGCCGGGGTGGGTGCACAGGGAGGCGACGCGGGTGAACAGGAATCAGACTGAGACCTCACGCCCCTTTAGCATGTTCTCAGCCGACTGCAGCCAGAGTAATCTCCACACTGTAGCCCTAATGGCCAGGAGTCATGCGTATTTATTATAGAAGGAGTTTTTACAGTAGTAGGATGGGTGAAGGGAAGTAAGTGAAACATTTTGCTCTAAAAGGTAAGGCATTCAAAATATAGGAACAATAATCATAAAACATGACACCTTTTTTTTTTTAGGTATAAACAGTCATAATTTTTAGAACGAGGAAGTCCATTTTTCAGGTGTATTCTCTTCTTTGATCTTGATTACCAGGGAGGGTCTTTTGATGAGAGGGCTCCCAGGAATCTTGACCACTTCAGTCAGACCAGCTTGATCACTTTAGTCCCAGATTGGCCTCAGGTCAGCCTTTTGAGAACTTTAGCTTCAGGCTAGGGTGGTAGCAATTACTAGAAATAAATCCTGTCTGGTTTAGTAAAGACAAGGTTAGTATATACTAAAGTGAAATACTTATGTTATCTCTGGGGTAGTCTATAGCTAAGAGGGTGAGTCTACATAGGAAAGGAATGTGGTCTTGTGAGTAGCTGAAGGTTGCTGTGTACTTGGGACCCTCTACATGCTGCTAATGACTGTGGCTTGGGGAATGACAATTTGCCCTTGTCCTGAGAGTAAGGGTGGCTTACGGTCTTTGGGGTAACAGCACCTCAAGGATGAGTCCCCGAGTCCCTCTCGGCTACTGAGGTCGTTTTGCCCATTAGTAGCTTTAACTCAGACCTTTCTAATGCTTATCTATGTAATCCCTAGTAGGAGAAGTGAATGTAGCATTCTCTGTTGACATTTTCTAGGAAGGTGGGGTGAGTCTAATGGGAGTAACTCCTGTTCGCAGCCGCCGCCCTACGCAGCTGCCGCCTTAGTGGATCCGCATTCTTTCAGGATTATTGTAAAAATTATAGTAAGGCTGGGGGTGCCTTTATGGGGTACTGGGGTATGGCAATAAGGCCCATGGCAGAGAAATTGAGTGCAGGACAGTACAGCAACACAATTCGTGAGGTCCAGAACTCGTAAAACTGTTGACCTTGCAAACAGTTCTCCTCAGCCGAGTCCTTGCTCTAGGCACGAGGGGCAGTTCTTTCATACTCAGCCTGTGTTAACTGCATGGTCCCAGCAGTTAGGTCTATGGTTTGAGTTAGGCTTCAGGTTAGGTTAGGTTTGAACTTAGTTTGAGGGAGTAAGTTTAGGGCTACTGTTACTTTTCGGTTCAGTGTTATGGTTGGAGATATCGTCAGGGTCTGGTTAGGGTTGTGGTTGAGTTTCAGGTGTCCGCCTAGGGTTAAGGTTAGGTCTATGGTTTGAGTTAGGATTCAAGTTAGGTTAGGTTTGAAGTTAGTTTGAGGGAGTAAGTTTAGGGCTACTGTTAGTTTTCGGGTAACTGTTACTGTTGGAGTTAGCGTCAGGGCCAGGTTAGGGTTGGGGTTGAGCTTAAGGTGTCCGCCTAGGGTTAGGGTTATGTGTATGGTTTGATTTAGGCTTCTGGTTAGGTTAGGTTTGAAGTTAGTTTGAGGGAGTAAGTTTAGGGCTACTGTTAGTTTTCGGTTAACTGTTACAGTTGGAGTAAGCGTCAGGGTCAGGTTAGGGTGGGGGTTAAGCATAAGGTGTCCGCCTAGGATTAGGGTTAGGTCTATGATTTGATTTAGGCTTCAGGTTAGGTTAGGTTTGAACTTAGTTTGAGGGAGTCAGTTTAGGGCTACTGTTAATTTTCGGTTCAGTGTTACGGTTGGAGTAAGCTTCAGGGTCAGGTTAGGTTTGGGGTTGAGCTTAAGGTGTCCGCCTAGGATTAGGGTTAGGTGTATGGTTTGATTTAGGCTTCAGGTTAGGTTACGTTTGAACTTAGTTTAAGGGAGTAAGTTTAGGGCTACTGTTAGTTTTCGTTTAACTGTTACGGTTGGAGTAAGCGTCAGGGTCAGGTTAGGGTGGGGGTTAAGCATAAGGTGTCCGCCTAGGATTAGGGTTAGGTCTATGGTTTCATTTAGGCTTCAGGTTAGGTTAGGATTGAACTTAGTTTGAGGGAGTAAGTTTAGGGCCACTGTTAGTTTTCGGTTCAGTGTTAAGGTTCAATTTAGCCTCAGGGTCAGGTTAGGGTTGGGGTTAAGCTTAAGGTGTCCGCCTAGGTTTAGGGTTAGGTGTATGGTTTGATTTAGGCTTCAGGTTAGGTTAGGTTTGAACTTAGTTTGAGGGAGTAAGTTTAGGGCTACTGTTAGTTTTCGGTTCAGTGTTATGGTTGGAGATAGCATCAGGGTCAGGTTATGGTTGGGGTTGAGCTTCAAGTGTCCGCCTAGGGTTAGGGTTAGATCTATGGTTTGAGTTAGGCTTCAGGTTAGGTTAGGTTTGAAGTTAGTTTGAGGGAGTAAGTTTAGGGCTACTGTTAGTTTTCGGTTAACTGTTACAGTTGGAATAAGCGTCATGGTCAGGTTAGGTTTGGGGTTGAGCTTAAGGTGTCCACCTAGGGTTAGGGTTAGGTGTATGGTTTGATTTAGGCTTCAGGTTAGGTTAGGTTTGAACTTAGTTTGAGGGAGTAAGTTTAGGGCTACTGTTAGTTTTCGTTTAACTGTTACGGTTGGAGTAAGCGTCAGGGTCAGGTTAGTGTGGGGGTTAAGCATAAGGTGTCCGCCTAGGGTTAGGGTTAGGTCTAGGGTTTCATTTAGGCTTCAGGTTAGGTTAGGATTGAACTTAGTTTGAGGGAGTAAGTCTAGGGCTACTGTTAGTTTTCGGTTTAGTGTTACGGTTGGATTTAGCCTCAGGGTCAGGTTAGGGTTGGGGTTAAGCTTAAGGTGTCCGCCTAGGGTTAGGGTTAGGTCTATTGTTTGAGTTAGGCTTCAGGTTAGGTTAGGTTTGAACTTAGTTTGAGGAAGTAAGTTTAGGGCTACTGTTAGTTTTCGGTTCAGTGTTACGGTTGGAGTTAGCGTGAGGGTCAGGTTAGGGTTGGGGTTGAGCTTAAGGTGTCCGCCTAGGGTTAGGGTTAGGTGTATGGTTTGATTTCGGCTTCAGGTTAGGTTAGGTTTGAACTTAGTTTTAGGGAGTAAGTTTAGGGCTACTGTTAGTTTTCGGTTCAGTGTTACGGTTGGAGATAGCGTCATGGTCAAGTTAGGGTTGGGGTTGAGATTCAGGTGTCCGCCTAGGGTTAGGGTTAGTTCTATGGTTTGAGTTAGGCTTCAGGTTAGGTTAGGTTTGAACTTAGTTTGAGGGAGTACGTTTAGGCCTATTGTATTTTTCGGTTCAGTGTTACGGTTGAATTTAGCCTCAGGGTCAGGTTAGGGTTGGGGTCAAGCTTAAGGTGTCCGCCTAGGGTTAGGGTTAGGTCTATTGTTTGAGTTAGGCTTCAGGTTAGGTTAGGTTTGAACTTAGTTTGAGGGAGTAAGTTTAGGGCTACTGTTAGTTTTCGGTTCAGTGTTACGGTTGGAGTTAGCGTGAGGGTCAGTTTAGGGTTGGGGTTGAGCTTAAGGTGTCCTCCTAGGGTTAGGGTTAGGTCTGTGGTTTGAGTTAGGGTACAGGTTAGGTTAGGTTTAAACTTAGTTTGAGGGAGTAAGTTTTGGGGTACTGTTAGTTTTCGGTTCAGTGTTACGGTTGGAGATAGCGTCAGGGTCAGGTTAGGGTTGTGATTGAGCTTCAGGTGTCCGCCTAGGATTAGGGTTAGGTGCCGGGAGCCGTGCCCCAGCCGGGGTGGGTGCACAGGGAGGCGACGCGGGTGAACAGGAATCAGACTGAGACCTCACGCCCCTTTAGCATGTTCTCAGCCGACTGCAGCCAGAGTAATCTCCACACTGCAGCCCTGATGGCCAGGAGTCATGCGTATTTATTATAGAAGGAGTTTTTACAGTAGTGTGATGGGTGAAGGGAAGTAAGTGAAACATTTTGCTCTAAAAGGTAAGGCATTCAAAATATAGGAACAATAATCATAAAACATGACATCTGTTTTGTTTAGGTATAAACAGTCATAATTTTTAGAACGAGGAAGTCCATTTTTCAGGTGTATTCTCTTCTTTGATCTTGATTACCAGGGAGGGTCTTTGGATGAGAGGGCTCCCAGGAATCTTGACCACTTCAGTCAGACCAGCTTGATCACTTTAGTCCCAGATTGGCCTCAGGTCAGCCTTTTGAGAACTTTAGCTTCAGGCTAGGGTGGTAGCAATTACTAGAAATAAATCCTGTCTGGTTTAGTAAAGACAAGGTTAGTATATACTAAAGTGAAATACTTATGTTATCTCTGGGGTAGTCTATAGCTAAGAGGGTGCGTCTACATAGGAAAGGAATGTGGTCTTGTGCGTAGCTGAAGGTTGCTGTGTACTTGGGACCCTCTACATGCTGCTAATGACTGTGGCTTGGGGAATGACAATTTGCCCTTGTCCTGAGAGTAAGGGTGGCTTACGGTCTTTGGGGTAACAGCACCTCAAGGATGAGTCCCCGAGTCCCTCTCGGCTACTGAGGTCGTTTTGCCCATTAGTAGCTTTAACTCAGACCTTTCTAATGCTTATCTATGTAATCCCTAGTAGGAGAAGTGAATGTAGCATTCTCTGTTGACATTTTCTAGGAAGGTGGGGTGAGTCTAATGGGAGTAACTCCTGTTCGCAGCCGCCGCCCTACGCAGCTGCCGCCTTAGTGGATCCGCATTCTTTCAGGATTATTGTAAAAATTATAGTAAGGCTGGGGGTGCCTTTATGGGGTACTGGGGTATGGCAATAAGGCCCATGGCAGAGAAATTGAGTGCAGGACAGTACAGCAACACAATTCGTGAGGTCCAGAACTCGTAAAACTGTTGACCTTGCAAACAGTTCTCCTCAGCCGAGTCCTTGCTCTAGGCACGAGGGGCAGTTCTTTCATACTCAGCCTGTGTTAACTGCATGGTCCCAGCAGTTAGGTCTTTGGTTTGAGTTAGGCTTCAGGTTAGGTTAGGTTTGAACTTAGTTTGAGGGAGTAAGTTTAGGGCTACTGTTACTTTTCGGTTCAGTGTTATGGTTGGAGATATCGTCAGGGTCTGGTTAGGGTTGTGGTTGAGTTTCAGGTGTCCGCCTAGGGTTAAGGTTAGGTCTATGGTTTGAGTTAGGATTCAAGTTAGGTTAGGTTTGAAGTTAGTTTGAGGGAGTAAGTTTAGGGCTACTGTTAGTTTTCGGGTAACTGTTACTGTTGGAGTTAGCGTCAGGGCCAGGTTAGGGTTGGGGTTGAGCTTAAGGTGTCCGCCTAGGGTTAGGGTTAGGTGTATGGTTTGATTTAGGCTTCTGGTTAGGTTAGGTTTGAAGTTAGTTTGAGGGAGTAAGTTTAGGGCTACTGTTAGTTTTCGGTTAACTGTTACAGTTGGAGTAAGCGTCAGGGTCAGGTTAGGGTGGGGGTTAAGCATAAGGTGTCCGCCTAGGATTAGGGTTAGGTCTATGATTTGATTTAGGCTTCAGGTTAGGTTAGGTTTGAACTTAGTTTGAGGGAGTCAGTTTAGGGCTACTGTTAGTTTTCGGTTCAGTGTTACGGTTGGAGTAAGCTTCAGGGTCAGGTTAGGTTTGGGGTTGAGCTTAAGGTGTCCGCCTAGGATTAGGGTTAGGTGTATGGTTTGATTTAGGCTTCAGGTTAGGTTACGTTTGAACTTAGTTTAAGGGAGTAAGTTTAGGGCTACTGTTAGTTTTCGTTTAACTGTTACGGTTGGAGTAAGCGTCAGGGTCAGGTTAGGGTGGGGGTTAAGCATAAGGTGTCCGCCTAGGATTAGGGTTAGGTCTATGGTTTCATTTAGGCTTCAGGTTAGGTTAGGATTGAACTTAGTTTGAGGGAGTAAGTTTAGGGCCACTGTTAGTTTTCGGTTCAGTGTTAAGGTTCAATTTAGCCTCAGGGTCAGGTTAGGGTTGGGGTTAAGCTTAAGGTGTCCGCCTAGGTTTAGGGTTAGGTGTATGGTTTGATTTAGGCTTCAGGTTAGGTTAGGTTTGAACTTAGTTTGAGGGAGTAAGTTTAGGGCTACTGTTAGTTTTCGGTTCAGTGTTATGGTTGGAGATAGCATCAGGGTCAGGTTATGGTTGGGGTTGAGCTTCAAGTGTCCGCCTAGGGTTAGGGTTAGATCTATGGTTTGAGTTAGGCTTCAGGTTAGGTTAGGTTTGAAGTTAGTTTGAGGGAGTAAGTTTAGGGCTACTGTTAGTTTTCGGTTAACTGTTACAGTTGGAATAAGCGTCATGGTCAGGTTAGGTTTGGGGTTGAGCTTAAGGTGTCCACCTAGGGTTAGGGTTAGGTGTATGGTTTGATTTAGGCTTCAGGTTAGGTTAGGTTTGAACTTAGTTTGAGGGAGTAAGTTTAGGGCTACTGTTAGTTTTCGTTTAACTGTTACGGTTGGAGTAAGCGTCAGGGTCAGGTTAGTGTGGGGGTTAAGCATAAGGTGTCCGCCTAGGGTTAGGGTTAGGTCTAGGGTTTCATTTAGGCTTCAGGTTAGGTTAGGATTGAACTTAGTTTGAGGGAGTAAGTCTAGGGCTACTGTTAGTTTTCGGTTTAGTGTTACGGTTGGATTTAGCCTCAGGGTCAGGTTAGGGTTGGGGTTAAGCTTAAGGTGTCCGCCTAGGGTTAGGGTTAGGTCTATTGTTTGAGTTAGGCTTCAGGTTAGGTTAGGTTTGAACTTAGTTTGAGGAAGTAAGTTTAGGGCTACTGTTAGTTTTCGGTTCAGTGTTACGGTTGGAGTTAGCGTGAGGGTCAGGTTAGGGTTGGGGTTGAGCTTAAGGTGTCCGCCTAGGGTTAGGGTTAGGTGTATGGTTTGATTTCGGCTTCAGGTTAGGTTAGGTTTGAACTTAGTTTTAGGGAGTAAGTTTAGGGCTACTGTTAGTTTTCGGTTCAGTGTTACGGTTGGAGATAGCGTCATGGTCAAGTTAGGGTTGGGGTTGAGATTCAGGTGTCCGCCTAGGGTTAGGGTTAGTTCTATGGTTTGAGTTAGGCTTCAGGTTAGGTTAGGTTTGAACTTAGTTTGAGGGAGTACGTTTAGGCCTATTGTATTTTTCGGTTCAGTGTTACGGTTGAATTTAGCCTCAGGGTCAGGTTAGGGTTGGGGACAAGCTTAAGGTGTCCGCCTAGGGTTAGGGTTAGGTCTATTGTTTGAGTTAGGCTTCAGGTTAGGTTAGGTTTGAACTTAGTTTGAGGGAGTAAGTTTAGGGCTACTGTTAGTTTTCGGTTCAGTGTTACGGTTGGTGTTAGCGTGAGGGTCAGTTTAGGGTTGGGGTTGAGCTTAAGGTGTCCTCCTAGGGTTAGGGTTAGGTCTGTGGTTTGAGTTAGGGTACAGGTTAGGTTAGGTTTAAACTTAGTTTGAGGGAGTAAGTTTTGGGGTACTGTTAGTTTTCGGTTCAGTGTTACGGTTGGAGATAGCGTCAGGGTCAGGTTAGGGTTGTGATTGAGCTTCAGGTGTCCGCCTAGGATTAGGGTTAGGTGCCGGGAGCCGTGCCCCAGCCGGGGTGGGTGCACAGGGAGGCGACGCGGGTGAACAGGAATCAGACTGAGACCTCACGCCCCTTTAGCATGTTCTCAGCCGACTGCAGCCAGAGTAATCTCCACACTGCAGCCCTGATGGCCAGGAGTCATGCGTATTTATTATAGAAGGAGTTTTTACAGTAGTGTGATGGGTGAAGGGAAGTAAGTGAAACATTTTGCTCTAAAAGGTAAGGCATTCAAAATATAGGAACAATAATCATAAAACATGACATCTGTTTTGTTTAGGTATAAACAGTCATAATTTTTAGAACGAGGAAGTCCATTTTTCAGGTGTATTCTCTTCTTTGATCTTGATTACCAGGGAGGGTCTTTGGATGAGAGGGCTCCCAGGAATCTTGACCACTTCAGTCAGACCAGCTTGATCACTTTAGTCCCAGATTGGCCTCAGGTCAGCCTTTTGAGAACTTTAGCTTCAGGCTAGGGTGGTAGCAATTACTAGAAATAAATCCTGTCTGGTTTAGTAAAGACAAGGTTAGTATATACTAAAGTGAAATACTTATGTTATCTCTGGGGTAGTCTATAGCTAAGAGGGTGCGTCTACATAGGAAAGGAATGTGGTCTTGTGCGTAGCTGAAGGTTGCTGTGTACTTGGGACCCTCTACATGCTGCTAATGACTGTGGCTTGGGGAATGACAATTTGCCCTTGTCCTGAGAGTAAGGGTGGCTTACGGTCTTTGGGGTAACAGCACCTCAAGGATGAGTCCCCGAGTCCCTCTCGGCTACTGAGGTCGTTTTGCCCATTAGTAGCTTTAACTCAGACCTTTCTAATGCTTATCTATGTAATCCCTAGTAGGAGAAGTGAATGTAGCATTCTCTGTTGACATTTCCTAGGAAGGTGGGGTGAGTCTAATGGGAGTAACTCCTGTTCGCAGCCGCCGCCCTACGCAGCTGCCGCCTTAGTGGATCCACATTCTTTCAGGATTATTGTAAAAATTATAGTAAGGCTGGGGGTGCCTTTATGGGGTACTGGGGTATGGCAATAAGGCCCATGGCAGAGAAATTGAGTGCAGGACAGTACAGCAACACAATTCATGAGGTCCAGAACTCGTAAAACTGTTGACCTTGCAAACAGTTCTCCTCAGCCGAGTCCTTGCTCTAGGCACGAGGGGCAGTTCTTTCATACTCAGCCTGTGTTAACTGCATGGTCCCAGCAGTTAGGTCTATGGTTTCATTTAGGCTTCAGGTTAGGTTAGGATTGAACTTAGTTTGAGGGAGTAAGTTTAGGGCCACTGTTAGTTTTCTGTTCAGTGTTAAGGTTCAATTTAGCCTCAGGGTCAGGTTAGGGTTGGGGTTAAGCTTAAGGTGTCCGCCTAGGTTTAGGGTTAGGTGTATGGTTTGATTTAGGCTTCAGGTTAGGTTAGGTTTGAAGTTAGTTTGAGGGAGTAAGTTTAGGGCTACTGTTAGTTTTCGGTTAACTGTTACAGTTGGAGTAAGCGTCATGGTCAAGGTAGGGTGGGGGTTAAGCATAAGGTGTCCGCCTACGTTTAGGGTTAGTTCTATGATTTGATTTAGGCTTCAGGTTAGGTTAGGTTTGAACTTAGTTTGAGGGAATCAGTTTAGGGCTACTGTTAGTTTTCGGTTAACTGTTACGGTTGGAATTAGCCTCAGGGTCAGGTTAGGTTTGGGGTTGAGCTTAAGGTGTCCACCTAGGGTTAGGGTTAGGTGTATGGTTTGATTTAGGATTCAGGTTAGGTTAGGTTTGAACTTAGTTTGAAGGAGTAAGTTTAGGGCTACTGTTAGTTTTCGTTTAACTGTTACGGTTGGAGTAAGCGTCAAGGTCAGGTTAGGGTGGGGGTTAAGCATAAGGTGTCCGCCTAGGGTTAGGGTTAGGTCTATGGTTTCATTTAGACTTAAGGTTAGGTTAGGATTGAACTTAGTTTGAGGGAGTAAGTTTAGGGCCACTGTTAGTTTTCGGTTCACTGTTAAGGTTCGATTTAGCCTCAGGGTCAGGTTAGTGAGGGGGTTAAGCTTAAGGTGTCCGCCTAGGGTTAGGGTTAGGTCTATTGTTTGAGTTAGGCTTCAGGTTAGGTTAAGTTTGAACTTAGCTTGAGGGAGTCAGTTTAGGGCTACTGTTAGTTTTCGTTTAACTGTTACGGTTGGAGTAAGCGTCAGGGTCAGGTTTGGGTGGAGGTTAAGCATAAGGTGTCCGCCTAGGGTTAGGGTTCGGTCTATGGTTTCATTTAGGCTTCAGGTTAGGTTAGGATTGAATTTAGTTTGAGGGAGTAAGTTTAGGGCTACTGTTAGTTTTCGGATCAGTGTTACGTTTGGAGTTAGCGTGAGGGTCCGGTTAGGGATGGGGTTGAGCTTAAGGTGTCCGCCTAGGGTTAGGGTGAGGTCTGTGGTTTGAGTTAGGCTTCAGGTTAGGTTAGGTTTGAACTTAGATTGAGGGAGTAAGTTTAGGGCTACTGTTAGTTTTCGGTTCAGTGTTATGGTTGGAGATAGCGTCAGGGTCAGGTTATGGTTGGGGTTGAGCTTCAAGTGTCCGCCTAGGGTTAGGGTTAGGTCTATGGTTTGAGTTAAGCTTCAGGTTAGGTTACGTTTGAAGTTAGTTTGAGGGAGTAAGTTTAGGGCTACTGTTAGTTTTCGGTTAACTGTTACAGTTGGAATAAGCGTCATGGTCAGGTTAGGTTTGGGGTTGAGCTTAAGGTGTCCACCTAGGGTTAGGGTTAGGTGTATGGTTTGATTTAGGCTTCAGGTTAGGTTAGGTTTGAACTTAGTTTGAGGGAGTAAGTTTAGGGCTACTGTTAGTTTTCGTTTAACTGTTACGGTTGGAGTAAGCGTCAGGGTCAGGTTAGGGTGGGGGTTAAGCATAAGGTGTCCGCCTAGGGTTAGGGTTAGGTCTATGGTTTCATTTAGGATTCAGGTTAGGTTAGGATTGAACTTAGTTTGAGGGAGTAAGTTTAGGGCTACTGTTAGTTTTCGGTTCAGTGTTTCGGTTGGAGTTAGCGTGAGGGTCAGGTTAGGGTTGGGGTTGAGCTTAAGGTGTCTGCCTAGGGTTATTGTTAGGTCTATGGTTTGAGTTAGGCTTCAGGTTAGGTTAGGTTTGAACTTAGTTTGAGGGAGTAAGTTTAGGGCTACTGTTAGTTTTCGGTTCAGTGTTACGGTTGGAGATAGCATCATGGTCAAGTTAGGGTTGGGGTTGAGATTCAGGTGTCCGCCTAGTGTTAGGGTTAGGTCTATGGTTTGAGTTAGGCTTCAGGTTAGGTTAGGTTTGAACTTAGTTTGAGGGAGTAAGTTTAGGCCTATTGTATTTTTCGGTTCAGTGTTACGGTTGAATTTAGCCTCATGGTCAGGTTAGGGTTGGGGTCAAGCTTAAGTTGTCCGCCTAGTGTTAGGGTTAGGTCTATTGTTTGAGTTAGGCTTCAGGTTAGGGTAGGTTTGAACTTAGTTTGAGGGAGTAAGTTTAGGGCTACTGTTAGTTTTCGGTTCAGTGTTACGGTTGGAGTTAGCGTGAGGGTCAGTTTAGGGTTAGGGTTGAGCTTAAGGTGTCCTCCTAGGATTAGGGTTCGGTCTGTGGTTTGAGTTAATCTACAGGTTAGGTTAGGTTTGAACTTAGTTTGAGGGAGTAAGTTTTGGGGTACTGTTAGTTTTCGGTTCAGTGTTACGTTTGGAGATAGCGTCAGGGTCAGGTTACGGTTGTGATTGAGCTTCAGGTGTCCGCCTACGGTTAGGGTTAGGTTTATGGTGTGAGTTAGGCTTCAGGTTAGGTTAGGTTTGAACTTAGTTTGAGGGAGTAAGTTTAGGGCTACTGTTAGTTTTCGGTTCAGTGTTTCGGTTGGAGATAGCGTCAGGGTCAGGTTAGGGTTGGGGTGGAGCTTCAAGTGTCCGCCTAGGGTTAGAGTTAGGTCTATGGTTTGAGTTAGGCTTCAGGTTAGGTTATGTTTGAAGTTAGTTTGATGGAGTAAGTTTAGGGCTACTGTTAGTTTTCGGGAAATTGTTTCGGTTGGAGTTAGCGTCAGGGCCAGGTTAGTGTTGGGCTTGAGATTAAGGTGTCCGCCTAGGGTTAGGGTTAGGTGTATGGTTTGATTTAGGCTTCAGGTTATTTTAGGTTTGAACATAGTTTGAGGGAGTAAGTTTAGGGCTACTGTTAGTTTTCGGTTCAGTGTTACGGTTGGAGATATCGTCAGGGTCTGGTTAGGGTTGTGGATGAGTTTCAGGTGTCCGCCTAGGCTTAAGGTTAGGTCTATGGTTTGAGTTAGGCTTCAAGTTAGGTTAGGTTTGAACTTAGTTTGAGGGAGTCAGTTTAGGGCTACTGTTAGTTTTCGGTTCAGTGTTACGGTTGGAGTAAGCGTCAGGGTCAGGTTAGTGTGGGGGTTAAGCATAAGGTGTCTGCGTAGGATTAGGGTTAGGTCTATGATTTGATTTAGGCTTCAGGTTAGGTTAGGTTTGAACTTAGTTTGAGGGAGTCAGTTTAGGGCTACTGTTAGTTTTCGGTTCAGTGTTACGGTTGGAGTAAGCATCAGGGTCAGGTTAGGTTTGGGGTTGAGCTTAAGGTGTCCGCCTAGGGTTAGGGTTAGGTGTATGGTTTGATTTAGGCTTCAGGTTAGGTTAGGTTTGAACTTAGTTTGAGGGAGTAAGTTTAGGGCTACTGTTAGTTTTCGTTTAACTGTTACGGTTGGAGTAAGCGTCAGGGTCAGGTTAGGGTGGGGGTTAAGCATAAGGTGTCCGCCTAGGATTAGGGTTAGGTCTATGGTTTCATTTAGGCTTCAGGTTAGGTTAGGATTGAACTTAGTTTGAGGGAGTAAGTTTAGGGCCAATGTTAGTTTTCGGTACAGTGTTAAGGTTCAATTTAGCCTCAGGGTCAGGTTATGGTTGGGGTTAAGCTTAAGGTGTCCGCCTAGGGTTAGGGTTAGGTGTATGGTTTGATTTAGGCTTCAGGTTAGGTTAGGTTTGAAGTTAGTTTGAGGGAGTAAGTTTAGGGCTACTGTTAGTTTTCGGTTAACTGTTACAGTTGGAGTAAGCATCATGGTCAGGGTAGGGTGGGGGTTAAGCATAAGGTGTCCGCCTACGTTTAGGGTTAGTTCTATGATTTGATTTAGGCTTCAGGTTAGGTTAGGTTTGAACTTCGTTTGAGGGAATCAGTTTAGGGCTACTGTTAGTTTTCGGTTAACTGTTACAGTAGGAGTTAGCCTCAGGTTCAGGTTAGGTTTGGGGTTGAGCTTAAGGTGTCCACCTAGGGTTAGGGTTAGGTGTATGGTTTGATTTAGGATTCAGGTTAGGTTAGGTTTGAACTTAGTTTGAGGGAGTAAGTTTAGGGCTACTGTTAGTTTTCGTTTAACTGTTACGGTTGGAGTAAGCGTCAGGGTCAGGTTAGGTTTGGGGTTGAAGTTAAGGTGTCCGCCTAGGGTTAGGGTTAGGTGTATGATTTGATTTAGGCTTCAGGTTAGGTTAGGTTTGAACTTAGTTTGAGGGAGTAAGTTTAGGGCTACTGTTAGTTTTCGGTCCAGTATTATGGTTGGAGTTAGCGTCAGGGTCAGGTTAGGGTTGGGATTAGCTTGAGGTGTCCGCCTAGGGTTAGGGTTAGGTCCATGGTTTGATTTTGGCTCCAGGTTAGGTTACGTTTGAACTTAGTTTGAGTGAGTAAGTTTAGGGCTACTGTTAGTTTTCGTTTCAGTGTTACAGTTGGAGATAGCGTCAGGGTCAGGTTAGGGTTGGAGTTGAACTTAAGGTGTCCGCGTAGGGTTAGTGTTAGGTCTGTGGTTTGATTTAGGCTTCAGGTTAGGTTACGTTTGAACTTAGTTTGAGTGAGTAAGTTTAGGGCTACTCTTTGTTTTCGGTTCAGTGTTACGTTTGAAGATAGCGTCAGGGTCAGGTTAGGGTTGGGGTTGAGCTTCAGGTATCCGCCTATTGTTAGGGTTAGGTCTATGATTTGAGTTAGGCTTCAGGTTAGGTTAGGTTTGAATTTAGTTTGAGCGAGTAAGTTTAGGGCTACTCTTAGTTTTCAGTTCAGTGATATGGTTGGAGTTAGCCTGGAGGTCAGGTTAGGGTTGGGGTTGAGCTTAAGGTGTCCTCCTAGGGTTAGGGTTAGGTCTGTGGTTTGAGTTAGGGTACAGGTTAGGTTAGGTTTGAACTTAGTTTGAGGGAGTAAGTTTTGGGGTACTGTTAGTTTTCGGTTCAGTGTTACGGTTGGAGATAGCGTCAGGGTCAGGTTAGGGTTGTGATTGAGCTTCAGGTGTCCGCCTAGGGTTAGGGTTAGGTGCCTGGAGCCGTGCCCCAGCCGGGGTGGGTGCACAGGGAGGCGACACGGGTGAACAGGAATCAGACTGAGACCTCACGCCCCTTTAGCATGTTCTCAGCCGACTGCAGCCAGAGTAAACTCCAGACTGCAGCCCTGATGGCCAGGAGTCATGCGTATTTATTATGGAAGGAGTTTTTACAGTAGTGGGATGGGTGAAGGGAAGTAAGTGAAACATTTTGCTCTAAAAGGTAAGGCATTCAAAATATAGGAACAATAATCATAAAACATGACATCTGTTTTGTTTAGGTATAAACAGTCATAATTTTTAGAACAAGGAAGTCCATTTTTCAGGTGTATTCTCTTCTTTGATCTTGATTACCAGGGAGGGTCTTTGGATGAGAGGGCTCCCAGGAATCTTGACCACTTCAGTCAGACCAGCTTGATCACTTTAGTCCCAGATTGGCCTCAGGTCAGCCTTTTGAGAACTTTAGCTTCAGGCTAGGGTGGTAGCAATTACTAGAAATAAATCCTGTCTGGTTTAGTAAAGACAAGGTTAGTATATACTAAAGTGAAATACTTATGTTATCTCTGGGGTAGTCTATAGCTAAGAGGGTGAGTCTACATAGGAAAGGAATGTGGTCTTGTGCGTAGCTGAAGGTTGCTGTGTACTTGGGACCCTCTACATGCTGCTAATGACTGTGGCTTGGGGAATGACAATTGGCCCTTGTCCTGAGAGTAAGGGTGGCTTACGGTCTTTGGGGTAACAGCACCTCAAGGATGAGTCCCCGAGTCCCTCTCGGCTACTGAGGTCGTTTTGCCCATTAGTAGCTTTAACTCAGACCTTTCTAATGCTTATCTATGTAATCCCTAGTAGGAGAAGTGAATGTAGCATTCTCTGTTGACATTTCCTAGGAAGGTGGGGTGAGTCTAATGGGAGTAACTCCTGTTCGCAGCCGCCGCCCTACGCAGCTGCCGCCTTAGTGGATCCGCATTCTTTCAGGATTATTGTAAAAATTATAGTAAGGCTGGGGGTGCCTTTATGGGGTACTGGGGTATGGCAATAAGGCCCATGGCAGAGAAATTGAGTGCAGGACAGTACAGCAACACAATTCGTGAGGTCCAGAACTCGTAAAACTGTTGACCTTGCAAACAGTTCTCCTCAGCCGAGTCCTTGCTCTAGGCACGAGGGGCAGTTCTTTCATACTCAGCCTGTGTTAACTGCATGGTCCCAGCAGTTAGGTCTATGGTTTGAGTTAGGCTTCAGGTTAGGTTAGGTTTGAACTTAGTTTGAGGGAGTAAGTTTAGGGCTACTGTTAGTTTTCGGTTCAGTGTTACGGTTGGAGATAGCGTCAGGGTCTGGTTAGGGTTGTGGTTGAGTTTCAGGTGTCCGCCTAGGGTTAGGGTTAGGTCTATGGTTTGAGTTAGGCTTCAAGTTAGGTTAGGTTTGAAGTTAGTTTGAGAGAGTAAGTTTAGGGCTACTGTTAGTTTTCGTTTAACTGTTACGGTTGGAGTAAGCGTCAGGGTCAGGTTAGGGTGGGGGTTAAGCATAAGGTTTCGGCCTAGGGTTAGGGTTAGGTGTATGGTTTGATTTAGGCTTCAGGTTAGGATAGGTTTGAAGTTAGTTTGAGGGAGTAAGTTTAGGGCTACTGTTAGTTTTCGGTTAACTGTTACAGTTGGAGTAAGCGTCATGGTCAGGGTAGGTTGGGGGATAAGCATAAGGTGTCCGCCTACGTTTAGGGTTAGTTCTATGATTTGATTTAGGCTTCAGGTTAGGTTAGGTTTGAACTTAGTTTGAGGGAATCAGTTTAGGGCTACTGTTAGTTTTCGGTTAACTGTTACGGTTGGAGTAAGCGTCAGGGTCAGGTTAGGTTTGGAGTTGAGCTTAAGGTGTCCACCTAGGGTTAGGGTTAGGTGTATGGTTTGATTTAGGATTCAGGTTAGGTTAGGTTTGAACTTAGTTTGAGGGAGTAAGTTTAGGGCTACTGTTAGTTTTCGTTTAACTGTTACGGTTGAAGTAAGCGTCAGGGTCAGGTTAGGGTGGGGGTTAAGCATAAGGTGTCCGCATAGGGTTAGGGTTAGGTCTATGGTTTCATTTAGGCTTCAGGTTCCGTTAGGATTGAACTTAGTTTGAGGCAGTAAGTTTACGGCTACTGTTAGTTTTCGGTTCAGTGTTACGGTTGGATTTAGCCTCAGGGTCAGGTTAGGGTTGGGGTTAAGCTTAAGGTGTCCGCCTAGGGTTAGGGTTAGGTCTATTGTATGAGTTAGGCTTCAGGTTAGGTTAGGTTTGAACTTAGTTTGAGGGAGTAAGTTTAGGTCTACTGTTAGTTTTCGGTTCAGTGTTACGGTTGGAGTTAGCGTGAGGGTCAGGTTAGGGTTGGGGTTGAGTTTAAGGTGTCCACCTAGGTTTAGGGTTATGTCTGTGGTTTGAGTTAGGCTTTAGGTTAGGTTAGGTTTGAACTTAGTTTGAGGGAGTAAGTTTAGGGCTACTGTTAGTTTTCATTTCAGTGTTACGGTTGGAGATAGCGTCATGGTCAAGTTAGGGTTGGGGTTGAGATTCAGGTATCCACCTAGGGTTAGGGTTAGGTCTATGGTTTGAGTTAGGCTTCAGGTTAGGTTAGGTTTGAACTTAGTTTGAGGGAGTAAGTTTAGGCCTATTGTATTTTTCGGTTCAGTGTTACGGTTGAATTTAGCCTCAGGGTCAGGTTAGGGTTGGGGTCAAGCTTAAGGTGTCCGCCTAGGGTTAGGGTTAGGTCTATTGTTTGAGTTAGGCTTCAGGTAAGGTTAGGTTTGAACTTAGTTTGAGGGAGTAAGTTTTGGGGGTACTGTTAGTTTTCGGTTCAGTGTTACGGTTGGAGATAGAGTCAGGGTCTTGTTAGGGTTGTGGTTGAGTTTCAGGTGTCCGCCTAGGGTTAGGGTTAGGTCTATAGTTTGAGTTAGGCTTCAAGTTAGGTTAGGTTTGAAGTTAGTTTGAGGGAGTAAGTTTAGGGCTACTGTTATTTTTCGGGTAACTGTTACTGTTGGAGTTAGCGTCAGGGCCAGGTTAGGGTTGGGGTTGAGCTTAAGGTATTCGCCTAGGGTTAGGGTTAGGTGTATGGTTTGATTTAGGATTCAGGTTAGGTTAGGTTTGAAGTTAGTTTGAGGGAGTAAGTTTAGGGCTACTGTTAGTTTTCGGTTAACTGTTACAGTTGGAGTAAGCGTCAGGGTCAGGTTAGGGTGGGGGTTAAGCATAAGGTGTCCGCCTAGGATTAGGGTTAGGTCTATGATTTGATTTAGGCTTCAGGTTAGGTTAGGTTTGAACTTAGTTTGAGGGAGTCAGTTTCGGGCTACTGTTAGTTTTCAGTTAACTGTTACGTTTGGAGTAAGCGTCAGGGTCAGGTTAGGTTTTGGGTTGAGCTTAAGGTGTCCACCTAGGGTTAGGGTTAGGTGTATGGTTTGATTTAGGCTTCAGGTTAGGTTAGGTTTGAACTTAGTTTGAGGGAGTAAGTTTAGGGCCACTGTTAGTTTTCGGTTCAGTGTTAAGGTTCGATTTAGCCTCAGGGTCAGGTTAGGGTTGGGGTTAAGCTTAAGGTGTCCGCCTAGGTTTAGGGTTAGGTGTATGGTTTGATTTAGGCTTCAGGTTAGGTTAGGTTTGAAGTTAGTTTGAGGGAGTAAGTTTAAGGCTACTGTTAGTTTTCGGTTAACTGTTACAGTTGGAGTAAGCGTCATGGTCAGGTTAGGGTGGGGGTTAAGCATAAGGTTTCCGCCTACGTTTAGGGTTAGGTCTATGATTTGATTTAGGCTTCAGGTTAGGTTAGGTTTGAACTTAGTTTGAGAGAATCAGTTTAGGGCTATTGTTAGTTTTCGGTTAACTGTTACGGTTGGAGTAAGGGTCAGGGTCAGGTTAGGTTTGGGGTTGAGCTTAAGGTGTCCACCTAGGGTTAAGGTTAGGTGTATGGTTTGATTTAGGATTCAGGTTAGGTTAGGTTTGAACTTAGTTTGAGGGAGTATGTTTAGGGCTACTCTTAGTTTTCGGTTCAGTGTTATGGTTGGAGTTAGCGTGAGGGTCAGGTTACGGTTGGGGTTGAGCTTAAGGTGTCCGCCTAGGGTTAGGGTTAGGTCAGTGGTTTGAGGTAGGCTTCAGGTTAGGTTAGGTTTGAACTTAGTTTGAGGGAGTAAGTTTAGAGCTACTGTTAGTTTTCGTTTCAGTGTTACGGTTGGAGATAGCGTGAGGGTCAAGTTAGGGTTGGGGTTGAGATTCAGGTGTCCGCCTAGGGTTAGGGTTAGGTCTATGGTTTGAGTTAGGCTTAAGGTTAGGTTAGGTTTGAACTTATTTTGAGGGAGTAAGTTTAGGCCTATTGTATTTTTTGGTTCAGTGTTACGGTTGAATTTAGCCTCAGGGTCAGGTTAGGGTTGGGGTCAAGCTTAAGGTGTCCGCCTAGGTTTAGGGTTAGGTCTATTGTTTGAGGTAGGCTTCAGGTTAGGTTAGGTTTGAACTTAGTTTGAGGGAGTAAGTTTAGCGCTACTGTTAGTTTTCGGTTAAGTGTTACGGTTGGAGTTAGCGTGAGGGTAAGTTTAGGGTTGGGGTTGAGCTTAAGGTGTCCTCCTAGGGTTAGGGTTAGGTTTGTGGTTTGAGTTAGGCTACAGGTTAGGTTAGGTTTGAACTTAGTTTGAGGGAGTAAGTTTTGGGGTACTGTTAGTTTTCGGTTCAGTGTTACAGTTGGAGATAGCTTCAGGGTCAGTTTAGGGTTGTGATTGAGCTTCAGGTGTCCGCCTAGGGTTAGGGTTAGGTGTATGGTTTGATTTAGGCTTCATGTTAGGTTAGGTTTGAAGTTTGTTTGAGGGAGTAAGTTTAGGGCTACTGTTAGTTTTCGGTTAACTGTTGCGGTTGGAGTAAGCGTCAGGGTCAGGTTAGGTTTGGGGATGAGCTTAAGATGTCCGCCTAGGGTTAGGGTTAGGTGTATGGTTTGATTTAGGCTTCAGGTTAGGTTAGGTTTGAACTTATTTTGAGGGAGTAAGTTTAGGGCTACTGTTAGTTTTCGTTTAACTGTTAAGGTTGGAGTAAGCGTCAGGGTCAGGTTAGGGTGGGGGTTAAGCATAAGGAGTCCGCCTAGGATTAGGGTTAGGTCTATGGTTTCATTTAGGCTTCAGGTTAGGTTAGGATTGAACTTAGTTTGAGGGAGTAAGTTTAGGGCCACTGTTAGTTTTCCGTTCAGTGTTAAGGTTCGATTTAGCCTCAGGGTGGGGTTAGTGAGGGGGTTAAGCTTAAGGTGTCCGCCTAGGGTTAGGGTTAGGTCTATTGTTTGAGTTAGGCTTCAGGTTAGGTTAGGTTTGAACTTAGTTTGAGGGAGTAAGTTTAGGGCTACTGTTAGTTTTTGTTTAACTGTTACGGTTGGAGTAAGCGTCAGGGTCAGGTTAGGGTGGGGGTTAAGCATAAGGTGTCCGCCTAGCGTTAGGGTTAGGTCTATGGTTTCATTTAGGCTTCAGGTTAGGTTAGGATTGAACTTAGTTTGAGGGAGTAAGTTTAGGGCCACTGTTAGTTTTCGGTTCAGTGTTAAGGTTCGATTTAGCCTCAGGGTCAGGTTAGGGTTGGGGTTAAGCTTAAGGTGTCCGCCTAGGGTTAGGGTTAGGTCTATTGTTTGAGTTAGGCTTCAGGTTAGGTTAGGATTGAACTTAGTTTGAGGGAGTAAGTTTAGGGCTACTGTTAGTTTTCGGTTCAGTGTTACGGTTGGAGATAGCGTCAGGGTCAGGTTAGGGTTGGGGTTGAGCTTCAAGTGTCCGCCTAGGGTTAGGATTAGGTCTATGGTTTGAGTTAGGCTTCAGGTTAGGTTAGGTTTGAACTTAGTCTGAGGGAGTAAGATTAGGGCAACTCTTAGTTTTCGGTTCAGTGTTACGGTTGGAGTTAGCGTGAGGGTCAGGTTAGGGTTGGGGTTAAGCTTAAGGTGTTTGCCTAGGGTTAGGGTTAGGTGTATGGTTTGATTTTGGCTTCTGGTTAGGTTAGGTTTGAACTTAGTTTGAGGGAGTAAGTTTAGGGCTACTGTTAGTTTTCGGGTAACTGTTACGGATGGAGTTAGCGTCAGTGTCCGGTTAGGGTTGGAGTTGAGCTTAAGGTGTCCGCCTAGTGTTAGGGTTCGGTATATGGTTTGATTTAGGTTTCAGGTTAGGTTAGGTTTGAAGTTAGTTTCAGAGAGTAAGTTTAGGGCTACTGTTAGTTTTCGCTTAACTGTTACAGTTGGAGAAAGCGTCAGGGTCAGGTTAGGTTTGGGGTTAAGCATAAGGTGTCCGCCTAGGGTTAGGTTTAGGTCTATGGTTTCATCTAGGCTTCAGGTTAGGTTAGGATTGAACTTAGTTTGAGGGAGTAAGTTTAGGGCTACTGTTAGTTTTTGGTTCAGTGTTACATTTGAAGTTAGCATGAGGGTCCGGTTAGGGTTGGGGTTGAGCTTAAGGTGTCCGCCTAGGGTTAGGGTTAGGTCTGTGGTTTGAGTTAGGCTTCAGGTTAGGTTAGGTTTGAACTTAGTTTGAGCGAGTAAGTGTAGGTCTACTCTTATTTTTCGGTTCAGTGATATGGTTGGAGTTAGCCTGGAGGTCAGGTTAGGGTTGGGGTTGAGCTTCAGGTGTCCGCCTAGGGTTAGGGTTAGGTCTATGGTTTGAGTTAGGCTTCAGGTTAGATTAGGTTTGAAGTTAGTTTGAGGAAGTAAGTTTAGGGCTACTGTTAGTTTTCGGTTAACTGTTACAGTTGGAGTAAGCGTCAGGGTCAGGTTAGGGTGGGGGTTAAGCATAAGTTGTCCGCCTAGGGTTAGGGTTAGGTTTATGATTTGATTTAGGCTTCAGGTTAGGTTAGGTTTGAAACTAGTTTGAGCGAGTCAGTTTAGCGCTACTGTTAGTTTTCGGTTAACTGTTACGGTTGGAGTAAGCGTCAGGGTCAGGTTAGGTTTGGGGTAGAGCTTAAGGTATCCGCCTAGGGTTAGGGTTAGGTGTATGGTTTGATTAAGGCTTCAGGATAGGTTAGGTTTGAACTTAGTTTGAGGGAGTAAGGTTAGGGCTACCTTTAGTTTTCGGTTCAGTGTTAAGGTTGGAGTTAGCATGAGGGTCAGGTTAGGGTTGGGGTTGAGCTTAAGGTGTCCGCCTAAGGTTAGGGTTAGGTGTATGGTTTGATTTTGGCTTCTGGTTAGGTTAGGTTTGAACTTAGTTTGAGGGAGTAAGTTTAGGGCTAATGTTAGTTTTCGCTTAACTGTTACGGTTGGTGTAAGTGTCAGGGTCAGGTTAGGTTTTGGGTTGAGCTTAAGGTATCCGCCTAGGGTTAGGGTTAGGTGTATGGTTTGATTTAGGCTTCAGGTTAGGATAGGTTTGAACTTAGTTTGAGGGAGTAAGTTTAGTGCTACTGTTAGTTTTCGTTTAACTGTTACGGTTGGAGTAAGCCTCAGGGTCAGGTTATGGTGGGGGTTAACCATAAGGTGTCCGCCTAGGGTTAGGTTTAGGTCTATGGTTTCATTTAGTGTTCAGGGTAGGTTAGGAATGAACTTAGTTTGAGGGAGTAAGTTTAGGGCTACTCTTACTTTTCGGTTCAGTGATATGGTTAGAGTGAGCCTGGAGGTCAGGTTAGGGTTGGGGTTGAGCTTAAGGTGTCAACCTAGGGTTAGGGTTAGGTGTATGGTTTAATTTAGGCTTCAGGTTAGGTTAGGTTTTAAGTTACTTTAAGGGAGTAAGTTTAGGGCTACTGTTAGTTTTCGGTTCAGTGTTACGGTTGGACTTAGCGTGAGGGTCATGTTAGGGGTGGGGTTAAGCTTAAGGTGTCCGCCTAGGGTTAGGGTTAGGTCTGTGGTTTGAGATAGGCTTCAGGTTAGGTTAGGTTTGAACTTAGTTTGAGGGAGTAAGTTTAGGACTACTGTTAGTTTTCGTTTAACTGTTACGGTTGGAGTAAGCGTCAGGGTCAGGTTAGGGTGGGGGTTAAGCATAAGGTGTCCGCCTAGGGTTAGGGTTAGGTCTATGGTTTCATTTAGACTTAAGGTTAGGTTAGGATTGAACTTAGTTTGAGGGAGTAAGTTTAGGGCCACTGTTAGTTTTCGGTTCAGTGTTAAGGTTCGATTTAGCCTCAGGGTCAGGTTAGGGTTGGGGTTAAGCTTAAGGTGTCCGCCTAGGGTTAGGGTTAGGTCTATTGTTTGAGTTAGGCTTCAGGTTAGCTTAAGTTTGAACTTAGCTTGAGGGAGTCAGTTTAGGGCTACTGTTAGTTTTCGTTTAACTGTTACGGTTGGAGTAAGCGTCAGGGTCAGGTTTGGGTGGAGGTTAAGCATAAGGTGTCCGCCTAGGGTTAGGGTTCGGTCTATGGTTTCATTTAGGCTTCAGGTTAGGTTAGGATTGAACTTAGTTTGAGGGAGTAAGTTTAGGGCTACTGTTAGTTTTCGGATCAGTGTTACGTTTGGAGTTAGCGTGAGGGTCCGGTTAGGTTTGGGGTTGAGCTTAAGGTGTCCGCCTAGGGTTAGGGTTAGGTCTGTGGTTTGAGTTAGGCTTCAGGTTAGATTAGGTTTGAACTTAGTTTGAGGGAGTAAGTTTAGGGCTACTGTTAGTTTTCGGTTCAGTGTTATGGTTGGAGATAGCATCAGGGTCAGGTTAGGTTTGGGGTTGAGCTTCAAGTGTCCGCCTAAGGTTAGGGTTAGGTTATGGTTTGAGTTAGCCTTCAGGTTAGGTTAGGTTTGAAGTTAGTTTGAGGGAGTAAGTTTAGGGCTACTGTTAGTTTTCGGTTAACTGTTACAGTTGGAGTAAGCGTCATGGTCAGGTTAGGTTTGGGGTTGAGCTTCAAGTGTCCGCCTAAGGTTAGGGTTAGGTTATGGTTTGAGTTAGGCTTCAGGTTAGGTTAGGTTTGAAGTTAGTTTGAGGGAGTAAGTTTAGGGCTACTGTTAGTTTTCGGTTAACTGTTACAGTTGGAGTAAGCGTCATGGTCAGGTTAGGTTTGGGGTTGAGCTTAAGGTGTCCACCTAGGGTTAGGGTTAGGTGTATGGTTTGATTTAGGCTTCAGGTTAGGTTAGGTTTGAACTTAGTTTGAGGGAGTAAGTTTAGGGCTACTGTTAGTTTTCGTGTAACTGTTACGGTTGGAGTAAGCGTCAGGGTCAGGTTAGGGTGGGGGTTAAGCATAAGGTGTCCGCCTAGGATTAGGGTTAGGTCTATGGTTTCATTTAGGCTTCAGGTTAGGTTAGGATTGAACTTAGTTTGAGGGAGTAAGTTTAGGGCCAATGTTAGTTTTTGGTTCAGTGTTAAGGTTCAATTTAGCCTCAGGGTCAGGTTAGGGTTGGGGTTAAGCTTAAGGTGTCCGCCTAGGGTTAGGGTTAGGTCTATTGTTTGAGTTAGGCTTCAGGTTAGGTTAGGTTTGAACTTAGTTTGAGGGAGTAAGTTTAGGGCTACTGTTAGTTTTCGGTTCAGTGTTACGGTTGGAGTTAGCGTGAGGGTCAGGTTAGGGTTGGGGTTGAGCTTAAGGTGTCCACCTAGGGTTAGGGTTAGGTCTGTGGTTTGAGTTAGGCTTTAGGTTAGGTTAGGTTTGAACTTAGTTTGAGGGAGTAAGTTTAGTGCTACTGTTAGTTTTCGTTTCAGTGTTACGGTTGGAGATAGCATCATGGTCAAGTTAGGGTTGGGGTTGAGATTCAGGTATCCGCCTAGGATTAGGGTTAGGTCTATGGTTTGAGTTAGGCTTCAGGTTAGGTTAGGTTTGAACTTAGTTTGAGGGAGTAAGTTTTGGGGTACTGTTAGTTTTCGGTTCAGTGTTACGGTTGAATTTAGCCTCAGGGTCAGGTTAGGGTTGGGGTCAAGCTTAAGGTTTCCGCCTAGGGTTAGGGTTAGGTCTATTGTTTGAGTTAGGCTTCAGGTTAGGTTAGGTTTGAACTTAGTTTGAGGGAGTAAGTTTAGGGCTACTGTTAGTTTTCGGTTAAGTGTTAGGGTTGGAGTTAGCGTGAGGGTCAGTTTAGGGTTGGGGTTGAGCTTAAGGTGTCCTCCTAGGGTTAGGGTTAGGTCTGTGGTTTGAGTTAGGCTACAGGTTAGGTTAGGTTTGAACTTAGTTTGAGGGAGTACGTTTTGGGGTACTGTTAGTTTTCGGTTCAGTGTTACGGTTGGAGATAGCGTCAGGGTCTTGTAAGGGTTGTGGTTGAGTTTCAGGTGTCCGCCTAGGGTTAGGGTTAGGTGTATGGTTTGATTTAGGCTTCAGGTTAGGTTAGGTTTGAAGTTAGTTTGAGGGAGTCAGTTTAGGGCTACTGTTAGTTTTCGTTTAACTGTTACGGTTGGAGTAAGCGTCAGGGTCAGGTTAGGGTGGGGGTTAAGCATAAGGTGTCCGCCTAGGATTAGGGTTAGGTCTATGGTTTCATTTAGGCTTCAGGTTAGGTTAGGATTGAACTTAGTTTGAGGGAGTAAGTTTAGGGCCAATGTTAGTTTTCGGTTCAGTGTTAAGGTTCAATTTAGCCTCAGGGTCAGGTTAGGGTTGGGGTTAAGCTTAAGGTGTCCGCCTAGGTTTAGGGTTAGGTGTATGGTTTGATTTAGGCTTCAGGTTAGGTTAGGTTTGAAGTTAGTTTGAGGGAGTAAGTTTAGGGCTACTGTTAGTTTTCGGTTAACTGTTACAGTTGGAGTAAGCGTCATGGTCAGGGTAGGTTGGGGGATAAGCATAAGGTGTCCGCCTACGTTTAGGGTTAGTTCTATGATTTGATTTAGGCTTCAGGTTAGGTTAGGTTTGAACTTAGTTTGAGGGAATCAGTTTAGGGCTACTGTTAGTTTTCGGTTAACTGTTACGGTTGGAGTAAGCGTCAGGGTCAGGTTAGGTTTGGGGTTGAGCTTAAGGTGTCCACCTAGGGTTAGGGTTAGGTGTATGGTTTGATTTAGGATTCAGGTTAGGTTAGGTTTGAACTTAGTTTGAGGGAGTAAGTTTAGGGCTACTGTTAGTTTTCGTTTAACTGTTACGGTTGGAGTAAGCGTCAGGGTCAGGTTAGGGTGGGGGTTAAGCATAAGGTTTCCGCCTACGTTTAGGGTTAGGTCTATGATTTGATTTAGGCTTCAGGTTAGGTTAGGTTTGAACTTAGTTTGAGAGAATCAGTTTAGGGCTATTGTTAGTTTTCGGTTAACTGTTACGGTTGGAGTAAGGGTCAGGGTCAGGTTAGGTTTGGGGTTGAGCTTAAGGTGTCCACCTAGGGTTAAGGTTAGGTGTATGGTTTGATTTAGGATTCAGGTTAGGTTAGGTTTGAACTTAGTTTGAGGGAGTAAGTTTAGGGCTACTCTTAGTTTTCGGTTCAGTGTTACGGTTGGAGTTAGCGTGAGGGTCAGGTTACGGTTGGGGTTGAGCTTAAGGTGTCCGCCTAGGGTTAGGGTTAGGTCAGTGGTTTGAGGTAGGCTTCAGGTTAGGTTAGGTTTGAACTTAGTTTGAGGGAGTAAGTTTAGAGCTACTGTTAGTTTTCGTTTCAGTGTTACGGTTGGAGATAGCGTGAGGGTCAAGTTAGGGTTGGGGTTGAGATTCAGGTGTCCGCCTAGGGTTAGGGTTAGGTCTATGGTTTGAGTTAGGCTTAAGGTTAGGTTAGGTTTGAACTTATTTTGAGGGAGTAAGTTTAGGCCTATTGTATTTTTTGGTTCAGTGTTACGGTTGAATTTAGCCTCAGGGTCAGGTTAGGGTTGGGGTCAAGCTTAAGGTGTCCGCCTAGGTTTAGGATTAGGTCTATTGTTTGAGGTAGGCTTCAGGTTAGGTTAGGTTTGAACTTAGTTTGAGGGAGTAAGTTTAGCGCTACTGTTAGTTTTCGGTTAAGTGTTACGGTTGGAGTTAGCGTGAGGGTAAGTTTAGGGTTGGGGTTGAGCTTAAGGTGTCCTCCTAGGGTTAGGGTTAGGTTTGTTGTTTGAGTTAGGCTACAGGTTAGGTTAGGTTTGAACTTAGTTTGAGGGAGTAAGTTTTGGGGTACTGTTAGTTTTCGGTTCAGTGTTACAGTTGGAGATAGCTTCAGGGTCAGTTTAGGGTTGTGATTGAGCTTCAGGTGTCCGCCTAGGGTTAGGGTTAGGTGTATGGTTTGATTTAGGCTTCATGTTAGGTTAGGTTTGAAGTTTGTTTGAGGGAGTAAGTTTAGGGCTACTGTTAGTTTTCGGTTAACTGTTGCGGTTGGAGTAAGCGTCAGGGTCAGGTTAGGTTTGGGGATGAGCTTAAGATGTCCGCCTAGGGTTAGGGTTAGGTGTATGGTTTGATTTAGGCTTCAGGTTAGGTTAGGTTTGAACTTATTTTGAGGGAGTAAGTTTAGGGCTACTGTTAGTTTTCGTTTAACTGTTAAGGTTGGAGTAAGCGTCAGGGTCAGGTTAGGGTGGGGGTTAAGCATAAGGAGTCCGCCTAGGATTAGGGTTAGGTCTATGGTTTCATTTAGGCTTCAGGTTAGGTTAGGATTGAACTTAGTTTGAGGGAGTAAGTTTAGGGCCACTGTTAGTTTTCCGTTCAGTGTTAAGGTTCGATTTAGCCTCAGGGTGGGGTTAGTGAGGGGGTTAAGCTTAAGGTGTCCGCCTAGGGTTAGGGTTAGGTCTATTGTTTGAGTTAGGCTTCAGGTTAGGTTAGGTTTGAACTTAGTTTGAGGGAGTAAGTTTAGGGCTACTGTTAGTTTTTGTTTAACTGTTACGGTTGGAGTAAGCGTCAGGGTCAGGTTAGGGTGGGGGTTAAGCATAAGGTGTCCGCCTAGGGTTAGGGTTAGGTCTATGGTTTCATTTAGGCTTCAGGTTAGGTTAGGATTGAACTTAGTTTGAGGGAGTAAGTTTAGGGCCACTGTTAGTTTTCGGTTCAGTGTTAAGGTTCGATTTAGCCTCAGGGTCAGGTTAGGGTTGGGGTTAAGCTTAAGGTGTCCGCCTAGGGTTAGGGTTAGGTCTATTGTTTGAGTTAGGCTTCAGGTTAGGTTAGGATTGAACTTAGTTTGAGGGAGTAAGTTTAGGGCTACTGTTAGTTTTCGGTTCAGTGTTACGGTTGGAGATAGCGTCAGGGTCAGGTTAGGGTTGGGGTTGAGCTTCAAGTGTCCGCCTAGGGTTAGGATTAGGTCTATGGTTTGAGTTAGGCTTCAGGTTAGGTTAGGTTTGAACTTAGTCTGAGGGAGTAAGATTAGGGCAACTCTTAGTTTTCGGTTCAGTGTTACGGTTGGAGTTAGCGTGAGGGTCAGGTTAGGGTTGGGGTTAAGCTTAAGGTGTTTGCCTAGGGTTAGGGTTAGGTGTATGGTTTGATTTTGGCTTCTGGTTAGGTTAGGTTTGAACTTAGTTTGAGGGAGTAAGTTTAGGGCTACTGTTAGTTTTCGGGTAACTGTTACGGATGGAGTTAGCGTCAGTGTCCGGTTAGGGTTGGAGTTGAGCTTAAGGTGTCCGCCTAGTGTTAGGGTTCGGTATATGGTTTGATTTAGGTTTCAGGTTAGGTTAGGTTTGAAGTTAGTTTCAGAGAGTAAGTTTAGGGCTACTGTTAGTTTTCGCTTAACTGTTACAGTTGGAGAAAGCGTCAGGGTCAGGTTAGGTTTGGGGTTAAGCATAAGGTGTCCGCCTAGGGTTAGGTTTAGGTCTATGGTTTCATCTAGGCTTCAGGTTAGGTTAGGATTGAACTTAGTTTGAGGGAGTAAGTTTAGGGCTACTGTTAGTTTTTGGTTCAGTGTTACATTTGAAGTTAGCATGAGGGTCCGGTTAGGGTTGGGGTTGAGCTTAAGGTGTCCGCCTAGGGTTAGGGTTAGGTCTGTGGTTTGAGTTAGGCTTCAGGTTAGGTTAGGTTTGAACTTAGTTTGAGCGAGTAAGTGTAGGTCTACTCTTATTTTTCGGTTCAGTGATATGGTTGGAGTTAGCCTGGAGGTCAGGTTAGGGTTGGGGTTGAGCTTCAGGTGTCCGCCTAGGGTTAGGGTTAGGTCTATGGTTTGAGTTAGGCTTCAGGTTAGATTAGGTTTGAAGTTAGTTTGAGGAAGTAAGTTTAGGGCTACTGTTAGTTTTCGTTTAACTGTTACGGTTGGAGTAAGCGTCAGGGTCAGGTTAGGGTGGGGGTTAAGCATAAGGTTTCCGCCTACGTTTAGGGTTAGGTCTATGATTTGATTTAGGCTTCAGGTTAGGTTAGGTTTGAACTTAGTTTGAGAGAATCAGTTTAGGGCTATTGTTAGTTTTCGGTTAACTGTTACGGTTGGAGTAAGGGTCAGGGTCAGGTTAGGTTTGGGGTTGAGCTTAAGGTGTCCACCTAGGGTTAAGGTTAGGTGTATGGTTTGATTTAGGATTCAGGTTAGGTTAGGTTTGAACTTAGTTTGAGGGAGTAAGTTTAGGGCTACTCTTAGTTTTCGGTTCAGTGTTACGGTTGGAGTTAGCGTGAGGGTCAGGTTACGGTTGGGGTTGAGCTTAAGGTGTCCGCCTAGGGTTAGGGTTAGGTCAGTGGTTTGAGGTAGGCTTCAGGTTAGGTTAGGTTTGAACTTAGTTTGAGGGAGTAAGTTTAGAGCTACTGTTAGTTTTCGTTTCAGTGTTACGGTTGGAGATAGCGTGAGGGTCAAGTTAGGGTTGGGGTTGAGATTCAGGTGTCCGCCTAGGGTTAGGGTTAGGTCTATGGTTTGAGTTAGGCTTAAGGTTAGGTTAGGTTTGAACTTATTTTGAGGGAGTAAGTTTAGGCCTATTGTATTTTTTGGTTCAGTGTTACGGTTGAATTTAGCCTCAGGGTCAGGTTAGGGTTGGGGTCAAGCTTAAGGTGTCCGCCTAGGTTTAGGGTTAGGTCTATTGTTTGAGGTAGGCTTCAGGTTAGGTTAGGTTTGAACTTAGTTTGAGGGAGTAAGTTTAGCGCTACTGTTAGTTTTCGGTTAAGTGTTACGGTTGGAGTTAGCGTGAGGGTAAGTTTAGGGTTGGGGTTGAGCTTAAGGTGTCCTCCTAGGGTTAGGGTTAGGTTTGTTGTTTGAGTTAGGCTACAGGTTAGGTTAGGTTTGAACTTAGTTTGAGGGAGTAAGTTTTGGGGTACTGTTAGTTTTCGGTTCAGTGTTACAGTTGGAGATAGCTTCAGGGTCAGTTTAGGGTTGTGATTGAGCTTCAGGTGTCCGCCTAGGGTTAGGGTTAGGTGTATGGTTTGATTTAGGCTTCATGTTAGGTTAGGTTTGAAGTTTGTTTGAGGGAGTAAGTTTAGGGCTACTGTTAGTTTTCGGTTAACTGTTGCGGTTGGAGTAAGCGTCAGGGTCAGGTTAGGTTTGGGGATGAGCTTAAGATGTCCGCCTAGGGTTAGGGTTAGGTGTATGGTTTGATTTAGGCTTCAGGTTAGGTTAGGTTTGAACTTATTTTGAGGGAGTAAGTTTAGGGCTACTGTTAGTTTTCGTTTAACTGTTAAGGTTGGAGTAAGCGTCAGGGTCAGGTTAGGGTGGGGGTTAAGCATAAGGAGTCCGCCTAGGATTAGGGTTAGGTCTATGGTTTCATTTAGGCTTCAGGTTAGGTTAGGATTGAACTTAGTTTGAGGGAGTAAGTTTAGGGCCACTGTTAGTTTTCCGTTCAGTGTTAAGGTTCGATTTAGCCTCAGGGTGGGGTTAGTGAGGGGGTTAAGCTTAAGGTGTCCGCCTAGGGTTAGGGTTAGGTCTATTGTTTGAGTTAGGCTTCAGGTTAGGTTAGGTTTGAACTTAGTTTGAGGGAGTAAGTTTAGGGCTACTGTTAGTTTTTGTTTAACTGTTACGGTTGGAGTAAGCGTCAGGGTCAGGTTAGGGTGGGGGTTAAGCATAAGGTGTCCGCCTAGGGTTAGGGTTAGGTCTATGGTTTCATTTAGGCTTCAGGTTAGGTTAGGATTGAACTTAGTTTGAGGGAGTAAGTTTAGGGCCACTGTTAGTTTTCGGTTCAGTGTTAAGGTTCGATTTAGCCTCAGGGTCAGGTTAGGGTTGGGGTTAAGCTTAAGGTGTCCGCCTAGGGTTAGGGTTAGGTCTATTGTTTGAGTTAGGCTTCAGGTTAGGTTAGGATTGAACTTAGTTTGAGGGAGTAAGTTTAGGGCTACTGTTAGTTTTCGGTTCAGTGTTACGGTTGGAGATAGCGTCAGGGTCAGGTTAGGGTTGGGGTTGAGCTTCAAGTGTCCGCCTAGGGTTAGGATTAGGTCTATGGTTTGAGTTAGGCTTCAGGTTAGGTTAGGTTTGAACTTAGTCTGAGGGAGTAAGATTAGGGCAACTCTTAGTTTTCGGTTCAGTGTTACGGTTGGAGTTAGCGTGAGGGTCAGGTTAGGGTTGGGGTTAAGCTTAAGGTGTTTGCCTAGGGTTAGGGTTAGGTGTATGGTTTGATTTTGGCTTCTGGTTAGGTTAGGTTTGAACTTAGTTTGAGGGAGTAAGTTTAGGGCTACTGTTAGTTTTCGGGTAACTGTTACGGATGGAGTTAGCGTCAGTGTCCGGTTAGGGTTGGAGTTGAGCTTAAGGTGTCCGCCTAGTGTTAGGGTTCGGTATATGGTTTGATTTAGGTTTCAGGTTAGGTTAGGTTTGAAGTTAGTTTCAGAGAGTAAGTTTAGGGCTACTGTTAGTTTTCGCTTAACTGTTACAGTTGGAGAAAGCGTCAGGGTCAGGTTAGGTTTGGGGTTAAGCATAAGGTGTCCGCCTAGGGTTAGGTTTAGGTCTATGGTTTCATCTAGGCTTCAGGTTAGGTTAGGATTGAACTTAGTTTGAGGGAGTAAGTTTAGGGCTACTGTTAGTTTTTGGTTCAGTGTTACATTTGAAGTTAGCATGAGGGTCCGGTTAGGGTTGGGGTTGAGCTTAAGGTGTCCGCCTAGGGTTAGGGTTAGGTCTGTGGTTTGAGTTAGGCTTCAGGTTAGGTTAGGTTTGAACTTAGTTTGAGCGAGTAAGTGTAGGTCTACTCTTATTTTTCGGTTCAGTGATATGGTTGGAGTTAGCCTGGAGGTCAGGTTAGGGTTGGGGTTGAGCTTCAGGTGTCCGCCTAGGGTTAGGGTTAGGTCTATGGTTTGAGTTAGGCTTCAGGTTAGATTAGGTTTGAAGTTAGTTTGAGGAAGTAAGTTTAGGGCTACTGTTAGTTTTCGGTTAACTGTTACAGTTGGAGTAAGCGTCAGGGTCAGGTTAGGGTGGGGGTTAAGCATAAGTTGTCCGCCAAGGGTTAGGGTTAGGTTTATGATTTGATTTAGGCTTCAGGTTAGGTTAGGTTTGAAACTAGTTTGAGCGAGTCAGTTTAGCGCTACTGTTAGTTTTCGGTTAACTGTTACGGTTGGAGTAAGCGTCAGGGTCAGGTTAGGTTTGGGGTAGAGCTTAAGGTATCCGCCTAGGGTTAGGGTTAGGTGTATGGTTTGATTAAGGCTTCAGGATAGGTTAGGTTTGAACTTAGTTTGAGGGAGTAAGGTTAGGGCTACCTTTAGTTTTCGGTTCAGTGTTAAGGTTGGAGTTAGCATGAGGGTCAGGTTAGGGTTGGGGTTGAGCTTAAGGTGTCCGCCTAAGGTTAGGGTTAGGTGTATGGTTTGATTTTGGCTTCTGGTTAGGTTAGGTTTGAACTTAGTTTGAGGGAGTAAGTTTAGGGCTAATGTTAGTTTTCGCTTAACTGTTACGGTTGGTGTAAGTGTCAGGGTCAGGTTAGGTTTTGGGTTGAGCTTAAGGTATCCGCCTAGGGTTAGGGTTAGGTGTATGGTTTGATTTAGGCTTCAGGTTAGGATAGGTTTGAACTTAGTTTGAGGGAGTAAGTTTAGGGCTACTGTTAGTTTTCGTTTAACTGTTACGGTTGGAGTAAGCCTCAGGGTCAGGTTATGGTGGGGGTTAACCATAAGGTGTCCGCCTAGGGTTAGGTTTAGGTCTATGGTTTCATTTAGTGTTCAGGGTAGGTTAGGAATGAACTTAGTTTGAGGGAGTAAGTTTAGGGCTACTGTTAGTTTTCGTTTAACTGTTACGGTTGGAGTAAGCGTCAGGGTCAGGTTAGGGTGGGGGTTAAGCATAAGGTGTCCGCATAGGGTTAGGGTTAGGTCTATGGTTTCATTTAGGCTTCAGGTTCGGTTAGGATTGAACTTAGTTTGAGGGATTAAGTTTAGGGCTACTGTTAGTTTTCGGTTCAGTGTTACGAGTGGATTTAGCCTCAGGGTCAGGTTAGTGTTGGGGTTAAGCTTAAGGTGTCCGCCTAGGGTTAGGGTTAGGTCTATTGTTTGAGTTAGGCTTCAGGTTAGGTTAGGTTTGAACTTAGTTTGAGGGAGTAAGTTTAGGTCTACTGTTAGTTTTCGGTTCAGTGTTACGGTTGGAGTTAGCGTGAGGGTCAGGTTAGGGTTGGGGTTGAGTTTAAGGTGTCCACCTAGGGTTAGGGTTATGTCTGTGGTTTGAGTTAGGCTTTAGGTTAGGTTAGGTTTGAACTTAGTTTGAGGGAGTAAGTTTAGGGCTACTGTTAGTTTTCATTTCAGTGTTACGGTTGGAGATAGCGTCATGGTCAAGTTAGGGTTGGGGTTGAGATTCAGGTATCCACCTAGGGTTAGGGTTAGGTCTATGGTTCGAGTTAGGCTTCAGGTTAGGTTAGGTTTGAACTTAGTTTGAGGGAGTAAGTTTAGGCCTATTGTATTTTTCGGTTCAGTGTTACGGTTGAATTTAGCCTCAGGGTCAGGTTAGGGTTGGGGTCAAGCTTAAGGTGTCCGCCTAGGGTTAGGGTTAGGTCTATTGTTTGAGTTAGGCTTCAGGTAAGGATAGGTTTGAACTTAGTTTGAGGGAGTAAGTTTTGGGGTACTGTTAGTTTTCGGTTCAGTATTACAGTTGGAGATAGCTTCAGGGTCAGTTTAGGGTTGTGATTGAGCTTCAGGTGTCCGCCTAGGGTTAGGGTTAGGTGTATGGTTTGATTTAGGCTTCAGGTTAGGTTAGGTTTGAAGTTAGTTTGAGGGAGTAAGTTTAGGGCTACTGTTAGTTTTCGTTTAACAGTTACGGTTGGAGTAAGCGTCAGGGTCATGTTAGGGTGGGGGTTAAGCATAAGGTGTCCGCCTAGGATTAGGGTTAGGTCTATGGTTTCATTTAGGCTTCAGGTTAGGTTAGGATTGAACTTAGTTTGAGGGAGAAAGTTTAGGGCCAATGTTAATTTTCGGTTCAGTGTTAAGGTTCAAGTTAGCCTCAGGGTCAGGTTAGGGTTGGGGTTAAGCTTATGGTGTCCGCCTAGGTTTAGGGTTAGGTGTATGGTTTGATTTAGGCTTCAGGTTAGGTTAGGTTTGAAGTTAGTTTGAGGGAGTAAGTTTAGGGCTACTGTTAGTTTTCGGTTAACTGTTACAGTTGGAGTAAGCGTCATGGTCAGGGTAGGGTGGGGGATAAACATAGGGTGTCCGCCTACGTTTAGGGTTAGTTCTATGATTTGATTTAGGCTTCAGGTTAGGTTAGGTTTGAACTTAGTTTGAGGGAATCAGTTTAGGGCTACTGTTAGTTTTCGGTTAACTGTTACGGTTGGAGTAAGCGTCAGGGTCAGGTTAGGTTTGGGGTTGAGCTTAAGGTCTCCACCTAGGGTTAGGGTTAGGTGTATGGTTTGATTTAGGATTCAGGTTAGGTTAGGTTTGAACTTAGTTTGAGGGAGTAAGTTTAGGGCTACTGTTAGTTTTCGTTTAACTGTTACGGTTGGAGTTAGCGTGAGGGTCAGGTTAGGGTTGGGGTTGAGCTTAAGGTGTCCACCTAGGGTTAGGGTTAGGTCTGTGGTTTGAGTTAGGCTTTAGGTTAGGTTAGGTTTGAACTTAGTTTGAGGAAGTAAGTTTAGGGCTACTGTTAGTTTTCGTTTCAGTGTTACGGTTGGAGATAGCGTCATGGTCAAGTTAGGGTTGGGGTTGAGATTCAGGTATCCGCCTAGGGTTAGGGTTAGGTCTATGGTTTGAGTTAGGCTTCAGGTTAGGTTAGGTTTGAACTTAGTTTGAGGGAGTAAGTTTAGGCCTATTGTATTTTTCGGTTCAGTGTTATGGTTGAATTTAGCCTCAGGGTCAGGTTAGGGTTGGGGTCAAGCTTAAGGTTTCCGCCTAGGGTTAGGGTTAGGTCTATGTTTGAGTTAGACTTCAGGTTAGGTTAGGTTTGAACTTAGTTTGAGCGAGTAAGTTTAGGGCTACTCTTAGTTTTCGGTTCAGTGATATGGTTGGAGTTAGCCTAGAGGTCAGGTTAGGGTTGGGGTTGAGCTTAAGGTGTCCGCCTAGAGTTAGGGTTAGGTGTATGGTTTGAGTTAAGCTTCAGGTTAGGTTAGGTTTGAACTTAGTTTGAGGGAGTAAGTTTAGGGCTACTGTTAGTTTTCAGTTCAGTGTTAAGGTTGGAGTTAGCGTGAGGGTCAGGTTAGGGTTGGGGTTGAGCTTAAGGTGTCTGCCTAGGGTTAGGGTTAGGTCTGTGATTTGAGTTAGGCTTCAGGTTAGGTTAGGTTTGAACTTAGTTTGAGGGAGTAAGTTTAGGGCTACTCTTAGTTTTCAAGTAACTGTTACTGTTGGAGTAACTGTCAGGGCCAGGTTAGGGTTGGGGTTGAGCTTAAGGTGTCCGCCTAGGGTTAGGGTTAGGTCTATGGTTTGATTTAGGCTTCAGGTAAGGTTAGGATTGACCTTAGTTTGAGGGAGTACGTTTAGGGCTACTGTAGTTTTCGGTTCAATGTTACGGTTGGAAATAGCGTCAGGGTCAGGTTAGGGTTGGGGTTGAGCTTAAGGTGTTCGCCTAGGGTTAGGGTTAGGTGTATGGTTTGATTTAGGCTTCAGGTTAGGTTAGGATTGAACTTAGTTTGAGGGAGTAAGTTTTGGGCTACTGTTAGTTTTCGGTTAACTGTTACAGTTGGAGTAAGCGTCAGGGTAATGTTAGGTTTGGGGTTGAAGCTTAAGGTGTCCGCCTAGGGTTAGGGTTAGTTGTATGGTTTGATTTAGGCTTCAGTTTAGGTTAGGTTTGAACTTAGTTTGAGGGAGTAAGTTTAGGGCTACTGTTAGTTTTCGGTTCAGTATTTATGGTTGGAGTAAGCGTCAGGGTCAGGTTAGGGTTGAGGTTAGCTTGAGGTGTCCGCCTAGGGTTAGGGTTAGGTCTATGGGTTGATTTAGGCTCCAGGTTAGGTTACGTTTGAACTTAGTTTGAGTGAGTAAGTTTAGGGCTACTGTTAGTTTTCGGTTCAGTGTTACGGTTGGAGATAGCGTGAGGGTCAGGTTAGGGTTGGGGTTGAGCTTCAGGTGTCCGCCTATTGTTAGGGTTAGGTTTATGATTTGAGTTAGGCTTCAGGTTAGGTTAGGTTTGAACTTAGTTTGAGCGAGTAAGTTTAGGGCTACTCTTAGTTTTCTGTTCAGTGATATGGTTGGAGTTAGCCTGGAGGTCAGGTTAGGGTTGGGGTTCAGCATAAGGTGTCCGCCTAGAGTTAGGGTTAGGTGTATGATTTGAGTTAAGCTTCAGATTAGGTTAGGTTTGAACTTAGTTTGAGCGAGTAAGTTTAGGGCTACTATTAGTTTTCGGGAAACTGTTACGGTTGGAGTTAGTTTCAGGGCCAGGTTAGGGTTGGGGTTGAGATTAAGGTGTCCGCCTAGGGTTAGGGTTAGGTGTATGGTTTGATTTAGGCTTCAGGTTAGGTTAGGTTTGAAGTTAGTTTGAGGGAGTAAGTTTAGGGTTACTGTTAGTTTTCGATTAACTGTTGCATTTGGAGTAAGCGTCAGGGGCAGAGTAGGGTTGGGGTTAAGCATAAGGTGTCCGCCTAGGGTTAGGGTTACGTCTATGATTTGATTTAGGCTTCAGGTTAGGTTAGGATTGAACTTAGTTTGAGGGAGTCAGTTTAGGGCTACTGTTAGTTTTTGGTTAAGTGTTACGATTGGAGTAAGCGTCAGGGTCAGGTTAGGGTTGGGGTTGAGCTTAAAGTGTCCGCCTAGGGTTAGGGTTAGGTCTATGGTTTCATTTAGGCTTCAGGTTAGGTTAGGATTGAACTTAGTTTGAGGGAGTAAGTTTAGGGCTACTGTTAGTTTTCGGTTCAGTGTTAAGGTTGGAGTTAGCGTGAGGGTCCGGTTAGGGTTGGGGTTGAGCTTAAGGTGTCCGCCTAGGGTTAGGGTTAGGTCTGTGGTTTGAGTTAGGCTTCAGGTTAGGTTAGGTTTGAACTTAGTTTGAGGGAGTAAGTTTAGGGCTACTCTTAGTTTTCGAGTAACTGTTACTGTTGGAGTTACTGTCAGGGCCAGGTTAGGGTTGGGGTTGAGCTTAAGGTGTCCGCCTAGGGTTAGGGTTAGGTCTATGGTTTCATTTAGGCTTCAGGTAAGGTTAGGATTGACCTTAGTTTGATGGAGTACGTTTAGGGCTACTGGTAGTTTTTGGTTCAATGTTACGGTTGGAAATAGTGTCAGGTCAGGTTAGGGTTGGAGTTGAGCTTAAGGTGTCCGCCTAGCGTTTGGGTTAGGTCTGTGGTTTGATTTAGGCTTCAGGTTAGGTTACATTTGAACTTAGTTTGAGTGAGTAAGTTTGGGGCTCCTGTTAGTTTTCGGTTCAGTGTTATAGTTGGAGATAGCGTCAGGGTCCGGTTAGGCTTGGGGTTGAGCTTCAGGTGTCCGCTTATTGTTAGGGTTAGGTGTATGATTTGAGTTAGGCTTCATGTTAGGTTAGGTTTGAACTTATTTTGAGCAAGTAAGTTTACGGCTACTCTTATTTTTCAGTTGGAGTAAGCGTCAGGGTCAGGTTAGGGTGGGGGTTAAGCATAAGGTGTCCGCCTAGGGTTAGGCTTAGGTCTAAGATTTGATTTAGGCTTCAGGTTAGGTTAGTTTTGAACTTAGTTTGAGGGAGTCAGTTTAGGGCTACTGTTAGTTTTCAGTTAACTGTTACGGTTGGTGTAAGTGTCAGGGTCAGGTTAGGTTTGGGGTTGAGCTTAAGGTATCCGCCTAGGGTTAGGATTAGGTGTATGGTTTGATTTAGGCTTCAGGTTAGGATAGGTTTGAACTTAGTTTGAGGGAGTAAGTTTAGGGCTACTGTTAGTTTTCGTTTAACTGTTACGGTTGGAGTAAGCGTCAGGGTCAGGTTAGGGTGGGGGTTAAGCATAACGTGTCCGCCTAGGGTTAGGGTTAGGTCTATGGTTTCATTTAGGCTTCAGGTTAGGTTAGGATTAAACTTAGTTTGAGGGAGTAAGTTTAGGGCTACTCTTAGTTTTCGGTTCAGTGATATGGTTGGAGTTAGCCTGGAGGTCAGGATAGGCTTATGGTTGAGCTTAAGGTGTCCACCTAGGGTTAGGGTTAGGTGTATGGTTTGATTTAGGCTTCAGGTTAGGTTAGGTTTGAACTTAGTTTGAGGGAGTAAGTTTAGGGATACTGTTAGTTTTCGGGTAACTGTTACAGTTGGAGTTAGCGTCAGGGCCAGGTTAGGGTTGGGGTTGAGCTTAAGGTGTTCGCCTAGGGTTAGGGTTAGGTGTATGGTTTGATTTAGGCTTCAGGTTAGGTTAGGTTTGAACTTAGTTTGAGGGAGTAAGTTTTGGGCTACTGTTAGTTTTCGGTTAACTGTTACAGTTGGAGTAAGCGTCAGGGTAAGGTTAGGTTTGGGGTTGAAGTTAAGGTGTCCGCCTAGGGTTATGGTTAGTTGTATGGTTTGGTTTAGGCTTCAGGTTAGGTTAGGTTTGAACTTAGTTTGAGTGAGTAAGTTTAGGGCTACTGTTAGTTTTAGGTTCAGTGTTATGGTTGGAGATAGCGTCAGGGTCAGGTTAGGGTTGGGGTTGAGCTTCAGGTGTCCGCCTATTGTTAGGGTTAGGTCTATGATTTGAGTTAGGCTTCAGGTTAGGTTAGGTTTGAACTTAGTTTGAGCGAGTAAGTTTAGGGCTACTCTTAGTTTTCGGTTCAGTGATATGGTTGGAGTTAGCCTAGAGGTCAGGTTAGGGTTGGGGTTCAGCTTAAGGTGTCCGCCTAGAGTTAGGGTTAGGTGTATGGTTTGAGTTAAGCTTCAGGTTAGGTTAGGTTTGAACTTAGTTTGAGGGAGTAAGTTTAGGGCTACTGTTAGTTTTCAGTTCAGTGTTAAGGTTGGAGTTAGCGTGAGGGTCCGGTTAGGGTTGGGGTTGAGCTTAAGGTGTCCGCCTAGGGTTAGGGTTAGGTCTGTGGTTTGAGTTAGGCTTCAGGTTAGGTTAGGTTTGAACTTAGTTTGAGGGAGTAAGTTTAGGGCTACTCTTAGTTTTCAAGTAACTGTTACTGTTGGAGTTACTGTCAGGGCCAGGTTAGGGTTGGGGTTGAGCTTAAGGTGTCCGCCTAGGGTTAGGGTTAGGTCTATGGTTTCATTTAGGCTTCAGGTAAGGTTAGGATTGACCTTAGTTTGAGGGAGTACGTTTAGGGCTACTGGTAGTTTTCGGTTCAATGTTACGGTTGGAAATAGCGTCAGGGTCAGGTTAGGGTTGGGGTTGAGCTTAAGGTGTTCGCCTAGGGTTAGGGTTAGGTGTATGGTTTGATTTAGGCTTCAGGTTAGGTTAGGTTTGAACTTAGTTTGAGGGAGTAAGTTTTGGGCTACTGTTAGTTTTCGGTTAACTGTTACAGTTGGAGTAAGCGTCAGGGTAATGTTAGGTTTGGGGTTGAAGTTAAGGTGTCCGCCTAGGGTTAGGGTTAGTTGTATGGTTTGGTTTAGGCTTCAGTTTAGGTTAGGTTTGAACTTAGTTTGAGGGAGTAAGTTTAGGGCTACTGTTAGTTTTCGGTTCAGTATTATGGTTGGAGTTAGCGTCAGGGTCAGGTTAGGGTTGAGGTTAGCTTGAGGTGTCCGCCTAGGGTTAGGGTTAGGTGTATGGGTTGATTTAGGCTCCAGGTTAGGTTACGTTTGAACTTAGTTTGAGTGAGTAAGTTTAGGGCTACTGTTAGTTTTCGGTTCAGTGTTACGGTTGGAGATAGCGAAAGGGTCAGGTTAGGGTTGGGGTTGAGCTTCAGGTGTCCGCCTATTGTTAGGGTTAGGTTTATGATTTGAGTTAGGCTTCAGGTTAGGTTAGGTTTGAACTTAGTTTGAGCGAGTAAGTTTAGGGCTACTCTTAGTTTTCTGTTCAGTGATATGGTTGGAGTTAGCCTGGAGGTCAGGTTAGGGTTGGGGTTCAGCTTAAGGTGTCCGCCTAGAGTTAGGGTTAGGTGTATGGTTTGAGTTAAGCTTCAGATTAGGTTAGGTTTGAACTTAGTTTGAGGGAGTAAGTTTAGGGCTACTATTAGTTTTCGGGAAACTGTTACGGTTGGAGTTAGTTTCAGGGCCAGGTTAGGGTTGGGGTTGAGATTAAGGTGTCCGCCTAGGGTTAGGGTTAGGTGTATGGTTTGATTTAGGCTTCAGGTTAGGTTAGGTTTGAAGTTAGTTTGAGGGAGTAAGTTTAGGGTTACTGTTAGTTTTCGGCTAACTGTTGCATTTGGAGTAAGCGTCAGGGGCAGAGTAGGGTGGGGGTTAAGCATAAGGTGTCCGCCTAGGGTTAGGGTTAGGTCTATGATTTGATTTAGGCTTCAGGTTAGGTTAGGATTGAACTTAGTTTGAGGGAGTCAGTTTAGGGCTACTGTTAGTTTTTGGTTAACTGTTACGGTAGGAGTAAGCGTCAGGGTCAGGTTAGGTTTGGGGTTGAGCTTAAAGTGTCCGCCTAGGGTTAGGGTTAGGTCTATGGTTTCATTTAGGCTTCAGGTTAGGTTAGGATTGAACTTAGTTTGAGGGAGTAAGTTTAGGGCTACTGTTAGTTTTCGGTTCAGTGTTAAGGTTGGAGTTAGCGTGAGGGTCCGGTTAGGGTTGGGGTTGAGCTTAAGGTGTCCGCCTAGGGTTAGGGTTAGGTCTGTGGTTTGAGTTAGGCTTCAGGTTAGGTTAGGTTTGAACTTAGTTTGAGGGAGTAAGTTTAGGGCTACTCTTAGTTTTCGAGTAACTGTTACTGTTGGAGTTACTGTCAGGGCCAGGTTAGGGTTGGGGTTGAGCTTAAGGTGTCCGCCTAGGGTTAGGGTTAGGTCTATGGTTTCATTTAGGCTTCAGGTAAGGTTAGGATTGACCTTAGTTTGATGGAGTACGTTTAGGGCTACTGGTAGTTTTTGGTTCAATGTTACGGTTGGAAATAGTGTCAGGTCAGGTTAGGGTTGGAGTTGAGCTTAAGGTGTCCGCCTAGCGTTTGGGTTAGGTCTGTGGTTTGATTTAGGCTTCAGGTTAGGTTACATTTGAACTTAGTTTGAGTGAGTAAGTTTGGGGCTCCTGTTAGTTTTCGGTTCAGTGTTATAGTTGGAGATAGCGTCAGGGTCCGGTTAGGCTTGGGGTTGAGCTTCAGGTGTCCGCTTATTGTTAGGGTTAGGTGTATGATTTGAGTTAGGCTTCATGTTAGGTTAGGTTTGAACTTATTTTGAGCAAGTAAGTTTACGGCTACTCTTATTTTTCAGTTGGAGTAAGCGTCAGGGTCAGGTTAGGGTGGGGGTTAAGCATAAGGTGTCCGCCTAGGGTTAGGCTTAGGTCTAAGATTTGATTTAGGCTTCAGGTTAGGTTAGTTTTGAACTTAGTTTGAGGGAGTCAGTTTAGGGCTACTGTTAGTTTTCAGTTAACTGTTACGGTTGGTGTAAGTGTCAGGGTCAGGTTAGGTTTGGGGTTGAGCTTAAGGTATCCGCCTAGGGTTAGGATTAGGTGTATGGTTTGATTTAGGCTTCAGGTTAGGATAGGTTTGAACTTAGTTTGAGGGAGTAAGTTTAGGGCTACTGTTAGTTTTCGTTTAACTGTTACGGTTGGAGTAAGCGTCAGGGTCAGGTTAGGGTGGGGGTTAAGCATAACGTGTCCGCCTAGGGTTAGGGTTAGGTCTATGGTTTCATTTAGGCTTCAGGTTAGGTTAGGATTAAACTTAGTTTGAGGGAGTAAGTTTAGGGCTACTCTTAGTTTTCGGTTCAGTGATATGGTTGGAGTTAGCCTGGAGGTCAGGATAGGCTTATGGTTGAGCTTAAGGTGTCCACCTAGGGTTAGGGTTAGGTGTATGGTTTGATTTAGGCTTCAGGTTAGGTTAGGTTTGAACTTAGTTTGAGGGAGTAAGTTTAGGGATACTGTTAGTTTTCGGGTAACTGTTACAGTTGGAGTTAGCGTCAGGGCCAGGTTAGGGTTGGGGTTGAGCTTAAGGTGTTCGCCTAGGGTTAGGGTTAGGTGTATGGTTTGATTTAGGCTTCAGGTTAGGTTAGGTTTGAACTTAGTTTGAGGGAGTAAGTTTTGGGCTACTGTTAGTTTTCGGTTAACTGTTACAGTTGGATTAAGCGTCAGGGTAAGGTTAGGTTTGGGGTTGAAGTTAAGGTGTCCGCCTAGGGTTAGGGTTAGTTGTATGGTTTGGTTTAGGCTTCAGGTTAGGTTAGGTTTGAACTTAGTTTGAGGGAGTAAGTTTAGGGCTACTGTTAGTTTTCGGTTCAGTATTATGGTTGGAGTTAGCGTCAGGGTCAGGTTAGGGTTGAGGTTAGCTTGAGGTGTCCGCCTAGGGTTAGGGTTAGGTGTATGGTTTGATTTAGGCTTCAGGTTAGGTTAGGTTTGAACTTAGTTTGAGGGAGTAAGTTTAGGGATACTGTTAGTTTTCGGGTAACTGTTACAGTTGGAGTTAGCGTCAGGGCCAGGTTAGGGTTGGGGTTGAGCTTAAGGTGTTCGCCTAGGGTTAGGGTTAGGTGTATGGTTTGATTTAGGCTTCAGGTTAGGTTAGGTTTGAACTTAGTTTGAGGGAGTATGTTTTGGGCTACTGTTAGTTTTCGGTTAACTGTTACAGTTGGAGTAAGCGTCAGGGTAAGGTTAGGTTTGGGGTCGAAGTTAAGGTGTCCGCCTAGGGTTAGGGTTAGTTGTATGGTTTGGTTTAGGCTTCAGGTTAGGTTAGGTTTGAACTTAGTTTGAGGGAGTAAGTTTAGGGCTACTGTTAGTTTTCGGTTCAGTATTATGGTTGGAGTTAGCGTCAGGGTCAGGTTAGGGTTGAGGTTAGCTTGAGGTGTCCGTCTAGGGTTAGGGTTAGGTCCATGGGTTGATTTAGGCTCCAGGTTAGGTTACGTTTGAACTTAGTTTGAGTGAGTAAGTTTAGGGCTACTGTTAGTTTTCGGTTCAGTGTTACGGTTGGAGATAGCGTCAGGGTCAGGTTAGGGTTGTGGTTGAGCTTCAGGTCTCCGCCTATTGTTAGGGTTAGGTCTATGATTTGAGTTAGGCTTCAGGTTAGGTTAGGTTTGAACTTAGTTTGAGCGAGTAAGTTTAGGGCTACTCTTAGTTTTCGGTTCAGTGATATGGTTGGAGTTAGCCTGGAGGTCAGGTTAGGGTTGGGGTTCAGCTTAAGGTGTCCGCCTAGAGTTAGGGTTAGGTGTATGGTTTGAGTTATGCTTCAGGTTAGGTTAGGTTTGAACTTAGTTTGAGGGAGTAAGTTTAGGGCTACTATTAGTTTTCGGGAAACTGTTACGGTTGGAGTTAGCGTCAGGGCCAGGTTAGGGTTGGGGTTGAGATTAAGGTGTCCGCCTAGGGTTAGGGTTAGGTGTATGGTTTGATTTAGGCTTCAGGTTAGGTTAGGTTTGAAGTTAGTTTGAGGGAGTAAGTTTAGGGTTATTGTTAGTTTTCGGCTAACTGTTGCATTTGGAGTAAGCGTCAGGGGCAGAGTAGGGTGGGGGTTAAGCATAAGGTGTCCGCCTAGGGTTAGGGTTAGGTCTATGATTTGATTTAGGCTTCAGGTTAGGTTAGGATTGAACTTAGTTTGAGGGAGTCAGTTTAGTGCTACTGTTAGTTTTTGGTTAACTGTTACGGTAGGAGTAAGCGTCAGGGTCAGGTTAGGTTTGGGGTTGAGCTTAAAGTGTCCGCCTAGGATTAGGGTTAGGTCTATGGTTTCATTTAGGCTTCAGGTAAGGTTAGGATTGAACTTAGTTTGAGGGAGTAAGTTTAGGGCTACTGTTAGTTTTCGGTTCAGTGTTAAGGTTGGAGTTAGCGTGAGGGTCCGGTTAGGGTTGGGGTTGAGCTTAAGGTGTCCGCCTAGGGTTAGGGTTAGGTCTGTGGTTTGAGTTAGGCTTCAGGTTAGGTTAGGTTTGAACTTAGTTTGAGGGAGTCAGTTTAGGGCTACTGTTAGTTTTCGGTTCAGTGTTACGGTTGGAGTTAGCGTGAGGGTCAGTTTAGGGTTGGGGTTGAGCTTAAGGTGTCCTCCTAGGGTTAGGGTTAGGATTAGGTCTGTGGTTTGAGTTAGGCTACAGGTTAGGTTAGGTTTGAACTTAGTTTGAGGGAGTAAGTTTTGGGGTACTGTTAGTTTTCGGTTCAGTGTTACGGTTGGAGATAGCGTCAGGGTCAGGTTAGGGTTGTGATTGTGCTTCAGGTGTCCGCCTAGGGTTAGGATTAGGTCTATGGTGTGAGTTAGGCTTCAGGTTAGGTTAGGTTTGAACTTAGTTTGAGGGAGTAAGTTTAGGGCTACTGTTAGTTTTCGGTTCAGTGTTACGGTTGGAGATACCGTCAGGGTCTGGTTAGGGTTGTGATTGAGTTTCAGGTGTCCGCCTAGGGTTAGGGTTAGGTCTATGGTTTGAGTTAGGCTTCAAGTTAGGTTAGGTTTGAAGTTAGTTTGAGGGAGTAAGTTTAGGGCTACTGTTAGTTTTCGGGTAACTGTTACTGTTGGAGTTAGCGTCAGGGCCAGGTTAGGGTTGGGGTTGAGCTTAAGGTGTACGCCTAGGGTTAGGGTTAGGTGTATGGTTTGATTTAGGCTTCAGGTTAGGTTAGGTTTGAAGTTAGTTTGAGGGAGTAAGTTTAGGTCTACTGTTACTTTTCGGTTAACTGTTACAGTTGGAGTAAGCGTCAGGGTCAGGTTAGGGTGGGGGTTAAGCATAAGGTGTCCGCCTAGGGTTAGGGTTAGGTCTATGGTTTGAGTTAGGCTTCAGGTTAGGTTAGGTTTGAACTTAGTTTGAGGGAGTAAGTTTAGGGCTACTGTTAGTTTTCGGTTCAGTGTTACGGTTGGAGTTAGCGTGAGGGTCAGTTTAGGTTTGGGGTTGAGCTTAAGGTGTCCTCCTAGGATTAGGGTTAGGTCTGTGGTTTGAGTTAGGCTACAGGTTAGGTTAGGTTTGAACTTAGTTTGAGGGAGTAAGTTTTGGGGTACTGTTAGTTTTCGGTTCAGTGTTACCGTTGGAGATACCGTCAGGGTCAGGTTAGGGTTGTGATTGAGCTTCAGGTGTTTGCCTAGGGTTAGGGTTAGGTTTATGGTGTGAGTTTGGCTTCAGGTTAGGTTAGGTTTGAACTTAGTTTGAGGGAGTAAGTTTAGGGCTACTGTTAGTTTTCGGGTAACTGTTACGGTTGGATATATCGTCAGGGTCAGGTTAGGGTTGGGGTTGAGCTTCCAGTGTCCGCCTAGGGTTAGGGTTAGGTCTATGGTTTGAGTTAGGCTTCAGGTTAGGTTAGGTTTGAACTTAGTTTGAGGGAGTAAGTTTAGGGCTACTGTTAGTTTTCGGTTAACTGTTACAGTTGGAGTAAGCGTCAGGTTCAGGTTAGGTTTGGGGTTGAAGTTAAGGTGTCCGCCTAGGGTTAGGGTTAGGTGTATGGTTTGATTTAGGATTCAGGTTGGGTTAGGTTTGAACTTAGTTTGAGATAGTAAGTTTAGGGCTACTGTTAGTTTTCGGTTCAGTATTATGGTTGGAGTTAGCGTCATGGTCAGGTTAGGGTTGGGGTTAGCTTGAGGTGTCCGCCTAGGGTTAGGGTTAGGTCCATGGTTTGATTTTGGCTCCAAGTTAGGTTACGTTTGAACTTAGTTTGAGTGAGTAAGTTTAGGGCTACTGTTAGTTTTCGTTTCAGTGTTACGGTTGGAGATAGCGTCAGGGTCAGGTTAGGTTTGGAGTTGAGCTTAAGGTGTCTGCCTAGGGTTAGGGTTAGGTCTGTGGTTTGATTTAGGCTTCAGGTTAGGTTACGTTTGAACTTAGTTTGAGTGAGTAAGTTTAGGGCTACTCTTTGTTTTCGGTTCAGTGTTACGGTTGAAGGTAGCGTCAGGGTCAGGTTAGGGTTGGGGTTGAGCTTCAGGTATCCGCCTATTGTTAGGGTTACGTCTATGATTTGAGTTAGGCTTCAGGTTAGGTTAGGTTTGAATTTAGTTTGAGCGAGTAAGTTTAGGGCTACTCTTAGTTTTCGGTTCAGTGATATGGTTGGAGTTAGCCTGGAGGTCAGGTTAGGGTTGGGGTTGAGCTTAAGGTGTCCGCCTAGGGTTAGGGTTAGGTGTATGGTTTGATTTAGGCTTCAGGTTAGGTTAGGTTTGAACTTAGTTTGAGGGAGTAAGTTTAGGGCTACTGTTAGATTTCGGTTCAGTGTTACGGTTGGAGTTAGCGTGAGGGTCAGTTTAGGGTTGGGGTTGAGCTTAAGGTGTCCTCCTAGGGTTAGGGTTAGGTCTGTGGTTTGAATTAGGCTACAGGTTAGGTTAGGTTTGAACTTAGTTTGAGGGAGTAAGTTTTGGGGTACTGTTAGTTTTCGGTTCAGTGTTATGGTTGGAGATAGCGTCAGGGTCAGGTTAGGGTTGTGATTGAGCTTCAGGTGTCCGCCTAGGGTTAGGGTTAGGTGCCGGAAGCCGTGCCCCAGCCGGGGTTGGTGCACAGGGAGGCGACGCGGGTGAACAGGAATCAGACTGAGACCTCACGCCCCTTTAGCATGTTCTCAGCCGACTGCAGCCAGAGTAAACTCCAGACTGCAGCCCTGATGGCCAGGAGTCATGCGTATTTATTATAGAAGGAGTTTTTACAGTAGTGGGATGGGTGAAGGGAAGTAAGTGAAACATTTTGCTCTAAAAGGTAAGGCATTCAAAATATAGGAACAATAATCATAAAACATGACATCTGTTTTGTTTAGGTATAAACAGTCATAATTTTTAGAACGAGGAAGTCCATTTTTCAGGTGTATTCTCTTCTTTGATCTTGATTACCAGGGAGGGTCTTTGGATGAGAGGGCTCCCAGGAATCTTGACCACTTCAGTCAGACCAGCTTGATCACTTTAGTCCCAGATTGGCCTCAGGTCAGCCTTTTGAGAACTTTAGCTTCAGGCTAGGGTGGTAGCAATTACTAGAAATAAATCCTGTCTGGTTTAGTAAAGACAAGGTTAGTATATACTAAAGTGAAATACTTATGTTATCTCTGGGGTAGTCTATAGCTAAGAGGGTGAGTCTACATAGGAAAGGAATGTGGTCTTGTGAGTAGCTGAAGGTTGCTGTGTACTTGGGACCCTCTACATGCTGCTAATGACTGTGGCTTGGGGAATGACAATTTGCCCTTGTCCTGAGAGTAAGGGTGGCTTATGGTCTTTGGGGTAACAGCACCTCAAGGATGAGTCCCCGAGTCCCTCTCGGCTACTGAGGTCGTTTTGCCCATTAGTAGCTTTAACTCAGACCTTTCTAATGCTTATCTATGTAATCCCTAGTAGGAGAAGTGAATGTAGCATTCTCTGTTGACATTTTCTAGGAAGGTGGGGTGAGTCTAATGGGAGTAAATCCTGTTCGCAGCCGCCGCCCTACGCAGCTGCCGCCTTAGTGGATCCGCATTCTTTCAGGATTATTGTAAAAATTATAGTAAGGCTGGGGGTGCCTTTATGGGGTACTGGGGTATGGCAATAAGGCCCATGGCAGAGAAATTGAGTGCAGGACAGTACAGCAACACAATTCGTGAGGTCCAGAACTCGTAAAACTGTTGACCTTGCAAACAGTTCTCCTCAGCCGAGTCCTTGCTCTAGGCACGAGGGGCAGTTCTTTCATACTCAGCCTGTGTTAACTGCATGGTCCCAGCATCTCCCCCTTTTTTGTTTTGTAATTTGTAGAAGTGAATCTCTGCCTCCACTGATGTAATTGCGGTTCTTATGCGTCTGGCGAGGGCTGGTAAACAAAGGAGAATAACAAAAATTAATAAGAGAAGTCTCCCCACAGAGTAGGCTAAAGTACGGAGATTATCAGTGGAAGTGGTGAAGGTAGAGAATAAAGACTTGATTATGCTATCTGCCACATCGCTGGGTGAAATAGAATCTAAATGGGCTTTGGATACGGCCGTGATCTGGGCATGAAGCTGTTCTATGTTCATAGTAAGAGAGTGGTTCCACACGCCCCGAAGGTGGGCTTGAATTTGTTCCCAAGTGACTTGAGTGTGATTATAAGGGAGAAGGGTAATACAGATCCATTTGTAATCGGCATGGCAAGCAGTAGTTAGCCTGACTTTAATGTTTTGAATTTCTTGACCTAAATATAACACTGCTTCTTCTAAAGCATTGACTCTGTCAGCCAGTTGTTGATTAATTTGTTCCTGTTTAAATAAGGCAGTGGAAACATTGAGAGTTAATTCGTTAACGTGGGAAGCAGTATGCACCTGTTGAATAAGGGCAGTGGCTGAAGCGGCCACTGATCCTATAATAGCGATGAGGGCTGATATATCTAAAATTAAAGCAGCAATAAAGCGTTTAGGGCGAGCGTGAGCAAGGGCTGTATTTATTGTCTGGAGGGAAAATAAACTGGGGTCCGCATACCAAGGTTGAGTTAAGTTAACTGGAAGTAAAATATAAGACGGGCACTTTAGAAGGAAGAATTGAGGCTGTTGAGCAGTCACAGACAAGCAGTTAGAAACCTGGCACTATATATAATAAATGTGGGTAAGGTTATTTTCCCCCTTAAAAGAAAGTTGAGATGAATTATTATAGCGAAGAATTGCATAGGGAGCTCGTACACAGGAACGCAGGTAGAATGTCTGGGTATTTTGAGGCCTATGGAAGGTTACAGGACCAAGGGCTGCAAACAAACGGTAAATATGACTTTGAAAAATTTTAAAATTAGAAGACATATATATAGGGGTGATCCATCCGGTTGAAGACCATCTGTAAATTGGAAGCTTTGGGGGTACGGCTGAGTCGTCCCAAGCAAATTTACGAGGGTGAGCTTTGAAATAGAGACGATAATCATAATTAGGGCTAGAGATGAACCAATCAAACAAAGAGAAAGTATAATTATTTAAGAAATAACGAACTGCGTGCATAGGGAAAACACAGAGGGTCCAGTTTGGAAAACCGGACCACGAGGAAATGCCATCCCAGGAATGTTCTGCTGAGGCTGGGCAAGCTGGAAGTAACTTAGGTACGTGAATAGAAGGTGCAGTGTTTAAAAATGAATTATTATATGTTTTAAGAGAAAGGAGAGTTAGGGTCCACGTATCACGAGTGTGGTCCTCATAACTGGAGGGAAGTGGCTGTCCTGTGGTTAAAGGGGAATCTGTAACTTGAATTATGGGAGAAAGAGTAACACAAAATGGAAGAGGCTTAACACCGTAGGCTGAGAAGCAAAGGGGGAGCGATTCCGTGGAAGCTGAAAAATTAAAGGGAGTTGAGATGCGAGGCTGCTCATGTCCAAGAGGATCTCCCCCCATTAGTTTAGAATGATTAGTGGTTATAATTGTTTTATCACCATTTTAAGCAAATTTATGAGGGTAAGGTGTAGTGGGCTTAGATGGGGAGAAGGGTAGGGGGTAGGGTTTTAACAATGTAAAAGCAAAAGCACAGTGCTGAAGCAAGAAAAGCAGGTTAATTCTTTTTTAGGGTAGGTTCTGTCTCTACCTAAACATAATAGAATTTTAATGATTTTTATAGCTCAGGGTAAGGGGTCTGGCTGATGATTATATTACTAAGAAACATAAAGACAATAGGAATGTTAATTACTGTTTACTCTTAGGCACAGAGGAGAAGTCAAGCTTTTAGTCACAGGAATTTAGGAGTTTATAATGGAGGTGCTTCTTTAAGATGGAGTCGCTCCTGCTTCATTCCCCACTTTTCTTGGAGGTGCTCCTCCACGATGGGGTCGTGTCTGGTGTACTTGGGCTCTAGGTCTAGAGGCAATTAACATGTAATATTTAAAGGCCTTTATTCTGTGAGAGACAAATTGGGTAAGAAAGTGAGTAAATTAGACCAAAAAACAAAATTAGAAGTACAGTGAATAGAGTCCTTAATAGGAGCAAGGACCAAGGAGCCTACTGGTATTAGAGGCCACTTTAACTGTCCCATGACTCAGCAGCAGCCTGTCCTTTTTTCGACTATCTGGTCATGGAGTTGTTGAGCCATATTTTTGACAATGTCTGACTTGCAATCAGCCTTTGGAGTGACTAGAGCAGGGCTGTTGCTTTTTTTTTTTTCTTTTTTTCTTTTTTTTTTTTTGAAGTACTATTACAAAGGACCCTCCTGGCCCATCCTTACAGACTAAGGCCCCTGTGAGAGCAGTTTACTTGGCTCTGGTGTGACAGACTCACAGGCTAACTTCACAACTATATGAGGCCCCAACTGGACTAGTTGGAGGGGCTTTTTTCTTTTAGTTGTTTTACTGTATGTAACATTTAAAGATAGTAAAACTAGCTTTAGAACACTAACTTGATTAATTTTTGTAACTCTTTCTTAGACTTTTACAACATAACTCAAACATTCAACAACATACTTTACATTCTCTAGTTTTTGTCCTCTTTCTCTCCTGTTTTGATATAGCCATTTTATCTTTAGACAAAAACTCACCACACAAAATTCTTTTTACATAAAAACCTTTCCTTTCAACCTTTTTTACTAGAAATACATTTTTTATAGCTATAACCTTTTTTCAGTTTTTATCTTATATATTTTTTGTTTTTATTTTTTACAAGTTTAACATTAAAAATTGCCTTAGTTTAGCAGACAAGTTTATTATTTTAAGTTATTAATAGAAACAAGGCTATTTATTTAAGTTTTTAATTTAATTTAATTTTTTTTTTATTTCTAAGAGAGCCTTGCCTGAGGGTTTTAGGATTTACCTGCATACAAGCGACATATTTTGAGACAACACTATTGATAAGGCTATTTAGACTAGGCACAAAGTATTTTTCTCTTAACCAGTTTAGCAAGCTTTGGTTTTTTTTTGTTTTTTTTTTTTTCTTTTTTCTTTTTCTTTTTTTTTTTCTTTTTTCTTTTTTTTTTAAAGCCAGCTTATTTATTAAAATTATATGAACTTGAGAAACATTTAGACAAATTTTTATGAGCACTCTTTTTTATAAACAAAATTGAATACAATATTTTAAGGCCTGTATTTACACAGACATGTAACATATAGTACGTAACATGACATATTACATGCATAAACACACACACACACACACACACACACACACATTAGAATTACAAGAGACAGTTTTCCTGGGGTTATTTTGACATTGATACCTTTTGAATAATTTCCTTTTTTTGTAATTTGTAATTATATACTTAAGGATGGTTGAAAACGATAGGAAGCTCCTGCAGCAGCCAATTGTTATGATAATCAGCAGCAGCCTCTTCTAATTTTTTCTGCTCAGAAGGACTTAGGTGTCCAAAATGATGTGATTTGACTTTTACTGACCTGAATACCTTTCTGCTTTAAAGTACGTTTTAAGATGTTCACATACAAAATCCTATTCTTAGATGTAGCACTACCCATGAATGCTCACATCTAGGCACTTAATTAATTCTGTATGGTTTTGATTCTTAGGTACAGCACTGCCCCACCAGATTGCTAATACCTAGTCACTTAAAGCATCTCTATGGTTCTGATTCTTAGGTACAGTAATGCCCCTGGCTGCCTGTACCTAGGCAATAAAGCATCTCTACGGTTCTGATTCTTAGGCACAGTAATGCCCCTGGCCGCCTGTACCTAGACAATAAAGCATCTCTACGGTTCTGATTCTTAGGTGCAGCAGTGCCCCTAGGCAATAAAGTATCTCTAGTTATGGCCTTCCTCCTAATCGTCTCTACCCAGCCTCTTATATTGGGGGGTCTGTAGTACCCATATAGGAGGAAGGGTGTTCACCCTTGTCTACTCACCTCCCTGTCTGAGTTTCACGACGTGGGGTACGTTGGGCGCCAGTCTCCTGGACGCCCCACGTTGGGCGCCATTCTGCCGGGAGCCGTGCCCCAGCCGGGGTGGGTGCACAGGGAGGCGACGCGGGTGAACAGGAATCAGACTGAGACCTCACGCCCCTTTAGCATGTTCTCAGCCGACTGCAGCCAGAGTAAACTCCAGACTGCAGCCCTGATGGCCAGGAGTCATGCGTATTTATTATAGAAGGAGTTTTTACAGTAGTGGGATGGGTGAAGGGAAGTAAGTGAAACATTTTGCTCTAAAAGGTAAGGCATTCAAAATATAGGAACAATAATCATAAAACATGACATCTGTTTTGTTTAGGTATAAACAGTCATAATTTTTAGAACGAGGAAGTCCATTTTTCAGGTGTATTCTCTTCTTTGATCTTGATTACCAGGGAGGGTCTTTGGATGAGAGGGCTCCCAGGAATCTTGACCACTTCAGTCAGACCAGCTTGATCACTTTAGTCCCAGATTGGCCTCAGGTCAGCCTTTTGAGAACTTTAGCTTCAGGCTAGGGTGGTAGCAATTACTAGAAATAAATCCTGTCTGGTTTAGTAAAGACAAGGTTAGTATATACTAAAGTGAAATACTTATGTTATCTCTGGGGTAGTCTATAGCTAAGAGGGTGAGTCTACATAGGAAAGGAATGTGGTCTTGTGAGTAGCTGAAGGTTGCTGTGTACTTGGGACCCTCTACATGCTGCTAATGACTGTGGCTTGGGGAATGACAATTTGCCCTTGTCCTGAGAGTAAGGGTGGCTTATGGTCTTTGGGGTAACAGCACCTCAAGGATGAGTCCCCGAGTCCCTCTCGGCTACTGAGGTCGTTTTGCCCATTAGTAGCTTTAACTCAGACCTTTCTAATGCTTATCTATGTAATCCCTAGTAGGAGAAGTGAATGTAGCATTCTCTGTTGACATTTTCTAGGAAGGTGGGGTGAGTCTAATGGGAGTAACTCCTGTTCGCAGCCGCCGCCCTACGCAGCTGCCGCCTTAGTGGATCCGCATTCTTTCAGGATTATTGTAAAAATTATAGTAAGGCTGGGGGTGCCTTTATGGGGTACTGGGGTATGGCAATAAGGCCCATGGCAGAGAAATTGAGTGCAGGACAGTACAGCAAAACAATTCGTGAGGTCCAGAACTCGTAAAACTGTTGACCTTGCAAACAGTTCTCCTCAGCCGAGTCCTTGCTCTAGGCACGAGGGGCAGTTCTTTCATACTCAGCCTGTGTTAACTGCATGGTCCCAGCAGTTAGGTCTATGGTTTGAGTTAGGCTTCAGGTTAGGTTAGGTTTGAACTTAGTTTGAGGGAGTAAGTTTAGGGCTACTGTTAGTTTTCGGTTCAGTGTTACGGTTGGAGATATCGTCAGGGTCTGGTTAGGGTTGTGGTTGAGTTTCAGGTGTCCGCCTAGGGTTAAGGTTAGGTCTATGGTTTGAGTTAGGCTTCAAGTTAGGTTAGGTTTGAACTTAGTTTGAGGGAGTAAGTTTAGGGCTACTGTTAGTTTTCGTTTAACTATTACGGATGGAGTAAGCGTCAGGGTCAGGTTAGGGTGGGGGTTAAGCATAAGGTGTCCGCCTAGGGTTAGGGTTAGGTCTATGGTTTCATTTAGGCTTCAGGTTAGGTTAGGATTGAACTTAGTTTGAGGGAGTAAGTTTAGGGCCACTGTTAGTTTTCGGTTCAGTGTTAAGGTTCGATTTAGCCTCAGGGTCAGGTTAGGGTTGGGGTTAAGCTTAAGGTGTCCGCCTAGGGTTAGGGTTAGGTCTATTGTTTGAGTTAGGCTTCAGGTTAGGTTAGGATTGAACTTAGTTTGAGGGAGTAAGTTTAGGGCTACTGTTAGTTTTCGGTTCAGTGTTACGTTTGGAGTTAGCGTGAGGGTCCGGTTAGGGTTGGGGTTGAGCTTAAGTTGTCCCCCTAGGGTTAGGGTTAGGTCTGTGGTTTGAGTTAGGCTTCAGGTTAGGTTAGGTTTGAACGTAGTCTGACGGAGTAAGATTAGGGCAACTGTTAGTTTTCGGTTCAGTGTTACGGTTGGAGTTAGCGTGAGGGTCAGGTTAGGGTTGGGGTTGAGCTTAAGGTGTTCGCTTAGGGTTAGGGTTAGGTGTATGGTTTGATTTTGGCTTCTGGTTATGTTAGGTTTGAACTTAGTTTGAGGGAGTAAGTTTAGGGCTACTGTTAGTTTTCGGGTAACTGTTACGGTTGGAGTTAGCGTCAGTGTCCGGTTAGGGTTGGAGTTGAGCTTAAGGTGTCCGCCTAGTGTTAGGGTTAGGTGTATGGTTTGACTTAGGCTTCAGGTTAGGTTAGGTTTGAAGTTAGTTTCAGAGAGTAAGTTTAGGGCTACTGTTAGTTTTCGGTTAACTGTTACTGTTGGAGAAAGCGTCAGGGTCAGGTTAGGGTTGGGTTTAAGCATAAGGTGTCCGCCTAGGGTTAGGTTTAGGTCTATGGTTTCATTTAGGCTTCAGGTTAGGTTAGGATTGAACTTAGTTTGAGGGAGTAAGTTTAGGGCTACTGTTAGTTTTTGCTTCAGTGTTACATTTTAAGTTAGCATGAGGGTCCGGATAGGGTTGGGGTTGAGCTTAAGGTGTCCGCCTAGGGTTAGGGTTAGGTCTGTGGTTTGAGTTAGGCTTCAGGTTAGGTTAGGTTTGAACTTAGTTTGAGCGAGTAAGTTTAGGACTACTCTTAGTTTTCGGTTCAGTGATATGGTTGGAGTTAGCCTGTAGGTCAGGTTAGGTTTGGGGTTGAGCTTAAGGTGTCCACCTAGGGTTAGGGTTAGGTGTATGGTTTGATTTAGGCTTCAGGTTAGGTTAGGTTTGAACTTAGTTTGAGGGAGTAAGTTTAGGGCTACTGTTAGTTTTCGGGAAACTGTTACGGTTGGAGTTAGCGTCAGGGCCAGGTTAGGGTTGGGGTTGAGATTAAGGTGTCCGCCTAGGGTTAGGGTTAGGTTTATGGTTTGATTTAGGTTTCAGGTTAGGTTTGGTTTGAACTTAGTTTGAGGGTGTAAGTTTAGGGCTACTGTTAGTTTTCGGTTCAGTATTATGGTTGGAGTTAGCGTCAGGGTCAGGTTAGCTTTGGGGTTAGCTTGAGGTGTCCGCCTAGGGTTAGGGTAAGGTCCATGGTTTGATTTAGGCTCCAGGTTAGGTTACGTTTGAACTTGGTTTGAGTGAGTAAGTTTAGGACTACTCTTAGTTTTCGGTTCAGTGATATGGTTGGCGTTAGCTTGGAGGTCAGGTTAGGTTTGGGGTTGAGCTTAAGGTGTCCGCCTAGGGTTAGGGTTAGGTGTATGGTTTGATTTAGGCTTCAGGTTAGATTAGGTTTGAAGTTAGTTTGATGGAGTAAGTTTAGGGCTACTGTTAGTTTTCGGTTAACTGTTACAGTTGGAGTAAGCGTCAGGGTCAGGTTAGGGTGGGGGTTAAGCATAAGGTGTCCACCTAGGGTTAGGGTTAGGTCTAAGATTTGATTTAGGCTTCAGGTTAGGTTAGGTTTGAACTTCGTTTGAGGGAGTCAGTATAGGGCTATTGTTAGTTTTCGGTTAACTGTTACGGTTGGTGTAAGTGTCAGGGTCACGTTAGGTTTGGGGTAGAGCTTAAGGTATCCGCCTAGGGTTAGGGTTAGGTGTATGGTTTGATGTAGGCTTCAGGTTAGGATAGGTTTGAACTTATTTTGAGGGAGTAAGTTTAGGGCTACTGTTAGTTTTCGTTTAACTGTTACGGTTGGAGTAAGCGTCAGGGTCAGGTTATGGTGGGGGTTAAGCATAAGGTGTCCACCTAGGGTTAGGGTTAGGTCTAAGATTTGATTTAGGCTTCAGGTTAGGTTAGGTTTGAACTTAGTTTGATGGAGTAAGTTTAGGGCTACTGTTAGTTTTCGGGTAACTGTTACGGTTGGAGTTAGCGTCTGGGCCAGGTTAGGGTTGGGGTAGAGCTTAAGGTGTCCGCCTAGGGTTAGGGTTAGGTGTATGGTTTGATTTAGGCTTCAGGTTAGGTTATGTTTGAACTTAGTTTGAGAGAGTAAGTTTAGGGCTACTGTTAGTTTTCGGTTAACTGTTACAGTTGGAGTAAGCGTCAGGGTCAGGTTAGGTTTGGGGTTGAAGTTAAGGTGTCCGCCTAGGGTTAGGGTAAGGTGTATGGTTTGATTTAGGTTTCAGGTTAGGTTAGGTTTGAACTTAGTTTGAGGGTGAAAGTTTAGGGCTACTGTTAGTTTTCGGTTCAGTATTATGGTTGGAGTTAGCGTCAGGGTCAGGTTAGGGTTGGGGTTAGCTTGAGGTTTCCGCCTAGGGTTAGGGTAAAGTCCATGGTTTGATTTAGGCTCCAGGTTAGGTTACGGTTGAACTTAGTTTGAGTGAGTAAGTTTAGGACTACTGTTAGTTTTCGGTTCAGTGTTACGGTTGGAGATAGCGTCAGGGTCAGTTTAGAGTTGGAGTTGAGCTTAAGGTGTCCGCCTATGGTTATGGTTAGGTCTAAGATTTGATTTAGGCTTCAGGTTAGGTTAGGTTTGAACTTAGTTTGAGGGAGTCAGTTTAGGGCTACTCTTAGTTTTCGGTTCAGTGATATGGTTGGAGTTAGCCTGGAGGTCTGGTTAGGTTTGGGGTTGAGCTTAAGGTGTCCGCCTAGGGTTAGGGTTAGGTGTATGGTTTCATTTAGGCTTCAGGTTAGGTTAGGTTTTAAGTTAGTTTGATGGAGTAAGTTTAGGGCTACTGTTAGTTTTTGGTTAACTGTTACAGTTGGAGTAAGCGTCAGGGTCAGGTTAGTGTGGGGGTTAAGCGTAAGGTGTCCGACTAGGGTTAGGGTTAGGTCTAAGATTTGATTTAGGCTTCAGGTTAGGTTAGGTTTGAACTTAGTTTGAGGGAGTCAGTTTAGGGCTACTGTTAGTTTTCGGTTAACTGTTACGTTTGGTGTAAGTGTCAGGGTCAGGTTAGGTTTGGGGTTGAGCTTAAGGTATCCGCCTAGGGTTAGGGTTAGGTGTATGGTTTGATTTAGGCTTCAGGTAAAGATAGGTTTGAACTTAGTTTGAGGGAGTAAGTTTAGGGCTACTGTTAGTTTTCGTTTAACTGTTACGGTTGGAGTAAGCGTCAGGGTCAGGTTAGGGTGGGGGTTAACCATAAGGTGTCCGCCTAGGGTTAGGGTTAGGTCTATGGTTTCATTTAGGCTTCAGGTTAGGTTAGGATTGAACTTAGTTTGAGGGAGTTAGTTTAGGGCTACTGTTAGTTTTCGGTTCAGTGTTACGTTTGGAGTTAGCGTGAGGGTCAGGTTAGGGTTGGGGTTGAACTTAAGGTGTCCGCCTAGGGTTAGGGTTAGGTGTATGGTTTAATTTAGGCTTCAGGTTAGGTTAGGTTTGAAGTTAGTTTGAGGGACTAAGTTTAGGGCTACTGTTAGTTTTTGGTTCAGTGTTACATTTGGAGTTAGCGTGAGTGTCCGGTTAGGGTTGGGGTTGAGTTTAAGGTGTCCGCCTAGGGTTAGGGTTAGGTCTGTGGTTTGAGATAGGCTTCAGGTTAGGTTAGGTTTGAACTTAGTTTTAGGGAGCAAGTTTAGGGCTACTGTTAGTTTTCGGTTCAGTGTTACGGTTCGAGATAGCGTCAGGGTCAGGTTAGGGTTGTGCTTGAGCTTCAGGTGTCCGCCGAGGGTTAGGGTTAGGTCTATGGTTTGAGTTAGTCTTCAGGTTAGGTTAGGTTTGAAGTTAGTTTGAGGGAATAAGTTTAGGGCTACTGTTAGTTTTCGGTTCAGTGTTACGGTTGGAGTTAGCGTGAGAGTCAGGTTAGGATTGGGGTTGAGCATAAGGTGTCCGCCTAGGGTTAGGTTAGGTGTATGGTTTGATTTAGGCTTCAGGTTAGGTTAGGTTTGAAGTTAGTTTCAGGGAGTAAGTTTAGGGCTACTGTCAGTGTTCGGTTAACTGTTACGGTTGGAGTAAGCGTCAGGGTCAGGTTAGGGTTGGGGTTGAGCTTAAGGTGTCCGCCTAGGTTTAGGGTTAGGTCTGTGGTTTGAGTTAGGCTTCAGGTTAGGTTAGGTTTGAACTTAGTATGAGGGCGTAAGTTTAGGGCTACTGTTAGTTTTCGGTTCAGTGTTACGGTTGGAGATAGCGTCAGGGTCAGGTTAGGGTTGGGGTTGAGCTTCATGTCTCCGCCTAGGTTTAGGGGTAGATGTATCGTTTGATTTAGGCTTCAGGTTACGTTAGGTTTGAACTTAGTTTGAGGGAGTAAGTTTAGGGCTACTGTTAGTTTTCGGGTAACTGTTACGGTTGGAGTTAGCCTCAGGGCCAGGTTAGGTTTGGGGTTGAAGTTAAGGTGTCCGCCTAGGGTTAGGGTTAGGTGTATGGTTTGATTTAGGCTTCAGGTTAGGTTATTTCTGAACTTAGTTTGAGGGAGTAAGTTTAGGGCTACTGTTAGTTTTCGGTTCAGTATTATGGTTGGAGTTAGCGTCAGGGTCAGGTTAAGGTTGGGGTTAGCTTGAGGTGTCCGCGTAGGGTTAGGGTTAGGTCCATGGTTTGATATAGGCTCCAGGTTAGGTTACTTTTGAACTTAGTTTGAGTGAGTAAGTTTAGGGCTATTGTTAGTTTTCGGTTCAGTGTTACGGTTGGAGATAGCGTCAGGGTCAGGTTAGGGTTGGAGTTGAGCTTAAGGTGTCCTCCTAGGGTTAGAGTTAGGTCTGTGGTTTGATTTAGGCTTCAGGTTAGGTTACGTTTGAAATTAGTTTGAGTGAGTAAGTATAGGGCTACTGTTAGTTTTCGGTTCAGTGTTACGGTTGGAGATAGCGTCAGGATCAGGTTAGGGTTGGGGTTGAGCTTCAGGTGTCCGCCTATTGTTAGGGTTAGGTCTATGATTTGAGTTAGGCTTCAGGTTAGGTTAGGTTTGAACTTAGTTTGAGCGAGTAAGTTTAGGGCTACTGTTAGTTTTCGGTTAACTGTTACAGTTGGAGTAAGCGTCAGGGTCAGGTTAGGGTGGGTGTTAAGCATAAGGTGTCCGCCTAGGGTTAGGGTTAGGTCTATGGTTTCATTTAGGCTTCAGGTTAGGTTAGGATTGAACTTAGTTTGAGGGAGTAATTTAGGGCTACTGTTAGTTTTCGGTTCAGTGTTACGGTTGGAGATAGCCTCAGGGTCAGGTTAGGGTTGGGGTTGAGCTTCAGGTGTCGGCCTAGGGTTAGGGTTAGGTCTATGGTTTGAGTTAGGCTTCAGGTTCGGTTAGGGTTGAACGTAGTTTTAGGGAGTAAGTTTAGGGCTACTGTTAGTTTTAGGTTCAGTGTTACGGTTGGAGTTAGTGTGAGGGTCAGGTTAGGGTTGGGTTTGAGCTTCAGGTGTCCGCCTAGGGTTAGGGTTAGGTGTATGGTTTGATTTAGGCTTCAGGTTAGGTTAGGTTTGAACTTAGTTTGTATGAGTAAGTTTAGGGCTACTGTTAGTTTTCGGGTAACTGTTACGGTTGGAGTTAGCGTCAGGGCCAGGTTAGGGTTGGGGTTGAGCTTAAGTTGTCCGCCTAAGGTTAGGGTTAGGTGTATGGTTTGATTTAGGCTTCAGGTTAGGTTATGTTTGAACTTAGTTTGAGGGAGTAAGTTTAGGGCTACTGTTAGTTTTCGGTTAATTGTTACAGTTGGAATAAGCGTCAGGGTCAGGGTAGGGTGGGGTTATGCATAAAGTGTCCGCCTAGGGTTAGGGCAAGGTCTATGATTTGATTTAGGTTTCAGGTTAGTTTAGGTTTGAACTTAGTTTGAGTAATTAAGTTTAGGGCTACTGTTAGTTTTCGGTTTAGTGTTACGGTTGGAGTTAGCGTCAGGGTCATGGTAGGGTTGAGGTTAAGCTTATGGTGTTCGCCTAGGGTTAGGGTTAGGTGTATGGTTTGATTTAGGCTTCACTTTAGGTTAGGTTTGAACTTAGTTTGAGGGAGTAAGTTTAGGGCTACTGTTAGTTTTCGGGTAACTGTTACGGTTGGAGTTAGCATCAGCGCCAAGTTAGGGTTGGGGTTTTGCTTTAGGTGTCCGCCAAGGGTTAGGGTTAGGTTTATGGTTTAATTTAGGCTTCAGGTTAGGTTATGTTTGAACTTAGTTTGAGGGATTAAGTTTAGGGCTACTGTCAGTTTTCGGTTAACTGTTACGGTTGGAGTAAGCGTCAGGGTCAGGTTAGGGTGGGGGTTGAGCTTCAGGTTTCCTCCAGGGTTAGGGTTAGGTCTATGGTTTGAGTTAGGCTTCAGGTTAGGTTAGGTTTGAACTTATTTTGAGGGAGTCAGTTTAGGGATACTGTTACTTTTCGGTTCAGTGTTATGGTTGGAGTTAGCATGAGAGTCAGGTTAGGGTTGGGGTTGAGTTTAAGGTGTCTGCCTAGGGTTAGGGCTAGGTGTATGGTTTGATTTAGGCTTCAGGTTAGGTTAGGTTTGAACTTAGTTTGAGGGAGTAAGTTTAGGGCTACTGTTAGTCTTCGGTTCTTTGTTACGGTTGGAGTTAGTGTGAGGCTCAGGTTAGGGTTGCGGTTGAGCTTAAGGTGTTCGCCTAGGGTTAGGGTTATGTGTATGTTTTGATTTAGGCTTCAGGTTAGGTTAGGCTTGAACTTAGTTTGAGGGAGTAAGGTTAGGGCTACTGTTAGTTTTCGTTTAACTGTTACGGTTGGAGTAAGCGTCAGGGTCAGGTTAGGGTGGGGGTTAAGCATAAGGTGTCCGCCTAGGGTTAGGGTTATGTCTATGGTTTCATTTAGGCTTCAGGTTAGGTTAGGTTTGAACTTAGTTTGAGGGAGTAAGTTTAGGGCTACTGTTAGTTTTCGGTTCAGTGTTACGGTTTGAGATAGCGTCGGGGTCAGGTTAGGGTTGGGTTTGAGCTTAAGGTGTCGGCCTAGGGTTAGGGTTAGGTCTGTGGTTTGATTTAGGCTTCAGGTAAGGTTAGGTTTGAACTTAGTTTGAGGGAGTAAGTTTAGGGCTACTGTTAGTTTTCGGTTCAGTGTTATGGTTGGAGTTAGCGTCAGGGTCATGATAGGGTTGGGGTTAAGCTTACGGTGTACGCCTAGGGTTAGGGTTAGGTGTATGGTTTGATTTAGGCTTCACCTTAGGTTAGGTTTGAACTAAGTTTGAGGGAGTAAGTTTAGGTTTACTGTTAGTTTTCGGTTAACTGTTACGGTTGGAGTAAGCGTCAGGGTCTGGTTAGGGTGGGGGTTAAGCATAAGGTGTCCGCCTAGGGTTAGGGTTAGGTCTGTGGTTTGAGTTACGCTTCAGGTTAGGTTAGGTTTGAACTTAGTTTGAAGGAGTAAGTTTAGGGCTACTGTTAGTTTTCGGTTCAGAGTTACGGTTGGAGTTAGCGTGAGGGTCAGGTTAGGGTTGGGTTTGAGCTTCAGGTTTTCGCCTAGGGTTAGGGTTAGGTGTATGGTTTGATTTAGGCTTCAGGTTAGGTTAGGTTTGAACGTAGTTTGAGGGAGTTAGTTTAGGGCTACTGTTAGTTTTCGGTTAACTGTTATGGTTGCAGTAAGCGTCAGGGTCAGGTTAGGGTGGGGGTTAAGCATAAGGTGTCCGCCTAGGGTTAGGGTTAGGTCTATGGTTTGATTTAGGCTTCAGGTTAGGTTATGTTTGTACTTCGTTTGAGGGAGTAAGTTTAGGGCTACTGTTAGTTTTCGCTTAACTTTTACGGTTGGAGTAAGCGTCAGGGTCAGGTTAGGTTTGGGGTTGAGCTTAAAGTGTCCACCTAGGGTTAGGGTTAGGTGTATGGTTTGATTTAAGCTTCAGGTTAGCTTAGGTTTGAACGTAGTTTGAGGGAGTAAGTTTAGGGCTACTGTTAGTTTTTCTTTCAGTATTATGGTTGGAGTTAGCGTCAGGGTCAGGTTAGGGTTGGGGTTAGCTTGAGGTGTCCGCCTAGGGTTAGGCTTAGGTCCATGGTTTGATTTAGGCTCCAGGTTAGGTTACGTTTGAACTTAATTTCTGTGAGTAAGTTTAGGGTTACTGTTTGTTTTCGGTTCAGTGCTACGGTTGCAGATAGCGTCAGGGTCAGGTTAGGGTTAGAGTTGAGCTTAAAGTGTCCGCCTAGGGTTAGGGTTAGGTCTGTGGTTTGATTTAGGCTTCAGGCTAGGTTACGTTTGAACTTAGTTTGAGCGAGTAAGTTTAGGGCTACTCTTAGTTTTCGGTTCAGTGATATGGTTGGAGTTAGCCTGGAGGTCAGGTTAGGGTTGGGGTTGAGCTTAAGGTGTCCGCCTAGGGTTAGGGTTAGGTCTGTGGTTTGAGTTAGGCTTCAGGTAAGGTTAGGTTTGAACTTAGTTTGAGGGAGTAAGTTTATGGCTACTGTTAGTTTTTGGTTTAGTGTTGCGGTTGGAGATAGCGTCAGGGTCAGGTTAGGGTTGGGGTTGAGCTTCAGGTTTCTGCCTAGGGTTAGGGTTAGGTCTATGGTTTGAGTTAGTCTTCAGGTTAGGTTAGGTTTGAACTTAGTTTGAGGGTGTAAGTTTAGGGCTACTGTTAGTTTTCGGGTAACTGTTATGGTTAGAGTTAACTTTGAGGGTCAGGTTAGGGTTGGGTTAGAGCTTAAGGTGTCTGCCTAGGGTTAGGTTTAGGTGTATGGTTTGATTTAGGCTTCAGGTTAGGTTAGGTTTGAACTTAGTTTGAGGGAGTCAGTATAGGGCTACTGTTAGTTTTTGGTTAAGTGTTACGGTAGGAGTAAGCGTCAGGTTCAGGTTTGTTTTGGGGTTGAGCTTAAGGTGTCCGCCTAGGGTTAGGGTTAGGTGTATGGTTTGATTTAGGCTTCAGGTTAGGTTAGGTTTGAACTTAGTTTGAGGGAGTAAGTTTAGGGCTACTGTTAGTTTTCGTTTAACTGTTACGGTTGGAGTAAGCGTCTGGGTCAGGTTAGAGTGGGGGTTAAGCATAAGGTGTCCGCCTAGGGTTAGGGTAAGGTCTATGGTTTCATTTAGGCTTCAGGTAAGGTTAGGATTGAACTTAGTTTGACTGAGTAAGTTTAGGGCTACTGTTAGTTTTCGGTTCAGTGTTACGGTTGTAGATAGCGTCAGGGTCAGGTTAGGGTTGGGGTTGAGCTTCAGGTGTCCTCCTAGGGTTAAGGTTAGGTCTATGGTTTGAGTTAGGCTTCAGGTTAGGGTAGGTTTGAACTTAGTTTGAGGGAGTAAGTTTAGGGCTACTGTTAGTTTTCGGTTAACTGTTACGGTTGGAGTAAGCGTCAGGGTCAGGTTAGGCTGGGGGTTAAGCATAAGGTGTCCGCCTAGGGATAGGGTTAGGTCTATGATTTGATTTAGGCTTCAGGTTAGGTTAGTTTTGAAATTAGTTTGAGGGAGTCAGTTTAGGGCTACTGTTAGTTTTCGGTTAACTGTTACAGTTGGAGTAAGCATCAGGGTCAGGTTAGGTTTGGCGTTAAGCATAAGGTATCCGCCTAGGGTTAGGGTTAGGTGTATGGTTTCATTTAGGCTTCAGGTTAGGTTAGGATTGAACTTAGTTTGAGGGAGTAAGTTTAGGGCTATTGTTAGTTTTCTGTTCAGTGTTACGGTTGGATTTAGCCTCAGGGTCTGGTTAGGGTTAGGGTTAAACTTAAGGTGTCCGCCTAGGGTTAGTGTTAGGTCTTTGGTTTGATTTTGGCTTCAGATAATGTTACGTTTCAACTTAGTTTGAGGGAGTCAGTGTAGGGCTACTGTTAGTTTTCGGTTCAGTATTATGGTTGGAGTTAGCGTCATGGTCAGGTTAGGGTTGGGGTTAGCGTGAGGTTTCAGCCTAGGTTTAGGGTTAGGTCTATGATTTGAGTTAGGCTTCAGGTTAGGTTACGTTTGAACTTAGTTTGAGGGAGTAAGTTTAGGGCTACTGTTAGTTTTCGGGTAACTGTTACGGTTGGAGTTAGCGTCAGGGCCAGGTTAGGGTGGGGTTTAAGCATAAGGTGTCCGCTAGGGTTAGGGTTAGGTCTATGCTTTGATTTACGCTACAGGTTAGGTTAGGTTTGAACGTAGTTTGAGGGAGTAAGTTTAGGGCTACTGTTAGTTTTCGGTTAACTGTTACGGTTGGAGTAAGCGTCAGGGTCAGGTTAGGGTGGGGGTTTAGCTTCAGGTGTCCGCCTAGGGTTAGGGTTAGGTCTATGGTTTGATTTAGGCTTCAGGTTAGGTTACGTTTGAACTTAGTTTGAGGGAGTAAGTTTAGGGATACTGTTAGTTTTCGGTTCAGTGTTATGGTTGGAGTTAGCATGAGAGTCAGGTTAGGGTTGGGGTTGAGCTTAAGGTGTCCGCCCAGGGTTAGGGTTAGGTGTATGGTTTGATTTAGGCTTCAGGTTAGGTTAGGTTTGAACTTAGTTTGAGTGAGTAAGTTTAGGGCTATTGTTAGTTTTCTGTTAACTGTTAGGGGTGGAGTAAGCGTCAGGGTCTGGTTAGGGTGGGGGTTAAGCAAAAGGTGTCCACCTAGGGTTAGGGTTAGGTCTATGGTTTGATTTAGGCTTCAGGTTAGGTTACTTTTGAACTTAGTTTGAGCGAGATAGTTTAGGGCTACTGTTAGTTTTCGGTTCAGTGTTACGGTTGGGAATAGCGTCAGGGTCAGGTTAGGGTTAGAGTTGAGCTTAAGGTGTCCGCCTAGGGTTAGGGTTAGGTGTGTCGTTTGATTTAGGCTTCATGTTAGGTTACGTTTGAACTTAGTGTGAGTTAGTAAGTTTAGGGCTACTGTTAGTTTTCGGTTCAGTGTTACGGTTGGAGATAGCATCAGGGTCAGGTTAGGTTTGGGGTTGAGCTTAAGGTGTCTGCCGAGGGTTAGGGTTAGGTGTATGGTTTGATTTAGGCTTCAGGTTAGGTTAGGTTTGAACTTAGTTTGAGGGAGTAAGTTTAGGGCTACTGTTAGTCTTCGGTTCAGTGTTACGGTTGGAGTTAGCGTGAGGCTCACGTTAGGGTTGGGGTTGAGCTTAAGGTGTTTGCCTAGGGTTAGGGTTATGTGTATGTTTTGATTTAGGCTTCAGGTTAGGTTAGGATTGAACTTAGTTTGAGGGAGTCCGTTTAGGGCTACTGTTAGTTTTCTGTTAACTGTTATGGTTGAAGCAAGCGTCAGTGTCAGGTTAGGGTGTGGGTTAAGCATAAGATGTCCGCCTAAGGTTAGGGTTAGGTCTATGGTTTGAGTAAGGCTTCAGGTTAGATTAGGTTTGAACTTTTTTTGAGGGAGGCTGTTTAGGGCTACTGTTAGTTTTCGGTTAACTGTTTCGGTTGGAGTAAGCGTCAGGGTCAGGTTAGTTTTGGGGTTGAGCTTAAGGTGTCCGCCTAGGGTTAGGGTTAGGTGTCTGGTTTGATTTAGGCTTCAGGTTAGGTTAGGTTTGAACTTAGTTTGAGTGAGTAAGTTTAGGGCTACTGTTAGTTTTTGGTTCAGTGTTACGGTTGGAGTTAACTTCAGGGTCATGATAGCGTTGGGGTTAAGCTTACGGTGTCCGCCTAGGGTTAGGGTTAGGTGTATGGTTTGATTTAGGCTTCTCTTTAGGTTAGCTTTGAACTTAGTTTGAGGGTGTAAGTTTAGGGCTACTGTTAGTTATCCGGTAAATGTTACGGGTTGCGTTAGCGTCAGGGCCAGGTTAGGGTTGGGGTTGAGCTTAAGGTGTCCGCCAAGGGTTAGGGTTAGGTCTATGGTTTGATTTAGGCCTCAGGTTACGTTATGTTTGTACTTCGTTTGAGGGAGTAAGTTTAGGGCTACTGTTAGTTTTCGCTTAACTGTTATGGTTGGAGGAAGCGTCAGGGTCAGATTAGGTTTGGGGTTGAGCTTAAGGTGTCCGCCTAGGGTTAGGGTTAGGTGTATGGTTTGATTTAGGCTTCAGGTTAGGTTAGGTTTGAACGTAGTTTGAGGGAGTAAGTTTAGGGCTACTGTTAGTTTTCCGTTCAGTATTATGGTAGGAGTTAGCGTCAGGGTCAGGTTAGGGTTGGGGTTACCTTGAGGTGTCCGCCTAGGATTAGGGTTAAGTCTGTGGTTTGATTTAGGCTTCAGGTTACGTTACGTTTGAACTTAGTTTGAGTGAGTAAGTTTAGGGCTACTGTCAGTTTTCGGTTCAGTGTTACGGTTGGAGATAGCGTCAGGGTCAGGTTAGGGTTGGGGTTGAGCTTCAGGTATCCGCCTATTGTTAGGGTTAGGTCTATGATTTGACTTAGGCTTCAGGTTAGGTTAGGTTTGAACTTAGTTTGAGCGAGTAAGTTTAGGGCTAGTCTTAGTTTTCGGTTCAGTGATATGGCTGGTGTTAGCCTGGAGGTCAGGTTAGGGTTGGGGTTGAGCTTACAGTGTCCGCCTAGGGTTAGGGTTAGGTGTATGGTTTGATTTAGGCTTCACTTTAGGTTAGGTTTGAACTTAGTTTGAGGGAGTAAGTTTAGGGCTACTGTTAGTTTTCGGGTAACTGTTACGGTTGAAGTTAGCGTCAGGGCCAAGTTAGGGTTGGGGTTGAGCTTAAGGTGTCCGCCTAGGGTTAGGGTTAGGTGTATGGTTTGATTTAGGCTTCAGTTTTGGTTACCTTTGAACTTAGTTTGAGGGAGTAAGTTTAGGGCTACTGTTAGTTTTCGGTTAACTGTTTCGGGTGGAGTAAGCGTCAGGGTCAGGTTAGTTTTGGGGTTGAGCTTAAGGTGTCCGCCTAGGGTTAGGGTTAGGTGTATGGTTTGATTTAGGCTTCAGGTTAGGTTAGGTTTGAACTTAGTTTGAGTGAGTAAGTTTAGGGCTACTGTTAGTTTTCGGTTCAGTGTTACGTTTGGAGTTAACTTCAGGGTCATGATAGCGTTGGGTTAAGCTTACGGTGTCCGCCTAGGGTTAGGGTTAGGTCTATGGTTTGAGTTTGGCTTCAGGTTTGGTTAGGTTTGAACTGAGTTTGAGGGAGTAAGTTTAGGGCTACTGTTAGTTTTCGGTTAACTGTTACGGTTGGAGTAAGCGTCAGGGTCAGGTTAGGGTGGGAGTTAAGCTTAAGGTGTCCGCCTAGGATTAGGGTTAGGTCTATGATTTGAGTTAGGCTTCAGGTTAGGTTAGGTTTGAACTTAGTTTGAGTAAGTAAGTTTAGGGCTACTGTTAGTTTTCGGTTCAGAGTTACGGTAGGAGTTAGCGTCAGGGTCATGGTAGGGTTGGGGTTAAGCTTACGGTGTCCGCCTAGGGTTAGGGTTAGGTGTATGGTTTGATTTAGGCTTCACTTTAGGTTAGGTTGGAACTTAGTTTGAGGGAATAAGTTTAGGGCTACTGTCAGTTTTCGGGTAACTGTTACGGTTGGAGTTAGCGTCAGGTCCAAGTTAGGGTTGGGGTTGAGCTTAAGGTGTCCGCCTAGGGTTAGGGTTAGGTGTCTGGTTTGATTTAGGCTTCAGGTTAGGTTAGGTTTGAGCTTAGTTTGAGTGAGTAAGTTTAGGGCTACTATTAGTTTTTGGTTCAGTGTTACGGTTGGAGTTAACTTCAGGGTCATGATAGCGTTGGGGTTAAGCTTACGGTGTCCGCCTAGGTTTAGGGTTAGGTGTATGGTTTGATTTAAGCTTCACTTTAGGTTAGCTTTGAACTTAGTTTGAGGGTGTAAGTTTAGGGCTACTGTTAGTTATCCGGTAAATGTTACGGTTTGCGTTAGCGTCAGGGCCAGGTTAGGGTTGGGGTTGAGCTTAAGGTGTCCGCCAAGGGTTAGGGTTAGGTCTATGGTTTGATTTAGGCCTCAGGTTACGTTATGTTTGTACTTCGTTTGAGGGAGTAAGTTTAGGGCTACTGTTAGTTTTCGCTTAACTGTTACGGTTGGAGTAAGCGTCAGGGTCAGATTAGGTTTGGGGTTGAGCTTAAGGTGTCCGCCTAGGGTTAGGGTTAGGTGTATGGTTTGATTTAGGCTTCAGGTTAGGTTAGGTTTGAACGTAGTTTGAGGGAGTAAGTTTAGGGCTACTGTTAGTTTTCCGTTCAGTATTATGGTAGGAGTTAGCGTCAGGGTCAGGTTAGGGTTGGGGTTAGCTTGAGGTGTCCGCCTAGGATTAGGGTTAGGTCTGTGGTTTGATTTAGGCTTCAGGTTACGTTACATTTGAACTTAGTTTGAGTGAGTAAGTTTAGGGCTACTGTCAGTTTTCGGTTCAGTGTTACGGTTGGAGATAGCGTCAGGGTCAGGTTAGGGTTGGGGTTGAGCTTCAGGTATCCGCCTGTTGTTAGGGTTAGGTCTATGATTTGACTTAGGCTTCAGGTTAGGTTAGGTTTGAACTTAGTTTGAGCGAGTAAGTTTAGGGCTAGTCTTAGTTTTCGGTTCAGTGATATGGCTGGTGTTAGCCTGGAGGTCAGGTTAGGGTTGGGGTTGAGCTTACAGTGTCCGCCTAGGGTTAGGGTTAGGTGTATGGTTTGATTTAGGCTTCACTTTAGGTTAGGTTTGAACTTAGTTTGAGGGAGTAAGTTTAGGGCTACTGTTAGTTTTCGGGTAACTGTTACGGTTGAAGTTAGCGTCAGGGCCAAGTTAGGGTTGGGGTTGAGCTTAAGGTGTCCGCCTAGGGTTAGGGTTAGGTGTATGGTTTGATTTAGGCTTCAGGTTTGGTTAGCTTTGAACTTAGTTTGAGGGAGTAAGTTTAGGGCTACTGTTAGTTTTCGGTTAACTGTTTCGGGTGGAGTAAGCGTCAGGGTCAGGTTAGTTTTGGGGTTGAGCTTAAGGTGTCCGCCTAGGTTTAGGGTTAGGTGTATGGTTTGATTTAGGCTTCAGGTTAGGTTAGGTTTGAACTTAGTTTGAGTGAGTAAGTTTAGGGCTACTGTTAGTTTTCGGTTCAGTGTTACGGTTGGAGTTAACTTCAGGGTCATGATAGCGTTGGGTTAAGCTTACGGTGTCCGCCTAGGGTTAGGGTTAGGTCTATGGTTTGAGTTTGGCTTCAGGTTTGGTTAGGTTTGAACTTAGTTTGAGGGAGTAAGTTTAGGGCTACTGTTAGTTTTCGGTTAACTGTTACGGTTGGAGTAAGCGTCAGGGTCAGGTTAGGGTGGGAGTTAAGCTTAAGGTGTCCGCCTAGGATTAGGGTTAGGTCTATGATTTGAGGTAGGCTTCAGGTTAGGTTAGGTTTGAACTTAGTTTGAGGGAGTAAGTTTAGGGCTACTGTTAGTTTTCGGTTAACTGTTACTGTTGGAGTAAGCGTCAGGGTCATGTTAGGGTTGGGGTTGAGCTTCAGGTGTCCGCCTAGGGTTAGGGTTAGGTCTATGGTTTGAGTTAGGCTTCAGGTTAGGTTACTTTTGAACTTTGTTTGAGGGAGTAAGTTTAGGGCTACTGTTAGTTTTCGGTTAACTGTTTCGGTTGGAGTAAGCGTCAGGGTCAGGTTAGTTTTGGGGTTGAGCTTAAGGTGTCCGCCTAGGGTTAGGGTTAGGTCTATGGTTTGAGTTAGGCTTCAGGTTAGGTTAGGTTTGAACTTAGTTTGAGGGAGTAAGTTTAGGGCTACTGTTAGTTTTCTGTTAAATGTTAGGGGTTAGTAAGCGTCAGGGTCCGGTTAGGGTGGGGGTTAAGCATAAGGTGTCCGCCTAGGTTTAGGGTTAGGTCTATGGTTTGATTTAGGCTGCAGGTTAGGTTACGTTTGAACTTAGTTTGAGTTAGTTAGTTTAGGGCTACTGTTAGTTTTCGTTTCAGTGTTATGGTTGGAGTTAGCGTGAGGTTCCGGTTAGGATTGGGGTTGAGCTTCAGGTGTCCGCCTAGGGTTAGGGTTAGATGTATGGTTTGAGTTAGGCTTCAGGTTAGGTTAGGTTTGAACTTAATCTGAGGGAGTAAATTTAGGGCTACTGTTAGTTTTCGTTTAACTGTTACAGTTGGAGTAAGCGTCAGGGTCAGCTTAGGGTGGGGTTTAAGCTTAAGGTGTCCACCTAGGGTTAGGGTTAGTTCTATTCTTTGAGTTAGGCTTCAGGTTAGGTTAGGTTTGAACTTAGTTTGAGCGAGTAAGTTTAGGGCTACTCTAAGTTTTTTGTTCAGTGATATGGTTGGAGTTATCCTGGAGATCAGGTTATGGTTGGGGTTGAGCTTAAGGTGTCCGCCTAGGGTTAGAGTTAGGTGTATGGTTTGATTTAGGCTTCAGGTTAGGTTAGGTTTGAAGTTAGTTTGAGGGAGTATGTTTAGGGCTACTGTTAGTTTTCGGTTAACTGTTACAGTTGGAGTAAGCGTCAGGGTCAGTTTAGAGTGGGGGTTAAGCATAAGGTGTCCGCCTAGGGTTAGAATTAGGTCTATGATTTGATTTAGGCTTCAGGATAGGTTAGCTTTGAACTTAGTGTGAGGGAGTAAGTTTAGGTCTACTCTTAGTTTTCAGTTAACTGTTACGGTTGGAGTAAGCGTCAGGGTCAGGTTAGGTTTGGGGTTGAGCTTAAGGTGTCTGCCTAGGGGTAGGGTTAGGTGTATGGTTTGATTTAGGATTCAGGTTAGGTTAGGTTTGAACTTACTTTGAGGAAGTAAGTTTCGGGCTACTGTTAGTTTTCGGGTAACTGTTACCGTTGGAGTAAGCGTCAGGTTCAGGTTAGGGTCGGGGTTGAGCTTAAGGTGTCCACCTAGGGTTAGGGTTAGGTGTATGGTTTGATTTAGGCTTCAGGTAATGTTAGGTTTGAACTTAGTTTGAGGGAGTAAGTTTAGGGCTACTGTTAGTTTTCCTTTAAGTGTTACGGTTGTAGTAAGCGTAAGGGTCAGGTTAGAGTGGGGGTTAAGCATAAGGTGTCCGCCTAGGGTTAGGGTTAGGTCTATGGTTTCATTTAGGCTTCAGGTAAGGTTAGGATTGAACTTAGTTTGAGGGAGTAAATTTAGGGATACTGGTAGTTTTCGGTTCAGTGTTATGGTAGGATTTAGCCTCAGGGTCATGTTAGGGTTGGGGATAAGCTTAAGGTGTCCGCTTAGGTTTAGGGTTAGGTCTATTGTTTGAGTTAGGCTTCAGGTTAGGTTAGGTTTGAACTTAGTTTGAGGGAGTATGTTTAGGGCTACTCTTAGTTTTCGGTTCAGTGTTACGGTTGGAGTTAGCGTGAGGGTCAGGTTAGGGTTGGGGTTGAGCTTAAGGAGTCCGCCTAGGGTTAGGGTTAGGTCTGTGGTTTGATTTAGGCTTTAGTTTAGGTTACCTTTGAACTTGGTTTGAGTGAGTAAGTTTAGGGCTACTGTTAGTTTTCGGTTCAGTGTTACGGTTGGAGATAACGTCAGGGTCAGGTTAGGGTTGGATTTGAGCTTAAGGTGTCCGCCTAGCGTTAGGGTTAGGTCTATGGTTTGATTCAGGCTTCAGGTTAGGTTACGTTTGAACTTAGTTTGAGTGAGTATGTTTAGGGCTACTGTTAGTTTTCGGTTCAGTGTTACGGTTGGAGATAGCGTTAGGGTCACGTTAGGTTTAGGGTTGAGCTTCAGGTGTCCGCCTAGGGTTAGGGTTAGGTCTATGGTTTGAGTTAGGCTTCAGGTTAGGTTAGGTTTGAACTTAGTTTGACGGATTAAGTTTAGGGCTATTGTTAGTTTTCGTTTCAGTGTTACTGTTGGAGATAGCGTCAGGGTCAGGTTAGGGATGGGGTTGAGCTTCAGGTGTCCGCCTATTGTTAGGGTTAGGTCTATGATTTTATTTAGGCTTCAGGTTAGGCTAGGTTTGAACTTAGTTTGAGGGAGTAAGTTTAGGGCTAATGTTAGTTTTTAGTTCAGTGTTACGGTTGGATTTAGCCTCAGTGTCAGGTTAAGGTTGGGGTTAAGCTTAAGGTTTCCGCCTAGGGTTAATGTTTGGTCTATTGTTTGAGTTGGGCTTCAGGTTCAGTTAGGTTTTAACTTAGTTTGAGGGAGTAAGTTTAGGGCTACTGTTAGTTTTCGGTTCAGTGTTACGGTTGGAGTTAGCGTGAGGGTCAGGTTAGGGTTGGGGTTGAGCTTAAGGTGTCCGCCTAGGTTTAGGCTTAGGTCTGTGGTTTGAGTTAGTCTTCAGGTTAGGTTAGATTTGAACTTAGTTTGAGGGAGTAAGTTTAGGGCTACTGTTATTTTTTGGGTAACTGTTACGGTTGGAGTAAGCGTTAGGGTCAGGTTAGGTTTCGGGTTGAGCTTAAGGTGTCCGCCTAGTGTTAGGGTTAGGTGTATGGTTTGATTTAGGCTTCAGGTTAGGTTACGTTTGAACTTAGTTTGAGGGACTAAGTTTAGGGCTTCTGTTAGTTTTTGGTTCAGTATTATGGTTGGAGTTAACGTCAGGGCCAGGTTAGGGTTGGGGTTAGCTTGAGGTGTCCGCCTAGGCTTAGGTTTAGGTCTATGGTTTGAGTTAGGCTTCCGGTTAGGTTAGGTTTGAACTTAGTTTGAGGGAGTAAGTTTAGGGCTACTGTTAGTTTTCAGTTCAGTGTTACGGTTGGAGTTAGCGTCAGGGTCAGGTTCGGGTTGGGGATGAGATTAAGGTGTCCGCCTAGGTTTAAGGTAAGGTCTAAGGTTTGATTTAGGCTTCAGGTTAGGTTAGGTTTGAACTTAGTTTGAGGGAGGAAGTTTAGGGCTACTGTTAGTTTTCTGTTAAGTGTTATGGTTGGAGTAAGCGTCAGGGTCAGGTTAGGGTGGGGTTTAAGCATAAGGTGTCCGCCTAGTGTTAGGGTTAGGTCTATGCTTTGATTTAGGCTTCAGGTTAGTTTAGGTTTGAACTTAGTTTGAGGGAATAAGTTAAAGGCTACTCTTAGTTTTCAGTTAACTGTTACAGGTGGAGTAAGCGTCAGGGTCAGTTTAGGGTGGAAGTTAAGCATAAGGTGTCCGCCTAGGGTGAGGGATAGGTCCATGGTTTTATTTAGGCTCCAGGTTAGGTTATGTTTGAACTTAGTTTGAGGGAGTAAGTTTAGGGCTACTGTTAGTTTTCGGTTCATTGTTACGGTTGGAGATCGCGTCAGGGTCAGGTTAGGGTTGGGATTGAGCTTGAGATGTCCGCCTAGGGTTAGGGTTAGGTCTATGGTTTGAGTTAGGCTTCAGGTTAGGTTAGGTTTCAACTTAGTTTGAGGGAGTAAGTTTAGGGCTATTGTTAGTTTTCGGTTCAGTGTTACTTTTGGAGATAGTGTCAGGGTCAGGTTAGGGTTGGGGTTGAGCGTCAGTTGTCCGCCTATTGTTAGGGTTAGGTCTATGATTTGAGTTAGTCTTCAGGTTAGGTTACGTTTGAACTTAGTTTGAGGGAGTAAGTTAAGGGCTACTGGTAGTTTTCGGTTCAGTGTTACGGTTGGATTTAGCCTCAGGGTCAGGTTAGGTTTTGCGTTAAGCTTAAGGTGTCCGCCTAGGTTTAGGGTTAGGTCTATTGTTTGAGTTAGGCTTCAGGTTAGGTTAGGTTTGAACTTAGTTTGATGGAGTAAGTTTAGGGCTACTGTTAGTTTTCGGTTCAGTGTTACAGTTGGAGTTAGCGTGAGGGTCAGGTTAGGGTTGGGGTTGAGCTTAAGGTGTCTGCCTAGGGTTAGGGTTAGGTCTGTGGTTTGAGTTAGGCTTCAGGTTAGGTTAGGTTTGAACTTAGTTTGAGGGAGTAAGTTTAGGGCTACTGTTAGTTTTCGGGTAACTGTTACGGTTCGAGTTAGCGTCAGGGCCCGGTTATGGTTGGGGTTGAGCTTAAGGTGTCCGCCTAGAGTTACGGTTAGGTGTATGGTTTGATTTAGGCTTCAGGTTAGGTTATGTTTGAACTTAGTTTGAGGGCGTAAGTTTAGGGCTACTGTTAGTTTTCGGTTAACTGTTACGGTTGGAGATAGCGTCAGGGTCAGGTTAGGTTTGGGGTTGAGCTTAAGGTGTCCGCCTAGGGTTAGGGTTAGGTGTATGGTTTGATTTAGGCTTCAGGTTAGGTTAGGTTTGAAGTTAGTTTGAGGGAGTAAGTTTAGGGCTACTGTTAGTTTTCGGTTATCTGTTACAGTTGGAGTAAGCGTCAGGGTCAGGGTAGGGTGGGGTTTAAGCATAAGGTGTCCGCCTAGGGTTAGGGTTAGGTTTATGATTTGATTTAGGCTTCAGGTTAGGTTAGGTTTGAACTTAGTTTGAGGGAGTCAGTTTAGGGCTACTGTTAGTTTTCGGTTCAGTATTATGGTTGGATTTAGCCTCAGGGTCAGGATAGGGTTGGGGTTAAGCTTAAGGTTTCCGCCTAGGGTTAGGGTTAGTTCTATTGTTTGAGTTAGGCTTCAGGTTAGGTTAGGTTTGAACTTAGTTTGAGTGAGTAAGTTTACGGCTACTCTTAGTTTTTGGTTCAGTGTTACGTTTGGAGTTAGCATGAGGGTCCGGTTAGGGTGGGGGTTGAGCTTAAGGTGTCCGCCTAGGGTTAGGGTTAGGTCTGTGGTATGAGGTAGGCATCAGGTTAGGTTAGGTTTGAACTTAGTTTGAGGGAGTAAGTTTAGGGATACTTTTAGTTTTCAGTTCAGTGTTACGGTTGGAGATAGCGTCAGGGTCAGGTTAGGGTTGTGGATGAGCTTCAGGTGTCCGCCTAGGGTTAGGGTTAGGTCTATAGTTTGAGTTAGCCTTCAGGTTTGGTTAGGTTTGAACTTGGTTTGATGGAGTAAGTTTAGGGCTACTGTTAGTTTACGGTTCAGTGTTACGGTTGGAGTTAGCTTGAGGGTCACGTTAGGGTTGGGGTTGAGTTTAAGGTGTCCGCCTAGTGTTAGGGTTAGGTGTATGTTTAGATTTAGGCTTCAGGTTAGGTTAGGTTTGAAGTTAGTTTGAGGGAATAAGTTTAGAACTACTCTTAGTTTTCGGGTAACTGTTACTGTTGGAGTTAGCGTCAGAGCCAAGTTAGGGTTGGGGTTGAGCTTAAGGTGTCCGCCTAGGGTTAGGGTTAGGTTTATGGTTTGATTTAGGCTTCAGGTTATGTTAGGTTTGAACTTAGTTTGAGGGAGTAAGTTTAGGGCTACTGTTAGTTTTCGGTTAACTGTTACAGTTGGAGTAAGCGTCACTGTCAGGTTAGGGTGGAGTTTAAGCATAAGGTGTCCGCCTAGGGTTAGGGTTAGGTGTATGGTTTGATTTAGGCTTCAGGTTAGATTAGGTTTGAACTTAGTTTGAGGGAGTAAGTTTAGGGCTACTGTTAGTTTTCGGGAAACTGTTACGGTTGGAGTTAGCGTCAGGGCCAGGTTAGGGTTGGAGTTGAGATTAAGTTGTCCGCCTAGGGTTAGGGTTATGTGTTTGGTTTCATTTAGGCTTAAGGTTACGTTAGGTTTGAAGTTAGTTTGATGGAGTAAGTTTAGGGCTACTGTTAGTTTTCGGTTAACTGTTACGGTTGGAGTAAGCGTCAGCGTCAGGTTAGGGTGGGGGTTAAGCATATGGTGTCCGCCTAGGGTTAGGGTTAGGTCTATGGTTTCATTTAGGCTTCAGGTTAGGTTAGGTTTGAACTTAGTTTGAGGGAGTAAGTTTAGGGCTACTCTTAGTTATCGGTTCACTGATATGGTTGGAGTTAGCCTGGAGGTCACGTTAGGGTTGGGGTTGAGCTTAAGGTGTCCGCCTAGGGTTAGGGTTAGGTGTATGATTTGATTTAGGCTTCAGGTTAGGTTAGGATTGAAGTTAGTTTGAGGAAGTAAGTTTAGGGCTACTGTTAGTTTTCGGTTCAGTGTTACGGTTGGAGTTAGCGTGAGGGTCAGGTTACGGTTGGGGTTGAGCTTAAGGTGTCCGCCTAGGGTTAGGGTTAGGTCTATTGTTTGAGTTAGGCTTCAGGTTAGGTTAGGTTTGAACTTAGTTTGATGGAGTAAGTTTAGGGCTACTGTTAGTTTGCGATTCAGTGTTATGGTTGGAGATAGCGTCAGGGTCAGGTTAGGGTGGGGTTGAGCTTCAGGTGTCCGCCTAGGGTTAGGGTTAGGTGTATGGTTTCATTTAGGCTTCAGGTTAGGTTAGGTTTGAAGTTAGTTTGAGGGAGTAAGTTTAGGGCTACTGTTAGTTTTCGGTTAACTGTTACAGTTGGAGTAAGCGTCAGGGTCGGGGTAGGGTGGGGTTTAAGCATAAAGTGTCCGCCTAGGGTTAGGGTTAGGTCTATGATTTGATTTAGGCTTCAGGTTAGGTTAGGTTTGAACTTAGTTTGAGGGAGTCAGTTTAGGGCTACTGTTAGTTTTCGGTTCAGTATTACGGTTGGATTTAGCCTCAGGGTCAGGTTAGGGTTGGGGTTAAGCTTAAGGTGTCCGCCTAGGGTTAGGGTTAGGTCTATTGTTTGAGTTGGCTTCAGGTTAGGTTAGGTTTGGACTTAGTTTGAGGGAGTAAGTTTATGACTACTGTTAGTTTTTGGTTCAGTGTTATGTTTGGAGTTAGCGTGAGGGTCCGGTTAGGGTGGGGGTTGAGCTTAAGGTGTCCGCCTAGGGTTAGGGTTAGGTCTGTGGTATGAGTTAGGCATCAGGTTAGGTTAGGTTTGAACTTAGTTTGAGGGAGTAAGTTTAGGGCTACTGTTAGTTTTCGGGTAACTGTTACGGTTCGAGTTAGCGTCAGGGCCAGGTTATGGTTGGGGTTGAGCTTAAGGTGTCCGCCTAGAGTTACGGTTAGGTGTATGGTTTGATTTAGGCTTCAGGTTAGGTTATGTTTGAACTTAGTTTGAGGGCGTAAGTTTAGGGCTACTGTTAGTTTTCGGTTAACTGTTACGGTTGGAGATAGCGTCAGGGTCAGGTTAGGTTTGGGGTTGAGCTTAAGGTGTCCGCCTAGGGTTAGGGTTAGGTGTATGGTTTGATTTAGGCTTCAGGTTAGGTTAGGTTTGAAGTTAGTTTGAGGGAGTAAGTTTAGGGCTACTGTTAGTTTTCGGTTAACTGTTACAGTTGGATTAAGCGTCAGGGTCAGGGTAGGGTGGGGTTTAAGCATATGGTGTCCGCCTAGAGTTAGGGTTAGGTTTATGATTTGATTTAGGCTTCAGGTTAGGTTAGGTTTGAACTTAGTTTGAGGGAGTCAGTTTAGGGCTACTGTTAGTTTTCGGTTCAGTATTACGGTTGGATTTCGCCTCAGGGTCAGGATAGGGTTGGGGTTAACCTTAAGGTTTCAGCCTAGGTTTAGGGTTAGTTCTATTGTTTGAGTTAGGCTTCAGGTTAGGTTAGGTTTGAACTTAGTTTGAGGGAGTAAGTTTAGGGCTACTGTTAGTTTTTGGTTCAGTGTTACGTTTGGAGTTAGCATGAGGGTCCGGTTAGGGTGGGGGTTGAGCTTAAGGTGTCCGCCTAGGGTTAGGGTTAGGTCTGTGGTATGAGGTAGGCATCAGGTTAGGTTAGGTTTGAACTTAGTTTGAGGGAGTAAGTTTAGGGATACTGTTAGTTTTCAGTTCAGTGTTACGGATGGAGATAGCGTCAGGGTCAGGTTAGGGTTTTGGTTGAGCTTCAGGTGTCCGCCTAGGGTTAGGGTTAGGTCTATAGTTTGAGTTAGCCTTCAGGTTTGGTTAGGTTTGAACTTGGTTTGATGGAGTAAGTTTAGGGCTACTGTTAGTTTACGGTTCAGTGTTACGGTTGGAGTTAGCGTGAGGGTCACGTTAGGGTTGGGGTTGAGTTTAAGGTGTCCGCCTAGGGTTAGGGTTAGGTGTATGTTTAGATTTAGGCTTCAGGTTAGGTTAGGTTTGAACTTAGTTTGAGGGAGTAAGTTTAGAACTACTCTTAGTTTTCGGGTAACTGTTACTGTTGGAGTTAGCGTCAGGGCCAGGTTAGGGTTGGGGTTGAGCTTAAGGTGTCCGCCTAGGGTTAGGGTTAGGTTTATGGTTTGATTTAGGCTTCAGGTTATGTTAGGTTTGAACTTAGTTTGAGGGAGTAAGTTTAGGGCTACTGTTAGTTTTCGGTTAACTGTTACAGTTGGAGTAAGCGTCAGGGTCAGGTTAGGGTGGAGTTTAAGCATAAGGTGTCCGCCTAGGGTTAGGGTTATGTGTATGGTTTGATTTAGGATTCAGGTTAGGTTAGGTTTGAACTTAGTTTGAGGGAGTAAGTTTAGGGCTACTGTTTGTTTTCGGTTCAGTGTTACGGTTGGAGTAAGCGTCAGGGTCAGGTTAAGGTGGGGGTTAAGCATAAGGTGTCAGACTAGGGTTAGGGTTAGGTCTATGGTTTGAGTTAGGCTTCAGGTTAGATTAGGTTTAAAGTTAGTTTGAGAGTGTAAGTTCAGGGCTACTGTTAGTTTTCGGTTAACTGTTACAGTTGGAGTAAGCGTCAGGGTCAGGTTAGGGTGGGGGTTAAGCATAAGTTGTCCGCCTAGGGTTAGGGTTAGGTCTATGATTTGATTTAGGCTTCAGGTTAGGTAAGTTTTGAACTTAGTTTGAGGGAGTCAGTTTAGGGCTACTGTTAATTTTCGGTTAACTGTTACGATTGGAGTAAGCGTCAGGGTCAGGTTAGGTTTGGGGTTGAGCTTAGGGTGTCCGCCTAGGGTTAGGGTTAGGTGTATGGTTTCATTTAGGCTTCAGGTTAGGTTAGGTTTGAAGTTAGTTTGAGGGAGTAAGTTTAGGGCTACTGTTAGTTTTCGGTTAAATGTTACAGTTGGAGTAAGCGTCAGGGTCGGGTTAGGGTGGGGTTTAAGCATAAGGTGTCCGCCTAGTGTTAGGGTATTTCTATGATTTGATTTAGGCTTCACGTTAGGTTAGGTTTGAACTTAGTTTGAGGGAGTCAGTTTAGGGCTACTGTTAGTTTTTGGTTCAGTGTTATGTTTGGAGTTAGCGTGAGGGTCCGGTTAGGGTGGGGGTTGAGCTTAAGGTGTCCGCCTAGGGTTAGGGTTAGGTCTGTGGTATGAGTTAGGCATCAGGTTAGGTTAGGTTTGAACTTAGTTTGAGGGAGTAAGTTTAGGGCTACTGTTAGTTTTCGGTTCATTGTTACGTTGGGATTTAGTGTGAGGGTCCGGTTAGGGTTGGGGTTGAGCTTAAGGTGTCCGCCTAGGGTTAGGGTTAGGTCTGTGGTATGAGTTAGGCATCAGGTTAGGTTAGGTTTGAACTTAGTTTGAGGGAGTCAGTTTAGCGCTACTGTTAGTTTTCGGTTAACTGTTATGGTTGGTGTAAGTGTCAGGGTCAGATTAGGTTTGGGATTGAGCTTTAGGTATCCGCCTAGGGTTAGGGTTAGGTGTATGGTTTGATTTAGGCTTCAGGTTAGGATAGGTTTGAACTCAGTTTGAGGGAGTAAGTTTAGGGCTACTATTAGTTTTCGTTTAACTGTTCCGGTTGGAGTAAGCGTCAGGGTCAGGTTAGGGTGGGTGTTAAACATAAGGTGTCCGCCTAGGTTTAGGGTTAGGTCTATGGTTTCATTTAGGCTTCAGGTTAGGTTAGGATTGAACTTAGTTTGAGGGAGTAAGTTTAGGGCTACTGTTAGTTTTCGGTTCAGTGTTACGGTTGGATTTAGCCTCATGGTCAGGTTAGGGTGGGGGTTAAGCTTAAGGTGTCCGCCTAGGGTTAGGGTTAGGTCGATTGTTGAGTTAGGCTTCAGATTAGGTTAGGTTTAAACTTAGTTTCAGGGAGTAAGTTTAGGACTACTGTTAGTTTTTGTTTCAGTGTTACGTTTGGAGTTAGCGTGAAGGTCAAGTTAGGGTTGGGGTTGAGCTTAAGGTGTCCGCCTAGGGTTCGGGTTTGGTCTGTGGTTTGATTTAGGCTTTAGGTTAGGTTAGTTTTGAAGTTAGTTTGAGGGAGTAAGTTTAGGGCTACTGTTAGTTTTCGGTTCAGTGTTACGGTTGGAGTTAGCGTGAGGGTCAGGTTAGGGTTGGGGTTGAGCTTAAGGTGTCCGCCTAGGGTTAGGGTTAGGTCTGTGGTTTGAGTTAGGCTTCAGGATAGGTTAGGTTTGAACTTAGTTTGAGGGAGTAAGTTTAGGGCTACTGTTAGTTTTCCGTTCAGTGTTACGGTTGGAGATAACGTCAGGGTCAGGTTAGGGTTGTGGTTGACATTCAGGTGTCCGCCTAGGGTTAGGGTTAGGTCTATGGTTTGAGTTAGGCTTCAGGTTAGGTTAGGTTTGAACTTAGTTTGAGGGAGTAAGTTTAGGGCTACTCTTAGTTTTCGGTTCAGTGATATGGTTGGAGTTAGCCTGGAGGTCAGGTTAGGGTTGGGGTTGAGCTTAAGGTGCCGCCTAGGGTTCGGGTTAGGTGTATGGTTTGATTTAGGCTTTAGGTTAGGTTAGGTTTGAACTTAGTTTGAGGGAGTAAGTTTAGGGCTTCTGTTATTTTTCGGGAAATTGTTACGTTTGGAGTTAGCGTCAGGGCCAGGTTAGGGTTGGGGTTGATCTTAAGGTTTCCGCCTAGGGTTAGGGTTAGGTGTATTGTTTGATTTAGGCTTCAGGTTAGGTTAGGTTTGAACTTAGTTTGAGGGAGTAAGTTTAGGGCTACTGTTAATTTTCGGTTAACTGTTACAGTTGGAGTAAGTGTCAGGGTTAGGTTAGGGTGGGGTTTAAGCATAAGGTGTCCGCCTAGGGTTAGGGTTAGGTCTATATTTTGATTTAGGCTTCAGGTTAGGTTAGGTTTGAACTTAGTTTGAGGGAGTGAGTTTAGGGCTAATGTTAGTTTTCGGTTCAGTGTTACGGTTGTGGTTAGCCTGAGGGTCAGGATAGGGTTGGGGTTGAGCTTAAGGTGCCGCCTAGGGTTAGGGTTAGGTGTATGGTTTGATTTAGGCTTCCGGTTAGATTAGGTTTGAACTTAGTTTGAGGGAGTAAATTTAGGGCTACTTTTAGTTTTCGGGTAACTGTTACTGTTGGAGTTAGCGTCAGGGCCAAGTTAGGGTTGGGGTTGAGCTTAAGGTGTCCGCCTAGGGTTAGGGTTAGGTGTATGGTTTCATTTAGGCTTCAGGTTAGGTTAGGTTTGAAGATAGTTTGAGGGAGTCAGTTTAGGTCTACTGTTAGTTTTCGGTTAACTGTTACAGTTGGAGTAAGCGTCAGGGTCAGGTTAGGCTGGGGGTTAAGCATAAGGTGTACGCCTAGGGTTAGGCTTAGGTCTATGGTTTGAGTTAGTCTTCAGGTTAGGTTAGGTTTGAACTTAGTTTGAGGGAGTAAGTTTAGGGCTACTGTTACTTTTTGGTTCAGTGTTACGGTTAGATTTAGCCTCAGGGTCAGCTTATGGTTGGGGTTGAGCTTAAGGTGCCGCCTAGGGTTAGGGTTAGGTTTATGGTTTGATTTAGGCTTCCGGTTAGGTTAGGTTTGAACTTAGTTTGAGGGAGTAAGTTTAGGGCTACTTTTAGTTTTCGGGTAACTGTTACAGTTGGAGTAAGCATCAGGGTCAGGTTAGGTTTGGGGTTGAGCTTAAGGTGTCCGCCTAGGGTTAGGGTTAGGTGTATGATTTGATTTAGGCTTCAGGTTAGGTTAGGTTTGAAGATAGTTTGAGGGAGTAAGTTTAGGGCTACTGTTAGTTTTTGGTTCAGTGTTACGGTTGGAGTTAGCATGAGGGTCAGGTTAGGGTTGGGTTTGAGCTTAAGGTGTCCGCCTAGGGTTATGGTTAGGTGTATGGTTTGATTTAGGCTTCAGGTTAGGTTAGGTTTGAACTTAGTTTGAGGGAGTAAGTTTAAGGCTACTGTTAGTTTTCGGTTAACTGTTACAGTTGGAGTAAGTGTCAGGGTCAAGTTAGTGTGGGGTTTAAGCATAACGTGTCCACCTAGGGTTAGGGTTAGGTCTATGATTTGATTTAGGCTTCAGGTTAGGTTAGGTTGGAACTTAGTTTGAGGTAGTCATTTTAGGGCTACTGTTAATTTTCGGTTAAGTGTTACGGTTGGAGTAAGCATCAGGGTCAGGTTAGGGTTGAGGATGAGCTTAAGGTGTCCGCCTAGGGTTAGGGTTAAGTGTATGGTTTGATTTAGGCTTCAGGTTAGGTTAGGTTTGAACTTAGTTTGAGGGAGTAAGTTTAGGGCTACTTTTAGTTTTCCTTTAACTGTTATGGTTGGAATAAGCGTCAGGGTCAGGTTAGGGTGGGGGTTAAGCATAAGGTGTCCGCCTAGGGTTAGGGTTAGGTCTATTGTTTGAGTTAGGCTTCAGGTTAGCTTAGGTTTGAACTTAGTTTGAGGGAGTAAGTTTAGGGCTACTGTTAGTTTTCGGTTCAGTGTTACGGTTGGAGATAGCGTCAGGGACAGGTTAGGGTTGGGGTTGAGCTTCAAGTGTCAGCCTAGGCTTAGGGTTAGGTCTATGGTTTGAGTTGGGCTTCAGGTTAGGTTACGTTTGAACTTAGTTTGAGGGAGTAAGTTTAGGGCTACTGTTAGTTTTCGGTTCAATGTTAAGTTTGGATTTAGCCTCAGCGTCAGGTTAGGATTGGGTTTAAGCTTAAGATGTCCGCCTAGGGTTAGGGTTAGGTCTATAGTTTGAGTTAGGCTTCAGGTTAGGTTAGGTTTGAACTTAGTTTGAGGGAGTCAGTTTAGGGCTACTGTTAGTTTTCGGTTAACTGTTACAGTTGGAGTAAGCGTCAGGGTCAGGTTAGGGTGGGTGTTAAGCATAAGTTGTCCGCCTAGGGTTAGGGTTAGGTCTATGATTTAATTTAGGCTTCAGGTTAGGTTACGTTTGAACTTAGTTTGAGCGAGTCAGTTTAGGGCTACAGTTAGTTTTCGGTTAACTGTTACAGTTGGAGTAAGCGTCAGGGTCAGGTTAGGTTTGGGGTTGAGCTTAAGGTGTCCGCCTAGGGTTAGGATTCGGTCTAAGATTTGATTCAGGCTTCAGGTTAGGTTAGGTTTGAACTTAGTTTGAGGGAGTCAGTTTAGGGCTACTCTTAGTTTTCGGTTCAGTGTTACGGTTGGATTTAGCCTAAGGGTCAGGTTAGGGTTCGGGTTAAGCTTTAGGTGTCCTCCTAGGGTTAGGGGTAGGTCTATTGTTTCATTTAGGCTTCAGGTTAGGTTAGGATTGTACTCAGTTTGAGGGAGTAAGTTTAGGGCTACTCTTAGTTTTCGGTTCAGTGATATGGTTGGAGTTAGCCTGGAGGTCAGGTTATGGCTGGGGTTGAGCTTAAGGTGTCTGCCTAGGGTTAGGGTTAGGTCTATGGTTTAATTTAGGCTTCAGGTTACGTTAGGTTTGAAGTTAGTTTGAGGGAGTAAGTTTAGGGCTACTGTTAGTTTTCGGTTCAGTGTTACGGTTGGAGTTAGCGTGAGGGTCAGGTTAGGGTTGGGGTTGAGCTTAAGGTGTCTGCCTAGTGTTAGGGTTAGGTCTGTGGTTTGAGTTAGGCTTCAGGTTAGGTTAGGTTTGAACTTAGTTTGAGGGAGTAAGTTTAGGGCTAGTGTTAGTTTTCGTTTAACTGTTACGGATGGAGTAAGCGTCAGGGTCAGGTTATGGTGTGGGTTAACCATAAGGTGTCCGCCTAGGGTTAGGGTTAGGTCTATGGTTTCATTTAGGCTTCAGGTTAGGTTAGGATTGAACTTAGTTTGAGGGAGTAAGTTTAGGGCTACTCTTAGTTTTCGGTTCAGTGATATGGTTGGAGTTAGCCTGGAGGTCAGGTTAGGGCTGTGGTTTAGCTTAAGGTGTCCGCCTAGGGTTAGGGTTAGGTGTATGGTTTGATTTAGGCTTCAGGTTAGGTTAGGTTTGAAGTTAGTTTGAGGGAGTAAGTTTAGGGCTACTGTTAGTTTTTGGTTCAGTGTTACGGTTGGAGATAGCGTCAGGGTCAGGCTCGGGTTGGGGTTGAGCTTCAGGTGTCCGCCTAGGGTTAGGGTTATTTCTATGGTTTGAGTTAGGCTTCAGGTTAGATTAGGTTTGAAGTTAGTTTGAGGGTGTAAGTTCAGGGCTACTGTTAGTTTCCGGTTAACTTTTACAGTTCGAGTAAGCGTCAGGATCAAGTTAGGGTGGGGGTTAAGCATAAGTTGTCCGCCTAGGGTTTGGGTTAGGTCTATGATTTGATTTAGGCTTCAGGTTAGGTTAGGTTTGAACTTAGTTTGAGGGAGTCAGTTTAGGGCTACGGTTAGTTTTCGGTTAACTGTTACGGTTGGAGTAAGCGTCAGGTTCAGGTTAGGTTTGGGGTGGAGCTTAAGGTGTCCGCCTCGGGTGAGGGTTAGGTTTATGGTTTGATTTAGGCTTCAGGTTAGGTTAGGTTTGAACTTAGTTTGACGGAGTAAGTTTAGGGCTACTGTTAGTTTTCGGTTCAGTGTTACATTTGGAGGTAGCGTGAGTGTCCGGTTAGGGTTGGGGTTGAGCTTAAGGTGTTCGCCTAGGGTTAGGGTTAGGTCTGTGGTTTGAGATAGGCTTCAGGTTAGGTTAGGTTTGAACTTAGTTTGAGGGAGTAATTTTAGGGCTGCTGTTAGTTTTCGGTTCAGTGTTATGGTAGGAGATAGCGTCAGGGTCAGGTTAGGGTTGTGGTTGAGCTTCAGGTGTCCGCCGAGGGTTAGGGTTAGGTCTATGGTTTGAGTTAGGCTTCAGGTTAGGTTAGGTTTGAACTTAGTTTGAGGGAGTATGTTTAGGGCTACTGTTAGTTTTCGGTTTAGTGTTACGGTTGGAGTTAGCGTGAGAGTCAGGTTAGGGTTGGGGTTGAGCATAAGGTGTCCGCCTAGGGTAAGGGTTAGGTGTATGGTTTGATTTTGGCTTCTGGTTAGGTTAGGTTTGAGCTTAGTTTGAGGGAGTAAGTTTAGGGCTACTGTTAGTTTTCGGGTAACTGTTACGGTTGGAGTTAGCGTCAGGGTCAGGTTAGGGTTGGGGTTGAGCTTAAGGTGTCCGCCTAGGGTTAGGGTTAGGTGTATGGTTTGATTTAGGCTTCAGGTTAGGTTAGGTTTGAAGTTAGTTTCAGGGAGTAAGTTTAGGGCTGCTGTTAGTTTTCGGTTAACTGTTACAGTTGGAGTATGCGTCAGGGTCAGGTTAGGGTGGGGGTTAAGCATAAGCTGTCTGCCCAGGGTTATTTTTAGGTCTATGGTTTCATTTAGGCTTCAGGTTAGGTTAGGATTGACCTTAGTTTGAGGGAGTAAGTTTAGGGCTACTGTTCATTTTCGGTTCAGTGTTACGTTTGGAGTTAGCATGAGGGTCCGGTTAGGGTTGGGGTTGAGCTTAAGGTGTCCTCCTAGGTTTAGGGTTAGTTCTGTGGTTTGAGTTAGGCTTCAGGTTAGGTTAGGTTTGAACTTAGTTTGAGGGAATAAGTTTAGGGCTACTGTTAGTTTTCGGTTCAGTGTTACGGTTGGAGATAGCGTCAGGGTCAGGTTATGGTTGGGGTTGAGCTTCAAGTGTCCGCCTAGGGTTAGGGTTAAGTGTATGGTTTGATTTAGGCTTCAGGTTAGGTTATGTTTGAACTTAGTTTGAGGGAGTCACTTTAGGGCTACTGTTAGTTTTCGGGTAACTGTTACGGTTGGAGTTAGCGTCAGGGTCAGGTTAGGTTTGGGGTTGAAGTTAAGGTGTCCGCCTAGGGTTAGGGTTAGGTGTATGGTTTGATTTAAGCTTCAGTTTTGGTTAGGTTTGAACTTAGTTTGAGGGAGTAAGTTTAGGGCTACTGTTAGTTTTCGGTTCAGTATTATGGTTGGAGTTAGCGTCAGGGTCAGGTTAGGGTTGGGGTTAGCTTGAGGTGTCTGCCTAGGGTTAGGGTTACATCCATGGTTTGATTTAGGCTCTAGGTTAGGTTACGTTTGAACTTAGTTTGAGTGAGTAAGTTTAGGGCTACTGTTAGTTTTCGGTTCAGTGTTACGGTTGGAGATAGCGTCAGGGTCAGGTGAGGGTTGGAGTTGAGCTTAAGGTGTCCGCCTAGGGTTAGGGTTAGGTCTGTGGTTTGATTTAGGCTTCAGGTTAGGTTACGTTTGAACTTAGTTTGAATGAGTAAGTTTAGGGCTACTGTTAGTTTTCGGTTCAGTGTTACGGTTGGAGATAGCGTTAGGGTCAGGTTAGGGTTGGGGTTGAGCTTCAGGTGTCCGCCTATTGTTAGGGTTAGGTCTATGATTTGAGTTAGGCGTCAGGTTAGGTTAGGTTTGAACTTAGTTTGAGCGAGTAAGTTTAGGGCTACTCTTAGTTTTTGGTTCAGAGATATGGTTGGAGTTAGCCTGGAGGTCAGGTTAGGGTTGGGGTTGAGCTTAAGGTGTCCGCCTAGGGTTAGGGTTAGGTCTATGATTTGTTTTAGGCTTCAGGTTAGGTTAGATTTGAACTTAGTTTGAGAGAGTCAGTTTAGGGCTACTGTTAGTTTTCGGTTAACTGTTATGGTTGGAGTAAGCGACAGGGTCAGGTTAGGGTGGGGGTTAAGCATAAGGTGTCCGCATAGGGTTAGGGTTAGGTCTATGGTTTCATTTAGGCTTCAGGTTAGGTTAGGATTGAACTTAGTTTGAGGGAGTAAGTTTAGGGCTACTGTTAGTTTTCGGTTCAGTGTTACGGTTGGAGATAGCGTCATGGTCAAGTTAGGGTTGGGGTTGAGCTTAAGGTGTCCGCCTAGGTTTAGGGTTAGGTCTGTGGTTTGAGTTAGGCTTCAGGTTAGGTTAGGTTTGAACTTAGTTTGAGGGAATAAGTTTAGGGCTACTGTTAGTTTTCAGTTCAGTGTTACGGTTGGAGATAGCGTCAGGGTCAGGTTAGGGTTGTGGTTGAGCTTCAGGTGTCCGCCTAGTGTTAGGGTTAGGTCTATGGTTTGAGTTAGGCTTCAGGTTAGGTTAGGTTTGAACTTAGTTTGAGGGAGTAAGTTTAGGGCTACTGTTACTTTTCGGTTCAGTGTTACTGTTGGAGATAGCGTCAGGGTCTGGTTAGGGTTGTGGTTGAGTTTCAGGTGTCCGCCTAGGATTAGGGTTAGGTCTATGGTTTGAGTTAGGCTTCAGGTTAGGTTTGGTTTGAACTTAGTTTGAGGGAGTAAGTCTCTCTCAACAACAACAACGGGTAAGGAAAAGTTGAGAGATATCTCTCTCAACAACAACAACGGTTGGGAGGAGCTTAAGGTGTCCGCCTAGGGTTAGGGTTAGGTGTATGGTTTGATTTAGGCTTCAGGTTAGGTTAGGTTTGAAGTTAGTTTGAGGAAGTAAGTTTAGGGCTACTGTTAGTTTTCGGTTAACTGTTACAGTTGGAGTAAGCGTCAGGGTCAGGTTAGGGTGGGGGTTAAGCATAAGGTGTCCGCCTAGGGTTAGGGTTAGGTCTATGATTTGATTTAGGCTTCAGGTTAGGTTAGGTTTGAACTTAGTTTGAGGGAGTCAGTTTAGGGCTACTTTTAGTTTTCGGTTAACTGTTTCGGTTGGAGTAAGCGTCAGGGTCAGGTTAGGTTTGGGGTTGAGCTTAAGGTGTCCGCCTAGGGTTAGGGTTAGGTGTATGGTATGATTTAGGCTTCAGGTTAGGTTAGGTTTGAACTTAGTTAGAGGGAGTAAGTTTAGGGCTACTGTTAGTTTTCGTTTAACTGTTACGGTTGGAGTAAGCGTCAGGTTCAGGTTAGGGTGGGTGTTAAGCATAAGGTGTCCGCCTAGGGTTAGGTTTAGGTCTACGGTTTCATTTAGGCTTCAGGTTAGGTTAGGATTGAACTTACTTTGAGGGAGTAAGTTTAGGGCTACTGTTAGTTTTCGGTTCAGTGTTCCGGTTGGATTTAGCCTCAGGGTCAGGTTAGGTTTGGGGTTAAGCTTAAGGTGTCCGCCTAGGGTTAGGGTTGGGTCTATCGTTTGAGTTAGGCTTCAGGTTAGGTTATGTTTGAACTTAGTTTGAGGGAGTAAGTTTAGGGCTACTGTTAGTTTTCGGTTCAGCGTTACGGTTGGAGATAGCGTCATGGTCAAGTTAGGGTTGGGGTTGAGATTCAGGTGACCGCCTAGGTTAGGGTTAGGTCTATGGTTTGAGTTAGGCTTCAGGTTAGGTTAGGTTTGAACTTAGTTTGAGGGAGTAAGTTTAGGTCTATTGTATTTATCGGTTCAGTGTTACGGTTGAATTTAGCCTCAGGGTCAGGTTAGGGTTGGGGTCAAGCTTAAGGTGTCCGCCTAGGGTTAGGGTTAGGTCTACTGTTTGAGTTAGGCTTCAGGTAAGGTTAGGTTTGAGGTTAGTTTGAGGGAGTAAGTTTAGCTCTACTGTTAGTTTTCGGTTCAGTGTTACGGTTGGAGTTAGCGTGAGGGTCAGGTTAGGGTTGGGGTTGAGCTTAAGGTGTCCGCCTAGGGTTAAGGTTAGGTGTATGGTTTGATTTTGGCTTCTGGTTAGGTTAGGTTTGAACTTAGTTTTAGGGAGTAAGTTTAGGGTACTGTTAGTTTTCGGATAACTGTTACGGTTGGAGTAAGCGTAAGGGTCAGGTTAGGGTGGGGGTTCAGCATAAGGTGTCCGCCTAGGGTTAGGGTTAGGTCTATGGTTTCATTTAGGCTTCAGGTTAGGTTAGGATTGAACTTAGTTTGAGGGAGTAAGTTTAGGGCTACTGGTAGTTTTCGGTTCAGTGTTTCGGTTGGAGATAGCGTCAGGGTCAGGTTATGGTTGGGGTTGAGCTTCAGGTGTCCGCCTAGGGTTAGGGTTAGGTTTGTGGTTTGAGTTAGGCTTCAGGTTAGGTTAGGTTTGAACTTAGTTTGAGGGACTAAGTTTAGGGCTACTGTTAGTTTTCGGGTAACTGTTATGGTTGGAGTTAGCAACAGGGCCATGTTAGGGTTGGGTTTGAGCTTAAGGTGTCCGCCTAGGGTTAGGGTTAGGTCTATGGTTTGAGTTAGGCTTCAGGTTAGGTTAGGTTTGAACTTAATTTGAGGGAGTAAGTTCAGGGCTACTGTTTGTTTTCGGTTCAGTGTTACGGTTGGAGTAAGCGTCAGGGTCAGGTTAAGGTGGGGGTTAAGCATAAGGTGTCAGACTAGGGTTAGGGTTAGGTCTATGGTTTCATTTAGGCTTCAGGTTAGGTAAGGATTGAACTTATTTTGAGGGAGTAAGTTTAGGGCTACTGTTTGTTGTCGGTTCAGTGTTACGGTTGGAGTTAGCGTGAGGGTCAGGTTAGGGTTGGGGTTGAGCTTAAGGTGTCCGCCTAGGGTTAGGGTTAGGTGTATGGTTTGATTATCGCTTCAGGTAAGGTTAGGATAGAACTTAGTTTGAGGGAGTAAGTTTAGGGTTACTGTTAGTTTTCGGTTAACTGTTAGGGTTGGAGTAAGCGTCAGGGTCAGGTTAGGTTTGGGGTTGAGCTTAAGGTGTCCGCCTAGGGTTAGGGTTAGGTGTATGGTTTGATTTAGGCTTCAGGTTAGGTTAGGTTTGAACATAGTTTGAGGGAGTAAGTTTAGGGCTACTGTTAGTTTTGGTTCAGTGTTACGGTTGGAGATAGCGTCAGGGTCAGGTTAGGGTTGGGGTGGAGCTTCAGGTGTCCGCCTAGGGTTAGGGTTAGGTCTATGGTTTGAGTTAGGCTTCAGGTTAGGTTAGGTTTGAACTTAGTTTGAGGGAGTAAGTTTAGGGCTACTGTTAGTTGTCGGTTCAGTGTTATGGTTGGAGTTAGCGTCAGGGTCCGTTTAGGGTTGGGGTTGAGCTTAAGGTGTCCGCCTAGGGTTAGGGTTAGGTCTGTGGTTTGAGTTAGGCTTCAGGTGAGGTTAGGTTTGAACTTAGCTTGGGGGAGTAAGTTTAGGGCAACTGTTAGTTTTCGGTTCTGTGTTATGGTTGGAGTTAGCGTCAGGGTCATGATAGGGTTGAGGTTGAGTTTAAGGTGTCCGTCTAGGGTTAGGGTTAGGTCTATGGTTTGAGTTAGGCTTCAGGTTAGGTTAGGTTTGAACTTAGCTTGAAGGAGTAAGTTTAGGGCTACTGTTAGTTTTCGGTTCAGTGTTACGGTTGGAGATAGCGTCAGGGTCAGGTTAGGGTTGGGGTTTAGCTTCAGGTGTCGGCCTAGGGTTACGGTTAGGTCTATGGTTTGAGTTAGGCTTCAGGTTAGGTTAGGTTTGAACTTAGTTTGAGGGAGTAAGTTTAGGGTTACTGTTAGTTTTCGGTTCAGTGGTACGGTTGGAGTTACCGTGAGGGTGAGGTTAGGGTTGGGGTTAAGCTTAAGGTTTCCGCCTAGGGTTATTGTTAGGTCTATGGTTTCATTTAGGCTTCAGTTTAGGTTAGGATTGAACTTAGTTTGAGGAAGTAAGTTTAGGGCTACTATTAGTTTTCGGTTCAGTGTTACGGTTGGAGTTAGCGTCAGGGTCAGGTTAGGGTTGGGGTTGAGCTTAAGGTGTCCGCCTAGGGTTAGGGTTAGGTCTATGGTTTGAGTTAGGCTTCAGGTTAGGTTAGGTTTGAACTTAGTTTGAGGGAGTAAGTTTAGGGCTACTGTTAGTTTTCGGTTCAGTGTTACGGTTGGAGTAAGAGTCAGGGTCAGGTTAGGGTTGGGGTTGAGCTTCAGGTGTCCGCCTAGGGTTAAGGTTAGGTCTATGGTTTGAGTTAGGCTTCAGGTTAGGTTAGGTTTGAACTTAGTTTGAGGTAGTAAGTTTAGGTCTACTGTTAGTTTTCGGGTAACTGTTATGGTTGGAGTTAGCGTCACGGCCATTTTAGGGTTGTGGTTGGGCTTGAGGTGTCCGCCTAGGGTTAGGGTTAGGTCTATGGTTTCAGTTAGGCTTCAGGTTAGGTTAGGATTGAACTTAGTTTGAGGGAGTAAGTTTAGGGCTACTGTTAGTTTCGGTTCAGTGTTACGGTTGGAGTAAGAGTCAGGGTCAGGTTAGGGTTGGGGTTGAGCTTCAGGTGTCCGCCTAGGGTTAGGGTTAGGTCTATGGTTTGAGTTAGGCTTCAGGTTAGGTTAGGTTTGAACTTAGTTTGAGGGAGTAAGTTTAGGGCTACTGTTTGTTTTCGGTTCAGTGTTACAGTTGGAGTAAGCGTCAGGGTCAGGTTAAGGTGGGGGTTAAGCATAAGGTGTCAGACTAGGGTTAGGGTTAGGTCTATGGTTTCATTTAGGCTTCAGGTTAGGTAAGGATTGAACTTATTTTGAGGGAGTAAGTTTAGGGCTACTGTTAGTTTTCGGTTCAGTGTTACGGTTGGAGTTAGCGTGAGGGTCAGGTTAGGGTTGGGGTTGAGCTTAAGGTGTCCGCCTAGGGTTAGGGTTAGGTGTATGGTTTGATTATCGCTTCAGGTAAGGTTAGGATAGAACTTAGTTTGAGGGAGTAAGTTTAGGGTTACTGTTAGTTTTCGGTTAACTGTTAGGGTTGGAGTAAGCGTCAGGGTCAGGTTAGGTTTGGGGTTGAGCTTAAGGTGTCCGCCTAGGGTTAGGGTTAGGTGTATGGTTTGATTTAGGCTTCAGGTTAGGTTAGGTTTGAACATAGTTTGAGGGAGTAAGTTTAGGGCTACTGTTAGTTTTGGTTCAGTGTTACGGTTGGAGATAGCGTCAGGGTCAGGTTAGGGTTGGGGTGGAGCTTCAGGTGTCCGCCTAGGGTTAGGGTTAGGTCTATGGTTTGAGTTAGGCTTCAGGTTAGGTTAGGTTTGAACTTAGTTTGAGGGAGTAAGTTTAGGGCTACTGTTAGTTGTCGGTTCAGTGTTATGGTTGGAGTTAGCGTCAGGGTCCGTTTAGGGTTGGGGTTGAGCTTAAGGTGTCCGCCTAGGGTTAGGGTTAGGTCTGTGGTTTGAGTTAGGCTTCAGGTGAGGTTAGGTTTGAACTTAGCTTGGGGGAGTAAGTTTAGGGCAACTGTTAGTTTTCGGTTCTGTGTTATGGTTGGAGTTAGCGTCAGGGCCATGATAGGGTTGAGGTTGAGATTAAGGTGTCCGTCTAGGGTTAGGGTTAGGTCTATGGTTTGAGTTAGGCTTCAGGTTAGGTTAGGTTTGAACTTAGCTTGAAGGAGTAAGTTTAGGGCTACTGTTAGTTTTCGGTTCAGTGTTACGGTTGGAGATAGCGTCAGGGTCAGGTTAGGGTTGGGGTTGAGCTTCAGGTGTCCGCCTAGGGTTAGGGTTCGGTCTGTGGTTTGAGTTCGGCTTCAGGTTAGGTTAGGTTTGACCTTAGTTTGAGGGAGTAAGTTTAGGGCTACTGTTAGTTGTCGGTTTAGTGTTACGGTTGGATTTAGCGTGAGGGTCAGGTTAGGGTTGGGGTTGAGCTTAAGGTGTCCGCCTAGGGTTAGGGTTAGGTGTATGGTTTGATTTAGGCTTCAGGTTAGGTTAGGTTTGAACTTAGTTTGAGGGAGTAAGTTTAGGTCTACTGTTAGTTTTCGGGTAACTGTTATGGTTGGAGTTAGCGTCACGGCCATTTTAGGGTTGTGGTTGAGCTTAAGGTGTCCGCCTAGGGTTAGGGTTAGGTCTATGGTTTGAGTTAGGCTTCAGGTTAGGTTAGGTTTGAACTTAGTTTGAGGGAGTAAGTTTAGGGCTACTGTTAGTTTTCGGTTCAGTGTTACGGTTGGTTTTAGCCTCAGGTCCAGGTTTGGGTTGGGGTTGAGCTTAAGGTGTCTGCCTAGGGTTCGGATTAGGTGTATTGTTTTAGTTAGGCTTCAAGTTAGTTTAGATTTGAATTTAGTTTGAGGGAGTAAGTTTAGGGCTATTGATAGTTTTCGGTTCAGTGTTACGGTTGGAGATAGCGTCACGGTCAGGTTAGGGTTGGGGTTGAGCTTCAGCTGTCCGCCTAGGGTTAGGGTTAGGTCTATGGTTTCAGTTAGGCTTCAGGTTAGGTTAGGTTTGAAATTAGTTTGAGGGAGTAAGTTTAGGGCTACTGTTAGTTTTCGGTTCAGTGTTACGGTTGGAGTTAGCGTGAGGGTCAGGTTAGGGTGGGGGTTGAGCTTAAGGTGTCCGCCTAGGGTTAGGGTTAGGTGTATGGTTTGATTATCGCTTCAGGTAAGGTTAGGTTAGAACTTAGTTTGAGGGAGTAAGTTTAGGGCGACTGTTAGTTTTCGGGTAGCTGCTATTGTTGGAGTTAGCTTACGTGCCAGGTTAGGTTTGGAGTTGAGCTTCAGGTGTCCGCCTAGGGTTAGGGTTAGGTCTATGGTTTGAGTTAGGCTTCAGGTTAGGTTAGGTTTGAACTTAGTTTGAGGGAGTAAATTTAGGGCTACTGTTAGTTTTCGTTTAACTGTTACGGTTGGAGTAAGCGTCAGGGTCAGGTTAGGTGGGGTTAAGCATAAGGTGTCCGCCTAGGGTTAGGGTTAGGTCTGTGGTTTGAGTTAGGCTTCAGGTTAGGTTAGGTGTGAACTTAGTTTGAGGGAGTAAGTTTAGGGCTACTGCTAGTTTTTGGTTCAGTGTTACGGTTGGAGATAGCGTCAGGGTCAGGTTAGGTTTGGGGTTGAGCTTAAGGTGTCCGCCTAGGGTTAGGGTTAGGTCTATGGTTTGAGTTAGGCTTCAGGTTAGGTTAGGTTTGAACTTAGTTTGAGGGAGTAAGTTTAGGGCTACTGTTAGTTGTCGGTTCAGTGTTATGGTTGGAGTTAGCGTCAGGGTCAGGTTAGGTTTGGGGTTGAGCTTAAGGTGTCCGCCTAGGGTTAGGGTTAGGTCTATGGTTTGAGTTAGGCTTCAGGTTAGGTTATTTTGAACTTAGTTTGAGGGAGTAAGTTTAGGGCTACTGTTAATTGTCGGTTCAGTGTTATGGTTGGAGTTAGTGTCAGGGTCAGGTTAGGGTTGGGGTTGAGCTTAAGGTGTCCGCCTAGGGTTAGGGTTAGGTCTGTGGTTTCAGTTAGGCTTCAGGTGAGGTTAGGTTTGAACTTAGCTTGAGGGAGTAAGTTTAGGGCTACTGTTAGTTTTCGGTTCAGTGTTACGGTTGGAGTAAGAGTCAGGGTCATGTTAGGGTTGGGGTTGAGCTTCAGGTGTCCGCCTAGGGTTAGGGTTAGGTTTGTGGTTTGAGTTAGGCTTCAGGTTAGGTAAGGTTTGAACTTAGTTTGTGGGAGTTAGTTTAGGGCTACTGTTAGTTTTCGGGTAACTCTTATGGTTGGTGTTAGCGTCAGAGCCATGTTAGGGTTGGGGTTGAGCTTAAGGTGTCCGCCTAGGGTTAGGGTTAGGTCTATGGTTTGACTTAGGCTTCAGGTTAGGTTAGGTTTGAACTTAGTTTGAGGGAGTAAGTTTAGGGCTACTGTTAGTTTTCGGTTCAGTGTTACGGTTGGAGTAAGAGTCAGGGTCAGGTTAGGGTTGGGGTTGAGCTTCAGGGGTCCGCCTAGGGTTAGGGTTAGGTCTATGGTTTGAGTTAGGCTTCAGGTTAGGTTAGGTTTGAACTTAGTTTGAGGGAGTAAGTTTAGGGCTACTGTTAGTTTTTGGTTCAGTGTTACGGTTGGATTTAGCGTGAGGGTCAGGTTAGGTTTGGAGTTGAGCTTAAGGTGTCCGCCTAGGGTTAGGGTTAGGTGTATGGTTTTGATTTAGGCTTCAGGTTAGGTTAGGTTTGAACTTAGTTTGAGGTAGTAAGTTTAGGTCTACTGTTAGTTTTCGGGTAACTGTTATGGTTGGAGTTAGCGTCACGGCCATTTTAGGGTTGTGGTTGGGCTTGAGGTGTCCGCCTAGGGTTAGGGTTAGGTCTATGGTTTCAGTTAGGCTTCAGGTTAGGTTAGGATTGAACTTAGTTTGAGGGAGTAAGTTTAGGGCTACTGTTAGTTTCGGTTCAGTGTTATGGTTGGAGTAAGAGTCAGGGTCAGGTTAGGGTTGGGGTTGAGCTTCAGGTGTCCGCCTAGGGTTAGGGTTAGGTCTATGGTTTGAGTAAGGCTTCAGGTTAGGTGAGGTTTGAACTTAGTTTGAGGGAGTAAGTTTAGGGCTACTGTTTGTTTTCAGTTCAGTGTTACGGTTGGAGTAAGCGTCAGGGTCAGGTTAAGGTGGGGGTTAAGCATAAGGTGTCAGACTAGGGTTAGGGTTAGGTCTATGGTTTCATTTAGGCTTCAGGTTAGGTAAGGATTGAACTTATTTTGAGGGAGTAAGTTTAGGGCTACTGTTAGTTGTCGGTTCAGTGTTATGGTTGGAGTTAGCGTCAGGGTCCGTTTAGGGTTGGGGTTGAGCTTAAGGTGTCCGCCTAGGGTTAGGGTTAGGTCTGTGGTTTGAGTTAGGCTTCAGGTGAGGTTAGGTTTGAACTTAGCTTGGGGGAGTAAGTTTAGGGCAACTGTTAGTTTTCGGTTCTGTGTTATGGTTGGAGTTAGCGTCAGGGCCATGATAGGGTTGAGGTTGAGATTAAGGTGTCCGTCTAGGGTTAGGGTTAGGTCTATGGTTTGAGTTAGGCTTCAGGTTAGGTTAGGTTTGAACTTAGCTTGAAGGAGTAAGTTTAGGGCTACTGTTAGTTTTCGGTTCAGTGTTACGGTTGGAGATAGCGTCAGGGTCAGGTTAGGGTTGGGGTTGAGCTTCAGGTGTCCGCCTAGGGTTAGGGTTCGGTCTGTGGTTTGAGTTCGGCTTCAGGTTAGGTTAGGTTTGACCTTAGTTTGAGGGAGTAAGTTTAGGGCTACTGTTAGTTGTCGGTTTAGTGTTACGGTTGGATTTAGCGTGAGGGTCAGGTTAGGGTTGGGGTTGAGCTTAAGGTGTCCGCCTAGGGTTAGGGTTAGGTGTATGGTTTGATTTAGGCTTCAGGTTAGGTTAGGTTTGAACTTAGTTTGAGGGAGTAAGTTTAGGTCTACTGTTAGTTTTCGGGTAACTGTTATGGTTGGAGTTAGCGTCACGGCCATTTTAGGGTTGTGGTTGAGCTTAAGGTGTCCGCCTAGGGTTAGGGTTAGGTCTATGGTTTGAGTTAGGCTTCAGGTTAGGTTAGGTTTGAACTTAGTTTGAGGGAGTAAGTTTAGGGCTACTGTTAGTTTTCGGTTCAGTGTTACGGTTGGTTTTAGCCTCAGGTCCAGGTTTGGGTTGGGGTTGAGCTTAAGGTGTCTGCCTAGGGTTCGGATTAGGTGTATTGTTTTAGTTAGGCTTCAAGTTAGTTTAGATTTGAATTTAGTTTGAGGGAGTAAGTTTAGGGCTATTGATAGTTTTCGGTTCAGTGTTACGGTTGGAGATAGCGTCACGGTCAGGTTAGGGTTGGGGTTGAGCTTCAGCTGTCCGCCTAGGGTTAGGGTTAGGTCTATGGTTTCAGTTAGGCTTCAGGTTAGGTTAGGTTTGAAATTAGTTTGAGGGAGTAAGTTTAGGGCTACTGTTAGTTTTCGGTTCAGTGTTACGGTTGGAGTTAGCGTGAGGGTCAGGTTAGGGTGGGGGTTGAGCTTAAGGTGTCCGCCTAGGGTTAGGGTTAGGTGTATGGTTTGATTATCGCTTCAGGTAAGGTTAGGTTAGAACTTAGTTTGAGGGAGTAAGTTTAGGGCGACTGTTAGTTTTCGGGTAGCTGCTATTGTTGGAGTTAGCTTACGTGCCAGGTTAGGTTTGGAGTTGAGCTTCAGGTGTCCGCCTAGGGTTAGGGTTAGGTCTATGGTTTGAGTTAGGCTTCAGGTTAGGTTAGGTTTGAACTTAGTTTGAGGGAGTAAATTTAGGGCTACTGTTAGTTTTCGTTTAACTGTTACGGTTGGAGTAAGCGTCAGGGTCAGGTTAGGTGGGGTTAAGCATAAGGTGTCCGCCTAGGGTTAGGGTTAGGTCTGTGGTTTGAGTTAGGCTTCAGGTTAGGTTAGGTGTGAACTTAGTTTGAGGGAGTAAGTTTAGGGCTACTGCTAGTTTTTGGTTCAGTGTTACGGTTGGAGATAGCGTCAGGGTCAGGTTAGGTTTGGGGTTGAGCTTAAGGTGTCCGCCTAGGGTTAGGGTTAGGTCTATGGTTTGAGTTAGGCTTCAGGTTAGGTTAGGTTTGAACTTAGTTTGAGGGAGTAAGTTTAGGGCTACTGTTAGTTGTCGGTTCAGTGTTATGGTTGGAGTTAGCGTCAGGGTCAGGTTAGGTTTGGGGTTGAGCTTAAGGTGTCCGCCTAGGGTTAGGGTTAGGTCTATGGTTTGAGTTAGGCTTCAGGTTAGGTTATTTTGAACTTAGTTTGAGGGAGTAAGTTTAGGGCTACTGTTAATTGTCGGTTCAGTGTTATGGTTGGAGTTAGTGTCAGGGTCAGGTTAGGGTTGGGGTTGAGCTTAAGGTGTCCGCCTAGGGTTAGGGTTAGGTCTGTGGTTTCAGTTAGGCTTCAGGTGAGGTTAGGTTTGAACTTAGCTTGAGGGAGTAAGTTTAGGGCTACTGTTAGTTTTCGGTTCAGTGTTACGGTTGGAGTAAGAGTCAGGGTCATGTTAGGGTTGGGGTTGAGCTTCAGGTGTCCGCCTAGGGTTAGGGTTAGGTTTGTGGTTTGAGTTAGGCTTCAGGTTAGGTAAGGTTTGAACTTAGTTTGTGGGAGTTAGTTTAGGGCTACTGTTAGTTTTCGGGTAACTCTTATGGTTGGTGTTAGCGTCAGAGCCATGTTAGGGTTGGGGTTGAGCTTAAGGTGTCCGCCTAGGGTTAGGGTTAGGTCTATGGTTTGACTTAGGCTTCAGGTTAGGTTAGGTTTGAACTTAGTTTGAGGGAGTAAGTTTAGGGCTACTGTTAGTTTTCGGTTCAGTGTTACGGTTGGAGTAAGAGTCAGGGTCAGGTTAGGGTTGGGGTTGAGCTTCAGGGGTCCGCCTAGGGTTAGGGTTAGGTCTATGGTTTGAGTTAGGCTTCAGGTTAGGTTAGGTTTGAACTTAGTTTGAGGGAGTAAGTTTAGGGCTACTGTTAGTTTTTGGTTCAGTGTTACGGTTGGATTTAGCGTGAGGGTCAGGTTAGGTTTGGAGTTGAGCTTAAGGTGTCCGCCTAGGGTTAGGGTTAGGTGTATGGTTTTGATTTAGGCTTCAGGTTAGGTTAGGTTTGAACTTAGTTTGAGGTAGTAAGTTTAGGTCTACTGTTAGTTTTCGGGTAACTGTTATGGTTGGAGTTAGCGTCACGGCCATTTTAGGGTTGTGGTTGGGCTTGAGGTGTCCGCCTAGGGTTAGGGTTAGGTCTATGGTTTCAGTTAGGCTTCAGGTTAGGTTAGGATTGAACTTAGTTTGAGGGAGTAAGTTTAGGGCTACTGTTAGTTTCGGTTCAGTGTTATGGTTGGAGTAAGAGTCAGGGTCAGGTTAGGGTTGGGGTTGAGCTTCAGGTGTCCGCCTAGGGTTAGGGTTAGGTCTATGGTTTGAGTAAGGCTTCAGGTTAGGTGAGGTTTGAACTTAGTTTGAGGGAGTAAGTTTAGGGCTACTGTTTGTTTTCAGTTCAGTGTTACGGTTGGAGTAAGCGTCAGGGTCAGGTTAAGGTGGGGGTTAAGCATAAGGTGTCAGACTAGGGTTAGGGTTAGGTCTATGGTTTCATTTAGGCTTCAGGTTAGGTAAGGATTGAACTTATTTTGAGGGAGTAAGTTTAGGGCTACTGTTAGTTTTCGGTTCAGTGTTACGGTTGGAGTTAGCGTGAGGGTCAGGTTAGGGTTGGGGTTGAGCTTAAGGTGTCCGCCTAGGGTTAGGGTTAGGTGTATGGTTTGATTATCGCTTCAGGTAAGGTTAGGATAGAACTTAGTTTGAGGGAGTAAGTTTAGGGCTACTGTTAGTTTTCGGTTAACTGTGAGGGTTGGAGTAAGCGTCAGGGTCACGTTAGGTTTGGGGTTGAGCTTAAGATGTCCGCCTAGGGTTAGGGTTAGGTGTATGGTTTGATTTAGGCTTCAGGTTAGGTTAGGTTTGAACATAGTTTGAGGGAGTAAGTTTAGGGCTACTGTTAGTTTTGGTTCAGTGTTACGGTTGGAGATAGCGTCAGGGTCAGGCTAGGGTTGGGGTTGAGCTTCAGGTGTCCGCCTAGGATTAGGGTTAGGTCTATGGTTTGAGTTAGGCTTCAGGTTATGTTAGGTTTGAACTTAGTTTGAGGGAGTAAGTTTAGGGCTACTGTCTGTTTTCGGTTCAGTGTTACGGTTGGAGATAGCGTCAGGGTCAGGTTAGGGTTGGCGTTGAGCTTCAGGTGTCCACCTATGGGTAGGGTTCGGTCTGTGGTTTGAGTTAGGCTTCAGGTTAGGTTAGGTTTGACCTTAGTTTGAGGGAGTAAGTTTAGGGCTACTGTTAGTTGTCGGTTCAGTGTTACGGTTGGATTTAGCGTGAGGGTCAGGTTAGGGTTGGGGTTGAGATTAAGGTGTCCGCCTAGGGTTACGGTTAGTTGTATGGTTTGATTTAGGCTTCAGGTTAGGTTAGGTTTGAACTTAGTTTGAGGGAGTAAGTTTAGGTCTACTGTTAGTTTTCGGGTAACTGTTATGGTTGGAGTTAGCGTCACGGCCATTTTAGGGTTGTGGTTGAGCTTAAGGTGTCCGCCTAGGGTTAGGGTTAGGTCTATGGTTTGAGTTAGGCTTCAGGTTAGGTTAGGTTTGAACTTAGTTTGAGGGAGTAAGTTTAGGGCTACTGTTTGTTTTCGGTTCAGTGTTACGGTTGGAGTAAGCGTCAGGGTCAGATTAGGGTGGGGGTTAAGCATAAGGTGTCAGCCTAGGGTTAGGGTTAGGTCTATGGTTTCATTTAGGCTTCAGGTTAGGTTAGGATTGAACTTAGTTTGAGGGAGTAAGTTTTGGGCTACTGTTAGTTTTCGGTTCAGTGTTACGGTTGGTTTTAGCCTCAGGTCCAGGTTAGGGTTGGGGTTGAGCTTAAGGTGTCCGCCTAGGGTTCGGGTTAGGTGTATTGTTTGAGTTAGGCTTCAGGTTAGTTTAGATTTGAACTTAGTTTGAGGGAGTAAGTTTAGGGCTATTGTTAGTTTTCGGTTCAGTGTTCCGGTTGGAGATAGCGTCACAGTCAGGTTAGGGTTGGGGTTGAGCTTCAGGTGTCCGCCTAGGGTTAGGGTTAGGTCTATGGTTTGAGTTAGGCTTCAGGTTAGGTTAGGTTTGAAATTAGTTTGAGGGAGTAAGTTTAGGGCTACTGTTAGTTTTCGGTTCAGTGTTACGGTTGGAGTTAGCGTGAGGGTCAGGGTAGGGTTGGGGTTGAGCTTAAGGTGTCCGCCTAGGGTTAGGGTTATGTGTATGGTTTGATTATCGCTTCAGGTAAGGTTAGGTTAGAACTTAGTTTGAGGGAGTAAGTTTAGGGCGACTGTTAGTTTTCGGGTAGCTGCTATTGTTGGAGTTAGCTTACGTGCCAGGTTAGGTTTGGAGTTGAGCTTCAGGTGTCCGCCTAGGGTTAGGGTTAGGTCTATGGTTTGAGTTAGGCTTCAGGTTAGGTTAGGTTTGAACTTAGTTTGAGGGAGTAAATTTAGGGCTACTGTTAGTTTTCGTTTAACTGTTACGGTTGGAGTAAGCGTCAGGGTCAGGTTAGGTGGGGTTAAGCATAAGGTGTCCGCCTAGGGTTAGGGTTAGGTCTGTGGTTTGAGTTAGGCTTTAGGTTAGGTTAGGTGTGAACTTAGTTTGAGGGAGTAAGTTTAGGGCTACTGTTAGTTTTTGGTTCAGTGTTACGGTTGAAGATAGCGTCAGGGTCAGGTTAGGTTTGGGGTGGAGCTTAAGGTGTCCGCCTAGGGTTAGGGTTAGGTCTATGGTTTGAGTTAGGCTTCAGGTTAGGTTAGGTTTGAACTTAGTTTGACGGAGTAAGTTTAGGGCTACTGTTAGTTGTCGGTTCAGTGTTATGGTTCGAGTTAGCGTCAGGGTCAGGTTAGGTTTGGGGTTGGGCTTAAGGTGTCCGCCTAGGGTTAGGGTTAGGTCTATAGTTTGAGTTAGGCTTCAGGTTAGGTTAGGTGTGAACTTAGTTTGAGGGAGTAAGTTTAGGGCTAGTGTTAGTTGTCGGTTCAGTGTTATGGTTGGAGTTAGCATCAGGGTCAGGTTAGAGTTGGGGTTGAGCTTAAGGTGTCCGCCTAGGGTTAGGGTTAGGTCTGTGGTTTGAGTTAGGCTTCAGGTGAGGTGAGGTTTGAACTTAGCTTGAGGGAGTAAGTTTAGGGCTACTGTTAGTTTTCGGTTCAGTGTTACGGTTGGAGTAAGAGTCAGGGTCAGGTTAGGGTTGGGGTTGAGCTTCAGGTGTCCGCCTAGGGTTAGGGTTAGGTTTGTGGTTTGAGTTAGGCTTCAGGTTAGGTTAGGTTTGAACTTAGTTTGTGGGAGTTAGTTTAGGGCTACTGTTAGTTTTCGGGTAACTTTTATGGTTGGTGTTAGCGTCAGAGCCATGTTAGGGTTGGGGTTGAGCTTATGGTGTCCGCCTACGGTTAGGGTTAGGTCTATGGTTTGAGTTAGGCTTCAGGTTAGGTTAGGTTTGAACTTAGTTTGAGGGAGTAAGTTTAGGGCTACTGTTAGTTTTCGGTTCAGTGTTACGGTTGGAGTAAGAGTCAGGGTCAGGTTAGGGTTGGGGTTGAGCTTCAGGTGTCCGCCTAGGGTTAGGGTTAGGTCTATGGTTTGAGTTAGGCTTCAGGTTAGGTTAGGTTTGAACTTAGTTTGAGGGAGTAAGTTTAGGGCTACTGTTAGTTTTTGGTTCAGTGTTACGGTTGGATTTAGCGTGAGGGTCAGGTTAGGTTTGGGGTTGAGCTTAAGGTGTGCGCCTAGGGTTAGGGTTAGGTGTATGGTTTGATTTAGGCTTCAGGTTAGGTTAGGTTTGAACTTAGTTTGAGGTAGTAAGTTTAGGTCTACTGTTAGTTTTCGGGTAACTGTTATGGTTGGAGTTAGCGTCACGGCCATTTTAGGGTTGTGGTTGGGCTTGAGGTGTCCGCCTAGGGTTAGGGTTAGGTCTATGGTTTCAGTTAGGCTTCAGGTTAGGTTAGGATTGAACTTAGTTTGAGGGAGTAAGTTTAGGGCTACTGTTAGTTTCGGTTCAGTGTTACGGTTGGAGTAAGAGTCAGGGTCAGGTTAGGGTTGGGGTTGAGCTTCAGGTGTCAGCCTAGGGTTAGGGTTAGGTCTATGGTTTGAGTTAGGCTTCAGGTTAGGTTAGGTTTGAACTTAGTTTGAGGGAGTAAGTTTAGGGCTACTGTTTGTTTTCGGTTCAGTGTTACGGTTGGAGTAAGCGTCAGGGTCAGGTTAAAGTGGGGGTTAAGCATAAGGTGTCAGACTAGGGTTAGGGTTAGGTCTATGGTTTCACTTAGGCTTCAGGTTAGGTAAGGATTGAACTTATTTTGAGGGAGTAAGTTCAGGGCTACTGTTAGTTTTCGGTTTAGTGTTACGGTTGGAGTTAGCGTGAGGGTCAGGTTAGGGTTGGGGTTGAGCTTCAGGTGTCCGCCTAGGGTTAGGGTTAGGTGTATGGTTTGATTATCGCTTCAGGTAAGGTTAGGATAGAACTTAGTTTGAGGGAGTAAGTTTAGGGCTACTGTTAGTTTTCGTTTAACTGTTAGGGTTGGAGTAAGTGTGAGGGTCAGGTTAGGTTTGGGGTTAAGCTTAAGGTGTCCGCCTAGGGTTAGGGTTAGGTGTATGGTTTGATTTAGGCTTCAGGTTAGGTTAGGTTTGAACATTGTTTGAGGGAGTAAGTTTAGGGAAACTGTTAGTTTTGGTTCAGTGTTACGGTTGGAGATAGCGTCAGGGTCAGGTTAGGGTTGGGGTTGAGCTTCAGGTGTCCGCCTAGGGTTAGGGTTAGGTCTATGGTTTGAGTTAGGCTTCAGGTTATGTTAGGTTTGAACTTAGTTTAAGGGAGTAAGTTTAGGGCTACTGTCTGTTTTCGGTTCAGTGTTACGGTTGGAGATAGCGTCAGGGTCAGGTTAGGGTTGGGGTTGAGCTTCAGGTGTACGCCTAGGGTTAGGGTTAGGTGTATGGTTTGATTTAGGCTTCAGGTTAGGTTAGGTTTGAACTTAGTTTGAGGGAGTAAGTTTAGGTCTATTGTTAGTTTTCGGGTAACTGTTATGGTTGGAGTTAGCGTCACGGCCATTTTAGTGTTGTGGTTGAGCTTAAGGTGTCCGCCTAGGGTTAGGGTTAGGTCTATGGTTTGAGTTAGGCTTCAGGTTAGGTTAGGTTTGAACTTAGTTTGAGGGAGTAAGTTTAGGGCTACTGTTTGTTTTCGGTTCAGTGTTACGGTTGGAGTAAGCGTCAGGGTCAAATTAGGGTGGGGGTTAAGCATAAGGTGTCAGCCTAGGGTTAGGGTTAGGTCTATGGTTTCATTTAGGCTTCAGGTTAGGTTAGGATTGAACTTAGTTTGAGGGAGTAAGTTTTGGGCTACTGTTAGTTTTCGGTTCAGTGTTACGGTTGGTTTTAGCCTCAGGTCCAGGTTAGTGTTGGGGTTGAGCTTAACCTGTCCGCCTAGGGTTCGGGTTAGGTGTATTGTTTGAGTTAGGCTTCAGGTTAGTTTAGATTTGAACTTAGTTTGAGGGAGTAAGTTTAGGGCTATTGTTAGTTTTCGGTTCAGTGTTACGGTTGGAGATAGCGTCACAGTCAGGTTAGGGTTGGGGTTGAGCTTCAGGTGTCCGCCTAGGGTTAGGGTTAGGTCTATGGTTTGAGTTAGGCTTCAGGTTAGGTTAGGTTTGAAATTAGTTTGACGGAGTAAGTTTAGGGCTACTGTTAGTTTTCGGTTCAGTGTTACGGTTGGAGTTAGCATGAGGGTCAGGTTAGGGTTGGGGTTGAGCTTAAGGTGTCCGCCTAGGGTTAGGGTTAGGTGTATGGTTTGATTATCGCTTCAGGTAAGGTTAGGTTAGAACTTAGTTTGAGGGAGTAAGTTTAGGGCGACTGTTAGTTTTCGGGTAGCTGCTATTGTTGGAGTTAGTTTACGTGCCAGGTTAGGTTTGGAGTTGAGCTTCTGGTGTCCGCCTAGGGTTAGGGTTAGGTCTATGGTTTGAGTTAGGCTTCAGGTTAGGTTAGGTTTGAACTTAGTTTGAGGGAGTAAATTTAGGGCTACTGTTAGTTTTCGTTTAACTGTTACGGTTGGAGTAAGCGTCAGGGTCAGGTTAGGTGGGGTTAAGCATAAGGTGTCCGCCTAGGGTTAGGGTTAGGTCTGTGGTTTGAGTTAGGCTTCAGGTTAGGTTAGGTGTGAACTTAGTTTGAGGGAGTAAGTTTAGGGCTACTGTTAGTTTTTGGTTCAGTGTTACGGTTGGAGATAGCGTCAGGGTCAGGTTAGGGTTGGGGTGGAGCTTCAGGTGTCCGCCTAGGGTTAGGGTTAGGTCTATGGTTTGAGTTAGGCTTCAGGTTAGGTTATGTTTGAACTTAGTTTGAGGGAGTAAGTTTAGGGCTACTGTTAGTTGTCGGTTCAGTGTTATGGTTGGAGTTAGCGTCAGGGTCAGGTTAGGTTTGGGGTTGAGCTTATGGTGTCCGCCTAGGGTTAGGGTTAGGTCTATGGTTTGAGTTAGGCTTCAGGTTAGGTTAGGCTTGAACTTAGTTTGAGGGAGTAAGTTTAGGGCTACTGTTAGTTGTCGGTTCAGTGTTATGGTTGGAGTTAGCGTCAGGGTCAGGTTAGGGTTGGGGTTGAGCTTAAGGTGTCCGCCTAGGGTTAGGGTTAGGGATGTGGTTTGAGTTAGGCTTCAGGTGAGGTTAGGTTTGAACTTAGCTTGAGGGAGTAAGTTTAGGGCAACTGTTAGTTTTCGGTTCAGTGTTACGGTTGGAGTAAGAGTCAGGGTCAGGTTAGGGTTGGGGTTGAGATTCAGGTGTCCGCCTATGGTTAGGGTTAGGTTTGTGGTTTGAGTTAGGCTTCAGGTTAGGTTAGGTTTGAACTTAGTTTGAGGGAGTTAGTTTAGGGCCACTGTTAGTTTTCGGGTAACTGTTATGGTTGGTGTTAGCGTCAGAGCCATGTTAGGGTTGGGGTTGAGCTTAAGGTGTCCGCCTAGGGTTAGGGTTAGGTCTATGGTTTGAGTTAGGCTTCAGGTTAGGTTAGGTTTGAACTTAGTTTGAGGGAGTAAGTTTAGGGCTACTGTTAGTTTTCGGTTCAGTGTTACGGTTGGAGATAGCATCAGGGTCAGGTTAGGGTTGGGGTTGAGCTTCAGGTGTCCGCCTAGGGTTAGGGTTAGGTCTATGGTTTGAGTTAGGCTTCAGGGTAGGTTAGGTTTGAACTTAGTTTGAGGGAGTAAGTTTAGGGCTACTGTTAGTTGTCGGTTCAGTGTTATGGTTGGATTTAGCGTGAGGGTCAGGTTAGGGTTGGGGTTGAGATTAAGGTGTCCGCCTAGGGTTAGGGTTAGGTGTATGGTTTGATTTAGGCTTCAGGTTAGGTTAGGTTTGAACTTAGTTTGAGGGAGTAAGTTTAGGTCTACTGTTATTTTTCGGGTAACTGTTATGGTTGGAGTTAGCATCACGGCCATTTTAGGGTTGTGGTTGAGCTTAAGGTGTCCGCCTAGGGTTAGGGTTAGGTCTATGTTTTGAGTTAGGCTTCAGGTTAGGTTAGTTTTGAACTTAGTTTGAGGGAGTAAGTTTAGGGCTACTGTTTGTTTTCGGTTCAGTGTTACGGTTGGAGTAAGCGTCAGGGTCAGGTTAAGGTGGGGGTTAAGCATAAGGTGTCAGACTAGGGTTAGGGTTAGGTCTATGGTTTCACTTAGGCTTCAGGTTGGGAAGGATTGAACTTATTTTGAGGGAGTAAGTTCAGGGCTACTGTTAGTTTTCGGTTTAGTGTTACGGTTGGAGTTAGCGTGAGGGTCAGGTTAGGGTTGGGGTTGAGCTTCAGGTGTCCGCCTAGGGTTAGGGTTAGGTGTATGGTTTGATTATCGCTTCAGGTAAGGTTAGGATAGAACTTAGTTTGAGGGAGTAAGTTTAGGGCTACTGTTAGTTTTCGGTTAACTGTTAGGGTTGGAGTAAGTGTCAGGGTCAGGTTAGGTTTGGGGTTGAGCTTAAGGTGTCCGCCTAGGGTTAGGGTTAGGTGTATGGTTTGATTTAGGCTTCAGGTTAGGTTAGGTTTGAACATAGTTTGAGGGAGTAAGTTTAGGGGTACTGTTAGTTTTGGTTCAGTGTTACGGTTGGAGATAGCGTCAGGGTCAGGTTAGGGTTGGGGTTGAGCTTCAGGTGTCCGCCTAGGGTTAGGGTTAGGTCTATGGTTTGAGTTAGGCTTCAGGTTATGTTAGGTTTGAACTTAGTTTAAGGGAGTAAGTTTAGGGCTACTGTCTGTTTTCGGTTCAGTGTTACGGTTGGAGATAGCGTCAGGGTCAGGTTAGGGTTGGGGTTGAGCTTCAGGTGTCCGCCTAGGGTTAGGGTTCGGTCTGTGGTTTGAGTTAGGCTTCAGGTTAGGTTAGGTTTGACCTTAGTCTGAGGGAGTAAGTTTAGGGCTACTGTTAGTTGTCGGTTCAGTGTTACGGTTGGATTTAGCGCGAGGGTCAGGTTAGGGTTGGGGTTGAGCTTAAGGTGTCCGCCTAGGGTTAGGGTTAGGTTTATGGTTTGATTTAGGCTTCAGGTTAGGTTAGGTTTGAACTTAGTTTGAGGGAGTAAGTTTAGGTCTACTGTTAGTTTTCGGGTAACAGTTATGGTTGGAGTTAGCGTCACGGCCATTTTAGGGTTGTGGTTGGGCTTGAGGTGTCCGCCTAGGGTTAGGGTTAGGTCTATGGTTTCAGTTAGGCTTCAGGTTAGGTTAGGATTGAACTTAGTTTGAGGGAGTAAGTTTAGGGCTACTGTTAGTTTCGTTTCAGTGTTACGGTTGGAATAAGAGTCAGGGTCAGGTTAGGGTTGGGGTTGAGCTTCAGGTGTCCGCCTAGGGTTAGGGTTAGGTCCATGGTTTGAGTTAGGCTTCAGGTTAGGTTAGGTTTGAACTTAGTTTGAGGGAGTAAGTTTAGGGCTACTGTTTGTTTTCGGTTCAGTGTTACGGTTGGAGTAAGCGTCAGGGTCAGGTTAAGGTGGGGGTTAGGCATAAGGTGTCAGACTAGGGTTAGGGTTAGGTCTATGGTTTCATTTAGGCTTCAGGTTAGGTAAGGATTGAACTTATTTTGAGGGAGTAAGTTCAGGGCTACTGTTAGTTTTCGGTTCAGTGTTACGGTTGGAGTTAGCGTGAGGGTCAGGTTACGGTTGGGGTTGAGCTTAAGGTGTCCGCCTAGGGTTAGGGTTAGGTGTATGGTTTGATTATCGCTTCAGGTAAGGTTAGGATAGAACTTAGTTTGAGGGAGTAAGTTTAGGGCTACTGTTAGTTTTCGGTTAACTGTTAGGGTTGGAGTAAGCGTCAGGGTCAGGTTAGGTTTGGGGTTGAGCTTAAGGTGTCCGCCTAGGGTTAGGGTTAGGTGTATGGTTTGATTTAGGCTTCAGGTTAGGTTAGGTTTGAACATAGTTTGAGGGAGTAAGTTTAGGGCTACTGTTAGTTTTGGTTCAGTGTTACGGTTGGAGATAGCGTCAGGGTCAGGTTAGGGTTGGGGTTGAGCTTCAGGTGTCCGCCTAGGGTTAGGGTTAGGTCTATGGTTTGAGTTAGGCTTCAGGTTATGTTAGGTTTGAACTTAGTTTAAGGGAGTAAGTTTAGGGCTACTGTCTGTTTTCGGTTCAGTGTTACGGTTGGAGATAGCGTCAGGGTCAGGATAGGGTTGGCGTTGAGCTTCAGGTATCCGCCTAGGGTTAGGGTTCGGTCTGTGGTTTGAGTTAGGCTTCAGGTTAGGTTAGGTTTGACCTTAGTTTGAGGGAGTAAGTTTAGGGCTACTGTTAGTTGTCGGTTCAGTGTTACGGTTGGATTTAGATGAGGGTCAGGTTAGGGTTGGGGTTGAGATTAAGGTGTACGCCTAGGGTTAGGGTTAGGTGTATGGTTTGATTTAGGCTTCAGGTTAGGTTAGATTTGAACTTAGTTTGAGGGAGTAAGTTTAGGTCTACTGTTAGTTTTCGGGTAACTGTTATGGTTGGAGTTAGCGTCACGGCCATTTTAGGGTTGTGGTTGAGCTTAAGGTGTCCGCCTAGGGTTAGGGTTAGGTCTATGGTTTGAGTTAGGCTTCAGGTTAGGTTAGGTTTGAACTTAGTTTGAGGGAGTAAGTTTAGGGCTACTGTTTGTTTTCGGTTCAGTGTTACGGTTGGAGTAAGCGTCAGGGTCAGATTAGGGTGGGGGTTAAGCATAAGGTGTCAGCCTAGGGTTAGGGTTAGGTCTATGGTTTCATTTAGGCTTCAGGTTAGGTTAGGATTGAACTTAGTTTGAGGGAGTAAGTTTTGGGCTACTGTTAGTTTTCGGTTCAGTGTTACGGTTGGTTTTAGCCTCAGGTCCAGGTTAGGGTTGGGGTTGAGCTTAAGGTGTCCGCCTAGGGTTCGGGTTAGGTGTATTGTTTGAGTTAGGCTTCAGGTTAGTTTAGATTTGAACATAGTTTGAGGGAGTAAGTTTAGGGCTATTGTTAGTTTTCGGTTCAGTGTTCCGGTTGGAGATAGCGTCACAGTCAGGTTAGGGTTGGGGTTGAGCTTCAGGTGTCCGCCTAGGGTTAGGGTTAGGTCTATGGTTTGAGTTAAGCTTCAGGTTAGGTTAGGTTTGAAATTAGTTTGAGGGAGTAAGTTTAGGGCTACTGTTAGTTTTCGGTTCAGTGTTACGGTTGGAGTTAGCGTGAGGGTCAGGTTAGGGTTGGGGTTGAGCTTAAGGTGTACGCCTAGGGTTACGGTTAGGTGTATGGTTTGATTATCGCTTCAGGTAAGGTTAGGTTAGAACTTAGTTTGAGGGAGTAAGTTTAGGGCGACTGTTAGTTTTCTGGTAGCTGCTATTGTTGGAGTTAGCTTACGTGCCAGGTTAGGTTTGAGTTGAGCTTCAGGTGTCCGCCTAGGGTTAGGGTTAGGTCTATGGTTTGAGTTAGGCTTCAGGTTAGGTTAGGTTTGAACTTAGTTTGAGGGAGTAAATTTAGTGCTACTGTTAGTTTTCGTTTAACTGTTACGGTTGGAGTAAGCGTCAGGGTCAGGTTAGGTGGGTTTAAGCATAAGGTGTCCGCCTAGGGTTAGGGTTAGGTCTGTGGTTTGAGTTAGGCTTCAGGTTAGGTTAGGTGTCAACTTAGTTTGAGGGAGTAAGTTTAGGGATAGTGTTAGTTGTCGGTTCAGTGTTATGGTTGGAGTTAGCGTCAGGGTCAGGATAGGGTTGGGGTTGAGCTTAAGGTGTCCGCCTAGGGTTAGGGTTAGGTCTGTGGTTTGAGTTAGGCTTCAGGTGAGGTTAGGTTTGAACTTAGCTTGAGGGAGTAAGTTTAGGGCTACTGTTAGTTTTCGGTTCAGTGTTACGGTTGGAGTAAGAGTCAGGGTCAGGTTAGGGTTGGGGTTGAGCTTCAGGTGTCCGCCTAGGGTTAGGGTTAGGTTTGTGGTTTGAGTTAGGCTTCAGGTTAGGTTAGGTTTGAACTTAGTTTGTGGGAGTTAGTTTAGGGCTACTGTTAGTTTTCGGGTAACTGTTATGGTTGGTGTTAGCGTCAGAGCCATGTTAGGGTTGGGGTTGAGCTTAAGGTGTCCGCCTAGGGTTAGGGTTAGGTCTATGGTTTGAGTTAGGCTTCAGGTTAGGTTAGGTTTGAACTTAGTTTGAGGGAGTACGTTTAGGGCTACTGTTAGTTTTCGGTTCAGTGTTACGGTTGGAGTAAGAGTCAGGGTCAGGTTAGGGTTGGGGTTGAGCTTCAGGTGTCCGCCTAGGGTTAGGGTTAGGTCTATGGTTTGAGTTAGGCTTCAGGTTAGGTTAGGTTTGAACTTAGTTTGAGGGAGTAAGTTTAGGGCTACTGTTAGTTTTTGGTTCAGTGTTACGGTTGGATTTAGCGTGAGGGTCAGGTTAGGTTTGGGGTTGAGCTTAAGGTGTCCGCCTAGGGTTAGGGTTAGGTGTATGGTTTGATTTAGGCTTCAGGTTAGGTTAGGTTTGAACTTAGTTTGAGGTAGTAAGTTTAGGTCTACTGTTAGTTTTCGGGTAACTGTTATGGTTGGAGTTAGCGTCACGGCCATTTTAGGGTTGTGGTTGGGCTTGAGGTGTCCGCCTAGGGTTAGGGTTAGGTCTATGGTTTCAGTTATGCTTCAGGTTAGGTTATAATTGAACTTAGTTTGAGGGAGTAAGTTTAGGGCTACTGTTAGTTTCGGTTCAGTGTTACGGTCGGAGTAAGAGTCAGGGTCAGGTTCGGGTTGGGGTTGATCTTCAGGTGTCCGCCTAGGGTTCGGGTTATGTCTATGGTTTGAGACAGGCTTCATGTTAGGTTAGGTTTGAACTTAGTTTGAGGGAGTAAGTTTAGGGTTACTGTTAGTTTTCGGTTCAGTGTTATGGTTGTAGTTAGCGTGAGGGTCAGGTTAGGGTTGGGGTTGAACTTAAGGTGTCCGCCTAGGGTTAGGGTTAGGTGTATGGTTTGATTTAGGCTTCAGGTTAGGTTAGGTTGGAACTTAGTTTGAGGGAGTAAGTTTAGGTCTACTGTTAGTTTTCGGGTAACTGTTATGGTTGGAGTTAGTGTCAGGGACATTTTAGGGTTGGGGTTGAGCTTAAGGTGTCCGCCTAGGGTTAGGGTTAGGTCTATGGTTTCAGTTAGACTTCAGGTTTGGTTAGGATGGAACTTAGTTTGAGGGAGTAAGTTTAGGGCTACTGTTAGTTTTCGGTTCAGTGTTAAGGTTGGTTTTAGCCTCAGGTCCAGGTTAGGGTTCGGGTTGAGCTTAAGGTGTCCGCCTAGGGTTCGGGTTCGTTGTATTGTTTGAGTTAGGCTTCAGGTTAGTTTAGATTTGAACTTAGTTTGAGGGAGTAAGTTTAGGGCGACTGTTAGTTTTCGGGTAACTGTTATGGTTGGAGTTAGCGTCAGGGTCAGGTTAGGTTTGGGGTTGAGCTTAAGGTGTCCGCCTAGGGTTAGGGTTAGGTCTATGGTTTGAGATACGCTTCAGGTTAGGTTAGGTTTGAACTTAGATTGAGGGAGTAAGTTTAGGTCTACTGTTAGTTTTCGGGTAACTGTTATGGTTGGAGTTAGCGTCAGGGCCAGGTTAGGGCTGGGGTGGAGCTTAAGGTGTCCGCCCAGGGTTAGGGTTAGGTATATAGTTTGAGTTAGGCTTCAGGTTAGGTTAGGTTTGAACTTAGTTTGAGGGAGTAAGTTTAGGGCTACTGTTAGTTTTCGGTTCAGTGTTACGTTTGGAGATAAAGTCAGGGTCAGGTTAGGGTTGGGGTTGAGCTTCAGGTGTCCGCCTAGGGTTAGGGTTAGGTCTATGGTTTGAGTTAGGCTTCAGGTTATGTTAGGTTTGAACTTAGTTTGAGGGAGTAAGTTTAGGGCTACTGTTAGTTTTCGGTTCAGTGTTACAGTTGGAGTAAGAGTCAGGATCAGGTTAGGGTTGGGGTTGAGCTTCAGGTGTCCGCGTAGGGTTAGGGTTAGGTCTATGGTTTGAGTTAGGCTTCAGGTTAGGTTAAGTTTGAACTTAGCTTGAGGGAGTAAGTTTAGGGCTACTGTTTGTTTTCGGTTGAGTGTTACGGTTGGAGATAGCGTCAGGGTCAGGTTAGGGTTGGGGTTTAGCTTCATGTGTCCGCCTAGGGTTCGGGTTAGGTCTATGGTTTGAGTTAGGCTTCAGGTTAGGTTAGGTTTGAACTTAGTTTGAGGGAGTAAGTTTAGGGCTACTGTTTGTTTTCGGTTCAGTGTTACGGTTGGAGTAAGCGTCAGGGTCAGGTTAAGGTGGGGGTTAAGCATAAGGTGTCAGACTAGGGTTAGGGTTAGGTCTATGGTTTCACTTCGGCTTCAGGTTAGGTAAGGATTGAACTTATTTTGAGGGAGTAAGTTCAGGGCTACTGTTAGTTTTCGGTTCAGTGTTACGGTTGGAGTTAGCGTGAGGGTCAGGTTAGGGTTGGGGTTGAGCTTCAGGTGTCCGCCTAGGGTTAGGGTTAGGTGTATGGTTTGATTATCGCTTCAGGTAAGGTTAGGATAGATTTTAGTTTGAGGGAGTAAGTTTAGGGCTACTGTTAGTTTTCGGTTAACTGTTAGGGTTGGAGTAAGCGTCAGGGTCAGGTTAGGTTTGGGGTTGAGCTTAAGCTGTCCGCCTAGGGTTAGGGTTAGGTGAATGGTTTGATTTAGGCTTCAGGTTAGGTTAGGTTTGAACATAGTTTGAGGGAGTAAGTTTAGGGCTACTGTTAGTTTTGGTTCAGTGTTACGGTTGGAGATAGCGTCAGGGTCAGGTTAGGGTTGGGGTTGAGCTTCAGGTGTCCGCCTAGGGTTAGGGTTAGGTCTATGGTTTGAGTTAGGCTTCAGGTTATGTTAGGTTTGAACTTAGTTTAAGGGAGTAAGTTTAGGGCTACTGTCTGTTTTCGGTTCAGTGTTACGGTTGGAGTTAGCGTCAGGGTCAGGTTAGGATTGGGGTTGAGCTTAAGGTGTCCGCCTAGGGTTCGGGTTATGTCTATGGTTTGAGACAGGCTTCATGTTAGGTTAGGTTTGAACTTAGTTTGAGGGAGTAAGTTTAGGGTTACTGTTAATTTTCGGTTCAGTGTTATGGTTGTAGTTAGCGTGAGGGTCAGGTTAGGGTTGGGGTTGAACTTAAGGTGTCCGCCTAGGGTTAGGGTTAGGTGTATGGTTTGATTTAGGCTTCAGGTTAGGTTAGGTTGGAACTTAGTTTGAGGGAGTAAGTTTAGGTCTACTGTTAGTTTTCGGGTAACTGTTATGGTTGGAGTTAGTGTCAGGGACATTTTAGGGTTGGGGTTGAGCTTAAGGTGTCCGCCTAGGGTTAGGGTTAGGTCTATGGTTTCAGTTAGACTTCAGGTTTGGTTAGGATGGAACTTAGTTTGAGGGAGTAAGTTTAGGGCTACTGTTAGTTTTCGGTTCAGTGTTAAGGTTGGTTTTAGCCTCAGGTCCAGGTTAGGGTTCGGGTTGAGCATAAGGTGTCCGCCTAGGGTTCGGGTTCGTTGTATTGTTTGAGTTAGGCTTCAGGTTAGTTTAGATTTGAACTTAGTTTGAGGGAGTAAGTTTAGGGCGACTGTTAGTTTTCGGGTAACTGTTATGGTTGGAGTTAGCGTCAGGGTCAGGTTAGGTTTGGGGTTGAGCTTAAGGTGTCCGCCTAGGGTTAGGGTTAGGTCTATGGTTTGAGATACGCTTCAGGTTAGGTTAGGTTTGAACTTAGCTTGAGGGAGTAAGTTTAGGTCTACTGTTAGTTTTCGGGTAACTGTTATGGTTGGAGTTAGCGTCAGGGCCAGGTTAGGGTTGGGGTTGAGCTTAAGGTGTCCGCCCAGGGTTAGGGTTAGGTATATAGTTTGAGTTAGGCTTCAGGTTAGGTTAGGTTTGAACTTAGTTTGAGGGAGTAAGTTTAGGGCTACTGTTAGTTTTCGGTTCAGTGTTACGTTTGGAGATAAAGTCAGGGTCAGGTTAGGGTTGGGGTTGAGCTTCAGGTGTCCGCGTAGGTTTAGGGTTAGGTCTATGGTTTGAGTTAGGCTTCAGGTTAGGTTAAGTTTGAACTTAGCTTGAGGGAGTAAGTTTAGGGCTACTGTTTGTTTTCGGTTCAGTGTTACGGTTGGAGATTGCGTCAGGGTCAGGTTAGGGTTGGGGTTTAGCTTCATGTGTCCGCCTAGGGTTAGGGTTAGGTCTATGGTTTGAGTTAGGCTTCAGGTTAGGTTAGGTTTGAACTTAGTTTGAGGGAGTAAGTTTAGGGTTACTGTTAGTTTTCGGTTCTGTGATACGGTTGGAGTTACCGTGAGGGTCAGGTTAGGGTTGGGGTTAAGCTTAAGGTTTCCGCCTAGGGTTAGTGTTAGGTCTATGGTTTCATTTAGGCTTCAGGTTAGGTTAGGATTGAACTTAGTTTGAGGGAGTAAGTTTAGGGCTACTGTTAGTTTTCGGTTCAGTATTACGGTTGTAGATAGCTTGAGGGTCAGGTTAGGGTTGGGGTTGAGCTTAAGGTGTCCGCCTAGGGTTAGGGTTAGGTCTGGTTTGAGTTAGGCTTCAGGATAGGTTAGGTTTGAACTTAGCTTGAGGGAGTAAGTTTAGGGCTACTGTTTGTTTTCGGTTCAGTGTTACGGTTGGAGTAAGCGTCAGGGTCAGGTTAGGGTGGGGGTTAAGCATAAGGTGTCCGCCCAGGGTTAGGGTGAGGTCTATGGTTTCATTTAGGCTTCAGGTTAGGTTAGGATGGAACTTAGTTTGAGGGAGTAAGTTTAGGGCTACTGTTAGTTTTCGGTTCAGTGTTACGGTTGGTTTTAGCCTCAGGTCCAGGTTAGGGTTGGGGTTGAGCTTAAGGTGTCCGCCTTGGGTTCGGGTTCGGTGTATTGTTTGAGTTAGGCTTCAGGTTAGTTTAGATTTGAACTTAGTTTGAGGGAGTAAGTTTAGGGCGACTGTTAGTTTTTGGGTAACTGTTATGGTTGGGGTTAGCATCAGGGCCAGGTTAGGATTGAGGTGGAGTTTAAGGTGTCTGCCTAGGGTTATGGTTAGGTATATAGTTTGAGTTAGGCTTCAGGTTAGGTTAGGTTTGAACTTAGTTTGAGGGAGTAAGTTTAGGGCTACTGTTAGTTTTCGGTTCAGTGTTACGGTTGGAGATAGAGTCAGGGTCAGGTTAGGGTTCGGGTTGAGCTTCAGGTGTCCGCCTAGGGTTAGGGTTAGATCTATGGTTTGAGTTAGGCTTCAGGTTAGGTTAGGTTTGAACTTAGTTTGAGGGAGTAAGTTTAGGGCTACTGTTAGTTTTCGGTTCAGTGTTTCGGTTGGAGTTAGCGTGAGGGTCAGGTTAGGGTAGGGGTTGAACTTAAGTTGTCCGCCTAGGGTTAGGGTTAGGTGTATGGTTTGATTTAGGCTTCAGGTTAGGTTAGGTTTGAACTTAGTTTGAGGGTGTAAGTTTAGGGCTACTGTTAGTTTTCGGGTAACTGTTATGGTTGGAGTTAGCGTCAGGGCCATGTTAGGGTTGGGGTTGAGCTTGAGGTGTCCCCCTAGGGTTAGGGTTAGGTCTATGGTTTGAGTTAGGCTTCAGGTTAGGTTAGGTTTGGACTTAGTTTGAGGGAGTAAGTTTAGGGCTACTGTTAGTTTTCGGTTCAGTGTTACGGTTGGAGATAGCGTCAGGGTCAGGTTAGGTTTGGGGATGAGCTTAAGGTGTCCGCCTAGGGTTAGGGTTAGGTCTATGGTTTCAGTTAGGCTTCAGGTTAGGTTAGGATGGAACTTAGTTTGAGGGAGTAAGTTTAGGGCTACTGTTAGTTTTTTGTTCAGTGTTAAGGTTGGTTTTAGCCTCAGGTCCAGGTTAGGGTTGGGGTTGAGCTTAAGGTGTCCGCCTAGGGTTCGGGTTCGGTGTATTGTTTGAGTTAGGCTTCAGGTTAGTTTAGATTTGAACTTAGTTTGAGGGAGTAAGTTTAGGGCGACTGTTAGTTTTCGGGTAACTGTTATGGTTGGAGTTAGCGTCAGGGTCAGGTTAGGTTTGGGGTTGAGCTTAAGGTGTCCGCCTAGGGTTAGGGTTAGGTCTATGGTTTGAGATACGCTTCAGGTTAGGTTAGGTTTGAACTTAGCTTGAGGGAGTAAGTTTAGGTCTACTGTTAGTTTTCGGGTAACTGTTATGGTTGGAGTTAGCGTCAGGGCCAGGTTAGGGCTGGGGTGGAGCTTAAGGTGTCCGCCCAGGGTTAGGGTTAGGTATATAGTTTGAGTTAGGCTTCAGGTTAGGTTAGGTTTGAACTTAGTTTGAGGGAGTAAGTTTAGGGCTACTGTTAGTTTTCGGTTCAGTGTTACGTTTGGAGATAAAGTCAGGGTCAGGTTAGGGTTGGGGTTGAGCTTCAGGTGTCCGCCTAGGGTTAGGGTTAGGTCTATGGTTTGAGTTAGGCTTCAGGTTAGGTTAGGTTTGAACTTAGTTTGAGGGAGTAAGTTTAGGGCTACTGTTAGTTTTCGGTTCAGTGTTACAGTTGGAGTAAGAGTCAGGATCAGGTTAGGGTTGGGGTTGAGCTTCAGGTGTCCGCGTAGGGTTAGGGTTAGGTCTATGGTTTGCGTTAGGCTTCAGGTTAGGTTAAGTTTGAACTTAGCTTGAGGGAGTAAGTTTAGGGCTACTGTTTGTTTTCGGTTGAGTGTTACGGTTGGAGATAGCGTCAGGGTCAGGTTAGGGTTGGGGTTTAGCTTCATGTGTCCGCCTAGGGTTCGGGTTAGGTCTATGGTTTGAGTTAGGCTTCAGGTTAGGTTAGGTTTGAACTTAGTTTGAGGGAGTAAGTTTAGGGCTACTGTTTGTTTTCGGTTCAGTGTTACGGTTGGAGTAAGCGTCAGGGTCAGGTTAAGGTGGGGGTTAAGCATAAGGTGTCAGACTAGGGTTAGGGTTAGGTCTATGGTTTCACTTAGGCTTCAGTTTAGGTAAGGATTGAACTTATTTTGAGGGAGTAAGTTCAGGGCTACTGTTAGTTTTCGGTTCAGTGTTACGGTTGGAGTTAGCGTGAGGGTCAGGTTAGGGTTGGGGTTGAGCTTCAGGTGTCCGCCTAGGGTTAGGGTTAGGTGTATGGTTTGATTATCGCTTCAGGTAAGGTTAGGATAGAATTTAGTTTGAGGGAGTAAGTTTAGGGCTACTGTTAGTTTTCGGTTAACTGTTAGGGTTGGAGTAAGCGTCAGGGTCAGGTTAGGTTTGGGGTTGAGCTTAAGCTGTCCGCCTAGGGTTAGGGTTAGGTGTATGGTTTGATTTAGGCTTCAGGTTAGGTTAGGTTTGAACATAGTTTGAGGGAGTAAGTTTAGGGCTACTGTTAGTTTTGGTTCAGTGTTACGGTTGGAGATAGCGTCAGGGTCAGGTTAGGGTTGGGGTTGAGCTTCAGGTGTCCGCCTAGGGTTAGGGTTAGGTCTATGGTTTGAGTTAGGCTTCAGGTTATGTTAGGTTTGAACTTAGTTTAAGGGAGTAAGTTTAGGGCTACTGTCTGTTTTCGGTTCAGTGTTACGGTTGGAGTTAGCGTCAGGGTCAGGTTAGGATTGGGGTTGAGCTTAAGGTGTCCGCCTAGGGTTCGGGTTCGGTGTATTGTTTGAGTTAGGCTTCAGGTTAGTTTAGATTTGAACTTAGTTTGAGGGAGTAAGTTTAGGGCGACTGTTAGTTTTCGGGTAACTGTTATGGTTGGAGTTAGCGTCAGGGCCATGTTAGGGTTGGGGTTGAGCTTAAGGTGTCCGCCTAGGGTTAGGGTTAGGTCTATGGTTTGAGTTAGGCTTCAGGTTAGGTTAGGTTTGAACTTAGTTTGAGGGAGTAAGTTTAGGTCTACTGTTAGTTTTCGGGTAACTGTTATGGTTGGAGTTAGCATCAGGGCCAGGTTAGGGTTGAGGTGGAGTTTAAGGTGTCTGCCTAGGGTTATGGTTAGGTATATAGTTTGAGTTAGGCTTCAGGTTAGGTTAGGTTTGAACTTAGTTTGAGGGCGTAAGTTTAGGGCTACTGTTAGTTTTCGGTTCAGTGTTACGGTTGGAGATAGAGTCAGGGTCAGGTTAGGGTTCGGGTTGAGCTTCAGGTGTCCGCCTAGGGTTAGGGTTAGGTCTATGGTTTGAGTTAGGCTTCAGGTTAGGTTAGGTTTGAACTTAGTTTGAGGGAGTAAGTTTAGGGCTACTGTTAGTTTTCGGTTCAGTGTTTCGGTTGGAGTTAGCGTGAGGGTCAGGTTAGGGTAGGGGTTGAGCTTAAGGTGTCCGCCTAGGGTTAGGGTTAGGTCTATGGTTTCAGTTAGGCTTCAGGTTAGGTTAGGATTGAACTTAGTTTGAGGGAGTAAGTTGAGGGGTACTGTTAGTTTTCGGTTCAGTGTTACAGTTGGAGTAAGAGTCAGGATCAGGTTAGGGTTGGGGTTGAGCTTCAGGTGTCCGCCTAGGGTTAGGGTTAGGTCTATGGTTTGAGTTAGGCTTCAGGTTAGCTTAGGTTTGAACTTAGCTTGAGGGAGTAAGTTTAGGGCTACTGTTTGTTTTCGGTTCAGTGTTACGGTTGGAGATAGCGTCAGGGACAGGTTAGGGTTGGGGTTTAGCTTCATGTGTCCGCCTAGGGTTAGGGTTAGGTCTATGGTTTGAGTTAGGCTTCAGGTTAGGTTAGGTTTGAACTTAGTTTGAGGGAGTAAGTTTAGGGTTACTGTTAGTTTTCGGTTCAGTGGTACGGTTGGATTTACCGTGAGGGTCAGGTTCGCGTTGGGGTTAAGCTTAAGGTTTCCGCCTAGGGTTAGTGTTAGGTCTATGGTTTCATTTAGGCTTCAGGTTAGGTTAGGATTGACTTAGTTTGAGGAAGTAAGTTTAGGGCTACTGTTAGTTTTCGGTTCAGTATTACGGTTGGAGATAGCGTGAGGGTCAGGTTAGGGTTGGGGTTGAGCTTAAGGTGTCCGCCTAGGGTTAGGGTTAGGTCTATGGTTTGAGTTAGGCTTCAGGTTAGGTTAGGTTTGAACTTAGTTTGAGGGAGTAAGTTTAGGGTTACTGTTAGTTTTCGGTTCAGTGTTACGGTTGGAGTTAGCGTGAGGGTCAGGTTAGTTTTGGGGTTGAGCGTAAGGTGTCCGCCTAGGGTTAGGGTTAGGTCTATGGTTTGAGATACGCTTCAGGTTAGGTTAGGTTTGAACTTAGCTTGAGGGAATAAGTTTAGGTCTACTGTTAGTTTTCGGGTAACTGTTATGGTTGGAGTTAGCGTCAGGGCCAGGTTAGGGCTGGGGTGGAGCTTAAGATGTCCGCCCAGGGTTAGGGTTAGGTATAAAGTTTGAGTTAGGCTTCAGGTTAGGTTAGGTTTGAACTTAGTTTGAGGGAGTAAGTTTAGGGCTACTGTTAGTTTTCGGTTCAGTGTTACGTTTGGAGATAAAGTCAGGGTCAGGTTAGGGTTGGGGTTGAGCTTCAGGTGTCCGCCTAGGGTTAGGGTTAGGTCTATGGTTTGAGTTAGGCTTCAGGTTAGGTTAGGTTTGAACTTAGTTTGAGGGAGTAAGTTTAGGGCTACTGTTAGTTTTCGGTTCAGTGTTACAGTTGGAGTAAGAGTCAGGATCAGGTTAGGGTTGGGGTTGAGCTTCAGGTGTCCGCGTAGGGTTAGGGTTAGGTCTATGGTTTGAGTTAGGCTTCAGGTTAGGTTAAGTTTGAACTTAGCTTGATGGAGTAAGTTTAGGGCTACTGTTTGTTTTCGGTTGAGTGTTACGGTTGGAGATAGCGTCAGGGTCAGGTTAGGGTTGGGGTTTAGCTTCACGTGTCCGCCTAGGGTTCGGGTTAGGTCTATGGTTTTAGTTAGGCTTCAGGTTAGGTTAGGTTTGAACTTAATTTGAGGGAGTAAGTTTAGGGTTACTGTTAGTTTTCGGTTCAGTGGTACGGTTGGAGTTACCGTGAGGGTCAGGTTAGGGTTGGGGTTAAGCTTAAGGTTTCCGCCTAGGGTTAGTGTTAGGTCTATGGTTTCATTTAGGCTTCAGGTTAGGTTAGGATTGAACTTAGTTTGAGGAGGTAAGTTTAGGGCTACTTTTAGTTTTCGGTTCAGTATTACGGTTGGAGATAGCGTGAGGGTCAGGTTAGGGTTGGGGTTGAGCTTAAGGTGTCCGCCTAGGGTTAGGGTTAGGTCTATGGTTTGAGTTAGGCTTCAGGTTAGGTTAGGTTTGATCTTAGCTTGAGGGAGTAAGTTTAGGGCTACTGTTAGTTTTCGGTTCAGTGTTACGGTTGGAGTAAGAGTCAGGGTCAGGTTAGGGTTGGGGTTGAGCTTTAGGTGTCCGCCTAGGGTTAGGGTTAGGTCTATGGTTTGAGTTAGGCTTCATGTTAGGTTAGGTTTGAACTTAGTTTGAGGGAGTAAGTTTAGGGTTACTGTTAGTTTTCGGTTCAGTGTTATGGTTGTAGTTAGCGTGAGGGTCAGGTTAGGGTTGGGGTTGAGCTTAAGGTGTCCGCCTAGGGTTAGGGTTAGGTGTATGGTTTGATTTAGGCTTCAGGTTAGGTTAGGTTTGAACTTAGTTTGAGGGAGTAAGTTTAGGTCTACTGTTAGTTTTCGGGTAACTGTTATGGTTGGAGTTAGTGTCAGGGACATTTTAGGGTTGGGGTTGAGCTTAAGGTGTCCGCCTAGGGTTAGGGTTAGGTCTATGGTTTCATTTAGGCTTCAGGTTAGGTTAGGATGGAACTTAGTTTGAGGGAGTAAGTTTAGGGCTACTGTTAGTTTTCGGTTCAGTGTTACGGTTGGTTTTAGCCTCAGGTCCAGGTTAGGGTTAGGGTTGAGCTTAAGGTGTCCGCCTAGGGTTCGGGTTCGGTGTATTGTTTGAGTTAGGCTTCAGGTTAGTTTAGATTTGAACTTAGTTTGAGGGAGTAAGTTTAGGGCGACTGTTAGTTTTCGGGTAACTGTTATGGTTGGAGTTAGCGTCAGGGCCATGTTAGGGTTGGGGTTGAGCTTAAGGTGTCCGCCTAGGGTGAGGGTTAGGTCTATGGTTTGAGTTAGGCTTCAGGTTAGGTTAGGTTTGAACTTAGTTTGAGGGAGTAAGTTTAGGTCTACTGTTAATTTTCGGGTAACTGTTATGGTTGGAGTTAGCGTCAGGGCCTGGTTAGGGTTGGGGTGGAGTTTAAGGTGTCCGCCTAGGGTTATGGTTAGGTATATAGTTTGAGTTAGGCTTCAGGTTAGGTTAGGTTTGAACTTAGTTTGAGGGAGTAAGTTTAGGGCTACTGTTAGTTTTCGGTTCAGTGTTACGGTTGGAGATAGTGTCAGGGTCAGGTTAGGGTTCGGGTTGAGCTTCAGATGTCCGCCTAGGGTTAGGGTTAGGTCTATGGTTAGAGTTAGGCTTCAGGTTAGGTTAGGTTTGAACTTAGTTTGAGGGAGTAAGTTTAGGGCTACTGTTAGTTTTCGCTTCAGTGTTTCGGTTGGAGTTAGCATGAGGGTCAGGTTAGGGTAGGGGTTGAGCTTAAGTTGTCCGCCTAGGGTTAGGGTTAGGTGTATGGTTTGATTTAGGCTTCAGGTTAGGTTAGGTTTGAACTTAGTTTGAGGGTGTAAGTTTAGGGCTACTGTTAGTTTTCGGGTAACTGTTATGGTTGGAGTTAGCGTCAGGGCCATGTTAGGGTTGGGGTTGAGCTTAAGGTGTCCGCCTAGGGTTAGGGTTAGGTCTATGGTTTGAGTTAGGCTTCAGGTTAGGTTAGGTTTGGACTTAGTTTGAGGGAGTAAGTTTAGGGCTACTGTTAGTTTTCGTTTCAGTGTTACGGTTGGAGATAGCGTCAGGGTCAGGTTAGGGTTGGGGTTGAGCTTAAGGTGTCCGCCTAGGGTTAGTGTTAGGTCTATGGTTTGAGTTAGGCTTCAGGTTAGGTTAGGTTTGAACGTAGTTTGAGGGAGTAAGTTTAGGGCTACTGTTAGTTTTCGGTTCAGTGTTACGGTTGGATTTAGCGTGAGGGTCAGGTTAGGGTTGGGGTTGAGATTAAGGTGTCCGCCTAGGGTTAGGGTTAGGTGTATGGTTTGATTTAGGCTTCAGGTTAGGTTAGGTTTGAACTTAGTTTGAGGGAGTAAGTTTAGGTCTACTGTTAGTTTTCGGGTAACTTTTATGGTGGGAGTTAGCGTCACGGCCATTTTAGGGTTGTGGTTGAGCTTAAGGTGTCCGCCTAGGCTTAGGGTTAGGTCTATGGTTTCAGTTAGGCTTCAGGTTAGGTGAGGATTCAACTTAGTTTGAGGGAGTAAGTTTAGGGCTACTGTTAGTTTTCGGTTCAGTGTTACGGTTGGAGTAAGAGTCAGGGTCCGGTTAGGGTTGGGGTTGAGCTTCAGGTGTCCGCCTAGGGTTAGGGTGAGGTGTATGGTTTGATTTAGGCTTCAGGTTAGGTTAGGTTTGAACTTAGTTTGAGGGAGTAAGTTTAGGGCTACTGTTTGTTTTCGGTTCAGTGTTACGGTTGGAGTAAGCGTCAGGGTAAGATTAGGGTGGGGGTTAAGCATAAGGTGTCCGCCTAGGGTTAGGGTTAGGTCTATGGTTTCATGTAGGCTTCAGGTTAGGTTAGGATGGAACTTAGTTTGAGGGAGTAAGTTTAGGGCTACTGTTAGTTTTCGGTTCAGTGTTACGGTTGGTTTTAGCCTCAGGTCCAGGTTAGGGTTAGGGTTCAGCTTAAGGTGTCCGCCTAGGGTTCGGGTTAGGTGTATTGTTTGAGTTAGGCTTCAGGTTTGTTTAGATTTGAACATAGTTTGAGGGAGTAAGTTTAGGGCTATTGTTAGTTTTCGGTTCAGTGTTACGGTTGGAGATAGCATCAGGGTCAGGTTAGGGTTGGGGTTGAGCTTGAGGTGTCCGCCTAGGTTTAGGGTTAGGTGTATTGTTTGATTTAGGCTTCAGGTTAGGTTATGTTTGAACTTAGTTTGAGGGAGTAAGTTTAGGGTGACTGTTAGTTTTCGGGTAACTGTTATGGTTGGAGTTAGCGTCAGGGTCAGGTTAGGGTTGGGGTTGAGCTTAAGGTGTCCGCCTAGGGTTAGGGTTAGGTCTATGGTTTGAGATACGCTTCAGGTTAGGTTAGGTTTGAACTTAGTTTGAGGGAGTAAGTTTAGGGCGACTGTTAGTTTTCGGGTAACTGTTATGGTTGGAGTTAGCGTCAGGGCCAGGATAGGGTTGGGGTGGAGCTTAAGGTGTCTGCCTAGGGTTAGGGTTAGGTCTATGGTTTGAGTTAGGCTTCAGGTTAGGTTAGGTTTGAACTTAGTTTGAGGGAGTAAGTTTAGGGCTACTGTTAGTTTTCGGTTCAGTGTTACGGTTGGAGATAGCGTCAGGGTCAGGTTAGGTTTGGGGTGGAGCTTCAGGTGTCCGCCTAGGGTTAGGGTTCGGTCTGTGGTTTGAGTTAGGCTTCAGGTTAGGTTAGGTTTGAACTTAGTTTGAGGGAGTAAGTTTAGGGCTACTGTTAGTTGTCGGTTCAGTGTTATGGTTGGAGTTAGCGTCAGGGTCAGGTTAGGGTTGGGGTTGAGCTTAAGGTGTCCGCCTAGGGTTAGGGTTACGTCTATGGTTTGAGTTAGGCTTCAGGTTAGGTTAGGTTTGAACTTAGTTTGAGGGAGTAAGTTTAGGGCTACTGTTAGTTGTCGGTTCAGTGTTATGGTTGGAGTTAGCGTCAGGGTCAGGTTAGGGTTGGGGTTGAGCTTAAGGTGTCCGCCTAGGGTTAGGGTTAGGTCTATGGTTTCAGTTAGGCTTCAGGTTAGGTTAGGTTTGAACTTAGCTTGAGGGAGTAAGTTTAGGGCTACTGTTAGTTTTCGGTTCAGTGTTATGGTTGGAGTTAGCGTCAGGGTCAGGTTAGGATTGGGGTTGAGCTTAAGGTGTCCGCCTAGGGTTAGGGTTATGTCTGTGGTTTGAGTTAGGCTTCAGGTTAGGTTAGGTGTGAACTTAGTTTGAGGGAGTAAGTTTAGGGCTACTGTTAGTTTTCGGTTCAGTGTTACGGTTGGAGATAGCGTCAGGGTCAGGTTAGGGTTGGGGTGGAGCTTCAGGTGTCCGCCTAGGGTTAGGGTTAGGTCTATGGTTTGAGTTAGGCTTCAGGTTAGATTAGGTTTGAACTTAGTTTGAGGGAGTAAGTTTAGGTCTACTGTTAGTTTTCGGGTAACTGTTATGGTTGGAGTTAGTGTCAGGGACATTTTAGGGTTGGGGTTGAGCTTAAGGTGTCTGCCTAGGGTTATGGTTAGGTCTATGGTTTCAGTTAGGCTTCAGGTTAGGTGAGGATTGAACTTAGTTTGAGGGAGTAAGTTTAGGGCTACTGTTTGTTTTCGGTTCTGTGTTACGGTTGGAGTAAGCGTCAGGGTCAGGTTAGGGTGGGGGTTAAGCATAAGGTGTCCGCCTATGGTTAGGGTTAGATCTATGGTTTCATTTAGGCTTCAGGTTAGGTTAGGATGGAACTTAGTTTGAGGGAGTAAGTTTAGGGCTACTGTTAGTTTTCGGTTCAGTGTTACGGTTGGTTTTAGCCTCAGGTCCAGGTTAGGGTTGGGGTTGAGCTTAAGGTGTCCGCCTAGGGTTCGGGTTCGGTGAATTGTTTGAGTTAGGCTTCAGGTTTGTTTAGATTTGAACATAGTTTGAGGGAGTAAGTTTAGGGCTATTGTTAGTTTTCGGTTCAGTGTTACGGTTGGAGATAGCATCAGGGTCAGGTTAGGGTTGGGGTTGAGCTTGAGGTGTCCGCCTAGGTTTAGGGTTAGGTGTATTGTTTGATTTAGGCTTCAGGTTAGGTTATGTTTGAACTTAGTTTGAGGGAGTAAGTTTAGGGTGACTGTTAGTTTTCGGGTAACTGTTATGGTTGGAGTTAGCGTCAGGGTCAGGTTAGGGTTGGGGTTGAGCTTAAGGTGTCCGCCTAGGGTTAGGGTTAGGTCTATGGTTTGAGATACGCTTCAGGTTAGGTTAGGTTTGAACTTAGTTTGAGGGAGTAAGTTTAGGGCGACTGTTAGTTTTCGGGTAACTGTTATGGTTGGAGTTAGCGTCAGGGCCAGGATAGGGTTGGGGTGGAGCTTAAGGTGTCTGCCTAGGGTTAGGGTTAGGTCTATGGTTTGAGTTAGGCTTCAGGTTAGGTTAGGTTTGAACTTAGTTTGAGGGAGTAAGTTTAGGGCTACTGTTAGTTTTCGGTTCAGTGTTACGGTTGGAGATAGCGTCAGGGTCAGGTTAGGTTTGGGGTGGAGCTTCAGGTGTCCGCCTAGGGTTAGGGTTCGGTCTGTGGTTTGAGTTAGGCTTCAGGTTAGGTTAGGTTTGAACTTAGTTTGAGGGAGTAAGTTTAGGGCTACTGTTAGTTGTCGGTTCAGTGTTATGGTTGGAGTTAGCGTCAGGGTCAGGTTAGGGTTGGGGTTGAGCTTAAGGTGTCCGCCTAGGGTTAGGGTTACGTCTATGGTTTGAGTTAGGCTTCAGGTTAGGTTAGGTTTGAACTTAGTTTGAGGGAGTAAGTTTAGGGCTACTGTTAGTTGTCGGTTCAGTGTTATGGTTGGAGTTAGCGTCAGGGTCAGGTTAGGGTTGGGGTTGAGCTTAAGGTGTCCGCCTAGGGTTAGGGTTAGGTCTATGGTTTCAGTTAGGCTTCAGGTTAGGTTAGGTTTGAACTTAGCTTGAGGGAGTAAGTTTAGGGCTACTGTTAGTTTTCGGTTCAGTGTTATGGTTGGAGTTAGCGTCAGGGTCAGGTTAGGATTGGGGTTGAGCTTAAGGTGTCCGCCTAGGGTTAGGGTTATGTCTGTGGTTTGAGTTAGGCTTCAGGTTAGGTTAGGTGTGAACTTAGTTTGAGGGAGTAAGTTTAGGGCTACTGTTAGTTTTCGGTTCAGTGTTACGGTTGGAGATAGCGTCAGGGTCAGGTTAGGGTTGGGGTGGAGCTTCAGGTGTCCGCCTAGGGTTAGGGTTAGGTCTATGGTTTGAGTTAGGCTTCAGGTTAGATTAGGTTTGAACTTAGTTTGAGGGAGTAAGTTTAGGTCTACTGTTAGTTTTCGGGTAACTGTTATGGTTGGAGTTAGTGTCAGGGACATTTTAGGGTTGGGGTTGAGCTTAAGGTGTCTGCCTAGGGTTATGGTTAGGTCTATGGTTTCAGTTAGGCTTCAGGTTAGGTGAGGATTGAACTTAGTTTGAGGGAGTAAGTTTAGGGCTACTGTTTGTTTTCGGTTCAGTGTTACGGTTGGAGTAAGCGTCAGGGTCAGGTTAGGGTGGGGGTTAAGCATAAGGTGTCCGCCTATGGTTAGGGTTAGATCTATGGTTTCATTTAGGCTTCAGGTTAGGTTAGGATGGAACTTAGTTTGAGGGAGTAAGTTTAGGGCTACTGTTAGTTTTCGGTTCAGTGTTACGGTTGGTTTTAGCCTCAGGTCCAGGTTAGGGTTGGGGTTGAGCTTAAGGTGTCCGCCTAGGGTTCGGGTTCGGTGTATTGTTTGAGTTAGGCTTCAGGTTAGTTTAGATTTGAACTTAGTTTGAGGGAGTAAGTTTAGGGCGAATGTTAGTTTTCGGGTAACTGTTATGGTTGGAGTTAGCGTCAGGGTCAGGTTAGGGTTGGGGTTGAGCTTAAGGTGGCCGCCTAGGGTTAGGGTTAGGTCTATGGTTTGAGATACGCTTCAGGTTAGGTTAGGTTTGAACTTAGATTGAGGGAGTAAGTTTAGGTCTACTGTTAGTTTTTGGGTAACTGTTATGGTTGGAGTTAGCGTCAGGGCCAGGTTAGGGTTGGGGTGGAGCTTAAGGTGTCCGCCTGGGGTTATGGTTAGGTATATAGTTTGAGTTAGGCTTCAGGTTAGGTTAGGTTTGAACTTAGTTTGAGGGAGTAAGTTTAGGGCTACTGTTAGTTTTCGGTTCAGTGTTACGGTTGGAGATAGAGTCAGGGTCAGGTTAGGGTTCGGGTTGAGCTTCAGGTGTCCGCCTAGGGTTAGGGTTAGATCTATGGTTTGAGTTAGGCTTCAGGTTAGGTTAGGTTTGAACTTAGTTTGAGGGAGTAAGTTTAGGGCTACTGTTAGTTTTCGCTTCAGTGTTTCGGTTGGAGTTAGCGTGAGGGTCAGGTTAGGGTAGGGGTTGAGCTTAAGTTGTCCGCCTAGGGTTAGGGTTAGGTGTATGGTTTGAGTTAGGCTTCAGGTTAGGTTAGGTTTGAACTTAGTTTGAGGGAGTAAGTTTAGGGTTACTGTTAGTTTTCGGTTCAGTGGTACGGTTGGAGTTACCGTGAGGGTCAGGTTAGGGTTGGGGTTAAGCTTAAGGTTTCCGCCTAGGGTTAGTGTTAGGTCTATGGTTTCATTTAGGCTTCAGGTTAGGTTAGGGTTGAACTTAGTTTGAGGAAGTAAGTTTAGGGCTACTGTTAGTTTTCGGTTCAGTATTACGGTTGGAGATAGCGTGAGGGTCAGGTTAGGGTTGGGGTTGAGCTTAAGGTGTCCGCCTAGGGTTAGGGTTAGGTCTATTGTTTGAGTTAGGCTTCAGGTTAGGTTAGGTTTGAACTTAGCTTGAGGGAGTAAATTTAGGGCTACTGTTAGTTTTCGGTTCAGTGTTGCAGTTGGAGTAAGAGTCAGGGTCAGGTTAGGGTTGAGGTTGAGCTTCAGGTGTCCGCCTAGGGTTAGGGTTAGGTTTGTTGTTTGAGTTAGGCTTCAGGTTATGTTAGGTTTGAACTTAGTTTGAGGGAGTAAGTTTAGGGCTACTGTTTGTTTTCGGTTCAGTGTTACGGTTGGAGTAAGCGTCAGGGTCAGGTTAGCGTGGGGGTTAAGCATAAGGAGTCCGCCTAGGGTTAGGGTTTGGTCTATGGTTTCATTTAGGCTTCAGGTTAGGTTAGGATGGAACTTAGTTTGAGGGAGTAAGTTTAGGGCTACTGTTAGTTTTCGGTTCAGTGTTACGGTTGGTTTTAGCCTCAGGTCCAGGTTAGGGTTGGGGTTGAGCTTAAGGTGTCCGCCTAGGGTTCGGGTTCGGTGTATTGTTTGAGTTAGGCTTCAGGTTAGTTTAGATTTGAACTTAGTTTGAGGGAGTAAGTTTAGTGCGACTGTTAGTTTTCGGGTAACTGTTATGGTTGGAGTTAGCGTCAGGGTCAGGTTAGGGTTGGGGTTGAGCTTAAGGTGTCCGCCTAGGGTGAGGGTTAGGTCTATGGTTTGAGTTAGGCTTCAGGATAGGTTAGGTTTGAACTTAGTTTGAGGGAGTAAGTTTAGGTCTACTGTTAGTTTTCGGGTAACTGTTATGGTTGGAGTTAGCGTCAGGGCCTGGTTAGGGTTGGGGTGGAGTTTAAGGTGTCCGCCTAGGATTATGGTTAGGTATATAGTTTGAGTTAGGCTTCAGGTTAGGTTAGGTTTGAACTTAGTTTGAGGGAGTAAGTTTAGGGCTACTGTTAGTTGTCGGTTCAGTGTTATGGTGGGAGTTAGCGTCAGGGTCAGGTTAGGGTTGGGGTTGAGCTTAAGGTGTCCGCCTAGGGTTAGGGTTAGGTCTATGGTTTGAGATACGCTTCAGGTTAGGTTAGGTTTGAACTTAGCTTGAGTGAGTAAGTTTAGGGCTACTGTTTGTTTTCGGTTGAGTGTTACGGTTGGAGATAGCGTCAGGGTCAGGTTAGGGTTGGGGTTTAGCTTCATGTGTCCGCCTAGGGTTAGGGTTAGGTCTATGGTTTGAGTTAGGCTTCAGGTTAGGTTAGGTTTGAACTTAGTATGAGAGAGTAAGTTTAGGGTTACTGTTAGTTTTCGGTTCAGTGGTACGGTTGGAGTTACCGTGAGGGTCAGGTTAGGGTTGGGGTTAAGCTTAAGGTTTCCGCCTATGGTTAGTGTTAGGTCTATGGTTTCATTTAGGCTTCAGGTTAGGTTAGGATTGAACTTAGTTTGAGGAAGTAAGTTTAGGGCTACTGTTAGTTTTCGGTTCAGTGTTATGGTTGGAGTTAGCGTCAGGGTCAGGTTAGGATTGGGGTTGAGCTTAAGGTGTCCGCCTAGGGTTAGGGTTATGTCTGTGGTTTGAGTTAGGCTTCAGGTTAGGTTAGGTGTGAACTTAGTTTGAGGGAGTAAGTTTAGGGCTACTGTTAGTTTTCGGTTCAGTGTTACGGTTGGAGATAGCGTCAGGGTCAGGTTAGGGTTGGGGTGGAGCTTCAGGTGTCCGCCTCGGGTTAGGGTTAGGTCTATGGTTTGAGTTAGGCTTCAGGTTAGATTAGGTTTGAACTTAGTTTGAGGGAGTAAGTTTAGGTCTACTGTTAGTTTTCGGGTAACTGTTATGGTTGGAGATAGTGTCAGGGACATTTTAGGATTGGGGTTGAGCTTAAGGTGTCCGCCTAGGGTTATGGTTAGGTCTATGGTTTCAGTTAGGCTTCAGGTTAGGTGAGGATTGAACTTAGTTTGAGGGAGTAAGTTTAGGGCTACTGTTTGTTTTCGGTTCAGTGTTACGGTTGGAGTAAGCGTCAGGGTCAGGTTAGGGTGGGGGTTAAGCATAAGGTGTCCGCCTAGGGTTACGGTTAGGTCTATGGTTTCATTTAGGCTTCAGGTTAGGTTAGGATGGAACTTAGTTTGAGGGAGTAAGTTTAGGGCTACTGTTAGTTTTCGGTTCAGTGTTACGGTTGGTTTTAGCCTCAGGTCCAGGTTAGGGTTGGGGTTGAGCTTAAGGTGTCCGCCTAGGGTTCGGGTTCGGTGTATTGTTTGAGTTAGGCTTCAGGTTAGTTTAGATTTGAACTTAGTTTGAGGGAGTAAGTTTAGGGCGAATGTTAGTTTTCGGGTAACTGTTATGGTTGGAGTTAGCGTCAGGGTCAGGTTAGGGTTGGGGTTGAGCTTAAGGTGTCCGCCTAGGGTTAGGGTTAGGTCTATGTTTTGAGATACGCTTCAGGTTAGATTAGGTTTGAACTTAGTTTGAGGGAGTAAGTTTAGGTCTACTGTTAGTTTTTGGGTAACTGTTATGGTTGGAGTTAGCGTCAGGGCCAGGTTAGGGTTGGGGTGGAGCTTAAGGTGTCCTCCTGGGGTTATGGTTAGGTATATAGTTTGAGTTAGGCTTCAGGTTAGGTTAGGTTTGAACTTAGTTTGAGGGAGTAAGTTTAGGGCTACTGTTAGTTTTCGGTTCAGTGTTACGGTTGGAGATAGGGTCAGGGTCAGGTTAGGGTTCGGGTTGAGCTTCAGGTGTCCGCCTAGGGTTAGGGTTAGATCTATGGTTTGAGTTAGGCTTCAGGTTAGGTTAGGTTTGAACTTAGTTTGAGGGAGTAATTTTAGGTCTACTGTTAGTTTTCGGGTAACTGTTATGGTTGGAGTTAGCGTCAGGGCCATTTTAGGGTTGGGGTTGAGCTTAAGGTGTCCGCCTAGGGTTAGGGTTAGGTGTATGGTTTCAGTTAGGCTTCAGGTTAGGTTAGGATTGAACTTAGTTTGAGGGAGTAAGTTTAGGGGTACTGTTAGTTTTCGGTTCAGTGTTACAGTTGGAGTAAGAGTCAGGATCAGGTTAGGGTTGGGGTTGAGCTTCAGGTGTCCGCGTAGGGTTAGGGTTAGGTCTATGGTTTGAGTTAGGCTTCAGGTTAGGTTAGGTTTGAACTTAGCTTGAGGGAGTAAGTTTAGGGCTACTGTTTGTTTTCGGTTCAGTGTTACGGTTGGAGATAGCGTCAGGGTCAGGTTAGGGTTGGGGTTTAGCTTCATGTGTCCGCCTAGGGTTAGGGTTAGGTCTATGGTTTGAGTTAGGCTTCAGGTTAGGTTAGGTTTGAACTTAGTATGAGGGAGTAAGTTTAGGTTTACTGTTAGTTTTCGGTTCAGTGGTACGGTTGGAGTTACCGTGAGGGTCAGGTTAGGGTTGGGGTTAAGCTTAAGGTTTCCGCCTATGGTTAGTGTTAGGTCTATGGTTTGAGTTAGGCTTCAGGTTAGGTTAGGTTTGAACGTAGTTTGAGGGAGTAAGTTTAGGGCTACTGTTAGTTTTCGGTTCAGTGTTACGGTTGGATTTAGCGTGAGGGTCAGGTTAGGGTTGGGGTTGAGATTAAGGTGTCCGCCTAGGGTTAGGGTTAGGTGTATGGTTTGATTTAGGCTTCAGGTTAGGTTAGGTTTGAACTTAGTTTGAGGGAGTAAGTTTAGGTCTACTGTTAGTTTTCGGGTAACTTTTATGGTGGGAGTTAGCGTCACGGCCATTTTAGGGTTGTGGTTGAGCTTAAGGTGTCCGCCTAGGCTTAGGGTTAGGTCTATGGTTTCAGTTAGGCTTCAGGTTAGGTGAGGATTCAACTTAGTTTGAGGGAGTAAGTTTAGGGCTACTGTTAGTTTTCGGTTCAGTGTTACGGTTGGAGTAAGAGTCAGGGTCCGGTTAGGGTTGGGGTTGAGCTTCAGGTGTCCGCCTAGGGTTAGGGTGAGGTGTATGGTTTGATTTAGGCTTCAGGTTAGGTTAGGTTTGAACTTAGTTTGAGGGAGTAAGTTTAGGGCTACTGTTTGTTTTCGGTTCAGTGTTACGGTTGGAGTAAGCGTCAGGGTAAGATTAGGGTGGGGGTTAAGCATAAGGTGTCCGCCTAGGGTTAGGGTTAGGTCTATGGTTTCATGTAGGCTTCAGGTTAGGTTAGGATGGAACTTAGTTTGAGGGAGTAAGTTTAGGGCTACTGTTAGTTTTCGGTTCAGTGTTACGGTTGGTTTTAGCCTCAGGTCCAGGTTAGGGTTAGGGTTCAGCTTAAGGTGTCCGCCTAGGGTTCGGGTTAGGTGTATTGTTTGAGTTAGGCTTCAGGTTTGTTTAGATTTGAACATAGTTTGAGGGAGTAAGTTTAGGGCTATTGTTAGTTTTCGGTTCAGTGTTACGGTTGGAGATAGCATCAGGGTCAGGTTAGGGTTGGGGTTGAGCTTGAGGTGTCCGCCTAGGTTTAGGGTTAGGTGTATTGTTTGATTTAGGCTTCAGGTTAGGTTATGTTTGAACTTAGTTTGAGGGAGTAAGTTTAGGGTGACTGTTAGTTTTCGGGTAACTGTTATGGTTGGAGTTAGCGTCAGGGTCAGGTTAGGGTTGGGGTTGAGCTTAAGGTGTCCGCCTAGGGTTAGGGTTAGGTCTATGGTTTGAGATACGCTTCAGGTTAGGTTAGGTTTGAACTTAGTTTGAGGGAGTAAGTTTAGGGCGACTGTTAGTTTTCGGGTAACTGTTATGGTTGGAGTTAGCGTCAGGGCCAGGATAGGGTTGGGGTGGAGCTTAAGGTGTCTGCCTAGGGTTAGGGTTAGGTCTATGGTTTGAGTTAGGCTTCAGGTTAGGTTAGGTTTGAACTTAGTTTGAGGGAGTAAGTTTAGGGCTACTGTTAGTTTTCGGTTCAGTGTTACGCTTGGAGATAGCGTCAGGGTCAGGTTAGGTTTGGGGTGGAGCTTCAGGTGTCCGCCTAGGGTTAGGGTTAGGTCTATGGTTTGAGTTAGGCTTCAGGTTAGGTTAGGTTTGAACTTAGTTTGAGGGAGTAAGTTTAGGGCTACTGTTAGTTGTCGGTTCAGTGTTATGGTTGGAGTTAGCGTCAGGGTCAGGTTAGGGTTGGGGTTGAGCTTAAGGTGTCCGCCTAGGGTTAGGGTTACGTCTATGGTTTGAGTTAGGCTTCAGGTTAGGTTAGGTTTGAACTTAGTTTGAGGGAGTAAGTTTAGGGCTACTGTTAGTTGTCGGTTCAGTGTTATGGTTGGAGTTAGCGTCAGGGTCAGGTTAGGGTTGGGGTTGAGCTTAAGGTGTCCGCCTAGGGTTAGGGTTAGGTCTATGGTTTCAGTTAGGCTTCAGGTTAGGTTAGGTTTGAACTTAGCTTGAGGGAGTAAGTTTAGGGCTACTGTTAGTTTTCGGTTCAGTGTTATGGTTGGAGTTAGCGTCAGGGTCAGGTTAGGATTGGGGTTGAGCTTAAGGTGTCCGCCTAGGGTTAGGGTTATGTCTGTGGTTTGAGTTAGGCTTCAAGTTAGGTTAGGTGTGAACTTAGTTTGAGGGAGTAAGTTTAGGGCTACTGTTAGTTTTCGGTTCAGTGTTACGGTTGGAGATAGCGTCAGGGTCAGGTTAGGGTTGGGGTGGAGCTTCAGGTGTCCGCCTAGGGTTAGGGTTAGGTCTATGGTTTGAGTTAGGCTTCAGGTTAGATTAGGTTTGAACTTAGTTTGAGGGAGTAAGTTTAGGTCTACTGTTAGTTTTCGGGTAACTGTTATGGTTGGAGTTAGTGTCAGGGACATTTTAGGGTTGGGGTTGAGCTTAAGGTGTCTGCCTAGGGTTAAGGTTAGGTCTATGGTTTCAGTTAGGCTTCAGGTTAGGTGAGGATTGAACTTAGTTTGAGGGAGTAAGTTTAGGGCTACTGTTTGTTTTCGGTTCAGTGTTACGGTTGGAGTAAGCGTCAGGGTCAGGTTAGGGTGTGGGTTAAGCATAAGGTGTCCGCCTAGGGTTAGGGTTAGATCTATGGTTTCATTTAGGCTTCAGGTTAGGTTAGGATGGAACTTAGTTTGAGGGAGTAAGTTTAGGGCTACTGTTAGTTTTCGGTTCAGTGTTACGGTTGGTTTTAGCCTCAGGTCCAGGTTAGGGTTGGGGTTGAGCTTAAGGTGTCCGCCTAGGGTTCGGGTTCGGTGTATTGTTTGAGTTAGGCTTCAGGTTAGTTTAGATTTGAACTTAGTTCGAGGGAGTAAGTTTAAGGCGAATGTTAGTTTTCGGGTAACTGTTATGGTTGGAGTTAGCGTCAGGGTCAGGTTAGGGTTGGGGTTGAGCTTAAGGTGGCCGCCTAGGGTTAGGGTTAGGTCTATGGTTTCAGATACGCTTCAGGTTAGGTTAGGTTTGAACTTAGATTGAGGGAGTAAGTTTAGGTCTACTGTTAGTTTTTGGGTAACTGTTATGGTTGGAGTTAGCGTGAGGGCCAGGTTAGGGTTGGGGTGGAGCTTAAGGTGTCCGCCTGGGGTTATGGTTAGGTATATAGTTTGAGTTAGGCTTCAGGTTAGGTTAGGTTTGAACTTAGTTTGAGGGAGTAAGTTTAGGGCTACTGTTAGTTTTCGGTTCAGTGTTACGGTTGGAGATAGAGTCAGGGTCAGGTTAGGGTTCGGGTTGAGCTTCAGGTGTCCGCCTAGGGTTAGGGTTAGATCTATGGTTTGAGTTAGGCTTCAGGTTAGGTTAGGTTTGAACTTAGTTTGAGGGAGTAAGTTTAGGGCTACTGTTAGTTTTCGCTTCAGTGTTTCGGTTGGAGTTAGCGTGAGGGTCAGGTTAGGGTAGGGGTTGAGCTTAAGTTGTCCGCCTAGGGTTAGGGTTAGGTGTATGGTTTGAGTTAGGCTTCAGGTTAGGTTAGGTTTGAACTTAGTTTGAGGGAGTAAATTTAGGGCTACTGTTAGTTTTCGGTTCAGTGTTACAGTTGGAGTAAGAGTCAGGGTCAGGTTAGGGTTGAGGTTGAGCTTCAGGTGTCCGCCTAGGGTTAGGGTTAGGTTTGTTGTTTGAGTTAGGCTTCAGGTTATGTTAGGTTTGAACTTAGTTTGAGGGAGTAAGTTTAGGGCTACTGTTTGTTTTCGGTTCAGTGTTACGGTTGGAGTAAGCGTCAGGGTCAGGTTAGCGTGGGGGTTAAGCATAAGGTGTCCGCCTAGGGTTAGGGTTAGGTCTATGGTTTCATTTAGGCTTCAGGTTAGGTTAGGATGGAACTTAGTTTGAGGAAGTAAGTTTAGGGCTACTGTTAGTTTTCGGTTCAGTGTTACGGTTGGTTTTAGCCTCAGGTCCAGGTTAGGGTTGGGGTTGAGCTTAAGGTGTCCGCCTAGGGTTCGGGTTAGGTCTATGGTTTGAGTTAGGCTTCAGGTTAGGTTAGGTTTGAACTTAGCTTGAGGGAGTAAGTTTAGGGCTACTGTTTGTTTTCGGTTCAGTGTTACGGTTGGAGATAGCGTCAGGGTCAGGTTAGGGTTGGGGTTTAGCTTCATGTGTCCGCCTAGGGTTAGGGTTAGGTCTATGGTTTGAGTTAGGCTTCAGGTTAGGTTAGGTTTGAACTTAGTATGAGGGAGTAAGTTTAGGTTTACTGTTAGTTTTCGGTTCAGTGGTACGGTTGGAGTTACCGTGAGGGTCAGGTTAGGGTTGGGGTTAAGCTTAAGGTTTCCGCCTATGGTTAGTGTTAGGTCTATGGTTTCATTTAGGCTTCAGGTTAGGTTAGGATTGAACTTAGTTTGAGGAAGTAAGTTTAGGGCTACTGTTAGTTTTCGGTTCAGTGTTATGGTTGGAGTTAGCGTCAGGGTCAGGTTAGGATTGGGGTTGAGCTTAAGGTGTCCGCCTAGGGTTAGGGTTATGTCTGTGGTTTGAGTTAGGCTTCAGGTTAGGTTAGGTGTGAACTTAGTTTGAGGGAGTAAGTTTAGGGCTACTGTTAGTTTTCGGTTCAGTGTTACGGTTGGAGATAGCGTCAGGGTCAGGTTAGGGTTGGGGTGGAACTTCAGGTGTCCGCCTCGGGTTAGGGTTAGGTCTATGGTTTGAGTTAGGCTTCAGGTTAGATTAGGTTTGAACTTAGTTTGAGGGAGTAAGTCTAGGTCTACTGTTAGTTTTCGGGTAACTGTTATGGTTGGAGATAGTGTCAGGGACATTTTAGGATTGGGGTTGAGCTTAAGGTGTCCGCCTAGGGTTATGGTTAGGTCTATGGTTTCAGTTAGGCTTCAGGTTAGGTGAGGATTGAACTTAGTTTGAGGGAGTAAGTTTAGGGCTACTGTTTGTTTTCGGTTCAGTGTTACGGTTGGAGTAAGCGTCAGGGTCAGGTTAGGGTGGGGGTTAAGCATAAGGTGTCCGCCTAGGGTTAGGGTTAGGTCTATGGTTTCATTTAGGCTTCAGGTTAAGTTAGGATGGAACTTAGTTTGAGGGAGTAAGTTTAGGGATACTGTTAGTTTTCGGTTCAGTGTTACGGTTGGTTTTAGCCTCAGGTCCAGGTTAGGGTTGGGGTTGAGCTTAAGGTGTCCGCCTAGGGTTCGGGTTCGGTGTATTGTTTGAGTTAGGCTTCAGGTTAGTTTAGATTTGAACTTAGTTTGAGGGAGTAAGTTTAGGGCGAATGTTAGTTTTCGGGTAACTGTTATGGTTGGAGTTAGCGTCAGGGTCAGGTTAGGGTTCGGGTTGAGCTTCAGGTGTCCGCCTAGGGTTAGGGTTAGATCTATGGTTTGAGTTAGGCTTCAGGTTAGGTTAGGTTTGAACTTAGTTTGAGGGAGTAATTTTAGGTCTACTGTTAGTTTTCGGGTAACTGTTATGGTTGGAGTTAGCGTCAGGGCCATTTTAGGGTTGGGGTTGAGCTTAAGGTGTCCGCCTAGGGTTAGGGTTAGGTGTATGGTTTCAGTTAGGCTTCAGGTTAGGTTAGGATTGAACTTAGTTTGAGGGAGTAAGTTTAGGGGTACTGTTAGTTTTCGGTTCAGTGTTACAGTTGGAGTAAGAGTCAGGATCAGGTTTGGGTTGGGGTTGAGCTTCAGGTGTCCGCGTAGGGTTAGGGTTAGGTCTATGGTTTGAGTTAGGCTTCAGGTTAGGTTAGGATTGAACTTAGCTTGAGGGAGTAAGTTTAGGGCTACTGTTTGTTTTCGGTTCAGTGTTACGGTTGGAGATAGCGTCAGGGACAGGTTAGGGTTGGGGTTTAGCTTCATGTGTCCGCCTAGGGTTAGGGTTAGGTCTATGGTTTGAGTTAGGCTTCAGGTTAGGTTAGGTTTGAACTTAGTTTGAGGGAGTAAGTTTAGGGTTACTGTTAGTTTTCGGTTCAGTGTTACGGTTGGAGTTAGCGTGAGAGTCAGGTTAGGGTTGGGGTTGAGCTTAAGGTGTCCGCCTAGGGTTAGGGTTAGGTGTATGGTTTGATTTAGGCTTCAGGATAGGTTAGGTTTGAACTTAGTTTGAGGGAGTAAGTTTAGGTCTACTGTTTGTTTTCGGGTAACTGTTATGGTTGGAGTTAGGGTCAGGGACATTTTAGGGTTGGGGTTGAGCTTAAGGTGTCCGCCTAGGGTTAGGGTTAGGTCTATGGTTTCAGTTAGGCTTCAGGTTAGGTTAGGTTTGAACTTAGTTTGAGGGAGTAAGTTTAGGGTTACTGTTAGTTTTCGGTTCAGTGGTACGGTTTGAGTTACCGTGAGGGTCTGGTTAGGGTTGGGGTTAAGCTTAAGGTTTCCGCCTAGGGTTAGTGTTAGGTCTATGGTTTCATTTAGGCTTCAGGTTAGGTTAGGATTGACTTAGTTTGAGGAAGTAAGTTTAGGGCTACTGTTAGTTTTCGGTTCAGTATTACGGTTGGAGATAGCGTGAGGGTCAGGTTAGGGTTGGGGTTCAGCTTAAGGTGTCCGCCTAGGGTTAGGGTTAGGTCTGTGGTTTGAGTTAGGCTTCAGGTTAGGTTAGGTTTGAACTTAGTTTGAGGGAGTAAGTTTAGGGTTACTGTTAGTTTTCGGTTCAGTGTTACGGTTGGAGTTAGCGTGAGGGTCAGGTTAGGGTTGGGGTTGAGCTTAAGGTGTCCGCCTAGGGTTAGGGTTAGGTGTATGGTTTGATTTAGGCTTCAGGTTAGGTTAGGTTTGAACTTAGTTTGAGGGAGTAAGTTTAGGTCTACTGTTTGTTTTCGGGTAACTGTTATGGTTGGAGTTAGTGTCAGGGACATTTTAGGGTTGGGGTTGAGCTTAAGGTGTCCGCCTAGGGTTAGGGTTAGGTGTATGGTTTCAGTTAGGCTTCAGGTTAGGTTAGGATGGAACTTAGTTTGAGGGAGTAAGTTTAGGGCTACTGTTAGTTTTCGGTTCAGTGTTAAGGTTGGTTTTAGCCTCAGGTCCAGGTTAGGGTTGGGGTTGAGCTTAAGGTGTCCGCCTAGGGTTCGGGTTCGGTGTATTGTTTGAGTTAGGCTTCAGGTTAGTTTAGATTTGAACTTAGTTTGAGGGAGTAAGTTTAGGGCGACTGTTAGTTTTCGGGTAACTGTTATGGTTGGAGTTAGCGTCAGGGTCAGGTTAGGTTTGGGGTTGAGCTTAAGGTGTCCGCCTAGGGTTAGGGTGAGGTCTATGGTTTGAGATACGCTTCAGGTTAGGTTAGGTTTGAACTTAGCTTGAGGGATTAAGTTTAGGTCTACTGTTAGTTTTCGGGTAACTGTTATGGTTGGAGTTAGCGTCAGGGCCAGGTTAGGGTTGGGGTGGAGCTTAAGGTGTCCGCCCAGGGTTAGGGTTAGGTATATAGTTTGAGTTAGTCTTCAGGTTAGGTTAGGTTTGAACTTAGTTTGAGGGAGTAAGTTTAGGGCTACTGTTAGTTTTCGGTTCAGTGTTACGTTTGGAGATAAAGTCAGGGTCAGGTTAGGGTTGGGGTTGAGCTTCAGATGTCCGCCTAGGTTTAGAGTTAGGTCTATGGTTTGAGTTAGGCTTCATGTTAGGTTAGGTTTGAATTTAGTTTGAGGTAGTAAGTTTAGGGCTACTGTTAGTTTTCGGTTCAGTGTTACAGTTGGAGTAAGAGTCAGGATCAGGTTAGGGTTGGGGTTGAGCTTCAGGTGTCCGCGTAGGGTTAGTGTTAGGTCTATGGTTTCATTTAGGCTTCAGGTTAGATTAGGATTGAACTTAGTTTGAGGGAGTAAGTTTAGAGCTACTGTTAGTTTTCGGTTCAGTGTTACAGTTGGAGTAAGAGTCAGGATCAGGTTAGGGTTGCGGTTGAGCTTCAGGTGTCCGCGTAGGGTTAGGGTTAGGTCTATGGTTTGAGTTAGGCTTCAGGTTAGGTTAAGTTTGAACTTAGCTTGAGGGAGTAAGTTTAGGGCTACTGTTTGTTTTCAGTTCAGTGTTACGGTTGTAGATTGCGTCAGGGTCAGGTTAGGATTGGGGTTGAGCTTAAGGTGTCCGCCTAGGGTTAGGGTTAGGTCTATGGTTTGAGTTAGGCTTCAGGTTAGGTTAGGTTTGAACTTAGTTTGAGGGAGTAAGTTTAGGGCAACTGTTAGTTTTCGGTTCAGTGTTATGGTTGGAGATAGCGTCAGGGTCAGGTTAGGGTTTGGGTTGAGCTTCAGGTGTCCGCCTAGGGTTAGGGTTCGGTCTGTGGTTTGAGTTAGGCTTCAGGTTAGGTTAGGTTTGAACTTAGTTTGAGGGAGTAAGTTTAGGGCTACTGTTAGTTGTCGGTTCAGTGTTATGGTTGGATTTAGCGTGAGGGTTAGGTTAGGGTTGTGGTTGAGCTTAAGGTGTCCGCCTAGGGTTAGGGTTAGGTGTATGGTTTGATTTAGGCTTCAGGTTAGGTTAGGTTTGAACTTAGTTTGAGGGAGTAAGTTTAGGTCTACTGTTAGTTTTCAGGTAACTGTTATGGTTGGATTTAGCGTCACGGCCATTTTAGGGTTGTGGTTGAGCTTAAGGTGTCCGCCTACGGTTAGGGTTAGGTCTATGGTTTCAGTTAGGCTTCAGGTTAGGTGAGGATTGAACTTAGTTTGAGGGAGTATGTTTAGGGCTACTGTTAGTTTCGGTTCAGTGTTACGGTTGGAGTAAGAGTCAGGGTCCGGTTAGGGTTGGGGTTGAGCTTCAGGTGTCCGCCTAGGGTTAGGGTGAGGTGTATGGTTTGATTTAGGCTTCAGGTTAGGTTAGGTTTGAACTTAGTTTGAGGGAGTAAGTTTAGGGCTACTGTTTGTTTTCGGTTCAGTGTTACGGTTGGAGTAAGCGTCAGGGTCAGATTAGGGTGGGGGTTAAGCATAAGGTGTCCGCCTAGGGTTATGGTTAGGTCTATGGTTTCATTTAGGCTTCAGGTTAGGTTTGGATGGAACTTAGTTTGAGGGAGTAAGTTTAGGGCTACTGTTAGTTTTCGGTTCAGAGTTACGGTTGGTTTTAGCCTCAGGTCCAGGTTAGGGTTGGGGTTTAGCTTAAGGTGTCCACCTAGGGTTCGGGATAGGTGTATTGTTTGAGTTAGGCTTCAGGTTAGTTTAGATTTGAACTTAGTTTGAGGGAGTAAGTTTAGGGCTATTGTTAGTTTTCGGTTCAGTGTTACGGTTGGAGTAAGAGTCAGGGTCAGGTTAGGGTTGGGGTTGAGCTTCAGGTGTCCGCATAGGGTTAGGATTAGGTCTATGGTTTGAGTTAGGCTTCACGTTAGGTTAGGCTTGAACTTAGCTTGAGGGAGTAAGTTTAGGGCTACTGTTAGTTTTCGGTTCAGTGGTACGGTTGGAGTTACTGTGAGGGTGAGGTTAGGGTTTGGGTTAAGCTTAAGGTTTCTGCCTAGGGTTAGTGTTAGGTCTATGGTTTCATTTAGGCTTCAGGTTAGGTTAGGATTGAACTTAGTTTGAGGAAGTAAGTTTAGGGCTACTGTTAGTTTTCGGTTCAGTATTACGGTTGGAGATAGCGTGAGGGTCAGGTTAGGGTTGGGGTTGAGCTTAAGGTGTCCGCCTAGGGTTAGGGTTAGGTCTATGGTTTGAGTTAGGCTTCAGGTTAGGTTAGGTTTGAACTTAGTTTGAGGGAGTAAGTTTAGGTCTACTGTTAGTTTTCGGTTCAGTGTTATGGTTGGAGTTAGCGTCAGGGTGAGGTTAGGATTGGGATTGAGTTTAAGGTGTCCGACTAGGGTTAGGGTTAGGTCTGTGGTTTGAGTTAGGCTTCAGGTGAGGTTAGGTTTGAACTTAGCTTGAGGGTGTAAGTTTAGGGCTACTGTTAGTTGTCGGTTCAGTGCTATGGTTGGAGTTAGCGTCAGGGTCAGGTTAGGGTTGGGGTTGAGCTTAAGGTGTCCGCCTAGGGTTAGGGTTAGGTCTATGGTTTGAGATACGCTTCAGGTTAGGTTAGGTTTGAACTTAGTTTGAGGGAGTAAGTTTAGGGCTACTGTTTGTTTTCGGTTCAGTGTTACGGTTGGAGTAAGCGTCAGGGTCAGGTTAGGGTGGGGGTTAAGCATAAGGTGTCAGCCTAGGGTTAGGGTTAGGTCTATGGTTTCATTTAGGCTTCAGGTTAGGTTAGGATTGAACTTAGTTTGAGGGAGTAAGTTTAGGGCTACTTTTAGTTTTCGGTTCAGTGTTACGGTTGGTTTTAGCCTCAGGTCCAGGTTAGGGTTGGGGTTGAGCTTAAGGTGTCCACCTAGGGTTCGGGTTAGGTGTATTGTTTGAGTTAGGCTTCAGGTTAGTTTAGATTTGAACTTAGTTTGAGGGAGTAAGTTTAGGGCTATTGTTAGTTTTCGGTTCAGTGTTACGGTTGGAGATAGCGTCAGGGTCAGGTTAAGGTTGGGGTTGAGCTTCAGGTGTCCGCCTAGGGTTAGGGTTAGGTCTATGGTTTGAGTTAGGCTTCAGGTTAGGTTAGGTTTGAACTTAGTTTGAGGGAGTAATTTTAGGTCTACTGTTAGTTTTCGGGTAACTGTTATGGTTGGAGTTAGCGTCAGGGCCATTTTAGAGTTGGGGTTGAGCTTAAGGTGTCCGCCTAAGGTTAGGGTTAGGTCTATGGTTTCAGTTAGGCTTCAGGTTAGGTTAGGATTGAACTTAGTTTGAGGGAGTAAGTTTAGGGGTACTGTTAGTTTTCAGTTCAGTGTTACAGTTGGAGTAAGAGTCAGGATCAGGTTAGGGTTGGGGTTGAGCTTCAGTTGTCCGCGTAGGGTTAGGGTTAGGTCTATGGTTTGAGTTAGGCTTCAGGTTAGGTTAGGTTTGAACTTAGCTTGAGGGAGTAAGTTTAGGGCTACTGTTTGTTTTCGGTTCAGTGTTACGGTTGGAGATAGCGTCAGGGACAGGTTAGGGTTGGGTTTAGCTTCATGTGTCCGCCTAGGGTTAGGGTTAGGTCTATGGTTTGAGTTAGGCTTCAGGTTAGGTTAGGTGTCGACTTAGTTTGAGGGCGTAAGTTTAGGGCTACTGTTAGTTTTCGGTTCAGTGGTACGGTTGGAGTTACCGTGAGGGTCAGGTTAGGGTTGGGGTTGAGCTTAAGGTGTTCGCCTAGGGTTAGGGTTAGGTGTATGGTTTGATTTAGGCTTCAGGTTAGGTTAGGTTTGAACTTAGTTTGAGGGAGTAAGTTTAGGTCTACTGTTAGTTTTCGGGTAACTGTTATGTTTGGAGTTAGTGTCAGGGACATTTTAGGGTTGGGGTTGAGCTTAAGGTGTCCGCCTAGGGTTAGGGTTAGGTCTATGGTTTCAGTTAGGCTTCAGGTTAGGTTATGACGGAACTTAGTTTGAGGGAGTAAGTTTAGGGCTACTGTTAGTTTTCGGTTCAGTGTTAAGGTTGGTTTTAGCCTCAGGTCCAGGTTAGGTTTGGGGTTGAGCTTAAGGTGTCTGCCTAGGGTTCGGGTTCGGTGTATTGTTTGAGTTAGGCTTCATGTTAGTTTAGATTTGAACTTAGTTTGAGGGAGTAAGTTTAGGGCGACTGTTAGTTTTCGGGTACTGTTATGGTTGGAGTTAGCGTCAGGGTCAGGTTAGGTTTGGGGTTGAGCTTAAGGTGTCCGCCTAGGGTTAGGGTTAGGTCTATGGTTTGAGATACGCTTCAGGTTAGGTTAGGTTTGAACTTAGCTTGAGGGATTAAGTTTAGGTCTACTGTTAGTTTTCGGGTAACTGTTATGGTTGGAGTTAGCGTCAGGGCCAGGTTAGGGTTGGGGTGGAGCTTAAGGTGTCCGCCCAGGGTTAGGGTTAGGTATATAGTTTGAGTTAGTCTTCAGGTTAGGTTAGGTTTGAACGTAGTTTGAGGGAGTAAGTTTAGGGCTACTGTTAGTTTTCGGTTCAGTGTTACGTTTGGAGATAAAGTCAGGGTCAGGTTAGGGTTGGGGTTGAGCTTCAGATGTCCGCCTAGGGTTAGGGTTAGGTCTATGGTTTGAGTTAGGCTTCATGTTAGGTTAGGTTTGAATTTAGTTTGAGGTAGTAAGTTTAGGGCTACTGTTATTTTTCGGTTCAGTGTTACAGTTGGAGTAAGAGTCAGGATCAGGTTAGGGTTGGGGTTGAGCTTCAGGTGTCCGCGTAGGGTTAGTGTTAGGTCTATGGTTTCATTTAGGCTTCAGGTTAGGTTAGGATTGAACTTAGTTTGAGGAAGTAAGTTTAGGGCTACTGTTAGTTTTCGGTTCAGTATTACGGTTGGAGATAGCGTGAGGGTCAGGTTAGGGTTGGGGTTGAGCTTAAGGTGTCCGCCTAGGGTTAGGGTTAGGTCTATGGTTTGAGTTAGGCTTCAGGTTAGGTTAGGTTTGAACTTAGCTTGAGGGAGTAAGTTTAGGGCTACTGTTAGTTTTCGGTTCAGTGTTATGGTTGTAGTTAGCGTGAGGGTCAGGTTAGGGTTGGGGTTGAGCTTAAGGTGTCCGCCTAGGGTTAGGGTTAGGTGTATGGTTTGATTTAGGCTTCAGGTTAGGTTAGGTTTGAACTTAGTTTGAGGGAGTAAGTTTAGGTCTACTGTTAGTTTTCCGGTAACTGTTATGGTTGGAGTTAGTGTCAGGGACATTTTAGGGTTGGGGTTGAGCTTAAGGTGTCCGCCTTGGGTTAGGGATAGGTCTATGGTTTCAGTTAGGCTTCAGGTTAGGTTAGGATGGAACTTAGTTTGAGGGAGTAAGTTTAGGGCTACTGTTAGTTTTCGGTTCAGTGTTAAGGTTGGTTTTAGCCTCAAGTCCAGGTTAGGTTTCGGGTTGAGCTTAAGGTGTCCGCCTAGGGTTCGGGTTCATTGTATTCTTTGAGTTAGGCTTCAGGTTAGTTTAGATTTGAACTTAGTTTGAGGGAGTAAGTTTAGGGCGACTGTTAGTTTTCGGGTAACTGTTATGGTTGGAGTTAGCGTCAGGGTCAGGTTAGGTTTGGGGTTGAGCTTAAGGTGTCCGCCTATGGTTAGGGTTAGGTCTATGGTTTGAGATACGCTTCAGGTTAGGTTAGGTTTGAACTTAGCTTGAGGGATTAAGTTTAGGTCTACTGTTAGTTTTCGGGTAACTGTTATGGTTGGAGTCAGCGTCAGGGCCAGGTTAGGGTTGGGGTGGAGCTTAAGGTGTCCGCCCAGGGTTAGGGTTAGGTATATAGTTTGAGTTAGGCTTCAGGTTAGGTTAGGTTTGAAATTAGTTTGAGGGAGTAAGTTTAGGGCTACTGTTAGTTTTCGGTTCAGTGTTACGTTTGGAGATAAAGTCAGGGTCAGGTTAGGGTTGGGGTTGAGCTTCAGATGTCCGCCTAGGGTTAGGGTTAGGTCTATGGTTTGAGTTAGGCTTCAAGTTAGGTTAGGTTTGAACTTAGTTTGAGGGAGTAAGTTTAGGGCTACTGTTAGTTTTCGGTTCAGTGTTACAGTTGGAGTAAGAGTCAGGATCAGGTTAGGGTTGCGGTTGAGCTTCAGGTGTCCGCGTAGGGTTAGGGTTACGTCTATGGTTTGAGTTAGGCTTCAGGTTAGGTTAAGTTTGAACTTAGCTTGAGGGAGTAAGTTTAGGGCTACTGTTTGTTTTCAGTTCAGTGTTACGGTTGGAGATTGCGTCAGGGTCAGGTTAGGGTTGGGGTTTAGCTTCATGTGTCCGCCTAGGGTTAGGGTTAGGTCTATGGTTTGAGTTAGGCTTCAGGTTAGGTTAGGTTTGAACTTAGTTTGAGGGAGTAAGTGTAGGGCTACTGTTAGTTTTCGGTTCAGTGTTACGGTTGGAGTAAGAGTCAGGGTCAGGTTAGGGTTGGGGTTGAGCTTCAGGTGTCCGCCTAGGGTTAGGGTTAGGTTTGTGGTTTGAGTTAGGCTTCAGGTAGGTTAGGTTTGAACTTAGTTTGAGGGAGTAAGTTTAGGGCTACTGTTAGTTTTCCGGTAACTGTTATGGTTGGAGTTAGTGTCAGGGACATTTTAGGGTTGGGGTTGAGCTTAAGGTGTCCGCCTAGGGTTAGGGTTAGGTCTATGGTTTCAGTTAGGCTTCAGGTTAGGTTAGGATGGAACTTAGTTTGAGGGAGTAAGTTTAGGGCTACTGTTAGTTTTCGGTTCAGTGTTAAGGTTGGTTTTAGCCTCAGGTCCAGGTTAGGTTTCGGGTTGAGCTTAAGGTGTCCGCCTAGGGTTCGGGTTCATTGTATTCTTTGAGTTAGGCTTCAGGTTAGTTTAGATTTGAACTTAGTTTGAGGGAGTAAGTTTAGGGCGACTGTTAGTTTTCGGGTAACTGTTATGGTTGGAGTTAGCGTCAGGGTCAGGTTAGGTTTGGGGTTGAGCTTAAGGTGTCCGCCTATGGTTAGGGTTAGGTCTATGGTTTGAGATACGCTTCAGGTTAGGTTAGGTTTGAACTTAGCTTGAGGGTTTAAGTTTAGGTCTACTGTTAGTTTTCGGGTAACTGTTATGGTTGGAGTTAGCGTCAGGGCCAGGTTAGGGTTGGGGTGGAGCTTAAGGTGTCCGCCCAGGGTTGGGTTAGGTATATAGTTTGAGTTAGGCTTCAGGTTAGGTTAGGTTTGAACTTAGTTTGAGGGAGTAAGTTTAGGGCTACTGTTAGTTTTCGGTTCAGTGTTACAGTTGGAGTAAGAGTCAGGATCAGGTTAGGGTTGCGGTTGAGCTTCAGGTGTCCGCGTAGGGTTAAGGTTAGGTCTATGGTTTGAGTTAGGCTTCAGGTTAGGTTAAGTTTGAACTTAGCTTGAGGGAGTAAGTTTAGGGCTACTGTTTGTTTTCAGTTCAGTGTTACTGTTGGAGATTGCGTCAGGGTCAGGTTAGGATTGGGGTTTAGCTTCATGTGTCCGCCTAGGGTTAGGGTTAGGTCTATGGTTTGAGTTAGGCTTCATGTTAGGTTAGGTTTGAACTTAGTTTGAGGGAGTAAGTTTAGGGCTACTGTTAGTTTTCGGTTCAGTGTTACGGTTGGAGTAAGAGTCAGGGTCAGGTTAGGGTTGGGGTTGAGCTTCAGGTGTCCGCCTAGGGTTAGGGTTAGTTTTGTGGTTTGAGTTAGGCTTCAGGTAGGTTAGGTTTGAACTTAGTTTGAGGGAGTAAGTTTAGGGCTACTGTTAGTTTTCCGGTAACTGTTATGGTTGGAGATAGCGTCAGGGCCATGTTAGGGTTGGGGTTGAGCTTAAGGTGTCCGCCTAGGGTTAGGGTTAGGTCTATGGTTTGAGTTAGGCTTCAGGTTAGGTTAGGTTTGAACTTAGTTTGAGGGAGTAATTTTAGGTCTACTGTTAGTTTTCGGGTAACTGTTATGGTTGGAGTTAGCGTCAGGGCCATTTTAGGGTTGGGGTTGAGCTTAAGGTGTCCGCCTAAGGTTAGGGTTAGGTCTATGGTTTCAGTTAGGCTTCAGGTTAGGTTAGGATTGAACTTAGTTTGAGGGAGTAAGTTTAGGGGTACTGTTAGTTTTCGGTTCAGTGTTACAGTTGGAGTAAGAGTCAGGATCAGGTTAGGGTTGGGGTTGAGCTTCAGTTGTCCGCGTAGGGTTAGGGTTAGGTCTATGGTTTGAGTTAGGCTTCAGGTTAGGTTAGGTTTGAACTTAGCTTGAGGGAGTAAGTTTAGGGCTACTGTTTGTTTTCGGTTCAGTGTTACGGTTGGAGATAGCGTCAGGGACAGGTTAGGGTTGGGTTTAGCTTCATGTGTCCGCCTAGGGTTAGGGTTAGTTCTATGGTTTGAGTTAGGCTTCAGGTTAGGTTAGGTGTCGACTTAGTTTGAGGGCGTAAGTTTAGGGCTACTGTTAGTTTTCGGTTCAGTGGTACGGTTGGAGTTACCGTGAGGGTCAGGTTAGGGTTGGGGTTGAGCTTAAGGTGTTCGCCTAGGGTTAGGGTTAGGTGTATGGTTTGATTTAGGCTTCAGGTTAGGTTAGGTTTGAACTTAGTTTGAGGGAGTAAGTTTAGGTCTACTGTTAGTTTTCGGGTAACTGTTATGTTTGGAGTTAGTGTCAGGGACATTTTAGGGTTGGGGTTGAGCTTAAGGTGTCCGCCTAGGGTTAGGGTTAGGTCTATGGTTTCAGTTAGGCTTCAGGTTAGGTTAGGACGGAACTTAGTTTGAGGGAGTAAGTTTAGGGCTACTGTTAGTTTTCGGTTCAGTGTTAAGGTTGGTTTTAGCCTCAGGTCCAGGTTAGGTTTGGGGTTGAGCTTAAGGTGTCTGCCTAGGGTTCGGGTTCGGTGTATTGTTTGAGTTAGGCTTCATGTTAGTTTAGATTTGAACTTAGTTTGAGGGAGTAAGTTTAGGGCGACTGTTAGTTTTCGGGTACTGTTATGGTTGGAGTTAGCGTCAGGGTCAGGTTAGGTTTGGGGTTGAGCTTAAGGTGTCCGCCTAGGGTTAGGGTTAGGTCTATGGTTTGAGATACGCTTCAGGTTAGGTTAGGTTTGAACTTAGCTTGAGGGAGTAAGTTTAGGTCTACTGTTAGTTTTCGGGTAACTGTTATGGTTGAAGTTAGCGTCAGGGCCAGGTTAGGGTTGGGGTGGAGCTTAAGGTGTCCGCCCAGGGTTAGGGTTAGGTATATAGTTTGAGTTAGGCTTCAGGTTAGGTTAGGTTTGAACTTAGTTTGAGGGAGTAAGTTTAGGGCTACTGTTAGTTGTCGGTTCAGTGTTATGGTTGGAGTTAGCGTCAGGGTCAGGGTAGGGTTGGGGTTGAGCTTAAGGTGTCCTCCTTGGGTTAGGGTTAGGTCTATGATTTCAGTTAGGCTTCAGGTTAGGTTAGGTTTGAACTTAGCTTGAGGGAGTAAGTTTAGGTCTACTGTTAGTTTTTGGGTAACTGTTATGGTTGGAGTTAGCGTCAGGGACATTTTAGGGTTGGGGTTGAGCTTAAGGTGTCCTCCTAGGGTTAGGGTTAGGTCTATGGTTTCAGTTAGGCTTCAGGTTAGGTTAGGTTTGAAGTTCGTTTGAGGGAGTAAGTTTAGGGCTACTGTTAGTTTTCGGTTCAGTGTTACGGTGGGAGATAGCGTCAGGGTCAGGTTAGGTTTGGGGTTGAGCTTCAGGTGTCCGCCTAGGGTTAGGATTAGGTCTATGGTTTGAGTTAGGCTTCAGGTTAGGTTAGGTTTGAACTTAGTTTGAGGGAGTAAGTTTAGGGCTACTGTTAGTTTTCGGTTCAGTGTTACGGTTGGATTTAGCATAAGGGTCAGGTTAGGTTTGGGGTTGAGCTTAAGGTGTCCGCCTAGGGTTAGGGTTAGGTGTATGGTTTGATTTAGGCTTCAGGTTAGGTTAGGTTTGAACTTAGTTTGAGGGAGTAATTTTAGGTCTACTGTTAGTTTTCGGGTAACTGTTATGGTTGGAGTTAGCGTCAGTGACATTTTAGGGTTGGGGTTGAGCTTAAGGTGTCCGCCTAGGGTTAGGGTTAGGTCTATGGTTTCAGTTAGGCTTCAGGTTAGGTTAGGATTGAACTTAGTTTGAGGGAGTAAGTTTAGGGCTACTGTTAGTTTTCGATTCAGTGTTACAGTTGGAGTAAGAGTCAGGGTCAGGTTAGGGTTGGGGTTGAGCTTCAGGTGTCCGCGTAGGGTTAGGGTTAGGTCTATGGTTTGAGTTAGGCTTCAGGTTAGGTTAGGTTTGAACTTAGCTTGAGGGAGTAAGTTTAGGGCTACTGTTTGTTTTCGGTTCAGTGTTACGGTTGGAGATAGCGTCAGGGTCAGGTTTTAGTTGGGGTTTAGCTTCAGGTGTCCGCCTAGGGTTAGGGTTAGGTCTATGGTTTGAGATACGCTTCAGGTTAGTTTAGGTTTGAACTTAGTTTGAGGGAGTAAGTTTAGGGCGACTGTTAGTTTTCGGGTAACTGTTATGGTTGGAGTTAGCGTCAGGGCCAGGTTAGGGTTGGGGTGGAGCTTAAGGTGTCCGCCTATGGTTAGGGTTAGGTCTATGGTTTGAGTTAGGCTTCAGGTTAGGTTAGGTTTGAACTTAGTTTGAGGGAGTAAGTTTAGGGCTACTGTTAGTTTTCGGTTCAGTGTTACGGTTGGAGATAGCGTCAGGGTCAGGTTAGGGTTGGGGTTGAGCTTCAGGTGTCCGCCTAGGGTTAGGGTTAGGTGTATGGTTTGATTTAGACTTCAGGTTAGGTTAGGTTTGAACTTAGTTTGAGGGAGTAATTTTAGGTCTACTGTTAGTTTTTGGGTAACTGTTATTTTTGGAGTTAGCGTCAGGGTCATTTTAGGGTTGGGGTTGAGCTTAAGGTTTCCACCTAGGGTTAGGGTTAGGTCTATGGTTTGAGTTAGGCTTCAGGTTAGGTTAGGTTTGAACTTAGTTTGAGGGAGTAAATTTAGGGCTACTGTTAGTTTTCGTTTAACTGTTACGGTTGGAGTAAGCGTCAAGGTCAGGTTCGGGTGGGGTTAAGCATAAGGTGTCCGCCTAGGGTTAGGGTTAGGTCTGTGGTTTGAGTTAGGCTTCAGGTTAGGTTAGGTGTGAACTTAGTTTGAGGGAGTAAGTTTAGGGCTACTGTTAGTTTTCGGTTCAGTGTTACGGTTGGAGATAGCGTCAGGGTCAGGTTAGGGTTGGGGTGGAGCTTCAGGTGTCCGCCTAGTGTTTGGGTTAAGTGTATTGTTTGAGTTAGGCTTCAGGTTAGTTTAGATTTGAACTTAGTTTGAGGGAGTAAGTTTAGGGCTATTGTTAGTTTTCGGTTCAGTGTTACGGTTGGAGATAGCGTCAGGGTCAGGTTAGGGTTGGGGTTGAGCTTCAGGTGTCTGCCTAGGGTTAGGGTTAGGTGTATGGTTTGATTTAGGCTTCAGGTTAGTTCATGTTTGAACTTAGTTTGAGGGAGTAAGTTTAGGGCTACTGTTAGTTTTCGGGTAACTGTTATGGTTGGAGTTAGCGTCAGGGTCCGGTTAGGGTTGGGGTTGAGCTTAAGGTGTCCGCCTAGGGTTAGGGTTTGGTCTGTGGTTTGAGTTAGGCTTCAGGTTAGGTTAGGTTTGAACTTAGCTTGGGGGATTAAGTTTAGGGCAACTGTTAGTTTTCGGTTCAGTGTTATGGTTGGAGTTAGCGTCAGGGCCACGTTAGGGCTGGGGTTGAGTTTAAGGTGTCCGTCTAGGGTTAGGGTTAGGTCTATGGTTTGAGTTAGGCTTCAGGTAAGGTTAGGTTTGAACTTAGTTTGAAGGAGTAAGTTTAGGGCTACTGTTAGTTTTCGGTTCAGTGTTACGGTTGGAGATAGCGTCAGGGTCAGGTTAGGGTGGGGGTTAAGCATAAGGTGTCTGCCTAGGGTTAGGGTTAGGTCTATGGTTTCAGTTAGGCTTCAGGTTAGGTTAGGACGGAACTTAGTTTGAGGGAGTAAGTTTAGGGCTACTGTTAGTTTTCGGTTCAGTGTTAAGGTTGGTTTTAGCCTCAGGTCCAGGTTAGGTTTGGGGTTGAGCTTAAGGTGTCTGCCTATTGTTCGGGTTCGGTGTATTGTTTGAGTTAGGCTTCATGTTAGTTTAGATTTGAACTTAGTTTGAGGGAGTAAGTTTAGGGCGACTGTTAGTTTTCGGGTACTGTTATGGTTGGAGTTAGCGTCAGGGTCAGGTTAGGTTTGGGGTTGAGCTTAAGGTGTCCGCCTAGGGTTAGGGTTAGGTCTATGGTTTGAGATACGCTTCAGGTTAGGTTAGGTTTGAACTTAGCTTGAGGGAGTAAGTTTAGGTCTACTGTTAGTTTTCGGGTAACTGTTATGGTTGAAGTTAGCGTCCGGGCCAGGTTAGGGTTGGGGTGGAGCTTAAGGTGTCCGCCCAGGGTTAGGGTTAGGTATATAGTTTGAGTTAGGCTTCAGGTTAGGTTAGGTTTGAACTTAGTTTGAGGGAGTAAGTTTAGGGCTACTGTTAGTTGTCGGTTCAGTGTTATGGTTGGAGTTAGCGTCAGGGTCAGGGTAGGGTTGGGGTTGAGCTTAAGGTGTCCTCCTTGGGTTAGGGTTAGGTCTATGATTTCAGTTAGGCTTCAGGTTAGGTTAGGTTTGAACTTAGCTTGAGGGAGTAAGTTTAGGTCTACTGTTAGTTTTTGGGTAACTGTTATGGTTGGAGTTAGCGTCAGGGACATTTTAGGGTTGGGGTTGAGCTTAAGGTGTCCTCCTAGGGTTAGGGTTAGGTCTATGGTTTCAGTTAGGCTTCAGGTTAGGTTAGGTTTGAAGTTAGTTTGAGGGAGTAAGTTTAGGGCTACTGTTAGTTTTCGGTTCAGTGTTACGGTGGGAGATAGCGTCAGGGTCAGGTTAGGTTTGGGGTTGAGCTTCAGGTGTCCGCCTAGGGTTAGGATTAGGTCTATGGTTTGAGTTAGGCTTCAGGTTAGGTTAGGTTTGAACTTAGTTTGAGGGAGTAAGTTTAGGGCTACTGTTAGTTTTCGGTTCAGTGTTACGGTTGGATTTAGCATAAGGGTCAGGTTAGGTTTGGGGTTGAGCTTAAGGTGTCCGCCTAGGGTTAGGGTTAGGTGTATGGTTTGATTTAGGCTTCAGGTTAGGTTAGGTTTGAACTTAGTTTGAGGGAGTAATTTTAGGTCTACTGTTAGTTTTCGGGTAACTGTTATGGTTGGAGTTAGCGTCAGTGACATTTTAGGGTTGGGGTTGAGCTTAAGGTGTCCGCCTAGGGTTAGGGTTAGGTCTATGGTTTCAGTTAGGCTTCAGGTTAGGTTAGGATTGAACTTAGTTTGAGGGAGTAAGTTTAGGGCTACTGTTAGTTTTCGATTCAGTGTTACAGTTGGAGTAAGAGTCAGGGTCAGGTTAGGGTTGGGGTTGAGCTTCAGGTGTCCGCGTAGGGTTAGGGTTAGGTCTATGGTTTGAGTTAGGCTTCAGGTTAGGTTAGGTTTGAACTTAGCTTGAGGGAGTAAGTTTAGGGCTACTGTTTGTTTTCGGTTCAGTGTTACGGTTGGAGATAGCGTCAGGGTCAGGTTTTAGTTGGGGTTTAGCTTCAGGTGTCCGCCTAGGGTTAGGGTTAGGTCTATGGTTTGAGATACGCTTCAGGTTAGTTTAGGTTTGAACTTAGTTTGAGGGAGTAAGTTTAGGGCGACTGTTAGTTTTCGGGTAACTGTTATGGTTGGAGTTAGCGTCAGGGCCAGGTTAGGGTTGGGGTGGAGCTTAAGGTGTCCGCCTAGGGTTAGGGTTAGGTCTATGGTTTGAGTTAGGCTTCAGGTTAGGTTAGGTTTGAACTTAGTTTGAGGGAGTAAGTTTAGGGCTACTGTTAGTTTTCGGTTCAGTGTTACGGTTGGAGATAGCGTCAGGGTCAGGTTAGGGTTGGGGTTGAGCTTCAGGTGTCCGCCTAGGGTTAGGGTTAGGTGTATGGTTTGATTTAGGCTTCAGGTTAGGTTAGGTTTGAACTTAGTTTGAGGGAGTAATTTTAGGTCTACTGTTAGTTTTTGGGTAACTGTTATTTTTGGAGTTAGCGTCAGGGTCATTTTAGGGTTGGGGTTGAGCTTAAGGTTTCCACCTAGGGTTAGGGTTAGGTCTATGGTTTGAGTTAGGCTTCAGGTTAGGTTAGGTTTGAATTTAGTTTGAGGGAGTAAATTTAGGGCTACTGTTAGTTTTCGTTTAACTGTTACGGTTGGAGTAAGCGTCAAGGTCAGGTTCGGGTGGGGTTAAGCATAAGGTGTCCGCCTAGGGTTAGGGTTAGGTCTGTGGTTTGAGTTAGGCTTCAGGTTAGGTTAGGTGTGAACTTAGTTTGAGGGAGTAAGTTTAGGGCTACTGTTAGTTTTCGGTTCAGTGTTACGGTTGGAGATAGCGTCAGGGTCAGGTTAGGGTTGGGGTGGAGCTTCAGGTGTCCGCCTAGTGTTTGGGTTAAGTGTATTGTTTGAGTTAGGCTTCAGGTTAGTTTAGATTTGAACTTAGTTTGAGGGAGTAAGTTTAGGGCTATTGTTAGTTTTCGGTTCAGTGTTACGGTTGGAGATAGCGTCAGGGTCAGGTTAGGGTTGGGGTTGAGCTTCAGGTGTCTGCCTAGGGTTAGGGTTAGGTGTATGGTTTGATTTAGGCTTCAGGTTAGTTCATGTTTGAACTTAGTTTGAGGGAGTAAGTTTAGGGCTACTGTTAGTTTTCGGGTAACTGTTATGGTTGGAGTTAGCGTCAGGGTCCGGTTAGGGTTGGGGTTGAGCTTAAGGTGTCCGCCTAGGGTTAGGGTTTGGTCTGTGGTTTGAGTTAGGCTTCAGGTTAGGTTAGGTTTGAACTTAGCTTGGGGGATTAAGTTTAGGGCAACTGTTAGTTTTCGGTTCAGTGTTATGGTTGGAGTTAGCGTCAGGGCCACGTTAGGGCTGGGGTTGAGTTTAAGGTGTCCGTCTAGGGTTAGGGTTAAGTCTATGGTTTGAGTTAGGCTTCAGGTAAGGTTAGGTTTGAACTTAGTTTGAAGGAGTAAGTTTAGGGCTACTGTTAGTTTTCGGTTCAGTGTTACGGTTGGAGATAGCGTCAGGGTCAGGTTAGGGTGGGGGTTAAGCATAAGGTGTCTGCCTAGGGTTAGGGTTAGGTCTATGGTTTCATTTAGGCTTCAGGTTAGGTTAGGATGGAACTTAGTTTGAGGGAGTAAGTTTAGGGCTACTGTTAGTTTTCGGTTCAGTGTTACGGTTGGTTTTAGCCTCAGGCCCAGGTTAGGGTTGGGGTTTAGCTTAAGGTGTCCGCCTAGGGTTCGGGTTAGGTGTATTGTTTGAGTTAGGCTTCAGGTTAGTTTAGATTTGAACTTAGTTTGAGGGAGTAAGTTTAGGGCTATTGTTTGTTTTCGGTTCAGTGTTATGGTTGGAGTTAGCGTCAGGGTCAGGTTAGGGTTGGGGTTGAGCTTAAGGTGTCCGCCTTGGGTTAGGGTTAGGTCTATGGTTTCCGTTAGGCTTCAGGTAAGGTTAGGTTTGAACTTAGCTTGAGGGAGTAAGTTTAGGGCTACTATTAGTTTTCGGTTCAGTGTTACGGTTGGAGTAAGAGTCAGGGTCAGGTTAGGTTTGGGGTTGAGCTTCAGGTGTCCGCCTAGGGTTAGGGTGAGGTTTGTGGTTTGAGTTAGGCTTCAGGTTAGGTTAGGTTTGAACTTCGTTTGAGGGAGTTAGTTTAGGGCTACTGTTAGTTTTCGGGTAACTGTTATGGTTGGAGTTAGCGTCAGGGCCATGTTAGGGTTGGGGTTGAGCTTAAGGTGTCCGCCTAGGGTTAGGGTTAGGTCTATGGTTTGAGTTAGGCTTCAGGTTAGGTTAGGTTTGGACTTAGTTTGAGGGAGTAAGTTTAGGGCTACTGTTAGTTTTCGGTTCAGTGTTACGGTTGGAGATAGCGTCAGGGTCAGGTTAGGGTTGGGGTTGAGCTTCAGGTGTCCGCCTAGGGTTAGGGTTAGGTCTATGGTTTGAGTTAGGCTTCAGGTTAGGTTAGGTTTGAATGTAGTTTGAGGGAGTAAGTTTAGGGCTACTGTTAGTTTTCGGTTCAGTGTTACGTTTGGATTTAGCGTGAGGGTCAGGTTAGGGTTGGGGTTGAGATTAAGGTGACCGCCTAGGGTTAGGGTTAGGTGTATGGTTTGATTTAGGCTTCAGGTTAGGTTAGGTTTGAACTTATTTTGAGGCAGTAAGTTTAGGTCTACTGTTAGTTTTCGGGTAACTGTTATGGTGGGAGTTAGCGTCACGGCCATTTTAGGGTTGTGGTTGAGCTTAAGGTGTCCGCATAGGCTTAGGGTTAGCTCTATGGTTTCAGTTAGGCTTCAGGTTAGGTGAGGATTGAACTTAGTTTGAGGTAGTAAGTTTAGGGCTACTGTTAGTTTTCGGTTCAGTGTTACGGTTGGAGTAAGAGTCAGGGTCCGGTTAGGGTTGGGGTTGAGCTTCAGGTGTCCGCCTAGGGTTAGGGTGAGGTTTATGGTTTGATTTAGGCTTCAGGTTAGGTTAGGTTTGAACTTAGTTTGAGGGAGTAAGTTTAGGGCTACTGTTTGTTTTCGGTTCAGTGTTACGGTTGGAGTAAGCGTCAGGGTCAGATTAGGGTGGGGGTTAAGCATAAGGTGTCCGCCTAGGGTTAGGGTTAGGTCTATGGTTTCATTTAGGCTTCAGGTTAGGTTAGGATGGAACTTAGTTTGAGGGAGTAAGTTTAGGGCTACTGTTAGTTTTCGGTTCAGTGTTACGGTTGGTTTTAGCCTCAGGTCCAGGTTAGGGTTAGGGTTTAGCTTAAGGTGTCCGCCTAGGGTTCGGGTTAGGTGTATTGTTTGAGTTAGGCTTCAGGTTAGTTTAGATTTGAACTTAGTTTGAGGGAGTAAGTTTAGGGCTATTGTTAGTTTTCGGTTCAGTGTTACGGTTGGAGATAGCGTCAGGGTCAGGTTAGGGTTGGGGTTGAGCTTGAGGTGTCCGCCTAGGGTTAGGGTTAGGTGTATGGTTTGATTTAGGCTTCAGGTTAGGTTATGTTTGAACTTAGTTTGAGGGAGTAAGTTTAGGGTGACTGTTAGTTTTCGGGTAACTGTTATGGTTGCAGTTAGCGTCAGGGTCAGGTTAGGGTTGGGGTTGAGCTTAAGGTGTCCGCCTAGGGTTAGGGTTAGGTCTATGGTTTGAGATACGCTTCAGGTTAGGTTAGGTTTGAACTTAGTTTGAGGGAGTAAGTTTAGGGCGACTGTTAGTTTTCGGGTAACTGTTATGGTTGGAGTTAGCGTCAAGGTCAGGTTAGGGTGGGGTTAAGCATAAGGTGTCCGCCTAGGGTTAGGGTTAGGTCTGTGGTTTGAGTTAGGCTTCAGGTTAGGTTAGGTGTGAACTTAGTTTGAGGGAGTAAGTTTAGGGCTACTGTTAGTTTTCGGTTCAGTGTTACGGTTGGAGATAGCGTCAGGGTCAGGTTAGGGTTGGGGTGGAGCTTCAGGTGTCCGCCTAGTGTTTGGGTTAGGTGTATTGTTTGAGTTAGGCTTCAGGTTAGTTTAGATTTGAACTTAGTTTGAGGGAGTAAGTTTAGGGCTATTGTTAGTTTTCGGTTCAGTGTTACGGTTGGAGATAGCGTCAGGGTCAGGTTAGGGTTGGGGTTGAGCTTCAGGTGTCTGCCTAGGGTTAGGGTTAGGTGTATGGTTTGATTTAGGCTTCAGGTTAGTTCATGTTTGAACTTAGTTTAAGGGAGTAAGTTTAGGGCTACTGTTAGTTTTCGGGTAACTGTTATGGTTGGAGTTAGCGTCAGGGTCCGGTTAGGGTTGGGGTTGAGCTTAAGATGTCCGCCTAGGGTTAGGGTTAGGTCTGTGGTTTGAGTTAGGCTTCAGGTTAGGTTAGGTTTGAACTTAGCTTGGGGGAGTAAGTTTAGGGCAACTGTTAGTTTTCGGTTCAGTGTTATGGTTGGAGTTAGCGTCAGGGCCACGTTAGGGCTGGGGTTGAGTTTAAGGTGTCCGTCTAGGGTTAGGGTTAGGTCTATGGTTTGAGTTAGGCTTCAGGTTAGGTTAGGTTTGAACTTAGTTTGAAGGAGTAAGTTTAGGGCTACTGTTAGTTTTCGGTTCAGTGTTACGGTTGGAGATAGCGTCAGGGTCAGGTTAGGGTGGGGGTTAAGCATAAGGTGTCCTCCTAGGGTTAGGGTTAGGTCTATGGTTTCATTTAGGCTTCAGGTTAGGTTAGGATGGAACTTAGTTTGAGGGAGTAAGTTTAGGGCTACTGTTAGTTTTCGGTTCAGTGTTACGGTTGGTTTTAGCCTCAGGCCCAGGTTAGGGTTGGGGTTTAGCTTAAGGTGTCCGCCTAGGGTTCGGGTTAGGTGTATTGTTTGAGTTAGGCTTCAGGTTAGTTTAGATTTGAACTTAGTTTGAGGGAGTAAGTTTAGGGCTATTGTTTGTTTTCGGTTCAGTGTTATGGTTGGAGTTAGCGTCAGGGTCAGGTTAGGGTTGGGGTTGAGCTTAAGGTGTCCGCCTTAGGTTAGGGTTAGGTCTATGGTTTCCGTTAGGCTTCAGGTTAGGTTAGGTTTGAACTTAGCTTGAGGGAGTAAGTTTAGGGCTACTATTAGTTTTCGGTTCAGTGTTACGGTTGGTTTTAGCCTCAGGCCCAGGTTAGGGTTGGGGTTTAGCTTAAGGTGTCCGCCTAGGGTTCGGGTTAGGTGTATTGTTTGAGTTAGGCTTCAGGTTAGTTTAGATTTGAACTTAGTTTGAGGGAGTAAGTTTAGGGCTATTGTTTGTTTTCGGTTCAGTGTTACGGTTGGATTTAGCGTGAGGGTCAGGTTAGGGTTGGGGTTGAGATTAAGGTGTCCGCCTAGGGTTAGGGTTAGGTGTATGGTTTGATTTAGGCTTCAGGTTAGGTTAGGTTTGAACTTAGTTTGAGGCAGTAAGTTTAGGTCTACTGTTAGTTTTCGGGTAACTGTTATGGTGGGAGTTAGCGTCACGGCCATTTTAGGGTTGTGGTTGAGCTTGAGGTGTCCGCCTAGGCTTAGGGTTAGGTCTATGGTTTCAGTTAGGCTTCAGGTTAGGTGAGGATTGAACTTAGTTTGAGGTAGTAAGTTTAGGGCTACTGTTAGTTTTCGGTTCAGTGTTACGGTTGGAGTAAGAGTCAGGGTCCGGTTAGGGTTGGGGTTGAGCTTCAGGTGTCTGCCTAGGGTTAGGGTGAGGTGTATGGTTTGATTTAGGCTTCAGGTTAGGTTAGGTTTGAACTTAGTTTGAGGGAGTAAGTTTAGGGCTACTGTTTGTTTTCGGTTCAGTGTTACGGTTGGAGTAAGCGTCAGGGTCAGATTAGGGTGGGGGTTAAGCATAAGGTGTCCGCCTAGGGTTAGGGTTAGGTCTATGGTTTCATTTAGGCTTCAGGTTAGGTTAGGATGGAACTTAGTTTGAGGGAGTAAGTTTAGGGCTACTGTTAGTTTTCGGTTCAGTGTTACGGTTGGTTTTAGCCTCAGGTCCAGGTTAGGGTTAGGGTTTAGCTTAAGGTGTCCGCCTAGGGTTCGGGTTAGGTGTATTGTTTGAGTTAGGCTTCAGGTTAGTTTAGATTTGAACTTAGTTTGAGGGAGTAAGTTTAGGGCTATTGTTAGTTTTCGGTTCAGTGTTACGGTTGGAGATAGCGTCAGTGTCAGGTTAGGGTTGGGGTTGAGCTTGAGGTGTCCGCCTAGGGTTAGGGTTAGGTGTATGGTTTGATTTAGGCTTCAGGTTAGGTTATGTTTGAACTTAGTTTGAGGGAGTAAGTTTAGGGTGACTGTTAGTTTTCGGGTAACTGTTATGGTTGGAGTTAGCGTCAAGGTCAGGTTAGGGTGGGGTTAAGCATAAGGTGTCCGCCTAGGGTTAGGGTTAGGTCTGTGGTTTGAGTTAGGCTTCAGGTTAGGTTAGGTGTGAACTTAGGTTGAGGGAGTAATTTTAGGGCTACTGTTAGTTTTCGGTTCAGTGTTACGGTTGGAGATAGCGTCAGGGTCAGGTTAGGGTTGGGGTTGAGCTTCAGGTGTCTGCCTAGGGTTAGGGTTAGGTGTATGGTTTGATTTAGGCTTCAGGTTAGTTCATGTTTGAACTTAGTTTAAGGGAGTAAGTTTAGGGCTACTGTTAGTTTTCGGGTAACTGTTATGGTTGGAGTTAGCGTCAGGGTCCGGTTAGGGTTGGGGTTGAGCTTAAGATGTCCGCCTAGGGTTAGGGTTAGGTCTGTGGTTTGAGTTAGGCTTCAGGTTAGGTTAGGTTTGAACTTAGCTTGGGGGAGTAAGTTTAGGGCAACTGTTAGTTTTCGGTTCAGTGTTATGGTTGGAGTTAGCGTCAGGGCCACGTTAGGGCTGGGGTTGAGTTTAAGGTGTCCGTCTAGGGTTAGGGTTAGGTCTATGGTTTGAGTTAGGCTTCAGGTTAGGTTAGGTTTGAACTTAGTTTGAAGGAGTAAGTTTAGGGCTACTGTTAGTTTTCGGTTCAGTGTTACGGTTGGAGATAGCGTCAGGGTCAGGTTAGGGTGGGGGTTAAGCATAAGGTGTCCGCCTAGGGTTAGGGTTAGGTCTATGGTTTCATTTAGGCTTCAGGTTAGGTTAGGATGGAGCTTAGTTTGAGGGAGTAAGTTTAGGGCTACTGTTAGTTTTCGGTTCAGTGTTACGGTTGGTTTTAGCCTCAGGCCCAGGTTAGGGTTGGGGTTTAGCTTAAGGTGTCCGCCTAGGGTTCGGGTTAGGTGTATTGTTTGAGTTAGGTTTCAGGTTAGTTTAGATTTGAACTTAGTTTGAGGGAGTAAGTTTAGGGCTATTGTTTGTTTTCGGTTCAGTGTTATGGTTGGAGTTAGCGTCAGGGTCAGGTTAGGGTTGGGGTTGAGCTTAAGGTGTCCGCCTTAGGTTAGGGTTAGGTCTATGGTTTCCGTTAGGCTTCAGGTTAGGTTAGGTTTGAACTTAGCTTGAGGGAGTAAGTTTAGGGCTACTATTAGTTTTCGGTTCAGTGTTACGGTTGGAGTAAGAGTCAGGGTCAGGTTAGGTTTGGGGTGGAGCTTAAGGTGTCTGCCTAGGGTTAGGGTTAGGTCTATGGTTTGAGTTAGGCTTCAGGTTAGGTTTGGTTTGAACTTAGTTTTAGGGAGTAAGTTTAGGGCTACTGTTAGTTTTCGGTTCAGTGTTACGGTTGGAGATAGCGTCAGGGTCAGGTTAGGGTTGGGGTTGAGCTTCAGGTGTCCGCCTAGGGTTAGGGTTAGGTCTATGGTTTGAGTTAGGCTTCAGGTTAGGTTAGGTTTGAACTTAGTTTGAGGGAGTAATTTTAGGTCTACTGTTAGTTTTCGGGTAACTGTTATGGTTGGAGTTAGCGTCAGGGCCATTATAGGGTTGGGGTTGAGCTTAAGGTGTCCGCCTAGGGTTAGGGTTAGGTCTATGGTTTCAGTTAGGCTTCAGGTTAGGTTAGGATTGAACTTAGTTTGAGGGAGTAAGTTTAGGGGTACTGTTAGTTTTCGGTTCAGTGTTACAGTTGGAGTAAGAGTCAGGATCAGGTTAGGGTTGGGGTTGAGCTTCATGTGTCCGCGTAGGGTTAGGGTTAGGTCTATGGTTTGAGTTAGGCTTCAGGTTAGGTTAGGTTTGAACTTAGCTTGAGGGAGTAAGTTTAGGGCTACTGTTTGTTTTCGGTTCAGTGTTACGGTTGGAGATAGCGTCAGGGACAGGTTAGGGTTGGGGTTTATCTTCAGGTGTCGGCCTAGGGTTAGGGTTAGGTCTATGATTTGATTTAGGCTTCAGGTTAGGTTAGGTTTGAACTTAGTTTGAGGGAGTCAGTTTAGGGCTACTGTTAGTTTTCAGTTAACTGTTACGGTTGGAGTAAGCGTCAGGGTCAGGTTAGGTTTGGGGTTGAGCTTAAGGTGTCCGCCTAGGGTTAGGGTTAGGTGTATGGTTTGAGTTAGGCTTCAGGTTAGGTTAGGTGTGAACTTAGTTTGAGGGAGTAAGTTTAGGGCTACTGTTAGTTTTCGGTTCAGTGTTACGGTTTGAGATAGCGTCAGGGTCAGGTTAGGGTTGGGGTGGAGTTTCAGGTGTCCGCCTAGGGTTAGGGTTAGGTCTATGGTTTGAGTTAGGCTTCAGGTTAGGTTAGGTTTGAACTTAATTTGAGGGAGTAAGTTTAGGGCTACTGTTAGTTGTCGGTTCAGTGTTATGGTTGGAGTTAGCGTCAGGGTCAGGTTAGGGTTGGGGTTGAGCTTAAGGTGTCCGCCTAGGGTTAGGGTTACGTCTATGGTTTGAGTTAGGCTTCAGGTTAGGTTAGGTTTAAACTTAGTTTGAGGGAGTAAGTTTAGGGCTACTGTTAGTTGTCGGTTCAGTGTTATGGTTGGAGTTAGCGTCAGGGTCAGGTTAGGGTTGGGGTTGAGCTTAAGGTGTCCGCCTAGGGTTAGGGTTAGGTCTATGGTTTCAGTTAGGCTTCAGGTTAGGTTAGGTTTGAACTTAGCTTGAGGGAGTAAGTTTAGGGCTACTGTTAGTTTTTGGTTCAGTGTTACGGTTGGAGTAAGAGTCAGGGTCAGGTTAGGTTTGGGGTTGAGCTTAAGGTGTCCGCCTAGGGTTAGGGTTAGGTTTGTGGTTTGAGTTAGGCTTCAGGTTAGGTTAGGTTTGAACTTAGTTTGAGGGAGTTAGTTTATGGCTACTGTTAGTTTTCGGGTAACTGTTATGGTTGGAGTTAGCGTCAGGGCCATGTTAGGGTTGGGGTTGAGCTTAAGGTGTCCGCCTAGGGTTAGGGTTAGGTCTATGGTTTGAGTTAGGCTTCAGGTTAGGTTAGGTTTGAACTTAGTTTGAGGGAGTAAGTTTAGGGCTACTGTTAGTTTTCGGTTCAGTGTTACGGTTGGAGAGAGCGTCAGGGTCAGGTTAGGGTTGGAGTTGAGCTTCAGGTGTCCGCCTAGGGTTAGGGTTAGGTCTATGGTTTCAGTTAGGCTTCAGGTTAGGTTAGGATTGAACTTAGTTTGAGGGAGTAAGTTTAGGGCTACTGTTAGTTTTCGGTTCAGTGTTACAGTTGGAGTAAGATTCAGGATCAGGTTAGGGTTGGGGTTGAGCTTCAGGTGTCCGCGTAGGGTTAGGGTTAGGTCTATGGTTTGAGTTAGGCTTCAGGTTAGGTTAGGTTTGAACTTAGGTTGAGGGAGTAAGTTTAGGGCTACTGTTTGTTTTCGGTTCAGTGTTACGGTTGGAGATAGCGTCAGGGTCAGGTTAGGGTTGGGGTTTAGCTTCATGTGTCCGCCTAGGGTTAGGGTTAGGTCTATGGTTTGAGTTAGGCTTCAGGTTAGGTTAGGTTTGAACTTAGTTTGAGGGAGTAAGTTTAGGGTTACTGTTAGTTTTCGGTTCAGTCGTACGGTTGGAGTTACCGTGAGGGTCAGGTTAGCGTTCGGGTTAAGCTTAAGGTTTCCGCCTATGGTTAGTGTTAGGTCTATGGTTTCATTTAGGCTTCAGGTTAGGTTAGGATTGAACTTAGTTTGAGGAAGTAAGTTTAGGGCTACTGTTATTTTTCGGTTCAGTGTTATGGTTGGAGTTAGCGTCAGGGTCAGGTTAGGATTGGGGTTGAGCTTAAGGTGTCCGCCTAGGGTTAGGGTTAGGTCTGTGGTTTGAGTTAGGCTTCAGGTTAGGTTAGGTGTGAACTTAGTTTGTGGGAGTAAGTTTAGGGCTACTGTTAGTTTTCGGTTCAGTGTTACGGTTGGAGATAGCGTCAGGGTCAGGTTAGGGTTGAGGTGGAGCTTCAGGTGTCCGCCTCGGGTTAGGGTTAGGTCTATGGTTTGAGTTAGGCTTCAGGTTAGGTTAGGTTTGAACTTAGTTTGAGGGAATAAGTTTAGGTCTACTGTTAGTTTTCCGGTAACTGTTATGGTTGGAGTTAGTGTCAGGGACATTTTAGGGTTGGGGTTGAGCTTAAGGTGTCCGCCTAGGGTTAGGGTTAGGTCTATGGTTTCAGTTAGGCTTCAGGTTAGGTTAGGATTGAACTTAGTTTGAGGGAGTAAGTTTAGGGCTACTGTTTGTTTTCGGTTCAGTGTTACGGTTGGAGTAAGCGTCAGGGTCAGGTTAGGGTGGGGGTTAAGCATAAGGTGTCCGCCTAGGGTTAGGGTTAGGTCTATGGTTTCATTTAGGCTTCAGGTTAGGTTAGGATGGAACTTAGTTTGAGGGAGTAAGTTTAGGGCTACTGTTAGTTTTCGGTTCAGTGTTACGGTTGGTTTTAGCCTCAGGTCCAGGTTAGGGTTGGGGTTGAGCTTAAGGTGTCCGCCTAGGGTTCGGGTTCGGTGTATTGTTTGAGTTAGGCTTCAGGTTAGTTTAGATTTGCACTTAGTTTGAGGGAGTAAGTTTAGGGCGACTGTTAGTTTTTGGGTAACTGTTATGGTTGGAGTTAGCGTCAGGGTCAAGTTAGGGTTGGGGTTGAGCTTAAGGTGTCCGCCAAGTGTTAGGGTTAGGTCTATGGTTTGAGATACGCTTCAGCTTAGGTTAGGTTTGAACTAAGTTTGAGGGAGTAAGTTTAGGTCTACTGTTAGTTTTTGGGTAACTGTTATGGTTGGAGTTAGCGTCAGGGCCAGGATAGGGTTGGGGTGGAGCTTAAGGTGTCCGCCTAGGGTTATGGTTAGGTATATAGTTTGAGTTAGGCTTCAGGTTAGGTTAGGTTTGAACTTAGTTTGAGGGAGTAAGTTTAGGGCTACTGTTTGTTTTCGGTTCAGTGTTACGGTTGGATTTAGCGTGAGGGTCAGGTTAGGGTTGGGGTTGAGATTAAGGTGTCCGCCTAGGGTTAGGGTTAGGTGTATGGTTTGATTTAGGCTTCAGGTTAGGTTAGGTTTGACCTTAGTTTTAGGGAGTAAGTTTAGGTCTACTGTTAGTTTTCGGGTAACTGTTATGGTGGGAGTTAGCGTCATGGCCATTTTAGTGTTGTGGTTGAGCTTAAGGTGTCCGCCTAGGCTTAGGGTTAGGTCTATGGTTTCAGTTAGGCTTCAGGTTAGGTGAGGATTGAACTTAGTTTGAGGGAGTAAGTTTATGGCTACTGTTAGTTTTCGGTTCAGTGTTACGGTTGGAGTAAGAGTCAGGGTCCGGTTAGTGTTGGGGTTGAGCTTCAGGTGTCCGCCTAGGGTTAGGGTGAGGTGTATGGTTTGACTTAGGCTTCAGGTTAGGTTAGGTTTGAACTTAGTTTGAGGGAGTAAGTTTAGTGCTACTGTTTGTTTTCGGTTCAGTGTTACGGTTGGAGTAAGCGTCAGGGTCAGATTAGGGTGGGGGTTAAGCATAAGGTGTCCGCCTAGGGTTAGGGTTAGGTCTATGGTTTCATTTAGGCTTCAGGTTAGGTTAGGATGGAACTTAGTTTGAGGGAGTAAGTTTAGGGCTATTGTTAGTTTTCGGTTCAGTGTTATGGTTGGTTTTAGCCTCAGGTCCAGGTTAGGGTTAGGGTTTAGCTTAAGGTGTCCGCCTAGGGTTCGGGTTAGGTGTATTGTTTGAGTTAGGCTTCAGGTTAGTTTAGATTTGAACTTAGTTTGAGGGAGTAAGTTTAGGGCTATTGTTAGTTTTCAGTTCAGTGTTACGGTTGGAGATAGCGTCAGGGTCAGGTTAGGGTTGGGGTTGAGCTTGAGGTGTCCGCCTAGGGTTAGGGTTAGGTGTATGGTTTGATTTAGGCTTCAGGTTAGGTTATGTTTGAACTTAGTTTGAGGGAGTAAGTTTAGGGTGACTGTTAGTTTTCGGGTAACTGTTATGGTTGGAGTTAGCGTCAGGGTCAGGTTATGGTTGGGGTTGAGCTTAAGGTGTCCGCCTAGGGTTAGGGTTAGGTCTATGGTTTGAGATACGCTTCAGGTTAGGTTAGGTTTGAACTTAGTTTGAGGGAGTAAGTTTAGGGTTACTGTTAGTTTTCGGTTCAGTGGTACGGTTGGAGTTACCGTGAGGGTCAGGTTAGGGTTGGGGTTAAGCTTAAGGTTTCCGCCTAGGGTTAGTGTTAGGTCTATGGTTTCATTTAGGCTTCAGGTTAGGTTAGGATTGACTTAGTTTGAGGAAGTAAGTTTAGGGCTACTGTTAGTTTTCGGTTCAGTATTACGGTTGGAGATAGCGTGAGGGTCAGGTTAGGGTTGGTGTTGAGCTTAAGGTGTCCGCCTAGGGTTAGGGTTAGGTCTATGGTTTGAGTTAGGCTTCAGGTTATGTTAGGTTTGAACTTAGTTTGAGGGAGTAAGTTTAGGGTTACTGTTAGTTTTCGGTTCAGTGTTACGGTTGGAGTTAGCGTGAGGGTCAGGTTAGGGTTGGGGTTGAGCTTAAGGTGTCCGCCTAGGGTTAGGGTTAGGTGTATGGTTTGATTTAGGCTTCAGGTTAGGTTAGGTTTGAACTTAGTTTGAGGGAGTAAGTTTAGGTCTACTGTTAGTTTTCGGGTAACTGTTATGGTTGGAGTTAATGTCAGGGACATTTTAGGGTTGGGGTTGAGCTTAAGGTGATCGCCTAGGGTTAGGGTTAGGTCTATGGTTTCAGTTAGACTTCAGGTTAGGTTAGGATGGAACTTACTTTGAGGGAGTAAGTTTAGGGCTACTGTTAGTTTTCGGTTCAGTGTTACGGTTGGAGATAGCGTCAGGGTCAGGTTAGGGTTGGGGTGGAGCTTCAGGTGTCCGCCTAGGGTTAGGGTTAGGTCTATGGTTTGAGTTAGACTTCAGGTTAGGTTAGGTTTGAACTTAGTTTGAGGGAGTAAGTTTAGGGCTACTGTTAGTTGTCGGTTCAGTGTTATGGTTGGAGTTAGCGTCAGGGTCAGGTTAGGGTTGGGGTTGAGCTTAAGGTGTCCACCTAGGGTTAGGGTTAGGTCTATGGTTTGAGTTAGGCTTCAGGTTAGGTTAGGTTTGAACTTAGTTTGAGGGTGTAAGTTTAGGGTTACTGTTAGTTTTCGGTTCAGTGTTACGGTTGGAGTTAGCGTGAGGGTCAGGTTAGGGTTGGGGTTGAGCTTAAGGTGTCCGCCTAGGGTTAGGGTTAGGTGTATGGTTTGATTTAGGCTTCAGGTTAGGTTAGGTTTGAACTTAGTTTGAGGGAGTAAGTTTAGGTCTACTGTTAGTTTTCGGGTAACTGTTATGGTTGGAGTTAGTGTCAGGGACATTTTAGGGTTGGGGTTGAGCTTAAGGTGTCCGCCTAGGGTTAGGGTTAGGTCTATGGTTTCAGTTAGGCTTCAGGTTAGGTTAGGACGGAACTTAGTTTGAGGGAGTAAGTTTAGGGCTACTGTTAGTTTTCGGTTCAGTGTTAAGGTTCGTTTTAGCCTCAGGTCCAGGTTAGGTTTGGGGTTGAGCTTAAGGTGTCTGCCTAGGGTTCGGGTTCGGTGTATTGTTTGAGTTAGGCTTCATGTTAGTTTAGATTTGAACTTAGTTTGAGGGAGTAAGTTTAGGGCGAATATTAGTTTTCGGGTACTGTTATGGTTGGAGTTAGCGTCAGGGTCAGGTTAGGTTTGGGGTTGAGCTTAAGGTGTCCGCCTAGGGTTAGGGTTAGGTCTATGGTTTGAGATACGCTTCAGGTTAGGTTAGGTTTGAACTTAGCTTGAGGGAGTAAGTTTATGTCTACTGTTAGTTTTCGGGTAACTGTTATGGTTGGAGTTAGCGTCAGGGCCAGGTTAGGGTTGGGGTGGAGCTTAAGGTGTCCGCCCAGGGTTAGGGTTAGGTATATAGTTTGAGTTAGGCTTCAGGTTAGGTTAGGTTTGAACTTAGTTTGAGGGAGTAAGTTTAGGGCTACTGTTAGTTTTCGGTTCAGTGTTACGTTTGGAGATAAAGTCAGGGTCAGGTTAGGGTTGGGGTTGAACTTCAGGTGTCCGCCTAGGGTTAGGGTTAGGTTTGTGGTTTGAGTTAGGCTTCAGGTTAGGTTAGGTTTGAACTTAGTTTGAGGGAGTAAATTTAGGGCTACTGTTAGTTTTCGGGTAACTGTTATGGTTGGAGTTACCATCAGGGTCATGTTAGGGTTGGGGTTGAGCTTAAGGTGTCCGCCTAGGGTTAGGGTTAGGTCTATGGTTTGAGTTAGGCTTCAGGTTAGGTTAGGTTTGAACTTAGTTTGAGGGAGTAAGTTTAGGGCTACTGTTAGTTTTCGGTTCAGTGTTACGGTTGGAGATAGCGTCAGGGTCAGGTTAGGGTTGGGGTTGAGCTTCAGGTGTCCGCCTAGGGTTAGTGTTCGGCCTGTGGTTTGAGTTAGGCTTCAGGTTAGGTTAGGTTTGAACTTAGTTTGAGGAAGTAAGTTTAGGGCTACTGTTAGTTGTCGGTTCAGTGTTACGGTTGGGGATAGCGTGAGGGTCAGGTTAGGGTTGGGGTTGAGCTTCAGGCGTCCGCCTAGGGTTAGGGTTATGTCAATGGTTTGAGTTAGGCTTCAGGTTAGGTTAGGTTTGAAATTAGTTTGAGGGAGTAAGTTTAGGGCTACTGTTAGTTTTCGGTTCAGTGTTACCGTTGGAGTTAGCGTGAGGGTCAGGTTAGGGTTGGGGTTGAGCTTAAGGTGTCCGCCTAGGGTTAGGGTTAGGTGTATGGTTTGATTATCGCTTCAGGTAAGGTTAGGTTAGAACTTAGTTTTAGGGAGTAAGTATAGGGCGACTGTTAGTTTTCGAGTAACTGTTATTGTTGGAGTTAGCGTACGTGCCAGGTTAGGTTTGGGGTTGAGCTTCAGGTGTCCGCCTAGGGTTAGGGTTAGGTCTATGGTTTGAGATACGCTTCAGGTTAGGTTAGGTTTGAACTTAGCTTGAGGGAGTAAGTTTATGTCTACTGTTAGTTTTCGGGTAACTGTTATGGTTGGAGTTAGCGTCAGGGCCAGGTTAGGGTTGGGGTGGAGCTTAAGGTGTCCGCCCAGGGTTAGGGTTAGGTATATAGTTTGAGTTAGGCTTCAGGTTAGGTTAGGTTTGAACTTAGTTTGAGGGAGTAAGTTTAGGGCTACTGTTAGTTTTCGGTTCAGTGTTACGTTTGGAGATAAAGTCAGGGTCAGGTTAGGGTTGGGGTTGAACTTCAGGTGTCCGCCTAGGGTTAGGGTTAGGTTTGTGGTTTGAGTTAGGCTTCAGGTTAGGTTAGGTTTGAACTTAGTTTGAGGGAGTAAATTTAGGGCTACTGTTAGTTTTCGGGTAACTGTTATGGTTGGAGTTACCATCAGGGTCATGTTAGGGTTGGGGTTGAGCTTAAGGTGTCCGCCTAGGGTTAGGGTTAGGTCTATGGTTTGAGTTAGGCTTCAGGTTAGGTTAGGTTTGAACTTAGTTTGAGGGAGTAAGTTTAGGGCTACTGTTAGTTTTCGGTTCAGTGTTACGGTTGGAGATAGCGTCAGGGTCAGGTTAGGGTTGGGGTTGAGCTTCAGGTGTCCGCCTAGGGTTAGTGTTCGGCCTGTGGTTTGAGTTAGGCTTCAGGTTAGGTTAGGTTTGAACTTAGTTTGAGGAAGTAAGTTTAGGGCTACTGTTAGTTGTCGGTTCAGTGTTACGGTTGGGGATAGCGTGAGGGTCAGGTTAGGGTTGGGGTTGAGCTTCAGGCGTCCGCCTAGGGTTAGGGTTATGTCAATGGTTTGAGTTAGGCTTCAGGTTAGGTTAGGTTTGAAATTAGTTTGAGGGAGTAAGTTTAGGGCTACTGTTAGTTTTCGGTTCAGTGTTACCGTTGGAGTTAGCGTGAGGGTCAGGTTAGGGTTGGGGTTGAGCTTAAGGTGTCCGCCTAGGGTTAGGGTTAGGTGTATGGTTTGATTATCGCTTCAGGTAAGGTTAGGTTAGAACTTAGTTTTAGGGAGTAAGTATAGGGCGACTGTTAGTTTTCGAGTAACTGTTATTGTTGGAGTTAGCGTACGTGCCAGGTTAGGTTTGGGGTTGAGCTTCAGGTGTCCGCCTAGGGTTAGGGTTAGGTCTATGGTTTGAGTTAGGCTTCAGGTTAGGTTAGGTTTGAACTTAGTTTCAGGGAGTAAATTTAGGGCTACTGCTAGTTTTCGTTTAACTGTTACGGTTGGAGTAAGCGTCAGGGTCAGGTTAGGGTGGGGTTAAGCATAAGGTGTCCGCCTAGGGTTAGGGTTAGGTCTGTGGTTTGAGTTAGGCTTCAGGTTAGGTTAGGTGTGAACTTAGTTTGAGGGAGTAAGTTTAGGGCTACTGTTAGTTTTCGGTTCAGTGTTACAGTTGGAGATAGCGTCAGGGTCAGGTTAGGGTTGGGGTGGAGCTTCAGGTGTCCGCCTAGGGTTAGGGTTAGGTCTATGGTTTGAGTTAGGCTTCAGGTTAGGTTAGGTTTGAACTTAGTTTGAGGTAGTAAGTTTAGGGCTACTGTTAGTTGTCGGTTCAGTGTTATGGTTGGAGTTAGCGTGAGGGTCAGGTTAGGGTTGGGGTTGAGCTTAAGGTGTCAGCCTTGGGTTAGGGTTAGGTCTATGGTTTCAGTTAGGTTTCAGGTTAGGTTTGGTTTGAACTTAGCTTGAGGGAGTAAGTTTAGGGCTACTGTTAGTTTTCGGTTCAGTGTTACGGTTGGAGTAAGAGTCAGGGTCAGGTTAGGGTTGGGGTTGAGCTTCAGGTGTCCGCCTAGCGTTAGGGTTAGGTTTGTGGTTTGAGTTAGGCTTCAGGTTAGGTTAGGTTTGAACTTAGTTTGAGGGAGTTAGTTTAGGGCTACTGTTAGTTTTCGGGTAACTCTTATTGTTGTAGTTAGCGTCAGGGCCATGTTAGGGTTGGGGTTGAGCTTAAGGTGTCCGCCTAGGGTTAGGGTTAGGTCTATGGTTTGAGTTAGGCTTCAGGTTAGGTTAGGTTTGAACTTAGTTTGAGGGAGAAAGTTTAGGGCTACTCTTAATTTTCGGTTCAGTGTTACGGTTGGAGAGAGCGTCAGGGTCAGGTTAGTGTTGGGGTTGAGCTTCAGGTGTCCGCCTAGGGTTAGGGTTAGGTCTATGGTTTGAGTTAGGCTTCAGGTTAGGTTAGGTTTGAACTTAGTTTGAGGGAGTAAGTTTAGGGTTACTGTTAGTTTTCGGTTCAGTGTTACGGTTGGAGTTAGCGTGAGGGTCAGGTTAGGGTTTGGGTTGAGCTTAAGGTGTCCGCCTAGGGTTAGGGTTAGGTGTATGGTTTGATTTAGGCTTCAGGTTAGGTTAGGTTTGAACTTAGTTTGAGGGAGTAAGTTTAGGTCTACTGTTAGTTTTCGGGTAACTGTTATGGTTGGAGTTAGCGTCAGGGACATTTTATGGTTGGGGTTGAGCTTAAGGTGTCCTCCTAGGGTTAGGGTTAGGTCGATGGTTTCAGTTAGGATTCAGGTTAGGTTTGGTTTGAAGTTAGTTTGAGGGAGTAAGTTTAGGGCTACTGTTTGTTTTCGGTTTCAGTGTTACGGTTGGAGTTAGCGTCAGGGTCAGGTTATGGTGGGGGTTAAGCAGAAGGTGTCGGCCTAGGGTTAGGGTTAGGTCTATGGTTCAGTTAGGCTTCATGATAGGTGAGGATTGAACTTAGTTTGAGGGAGTAAGTTTAGGGCTACTGTTAGTTTTCGGTTCAGTGTTACGGTTGGAGTAAGAGTCAGGGTCAGGTTAGGGTTGGGGTTGAGCTTCAGGTATCCGTCTAGGGTTAGGGTTAGGTGTATGGTTTGATTTAGGCTTCAGGTTAGGTTAGGTTTGAACTTAGTTTGAGGTAGTAAGTTTAGGGCTACTGTTTCTTTTCGGTTCAGTGTTACGGTTGGAGTAAGCGTCAGGGTCAGGTTAGGGTGGGGGTTAAGCATAAGGTTTCCGCCTAGGGTTAGGGTTAGGTCTATGGTTTCATTTAGGCTTAGGTTAGGTTAGGATGGAACTTAGCTTGAGGGAGTAAGTTTAGGGCTACTGTTTGTTTTCGGTTCAGTGTTACGGTTGGAGATAGCGTCAGGGTCAGGTTTTGGTTGGGGTTTAGATTCAGGTGTCCGCCTAGGGTTAGGGTTAGGTCTATGGTTTGAGATACGCTTCAGGTTAGTTTAGGTTTGAACTTAGTTTGAGGGAGTAAGTTTAGGGCGACTGTTAGTTTTCGGGTAACTGTTATGGTTGGAGTTAGCGTCAGGGCCATTTTAGGGTTCGGGTTGAGCTTAAGGTGTCCGCCTAGGGTTAGGGTTAGGTCTGTGGTTTGAGTTAGGCTTCAGGTGAGGTTAGGTTTGAACTTAGCTTGAGGGAGTAAGTTTAGGGCTACTGTTAGTTTTCGGTTCATTGTTACGGTTGGAGATAGCGTCATGGTCAGGTTAGGGTTGGGGTTGAGCTTCAGGTGTCCGCCTAGGGTTAGGGTTCGGTCTGTGGTTTGAGTTAGACTTCAGGTTAGGTTAGGTTTGAACTTAGTTTGAGGGAGTAAGTTTAGGGCTACTGTTAGTTGTCGGTTCAGTGTTACGGTTGGATTTAGCGTGAGGGTCAGGTTAGGGTTGGGGTTGAGCTTAAGGTGTCCACCTAGCGTTAGGGTTAGGTGTATGGTTTGATTATCGCTTCAGGTAAAGTTAGGTTAGAACTTATTTGAGGGAGTAAGTTTAGGGCGACTGTTAGTTTTCGGGTAACTGTTATTGTTGGAGTTAGCGTACGTGCCAGGTTAGGTTTGGGGTTGAGCTTCAGGTGTCCGCCTAGGGTTAGGGTTAGGTCTATGGTTTGAGTTAGGCTTCAGGTTAGGTTAGGTTTGAACGTAGTTTGAGGGAGTAAATTTAGGGCTACTGTTAGTTTTCATTTAACTGTTACGGTTGGAGTAAGCGTCAGGGTCATGTTAGGGTGGGGTTAAGCATAAGATGTCTGCCTAGGGATAGGGTTAGGTCTGTGGTTTGAGTTAGGCTTCAGGTTAGGTTAGGTGTGAACTTAATTTGAGGGAGTAAGTTTAGGGCTACTGTTAGTTTTCGGTTCAGTGTTACGGTTGGAGATAGCGTCAGGGTCAGGTTAGGGTTGGGGTGCAGCTTCAGGTTTCCGCCTAGGGTTAGGGTTAGGTGTATTGTTTGAGTTAGGCTTCAGTTTAGTTTAGATTTGAACTTAGTTTGAGGGAGTAAGTTTAGGGCTATTGTTAGTTTTCAGTTCAGTGTTACGGTTGGAGATAGCGTCAGGGTCAGGTTAGGGTTGGGGTTGAGCTTCAGGTGTCAGTCTAGGGTTAGGGTTAGGTGTATGGTTTGATTTAGGCTTCAGGTTAGGTTATGCTTGAACTTAGTTTGAGGGAGTAAGTTTAGGGCTACTGTTAGTTTTCGGGTAACTGTTATGGTTGGAGTTAGCGTCAGGGTCCGGTTAGGGTTGGGGTTGAGCTTAAGGTGTCCGCCTAGGGTTAGGGTTAGGTCTGTGGTTTGAGTTAGGCTTCAGGTGAGGTTAGGTTTGACCTTAGTTTGGGGGAGTAAGTTTAGGGCAACATTTAGATTTCGGTTCTGTGTTATGGTTGGAGTTAGCGTCAGGGCCATGTTAGGGTTGGGTTTGAGTTTAAGGTGTCCGTCTAGGGTTAGGGTTAGGTCTATGGTTTGAGTTAGGCTTCAGGTTAGGTTAGGTTTGAACTTAGTTTGAAGGAGTAAGTTTAGGGCTACTGTTAGTTTTCGGTTCAGTGTTACGGTTGGAGATAGCGTCAGGGTCAGGTTAGGGTTGGGGTGGAGCTTCAGGTGTCCGCCTAGGGTTAGGGTTAGGTCTATGGTTTGAGTTAGGCTTCAGGTTAGGTTAGGTTTGAACTTAGTTTGAGGGAGTAAGTTTAGGGTTACTGTTAGTTGTCGGTTCAGTGTTATGGTTGGAGTTAGCGTCAGGGTCAGGTTAGGGTTGGGGTTGAGCTTAAGGTGTCCGCCTAGGGTTAGGGTTAGATCTGTGGTTTGAGTTAGGCTTCAGGTGAGGTTAGGTTTGAACTTAGCTTGAGGGAGTAAGTTTAGGGCTATTGTAAGTTTTCGGTTCAGTGTTACGGTTGGAGTAAGAGTCAGGGTCAGGTTAGGGTTGGGGTTGAGCTTCAGGTGTCCGCCTAGGGTTAGGGTTAGGTTTGTGGTTTGAGTTAGGCTTCAGGTTAGGTTAGGTTTGAACTTAGTTTGAGGGAGTTAGTTTAGGGCTACTGTTAGTTTTCCGGTAACTGTTATGGTTGGAGTTAGCGTCAGAGCCATGTTAGGGTTGGGGTTGAGCTTAAGGTGTCCGCATAGGGTTAGGGTTAGGTCTATGGTTTGAGTTAGGCTTCAGGTTAGGTTAGGTTTGAACTTAGTTTGAGGGAGTAAGTTTAGGGCTACTGTTAGTTTTCAGTTCAGTGTTACGGTTGGATTTAGCGTAAGGGTCAGGTTAGGTTTGGGGTTGAGCTTAAGGTGTCCGCCTAGGGTTAGGGTTAGGTGTATGGTTTGATTTAGGCTTCAGGTTAGGTTAGGTTTGAACTTAGTTTGAGGTAGTAAGTTTAGGTTTACTGTTAGTTTTCGGGTAACTGTTATGGTTGGAGTTAGCGTCACGGCCATTTTAGGGTTGTGGTTGGGCTTAAGGTGTCCGCCTAGGGTTAGGGTTAGGTCTATGGTTTGAGTTAGGCTTCAGGTTAGGTTAGGTTTGAACTTAGTTTGAGGGAGTAAGTTTAGGGCTACTGTTTGTTTTCGGTTCAGTGTTACAGTTGGAGTAAGCGTCAGGGTCAGGTTAGGGTGGGGGTTAAGCATAAGGTGTCAGACTAGGGTTAGGGTTAGGTCTATGGTTTCATTTAGGCTTCAGGTTAGGTTAGGATTGAACTTAGTTTGAGGGAGTAAGTTTAGGGCTACTGTTAGTTTTCGGTTCAGTGTTACAATTGGAGTTAGCGTGAGGGTCAGGTTAGGGTTGGGGTTGAGCTTAAGGTGTCCGCCTAGGGTTAGGGTTAGGTGTATGGTTTGATTATCGCTTCAGGTAAGGTTAGGATAGAACTTAGTTTGAGGGAGTAAGTTTAGGGCTACTGTTAGTTCTCGGTTAACTGTTAGGGTTGGAGTAAGCGTCAGGGTCAGGTTAGGTTTGGGGTTGAGCTTAAGGTGTCCGCCTAGGGTTAGGGTTAGGTGTATGGTTTGATTTAGGCTTCAGGTTAGGTTAGGTTTGAACTTAGTTTGAGGGAGTAAGTTTAGGGCTACTGTTAGTTTTGGTTCAGTGTTACGGTTGGAGATAGCGTCAGGGTCAGGTTAGGGTTGGGGTTGAGCTTCAGGTGTCCGCCTAGGGATAGGGTTAGGTCTATGGTTTGAGTTAGGCTTCAGGTTATGTTAAGTTTGAACTTAGTTTGAGGGAGTAAGTTTAGGGCTACTGTTAGTTTTCGGTTCAGTGTTACGTTTGGAGATAGCGTCAGGGTCAGGTTAGGGTTGGCGTTGAGCTTCAGGTGTCCGCCTCGGGTTAGGGTTCGGTCTGTGGTTTGAGTTAGGCTTCAGGTTAGGTTAGGTTTGAACTTAGTTTGAGGGAGTCAGTTTAGGGCTACTGTTAGTTGTCGGTTCAGTGTTACGGTTGGATTTAGCGTGAGGGTCAGGTTAGGGTTGGGGTTGTGCTTAAGGTGTCCGCCTAGGGTTAGGGTTATGTGTATGGTTTGATTTAGGCTTCAGGTTAGGTTAGGTTTGAACTTAGTTTGAGGGAGTAAGTTTAGGTCTACTGTTAGTTTTCGGGTAACTGTTATGGTTGGAGTTAGTGTCACGGCCATTTTAGGGATGTGGTTGAGCTTAAGGTGTCCGCCTAGGGTTAGGGTTAGGTCTATGGTTTCAGTTAGGCTTCAGGTTAGGTTAGGATTGAACTTAGTTTGAGGGAGTAAGTTTAGGGTTACTGTTAGTTTCGGTTCAGTGTTACGGTTGGAGTAAGAGTTAGGGTCAGGTTAGGGTTGGGGTTGAGCTTCAGGTGTCCGCCTAGGGTTAGGGTTAGGTCTATGGTTTGAGTTAGGCTTCAGGTTAGGTTAGGTTTGAACTTAGTTTGAGGGAGTAAGTTTAGGGCTACTGTTTGTTTTCGGTTCAGTGTTACGGTTGGAGTAAGAGTCAGGGTCAGGTTAGGGAGGGGGTTAAGCATAAGGTGTCAGCCTAGGGTTAGGGTTTGGTCTATGGTTTCATTTAGGCTTCAGGTTTGGTTAGGATTGAACTTAGTTTGAGGGAGTAAGTTTAGGGCTACTGTTATTTTTCGGTTCAGTATTACGGTTGGAGATAGCGTGAGGGTCAGGTTAGGGTTGGGGTTGAGCTTAAGGTGTCCGCCTAGGGTTAGGGTTAGGTCTATGGTTTGAGTTAGGCTTTAGGTTAGGTTAGGTTTGAAGTTAGTTTGAGGGAGTAAGTTTAGGGCTACTGTTAGTTTTCTGTTCAGTGTTATGGTTGGAGTTAGCGTCAGGGTCATGTTAGGATTGGGGTTGAGCTTAAGGTGTCCGCCTAGGGTTAGGGTTAGGTTTGTGGTTTGAGTTAGGCTTCAGGTTACGTTAGGTTTGAACTTAGTTTGAGGGAGTAAGTTTAGGGCTACTGTTAGTTTTGGGGTAACTGTTATGGTTGGAGTTAGCATCAGGGCCATGTTAGGGTTGGGATTGAGCTTAAGGTGTCCGCCTAGGGTTAGGGTTAGGTCTATGGTTTGAGTTAGGCTTCAGGTTAGGTTAGGTTTGAACTTAGTTTGAGGGAGTAAGTTTAGGGCTACTGTTAGGTTTCGGTTCAGTGTTACGGTTGGAGATAGCGTCAGGGTCAGGTTAGGGTTGGGGTTCAGCTTCAGGTGTCCGCCTAAGGTTAGGGTTCGGTCTGTGGTTTGAGTTAGGCTTCAGGTTAGGTTAGGTTTGAACTTAGTTTGAGGGAGGAAGTTTAGGGCTACTGTTAGTTGTCAGTTCAGTGTTACGGTTGGATTTAGCATGAGGGTCAGGTTAGGGTTGGGGTTGGGCTTAAGGTGTCCGCCTAGGGTTAGGGTTAGTTGTATGGTTTGATTTAGGCTTCAGGTTAGGTTAGGTTTGAACTTAGTTTGAGGAAGTAAGTTTAGGTCTACTGTTAGTTTTCGGGTAACTGTTATGGTTGGAGTTAGTGTCAGGGACATTTTAGGGTTGGGGTTAGCTTAAGGTGTCCGCCTAGGGTTAGGGTTAGGTCTATGGTTTCAGTTAGGCTTCAGGTTAGGTTAGGATTGAACTTAGTTTGAGGGAGTAAGTTTAGGGTTACTGTTAGTTTCGGTTCAGTGTTACGGTTGGAGTAAGAGTCAGGGTCAGGTTAGGGTTGGGGTTGAGCTTCAGGTGTCCGCCTAGGGTTACGGTTAGGTCCATGGTTTGAGTTAGGCTTCAGGTTAGGTTAGGTTTGAACTTAGTTTGAGGGAGTAAGTTTAGGGCTACTGTTTGTTTTCGGTTCAGTGTTACGGTTGGAGTATGCGTCAGGGTCTGGTTAGGGAGGGGGTTAAGCATAAGGTGTCACCCTAGGGTTAGGGTTTGGTCTATGGTTTCATTTAGGCTTCAGGTTAGGCTAGGATTGAACTTAGTTTGAGGGAGTAAGTTTAGGGCTACTGTTATTTTTCGGTTCAGTATTACGATTGGAGATAGCGTGAGGGTCAGGTTAGGGTTGGGGTTGAGCTTAAGGTGTCCGCCTAGGGTTAGTGTTAGGTCTATGGTTTGAGTTAGGCTTCAGGTTAGGTTAGGTTTGAACTTAGTTTGAGGGAGTAAGTTTAGGGCTACTGTTAGTTGTCAGTTCAGTGTTACGGTTGGATTTAGCATGAGGGTCAGGTTAGGGTTGGGGTTGAGCTTAAGGTGTCCGCCTAGGGTTAGGGTTAGCTGTATGGTTTGATTTAGGCTTCAGGTTAGGTTAGGTTTGAACTTAGTTTGAGGGAGTAAGTTTAGGTCTACTGTTAGTTTTCGGGTAACTGTTATGGTTGGAGTTAGCGTCACGGCCATTTTAGGGTTGTGGTTGGGCTTAAGGTGTCCGCCTAGGGTTAGGGTTAGGTCTATGGTTTCAGTTAGGCTTCAGGTTAGGTTAGGATTGAACTTAGTTTGAGGGAGTAAGTTTAGGGCTACTGTTAGTTTCGGTTCAGTGTTACGGTTGGAGTAAGAGTCAGGGTCAGGTTAGGGTTCGGGTTGAGCTTCAGGTGTCCGCCTAGGGTTAGGGTTAGGTCTATGGTTTGAGTGAGGTTTCAGGTTAGGTTATGTTTGAACTTAGTTTGAGGGAGTAAGTTTAGGGCTACTGTTTGTTTTCGGTTCAGTGTTACGGTTGGAGTAAGCGTCAGGGTCAGGTTAGGGTGGGGGTTAAGCATAAGGTGTCAGCCTAGGGTTAGGGTTAGGTCTATGGTTTCATTTAGGCTTCTGGTTAGGTTAGGATTGAACTTAGTTTGAGGGAGTAAGTTTTGGGCTACTGTTAGTTTTCGGTTCAGTGTTACGGTTGGTTTTAGCCTCAGGTCCAGGTTAGGTTTGGGGTTGAACTTAAGGTGTCCGCCTAAGGTTCGGGTTAGGTGTATTGTTTGAGTTAGGCTTCAGGTTAGTTTAGATTTGAACTTAGTTTGAGGGAGTAAGTTTAGGGCTATTGTTAGTTTTCGGTTCAGTGTTACGGTTGGAGATAGCGTCTCGATCAGGTTAGGGTTGGGGTTGAGCTTCAGGTGTCCGCCTAGGGTTAGGGTTAGGTCTATGGTTTGAGTTAGGCTTCAGGTTAGGTTAGGTTTGAAATTAGTTTGAGGGAGTTCGTTTAGGGCTACTGTTAGTTTTCGGTTCAGTGTTACGGTTGGAGTTAGCGTGAGGGTCAGGTTAGGGTTGGGGTTGAGCTTAAGGTGTCCGCCTAGGGTTAGGGTTAGGTGTATGGTTTGATTATCGCTTCAGGTAAGGTTAGGTTAGAACTTAGTTTGAGGGAGTAAGTTTAGGGCGACTGTTAGTTTTCGGGTAGCTGCTATTGTTGGAGTTAGCTTCCGTGCCAGGTTAGGTTTGGAGTTGAGCTTCAGGTGTCCGCCTAGGGTTAGGGTTAGGTCTATGGTTTGAGTTAGGCTTCAGGTTAGGTTAGGTTTGAACTTAGTTTGAGGGAGTAAATTTAGGGCTACTGTTAGTTTTCGTTTAACTGTTACGGTTGGAGTAAGCTTCAGGGTCAGGTTAGGTGGGGTTAAGCATAAGGTGTCCGCCTATGGTTAGGGTTAGGTCTGTGGTTTGAGTTAGGCTTCAGGTTAGTTTAGGTGTGAACTTAGTTTGAGGGAGTAAGTTTAGGGCTACTGTTAGTTTTTGGTTCAGTGTTACGGTTGGAGATAGCGTCAGGGTCAGGTTAGGGTTGGGGTGGAGCTTCAGGTGTCCGCCTAGGGTTAGGGTTAGGTCTATGGTTTGAGTTAGGCTTCAGGTTAGGTTAGGTTTGAACTTAGTTTGAGGGAGTAAGTTTAGGGCTACTGATAGTTGTCGGTTCAGTGTTATGGTTGGAGTTAGCGTCAGGGTCAGGTTAGGTTTGGGGTTGAGCTTAAGGTGTCCGCCTAGGGTTACGGTTAGGTCTATGGTTTGAGTTAGGCTTCAGGTTAGGTTAGGTTTGAACTTAGTTTGAGGGAGTAAGTTTAGGGCTACTGTTAGTTGTCGGTTCAGTGTTATGGTTGGAGTTAGCGTCAGGGTCAGGTTAGGGTTGGGGTTGAGCTTAAGGTGTCCGCCTAGGGTTAGGGGTAGGTCTGTGGTTTGAGTTAGGCTTTAGGTGAGGTTAGGTTTGAACTTAGCTTGAGGTAGTAAGTTTAGGGCTATTGTTAGTTTTCGGTTCAGTGTTACGGTTGGAGTAAGAGTCTGGGTCAGGTTAGGGTTGGGGTTGAGCTTCAGGTGTCCGCCTAGGGTTAGGGTTAGGTTTGTGGTTTGAGTTAGGCTTCAGGTTAGGTTAGGTTTGAACTTAGTTTGAGGGAGTTAGTTTAGGGCTACTGTTAGTTTTCGGGTAACTGTTATGGTTGGAGTTAGCGTCAGAGCCATGTTAGGGTTGGGGTTGAGCTTAAGGTGTCCGCCTAGGGTTAGGGTTAGGTCTATGGTTTGAGTTAGGCTTCAGGTTAGGTTAGGTTTGAACTTAGTTTGAGGGAGTAAGTTTAGGGCTACTGTTAGTTTTCGGTTCAGTGTTACGGTTGGAGATAGCGTCAGGGTCAGGTTAGGGTTGGGGTTGAGCTTCAGGTGTCCGCCTAGGGTTAGGGTTAGGTCTATGGTTTGAGTTAGGCTTCAGGTTAGGTTAGGTTTGAACTTAGTTTGAGGGAGTAAGTTTAGGGCTACTGTTAGTTTTCGGTTCAGTGTTACGGTTGGATTTAGCGTAAGGGTCAGGTTAGGTTTGGGGTTGAGCTTAAGGTGTCCGCCTAGGGTTAGGGTTAGGTGTATGGTTTGATTTAGGCTTCAGGTTAGGTTAGGTTTGAACTTAGTTTGAGGTAGGAAGTTTAGGTCTACTGTTAGTTTTCGGGTAACTGTTATGGTTGGAGTTAGCGTCACGGCCATTTTAGGGTTGTGGTTGGGCTTAAGGTGTCCGCCTAGGGTTAGGGTTAGGTCTATGGTTTCAGTTAGGCTTCAGGTTAGGTTAGGATTGAACTTAGTTTGAGGGAGTAAGTTTAGGGCTACTGCTAGTTTCGGTTCAGTGTTACGGTTGGAGTAAGAGTCAGGGTCAGGTTAGGGTTGGGGTTGAGCTTCAGGTGTCCGCCTAGGGTTAGGGTTAGGTCTATGGTTTGAGTTAGGCTTCAGGTTAGGTTAGGTTTGAACTTAGTTTGAGGGAGTAAGTTTAGGGCTACTGTTTGTTTTCGGTTCAGTGTTACGGTTGGAGTAAACGTCAGGGTCAGGTTAGGGTGGGGGTTAAGCATAAGGTGTCAGACTAGGGTTAGGGTTAGGTCTATGGTTTCATTTAGGCTTCAGGTTAGATTAGGATTGAACTTAGTTTGAGGGAGTAAGTTAAGGGCGACTGTTAGTTTTCGGTTCAGTGTTACGGTTGGAGTTAGCGTGAGGGTCAGGTTAGGGTTGGGGTTGAGCTTAAGGTGTCCGCCTAGGGTTAGGGTTAGGTGTATGGTTTGATTATCGCTTCAGGTAAGGTTAGGATAGAACTTAGTTTGAGGGAGTAAGTTTAGGGCTACTGTTAGTTTTCGGTTCAGTGTTACGGTTGGAGTTAGCGTGAGGGTCAGGTTAGGGTTGGGGTTGAGCTTAAGGTGTCCGCCTAGGGTTAGGGTTAGGTGTATGGTTTGATTATCGCTTCAGGTAAGGTTAGGTTAGAACTTAGTTTGAGGGAGTAAGTTTAGGGCTACTGTTAGTTTTCGGTTCACTGTTACGGTTGGAAATAGCGACAGGGTCAGGTTAGGTTTGGGGTTGAGCTTCAGGTGTCCGCCTAGGGTTAGGGTTCGGTTTGTGGTTTGAGTTAGGCTTCAGGTTAGGTTAGGTTTTAACTTAGTTTGAGGGAGGAAGTTTAGGGCTACTGTTAGTTGTCAGTTCAGTGTTACGGTTGGATTTAGCATGAGGGTCAGGTTAGGGTTGGGGTTGAGCTTAAGGTGTCCGCCTAGGGTTAGGGTTAGTTGTATGGTTTGATTTAGGCTTCAGGTTAGGTTAGGTTTGAACTTAGTTTGAGGGAGTAAGTTTAGGTCTACTGTTAGTTTTCGGGTAACTGTTATGGTTGGAGTTAGCGTCACGGCCATTTTAGTGTTGTGGTTGGGCTTAAGGTGTCCGCGGAGGGTTAGGGTTAGGTCTATGGTTTCAGTTAGGCTTCCGGTTAGGTTAGGATTGAACTTAGTTTGAGGGAGTAAGTTTAGGGCTACTGTTAGTTTCGGTTCAGTGTTACGGTTGGAGTAAGGGTCAGGGTCAGGTTCGGGTTGGGGTTGAGCTTCAGGTGTCCGCCTAGGGTTAGGGTTAGGTCTATGGTTTGAGTTAGGCTTCAGGTTAGGTTAGGTTTGAACTTAGTTTGAGGGAATACGTTTAAGGCTACTGTTTGTTTTCGGTTCAGTGTTACGGTTGGAGTAAGCGTCAGGGTCAGGTTAGGGTGGGGGTTAAGCATAAGGTGTCAGCCTAGGGTTAGGGTTAGGTCTATGGTTTCATTTAGGCTTCAGGTTAGGTTAGGATTGAACTTAGTTTGAGGGAGTAAGTTTTGGGCTACTGTTAGTTTTCGGTTCAGTGTTACGGTTGGTTTTAGCCTCAGGTCCAGGTTAAGGTTGGGGTTGAGCTTAAGGTGCCCGCCTAGGGTTCGGGTTAGGTGTATGGTTTGATTATCGCTTCAGGTAAGGTTAGGTTAGAACTTAGTTTGAGGGAGTAAGTTTAGGGCGACTGTTAGTTTTCGGGTAGCTGCTATTGTTGGAGTTAGCTTACGGGCCAGGTTAGGTTTGGAGTTGAGCTTCAGGTGTCCGCCTAGGGTTAGGGTTAGGTCTATGGTTTCAGTTAGGCTTCAGGTTAGGTTAGGTTTGACCGTAGTTTGAGGGAGTAAATTTAGGGCTACTGTTAGTTTTCGTTTAACTGTTACGGTTGGAGTAAGCGTCAGGGTCAGGTTAGGTGGGGTTAAGCATAAGGTGTCCGCCTATGGTTAGGGTTAGGTCTGTGGTTTGAGTTAGGCTTCAGGTTAGTTTAGGTGTGAACTTAGTTTGAGGGAGTAAGTTTAGGGCTACTGTTAGTTTTTGGTTCATTGTTACGGTTGGAGATAGCGTCAGGGTCAGGTTAGGGTTGGGGTGGAGCTTCAGGTGTCCGCCTAGGTTTAGGGTTAGGTGTATGGTTTGAGTTAGGCTTCAGGTTAGTTTAGGTTTGAACTTAGTTTGAGGGAGTAAGTTTAGGGCTACTGTTAGTTGTCGGTTCAGTGTTATGGTTGGAGTTAGCGTCAGGGTCAGGTTAGGTTTGGGGTTGAGCTTAAGGTGTCCGCCTAGGGTTAGGGTTAGGTCTATGGTTTGAGTTAGGCTTCAGGTTAGGTTAGGTTTGAACTTAGTTTGAGGGAGTAAGTTTAGGGCTATTGTTAGTTGTCGGTTCAGTGTTATGGTTGGAATTAGCGTCAGGGTCAGGTTAGGGTTGGGGTTGAGCTTAAGGTGTCCGCCTAGGGTTAGGGTTAGGTCTGTGGTTTGAGTTAGGCTTCAGGTGAGGTTAGGTTTGAACTTAGCTTGAGGGAGTAAGTTTAGGGCTATTGTTAGTTTTCGGTTCAGTGTTACGGTTGGAGTAAGAGTCTGGGTCAGGTTAGGGTTGGGGTTGAGCTTCAGGTGTCCGCCTAGTGTTAGGGTTAGGTTTGTGGTTTGAGTTAGGCTTCAGGTTAGGTTAGGTTTGAACTTAGTTTGAGGGAGTTAGTTTAGGGCTACTGTTAGTTTTCGGGTAACTGTTATGGTTGGAGTTAGCGTCAGAGCCATGTTAGGGTTGGGGTTGAGCTTAAGGTGTCCGCCTAGGGTTAGGGTTAGGTCTATGGTTTGAGTTAGGCTTCAGGTTAGGTTAGGTTTGAACTTAGTTTGAGGGAGTAAGTTTAGGGCTACTGTTAGTTTTCGGTTCAGTGTTACGGTTGGAGATAGCGTCAGTGTCAGGTTAGGGTTGGGGATGAGCTTCAGGTGTCCGCCTAGGGTTAGGGTTCGGTCTGTGGTTTGAGTTAGGCTTCAGGTTAGGTTAGGTTTGAACTTAGTTTGAGGGAGGAAGTTTAGGGCTACTGTTAGTTGTCAGTTCAATGTTACGGTTGGATTTAGCATGAGGGTCAGGTTAGGGTTGGGGTTGAGCTTAAGGTGTCCGCCTAGGGTTAGGGTTAGTTGTATGGTTTGATTTAGGCTTCAGGTTAGTTTAGGTTTGAACTTAGTTTGAGGGAGTAAGTTTAGGTCTACTGTTAGTTTTCGGGTAACTGTTATGGTTGGAGTTAGCGTCACGGCCATTTTAGGGTTGTGGTTGGGCTTAAGGTGTCCGCCTAGGGTTAGGGTTAGGTCTATGGTTTCAGTTAGGCTTCAGGTTAGGTTAGGATTGAACTTAGTTTGAGGGTATAAGTTTAGGGCTACTGTTAGTTTCGGTTCAGTGTTACGGTTGGAGTAAGAGTCAGGGTCAGGTTAGGGTTGGGGTTGAGCTTCAGGTGTCCGCCTAGGGTTAGGGTTAGTTCTATGGTTTGAGTTAGGCTTCAGGTTAGGTTAGGTTTGAACTTAGTTTGAGGGAGTAATTTTAGGGCTACTGTTTGTTTTCGGTTCAGTGTTACGGTTGGAGTAAGCGTCAGGGTCAGGTTAGGGTGGGGTTTAAGCATAAGGTGTCAGCCTAGGGTTAGGGTTCGGTCTATGGTTTCATTTAGGCTTCAGGTTAGGTTAGGATTGAACTTAGTTTGAGGGAGTAAGTTTTGGGCTCCTGTTAGTTTTCGGTTCAGAGTTACGGTTGGTTTTAGCCTCAGGTCCAGGTTAGGGTTGGGGTTGAGCTTAAGGTGTCCGCCTAGGGTTGGGGTTAGGTGTATTGTTTGAGTTAGGCTTCAGGTTAGTTTAGATTTGAACTTAGTTTGAGGGAGTAAGTTTAGGGCTATTGTTAGTTTTCGGTTCAGTGTTCCGGTTGGAGATAGCGGCACGGTCAGGTTAGGGTTGGGGTTGAGCTTCAGGTGTCCGCCTAGGGTTAGGGTTAGGTCTATGGTTTGAGTTAGGCTTCAGGTTAGGTTAGGTTTGAAATTAGTTTGAGGGAGTAAGTTTAGGGATACTGTTAGTTTTCGGTTCAGTGTTACGGTTGGAGTTAGCGTGAGGGTCAGGTTAGGGTTGGGCTTGAGCTTAAGGTGTCCGCCTAGGGTTAGGGTTAGGTGTATGGTTTGATTATCGCTTCAGGTAAGGTTAGGTTAGAACTTAGTTTGAGGGAGTAAGTTTAGGACGACTGTTAGTTTTCGGTTAACTGTTAGGGTTGGAGTAAGCGTCAGGGTCAGGTTAGGTGGGGTTAAGCATAAGGTGTCCGCCTAGGGTTAGGGTTAGGTCTGTGGTTTGAGTTAGGCTTCAGGTTAGGTTAGGTGTGAACTTAGTTTGAGGGAGTAATTTTAGGGCTACTGTTAGTTTTTGGTTCAGTGTTACGGTTGGAGATAGCGTCAGGGTCAGGTTAGGGTTGGGGTGGAGCTTCAGGTGTCCGCCTAGGGTTAGGGTTAGGTCTATGGTTTGAGTTAGGCTTCAGGTTAGGTTAGGTTTGAACTTAGTTTGAGGGAGTAAGTTTAGGGCTACTGTTAGTTGTCGGTTCAGTGTTATGGTTGGAGTTAGCGTCAGGGTCAGGTTAGGGTTGGGGTTGAGCTTAAGGTGTCCGCCTAGGGTTAGGGTTAGGTCTGTGGTTTGAGTTTGGCTTCAGGTGAGGTTAGGTTTGAACTTAGCTTGAGGGAGTAAGTTTAGGGCTATTGTTAGTTTTCGGTTCAGTGTTACGGTTGGCGTAAGAGTCAGGGTCAGGTTAGGGTTGGGGTTGAGCTTCAGGTGTCTGCCTAGGGTTAGGGTTAGGTTTGTGGTTTGAGTTAGGCTTCAGGTTAGGTTAGGTTTCAACTTAGTTTGAGGGAGTTAGTTTAGGGCTACTGTTAGTTTTCGGGTAACTGTTATGGTTGGAGTTAGCGTCCGAGCCATGTTAGGGTTGGGGTTGAGCTTAAGGTGTCCGCATAGGGTTAGGGTTAGGTCTATGGTTTGAGTTAGGCTTCAGGTTAGGTTAGGTTTGAACTTAGTTTGAGGGAGTAAGTTTAGGGCTACTGTTAGTTTTCAGTTCAGTGTTACGGTTGGATTTAGCGTAAGGGTCAGGTTAGGTTTGGGGTTGAGCTTAAGGTGTCCGCCTAGGGTTAGGGTTAGGTGTATGGTTTGATTTAGGCTTCAGGTTAGGTTAGGTTTTAACTTAGTTTGAGGTAGTAAGTTTAGGTTTACTGTTAGTTTTCGGGTAACTGTTATGGTTGGAGTTAGCGTCACGGCCATTTTAGGGTTGTGGTTGGGCTTAAGGTGTCCGCCTAGGGTTAGGGTTAGGTCTATGGTTTGAGTTAGGCTTCAGGTTAGGTTAGGTTTGAACTTAGTTTGAGGGAGTAAGTTTAGGGCTACTGTTTGTTTTCGGTTCAGTTTTACGGTTGGAGTAAGCGTCAGGGTCAGGTTAGGGTGGGGGTTAAGCATAAGGTGTCAGACTAGGGTTAGGGTTAGGTCTATGGTTTCATTTAGGCTTCAGGTTAGGTTAGGATTGAACTTAGTTTGAGGGAGTAAGTTTAGGGCTACTGTTAGTTTTCGGTTCAGTGTTACAATTGGAGTTAGCGTGAGGGTCAGGTTAGGGTTGGGGTTGAGCTTAAGGTGTCCGCCTAGGGTTAGGGTTAGTTCTATGGTTTGAGTTAGGCTTCAGGTTAGGTTAGGTTTGAACTTAGTTTGAGGGAGTAAGTTTAGGGTTACTGTTAGTTTTCGTTTCAGTGTTACGGTTGGAGTTAGCCTGAGGGTCAGGTTAGGGTTGGGGTTGAGCTTAAGGTGTCTGCCTAGCGTTAGGGTTAGGTGTATGGTTTGATTTAGGCTTCAGGTTAGGTTAGGTTTGAACTTAGTTTGAGGGAGTAAGTTTAGGTCTACTGTTAGTTTTCGGGTAACTGTTATGGTTGGAGTTAGTGTCAGGGACATTTTAGGGTTGGGGTTGAGCTTAAGGTGTCCGCCTAGGGTTAGGGTTAGGTCTATGGTTTCAGTTAGGCTTCAGTTTAGGTTAGGATGGAACTTAGTTTGAGGGAGTAAGTTTAGGGCTACTGTTAGTTTTCGGTTCAGTGTAAAGGTTGGTTTTAGCCTCAGGTCCAGGTTAGGGTTGGGGTTGAGCTTAAGGTGTCCGCCTAGGGTTCGGGTTCGGTGTATTGTTTGAGTTAGGCTTCAGGTTAGTTTAGATTTGAACTTAGTTTGAGGGAGTAAGTTTAGGGCGACTGTTAGATTTCGGGTAACTGTTATGGTTGGAGTTAGCGTCAGGGTCAGGTTAGGTTTGGGGTTGAGCTTAAGGTGTCCGCCTACGGTTAGGGTTAGGTCTATGGTTTGAGATATGCTTCAGGTTTGGTTAGGTTTGAACTTAGCTTGAGGGAGTAAGTTTAGGTCTACTGTTAGTTTTCGGGTAACTGTTATGGTTGGAGTTAGCGTCAGGGCCAGGTTAGGGTTGGGGTGGAGCTTAAGGTGTCCGCCCAGGGTTAGGGTTAGGTATATAGTTTGAGTTAGGCTTCAGGTTAGGTTAGGTTTGAACTTAGTTTGAGGAAGTAAGTTTAGGGCTACTGTTAGTTTTCGGTTCAGTGTTACGTTTGGAGATAAAGTCAGGGTCAGGTTAGGGTTGGGGTTGAGCTTCAGGTGTCCGCCTAGGGTTAGGGTTAGGTCTATGGTTTGAGTTAGGCTTCAGGTTAGGTTAGGTTTGAACTTAGTTTGAGGGAGTAAGTTTAGGGCTACTGTTAGTTTTCGGTTCAGTGTTACAGTTGGAGTAAGAGTCAGGATCAGGTTAGGGTTGGGGTTGAGCTTCAGGTGTCCGCGTAGGGTTAGGGTTAGGTCTATGGTTTGAGTTAGGCTTCAGGTTAGGTTAAGTTTGAACTTAGCTTGAGGGAGTAAGTTTAGGGCTACTGTTTGTTTTCGGTTCAGTGTTACGGTTGGAGATAGCGTCAGGGTCAGGTTACGATTGGGGTTGAGCTTAAGGTGTCCGCCTAGGGTTAGGGTTAGGTCTGTGGTTTGAGTTAGGCTTCAGGTTAGGTTAGGTGTGAACTTAGTTTAGGGAGTAAGTTTAGGGCGACAGTTAGTTTTCGGGTAACTGTTATGTTTGGAGTTAGCGTCAGGGTCAAGTTAGGTTTGTGGTTGAGCTTAAGGTGTCCGCCTAGGGTTAGGGTTAGGTCTATGGTTTGAGATACGCTTCAGGTTAGGTTAGGTTTGAACTTAGCTTGAGGGAGTAAGTTTAGGTCTACTGTTAGTTTTCGGGTAACTGTTATGGTTGGAGTTAGCGTCAGGGCCAGGTTAGGGTTGGGGTGGAGCTTAAGGTGTCCGCCCAGGGTTAGGGTTAGGTATATAGTTTGAGTTAGGCTTCAGGTTAGGTTAGGTTTGAACTTAGTTTGAGGGAGTAAGTTTAGGGCTAATGTTAGTTTTCGGTTCAGTGTTACGTTTGGAGATAAAGTCAGTGTCAGGTTAGGGTTGGGGTTGAGCTTCAGGTGTCCGCCTAGGGTTAGGGTTAGGTCTATGGTTTGAGTTAGGCTTCAGGTTAGGTTAGGTTTGAACTTCGTTTGAGGGAGTAAGTTTAGGGCTACTGTTAGTTTTCAGTTCAGTGTTACAGTTGGAGTAAGAGTCAGGATAAGGTTAGGGTTGGGGTTGAGCTTCAGGTGTCCGCGTAGGGTTAGGGTTAGGTCTATGGTTTGAGTTAGGCTTCAGGTTAGGTTAGGTTTGAACTTAGCTTGAGGGAGTAAGTTTAGGGCTACTGTTTGTTTTCGGTTCAGTGTTACGGTTGGAGATAGCGTCAGGGACAGGTTAGGGTTGGGGTTTAGTTTCATGTGTCCGCCTAGGGTTAGGGTTAGGTCTATGGTTTGAGTTAGGCTTCAGGTTAGGTTAGGTTTGAACTTAGTTTGAGGGAGTAAGTTTAGGGTTACTGTTAGTTTTCGGTTCAGTGGTACGGTTGGAGTTACCGTGAGGGTCAGGTTAGGGTTGGGGTTAAGCTTAAGGTTTCCGCCTAGGGTTAGTGTTAGGTCTATGGTTTCATTTAGGCTTCAGGTTAGGTTAGGATTGACTTAGTTTGAGGAAGTAAGTTTAGGGCTACTGTTAGTTTTCGGTTCAGTATTACGGTTGGAGATAGCGTGAGGGTCAGGTTAGGGTTGGGGTTGAGCTTAAGGTGTCCGCCTAGGGTTAGGGTTAGGTCTATGGTTTGAGTTAGGCTTCAGGTTATGTTAGGTTTGAACTTAGTTTGAGGGAGTAAGTTTATGGCTACTGTTAGTTTTCGGTTCAGTGTTATGGTTGGAGTTAGCGTCAGGGTCAGGTTAGGACTGGGGTTGAGCTTAAGGTGTCCGCCTAGGGTTAGGGTTAGGTCTGTGGTTTGAGTTAGGCTTCAGGTTAGGTTAGGTTTGAACTTAGTTTGAGGGAGTAAGTTTAGGGCTACTGTTTGTTGTCGGTTCAGTGTTATGGTTGGAGTTAGCGTCAGGGTCAGGTTAGGGTTGGGGTTGAGCTTCAGGTGTCCGCCTAGGGTTAGGGTTAGGTCTATGGTTTGAGTTAGGCTTCAGGTTAGGTTAGGTTTGAACTTAGTTTGAGGGAGTAAGTTTAGGGTTACTGTTAGTTTTCGGTTCAGTGTTACGGTTGGAGTTAGCGTGAGGGTCAGGTTAGGGTTGGGGTTGAGCTTAAGGTGTCCGCCTAGGGTTAGGGTTAGGTGTATGGTTTGATTTAGGCTTCAGGTTAGGTTAGGTTTGAACTTAGTTTGAGGGAGTAAGTTTAGGTCTGCTGTTAGTTTTCGGGTAACTGTTATGGTTGGAGTTAGTGTCAGGGACATTTTAGGGTTGGGGTTGAGCTTAAGGTGTCCGCCTAGGGTTAGGGTTAGGTCTATGGTTTCAGTTAGGCTTCAGGTTAGGTTAGGATGGAACTTAGTTTGAGGGAGTAAGTTTAGGGATACTGTTAGTTTTCGGTTCAGTGTTAAGGTTGGTTTTAGCCTCAGGTCCAGGTTAGGGTTGGGGTTGAGCTTAAGGTGTCCGCCTAGGGTTAGGATTCGGTGTATTGTTTGAGTTAGGCTTCAGGTTAGTTTAGATTTGAACTTAGTTTGAGGGAGTAAGTTTAGGGCGACTGTTAGTTTTCGGGTAACTGTTATGGTTGGAGTTAGCGTCAGGGTCAGGTTAGGTTTGGGGTTGAGCTTAAGGTGTCCGCCTAGGGTTAGGGTTAGGTCTATGGTTTGAGATACGCTTCAGGTTAGGTTAGGTTTGAACTTAGCTTGAGGGAGTAAGTTTAGGTCTACTGTTAGTTTTCGGGTAACTGTTATGGTTGGAGGTAGCGTCAGGGCCAGGTTAAGGTTGGGGTGGAACTTAAGGTGTCCGCCCAGGGTTAGGGTTAGGTATATAGTTTGAGTTAGGCTTCAGGTTAGGTTAGGTTTGAACTTAGTTTGAGGGAGTAAGTTTAGGGCTAATGTTAGTTTTCGGTTCAGTGTTACGTTTGGAGATAAAGTCAGGGTCAGGTTAGGGTTGGGGTTGAGCTTAAGGTGTCCGCCTAGGGTTAGGGTTAGGTCTATGGTTTGAGTTAGGCTTCAGGTTAGGTTAGGTTTGAACTCAGTTTGAGGGAGTAAGTTTAGGGTTACTGTTAGTTTTCGGTACAGTGTTACGGTTGGAGTTAGCGTGAGGGTCAGGTTAGGGTTGGGGTTGAGCTTAAGGTGTCCGCCTAGGGTTAGGGTTAGGTGTATGGTTTGATTTAGGCTTCAGGTTAGGTTAGGTTTGAACTTAGTTTGAGGGAGTAAGTTTAGGTCTACTGTTAGTTTTCGGGTAACTGTTATGGTTGGAGTTAGTGTCAGGGACATTTTAGGGTTGGGGTTGAGCTTAAGGTGTCCGCCTAGGGTTAGGGTTAGGTCTATGGTTTCAGTTAGGCTTCAGTTTAGGTTAGGATGGAACTTAGTTTGAGGGAGTAAGTTTAGGGCTACTGTTAGTTTTCGGTTCAGTGTTAAGGTTGGTTTTAGCCTCAGGTCCAGGTTAGGGTTGGGGTTGAGCTTAAGGTGTCCGCCTAGGGTTCGGGTTCGGTGTATTGTTTGAGTTAGGCTTCAGGTTAGTTTAGATTTGAACTTAGTTTGAGGGAGTAAGTTTAGGGCGACTGTTAGTTTTCGGGTAACTGTTATGGTTGGAGTTAGCGTCAGGGTCAGGTTAGGTTTGGGGTTGAGCTTAAGGTGTCCGCCTAGGGTTAGGGTTAGGTCTATGGTTTGAGATACGCTTCAGGTTAGGTTAGGTTTGAACTTAGCTTGAGGGAGTAAGTTTAGGTCTACTGTTAGTTTTCGGGTAACTGTTATGGTTGGAGTTAGCGTCAGGGCCAGGTTAGGGTTGGGGTGGAGCTTAAGGTGTCCGCCCAGGGTTAGGGTTAGGTATATAGTTTGAGTTAGGCTTCAGGTTAGGTTAGGTTTGAACTTAGTTTGAGGGAGTAAATTTAGGGCTACTGTTAGTTTTCGGTTCATTGTTACGTTTGGAGATAAAGTCAGGGTCAGGTTAGGGTTGGGGTTGAGCTTCAGGTGTCCGCCTAGGGTTAGGGTTAGGTCTATGGTTTGAGTTAGGCTTCAGGTTAGGTTAGGTTTGAACTTAGTTTGAGGGAGTAAGTTTAGGGCTACTGTTAGTTTTCGGTTCAGTGTTACAGTTGGAGTAAGAGTCAGGATCAGGTTAGGGTTGGGGTTGAGCTTCAGGTGTCCGCGTAGGGTTAGGGTTAGGTCTATGGTTTGAGTTAGGCTTCAGGTTAGGTTAAGTTTGAACTTAGCTTGAGGGAGTAAGTTTAGGGCTACTGTTTGTTTTCGTTTCAGTGTTACGGTTGGAGATAGCGTCAGGGTCAGGTTAGGGTTGGGGTTGAGCTTCAGGTGTCCGCCTAGGGTTAGGGTTAGGTCTATGGTTTGAGTTAGGCTTCAGGTTAGGTTAGGTTTGAACTTAGTTTGAGGGAGTAAGTTTAGGGTTACTGTTAGTTTTCAGTTCAGTGGTACGGTTGGAGTTACCGTGAGGGTCAGGTTAGGGTTGGGGTTAAGCTTAAGGTTTCCGACTAGGGTTAGTGTTAGGTCTATGGTTTCATTTAGGCTTCAGGTTAGGTTAGGATTGAACTTAGTTTGAGGAAGTAAGTTTAGGGCTACTGTTAGTTTTCGGTTCAATATTACGGTTGGAGATAGCGTGAGGGTCAGGTTAGGGTTGGGGTTGAGCTTAAGGTGTCCGCCTAGGGTTAGGGTTAGGTCTATGGTTTGAGTTAGGCTTCAGGTTAGGTTAGGTTTGAACTTAGCTTGAGGGAGTAAGTTTAGGGCTACTGTTAGTTTTCGGTTCAGTGTTACGGTTGGAGTAAGAGTCAGGGTCAGGTTACGGTTGGGGTTGAGCTTCAGGTGTCCGCCTAGGGTTAGGGTTAGGTCGATGGTTTCAGTTAGGCTTCAGGTTAGGTTAGGTTTGAACTTAGTTTGAGGGAGTAAGTTTAGGGCTACTGTTAGTTTTCGGTTCAGTGTTACGGTTGGAGATAGCGTCAGGGTCAGGTTAGGGTTGGGGTTGAGCTTCAGGTGTCCGCCTAGGATTAGGGTTAGGTCTATGGATTGAGTTAGGCTTCAGGTTAGGTTAGGTTTGAACTTAGTTTGAGGGAGTAATTTTAGGTCTACTGTTAGTTTTCGGGTAACTGTTATGGTTGGAGTTAGCGTCAGGGCCATTTTAGGGTTGGGGTTGAGCTTAAGGTGTCCGCCTAGGGTTAGGGTTAGGTCTATGGTTTCAGTTAGGCTTCAGGTTAGGTTAGGATTGAACTTAGTTTGAGGGAGTAAGTTTAGGGCTACTGTTTGTTTTCGGTTCAGTGTTACAGTTGGAGTAAGAGTCAGGATCAGGTTAGGGTTGGGGTTGAGCTTCAGGTGTCCGCGTAGGGTTAGGGTTAGGTCTATGGTTTGAGTTAGGCTTCAGGTTAGGTTAGGTTTGACCTTAGCTTGAGGGAGTAAGTTTAGGGCTACTGTTTGTTTTCGGTTCAGTGTTACGGTTGGAGATAGTGTCAGGGACAGGTTAGGGTTGTGGTTTAGCTTCATGTGTCCGCTTAGGGTTAGGGTTAGGTCTATGGTTTGAGTTAGGCTTCAGGTTAGGTTAGGTTTGAACTTAGTTTGAGGGAGTAAGTTTAGGGTTACTGTGAGTTTTCGGTTCAGTGTTACGGTTGGAGTTACCGTGAGGGTCAGGTTAGGGTTGGGGTTAAGCTTAAGGTTTCCGCCTAGGGTTAGTGTTAGGTCTATGGTTTCATTTAGGCTTCAGGTTAGGTTAGGATTGACTTAGTTTGACGAAGTAAGTTTAGGGCTACTGTTAGTTTTCGGTTCAGTATTACGGTTGGAGATAGCGTGAGGGTCAGGTTAGGGTTGGGGTTGAGCTTCAGGTGTCCGCCTAGGGTTAGGGTGAGGTGTATGGTTTGATTTAGGCTTCAGGTTAGGTTAGGTTTGAACTTAGTTTGAGGGATTAAGTTTAGGGCTACTGTTAGTTTTCGGTTCAGTGTTACAGTTGGAGTAAGAGTCAGGATCAGGTTAGGGTTGGGGTTGAGCTTCAGGTGTCCGCGTAGGGTTAGGGTTAGTTCTGTGGTTTGAGTTAGGCTTCAGGTTAGGTTAAGTTTGAACTTAGCTTGAGGGAGTAATTTTAGGGCTACTGTTTGTTTTCGGTTCAGTGTTACGGTTGGAGATAGCGTCAGGGTCAGGTTAGGGTTAGGGTTGAGCTTAATGTGTCCGCCTAGGGTTAGGGTTAGGTCTATGGTTTGAGTTAGGCTTCAGGTTAGGTTAGGTTTGAACTTAGTTTGAGGGAGTAAGTTTAGGGTTACTGTTAGTTTTCGGTTCAGTGTTACGGTTGGAGTTAGCGTGAGGGTCAGGTTAGGGTTTGGGTTGAGCTTAAGGTGTCCGCCTAGGGTTAGGGTTAGGTGTATGGTTTGATATAGGCTTCAGGTTAGGTTAGGTTTGAACTTAGTTTGAGGGAGTAAGTTTAGGTCTACTGTTAGTTTTCGGGTAACTGTTATGGTTGGAGTTAGTGTCAGGGACATTTTAGGGTTGGGGTTGAGCTTAAGGTGTCCGCCTAGGGTTAGGGTTAGGTCTATGGTTTCAGTTAGGCTTCAGGTTAGGTTAGGATGGAACGTAGTTTGAGGGAGTAAGTTTAGGGCTACTGTTAGTTTTCGGTTCAGTGTTAAGGTTGGTTTTAGCCTCAGGTCCAGGTTAGGGTTGGGGTTGAGCTTAAGGTGTCCGCCTAGGGTTCGGGTTCGGTGTATTGTTTGAGTTAGGCTTCAGGTTAGTTTAGATTTGAACTTAGTTTGAGGGAGTAAGTTTAGGGCGACTGTTAGTTTTCGGGTAACTGTTATGGTTGGAGTTAGCGTCAGGGTCAGGTTAGGTTTAGGGTTGAGCTTAAGGTGTCCGCCTAGGGTTAGGGTTAGGTCTATGGTTTGAGATACGCTTCAGGTTAGGTTAGGTTTGAACTTAGCTTGAGGGAGTAAGTTTAGGTCTACTGTTAGTTTTCGGGTAACTGTTATGGTTGGAGTTAGCGTCAGGGCCAGGTTAGGGTTGGGGTGGAGCTTAAGGTGTCCGCCCAGGGTTAGGGTTAGGTATATAGTTTGAGTTAGGCTTCAGGTTAGGTTAGGTTTGAACTTAGTTTGAGGGAGTAAGTTTAGGGCTACTGTTAGTTTTCGGTTCAGTGTTACGTTTGGAGATAAAGTCAGGGTCAGGTTAGGGTTGGGGTTGAGCTTCAGGTGTCCGCCTAGGGTTAGGGTTAGGTCTATGGTTTGAGTTAGGCTTCAGGTTAGGTTAGGTTTGAACTTAGTTTGAGGGAGTAAGTTTAGGGCTACTGTTAGTTTTCGGTTCAGTGTTACAGTTGGAGTAAGAGTCAGGATCAGGTTAGGGTTGGGGTTGAGCTTCAGGTGTCCGCGTAGGGTTAGGGTTAGGGTTAGGTCTGTGGTTTGAGTTAGGCTTCAGGTTAGGTTAAGTATGAACTTAGCTTGAGGGAGTAAGTTTAGGGCTACTGTTTGTTTTCGGTTCAGTGTTACGGTTGGAGATAGCGTCAGGGTCAGGTTAGGGTTGGGGTTTAGCTTAATGTGTCCGCCTAGAGTTAGGGTTAGGTCTATGGTTTGAGTTAGGCTTCAGGTTAGGTTAGGTTTGAACTTAGCTTGAGGGAGTAAGTTTAGGGCTACTGTTAGTTTTCGGTTCAGTGTTACGGTTGGAGTAAGAGTCAGGGTCAGGTTAGGGTTGGGGTTGAGCTTCAGGTGTCCGCCTAGGGTTAGGGTTAGGTTTGTGGTTTGAGTTAGGCTTCAGGTTAGGTTAGGTTTGAACTTAGTTTGAGGGAGTAAGTTTAGGGCTACTGTTAGTTTTCGGGTAACTGTTATGGTTGGAGATAGCGTCAGGGCCATGTTAGGGTTGGGGTTGAGCTTAAGGTGTCCGCCTAGGGTTAGGGTTAGGTCTATGGTTTGAGTTAGGCTTCGGGTTAGGTTAGGTTTGAACTTAGTTTGAGGGAGTAAGTTTAGGGCTACTGTTAGTTTTCGGTTCATTGTTACGGTTGGAGATAGCGTCAGAGTCAGGTTAGGGTTGGGGTTGAGCTTCAGGTGTCCGCCTAGGGTTAGGGTTCGGTCTGTGGTTTGAGTTAGGCTTCAGGTTAGGTTAGGTTTGAACTTAGTTTGAGGGAGTAAGTTTAGGGCTACTGTTAGTTGTCGGTTCAGTGTTATGGTTGGATTTAGCGTGAGGGTCAGGTTAGGGGTGTGGTTGAGCTTAAGGTGTCCGCCTAGGGTTAGGGTTAGGTGTATGGTTTGATTTAGGCTTCAGGTTAGGTTAGGTTTGAACTTAGTTTGAGGGAGTAAGTTTAGGTCTACTGTTAGTTTTCGGGTAACTGTTATGGTTGGAGTTAGCGTCACGGCCATTTTAGGGTTGTGGTTGAGCTTAAGGTGTCCGCCGAGGGTTAGGGTTAGGTCTATGGTTTCAGTTAGGCTTCAGGTTAGGTGAGGATTGAACTTAGTTTGAGGGAGTATGTTTAGGGCTACTGTTAGTTTCGGTTCAGTGTTACGGTTGGAGTAAGAGTCAGGGTCCGGTTAGGGTTGGGGTTGAGCTTCAGGTGTCCGCCTAGGGTTAGGGTGAGGTGTATGGTTTGAATCAGGCTTCAGGTTAGGTTAGGTTTGAACTTAGTTTGAGGGAGTAAGTTTAGGGCTACTGTTTGTTATTGGTTCAGTGTTACGGTTGGAGTAAGCGTCAGGGTCAGATTAGGGTGGGGGTTAAGCATAAGGTGTCCGCCTAGGGTTAGGGTTAGGTCTATGGTTTCATTTAGGCTTCAGGTTAGGTTAGGATGGAACTTAGTTTGAGGGAGTAAGTTTAGGGCTACTGTTAGTTTTCGGTTCAGTGTTACGATTGGTTTTAGCCTCAGGTCCAGGTTAGGGTTGGGGTTTAACTTAAGGTGTCCGCCTAGGGTTCGGGATAGGTGTATTGTTTGAGTTAGGCTTCAGGTTTGTTTAGATTTGAACTTAGTTTGAGGGAGTAAGTTTAGGGCTATTGTTAGTTTTCGGTTCAGTGTTACGGTTGGAGTAAGAGTCAGGGTCAGGTTAGGATTGGGGTTGAGCTTAAGGTGTCCGCCTAGGGTTAGGGTTAGGTCTGTGGTTTGAGTTAGGCTTCAGGTTAGGTTAGGTTTGAACTTAGTTTGAGGGAGTAAGTTTAGGGTTACTGTTAGTTTTCGGTTCAGTGTTACGGTTGGAGTTAGCGTGAGGGTCAGGTTAGGGTTGGGGTTGAGCTTAAGGTGTCCGCCTAGGGTTAGGGTTAGGTTTATGGTTTGATTTAGGCTTCAGGTTAGGTTAGGTTTGAACTTAGTTTGAGGGAGTAAGTTTAGGTCTACTGTTAGTTTTCGGGTAACTGTTATGGTTGGAGTTAGTGTCAGGGACATTTTAGGGTTGGGGTTGAGCTTAAGGTGTCCGCCTAGGGTTAGGTTTAGTTCTATGGTTTCAGTTAGGCTTCAGGTTAGGTTAGGATGGAACTTAGTTTGAGGGAGTAAGTTTAGGGCTAATGTTAGTTTTCGGTTCAGTGTTAAGGTTGGTTTTAGCCTCAGGTCCATGTTAGGTTTGGGGTTGAGCTTAAGGTGTCCGCCTAGGGTTCGGGTTCGGTGTATTGTTTGAGTTAGGCTTCATGTTAGTTTAGATTTGAACTTAGTTTGAGGGAGTAAGTTTAGGGCGACTGTTAGTTTTCGGGTAACTGTTATGGTTGGAGTTAGCGTCAGGGCCAGGTTAGGGTTGGGGTGGAGCTTAAGGTGTCCGCCCAGGGTTAGGGTTAGGTATATAGTTTGAGTTAGGCTTCAGGTTAGGTTAGATTTGAACTTAGTTTGAGGGAGTAAGTTTAGGGCTACTGTTAGTTTTCGGTTCAGTGTTATGTCTGGAGACAAAGTCAGGGTCAGGTTAGGGTTGGGGTTGAGCTTCAGGTGTCCGCCTAGGGTTAGGGTTAGGTCTATGGTTTGAGTTAGGCTTCAGGTTAGGTTAGGTTTGAACTTAGTTTGAGGGAGTAAGTTTAGGGCTACTGTTATTTTTCGGTTCAGTGTTACAGTTGGAGTAAGAGTCAGGGTCAGGTTAGGGTTGGGGTTTAGCTTCATGTGTCCGCCTAGGGTTAGGGTTAGGTCTATGGTTTGAGTTAGGCTTCAGGTTAGGTTAGGTTTGAACTTAGTTTGAGGGAGTAAGTTTAGGGTTACTGTTAGTTTTCGGTTCAGTGGTACGGTTGGAGTTACCGTGAGGGTCAGGTTAGGGTTGGGGTTAAGATTAAGGTTTCCGCCTAGGGTTAGAGTTAGGTCTATGGTTTCATTTAGGCTTCAGGTTAGGTTAGGATTGAACTTAGTTTGAGGAAGTAAGATTAGGGCTACTGTTAATTTTCGGTTCAGTATTATGGTTGGAGATAGCGTGAGGGTCAGGTTAGGGTTGGGTTTGAGCTTAAGGTGTCCGCCTAGGGTTAGGGTTAGGTCTATGGTTTGAGTTAGGCTTCAGGTTAGGTTAGGTTTGAACTTAGCTTGAGGGAGTAAGTTTAGGGCTACTGTTAGTTTTCGGTTCAGTGTTACGGTTGGAGTAAGAGTCAGGGTCAGGTTAGGGTTGGGGTTGAGCTTCAGGTGTCCGCCTAGGGTTAGGGTTAGGTTTGTGGTTTGAGTTAGGCTTCAGGTAAGGTTAGGTTTGAACTTAGTTTGAGGGAGTAAGTTTAGGGCTACTGTTAGTTTTCGGGTAACTGTTATGGTTGGAGATAGCGTCTGGGCCATGTTAGGGTTGGGGTTGAGCTTAAGGTGTCCGCCTAGGGTTAGGGTTAGTTCTATGGTTTGAGTTAGGCTTCAGGTTAGGTTAGGTTTGAACTTACTTTGAGGGAGTAAGTTTAGGGCTACTGTTAGTTTTCGGTTCAGTGTTACGGTTGGAGATAGCGTCAGAGTCAGGTTAGGGTTGGGGTTGAGCTTCAGGTGTCCGCCTAGGGTTAGGGTTCGGTCTGTGGTTTGAGTTAGGCTTCAGGTTAGGTTAGGTTTGAACTTAGTTTGAGGGAGTAAGTTTAGGGCTACTGTTAGTTGTCGGTTCAGTGTTATGGTTGGATTTAGCGTGAGGGTCAGGTTAGGGTTGTGGTTGAGCTTAAGGTGTCGGCCTAGGGTTAGGGTTAGGTGTATGGTTTGATTTAGGCTTCAGGTTAGGTTAGGTTTGAACTTAGTTTGAGGGAGTAAGTTTAGGGCTACTGTTTGTTTTCGGTTCACTGTTATGGTTGGAGTAAGTGTCAGGGTCAGATTAGGGTGGGGGTTAAGCATAAGGTGTCCGCCTAGGGTTAGGGTTAGGTCTATGGTTTCATTTAGCTTTCAGGTTAGGTTAGGATGGAACTTAGTTTGAGGGAGTAAGTTTAGGGCTGCTGTTAGTTTTCGGTTCAGTGTTACGGTTGGTTTTAGCCTCAGGTCCAGGTTAGGGTTGGGGTTTAGCTTAAGGTGTCCGCCTAGGGTTCGGGACAGGTGTATTGTTTGAGTTAGGCTTCAGGTTAGTTTAGATTTGAACTTAGTTTGAGGGAGTAAGTTTAGGGCTATTGTTAGTTTTCGGTTCAGTGTTACGGTTGGTGTAAGAGTCAGGGTCAGGTTAGGGTTGGGGTTGAGCTTCAGGTGTCCGCGTAGGGTTAGGATTAGGTCTATGGTTTGAGTTAGGCTTCAGGTTAGGTTAGGTTTGAACTTAGCTTGAGGGAGTAAGTTTAGGGCTACTCTTTGTTTTCGCTTCAGTGTTACGGTTGGAGATAGCGTCAGGGTCAGGTTACGGTTGGGGTTTAGCTTCAGGTGTCCGCCTAGGGTTAGGGTTAGGTCTATGGTTTGAGTTAGGCTTCAGGTTAGGTTAGGTTTGAACTTAGTTTCAGGGAGTAAGTTTAGGGTTACTGTTAGTTTTCAGTTCAGTGGTACGGTTGGAGTTACCGTGAAGGTGAGGTTAGGGTTGGGGTTAAGCTTAAGGTTTCCGCCTAGGGTTAGTGTTAGGTCTATGGTTTCATTTAGGCTTCAGGTTAGGTTAGGATTGAACTTAGTTTGAGGAAGTATGTTTAGGACTACTGTTAGTTTTCGGTTCAGTATTACGGTTGGAGATAGCGTGAGGGTCAGGTTAGGGTTGGGGTTGAGCTTAAGGTGTCCGCCTAGCGTTAGGGTTAGGTCTATGGTTTGAGTTAGGCTTCATGTTAGGTTAGGTTTGAACTTAGTTTGAGGGAGTAAGTTTAGGTCTACTGTTAGTTTTCGGTTCAGTGTTATGGTTGGAGTTAGCGTCAGGGTCAGGTTAGGATTGGGATTGAGTTTAAGGTGTCCGCCTAGGGTTAGTGTTAGGTCTGTGGTTTGAGTTAGGCTTCACTTGAGGTTAGGTTTGAACTTAGCTTGAGGGAGTAAGTTTAGGGCTACTGTTAGTTTTCGGTTCAGTGTTACGGTTGGAGTAAGCGTCAGGGTCAGATTAGGGTGGGGGTTAAGCATAAAGGTGTCCGCCTAGGGTTAGGGTTAGGTCTATGGTTTCATTTAGGCTTCAGGTTAGGTTAGGATGGAACTTAGTTTGAGGGAGTAAGTTTAGGGCTACTGTTAGTTTTCGGGTAACTGTTATGGTTGGAGTTAGCATCAGGGCCATGTTAGGGTTGGGGTTGAGCTTAAGGTGTCCGCCTGGGGTTAGGGTTAGGTGTATGGTTTGAGTTAGGCTTCAGGTTAGGTTAGGTTTGAACTTAGTTTGAGGGAGTAAGTTTAGGGCTACTGTTAGTTGTCGGTTCAGTGTTATGGTTGGACTTAGCGTCAGGGTCATGTTAGGGTTGGGGTTGAGCTTAAGCTGTCCGCCTAGGGTTAGGGTTAGGTCTATGGTTTGAGTTAGGCTTCAGGTTAGGTTAGGTTTGAACTTAGTTTGAGGGAGTAAGTTTAGGGTTACTGTTAGTTTTCGGTTCAGTGTTACGGTTGGAGTTAGCGTGAGGGTCAGGTTAGGGTTGGGGTTGAGCTTAAGGTGTCCGCCTAGGGTTAGGGTTAGGAGTATGGTTTGATTTAGGCTTCAGGTTAGGTTAGGTTTGAACTTAGTTTGAGGGAGTAAGTTTAGGTCTACTGTTAGTTTTCGGGTAACTGTTATGGTTGGAGTTAGTGTCAGGGACATTTTAGGGTTGGGGTTGAGCTTAAGGTGTCCGCCTAGGGTTAGGGTTAGGTCTATGGTTTCAGTTAGGCTTCAGGTTAGGTTAGGATGGAACTTAGTTTGAGGGAGTAAGTTTAGGGCTACTGTTAGTTTTCGGTTCAGTGTTAAGGTTGGTTTTAGCCTCAGGTCCAGGTTAGGGTTGGGGTTGAGCTTAAGGTGTCCGCCTAGGGTTAGGGTTAGGTCTATGGTTTGAGTTAGGCTTCAGGTTAGGTTAGGTTTGAACTTAGTTTGAGGGAGTAAGTTTAGGGCTACTGTTAGTTTTCGGTTCAGTGTTACAGTTGGAGTAAGAGTAAGGGTCAGGTTAGGGTTGGGGTTTAGCTTCATGTGTCCGCCTAGGGTTAGTGTTAGGTCTATGGTTTGAGTTAGGCTTCAGGTTAGGTTAGGTTTGAACTTAGTTTGAGGGAGTAAGTTTAGGGTTACTGTTAGTTTTCGGTTCAGTGGTACGGTTGGAGTTACCGTGAAGGTCAGGTTAGGGTTGGGGTTAAGATTAAGGTTTCCGCCTAGGGTTAGTGTTAGGTCTATGGTTTCATTTAGGCTTCAGGTTAGGTTAGGATTGAACTTAGTTTGAGGATGTAAGTTTAGGGCTACTGTTAGTTTTCGGTTCAGTATTATGGTTGGAGATAGCGTGAGGGTCAGGTTAGGGTTGGGGTTGAGCTTAAGGTGTCCGCCTAGGGTTAGGGTTAGGTCTATGGTTTGAGTTAGGCTTCAGGTTAGGTTAGGTTTGAACTTAGCTTGAGGGAGTAAGTTTAGGGCTACTGTTAGTTTTCGGTTCAGTGTTACGGTTGGAGTAAGAGTCAGGGTCAGGTTAGGGTTGGGGTTGAGCTTCAGGTGTCCGCCTAGGGTTAGGGTTAGGTTTGTGGTTTGAGTTAGGCTTCAGGTTAGGTTAGGTTTGAACTTAGCTTGAGGGAGTAAGTTTAGGGCTACTGTTTGTTTTCGGTTCAGTGTTACGGTTGGAGTAAGCGTCAGGGTCAGATTAGGGTGGGGGTTAAGCATAAGGTGTCCGCCTAGGGTTAGGGTTAGGTCTATGGTTTCATTTAGGCTTCAGGTTAGGTTAGGATGGAACTTAGTTTGAGGGAGTAAGTTTAGGGCTACTGTTAGTTTTCGGTTCAGTGTTACGGTTGGTTTTAGCCTCAGGTCCAGGTTAGGGTTGGTGTTTAGCTTAAGGTGTCCGCCTAGGGTTCGGGATAGGTGTATTGTTTGAGTTAGGCTTCAGGTTAGTTTAGATTTGAACTTAGTTTGAGGGAGTAAGTTTAGGGCTATTGTTAGTTTTCGGTTCAGTGTTACGGTTGGAGTAAGAGTCAGGGTCAGGTTAGGGTTGGGATTGAGCTTCAGGTGTCCGTGTAGGGTTAGGATTAGGTCTATGGTTTGAGTTAGGCATCAGGTTAGGTTAGGTTTGATCTTAGCTTGAGGGAGTAAGTTTAGGGCTACTCTTTGTTTTCGCTTCAGTGTTACGGTTGGAGATAGCGTCAGGGTCAGGTTACGGTTGGGGTTTAGCTTCATGTGTCCGCCTTGGGTTAGGGTTAGGTCTATGGTTTGAGTTAGGCTTCAGGTTAGGTTAGGTTTGAACTTAGTTTGAGGGAGTAAGTTTAGGGTTACTGTTAGTTTTCGGTTCAGTGGTACGGTTGGAGTTACCGTGAGGGTGAGGTTAGGGTTGGGGTTAAGCTTAAGGTTTCCGGCTAGGGTTAGTGTTAGGTCTATGGTTTCATTTAGGCTTCAGGTTAGGTTAGGATTGAACTTAGTTTGAGGAAGTAAGTTTAGGGCTACTGTTAGTTTTCGGTTCAGTATTTCGGTTGGAGATAGCGTTAGGGTCAGGTTAGGGTTGGGGTTGAGCTTAAGGTGTCCGCCTAGGGTTAGGGTTAGGTCTATGGTTTGAGTTAGGCTTCAGGTTAGGTTAGGTTTGAACTTAGTTTGAGGGAGTAAGTTTAGGGCTACTGTTAGTTTTCGGTTCAGTGTTATGGTTGGAGTTAGCGTCAGGGTCAGGTTAGGATTGGGGTTGAGCTTAAGGTGTCCACCTAGGGTTAGGGTTAGGTCTGTGGTTTGAATTAGGCTTCAGGTTAGGTTAGGTGTGAACTTAGTTTGAGGGAGTAAGTTTAGGGCTACTGTTAGTTTTCGGTTCAGTGTTACGGTTGGAGATAGCGTCAGGGTCAGGTTAGGGTTGGGGTGGAGCTTCAGGTGTCCGCCTAGGGTTAGGGTTAGGTCTCTGGTTTGAGTTAGGCTTCAGGTTAGGTTAGGTTTGAACTTAGTTTGAGGGAGTAAGTTTAGGGCTACTGTTAGTTGTCGGTTCAGTGTTATGGTTGGAGTTAGTGTCAGGGTCAGGTTAGGGTTGGGGTTGAGCTTAAGGTGTCCGCCTAGGGTTAGGGTTAGGTCTATGGTTTGAGTTAGGCTTCAGGTTAGGTTAGGTTTGAACTTAGTTTGAGGGAGTAAGTTTAGGGCTACTGTTAGTTGTCGGTTCAGTGTTATGGTTGGAGTTAGCGTCAGGGTCATGTTAGGGTTGGGGTTGAGCTTAAGGTGTCCGCCTAGGGTTAGGGTTAGGTCTATGGTTTGAGTTAGGCTTCAGGTTAGGTTAGGTTTGAACTTAGTTTGAGGGAGTAAGTTTAGGGTTACTGTTAGTTTTCGGTTCAGTGGTACGGTTGGAGTTAGGGTGAGGGTCAGGTTAGGGTTGGGGTTGAGCTTAAGGTGTCCGCCTAGGGTTAGGGTTAGGTGTATGGTTTGATTTAGGCTTCAGGTTAGGTTAGGTTTGAACTTAGTTTGAGGGAGTAAGTTTAGGTCTACTGTTAGTTTTCGGGTAACTGTTATGGTTGGAGTTAGTGTCAGGGAAATTTTAGGGTTGGGGTTGAGCTTAAGGTGTCCGACTAGGGTTAGGGTTAGGTCTATGGTTTCAGTTAGGCTTCAGGTTAGGTTAGGATGGAACTTAGTTTGAGGGAGTAAGTTTAGGGCTACTGTTAGTTTTCGGTTCAGTGTTAAGGTTGGTTTTAGCCTCAGGTCCAGGTTAGGGTTGGGGTTGAGCTTAAGGTGTCCGCCTAGGGTTCGGGTTCGGTGTATTGTTTGAGTTAGGCTTCATGTTAGTTTAGATTTGAACTTAGTTTGAGGGAGTAAGTTTAGGGTGACTGTTAGTTTTCGGGAAACTGTTATGGTTGGAGTTAGCGTCAGGGTCAGGTTAGGTTTGGGGTTGAGCTTAAGGTGTCCGCCTAGGGTTAGGGTTAGGTCTATGGTTTGAGATACGCTTCAGGTTAGGTTAGGTTTGAACTTAGCTTGAGGGAGTAAGTTTAGGTCTACTGTTAGTTTTCGGATAACTGTTATGGTTGGAGTTAGCGTCAGGGCCAGGTTAGGGTTGGGGTGGAGCTTAAGGTGTCCGCCCAGGGTTAGGGTTAGGTATATAGTTTGAGTTAGGCTTCAGGTTAGGTTAGGTTTGAACTTAGTTTGAGGGAGTAAGTTTAGGGCTACTGTTAGTTTTCGGTTCAGTGTTACGTTTGGAGATAAAGTCAGGGTCAGGTTAGGGTTGGGGTTGAGCTTCAGGTGTCCGCCTAGGGTTAGGGTTAGGTCTATGGTTTGAGTTAGGATTCAGGTTAGCTTAGGTTTGAACTTAGTTTGAGGGAGTAAGTTTAGGGCTACTGTTAGTTTTCGGTTCAGTGTTACAGTTGGAGTAAGAGTCAGGGTCAGGTTATGGTTGGGGTTTAGCTTCATGTGTCCGCCTAGGGTTAGGGTTAGGTCTATGGTTTGAGTTAGGCTTCAGGTTAGGTTAGGTTTGAACTTAGTTTGAGGGAGTAAGTTTAGGGTTACTGTTAGTTTTCGGTTCAGTGGTACGGTTGGAGTTACCGTGAGGGTCAGGTTAGGGTTGGGGTTAAGATTAAGGTTTCCGCCTAGGGTTAGTGTTAGGTCTATGGTTTCATTTAGGTGTCAGGTTAGGTTAGGATTGAACTTAGTTTGAGGAAGTAAGTTTAGGGCTACTGTTAGTTTTCGGTTCAGTATTATGGTTGGAGATAGCGTGAGGGTCAGGTTAGGGTTGGGGTTGAGCTTAAGGTGTCCGCCTAGGGTTAGGGTTAGGTCTATGGTTTGAGTTTGGCTTCAGGTTAGGTTAGGTTTGAACTTAGCTTGAGGGAGTAAGTTTAGGGCTTCTGTTAGTTTTCGGTTCAGTGTTACGGTTGGAGTAAGAGTCAGGGTCAGGTTAGGGTTGGGGTTGAGCTTCAGGTGTCCGCCTAGGGTTAGGGTTCAGTCTGTGGTTTGAGTTAATCTTCAGGTTAGGCTAGGTTTGAACTTAGTTTGAGGGAGTAAGTTTAGGGCTACTGTTAGTTGTCGGTTCAGTGTTATGGTTGGATTTAGCGTGAGGGTCAGGTTAGGGTTGTGGTTGAGCTTAAGGTGTCCGCCTAGGGTTAGGGTTAGGTGTATGGTTTGATTTAGGCTTCAGGTTAGGTTAGGTTTGAACTTAGTTTGAGGGAGTAAGTTTAGGGCTACTGTTTGTTTTCGGTTCAGTGTTACGGTTGGAGTAAGCGTCAGGGTCAGATTAGGGTGGGGGTTAAGCATAAGGTGTCCGCCTAGGGTTAGGGTTAGGTCTATGGTTTCATTTAGGCTTCAGGTTAGGTTAGGATGGAACTTAGTTTGAGGGAGTAAGTTTAGGGCTATTGTTAGTTTTCGGTTCAGTGTTACGGTTGGTTTTAGCCTCAGGTCCAGGTTAGGGTTGGGGTTTATCTTAAGGTGTCTGCCTAGGGTTCGGGATAGGTGTATTGTTTGAGTTAGGCTTCAGGTTAGTTTAGATTTGAACTTAGTTTGAGGGAGTAAGTTTAGGGCTATTGTTAGTTTTCGGTTCAGTGTTACGGTTGGAGTAAGAGTCAGGGTCAGGTTAGGGTTGGGGTTGAGCTTCAGGTGTCCGCGTAGGGTTAGGATTAGGTCTATGGTTTGAGTTAGGCTTCAGGTTAGGTTAGGTTTGAACTTAGCTTGAGGGAGTAAGTTTAGGGCTACTCTTTGTTTTCGCTTCAGTGTTACGGTTGGAGATAGCGTCAGGGTCAGGTTACGGTTGGGGTTTAGCTTCAGGTGTCCGCCTAGGGTTAGGGTTAGGTCTATGGTTTGAGTTAGGCTTCAGGTTAGGTTAGGTTTGAACTTAGTTTGAGGGAGTAAGTTTAGGGTTACTGTTAGTTTTCGGTTCAGTGGTACGGTTGGAGTTACCGTGAGGGTGAGGTTAGGGTTGGGGTTAAGCTTAAGGTTTCCGCCTAGGGTTAGTGTTAGGTCTATGGTTTCATTTAGGCTTCAGGTTAGGTTAGGATTGAACTTAGTTTGAGGAAGTAAGTTTAGGGCTACTGTTAGTTTTCGGTTCAGTATTACGGTTGGAGATAGCGTGAGGGTCAGGTTAGGGTTGGGGTTGAGCTTAAGGTGTCCGCCTAGGGTTAGGGTTAGGTCTATGGTTTGAGTTAGGCTTCATGTTAGGTTAGGTTTGAACTTAGTTTGAGGGAGTAAGTTTAGGTCTACTGTTAGTTTTCGGTTCAGTGTTATGGTTGGAGTTAGCGTCAGGATCAGGTTAGGGTTGGGGTTGAGCTTAAGGTGTCCGCCTAGGGTTAGGGTTAGGAGTATGGTTTGATTTAGGCTTCAGGTTAGGTTAGGTTTGAACTTAGTTTGAGGGAGTAAGTTTAGGTCTACTGTTAGTTTTCGGGTAACTGTTATGGTTGGAGTTAGTGTCAGGGACATTTTAGGGTTGGGGTTGAGCTTAAGGTGTCCGCCTAGGGTTAGGGTTAGGTCTATGGTTTCAGTTAGGCTTCAGGTTAGGTTAGGATGGAACTTAGTTTGAGGGAGTAAGTTTAGGGCTACTGTTAGTTTTCGGTTCAGTGTTAAGGTTGGTTTTAGCCTCAGGTCCAGGTTAGGGTTGGGGTTGAGCTTAAGGTGTCCGCCTAGGGTTAGGGTTAGGTCTATGGTTTGAGTTAGGCTTCAGGTTAGGTTAGGTTTGAACTTAGTTTGAGGGAGTAAGTTTAGGGCTACTGTTAGTTTTCGGTTCAGTGTTACAGTTGGAGTAAGAGTAAGGGTCAGGTTAGGGTTGGGGTTTAGCTTCATGTGTCCGCCTAGGGTTAGTGTTAGGTCTATGGTTTGAGTTAGGCTTCAGGTTAGGTTAGGTTTGAACTTAGTTTGAGGGAGTAAGTTTAGGGTTACTGTTAGTTTTCGGTTCAGTGGTACGGTTGGAGTTACCGTGAAGGTCAGGTTAGGGTTGGGGTTAAGATTAAGGTTTCCGCCTAGGGTTAGTGTTAGGTCTATGGTTTCATTTAGGCGTCAGGTTAGGTTAGGATTGAACTTAGTTTGAGGAAGTAAGTTTAGGGCTACTGTTAGTTTTCGGTTCAGTATTATGGTTGGAGATAGCGTGAGGGTCAGGTTAGGGTTGGGGTTGAGCTTAAGGTGTCCGCCTAGGGTTAGGGTTAGGTCTATGGTTTGAGTTAGGCTTCAGGTTAGGTTAGGTTTGAACTTAGCTTGAGGGAGTAAGTTTAGGGCTTCTGTTAGTTTTCGGTTCAGTGTTACGGTTGGAGTAAGAGTCAGGGTCAGGTTAGGGTTGGGGTTGAGCTTCAGGTGTCCGCCTAGGGTTAGGGTTAGGTTTGTGGTTTGAGTTAGGCTTCAGGTTAGGTTAGGTTTGAACTTAGTTTGAGGGAGTAAGTTTAGGGCTACTGTTAGTTTTCGGGTAACTGTTATGGTTGGAGATAGCGTCAGGGTCATGTTAGGGTTGGGGTTGAGCTTAAGGTGTCCGCCTAGGGTTAGGGTTAGGTCTATGGTTTGAGTTAGGCTTCAGGTTAGGTTAGGTTTGAACTTAGTTTGAGGGAGTAAGTTTAGGGTTACTGTTAGTTTTCAGTTCAGTGGTACGGTTGGAGTTACCGTGAGGGTCAGGTTAGGGTTGGGGTTAAGATTAAGGTTTCCGCCTAGGGTTAGTGTTAGGTCTATGGTTTCATTTAGGCGTCAGGTTAGGTTAGGATTGAACTTAGTTTGAGGAAGTAAGTTTAGGGCTACTGTTAGTTTTCGGTTCAGTATTATGGTTGGAGATAGCGTGAGGGTCACGTTAGGGTTGGGGTTGAGCTTAAGGTGTCCGCCTAGGGTTAGCGTTAGGTCTATGGTTTGAGTTAGGCTTCAGGTTAGGTTAGGTTTGAACTTAGCTTGAGGGAGTAAGTTTAGGGCTACTGTTAGTTTTCGGTTCAGTGTTACGGTTGGAGATAGCGTCAGAGTCAGGTTAGTGTTGGGGTTGAGCTTCAGGTGTCCGCCTAGGGTTAGGGTTCAGTCTGTGGTTTGAGTTAATCTTCAGGTTAGGCTAGGTTTGAACTTAGTTTGAGGGAGTAAGTTTAGGGCTACTGTTAGTTGTCGGTTCAGTGTTATGGTTGGATTTAGCGTGAGGGTCAGGTTAGGGTTGTGGTTGAGCTTAAGGTGTCCGCCTAGGGTTAGGGTTAGGTGTATGGTTTGATTTAGGCTTCAGGTTAGGTTAGGTTTGAACTTAGTTTGAGGGAGTAAGTTTAGGGCTACTGTTTGTTTTCGGTTCAGTGTTACGGTTGGAGTAAGCGTCAGGGTCAGATTAGGGTGGGGGTTAAGCATAAGGTGTCCGCCTAGGGTTAGGGTTAGGTCTATGGTTTCATTTAGGCTTCAGGTTAGGTTAGGATGGAACTTAGTTTGAGGGAGTAAGTTTAGGGCTACTGTTAGTTTTCGGTTCAGTGTTACGGTTGGTTTTAGCCTCAGGTCCAGGTTAGGGTTGGGGTTTATCTTAAGGTGTCTGCCTAGGGTTCGGGATAGGTGTATTGTTTGAGTTAGGCTTCAGGTTAGTTTAGATTTGAACTTAGTTTGAGGGAGTAAGTTTAGGGCTATTGTTAGTTTTCGGTTCAGTGTTACGGTTGGAGTAAGAGTCAGGGTCAGGTTAGGGTTGGGGTTGAGCTTCAGGTGTCCGCGTAGGGTTAGGATTAGGTCTATGGTTTGAGTTAGGCTTCAGGTTAGGTTAGGTTTGAACTTAGCTTGAGGGAGTAAGTTTAGGGCTACTCTTTGTTTTCGCTTCAGTGTTACGGTTGGAGATAGCGTCAGGGTCAGGTTACGGTTGGGGTTTAGCTTCAGGTGTCCGCCTAGGGTTAGGGTTAGGTCTATGGTTTGAGTTAGGCTTCAGGTTAGGTTAGGTTTGAACTTAGTTTGAGGGAGTAAGTTTAGGGTTACTGTTAGTTTTCGGTTCAGTGGTACGGTTGGAGTTACCGTGAGGGTGAGGTTAGGGTTGGGGTTAAGCTTAAGGTTTCCGCCTAGGGTTAGTGTTAGGTCTATGGTTTCATTTAGGCTTCAGGTTAGGTTAGGATTGAACTTAGTTTGAGGAAGTAAGTTTAGGGCTACTGTTAGTTTTCGGTTCAGTATTACGGTTGGAGATAGCGTGAGGGTCAGGTTAGGGTTGGGGTTGAGCTTAAGGTGTCCGCCTAGGGTTAGGGTTAGGTCTATGGTTTGAGTTAGGGTTCATGTTAGGTTAGGTTTGAACTTAGTTTGAGGGAGTAAGTTTAGGTCTACTGTTAGTTTTCGGTTCAGTGTTATGGTTGGAGTTAGCGTCAGGATCAGGTTAGGATTGGGATTGAGTTTAAGGTGTCCGCCTAGGGTTAGGGTTAGGTCTGTGGTTTGAGTTAGGCTTCAGGTGAGGTTAGGTTTGAACTTAGCTTGAGGGAGTAAGTTTATGGCTACTGTTAGTTTTCGGTTCAGTGTTACGGTTGGAGTAAGAGTCAGGGTCAGGTTAGGGTTGGGGTTGAGCTTGAGGTGTCCGCCTAGGGTTAGGGTTAGGTTTGTGGTTTGAGTTAGGCTTCAGGTTAGGTTAGGTTTGAACTTAGTTTGAGGGAGTAAGTTTAGGGCTACTGTTAGTTTTCGGGTAACTGTTATGGTTGGAGTTAGCATCAGGGCCATGTTAGGGTTGGGGTTGAACTTAAGGTGTCCGCCTAGGGTTAGGGTTAGGTCTATGGTTTGAGTTAGGCTTCAGGTTAGGTTAGGTTTGAACTTAGTTTGAGGGAGTAAGTTTAGGGCTACTGTTAGTTTTCGGTTCAGTGTTACGGTTGGAGATAGCGTCAGGGTCAGGTTAGGGTTGGGGTTGAGCTTCAGGTGTCCGCCTAGGGTTAGGGTTCGGCCTGTGGTTTGAGTTAGGCTTCAGGTTAGGTTAGGTTTGAACTTAGTTTGAGGGAGTAAGTTTAGGGCTACTGTTAGTTGTCGGTTCAGTGTTACGGTTGGAGATAGCGTGAGGGACAGGTTAGGGTTGGTGTTGAGCTTGAGGTGTCCGCCTACGGTTAGGGTTAGGTGTATGGTTTGATTTAGGCTTCAGGTTAGGTTATGTTTGAACTTAGTTTGAGGGAGTAAGTTTAGGGCGACTGTTAGTTTTCGGGTAACTGTTATGGTTGGAGTTAGCGTCAGGGTCAGGTTAGGGTTGGGGTTGAGCTTCAGGTGTCCGCCTAGGGTTAGGGTTAGGTCTACGGTTTGAGATACGCTTCAGGTTAGGTTAGGTTTGAACTTAGTTTGAGGGAGTAAGTTTAGGGCTACTGTTTGTTTTCGGTTCAGTGTTACGGTTGGAGTAAGCGTCAGGGTCAGGTTAGGGTGGGGGTTAAGCATAAGGTGTCAGCCTAGGGTTAGGGTTAGGTCTATGGTTTCATTTAGGCTTCAGGTTAGGTTAGGATTGAACTTAGTTTGAGGGAGTAAGTTTAGGGCTACTGTTAGTTTTCGGTTCAGTATTATGGTTGGAGATAGCGTGAGGGTCAGGTTAGGGTTGGGGTTGAGCTTCAGGTGTCCGCCTAGGGTTAGGGTTAGGTCTATGGTTTGAGTTAGGATTCAGGTTAGCTTAGGTTTGAACTTAGTTTGAGGGAGTAAGTTTAGGGCTACTGTTAGTTTTCGGTTCAGTGTTACAGTTGGAGTAAGAGTCAGGGTCAGGTTATGGTTGGGGTTTAGCTTCATGTGTCCGCCTAGGGTTAGGGTTAGGTCTATGGTTTGAGTTAGGCTTCAGGTTAGGTTAGGTTTGAACTTAGTTTGAGGGAGTAAGTTTAGGGTTACTGTTAGTTTTCGGTTCAGTGGTACGGTTGGAGTTACCGTGAGGGTCAGGTTAGGGTTGGGGTTAAGATTAAGGTTTCCGCCTAGGGTTAGTGTTAGGTCTATGGTTTCATTTAGGCGTCAGGTTAGGTTAGGATTGAACTTAGTTTGAGGGAGTAAGTTTAGGGTTACTGTTATTTTTCGGTTCAGTGGTACGGTTGGAGTTACCGTGAGGGTCAGGTTAGGGTTGGGGTTAAGCTTAAGGTTTCCGCCTAGGGTTAGTGTTAGGTCTATGGTTTCATTTAGGCTTCAGGTTAGGTTAGGATTGAACTTAGTTTGAGGAATTAAGTTTAGGGCTACTGTTAGTTTTCGGTTCAGTATTACGGTTGGAGATAGCGTGAGGGTCAGGTTAGGGTTGGGGTTGAGCTTAAGGTGTCCGCCTAGGGTTAGGGTTAGGTCTATGGTTTGAGTTAGGCTTCAGGTTAGGTTAGGTTTGAACTTAGTTTGAGGGAGTAAGTTTAGGGTTACTGTTAGTTTTCGGTTCAGTGTTACGGTTGGAGTTAGCGTGAGGGTCAGGTTAGGGTTGGGGTTGAGCTTAAGGTGTCCGCGTAGGGTTAGGGTTAGGTGTATGGTTTGATTTAGGCTTCAGGTTAGGTTAGGTTTGAACTTAGTTTGAGGGAGTAATTTTAGGTCTACTGTTAGTTTTCGGGTAACTGTTATGGTTGGAGTTAGTGTCAGGGACATTTTAGGGTTGGGGTTGAGCTTAAGGTGTCCGCCTAGGGTTAGGGTTAGGTCTATGGTTTCAGTTAGGCTTCAGGTTAGGTTAGGATGGAACTTAGTTTGAGGGAGTAAGTTTAGGGCTACTGTTAGTTTTCGGTTCAGTGTTAAGGTTGGTTTTAGCCTCAGGTCCAGGTTAGGGTTGGGGTTGAGCTTAAGGTGTCCGCCTAGGGTTCGGGTTCGGTGTATTGTTTGAGTTAGGCTTCATGTTAGTTTAGATTTGAACTTAGTTTGAGGGAGTAAGTTTAGGGCGACTGTTAGTTTTCGGGAACCTGTTATGGTTGGAGTTAGCGTCAGGGTCAGGTTAGGTTTGGGGTTGAGCTTAAGGTGTCCGCCTAGGGTTAGGGTTAGGTCTATGGTTTGAGATATGCTTCAGGTTAGGTTAGGTTTGAACTTAGCTTGAGGGAGTAAGTTTAGGTCTACTGTTAGTTTTCGGGTAACTGTTATGGTTGGAGTTAGCGTCAGGGTCAGGTTAGGGTTGGGGTGGAGCTTAAGGTGTCCGCCCAGGGTTAGGGTTAGGTATATAGTTTGAGTTAGGCTTCAGGTTAGGTTAGGTTTGAACTTAGTTTGAGGGAGTAAGTTTAGGGCTACTGTTAGTTTTCGGTTCAGTTTTACGTTTGGAGATAAAGTCAGGGTCAGGTTAGGGTTGGGGTTGAGCTTCAGGTGTCCGCCTAGGGTTAGGGTTAGGTCTATGGTTTGAGTTAGGATTCAGGTTAGGTTAGGTTTGAACTTAGTTTGAGGGAGTAAGTTTAGGGCTACTGTTAATTTTCGGTTCAGTGTTACAGTTGGAGTAAGAGTCAGGGTCAGGTTAGGTTTGGGGTTTAGCTTCATGTGTCCGCCTAGGGTTAGGTTCAGGTCTATGGTTTGAGTTAGGCTTCAGGTTAGGTTAGGTTTGAACTTAGTTTGAGGGAGTAAGTTTAGAGCTACTGTTAGTTTTCGGTTCAGTGTTACGGTTGGATTTAGCGTGAGGGTCAGGTTAGGGTTGGGGTTTATCTTAAGGTGTCCGCCTAGGGTTCGGGATAGGTGTATTGTTTGAGTTAGGCTTCAGGTTAGTTTAGATTTGAACTTAGTTTGAGGGAGTAAGTTTAGGGCTATTGTTAGTTTTCGGTTCAGTGTTACCGTTGGAGTAAGAGTCAGGGTCAGGTTAGGGTTGGGGTTGAGCTTCAGGTGTCCGCCTAGGGTTAGGGTTAGGTCTATGGTTTGAGTTAGGCTTCAGGTTAGGTTAGGTTTGAACTTAGTTTGAGGGAGTAAGTTTAGGGTTACTGTTAGTTTTCGGTTCAGTGGTACGGTTGGAGTTACCGTGAGGGTCAGGTTAGGGTTGGGGTTAAGCTTAAGGTTTCCGCCTAGGGTTAGTGTTAGGTCTATGGTTTCATTTAGGCTTCAGGTTAGGTTAGGATTGACTTAGTTTGAGGAAGTAAGTTTAGGGCTACTGTTAGTTTTCGGTTCAGTATTACGGTTGGAGATAGCGTGAGGGTCAGGTTAGGGTTGGGGTTGAGCTTAAGGTGTCCGCCTAGGGTTAGGGTTAGGTCTATGGTTTGAGTTAGGCTTCAGGTTAGGTTAGGTTTGAACTTAGTTTGAGGGAGTAAGTTTAGGGCTACTGTTAGTTTTCGGTTCAGTGTTATGGTTGGAGTTAGCGTCAGGGTCAGGTTAGGATTGGGGTTGAGCTTAAGGTGTCCGCCTAGGGTTAGGGTTAGGTCTATGGTTTGAGTTATGCTTCAGGTTAAGTTAGGTGTGAACTTAGTTTGAGGGAGTAAGTTTAGGGCTACTGTTAGTTTTCGGTTCAGTGTTACAGTTGGAGATAGCGTCAGGGTCAGGTTAGGGTTGGGGTGGAGCTTCAGGTGTCCGCCTAGGGTTAGGGTTAGGTCTATGGTTTGAGTTAGGCTTCAGGTTAGGTTAGGATTGAACTTAGTTTGAGGAAGTAAGTTTAGGGCTACTGTTAGTTTTCGGTTCAGTATTACGGTTGGAGATAGCGTGAGGGTCAGGTTTGGGTTGGGGTTGAGCTTAAGGTGTCCGACTAGTGTTAGGGTTAGGTCTATGGTTTGAGTTAGGCTTCAGGTTAGGTTAGGTTTGAACTTAGCTTGAGGGAGTAAGTTTAGGGCTACTGTTAGTTTTCGGTTCAGTGTTACGGTTGGAGATAGCGTCAGGGCCATGTTAGGGTTGGGGTTGAGCTTAAGGTGTCCGCCTAGGGTTAGGGTTAGGTCTATGGTTTCAGTTAGGCTTCAGGTTAGGTTAGGATGGAACTTTGAGGGAGTAAGTTTAGGGCTATTGTTAGTTTTCGGTTCAGTGTTAAGGTTGGTTTTAGCCTCAGGTCCCGGTTAGGGTTGGGGTTGAGCTTAAGGTGTCCGCCTAGGGTTCGGGTTCGGTGTATTGTTTGAGTTAGGCTTCAGGTTAGTTTAGATTTGAACTTAGTTTGAGGGAGTCAGTTTAGGGCGACTTTTAGTTTTCGGGTAACTGTTATGGTTGGAGTTAGCGTCAGGGTCAGGTTAGGTTTGGGGTTGAGCTTAAGGTGTCCGCCTAGGTTTAGGGTTAGGTCTATGGTTTGAGATACGCTTCAGGTTAGGTTAGGTTTGAACTTAGCTTGAGGGAGTAAGTTTAGGTCTACTGTTAGTTTTCGGGTAACTGTTATGGTTGGAGTTAGCGTCAGGGCCAGGTTAGGGTTGGGGTGGAGATTCAGGTGTCCGCCTAGGGTTAGGGTTAGGTCTATGGTTTGAGTTAGGCTTCGGTTAGGTTAAGTTTGAACTTAGTTTGAGGGAGTAAGTTTAGGGCTACTGTTATTTTTCGGTTCAGTGTTACAGTTGGAGTAAGAGTCAGGATCAGGTTAGGGTTGGGGTTGAGTTTCAGGTGTCCGCGTAGGGTTAGGGTTAGGTCTATGGTTTGAGTTAGGCTTCAGGTTAGGTTAAGTTTGAACTTAGCTTGAGGGAGTAAGTTTAGGGCTACTGTTTGTTTTCGGTTCAGTGTTACGGTTGGAGATAGCGTCAGGGTCAGGTTAGGGTTGGGGTTTAGATTCATGTGTCCGCCTAGGGTTAGGGTTAGGTCTATGGTTTGAGTTAGACTTCAGGTTAGGTTAGGTTTGAACTTAGTTTGAGGGAGTAAGTTTAGGGTTACTGTTAGTTTTCGGTTCAGTGGTACGGTTGGAGTTTCCGTGAGGGTCAGGATAGGGTTGGGGTTAAGCTTAAGGTTTCCGCCTAGGGTTAGTGTTAGGTCTATGGTTTCATTTAGGCTTCAGGTTAGGTTAGGATTGAACTTAGTTTGAGGAAGTAAGTTTAGGGCTACTGTTAGTTATCGGTTCAGTGTTACGGTTGGATTTAGCGTGAGGGTCAGGTTAGGGTTGGGGTTTATCTTAAGGTGTCCGCCTAGGGTTCGGGTTCGGTGTATTGTTTGAGTTAGGCTTCAGGTTAGTTTAGATTTGAACTTAGTTTGAGGGAGTAAGTTTAGGGCGACTGTTAGTTTTCGGGTAACTGTTATGGTTGGAGTTAGCGTCAGGGTCAGGTTAGGTTTGGGGTTGAGCTTAAGGTGTCCGTCTAGGGTTAGGGTTAGGTCTATGGTTTGAGATACGCTTCAGGTTAGGTTAGGTTTGAACTTAGCTTGAGGGAGTAAGTTTAGGACTACTGTTAGTTTTCGGGTAACTGTTATGGTTGGAGTTAGCGTCAGGGCCAGGTTAGGGTTGGGGTTGAGCTTCAGGTGTCCGCCTAGGGTTAGGGTTAGGTGTATGGTTTGAGTTAGGCTTCAGGTTAGGTTAGGTTTGAACTTAGTTTGAGGGAGTAAGTTTAGGGCTACTGTTATTTTTCGGTTCAGTGTTACAGTTGGAGTAAGAGTCAGGATCAGGTTAGGGTTGGGGTTGAGTTTCAGGTGTCCGCGTAGGGTTAGGGTTAGGTCTATGGTTTGAGTTAGGCTTCAGGTTAGGTTAAGTTTGAACTTAGCTTGAGGGAGTAAGTTTAGGGCTACTGTTTGTTTTCGGTTCAGTGTTACGGTTGGAGATAGCGTCAGGGTCAGGTTAGGGTTGGGGTTTAGATTCATGTGTCCGCCTAGGGTTAGGGTTAGGTCTATGGTTTGAGTTAAGCTTCAGGTTAGGTTACGTTTGAACTTAGTTTGAGGGAGTAAGTTTAGGGTTACTGTTATTTTTCGGTTCAGTGGTACGGTTGGAGTTACCGTGAGGGTCAGGTTAGGGTTGGGGTTAAGCTTAAGGTTTCCGCCTAGGGTTAGTGTTAGGTCTATGGTTTCATTTAGGCTTCAGGTTAGGTTAGGATTGAACTTAGTTTGAGGAATTAAGTTTAGGGCTACTGTTAGTTTTCGGTTCAGTATTACGGTTGGAGATAGCGTGAGGGTCAGGTTAGGGTTGGGGTTGAGCTTAAGGTGTCCGCCTAGGGTTAGGGTTAGGTCTATGGTTTGAGTTAGGCTTCAGGTTAGGTTAGGTTTGAACTTAGTTTGAGGGAGTAAGTTTAGGGTTACTGTTAGTTTTCGGTTCAGTGTTACGGTTGGAGTTAGCGTGAGGGTCAGGTTAGGGTTGGGGTTGAGCTTAAGGTGTCCGCCTAGGGTTAGGGTTAGGTGTATGGTTTGATTTAGGCTTCAGGTTAGGTTAGGTTTGAACTTAGTTTGAGGGAGTAAGTTTAGGTCTACTGTTAGTTTTCGGGTAACTGTTATGGTTGGAGTTAGTGTCAGGGACATTTTAGGGTTGGGGTTGAGCTTAAGGTGTCCGCCTAGGGTTAGGGTTAGGTCTATGGTTTCAGTTAGGCTTCAGGTTAGGTTAGGATGGAACTTAGTTTGAGGGAGTAAGTTTAGGGCTACTGTTAGTTTTCGGTTCAGTGTTAAGGTTGGTTTTAGCCTCAGGTCCAGGTTAGGGTTGGGGTTGAGCTTAAGGTGTCCGCCTAAGGTTCGGGTTCGGTGTATTGTTTGAGTTAGGCTTCATGTTAGTTTAGATTTGAACTTAGTTTGAGGGAGTAAGTTTAGGGCGACTGTTAGTTTTCGGGAACCTGTTATGGTTGGAGTTAGCGTCAGGGTCAGGTTAGGTTTGGGGTTGAGCTTAAGGTGTCCGCCTAGGGTTAGGGTTAGGTCTATGGTTTGAGATATGCTTCAGGTTAGGTTAGGTTTGAACTTAGCTTGAGGGAGTAAGTTTAGGTCTACTGTTAGTTTTCGGGTAACTGTTATGGTTGGAGTTAGCGTCAGGGCCAGGTTAGGGTTGGGGTGGAGCTTAAGGTGTCCGCCCAGGGTTAGGGTTAGGTATATAGTTTGAGTTAGGCTTCAGGTTAGGTTAGGTTTGAACTTAGTTTGAGGGAGTAAGTTTAGGGCTACTGTTAGTTTTCGGTTCAGTGTTACGTTTGGAGATAAAGTCAGGGTCAGGTTAGGGTTGGGGTTGAGCTTCAGGTGTCCGCCTAGGGTTAGGGTTAGGTCTATGGTTTGAGTTAGGATTCAGGTTAGGTTAGGTTTGAACTTAGTTTGAGGGAGTAAGTTTAGGGCTACTGTTAGTTTTCGGTTCAGTGTTACAGTTGGAGTAAGAGTCAGGGTCAGGTTAGGTTTGGGGTTTAGCTTCATGTGTCCGCCTAGGGTTAGGTTTAGGTCTATGGTTTGAGTTAGGCTTCAGGTTAGGTTAGGTTTGAACTTAGTTTGAGGGAGTAAGTTTAGAGCTACTGTTAGTTTTCGGTTCAGTGTTACGGTTGGATTTAGCGTGAGGGTCAGGTTAGGGTTGGGGTTTATCTTAAGGTGTCCGCCTAGGGTTCGGGATAGGTGTATTGTTTGAGTTAGGCTTCAGGTTAGTTTAGATTTGAACTTAGTTTGAGGGAGTAAGTTTAGGGCTATTGTTAGTTTTCGGTTCAGTGTTACCGTTGGAGTAAGAGTCAGGGTCAGGTTAGGGTTGGGGTTGAGCTTCAGGTGTCCGCCTAGGGTTAGGGTTAGGTCTATGGTTTGAGTTAGGCTTCAGGTTAGGTTAGGTTTGAACTTAGTTTGAGGGAGTAAGTTTAGGGTTACTGTTAGTTTTCGGTTCAGTGGTACGGTTGGAGTTACCGTGAGGGTCAGGTTAGGGTTGGGGTTAAGCTTAAGGTTTCCGCCTAGGGTTAGTGTTAGGTCTATGGTTTCATTTAGGCTTCAGGTTAGGTTAGGATTGACTTAGTTTGAGGAAGTAAGTTTAGGGCTACTGTTAGTTTTCGGTTCAGTATTACGGTTGGAGATAGCGTGAGGGTCAGGTTAGGGTTGGGGTTGAGCTTAAGGTGTCCGCCTAGGGTTAGGGTTAGGTCTATGGTTTGAGTTAGGCTTCAGGTTAGGTTAGGTTTGAACTTAGTTTGAGGGAGTAAGTTTAGGGCTACTGTTAGTTTTCGGTTCAGTGTTATGGTTGGAGTTAGCGTCAGGGTCAGGTTAGGATTGGGGTTGAGCTTAAGGTGTCCGCCTAGGGTTAGGGTTAGGTCTATGGTTTGAGTTATGCTTCAGGTTAGGTTAGGTGTGAACTTAGTTTGAGGGAGTAAGTTTAGGGCTACTGTTAGTTTTCGGTTCAGTGTTACAGTTGGAGATAGCGTCAGGGTCAGGTTAGGGTTGGGGTGGAGCTTCAGGTGTCCGCCTAGGGTTAGGGTTAGGTCTATGGTTTGAGTTAGGCTTCAGGTTAGGTTAGGATTGAACTTAGTTTGAGGAAGTAAGTTTAGGGCTACTGTTAGTTTTCGGTTCAGTATTACGGTTGGAGATAGCGTGAGGGTCAGGTTTGGGTTGGGGTTGAGCTTAAGGTGTCCGCCTAGTGTTAGGGTTAGGTCTATGGTTTGAGTTAGGCTTCAGGTTAGGTTAGGTTTGAACTTAGCTTGAGGGAGTAAGTTTAGGGCTACTGTTAGTTTTCGGTTCAGTGTTACGGTTGGAGATAGCGTCAGGGCCATGTTAGGGTTGGGGTTGAGCTTAAGGTGTCCGCCTAGGGTTAGGGTTAGGTCTATGGTTTCAGTTAGGCTTCAGGTTAGGTTAGGATGGAACTTTGAGGGAGTAAGTTTAGGGCTATTGTTAGTTTTCGGTTCAGTGTTAAGGTTGGTTTTAGCCTCAGGTCCAGGTTAGGGTTGGGGTTGAGCTTAAGGTGTCCGCCTAGGGTTCGGGTTCGGTGTATTGTTTGAGTTAGGCTTCAGGTTAGTTTAGATTTGAACTTAGTTTGAGGGAGTCAGTTTAGGGCGACTTTTAGTTTTCGGGTAACTGTTATGGTTGGAGTTAGCGTCAGGGTCAGGTTAGGTTTGGGGTTGAGCTTAAGGTGTCCGCCTAGGTTTAGGGTTAGGTCTATGGTTTGAGATACGCTTCAGGTTAGGTTAGGTTTGAACTTAGCTTGAGGGAGTAAGTTTAGGTCTACTGTTAGTTTTCGGGTAACTGTTATGGTTGGAGTTAGCGTCAGGGCCAGGTTAGGGTTGGGGTGGAGATTCAGGTGTCCGCCTAGGGTTAGGGTTAGGTCTATGGTTTGAGTTAGGCTTCGGTTAGGTTAAGTTTGAACTTAGTTTGAGGGAGTAAGTTTAGGGCTACTGTTATTTTTCGGTTCAGTGTTACAGTTGGAGTAAGAGTCAGGATCAGGTTAGGGTTGGGGTTGAGTTTCAGGTGTCCGCGTAGGGTTAGGGTTAGGTCTATGGTTTGAGTTAGGCTTCAGGTTAGGTTAAGTTTGAACTTACCTTGAGGGAGTAAGTTTAGGGCTACTGTTAGTTTTCGGTTCAGTGTTACGGTTGGTTTTAGCCTCAGGCCCAGGTTAGGGTTGGGGTTTAGCTTAAGGTGTCCGCCTAGGGTTCTGGTTAGGTGTATTGTTTGAGTTAGGCTTCAGGTTAGTTTAGATTTGAACTTAGTTTGAGGGAGTAAGTTTAGGGCTATTGTTAGTTTTCGGTTAAGTGTTACGGTTGGAGATAGCGTCATGGTCAGGTTAGGGTTGGGGTTGAGCTTGAGGTGTCCGCCTAGGGTTAGGGTTAGGCGTCTGGTTTGATTTAGGCTTCAGGTTAGGTTATGTTTGAACTTAGTTTGAGGGAGTAAGTTTAGGGCGACTGGTAGTTTTCGGGTAACTGTTATGGTTGGAGTTAGCGTCAGGGTCAGGTTAGGGTTGGAGTTGAGCTTAAGGTGTCCGCCTAGGGTTAGGGTTAGGTCTATGGTTTGAGATACGCTTCAGGTTAGGTTAGGTTTGAACTTAGTTTGAGGGAGTAAGTTTAGGGCGACTGTTAGTTTTTGGGTAACTGTTAAGGTTGGAGTTAGCGTCAGGGCCAGGTTAGGGTTGGGGTGGAGCTTAAGGTGTCCGCCTAGGGTTAGGGTTAGGTCTATGGTTTGAGTTAGGCTTCAGGTTAGGTTAGGTTTTAACTTAGTTTGAGGGAGTAAGTTTAGGGCTACTGTTAGTTTTCGGTTCAGTGTTACGGTTGGAGATAGCGTCAGGATCAGGTTAGGGTTGGGGTTGAGCTTCACGTGTCCGCCTAGGGTTAGGGTTAGGTCTATGGTTTGAGTTAGGCTTCAGGTTAGGTTAGGTTTGAACTTAGTTTGAGGGAGTAAGTTTAGGGCTACTGTTAGTTTTTGGTTCAGTGTTACGGGTGGATTTAGCGTTAGGGTCAGGTTAGGGTTGGGGTTGAGCTTAAGGTGTTCGCCTAGGGTTAGGGTTAGGTGTATGGTTTGATTTAGGCTTCAGGTTAGGTTAGGTTTGAACTTAGTTTGAGGGAGTAAGTTTAGGGCTATTGTTAGTTTTCGGTTCAGTGTTACGGTTGGAGTTAGCGTCAGGGTCAGGTTAGGGTTGGGGTTGAGCTTCAGGTGTCCGCCTAGGGTTAGGGTTCGGCCTGTGGTTTGAGTTAGGCTTCAGGTTAGGTTAGGTTTGAACTTAGTTTGAGGGAGTAAGTTTAGGGCTACTGTTAGTTGTCGGTTCAGTGTTACGGTTGGAGATAGCGTGAGGGACAGGTTAGGGTTGGGGTTGAGCTTGAGGTGTCCTCCCAGGGTTAGGGTTAGGTGTATGGTTTTATTTAGGCTTCAGGTTAGGTTATGTTTGAACTTAGTTTGAGGGCGTAAGTTTAGGGCTACTGTTAGTTTTCGGGTAACTGTTATGGTTGGAGTTAGCGTCAGGGTCAGGTTAGGGTTGGGGTTGAGCTTAAGGTGTCCGCCTAGGGTTAGGGTTAGGTCTATGGTTTGAGATACGCTTCAGGTTAGGTTAGGTTTGAACTTAGTTTGAGGGAGTAAGTTTAGGTCTACTGTTAGTTTTCGGGTAACTGTTATGGTTGGAGTTAGCGTCAGGGACATTTTAGGGTTGGGGTTGAGCTTAAGGTGTCCTCCTAGGGTTAGGGTTAGGTCTATGGTTTCAGTTAGGATTCAGGTTACATTAGGTTTGAAGTTAGTTTGAGGGAGTAAGTTTAGGGCTACTGTTAGTTTTCGGTTTCAATGTTACGGTTGGAGTTAACGTCAGGGTCAGGTTATGGTGGGGGTTAAGCATAAGGTGTCCGCCTAGGGTTAGGGTTAGGTCTATGGTTCAGTTAGGCTTCATGATAGGTGAGGATTGAACTTAGTTTGAGGGAGTAAGTTTAGGGCTACTGTTAGTTTTCGGTTCAGTGTTACGGTTGGAGTAAGAGTCAGGGTCAGGTTAGGTTTGGGGTTGAGCTTCAGGTGTCCGCCTAGGGTTAGGGTTAGGTCTATGGTTTGAGTTAGGCTTCAGGTTAGGTTAGGTTTGAACTTAGTTTGAGGGAGTAAGGTTAGGGCTACTGTTAGTTTTCGGGTAACTGTTATGGTTGGAGTTAGCGTCAGTGCCATTTTAGGGTTGGGGTTGAGCTTAAGGTGTCCGCCTAGGGTTAGGGTTAGGTCTATGGTTTCAGTTAGGCTTCAGGTTACGTTAGGATTGAACTTAGTTTGAGGGAGTAAGTTTAGGGCTACTGTTAGATTTCGGTTCAGTGTTACAGTTGGTGTAATAGTCAGGGTCAGGTTAGGGTTGGGGTTGAGCTTCAGGTGTCCGCGTAGGGTTAGGCTTAGGTCTATGGTTTCAGTTAGGCTTCAGGTTAGGTTAGGTTTGAACTTAGCTTGAGGGAGTAAGTTTAGGGCTACTGTTTGTTTTCGGTTCAGTGTTACAGTTGGAGATAGCGTCAGGGTCAGGTTTTGGTTGGGGTTTAGCTTCAGGTGTCCGCCTAGGGTTAGGGTTAGGTCTATGGTTTGAGATACGCTTCAGGTTAGTTTAGGTTTGAACTTAGTTTGAGGGAGTAAGTTTAGGGCGACTGTTAGTTTTCGGGTAACTGTTATGGTTGGAGTTAGCGTCAGGGCCAGGTTAGGGTTGGGGTGGAGCTTAAGGTGTCCGCCTAGGGTTAGGGTTAGGTCTATGGTTTGAGTTAGGCTTCAGGTTAGGTTAGGTTTGAACTTAGTTTGTGGGAGTCAGTTTAGGGCTACTGTTAGTTTTCGGTTCAGTGTTACGGTTGGAGATAGCGTCAGGGTCAGGTTAGGGTTGGGGTTGAGCTTCAGGTGTCCGCCTAGGGTTAGGGTTAGGTCTATGGTTTGAGTTAGGCTTCAGGTTAGGTTAGGTTTGAACTTAGTTTGAGGGAGTAAGTTTAGGGCTACTGTTAGTTTTCGGTTCAGTGTTACGGTTGGATTTAGCGTGAGGGTCAGGTTAGTTTTGGGGTTGAGCTTAAGGTGTCCGCCTAGGGTTAGGGTTAGGTGTATGGTTTGATTTAGGCTTCAGGTTAGGTTAGGTTTGAACTTAATTTGAGGGAGTAATTTTAGGTCTACTGTTAGTTTTCGGGTAACTGTTATTTTTGGAGTTAGCGTCAGGGCCATTTTAGGGTTGGGGTTGAGCTTAAGGTGTCCGCCTAGGGTTAGGGTTAGGTCTATGGTTTGAGTTAGGCTTCAGGTTAGGTTAGGTTTGAACTTAGTTTGAGGGAGTAAATTTAGGGCTACTGTTAGTTTTCGTTTAACTGTTACGGTTGGAGTAAGCGTCAGGGTCAGGTTAGGGTGGGGTTAAGCATAAGGTGTACGCCTAGGGTTAGGGTTAGGTCTGTGGTTTGAGTAAGGCTTCAGGTTAGGTTATGTTTGAACTTAGTTTGAGGGAGTAAGTTTAGGGCTACTGTTAGTTTTCGGGTAACTGTTATGGTTGGAGTTAGCGTCAGGGTCCGGTTAGGGTTGGGGTTGAGCTTAAGGTGTCCGCCTAGGGTTAGGGGTAGGTCTGTGGTTTGAGTTAGGCTTCAGGTTAGGTTAGGTTTGAACTTAGCTTGGGGGAGTAAGTTTAGGGCAACTGTTAGTTTTCGGTTCAGTGTTATGGTTGGAGTTAGCGTCAGGGCCACGTTAGGGTTGGGGTTGAGTTTAAGGTGTCCATCAAGGGTTAGGGTTAGGTCTATGGTTTGAGTTAGGCTTCAGGTTAGGTTAGGTTTGAACTTAGTTTGAAGGAGTAAGTTTATGGCTACTGTTAGTTTTCGGTTCAGTGTTACGGTTGGTTTTAGCCTCAGGCCCAGGTTAGGGTTGGGGTTTAGCTTAAGGTGTCCGCCTAGGGTTCGGGTTAGGTGTATTGTTTGAGTTAGGCTTCAGGTTGGTTTAGATTTGAACTTAGTTTGAGGGAGTAAGTTTAGGGCTATTGTTAGTTTTCGGTTCAGTGTTACGGTTGGAGATAGCGTCAGGGTCAGGTTAGGGTTGGGGTTGAGCTTGAGGTGTCCGCCTAGGGTTAGGGTAAGGTGTCTGGTTTGATTTAGGCTTCAGGTTAGGTTATGTTTGAACTTAGTTTGAGGGAGTAAATTTAGGGCTACTGTTAGTTTTCGTTTAACTGTTACGGTTGGAGTAAGCGTCAGGGTCAGGTTAGGGTGTGGTTAAGCATAAGGTGTCCGCCTAGGGTTAGTGTTAGGTCTGTGGTTTGAGTTAGGCTTCAGGTTAGGTTAGGTGTGAACTTAGTTTGAGGGAGTAAGTTTAGGGCTACTGTTAGTTTTCGGTTCAGTGTTACAGTTGGAGATAGCGTCAGAGTCAGGTTAGGGTTGGGGTGGAGCTTCAGGTGTCCGCCTAGGGTTAGGGTTAGGTCTATGGTTTGAGTTAGGCTTCAGGTTAGGTTAGGTTTGAACTTAGTTTGAGGGAGTAAGTTTAGGGTTACTGTTAGTTTTCGGTTCAGTGTTACGGTTGGAGTTAGCGTGAGGGTCAGGTTAGGGTTGGGGTTGAGCTTAAGGTGTCCGCCTAGGGTTAGGGTTAGGTGTATGGTTTGATTTAGGCTTCAGGTTAGGTTAGGTTTGAACTTAGTTTGAGGGAGTAAGTTTAGGTCTACTGTTAGTTTTCGGGTAACTGTTATGGTTGGAGTTAGCGTCAGGGACATTTTAGGGTTGGGGTTGAGCTTAAGGTGTCCTCCTAGGGTTAGGGTTAGGTCTATGGTTTCAGTTAGGATTCAGGTTAGGTTAGGTTTGAAGTTAGTTTGAGGGAGTAAGTTTAGGGCTACTGTTAGTTTTCGGTTTCAGTGTTACGGTTGGAGTTAGCGTCAGGGTCAGGTTATGGTGGGGGTTAAGCATAAGGTGTCCGCTTAGGGTTAGGGTTAGGTCTATGGTTCAGTTAGGCTTCATGATAGATGAGGATTGAACTTAGTTTGAGGGAGTAAGTTTAGGGCTACTGTTAGTTTTCGGTTCAGTGTTACGGTTGGAGTAAGAGTCAGGGTCAGGTTAGGGTTGGGGTTGTGCTTCAGGTGTCCGCCTAGGGTTAGGGTTAGGTGTATGGTTTGATTTGGGCTTCAGGTTAGGTTAGGTTTGAACTTAGTTTGAGGGAGTAAGTTTAGGGCTACTGTTTGTTTTCGGTTCAGTGTTACGGTTGGAGTAAGCGTCAGGGTCTCGTTAGGGTGGGGGTTAAGCATAAGGTGTCCGCCTAGGGTTAGGGTTAGGTCTATGGTTTCATTTAGGCTTAGGTTAGGTTAGGATGGAACTTAGTTTGAGGGAGTAAGTATAGGGCTACTGTTTGTTTCGGTTCAGTGTTACGGTTGGAGATAGCGTCAGGGTCAGGTTTTGGTTGGGGTTTAGCTTCAGGTGTCCGCCTAGGGTTAGGGTTAGGTCTATGGTTTGAGATACGCTTCAGGTTAGTTTAGGTTGGAACGTAGTTTGAGGGAGTAAGTTTAGGGCGACTGTTAGTTTTCGGGTAACTGTTATGGTTGGAGTTAGCGTCAGGGCCAGGTTAGGGTTGGGGTGGAGCTTAAGGTGTCCGCCTAGGGTTAGGGTTAGGTCTATGGTTTGAGTTAGGCTTCAGGTTAGGTTAGGTTTGAACTTAGTTTGAGGGAGTAAGTTTAGGGCTACTGTTAGTTTTCGGTTCAATGTTACCATTGGAGATAGCGTCAGGGTCAGGTTAGGGTTGGGGTTGAGCTTCAGGTGTCCGCCTAGGGTTAGGGTTAGGTCTATGGTTTGAGTTAGGCTTCAGGTTAGGTTAGGTTTGAACTTAGTTTGAGGGAGTAAGTTTAGGGCTACTGTTAGTTTTCGGTTCAGTGTTACGGTTGGATTTAGCGTGAGGGTCAGGTTAGGTTTGGGGTTGAGCTTAAGGTGTCCGCCTAGGGTTAGGGTTAGGTGTATGGTTTGATTTAGGCTTCAGGTTAGGTTAGGTTTGAACTTAGTTTGAGGGAGTAATTTTAGGTCTACTGTTAGTTTTCGGGTAACTGTTATTTTTGGAGTTAGCGTCAGGGCCATTTTAGGGTTGGGGTTGAGCTTAAGGTGTCCGCCTAGGGTTAGGGTTAGGTCTATGGTTTCAGTTAGGCTTCAGGTTAGGTTAGGTTTGAACTTAGTTTGAGGGAGTATATTTAGGGCTACTGTTAGTTTTCGTTTAACTGTTACGGTTGGAGTAAGCGTCAGGGTCAGGTTAGGGTGGGGTTAAGCATAAGGTGTCCGCCTAGGGTTAGGGTTAGGTCTGTGGTTTGAGTTAGGCTTCAGGTTAGGTTAGGTGTGAACTTTGTTTGAGGGAGTAAGTTTAGGGCTACTGTTAGTTTTCGGTTCAGTGTTACGGTTGGAGATAGCGTCAGGGTCAGGTTAGGGTTGGGGTTGAGCTTCAGGTGTCCGCCTAGGGTTAGGGTTAGGTGTATGGTTTGATTTAGGCTTCAGGTTAGGTTATGTTTGAACATAGTTTGAGGGAGTAAGTTTAGGGCAACTTTTAGTTTTCGGTTCAGTGTTACGGTTGGTTTTAGCCTCAGGTCCAGGTTAGGGTTGGGGTTGAGCTTAAGGTATCCGCCTAGGGTTCGGGTTGGTGTATTGTTTGAGTTAGGCTTCAGGTTAGTTTAGATTTGAACTTAGTTTGAGCGAGTAAGTTTAGGGCTATTGTTAGTTTTCGGTTCAGTGTTACGGTTGGAGGTAGCGTCAGGGTCAGGTTAAGGTTGGGGTTGAGCTTCAGGTGTCCGCCTAGGGTTAAGGTTAGGTCTATGGTTTGAGTTAGGCTTCAGGTTAGGTTAGGTTTGAAATTAGTTTGAGGGAGTAAGTTTAGGGCTACTGTTAATTTTCGGTTCAGTGTTACCGTTGGAGTTAGCGTGAGGGTCAGGTTAGGGTTGGGGTTGAGCTTAAGGTGTCCGCCTAGGGTTAGGGTTTGGTGTATGGTTTGATTATCGCTTCAGGTAAGGTTAGGTTAAAACTTAGTTTGAGGGAGCAAGTATAGGGCGACTGTTAGTTTTCGGGTAACTGTTATTGTTGGCGTTAGCGTACGTGCCTGGTTAGGTTTAGGGTTGAGCTTCAGGTGTCCGCCTAGGGTTAGGGTTAGGTCTATGGTTTGAGTTAGGCTTCAGGTTAGGTTAGGTTTTAACTTAGTTTGAGGGAGTAAATTTATGGCTACTGTTAATTTTCGTTTAACTGTTACGGTTGGAGTAAGCGTCAGGGTCAGGTTAGGGTGCCGTTAAGCATAAGGTGTCCGCCTAGGGTTAGGTTTAGGTCTGTGGTTTGAGTTAGGCTTCAGGTTAGGTTAGGTGTGAACTTAGTTTGAGGGAGTAAGTTTAGGGCTACTGTTAGTTTTCGGTTCAGTGTTACAGTTGGAGATAGCGTCAGGGTCAGGTTAGGGTTGGGATGGAGCTTCAGGTGTCCGCCTAGGGTTTGGGTTAGGTCTATGGTTTGAGTTAGGCTTCAGGTTAGGTTAGGTTTGAACTTAGTTTGAGGGAGTAAGTTTAGGGCTACTGTTAGTTGTCGGTTCACTGTTATGGTTGGAGTAAGCATCAGGGTCAGGTGAGGGTTCGGGTTGAGCTTAAGGTGTCCGCCTTGGGTTAGGGTTAAATCTATGGTTTGAGTTAGGCTTCAGGTTAGGTTAGGTTTGAACTTAGTTTGACGGAGTATGTTTAAGGCTACTGTTAGTTTTCGGTTCAGTGTTACGGTTGGATTTAGCGTGAGGGTCAGGTTAGGTTTGGGGTTGAGCTTAAGTTGTCCGCCTAGGGTTAGGGTTAGGTGTATGGTTTGATTTAGGCTTCAGGTTAGGTTAGGTTTGAACTTAGTTTGAGGGAGTAATTTTAGGTCTACTGTTAGTTTTCGGGTAACTGCTATTTTTGGAGTTAGCGTCAGGGCCATTTTAGGGTTGGGGTTGAGCTTAAGGTGTCCGCCTTGGGTTAGGGTTAGGTCTATGGTTTGAGTTAGGCTTCAGGTTAGGTTAGGTTTGAACTTAGTTTGAGGGAGTAAATTTAGGGCTACTGTTAGTTTTCGTTTAACTGTTACGGTTGGAGTAAGCGTCAGGGTCAGGTTAGGGTGGGGTTAAGCATAAGGTGTCTGCCTAGGGTTCAGGTTAGGTCTGTGGTTTGAGTTAGGCTTCATGTTAGGTTAGGTTTGAACTTAGCTTGGGGGAGTATGTTTAGGGGTACTGTTAGTTTCGGTTCAGTGTTACGGTTGGAGTAAGAGTCAGGGTCCGGTTAGGGTTGGGGTTGAGCTTCAGGTGTCCGCCTAGTGTTAGGGTGAGGTGTATGGTTTGATTTAGGCTTCAGGTTAGGTTAGGGTTGAACTTAGTTTGAGGGAGTAAGTTTAGGGCTACTGTTTGTTTTCGGTTCAGTGTTACGGTTGGAGGAAGCGTCAGGGTCAGATTAGGGTGGGGGTTAAGCATAAGGTGTCCGCCTAGGGTTAGGGTTAGGTCTATGGTTTCATTTAGGGTTCGGGTTAGGTTAGGATGGAACTTAGTTTCAGGGAGTAAGATTAGGGCTACTGTTAGTTTTCGGTTCAGTGTTACGGTTGGATTTAGCTTGAGGGTCAGGTTAGGGTTGGGGTTGAGCTTAAGGGGTTCGCCTAGGGTTAGGGTTAGGTGTATGGTTTGATTTAGGCTTCAGGTTAGGTTAGGTTTGAACTTAGCTTGAGGGAGTAAGTTTAGGGCTACTCTTTGTTTTCGCTTCAGTGTTACGGTTGGAGATAGCGTCAGGGTCAGGTTACGGTTGGGGTTTAGCTTCAGGTGTCCGCCTAGGGTTAGGGTTAGGTCTATGGTTTGAGTTAGGCTTCAGGTTAGGTTAGGTTTGAACTTCATTTGAGGGAGTAAGTTTAGGGCTACTGTTAGTTTTCGGTTCAGAGTTACAGTTGGAGTAAGAGTCAGGGTCAGGTTAGGGTTGGGGTTGAGCTTCAGGTGTCCGCGTAGGGTTAGGGTTAGGTCTATGGTTTGAGTTAGGCTTCAGGTTAGGTTAGGTTTGAACTTAGCTTGAGGGAGTAAGTTTAGGGCTACTGTTTGTTTTCGGTTCAGTGTTACGGTTGGAGATAGCGTCAGGGTCAGGTTTTGTTTGGGGTTTAGCTTCAGGTGTCCGCCTAGGGTTAGGGTTAGGTCTATGGTTTGAGATACGCTTCAGGTTAGTTTAGGTTTGAACTTAGTTTGAGGGAGAAAGTTTAGGGCGACTGTTAATTTTCGGGTAACTGTTATGGTTGGAGTTAGCGTCAGAGCCAGGTTAGGGTTGGGGTGGAGCTTAAGTTGTCCGCCTAGGGTTAGGGTTAGGTCTATGGTTTGATTTAGGCTTCAGGTTAGGTTAGGTTTGAACTTAGTTTGAGGGAGTAATTTTAGGTCTACTGATAGTTTTCGGGTAACTGTTATGGTTGGAGTTAGCGTCAGTGCCATTTTAGGGTTGGGGTTGAGCTTAAGGTGTCCGCCTAGGGTTAGGGTTAGGTCTATGGTTTCAGTTAGGCTTCAGGTTAGGTTAGGATTGAACTTAGTTTGAGGGAGTAAGTTTAGGGCTACTGTTAGTTTTCGGTTCAGTGTTACAGTTGGAGTAAGAGTCAGGGTCAGGTTAGGGTTGGGGTTGAGCTTCTGCTGTCCGCGTAGGGTTATAATTAGGTCTATGGTTTGAGTTAGGCTTCAGGTTAGGTTAGGTTTGAACATAGCTTGTGGGAGTAAGTTTAGGGCTACTGTTTGTTTTCGGTTCAGTGTTACGGTTGGAGATAGCGTCAGGGTCAGCTTTGGTTGGGGTTTAGCTTCAGGTGTCCGCCTAGGGTTAGGGTTAGGTCTATGGTTTGAGATACGCTTCAGGTTAGGTTAGGTTTGAACTTAGTTTGAGGGAGTAAGTTTAGGGCTACTCTTAGTTTTCGGTTCAGTGTTAGGTTGGAGATAGCGTCAGGGTCAGGTTAGGGTTGGGGTTGAGCTTCAGGTGTCCGCCTAGGGTTAGGGTTAGGTCTATGGTTTGAGTTAGGCTTCAGGTTAGGTTAGGTTTGAACTTAGTTTGAGGGAGTAAGTTTAGGGCTACTGTTAGTTTTCGGTTCAGTGTTACGGTTGGATTTAGCGTGAGGGTCAGGTTAGGTTTGGGGTTGAGCTTAAGGTGTCCGCCGAGGGTTAGGGTTAGGTGTATGGTTTGATTTAGGCTTCAGGTTAGGTTAGGTTTGAACTTAGTTTGAGGGAGTAATTTTAGGTCTACTGTTAGTTTTCGGGTAACTGTTATTTTTGGAGATAGCGTCAGGGCCATTTTAGGGTTGGGGTTGAGCTTAAGGTGTCCGCCTAGGGTTAGGGTTAGGTCTATGGTTTGAGTTAGGCTTCAGGTTAGGTTAGGTTTGAACTTAGTTTGAGGGAGTAAATTTAGGGCTACTGTTAGTTTTCGTTTAACTGTTACGGTTGGAATAAGCGTCAGGGTCAGGCGAGGGTGGGGTTAAGCATAAGGTGTCCGCCTAGGGTTAGGGTTAGGTCTGTGGTTTGAGTTAGGCTTCATGTTAGGTTAGGTGTGAACTTAGTTTGAAGGAGTAAGTTTAGGGTTACTGTTAGTTTTCGGTTCAGTCTTACGGTTGGAGACAGCGTCAGGGTCAGGTTAGGGTTGGGGTGGAGCTTCAGGTGTCCGCCTAGGGTTAGGGTTAGGTCTATTGTTTGAGTTAGGCTTCAGGTTAGTTTAGATTTGAACTTAGTTTGAGGGAGTAAGTTTAGGGCTATTGTTAGTTTTCAGTTCAGTGTTACGGTTGGAGATAGCGTCAGGGTCAGGTTAGGGTTGGAGTTGAGCTTCAGGTGTCCGCCTAGGGTTAGGGTTAGGTGGATGGTTTGATTTAGGCTTCAGGTTAGGTTATGTTTGAACTTAGTTTGAGGGAGTAAGTTTAGGGCTACTGTTAGTTTTCGGGTAACTGTTATGGTTGGAGTTAGCGTCAGGGTCCGGTTAGGGTTGGGGTTGAGCTTAAGGTGTCCTCCTAGGGTTAGGGTTAGGTCTGTGGTTTGAGTTAGGCTTCAGGTTAGGTTAGGTTTGAACTTAGCTTGGGGGAGTAAGTTTAGGGCAACTGTTATTTTTCGGTTCAGTGTTATGGTTGGAGTTAGCGTCAGTGCCACGTTAGGGTTGGGGTTGAGTTTAAGGTGTCCGTCTAGGGTTAGGGTTAGGTCTATGGTTTGAGTTAGGCTTCAGGTTAGGTTAGGTTTTAACTTAGTTTGAAGGAGTAAGTTTAGGGCTACTGTTAGTTTTCGGTTCAGTGTTACGGTTGGAGATAGCGTCAGGGTCAGGTTAGGGTTGGGGTTTAGCTTCAAGTGTCCGCCTAGGGTTAGGGTTAGGTCTATGGTTTGCGTTAGGCTTCAGGTTAGGTTAGGTTTGAACTTAGTTTGAGGGAGTAAGTTTACGGTTACTGTTAGTTTTCGGTTCAGTGGTACGGTTGGAATTACCGTGAGGGTGAGGTTAGGGTTGGGGTTGAGCTTCAGGTGTCCGCCTAGTGTTAGGGTTAGGTCTATGGTTTGAGTTAGGCTTCAGGTTAGGTTAGGTTTGAACTTAGTTTGAGGGAGTAAGTTCAGGGCTACTGTTAGTTTTCGGTTCAGTGTTACGGTTGGATTTAGCGTGAGGGTCAGGTTAGGGTTGGGGTTGAGCTTAAGGGGTTTGCGTAGGGTTAGGGTTAGGTGTATGGTTTGATTTAGGCTTCAGGTTAGGTTAGGTTTGAACTTACTTTGAGGGAGTAATTTTAGGTCTACTGTTAGTTTTCGGGTAACTGTTATGGTTGGACTTAGCCTCAGTGCCATTTTAGGGTTGGGGTTGAGCTTAAGGTGTCCGCCTAGGGTTAGGGTTAGGTCTATGGTTTGAGTTAGGCTTCAGGTTAGGTTAGGTTTGAACTTCATTTGAGGGAGTAAGTTTAGGGCTACTGTTAGTTTTCGGTTCAGTGTTACAGTTGGAGTAAGAGTCAGGGTCAGGTTAGGGTTGGGGTTGAGCTTCAGGTGTCCGCGTAGGGTTAGGGTTAGGTCTATGGTTTGAGTTAGGCTTCAGGTTAGGTTAGGTTTGAACTTAGCTTGAGGGAGTAAGTTTAGGGCTACTGTTTGTTTTCGGTTCAGTGTTACGGTTGGAGATAGCGTCAGGGTCAGGTTTTGGTTGGGGTTTAGCTTCAGGTGTCCGCCTAGGGTTAGGGTTAGGTCTATGGTTTGAGATACGCTTCAGGTTAGTTTAGGTTTGAACTTAGTTTGAGGGAGAAAGTTTAGGGCGACTGTTAGTTTTCGGGTAACTGTTATGGTTGGAGTTAGCGTCAGGGCCAGGTTAGGGTTGGGGTGGAGCTTAAGTTGTCCGCCTAGGGTTAGGGTTAGGTCTATGGTTTGATTTAGGCTTCAGGTTAGGTTAGGTTTGAACTTAGTTTGAGGGAGTAATTTTAGGTCTACTGTTAGTTTTCGGGTAACTGTTATGGTTGGAGTTAGCGTCAGTGCCATTTTAGGGTTGGGGTTGAGCTTAAGGTGTCCGCCTAGGGTTAGGGTTAGGTCTATGGTTTCAGTTAGGCTTCAGGTTAGGTTAGGATTGAACTTAGTTTGAGGGAGTAAGTTTAGGGCTACTGTTAGTTTTCGGTTCAGTGTTACAGTTGGAGTAAGAGTCAGGGTCAGGTTAGGGTTCGGGTTGAGCTTCTGGTGTCCGCGTAGGGTTATAATTAGGTCTATGGTTTGAGTTAGGCTTCAGGTTAGGTTAGGTTTGAACTTAGTTTGAGGGAGTAAGTTTAGGGCTACTGTTAGTTTTCGGTTCAGTGTTAGGTTGGAGATAGCGTCAGGGTCAGGTTAGGGTTGGGGTTGAGCTTCAGGTGTCCGCCTAGGGTTAGGGTTAGGTCTATGGTTTGAGTTAGGCTTCAGGTTAGGTTAGGTTTGAACTTAGTTTGAGGGAGTAAGTTTAGGGCTACTGTTAGTTTTCGGTTCAGTGTTACGGTTGGATTTAGCGTGAGGGTCAGGTTAGGTTTGGGGTTGAGCTTAAGGTGTCCGCCGAGGGTTAGGGTTAGGTGTATGGTTTGATTTAGGCTTCAGGTTAGGTTAGGTTTGAACTTAGTTTGAGGGAGTAATTTTAGGTCTACTGTTAGTTTTCGGGTAACTGTTATTTTTGGAGATAGCGTCAGGGCCATTTTAGGGTTGGGGTTGAGCTTAAGGTGTCCGCCTAGGGTTAGGGTTAGGTCTATGGTTTGAGTTAGGCTTCAGGTTAGGTTAGGTTTGAACTTAGTTTGAGGGAGTAAATTTAGGGCTACTGTTAGTTTTCGTTTAACTGTTACGGTTGGAATAAGCGTCAGGGTCAGGCGAGGGTGGGGTTAAGCATAAGGTGTCCGCCTAGGGTTAGGGTTAGGTCTGTGGTTTGAGTTAGGCTTCATGTTAGGTTAGGTGTGAACTTAGTTTGAAGGAGTAAGTTTAGGGTTACTGTTAGTTTTCGGTTCAGTCTTACGGTTGGAGACAGCGTCAGGGTCAGGTTAGGGTTGGGGTGGAGCTTCAGGTGTCCGCCTAGGGTTAGGGTTAGGTCTATTGTTTGAGTTAGGCTTCAGGTTAGTTTAGATTTGAACTTAGTTTGAGGGAGTAAGTTTAGGGCTATTGTTAGTTTTCAGTTCAGTGTTACGGTTGGAGATAGCGTCAGGGTCAGGTTAGGGTTGGAGTTGAGCTTCAGGTGTCCGCCTAGGGTTAGGGTTAGGTGGATGGTTTGATTTAGGCTTCAGGTTAGGTTATGTTTGAACTTAGTTTGAGGGAGTAAGTTTAGGGCTACTGTTAGTTTTCGGGTAACTGTTATGGTTGGAGTTAGCGTCAGGGTCCGGTTAGGGTTGGGGTTGAGCTTAAGGTGTCCTCCTAGGGTTAGGGTTAGGTCTGTGGTTTGAGTTAGGCTTCAGGTTAGGTTAGGTTTGAACTTAGCTTGGGGGAGTAAGTTTAGGGCAACTGTTATTTTTCGGTTCAGTGTTATGGTTGGAGTTAGCGTCAGTGCCACGTTAGGGTTGGGGTTGAGTTTAAGGTGTCCGTCTAGGGTTAGGGTTAGGTCTATGGTTTGAGTTAGGCTTCAGGTTAGGTTAGGTTTTAACTTAGTTTGAAGGAGTAAGTTTAGGGCTACTGTTAGTTTTCGGTTCAGTGTTACGGTTGGAGATAGCGTCAGGGTCAGGTTAGGGTTGGGGTTTAGCTTCAAGTGTCCGCCTAGGGTTAGGGTTAGGTCTATGGTTTGCGTTAGGCTTCAGGTTAGGTTAGGTTTGAACTTAGTTTGAGGGAGTAAGTTTACGGTTACTGTTAGTTTTCGGTTCAGTGGTACGGTTGGAATTACCGTGAGGGTGAGGTTAGGGTTGGGGTTGAGCTTCAGGTGTCCGCCTAGTGTTAGGGTTAGGTCTATGGTTTGAGTTAGGCTTCAGGTTAGGTTAGGTTTGAACTTAGTTTGAGGGAGTAAGTTCAGGGCTACTGTTAGTTTTCGGTTCAGTGTTACGGTTGGATTTAGCGTGAGGGTCAGGTTAGGGTTGGGGTTGAGCTTAAGGGGTTTGCGTAGGGTTAGGGTTAGGTGTATGGTTTGATTTAGGCTTCAGGTTAGGTTAGGTTTGAACTTACTTTGAGGGAGTAATTTTAGGTCTACTGTTAGTTTTCGGGTAACTGTTATGGTTGGACTTAGCCTCAGTGCCATTTTAGGGTTGGGGTTGAGCTTAAGGTGTCCGCCTAGGGTTAGGGTTAGGTCTATGGTTTGAGTTAGGCTTCAGGTTAGGTTAGGTTTGAACTTCATTTGAGGGAGTAAGTTTAGGGCTACTGTTAGTTTTCGGTTCAGTGTTACAGTTGGAGTAAGAGTCAGGGTCAGGTTAGGGTTGGGGTTGAGCTTCAGGTGTCCGCGTAGGGTTAGGGTTAGGTCTATGGTTTGAGTTAGGCTTCAGGTTAGGTTAGGTTTGAACTTAGCTTGAGGGAGTAAGTTTAGGGCTACTGTTTGTTTTCGGTTCAGTGTTACGGTTGGAGATAGCGTCAGGGTCAGGTTTTGGTTGGGGTTTAGCTTCAGGTGTCCGCCTAGGGTTAGGGTTAGGTCTATGGTTTGAGATACGCTTCAGGTTAGTTTAGGTTTGAACTTAGTTTGAGGGAGAAAGTTTAGGGCGACTGTTAGTTTTCGGGTAACTGTTATGGTTGGAGTTAGCGTCAGGGCCAGGTTAGGGTTGGGGTGGAGCTTAAGTTGTCCGCCTAGGGTTAGGGTTAGGTCTATGGTTTGATTTAGGCTTCAGGTTAGGTTAGGTTTGAACTTAGTTTGAGGGAGTAATTTTAGGTCTACTGTTAGTTTTCGGGTAACTGTTATGGTTGGAGTTAGCGTCAGTGCCATTTTAGGGTTGGGGTTGAGCTTAAGGTGTCCGCCTAGGGTTAGGGTTAGGTCTATGGTTTCAGTTAGGCTTCAGGTTAGGTTAGGATTGAACTTAGTTTGAGGGAGTAAGTTTAGGGCTACTGTTAGTTTTCGGTTCAGTGTTACAGTTGGAGTAAGAGTCAGGGTCAGGTTAGGGTTCGGGTTGAGCTTCTGGTGTCCGCGTAGGGTTATAATTAGGTCTATGGTTTGAGTTAGGCTTCAGGTTAGGTTAGGTTTGAACTTAGTTTGAGGGAGTAAGTTTAGGGCTACTGTTAGTTTTCGGTTCAGTGTTAGGTTGGAGATAGCGTCAGGGTCAGGTTAGGGTTGGGGTTGAGCTTCAGGTGTCCGCCTAGGGTTAGGGTTAGGTCTATGGTTTGAGTTAGGCTTCAGGTTAGGTTAGGTTTGAACTTAGTTTGAGGGAGTAAGTTTAGGGCTACTGTTAGTTTTCAGTTCAGTGTTACGGTTGGATTTAGCGTGAGGGTCAGGTTAGGTTTGGGGTTGAGCTTAAGGTGTCCGCCGAGGGTTAGGGTTAGGTGTATGGTTTGATTTAGGCTTCAGGTTAGGTTAGGTTTGAACTTAGTTTGAGGGAGTAATTTTAGGTCTACTGTTAGTTTTCGGGTAACTGTTATTTTTGGAGATAGCGTCAGGGCCATTTTAGGGTTGGGGTTGAGCTTAAGGTGTCCGCCTAGGGTTAGGGTTAGGTCTATGGTTTGAGTTAGGCTTCAGGTTAGGTTAGGTTTGAACTTAGTTTGAGGGAGTAAATTTAGGGCTACTGTTAGTTTTCGTTTAACTGTTACGGTTGGAATAAGCGTCAGGGTCAGGCGAGGGTGGGGTTAAGCATAAGGTGTCCGCCTAGGGTTAGGGTTAGGTCTGTGGTTTGAGTTAGGCTTCATGTTAGGTTAGGTGTGAACTTAGTTTGAAGGAGTAAGTTTAGGGTTACTGTTAGTTTTCGGTTCAGTGTTACGGTTGGAGATAGCGTCAGGGTCAGGTTAGGGTTGGGGTGGAGCTTCAGGTGTCCGCCTAGGGTTAGGGTTAGGTCTATTGTTTGAGTTAGGCTTCAGGTTAGTTTAGATTTGAACTTAGTTTGAGGGAGTAAGTTTAGGGCTATTGTTAGTTTTCAGTTCAGTGTTACGGTTGGAGATAGCGTCAGGGTCAGGTTAGGGTTGGAGTTGAGCTTCAGGTGTCCGCCTAGGGTTAGGGTTAGGTGGATGGTTTGATTTAGGCTTCAGGTTAGGTTATGTTTGAACTTAGTTTGAGGGAGTAAGTTTAGGGCTACTGTTAGTTTTCGGGTAACTGTTATGGTTGGAGTTAGCGTCAGGGTCCGGTTAAGGTTGGGGTTGAGCTTAAGGTGTCCTCCTAGGGTTAGGGTTAGGTCTGTGGTTTGAGTTAGGCTTCAGGTTAGGTTAGGTTTGACCTTAGCTTGGGGGAGTAAGTTTAGGGCAACTGTTATTTTTCGGTTCAGTGTTATGGTTGGAGTTAGCGTCAGTGCCACATTAGGGTTGGGGTTGAGTTTAAGGTGTCCGTCTAGGGTTAGGGTTAGGTCTATGGTTTGAGTTAGGCTTCAGGTTAGGTTAGGTTTGAACTTAGTTTGAAGGAGTAAGTTTAGGGCTACTGTTAGTTTTCGGTTCAGTGTTACGGTTGGAGATAGCGTCAGGGTCAGGTTAGGGTTGGGGTTTAGCTTCAAGTGTCCGCCTAGGGTTAGGGTTAGGTCTATGGTTTGCGTTAGGCTTCAGGTTAGGTTAGGTTTGAACTTAGTTTGAGGGAGTAAGTTTACGGTTACTGTTAGTTTTCGGTTCAGTGGTACGGTTGGAATTACCGTGAGGGTGAGGTTAGGGTTGGGGTTGAGCTTCAGGTGTCCGCCTAGGGTTAGGGTTAGGTCTATGGTTTGAGTTAGGCTTCAGGTTAGTTTAGGTTTGAACTTAGTTTGAGGGAGAAAGTTTAGGGCGACTGTTAGTTTTCGGGTAACTGTTATGGTTGGAGTTAGCGTCAGGGCCAGGTTAGGGTTGGGGTGGAGCTTAAGTTGTCCGCCTAGGGTTAGGGTTAGGTCTATGGTTTGATTTAGGCTTCAGGTTAGGTTAGGTTTGAACTTAGTTTGAGGGAGTAATTTTAGGTCTACTGTTAGTTTTCGGGTAACTGTTATGGTTGGAGTTAGCGTCAGTGCCATTTTAGGGTTGGGGTTGAACTTAAGGTGTCCGCCTAGGGTTAGGGTTAGGTCTATGGTTTCAGTTAGGCTTCAGGTTAGGTTAGGATTGAACTTAGTTTGAGGGAGTAAGTTTAGGGCTACTGTTAGTTTTCGGTTCAGTGTTACAGTTGGAGTAAGAGTCAGGGTCAGGTTAGGGTTGGGGTTGAGCTTCTGGTGTCCGCGTAGGGTTATAATTAGGTCTATGGTTTGAGTTAGGCTTCAGGTTAGGTTAGGTTTGAACTTAGTTTGAGGGAGTAAGTTTAGGGCTACTGTTAGTTTTCGGTTCAGTGTTAGATTGGAGATAGCGTCAGGGTCAGGTTAGGGTTGGGGTTGAGCTTCAGGTGTCCGCCTAGGGTTAGGGTTAGGTCTATGGTTTGAGTTAGGCTTCAGGTTAGGTTAGGTTTGAACTTAGTTTGAGGGAGTAAGTTTAGGGCTACTGTTAGTTTTCAGTTCCGTGTTACGGTTGGATTTTGCGTGAGGGTCAGGTTAAGTTTGGGGTTGAGCTTAAGGTGTCCGCCGAGGGTTAGGGTTAGGTGTATGGTTTGATTTAGGCTTCAGGTTAGGTTAGGTTTGAACTTAGTTTGAGGGAGTAATTTTAGGTCTACTGTTAGTTTTCGGGTAACTGTTATTTTTGGAGATAGCGTCAGGGCCATTTTAGGGTTGGGGTTGAGCTTAAGGTGTCCGCCTAGGGTTAGGGTTAGGTCTATGGTTTGAGTTAGGCTTCAGGTTAGGTTAGGTTTGAACTTAGTTTGAGGGAGTAAATTTAGGGCTACTGTTAGTTTTCGTTTAACTGTTACGGTTGGAATAAGCGTCAGGGTCAGGCGAGGGTGGGGTTAAGCATAAGGTGTCCGCCTAGGGTTAGGGTTAGGTCTGTGGTTTGAGTTAGGCTTCATGTTAGGTTAGGTGTGAACTTAGTTTGAAGGAGTAAGTTTAGGGTTACTGTTAGTTTTCGGTTCAGTGTTACGGTTGGAGATAGCGTCAGGGTCAGGTTAGGGTTGGGGTGGAGCTTCAGGTGTCCGCCTAGGGTTAGGGTTAGGTCTATTGTTTGAGTTAGGCTTCAGGTTAGTTTAGATTTGAACTTAGTTTGAGGGAGTAAGTTTAGGGCTATTGTTAGTTTTCAGTTCAGTGTTACGGTTGGAGATAGCGTCAGGGTCAGGTTAGGGTTGGAGTTGAGCTTCAGGTGTCCGCCTAGGGTTAGAGTTAGGTGGATGGTTTGATTTAGGCTTCAGGTTAGGTTATGTTTGAACTTAGTTTGAGGGAGTAAGTTTAGGGCTACTGTTAGTTTTCGGGTAACTGTTATGGTTGGAGTTAGCGTCAGGGTCCGGTTAAGGTTGGGGTTGAGCTTAAGGTGTCCTCCTAGGGTTAGGGTTAGGTCTGTGGTTTGAGTTAGGCTTCAGGTTAGGTTAGGTTTGAACTTAGCTTGGGGGAGTAAGTTTAGGGCAACTGTTATTTTTCGGTTCAGTGTTATGGTTGGAGTTAGCGTCAGTGCCACGTTAGGGTTGGGGTTGAGTTTAAGGTGTCCGTCTAGGGTTAGGGTTAGGTCTATGGTTTGAGTTAGGCTTCAGGTTAGGTTAGGTTTGAACTTAGTTTGAAGGAGTAAGTTTAGGGCTACTGTTAGTTTTCGGTTCAGTGTTACGGTTGGAGATAGCGTCAGGGTCAGGTTAGGGTTGGGGTTTAGCTTCAAGTGTCCGCCTAGGGTTAGGGTTAGGTCTATGGTTTGCGTTAGGCTTCAGGTTAGGTTAGGTTTGAACTTAGTTTGAGGGAGTAAGTTTACGGTTACTGTTAGTTTTCGGTTCAGTGGTACGGTTGGAATTACCGTGAGGGTGAGGTTAGGGTTGGGGTTGAGCTTCAGGTGTCCGCCTAGTGTTAGGGTTAGGTCTATGGTTTGAGTTAGGCTTCAGGTTAGTTTAGGTTTGAACTTAGTTTGAGGGAGAAAGTTTAGGGCGACTGTTAGTTTTCGGGTAACTGTTATGGTTGGAGTTAGCGTCAGGGCCAGGTTAGGGTTGGGGTGGAGCTTAAGTTGTCCGCCTAGGGTTAGGGTTAGGTCTATGGTTTGATTTAGGCTTCAGGTTAGGTTAGGTTTGAACTTAGTTTGAGGGAGTAATTTTAGGTCTACTGTTAGTTTTCGGGTAACTGTTATGGTTGGAGTTAGCGTCAGTGCCATTTTAGGGTTGGGGTTGAACTTAAGGTGTCCGCCTAGGGTTAGGGTTAGGTCTATGGTTTCAGTTAGGCTTCAGGTTAGGTTAGGATTGAACTTAGTTTGAGGGAGTAAGTTTAGGGCTACTGTTAGTTTTCGGTTCAGTGTTACAGTTGGAGTAAGAGTCAGGGTCAGGTTAGGGTTGGGGTTGAGCTTCTGGTGTCCGCGTAGGGTTATAATTAGGTCTATGGTTTGAGTTAGGCTTCAGGTTAGGTTAGGTTTGAACTTAGTTTGAGGGAGTAAGTTTAGGGCTACTGTTAGTTTTCGGTTCAGTGTTAGATTGGAGATAGCGTCAGGGTCAGGTTAGGGTTGGGGTTGAGCTTCAGGTGTCCGCCTAGGGTTAGGGTTAGGTCTATGGTTTGAGTTAGGCTTCAGGTTAGGTTAGGTTTGAACTTAGTTTGAGGGAGTAAGTTTAGGGCTACTGTTAGTTTTCAGTTCAGTGTTACGGTTGGATTTAGCGTGAGGGTCAGGTTAGGTTTGGGGTTGAGCTTAAGGTGTCCGCCGAGGGTTAGGGTTAGGTGTATGGTTTGATTTAGGCTTCAGGTTAGGTTAGGTTTGAACTTAGTTTGAGGGAGTAATTTTAGGTCTACTGTTAGTTTTCGGGTAACTGTTATTTTTGGAGATAGCGTCAGGGCCATTTTAGGGTTGGGGTTGAGCTTAAGGTGTCCGCCTAGGGTTAGGGTTAGGTCTATGGTTTGAGTTAGGCTTCAGGTTAGGTTAGGTTTGAACTTAGTTTGAGGGAGTAAATTTAGGGCTACTGTTAGTTTTCGTTTAACTGTTACGGTTGGAATAAGCGTCAGGGTCAGGCGAGGGTGGGGTTAAGCATAAGGTGTCCGCCTAGGGTTAGGGTTAGGTCTGTGGTTTGAGTTAGGCTTCATGTTAGGTTAGGTGTGAACTTAGTTTGAAGGAGTAAGTTTAGGGTTACTGTTAGTTTTCGGTTCAGTGTTACGGTTGGAGATAGCGTCAGGGTCAGGTTAGGGTTGCGGTGGAGCTTCAGGTGTCCGCCTAGGGTTAGGGTTAGGTCTATTGTTTGAGTTAGGCTTCAGGTTAGTTTAGATTTGAACTTAGTTTGAGGGAGTAAGTTTAGGGCTATTGTTAGTTTTCAGTTCAGTGTTACGGTTGGAGATAGCGTCAGGGTCAGGTTAGGGTTGGAGTTGAGCTTCAGGTGTCCGCCTAGGGTTAGGGTTAGGTGGATGGTTTGATTTAGGCTTCAGGTTAGGTTATGTTTGAACTTAGTTTGAGGGAGTAAGTTTAGGGCTACTGTTAGTTTTCGGGTAACTGTTATGGTTGGAGTTAGCGTCAGGGTCCGGTTAAGGTTGGGGTTGAGCTTAAGGTGTCCTCCTAGGGTTAGGGTTAGGTCTGTGGTTTGAGTTAGGCTTCAGGTTAGGTTAGGTTTGAACTTAGCTTGGGGGAGTAAGTTTAGGGCAACTGTTATTTTTCGGTTCAGTGTTATGGTTGGAGTTAGCGTCAGTGCCACGTTAGGGTTGGGGTTGAGTTTAAGGTGTCCGTCTAGGGTTAGGGTTAGGTCTATGGTTTGAGTTAGGCTTCAGGTTAGGTTAGGTTTGAACTTAGTTTGAAGGAGTAAGTTTAGGGCTACTGTTAGTTTTCGGTTCAGTGTTACGGTTGGAGATAGCGTCAGGGTCAGGTTAGGGTTGGGGTTTAGCTTCAAGTGTCCGCCTAGGGTTAGGGTTAGGTCTATGGTTTGCGTTAGGCTTCAGGTTAGGTTAGGTTTGAACTTAGTTTGAGGGAGTAAGTTTACGGTTACTGTTAGTTTTCGGTTCAGTGGTACGGTTGGAATTACCGTGAGGGTGAGGTTAGGGTTGGGGTTGAGCTTCAGGTGTCCGCCTAGTGTTAGGGTTAGGTCTATGGTTTGAGTTAGGCTTCAGGTTAGGTTAGGTTTGAACTTAGTTTGAGGGAGTAAGTTTAGGGCTACTGTTAGTTTTCGGTTCAGTGTTACGGTTGGATTTAGCGTGAGGGTCAGGTTAGGGTTGGGGTTGAGCTTAAGGGGTTCGCGTAGGGTTAGGGTTAGGTGTATGGTTTGATTTAGGCTTCAGGTTAGGTTAGGTTTGAACTTACTTTGAGGGAGTAATTTTAGGTCTACTGTTAGTTTTCGGGTAACTGTTATGGTTGGACTTAGCCTCAGTGCCATTTTAGGGTTGGGGTTGAGCTTAAGGTGTCCACCTAGGGTTAGGTTTAGGTCTATGGTTTGAGTTAGGCTTCAGGTTAGGTTAGGTTTGAACTTCATTTGAGGGAGTAAGTTTAGGGCTACTGTTAGTTTTCGGTTCAGTGTTACAGTTGGAGTAAGAGTCAGGGTCAGGTTTGGGTTGGGGTTGAGCTTCAGGTGTCCGCGTAGGGTTAGGGTTAGGTCTATGGTTTGAGTTAGGCTTCAGGTTAGGTTAGGTTTGAACTTAGCTTGAGGGAGTAAGTTTAGGGCTACTGTTTGTTTTCGGTTCAGTGTTACGGTTGGAGATAGCGTCAGGGTCAGGTTTTGGTTGGGGTTTAGCTTCAGGTGTCCGCCTAGGGTTAGGGTTAGGTCTATGGTTTGAGATACGCTTCAGGTTAGTTTAGGTTTGAACTTAGTTTGAGGGAGAAAGTTTAGGGCGACTGTTAGTTTTCGGGTAACTGTTATGGTTGGAGTTAGCGTCAGGGCCAGGTTAGGGTTGGGGTGGAGCTTAAGTTGTCCGCCTAGGGTTAGGGTTAGGTCTATGGTTTGATTTAGGCTTCAGGTTAGGTTAGGTTTGAACTTAGTTTGAGGGAGTAATTTTAGGTCTACTGTTAGTTTTCGGGTAACTGTTATGGTTGGAGTTAGCGTCAGTGCCATTTTAGGGTTGGGGTTGAGCTTAAGGTGTCCGCCTAGGGTTAGGGTTAGGTCTATGGTTTCAGTTAGGCTTCAGGTTAGGTTAGGATTGAACTTAGTTTGAGGGAGTAAGTTTAGGGCTACTGTTAGTTTTCGGTTCAGTGTTACAGTTGGAGTAAGAGTCAGGGTCAGGTTAGGGTTGGGGTTGAGCTTCTGGTGTCCGCGTAGGGTTATAATTAGGTCTATGGTTTGAGTTAGGCTTCAGGTTAGGTTAGGTTTGAACTTAGCTTGAGGGAGTAAGTTTAGGGCTACTGTTTGTTTTCGGTTCAGTGTTACGGTTGGAGATAGCGTCAGGGTCAGGTTTTGGTTGGGGTTTAGCTTCAGGTGTCCGCCTAGGGTTAGGGTTAGGTCTATGGTTTGAGATACGCTTCAGGTTAGGTTAGGTTTGAACTTAGTTTGAGGGAGTAAGTTTAGGGCTACTGTTAGTTTTCGGTTCAGTGTTAGGTTGGAGATAGCGTCAGGGTCAGGTTAGGGTTGGGGTTGAGCTTCAGGTGTCCGCCTAGGGTTAGGGTTAGGTCTATGGTTTGAGTTAGGCTTCAGGTTAGGTTAGGTTTGAACTTAGTTTGAGGGAGTAAGTTTAGGGCTACTGTTAGTTTTCGGTTCAGTGTTACGGTTGGATTTAGCGTGAGGGTCAGGTTAGGTTTGGGGTTGAGCTTAAGGTGTCCGCCGAGGGTTAGGGTTAGGTGTATGGTTTGATTTAGGCTTCAGGTTAGGTTAGGTTTGAACTTAGTTTGAGGGAGTAATTTTAGGTCTACTGTTAGTTTTCGGGTAACTGTTATTTTTGGAGATAGCGTCAGGGCCATTTTAGGGTTGGGGTTGAGCTTAAGGTGTCCGCCTAGGGTTAGGGTTAGGTCTATGGTTTGAGTTAGGCTTCAGGTTAGGTTAGGTTTGAACTTAGTTTGAGGGAGTAAATTTAGGGCTACTGTTAGTTTTCGTTTAACTGTTACGGTTGGAATAAGCGTCAGGGTCAGGCGAGGGTGGGGTTAAGCATAAGGTGTCCGCCTAGGGTTAGGGTTAGGTCTGTGGTTTGAGTTAGGCTTCATGTTAGGTTAGGTGTGAACTTAGTTTGAAGGAGTAAGTTTAGGGTTACTGTTAGTTTTCGGTTCAGTGTTACGGTTGGAGATAGCGTCAGGGTCAGGTTAGGGTTGGGGTGGAGCTTCAGGTGTCCGCCTAGGGTTAGGGTTAGGTCTATTGTTTGAGTTAGGCTTCAGGTTAGTTTAGATTTGAACTTAGTTTGAGGGAGTAAGTTTAGGGCTATTGTTAGTTTTCAGTTCAGTGTTACGGTTGGAGATAGCGTCAGGGTCAGGTTAGGGTTGGAGTTGAGCTTCAGGTGTCCGCCTAGGGTTAGGGTTAGGTGGATGGTTTGATTTAGGCTTCAGGTTAGGTTATGTTTGAACTTAGTTTGAGGGAGTAAGTTTAGGGCTACTGTTAGTTTTCGGGTAACTGTTATGGTTGGAGTTAGCGTCAGGGTCCGGTTAGGGTTGGGGTTGAGCTTAAGGTGTCCGCCTAGGGTTAGGGTTAGGTCTGTGGTTTGAGTTAGGCTTCAGGTTAGGTTAGGTTTGAACTTAGCTTGGGGGAGTAAGTTTAGGGCAACTGTTATTTTTCAGTTCAGTGTTATGGTTGGAGTTAGCGTCAGTGCCACGTTAGTGTTGGGGTTGAGTTTAAGGTGTCCGTCTAGGGTTAGGGTTAGGTCTATGGTTTGATTTAGGCTTCAGGTTAGGTTAGGTTTGAACTTAGTTTGAGGGAGTAATTTTAGGTCTACTGTTAGTTTTCGGGTAACTGTTATGGTTGGAGTTAGCGTCAGTGCCATTTTAGGGTTGGGGTTGAGCTTATGGTGTCCGCCTAGGGTTAGGGTTAGGTCTATGGTTTCAGTTAGGCTTCAGGTTAGGTTAGGATTGAACTTAGTTTGAGGGAGTAAGTTTAGGGCTACTGTTAGTTTTCGGTTCAGTGTTACAGTTGGAGTAAGAGTCAGGGTCAGGTTAGGGTTCGGGTTGAGCTTCTGGTGTCCGCGTAGGGTTATAATTAGGTCTATGGTTTGAGTTAGGCTTCAGGTTAGGTTAGGTTTGAACTTAGCTTGAGGGAGTAAGTTTAGGGCTACTGTTTGTTTTCGGTTCAGTGTTACGGTTGGAGATAGCGTCAGGGTCAGGTTTTGGTTGGGGTTTAGCTTCAGGTGTCCGCCTAGGGTTAGGGTTAGGTCTATGGTTTGAGATACGCTTCAGGTTAGGTTAGGTTTGAACTTAGATTGAGGGAGTAAGTTTAGGGCTACTGTTAGTTTTCGGTTCAGTGTTAGGTTGGAGATAGCGTCAGGGTCAGGTTAGGGTTGGGGTTGAGCTTCAGGTGTCCGCCTAGGGTTAGGGTTAGGTCTATGGTTTGAGTTAGGCTTCAGGTTAGGTTAGGTTTGAACTTAGTTTGAGGGAGTAAGTTTAGGGCTACTGTTAGTTTTCGGTTCAGTGTTACGGTTGGATTTAGCGTGAGGGTCAGGTTAGGTTTGGGGTTGAGCTTAAGGTGTCCGCCGAGGGTTAGGGTTAGGTGTATGGTTTGATTTAGGCTTCAGGTTAGGTTAGGTTTGAACTTAGTTTGAGGGAGTAATTTTAGGTCTACTGTTAGTTTTCGGGTAACTGTTATTTTTGGAGATAGCGTCAGGGCCATTTTAGGGTTGGGGTTGAGCTTAAGGTGTCCGCTTAGGGTTAGGGTTAGGTCTATGGTTTGAGTTAGGCTTCAGGTTAGGTTAGGTTTGAATTTAGTTTGAGGGAGTAAATTTAGGGCTACTGTTAGTTTTCGTTTAACTGTTACGGTTGGAATAAGCGTCAGGGTCAGGTGAGGGTGGGGTTAAGCATAAGGTGTCCGCCTAGGGTTAGGGTTAGGTCTGTGGTTTGAGTTAGGCTTCATGTTAGGTTAGGTGTGAACTTAGTTTGAAGGAGTAAGTTTAGGGTTACTGTTAGTTTTCGGTTCAGTGTTACGGTTGGAGATAGCGTCAGGGTCAGGTTAGGGTTGGGGTGGAGCTTCAGGTGTCCGCCTAGGGTTAGGGTTAGGTCTATTGTTTGAGTTAGGCTTCAGGTTAGTTTAGATTTGAACTTAGTTTGAGGGAGTAAGTTTAGGGCTATTGTTAGTTTTCAGTTCAGTGTTACGGTTGGAGATAGCGTCAGGGTCAGGTTAGGGTTGGAGTTGAGCTTCAGGTGTCCGCCTAGGGTTAGGGTTAGGTGGATGGTTTGATTTAGGCTTCAGGTTAGGTTATGTTTGAACTTAGTTTGAGGGAGTAAGTTTAGGGCTACTGTTAGTTTTCGGGTAACTGTTATGGTTGGAGTTAGCGTCAGGGTCCGGTTAGGGTTGGGGTTGAGCTTAAGGTGTCCGCCTAGGGTTAGGGTTAGGTCTGTGGTTTGAGTTAGGCTTCAGGTTAGGTTAGGTTTGAACTTAGCTTGGGGGAGTAAGTTTAGGGCAACTGTTATTTTTCGGTTCAGTGTTATGGTTGGAGTTAGCGTCAGTGCCACGTTAGTGTTGGGGTTGAGTTTAAGGTGTCCGTCTAGGGTTAGGGTTAGGTCTATTGTTTGATTTAGGCTTCAGGTTAGGTTAGGTTTGAACTTAGTTTGAGGGAGTAATTTTAGGTCTACTGTTAGTTTTCGGGTAACTGTTATGGTTGGAGTTAGCGTCAGTGCCATTTTAGGGTTGGGGTTGAGCTTAAGGAGTCCGCCTAGGGTTAGGGTTAGGTCTATGGTTTCAGTTAGGCTTCAGGTTAGGTTAGGATTGAACTTAGTTTGAGGGAGTAAGTTTAGGGCTACTGTTAGTTTTCGGTTCAGTGTTACAGTTGGAGTAAGAGTCAGGGTCAGGTTAGGGTTGGGGTTGAGCTTCTGGTGTCCGCGTAGGGTTATAATTAGGTCTATGGTTTGAGTTAGGCTTCAGGTTAGGTTAGGTTTGAACTTAGCTTGAGGGACTAAGTTTAGGGCTACTGTTTGTTTTCGGTTCAGTGTTACGGTTGGAGATAGCGTCAGGGTCAGGTTTTGGTTGGGGTTTAGCTTCAGGTGTCCGCCTAGGGTTAGGGTTAGGTCTATGGTTTGAGATACGCTTCAGGTTAGGTTAGGTTTGAACTTAGTTTGAGGGAGTAAGTTTAGGGCTACTGTTAGTTTTCGGTTCAGTGTTAGGATGGAGATAGCGTCAGGGCCATTTTAGGGTTGGGGTTGAGCTTAAGGTGTCCGCCTAGGGTTAGGGTTAGGTCTATGGTTTGAGTTATGCTTCAGGTTAGGTTAGGTTTGAACTTAGTTTGAGGGAGTAAATTTAGGGCTACTGTTAGTTTTCGTTTAACTGTTACGGTTGGAATAAGCGTCAGGGTCAGGCGAGGGTGGGGTTAAGCATAAGGTGTCCGCCTAGGGTTAGGGTTAGGTCTGTGGTTTGAGTTAGGCTTCATGTTAGGTTAGGTGTGAACTTAGTTTGAAGGAGTAAGTTTAGGGTTACTGTTAGTTTTCGGTTCAGTGTTACGGTTGGAGATAGCGTCAGGGTCAGGTTAGGGTTGGGGTGGAGCTTCAGGTGTCCGCCTAGGGTTAGGGTTAGGTCTATTGTTTGAGTTAGGCTTCAGGTTAGTTTAGATTTGAACTTAGTTTGAGGGAGTAAGTTTAGGGCTATTGTTAGTTTTCAGTTCAGTGTTACGGTTGGAGATAGCGTCAGGGTCAGGTTAGGGTTGGAGTTGAGCTTCAGGTGTCCGCCTAGGGTTAGGGTTAGGTGGATGGTTTGATTTGGGCTTCAGGTTAGGTTATGTTTGAACTTAGTTTGAGGGAGTAAGTTTAGGGCTACTGTTAGTTTTCGGGTAACTGTTATGGTTGGAGTTAGCGTCAGGGTCCGGTTAGGGTTGGGGTTGAGCTTAAGGTGTCCGCCTAGGGTTAGGGTTAGGTCTGTGGTTTGAGTTAGGCTTCAGGTTAGGTTAGGTTTGAACTTAGCTTGGGGGAGTAAGTTTAGGGCAACTGTTATTTTTCGGTTCAGTGTTATGGTTGGAGTTAGCGTCAGTGCCACGTTAGTGTTGGGGTTGAGTTTAAGGTGTCCGTCTAGGGTTAGGGTTAGGTCTATGGTTTGAGTTAGGCTTCAGGTTAGGTTAGGTTTGAACTTAGTTTGAAGGAGTAAGTTTAGGGCTACTGTTAGTTTTCGGTTCAGTGTTACGGTTGGAGATAGCGTCAGGGTCAGGTTAGGGTTGGGGTTTAGCTTCAAGTGTCCGCCTAGGGTTAGGGTTAGGTCTATGGTTTGCGTTAGGCTTCAGGTTAGGTTAGGTTTGAACTTAGTTTGAGGGAGTACGTTTACGGTTACTGTTAGTTTTTGGTTCAGTGGTACGGTTGGAATTACCGTGAGGGTGAGGTTAGGGTTGGGGTTGAGCTTCAGGTGTCCGCCTAGTGTTAGGGTTAGGTCTATGGTTTGAGTTAGGCTTCAGGTTAGGTTAGGTTTGAACTTAGTTTGAGGGAGTAAGTTTAGGGCTACTGTTAGTTTTCGGTTCAGTGTTACGGTTGGATTTAGCGTGAGGGTCAGGTTAGGGTTGGGGTTGAGCTTAAGGGGTTCGCCTAGGGTTAGGGTTAGGTGTATGGTTTGATTTAGGCTTCAGGTTAGGTTAGGTTTGAACTTACTTTGAGGGAGTAATTTTAGGTCTACTGTTAGTTTTCGGGTAACTGTTATGGTTGGACTTAGCCTCAGGGCCATTTTAGGGATGGGGTTGAGCTTAAGGTGTCCGCCTAGGGTTAGGGTTAGGTCTATGGTTTGAGTTAGGCTTCAGGTTAGGTTAGGATTGAACTTAGTTTGAGGGAGTAAGTTTAGGGCTACTGTTAGTTTTCGGTTCAGTGTTACAGTTGGAGTAAGAGTCAGGGTCAGGTTAGGGTTGGGGTTGAGATTCAGGTGTCCGCGTAGGGTTAGGGTTAGGTCTATGGTTTGAGTTAGGCTTCAGGTTAGGTTAGGTTTGACCTTAGCTTGAGGGAGTAAGTTTAGGGCTACTCTTTGTTTTCGCTTCAGTGTTACGGTTGGAGATAGCATCAGGGTCAGGTTACGGTTGGGGTTTAGCTTCAGGTGTCCGCCTAGGGTTAGGGTTAGGTCTATGGTTTGAGTTAGGCTTCAGGTTAGGTTAGGTTTGAACTTCATTTGAGGGAGTAAGTTTAGGGCTACTGTTAGTTTTCGGTTCAGTGTTACAGTTGGAGTAAGAGTCAGGGTCAGGTTAGGGCTGGGGTTGAGCTTCAGGTGTCCGCGTAGGGTTAGGGTTAGGTCTATGGTTTGAGTTAGGCTTCAGGTTAGGTTAGGTTTGAACTTAGCTTGAGGGAGTAAGTTTAGGGCTACTGTTTGTTTTCGGTTCAGTGTTACGGTTGGAGATAGCGTCAGGGTCAGGTTTTGGTTGGGGTTTAGCTTCAGGTGTCCGCCTAGGGTTAGGGTTAGGTCTATGGTTTGAGATACGCTTCAGGTTAGTTTAGGTTTGAACTTAGTTTGAGGGAGAAAGTTTAGGGCGACTGTTAGTTTTCGGGTAACTGTTATGGTTGGAGTTAGCGTCAGGGCCAGGTTAGGGTTGGGGTGGAGCTTAAGTTGTCCGCCTAGGGTTAGGGTTAGGTCTATGGTTTGATTTAGGCTTCAGGTTAGGTTAGGTTTGAACTTAGTTTGAGGGAGTAATTTTAGGTCTACTGTTAGTTTTCGGGTAACTGTTATGGTTGGAGTTAGCGTCAGTGCCATTTTAGGGTTGGGGTTGAGCTTAAGGTGTCCGCCTAGGGTTAGGGTTAGGTCTATGGTTTCAGTTAAGCTTCAGGTTAGGTTAGGATTGAACTTAGTTTGAGGGAGTAAGTTTAGGGCTACCGTTAGTTTTCGGTTCAGTGTTACAGTTGGAGTAAGAGTCAGGGTCAGGTTAGGGTTGGGGTTGAGCTTCTGGTGTCCGCGTAGGGTTATAATTAGGTCTATGGTTTGAGTTAGGCTTCAGGTTAGGTTAGGTTTGAACTTAGCTTGAGGGAGTAAGTTTAGGGCTACTGTTTGTTTTCGGTTCAGTGTTACGGTTGGAGATAGCGTCAGGGTCAGGTTTTGGTTGGGGTTTAGCTTCAGGTGTCCGCCTAGGGTTAGGGTTAGGTCTATGGTTTGAGATACGCTTCAGGTTAGGTTAGGTTTGAACTTAGTTTGAGGGAGTAAGTTTGGGGCTACTGTTAGTTTTCGGTTCAGTGTTAGGTTGGAGATAGCGTCAGGGTCAGGTTAGGGTTGGGGTTGAGCTTAAGGTGTCCGCCTAGGGTTAGGGTTAGGTCTATGGTTTCAGTTAGGCTTCAGGTTAGGTTAGGTTTGAAGTTAGTTTGAGGGAGTAAGTTTAGGGCTACTGTTAGTTTTCGGTTCAGTGTTACGGTTGGAGTTAGTGTCAGGGTCAGGTTATGGTGGGGGTTAAGGATAAGGTGTCCGCCTAGGGTTAGGGTTAGGTCTATGATTTGATTTAGGCTTCAGGTTAGGTTAGGTTTGAACTTAGTTTGAGGGAGTCAGTTTAGGGCTACTGTTAGTTTTCGGGTAACTGTTACGGTTGGAGTAAGCGCCAGGGTCAGGTTAGGTTTGGGGTAGAACTTAAGGTGTCCGCCTAGGTTTAGGGTTAGGTGTGTGGTTTGATTTAGGCTTCAGGTTAGGTTAGGTTGGAACTTAGTTTGAGGGAGTAAGTTTAGGGCTACTGTTAGTTTTCGTTTAACTGTTACGGTTGGAGTAAGCGTCCGGGTCAGGTTAGGGTGTGGGTTAAGCATAAGGTGTCCGCCTAAGGTTAGGGTTAGGTCTATGGTTTCATTTAGGCTTCAGGTTAGGTTAGGATTGAACTTAGTTTGAGGGAGTAAGTTTAGGGCGACTGTTAATTTTTGGTTCAGTGTTACGGTTGGTTTTAGCCTCAGGTACAGTTTAGGGTTGAGATTTAGCTTCAGGTGTCCGCCTAGGGTTAGGGTTAGGTCTATGGTTTGAGTTAGGCTTGAGGTTAGGTTAGGTTTGAACTTAGTTTGAGGGAGTAAGTTTAGGGCTACTGTTAGTTTTCGGTTCAGTGTTACGTTTGGATTTAGCGTGAGGGTTTGGTTAGGGTTGGGGTTGAGCTTCAGGTGTCCGCCTAGGGTTAGGGTTAGGTGTATGGTTTGATTTAGGCTTCAGGTTATGTTATGTTTGAACTTAGTTTGAGGGAGTAAGTATAGGGCTACTGCTACTTTTCGGTTCAGTGTTACGGTTGGAGATAGCGTCAGGGTCAGGTTAGGGTTGGGGTTTAGCTTCAGGTGTCCGCCTAGGGTTAGGGTTAGGTCTATGGTATGAGTTAGGCTTCAGGTTAGGTTAGGTTTGAACTTAGTTTGAGGGAGTAAGTTTAGGGTTACTGTTAGTTTTCGGTTCAGTGGTATGGTTGGAGTTACCGTGAGGGTCAGGTTAGGGTTGGGGTTAAGCTAAAGGTGTCCGCCTAGGGTTAGTGTTAGGTCTATGGTTTCATTTAGGCTTCAGGTTAGGTTATGATTGAACTTAGTTTTAGGAAGTAAGTTTAGGGCTACTGTTAGTTTTCGGTTCAGTGTTATGGTTGGAGATAGCGTGAGGGTCAGGTTAGGGTTGGGGTTGAGCTTAAGATGTCCGCCTAGGGTTAGCGTTAGGTCTATGGTTTGAGTTAGGCTTCAGGTTAGGTTAGGTTTGAACTTAGTTTGAGGGAGTAAGTTTAGGGCTACTGTTAGTTTTCGGTTCAGTGTTACGGTTGGAGTTAGCGTGAGGGTCAGGTTAGGGTTGGGGTTTGAACTGAAGGTGTCCGCCTAGGGTTAGGGTTAGGTGTATGGTTTGATTATCGCTTCAGGTAAGGTTAGGTTAGAACTTAGCTTGAGGGAGTAAGTTTAGGGCGACTGTTAGTTTTCGGTTCAGTGTGATGGTTGGAGTTAGCGTACGTGCCAGGTTAGGTTTGGGGTTGAGCTTCAGGTGTCCGCCTAGGGTTAAGGTTAGGTCTATGGTTTGAGTTAGGCTTCAGTTTAGGTTAGGTATGAACTTAGTTTGAGGGAGTCAGTTTAGGGCTACTGTTAGTTTTCGTTTAACTGTTACGGTTGGAGTAAGCGTCATGGTCAGGTTAGGGTGGGGTTAAGCATAAGGTGTCCTCCTAGGGTTAGGGTTAGGTCTGTGGTTTGAGTTAGGCTTCATGTTAGGTTAGGTGTGAACTTAGTTTGAGGGAGTAAGTTTAGGGCTACTGTTAGTTTTCGGTTCAGTGTTACGGTTGCAGATAGCGTCAGGGTCAGGTTAGGGTTGGGGTTGAGCTTCAGGTGTCCGCCTAGGGTTAAGGTTAGGTCTATGGTTTGAGTTATGCTTCAGGTTAGGTTAGGTTTGAACTTAGTTTGAGGGAGTAAGTTTAGGGTTACTGTTAGTTTTCGGTTCAGTGTTACGGTTGGAGTTAGCGTGAGGGTCAGGTTAGGGTTGGGGTTGAGCTTAAGGTGTCCGCCTAGGGTTAGGGTTAGGTGTATGGTTTGATTTAGGCTTCAGGTTAGGTTAGGTTTGAACTTAGTTTGAGGGAGTAAGTTTAGGGCTACTGTTAGTTTTCGGTTCAGTGTTACGGTTGGAGTTAGCGTCAGGGTCAGGTTATGGTGGTGGTTAAGCATAAGGTGTCCGCCTAGGGTTAGGGTTAGGTCTATGATTTGATTTAGGCTTCAGGTTAGGTTAGGTTTGAACTTAGTTTGAGGGAGTCAGTTTAGGGCTACTGTTAGTTTTCGGTTAACTGTTACGGTTGGAGTAAGCGTCAGGGTCAGGTTAGGTTTGGGGTTGAGCTGAAGGTGTCCGCCTAAGGTTAGGGTTAGGTGTATGGTTTGATTTAGGCTTCAGGTTAGGTTAGGTTTGAACTTTGTTTGAGGGAGTAAGTTTAGGTCTACTGTTAGTTTTCGGGTAACTGTTATGGTTGGAGTTAGCGTCAGGGACATTTTAGGGTTGGGGTTGAGCTTAAGGTGTCCGCCTAGGGTTAAGGTTAGGTCTATGGTTTCAGTTAGGCTTCAGGTTAGGTTAGGTTTGAAGTTAGTTTGAGGGAGTAAGTTTAGGGCTACTGTTAGTTTTCGGTTCAGTGTTACGGTTGGAGTTAGCGTCAGGGTCAGGTTATGGTGGGGGTTAAGCATAAGGTGTCCGCCTAGGGTTAGGGTTAGGCCTATGATTTGATTTAGGCTTCAGGTTAGGTTAGGTTTGAACTTAGTTTGAGGGAGTCAGTTTAGGGCTACTGTTAGTTTTCGATTCAGTGTTACGGTTGGAGATAGCGTCAGGATCAGGTTAGGGTTGGGGTTGAGCTTCAGGTGTCCGCCTAGGGTTAGGGTTAGGTCTATGGTTTGAGGTAGGCTTCAGGTTAGGTTAGGTTTGAACTTAGTTTGAGGGAGTAAGTTTAGGGTTACTGTTAGTTTTCGGTTCAGTGTTATGGTTGGAGTTAGCGTGAGGGTCAGGTTAGGGTTTGGGTTGAGCTTAAGGTGTCCGCCGAGGGTTAGGGTTAGGTGTATGGTTTGATTTAGGCTTCAGGTTAGGTTAGGTTTGAACTTAGTTTGAGGGAGTAAGTTTAGGGCTACTGTTAGTTTTCGGTTCAGTGTTACGGTTGGAGATAGCGTCAGGGTCAGGTTAGGGTTGGGGTTGAGCTTCAGGTGTCCGCCTAGGTTTAGGGTTAGGTGTATGGTTTGAGATAGGCTTCAGGTTAGGTTAGGTTTGAACTTAGTTTGAGGGAGTACGTTTAGGGGTAATGTTAGTTTTCGGTTCAGTGTTACGGTTGGATATAGCATGAGGGTCAGGATAGGGTTGAGGTTGAGCTTAAGGTGTCCGCCTAGGGTTAGGGTTAGGTATATGGTTTGATTTAGGCTTCAGGTTAGGTTAGGTTTGAACTTAGTTTGAGTGAGTCAGTTTAGGGCTACTGTTAGTTTTCGGTTAACTGTTACGGTTGGAGTAAGCGCCAGGGTCAGGTTAGGTTTGGGGTAGAACTTAAGGTGTCCGCCTAGGTTTACGGTTAGGTGTGTGGTTTGATTTAGGCTTCAGGTTAGGTTAGGTTGGAACTTAGTTTGAGGGAGTAAGTTTAGGGCTACTGTTAGTTTTCGTTTAACTGTTACGGTTGGAGTAAGCGTCCGGGTCAGGTTAGGGTGGGGGTTAAGCATAAGGTGTCCGCCTAAGGTTAGGGTTACGTCTATGGTTTCATTTAGGCTTCAGGTTAGGTTAGGATTGAACTTAGTTTGAGGGAGTAAGTTTAGGGCGACTGTTAGTTTTTGGTTCAGTGTTACGGTTGGTTTTAGCCTCAGGTAAAGTTTAGGGTTGAGATTTAGCTTCAGGTGTCCGCCTAGGGTTAGGGTTAGGTATATGGTATGAGTTAGGCCTCAGGTTAGGTTAGGTTTGAACTTAGTTTGAGGGAGTAAGTTTAGGGTTACTATTAGTTTTCGGTTCAGTGGTATGGTTGGAGTTACCGTGAGGGTCAGGTTAGGGTTGGGGTTAAGCTAAAGGTGTCCGCCTAGGGTTAGTGTTAGGTCTATGGTTTCATTTATGCTTCAGGTTAGGTTATGATTGAACTTAGTTTTAGGAAGTAAGTTTAGGGCTACTGTTAGTTTTCGGTTCAGTGTTATGGTTGGAGATAGCGTGAGGGTCAGGTTAGGGTTGGGGTTGAGCTTAAGATGTCCGCCTAGGGTTAGCGTTAGGTCTATGGTTTGAGTTAGGCTTCAGGTTAGGTTAGGTTTGAACTTAGTTTGAGGGAGTAAGTTTAGGGCTACTGTTAGTTTTCGGTTCAGTGTTATGGTTGGAGTTAGCGTCAGGGTCAGGTTAGGATTGGGGTTGAGCTTAAGGTGTCCGCCTAGGGTTAGGGTTAGGTCTGTGGTTTGAGTTAGGCTTCAGGTGAGGTTAGGTTTGAAATTAACTTGAGGGAGTAAGTTTAGGGCTACTGTTAGTTTTCGGTTCAGTGTTACGGTTGGAGTAAGAGTCAGGGTCAAGTTAGGGTTGGGGTTGAGCTTCAGGTGTCCGCCTAGGGTTAGGGTTAGGTTTGTGATTTGAGTTAGGCTTCAGGTTAGGTTAGGTTTGAAAGTAGTTTGAGGGAATAAGTTTAGGGGTACTGTTAGTTGTCGGTTCAGTGTTATGGTTGGAGTTAGCGTCAGGGTCAGGTTAGGATTGGGGTTGAGCTTAAGGTGTCCACCTAGGGTTAGGGTTAGGTCTGTGGTTTGAGTTAGGCTTCAGGTGATGTTAGGTTTGAACTTAGCTTGAGGGAGTAAGTTTAGGGCTACTGTTTGTTTCCGGTTCAGTGTTACGGTTGGAGTAAGAGTCAGGGTCAGGTTAGGATTGTGGTTGAGCTTCAGGTGTCCGCCTAGGGTTAGGGTTAGGTCTGTGGTTTGAGTTAGGCTTCAGGTTAGGTTAGGTTTGAACTTAGTTTGAGGGCGTAAGTTTAGGGTTATTGTTAGTTTTCGGTTCAGTGTTATGGTTGGAGTTAGCGTGAGGGTCAGGTTAGGGTTGGGGTTGAGCTTAAGGTGTCCGCCTAAGTTTAGGGTTAGGTGTATGGTTTGATTTAGGCTTCAGGTTAGGTTAGGTTTGAACTTAGTTTGAGGGAGTAAGTTTAGGGCTACTGTTAGTTTTTGGTTCAGTGTTACGGTTGGAGTAAGAGTCAGGGTCAGGTTAGGGTTGGGGTTGAGCTTCAGGTGTCCGCCTAGGGTTAGGTTTAGGTCTATGGTTTCATTTAGGCTTCAGGTTAGGTTAGGATTGTACTTAGTTTGAGGGAGTAAATTTAGGGCTACTGTTAGTTTTCGGTTCAGTGTTACGGTTGGAGATAGCGTCAGGGTCAGGTTAGGGTTGGGGTTGAGCTTCAGGTGTCCGCCTAGGGTTAGGGTTATGTCTATGGTTTGAGTTAGGCTTCAGGATAGGTTAGGTTTGAACTTAGCTTGAGGGGGTAAGTTTAGGGCTACTGTTTGTTTTCGGTTCAGTGTTACCGTTGGAGTAAGCGTCAGGGTCAGGTTACGGTGGGGGTTAAGCATAAGGTGTCCGCCTAGGGTTAGGGTTAGGTCTATGGTTTCAGTTAGGCTTCAGGTTAGGTGAGGATTGAAATTAGTTTGAGGGAGTAAGTTTAGGGCTACTGTTAGTTTTCGGTTCAGTGTTACGTTTGGTTTTAGCCTCAGGTACAGGTTAGGGTTGGGGTTGAGCTTAAGGTGTCTGCCTAGTGTTAGGGTTAGGTCTATTGTTTGAGTTAGGCTTCAGGTTAGTTTAGGTTTGAACTTAGTTTGAGGGAGTAAGTTTAGGGCTATTGTTAGTTTTCGGTTCAGTGTTACGGTTGGAGATAGCATCAGGGTCAGGTTAGGGTTGGGGTTAAGCTTAAGGTGTACGCCTAGGGTTAGGGTTAGATCTATTGTTTGAGTTAGGTTTCAGGTTAGGTTAGGTTTGAACTTAGATTGAGGGAGTAAGTTTAGGGCTACTGTTAGTTTTCAGTTCAGTGTTTCGGTTGGAGTTAGCGTGAGGATCAGGTTAGGCTAGAGGTTGAGCTTAAGTTGTCCGCCTAGGGTTAGGGTTAGGTGTATGGTTTGATTTAGGCTTCAGGTTAGGTTAAGTTTGAACTTGGTTTGAGGGAGTAAGTTTAGGGCTACTGTTAGTTTTCGGTTCAGTGTTATGGTTGGAGTTAGCGTCAGTGTCAGGTTAGTATTGGGGTTGAGCTTAAGGTGTCCGCCTAGGGTTAGGGTTAGGTCTATGGTTTGAGTTAGGCTTCAGGTTAGGTTAGGTTTGAAATTAGTTTGAGGGAGTAAGTTTAGGGCTACTGTTAGTTTTCGGTTCAGTGTTACAGTTGGAGTTAGCGTGAGGGTCAGGTTAGGGTTGGGGTTTGAGCTTAAGGTGTCCGCCTAGGGTTAGGGTTAGGTGTATGGTTTGATTATCGCTTCAGGTAAGGTTAGGTTAGAACTTAGCTTGAGGGAGTAAGTTTAGGGCGACTGTTAGTTTTCGGTTCAGTGTTATGGTTGGAGTTAGCGTACGTGCCAGGTTAGGTTTGGGGTTGAGCTTCAGGTGTCCGCCTAGGGTTGGGGTTAGGTGTATGATTTGATTTAGGCTTCAGGTTAGGTTAGATTTGAACTTAGTTTGAGGGAGTAAGTTTAGGGCTACTGTTAGTTTTCGGGTAACTGTTATGGTTGGAGTTAGCTTCAGGGCCATGTTAGGGTTGGGGTTGAGCTTAAGGTGTCCGACTAGGGTTAGGGCTAGGTCTATGGTTTGAGTTAGGCTTCAGGTTAGGTTTGGTTTGAACTTAGTTTGAGGTAGTAAGTTTAGGGCTACTGTTAGTTTTCGGTTCAGTGTTACGGTTGGAGATAGCGTCAGGGTCAGGTTAGGGTTGGGGTTGAGCTTCAGGTGTCCGCATAGGGTTAGGGTTAGGTCTATGGTTTGAGTTAGGCTTCAGGTTAGGTTAGGTTTGAACTTAGTTTGAGGGCGTAAGTTTAGGGTTACTGTTAGTTTTCGGTTCAGTGTTACGGTTGGAGTTAGCGTGAGGGTCAGGTTAGGGTTGGGGTTGAGCTTCAGGTGTCCGCCTAGGGTTAGGGTTAGGTCTACGGTTTGAGTTAGGCTTCAGGTTAGGTTAGGTTTGAACTTAGTTTGAGGGAGTAAGTTTAGGGCTACTGTTAGTTTTCGCTTTAGTGTTACGGTTGGATTTAGCCTCAGGTACAGGTTAGGGTTGGGGTTGAGCTTAAGGTGTCCGCCTAGGGTTACGGTTAGGTCTATTGTTTGAGTTAGGCTTCAGGTTAGTTTAGGTTTGAACTTAGTTTGAGCGAGTAAGTTTAGGGCTATTGTTCGTTTTCGGTTCAGTGTTACGGTTGGAGATAGCGTCAGGGTCAGGTTAGGGTTGGGGTTAAGCTTAAGGTGTACGCCTAGGATTAGGGTTAGATCTATTGTTTGAGATAGGCTTCAGGTTAGGTTAGGTTTGAACTTAGTTTGAGGGAGTAAGTTTAGGGCTACTGTTAGTTTTCGGGTAACTGTTATGGTTGGAGTTAGCGTCAGGTCCAGTTTAGGGTTGGGGTGGAGCTTAAGGTGTCCGCCTCGGGTTAGGGTTAGGTGTATGGTTTGAGTTAGGCTTCAGGTTAGGTTGGGTTTGAACTTAGTTTGAGGGAGTAAGTTTAGGGCTACTGTTAGTTTTCGGTTCAGTGTTACGGTTGGATTTAGCGTGAGGGTTTGGTTAGGTTTGGGGTTGAGCTTCTGGTGTCCGCCTAGCGTTAGGGTTAGGTGTATGGTTTGATTTAGGCTTCAGGTTATGTTATGTTTGAACTTAGTTTGAGGGAGTAAGTTTAGGGCTACTGTTAGTTTTCGGTTCAGTGTTACGGTTGGAGTAAGAGTCTGGGTCAGGTTAGGGTTGGGGTTGAGCTTCAGGTGTCCGCCTAGGTTAGGATTATGTCTATGGTTTCATTTAGGCTTCAGGTTAAGTTATGTTTGAACTTAGTTTGAGGGAGTTAGTTTAGGGCTACTGTTAGTTTTCGTTTCAGTGTTACGGTTGGAGATAGCGTCAGGGTCAGGTTAGGTTTGGGGTGGATATTCAGGTGTCCGCCTAGGGTTTGGGTTAGGTCTATGGTTTCAGTTAGGCTTCAGGTTAGGTTAGGTTTGAACTTAGTTTGAGGGAGTAAGTTTAGGGCTACTGTTAGTTGTCGGTTCAGTGTTATGGTTGGAGTTAGCGTCAGGGTCAGGTTAGGATTGGGGTTGAGCTTAAGGTGTCCACCTAGGATTAGGGTTAGGTCTGTGGTTTGAGTTAGGCTTCAGGTGAGGTTAGGTTTGAAATTAGTTTGAGGGAGTAAGTTTAGGGCTACTGTCAGTTTTCGGTTCAGTGTTACGGTTGGAGTTAGCGTGAGGGTCAGGTTAGGGTTGGGGTTTGAACTTAAGGTGTCGGCCTAGGGTTAGGGTTAGGTGTATGGTTTCATTATCGCTTCAGGTAAGGTTAGGTTAGAACTTAGCTTGAGGGAGTAAGTTTAGGGCGACTGTTAGTTTTCGGTTCAGTGTTATGGTTGGAGTTAGCGTACGTGGCAGGTTAGGTTTGGGGTTGAGCTTCAGGTGTCCGCCTAGGGTTAGGGTTAGGTCTATGGTTTGAGTTAGGCTTCAGGTTAGGTTAGGTATGAACTTAGTTTGAGGGAGTCAGTTTAGGGCTACTGTTAGTTTTCGTTTAACTGTTACGGTTGGAGTAAGCGTCAGGGTCAGGTTAGGGTGGGGTTAAGCATAAGGTGTCCGCCTAGGGTTAGGGTTAGGTCTGTGGTTTGAGTTAGGCTTCATGTTAGGTTAGGTGTGAACTTAGTTTGAGGGAGTATGTTTAGGGCTACTGTTAGTTTTCGGTTCAGTGTTACGGTTGCAGATAGCGTCAGGGTCAGGTTAGGGTTGGGGTTGAGCTTCAGGTGTCCACCTAGGGTTAAGGTTAGGTCTATGGTTTGAGTTAGGCTTCAGGTTAGGTTAGGTTTGAACTTAGTTTGAGGGAGTAAGTTTAGGGGTTCTGTTAGTTTTCGGTTCAGTGTTACGGTTGGAGTTAGCGTGAGGGTCAGTTTAGGGTTGGGGTTGAGCTTAAGGTGTCCGCCTAGGGTTAGGGTTAGGTGTATGGTTTGATTTAGGCTTCAGGTTAGGTTAGGTTTGAACTTAGTTTGAGGGAGTAAGTTTAGGGCTATTGTTAGTTTTCGGTTCAGTGTTACGGTTGGAGTTAGCGTCAGGGTCAGGTTATGTTGGGGGTTAAGCATAAGGTGTCCGCCTAGGGTTAGGGTTAGGTCTATGATTTGATTTAGGCTTCAGGTTAGGTTAGGTTTGAACTTAGTTTGAGGGAGTCAGTTTAGGGCTACTGTTAGTTTTCGGTTAACTGTTACGGTTGGAGTAAGCGTCAGGGTCAGGTTAGGTTTGGGGTTGAGCTTAAGGTGTCCGCCTAGGGTTAGGGTTAGGTCTATGGTTTGATTTAGGCTTCAGGTTAGGTTAGGTTTGAACTTAGTTTGAGGGAGTAAGTTTAGGTCTACTGTTAGTTTTCGGGTAACTGTTATGGTTGGAGTTAGCGTCAGGGACATTTTTGGGTTGGGGTTGAGCTTAAGGTGTCCTCCTAGGGTTAGGGTTAGGTCTATGGTTTCAGTTAGGCTTCAGGTTAGGTTAGGTTTGAAGTTAGTTTGAGGGAGTAAGTTTAGGGCTACTGTTAGTTTTCGGTTCAGTGTTACGGTTGGAGTTAGCGTCAGGGTCAGGTTATGGTGGGGGTTAAGCATAAGGTGTCCGCCTAGGGTTAGGGTTAGGTCTATGATTTGATTTAGGCTTCAGGTTAGGTTAGGTTTGAACTTAGTTTGAGGGAGTCATTTTAGGGCTACTGTTAGTTTTCGGTTAACTGTTACGGTTGGAGTAAGCGTCAGGGTCAGGATAGGTTTGGGGTTGAGCTTAAGGTGTCCGCCTAGGTTTAGGGTTAGGTGTGTGGTTTGATTTAGGCTTCAGGTAAGGTTAGGTTGGAACTTTGTGTGAGGGAGTTAGTTTAGGGCTACTGTTAGTTTTCGTTTAACTGTTACGGTTGGAGTAAGCGTCAGGGTCAGGTTAGGGTGGGGGTTAAGCATAAGGTGTCCGCCTAAGGTTAGGGTTAGGTCTATGGTTTCATTTAGGCTTCAGGTTAGGTTAGGATTGAACTTAGTTTGAGGGAGTAAGTTTAGGGCTACTGTTAGTTTTTGGTTCAGTGTTACCGTTGGTTTTAGCCTCAGGTACAGTTTAGGGTTGAGGTTGAGCTTCAGGTGTCCGCCTAGGGTTAGGGTTAGGTCTATGGTTTGAGTTAGGCTTCAGGTTACGTTGGGTTTGAACTTAGTTTGAGGGAGTAAGTTTAGGGCTACTGTTAGTTTTCGGTTCAGTGTTACGGTTGGATTTAGCGTGAGGGTTTGGTTAGGGTTGGGGTTGAGCTTCAGGTGTCCGCCTAGCGTTAGGGTTAGGTGTATGGTTTGATTTAGGCTTCAGGTTATGTTATGTTTGAACTTAGTTTGAGGGAGTAAGTTTAGAGCTACTGTTAGTTTTCGGTTCAGTGTTATGGTTGGAGTAAGAGTCTGGGTCAGGTTAGGGTTGGGGTTGAGCTTCAGGTGTCCGCCTAGGGTTAGGGTTAGGTCTTTGGTTTCATTTAGGCTTCAGGTTAGGTTATGTTTGAACTTAGTTTGAGGGAGTTAGTTTAGGGCTACTGTTAGTTTTCGTTTCAGTGTTACGGTTGGAGATAGCGTCAGGGTCAGGTTAGGTTTGGGGTGGATATTCAGGTGTCCGCCTAGGGTTAGGGTTAGGACTATGGTTTGAGTTAGGCTTCAGGTTAGGTTAGGTTTGAACTTAGTTTGAGGGAGTAAGTTTAGGGCTACTGTTAGTTGTCGGTTCAGTGTTATGGTTGGAGTTAGTGTCAGGGTCAGGTTAGGATTGGGGTTGAGCTTAAGGTGTCCACCTAGGGTTAGGGTTAGGTCTGTGGTTTGAGTTAGGCTTCAGGTGAGGTTAGGTTTGAACTTAGCTTGAGGGAGTATGTTTAGGGCTACTGTTTGTTTTCGGTTCAGTGTTACGGTTGGAGATAGCGTCAGGGTCAGGTTAGGGTTGGGGTTGAGCTTCAGGTGTCCGCCTAGGGTTAGGGTTAGGTGTATGGTTTGATTTAGGCTTCAGGTTCGGTTAGATTTGAACTTAGTTTGAGGGAGTAAGTTTAGGGCTACTGTTAGTTTTCGGGTAACTGTTATGGTTGGAGTTAGGGTCAGGGCCATGTTAGGTTTGGGGTTGAGCTTAAGGTGTCCGCCTAGTGTTAGGGCTAGGTCTATGGTTTGAGTTAGGCTTCAGGTTAGGTTAGGTTTGAACTTAGTTTGAGGTAGTAAGTTTAGGGCTACTGTTAGTTTTCGGTTCAGTGTTACGTTTGGAGATAGCGTCAGGGTCAGGTTAGGGTTGGGGTTGAGCTTCAGGTGTCCGCCTAGGGTTAGGGTTAGGTCTATGGTTTGAGTTAGGCTTCAGGTTAGGTTAGGTTTGAACTTAGTTTGAGGGAGTAAGCTTAGGGCTACTGTTAGTTTTCGGGTCAGTGTTACGGTTGGAGATAGCGTCAGGGTCAGGTTAGGGTTGGGGTTGAGCTTAAGGTGTCCGCCTAGGGTTAGGGTTAGGTGTATGGTTTGATTTAGGCTTCAGGTTAGGTTAGGTTTGAACTTAGTTTGAGGGAGTAAGTTTAGGGCTACTGTTAGTTTTCGGGTCAGTGTTACGGTTGGAGATAGCGTCAGGGTCAGGTTAGGGTTGGGGTTGAGCTTCAGGTGTCCGCCTAGGGTTAGGGTTAGGTCTACGGTTTGAGTTAGGCTTCAGGTTAGGTTAGGTTTGAACTTAGTTTGAGGGAGTAAGTTTAGGGCTACTGTTAGTTTTCGGTTTAGTGTTACGGTTGGATTTAGCCTCAGGTACAGGTTAGGGTTGGGGTTGAGCTTCAGGTGTCCGCCTAGGGTTAGGGTTAGGTGTATGGTTTGATTTAGGCTTCAGGTTAGTTTAGGTTTGAACTTAGTTTGAGGGAGTAAGTTTAGGGCTATTGTTAGTTTTCGGTTCAGTGTTACGGTTGGAGATAGCGTCAGGGTCAGGTTAGGGTTGGGGTTAAGCTTAAGGTGTACGCCTAGGGTTAGGGTTAGATCTATTGTTTGAGTTAGGCTTCAGGTTAGGTTAGGTTTGAACTTAGTTTGAGGGAGTAAGTTTAGGGCTACTGTTAGTTTTCGGTTCAGTGTTTCGGTTGGAGTTAGCGTGATGGTCAGGTTAGGGTTGGGGTTGAGCTTAAGGTGTCCGCCTAGGGTTAGGGTTAGGTCTATGGTTTGAGTTAGGCTTCAGGATAGGTTAGGTTTGAACTTAGCTTGAGGGGGTAAGTTTAGGGCTACTGTTTGTTTTCGGTTCAGTGTTACGGTTGGAGTAAGCGTCAGGGTCAGGTTACGGTGGGGGTTAAGCATAAGGTGTCCGCCTAGGGTTAGGGTTAGGTTTATGGTTTCATTTAGGCTTCAGGTTAGGTTAGGATTGAACTTAGTTTGAGGGAGTAAGTTTAGGGCTACTGTTAGTTTTCGGTTCAGTGTTACGGTTGGTTTTAGACTCAGGTACAGGTTAGGGTTGGGGTTGAGCTTAAGGTGTCTGCCTAGGGTTAGGGTTAGGTCTATTGTTTGAGTTAGGCTTCAGGTTAGTTTAGGTTTGAACTTAGTTTGAGGGAGTAAGTTTAGGGCTACTGTTAGTTTTCGGTTCAGTGTTACGGTTGGTTTTAGCCTCAGGTACAGGTTAGGGTTGGGGTTGAGCTTAAGGTGTCTGCCTAGGGTTAGGGTTAGGTCTATTGTTTGAGTTAGGCTTCAGGTTTGTTTAGGATTGAACTTAGTTTGAGGGAGTAAGTTTAGGGCTATTGTTAGTTTTCGGTTCAGTGTTACGGTTGGAGATAGCGTCAGGGTCAGGTTAGGGTTGGGGTTAAGCTTAAGGTGTACGCCTAGGGTTAGGGTTAGATCTATTGTTTGAGTTAGGTTTCAGGTTAGTTTAGGTTTGAATTTAGTTTGAGGGAGTAAGTTTAGGGCTACTGTTAGTTTTCGGTTCAGTGTTTCGGTTGGTGTTAGCGTGAGGATCAGGTTAGGTTAGGGGTTGAGCTTAAGTTGTCCGCCTAGGGTTAGGGTTAGGTGTATGGTTTGATTTAGGCTTCAGGTTAGGTTAGGTTTGAACTTAGTTTGAGGGAGTAAGTTTAGGGCTACTGTTAGTTGTCGGGTAACTGCTATGGTTGGAGTTAGCGTCAGGGCCAGTTTAGGGTTGGGGTGGAGCTTAAGGTGTCCGCCTCGGGTTAGGGTTAGGTCTATGGTTTGAGTTAGGCTTCAGGTTAGGTTAGGTTTGAACTTAATTTGAGGGAGTAAGTTTAGGGCTACTCTTAGTTTTCGGTTCAGTGTTACGGTTGGAGATAGCGTCAGGGTCAGGTTAGGGTTGGGTTTGAGCTTCAGGTGTCCGCCTAGGGTTAGGGTTAGGTCTATGGTTTGAGTTAGGCTTCAGGTTATGTTATGTTTGAACTTAGTTTGAGGGAGTAAGTTTAGGGCTACTGTTAGTTTTCGGTTCAGTGTTACGGTTGGAGTTAGCGTGAGGGTCAGGTTAGGGTTGGGGTTTGAGCTTAAGGTGTCCGCCTAGGGTTAAGGTTAGGTGTATGGTTTGATTATCGCTTCAGGTAAGGTTAGGTTAGAACTTAGCTTGAGGGAGTAAGTTTAGGGCGACTGTTAGTTTTCGGTTCAGTGTTATGGTTGGAGTTAGCGTACGTGCCAGGTTAGGTTTGGGGTTGAGCTTCAGGTGTCCGCCTAGGGTTAGGGTTAGGTCTATGGTTTGAGTTAGGCTTCAGGTTAGGTTAGGTTTGAACTTAGTTTCAGGGAGTAAGTTTAGGGCTACTGTTAGTTTTCGTTTAACTGTTACGGTTGGAGTATGCGTCAGGGTCAGGTTAGGGTGGGGGTTAAGCATAAGGTGTACGCCTAGGGTTAGGGTTAGGTCTATGGTTTCATTTAGGCTTCAGGTTAGGTTAGGAATGAACTCAGTTTGAGGGAGTAAGTTTATGGCTACTCTTAGTTTTCGGTTCAGTGTTACGGTTGGATTTAGCCTCAGGGTCAGGTTATGGTTGGGGTTAAGCTTAAGGTGTCCGCCTAGGGTTAGGGTTAGGTCTATTGTTTGAGTTAGGCTTCAGGTTAGGTTAGGTTTGAACTTAGTTTCAGGGAGTAAGTTTAGTGCTATTGTTAGTTTTCGGTTCAGTGTTACAGTTGGAGATAGCGTCAGGGTCAGGTTAGGGTTGGGGTTAAGCTTAAGTTGTACGCCTAGGGTTAGGGTTAGATCTATTGTTTGAGTTTGGCTTCAGGTTAGGTTAGGTTTTAACTTAGTTTGAGGGAGTAAGTTTAGGGCTACTGTTAGTTTTCGGTTCAGTGTTTCGGTTGGAGTTAGCGTGACGGTCAGGTTAGGGTTGGGGTTGAGATTAAGGTGTCCGCCTAGGGTTAGGTTTAGGTCTATGGTTTCATTTAAGCTTCAGGTTAGGTTAGGATTGAACTTAGTTTGAGGGAGTAAATTTAGGGCTACTGTTAGTTTTCGGTTCAGTGTTAGGGTTGGAGTAAAAGTCTGGGTCACGTTAGGGTTGGGGTTGGTCTTCATGTGTCCGCCTAGGGTTAGGGTTAGGTCTATGGTTTGAGTTAGGCTTCAGGTTAGGTTAGGTTTGAACTTAGCTTGAGGGAGTAAGTTTCGGTCTACTGTTTGTTTTCGGTTCAGTGTTACGGTTGGAGTAAGCGTCAGGGTCAGGTTACGGTGGTGGTTTAGCATAAGGTGTCCGCCTAGGGTTAGGGTTAGTTCTATGGTTTCATTTAGACTTCAGGTTAGGTTAGGATTGAACTTAGTTTGAGGGAGTAAGTTTACTGCTACTGTTAGTTATCGGTTCAGTGTTATGGTTGGTTTTAGCCTCAGGTACAGGTTAGGGTTGGGGTTGAGCCTAAGGTGTCCGCCTAAGGTTAGGGTTAGGTCTATTGTTTGAGTTAGGCTTCAGGTTAGTTTAGGTTTGAACTTAGTTTGAGGGAGTAAGTTTAGGGCTATTGTTAGTTTTCGGTTCAGTGTTACGGTTGGAGATAGCGTCAGGGTCAGGTTAGGGTTGGGGTTGAGCTTCAGGTGTCCTCCTAGGGTTAGGGTTAGGAGTATGGTTTGATTTAGGCTTCAGGTTAGGTTATGTTTGAACTTAGTTTGAGGGAGTTAGTTTAGGGCTACTGTTAGTTTTCGTTTCAGTGTTACGGTTGGAGATAGCGTCAGGGTCAGGTTAGGTTTGGGGTGGATATTCAGGTGTCCGCCTAGGGTTAGGGTTAGGTCTATGGTTTGAGTTAGGCTTCAGGTTAGGTTAGGTTTGAACTTAGTTTGAGGGAGTTAGTTTAGGGCTACTGTTAGTTTTCGTTTCAGTGTTACGGTTGGAGATAGCGTCAGGGTCAGGTTAGGTTTGGGGTGGATATTCAGGTGTCCGCCTAGGGTTAGGGTTAGGTCTATGGTTTGAGTTAGGCTTCAGGTTAGGTTAGGTTTGAACTTAGCTTGAGGGAGTAAGTTTAGGGCTACTGTTAGTTTTCGGTTCAGTGTTTCGGTTGGAGTTAGCGTGACGGTCAGGTTAGTGTTGGGGATGAGCTTAAGGTGTCCGCCTAGGGTTAGGTTTAGGTCTATGGTTTCATTTAGGCTTCAGGTTAGGTTAGGATTGAACTTAGTTTGAGGGAGTAAATTTAGGGCTACTGTTAGTTTTCAGTTCAGTGTTACGGTTGGAGTAAAAGTCAGGGTCAGTTTAGGGTTGGGGTTGAGCTTCAGGTGTCCGCCTAGGGTTAGGGTTAGGTCTATGGTTTGAGTTAGGCTTCAGGTTAGGTTAGGTTTGAACTTAGCTTGTGGGAGTAAGTTTAGGGCTACTGTTTGTTTTCGGTTCAGTGTTACGGTTGGAGTAAGCGTCAGGGTCAGGTTACGGTGGTGGTTAAGCATAAGGTGTCCGCCTAGGGTTAGGGTTAGGTCTATGGTTTCATTTAGGCTTCAGGTTAGGTTAGGATTGAACTTAGTTTGAGGGAGTAAGTTTACTGCTACTGTTAGTTTCTGGTTCAGTGTTATGGTTGGTTTTAGCCTCAGGTACAGGTTAGGGTTGGGTTTGAGCTTAAGGTGTCCGCCTAAGTTAGGGTTAGGTCTATTGTTTGAGTTAGGCTTCAGGTTAGTTTAGGTTTGAACTTAGTTTGAGGGAGTAAGTTTAGGGCTATTGTTAGTTTTCGGTTCAGTGTTACGGTTGGAGATAGCGTGATGGTCAGGTTAAGGTTGGGGTTGAGCTTAAGTTGTCCGCCTAGGGTTAGGTTTAGGTCTATGGTTTCATTTAGGCTTCAGGTTAGGTTATGTTTGAACTTAGTTTGAGGGAGTTAGTTTAGGGCTACTGTTAGTTTTCGTTTCAGTGTTACGGTTGGAGATAGCGTCAGGGTCAGGTTAGGTTTGGGGTGGATATTCAGGTGTCCGCCTAGGGTTAGGGTTAGGTCTATGGTTTGAGTTAGGCTTCAGGTTAGGTTAGGTTTGAACTTAGTTTGAGGGAGTTAGTTTAGGGCTACTGTTAGTTTTCGTTTCAGTGTTACGGTTGGAGATAGCGTCAGGGTCAGGTTAGGTTTGGGGTGGATATTCAGGTGTCCGCCTAGGGTTAGGGTTAGGTCTATGGTTTGAGTTAGGCTTCAGGTTAGGTTAGGTTTGAACTTAGCTTGAGGGAGTAAGTTTAGGGCTACTGTTAGTTTTCGGTTCAGTGTTTCGGTTGGAGTTAGCGTGACGGTCAGGTTAGTGTTGGGATGAGCTTAAGGTGTCCGCCTAGGGTTAGGTTTAGGTCTATGGTTTCATTTAGGCTTCAGGTTAGGTTAGGATTGAACTTAGTTTGAGGGAGTAAATTTAGGGCTACTGTTAGTTTTCAGTTCAGTGTTACGGTTGGAGTAAAAGTCAGGGTCAGTTTAGGGTTGGGGTTGAGCTTCAGGTGTCCGCCTAGGGTTAGGGTTAGGTCTATGGTTTGAGTTAGGCTTCAGGTTAGGTTAGGTTTGAACTTAGCTTGTGGGAGTAAGTTTAGGGCTACTGTTTGTTTTCGGTTCAGTGTTACGGTTGGAGTAAGCGTCAGGGTCAGGTTACGGTGGTGGTTAAGCATAAGGTGTCCGCCTAGGGTTAGGGTTAGGTCTATGGTTTCATTTAGGCTTCAGGTTATGTTAGGATAGAACTTAGTTTGAGGGAGTAAGTTTACTGCTACTGTTAGTTTCTGGTTCAGTGTTATGGTTGGTTTTAGCCTCAGGTACAGGTTAGGGTTGGGTTTGAGCTTAAGGTGTCCGCCTAAGTTAGGGTTAGGTCTATTGTTTGAGTTAGGCTTCAGGTTAGTTTAGGTTTGAACTTAGTTTGAGGGAGTAAGTTTAGGGCTATTGTTAGTTTTCGGTTCAGTGTTACGGTTGGAGATAGCGTGATGGTCAGGTTAAGGTTGGGGTTGAGCTTAAGTTGTCCGCCTAGGGTTAGGTTTAGGTCTATGGTTTCATTTAGGCTTCAGGTTAGGTTAGGATTGAACTTAGTTTGAGGGAGTAAATTTAGGGCTACTGTTAGTTTTCGGTTAAGTGTTACGGTTGGAGTAAGAGTCAGGGTCAGGTTAGGGTTGGGGTTGAGCTTCAGGTGTCCGCCTAGGGTTAGGGTTAGGTCTATGGTTTGAGTTAGGCTTCAGGTTATGTTAGGTTTGAACTTAGCTTGAGGGAGTAAGTTAAGGGCTACTGTTTGTTTTCTGTTTAGTGTTACGGTTGGAGTAAGCGTCAGGGTCAGGTTACGGTGGGGGTTAAGCATAAGGTTTCCGCCTAGGGTTAGGGTTAGGTCTATGGTTTCATTTAGGCTTCAGGTTAGGTTAGGATTGAACTTAGTTTGAGGGAGTAAGTTTAGGGCTACTGTTAGTTTTCGGTTCAGTGTTACGGTTGGAGATAGCGTCAGGGTCAGGTTAGGGTTGGGGTTTAGCTTCAGGTGTCCGCCTAGGGTTAGGGTTAGGTTTATGGTTTGAGTTAGGCTTCAGGTTAGGTTAGGTTTGAAGTTAGTTTGAGGGAGTAAGTTTCGGGCTACTGTTAGTTTTCGGTTCAGTGTTATGGTTGGAGTTAGCGTCAGGGTCAGGTTATGGTGGGGGTTAAGCATAAGGTGTCCGCCTAGGGTTAGGGTTAGGTCTGTGATTTGATTTAGGCTTCAGGTTAGGTTAGGTTTGAACTTAGTTTAGGGGAGTCAGTTTAGGGCTACTGTTAGTTTTCGGTTAACTGTTAAGGTTGGAGTAAGCGTCAGTGTTAGGTTAGGTTTGAGGTTGAGCTTAAGGAGTCCGCCTAGGGTTAGGGTTAGGTCTATTGTTTGAGTTAGGCTTCAGGTTAGGTTAGGTTTGAACTTAGTTTGAGGGAGTAAGTTTAGGGCTACTGTTAGTTTTCGTTTAACTGTTACGGTTGGAGTATGCGTCATGGTCAGGTTAGGGTGGGGGTTAAGCATAAGGTGTCCGCCTAGGGTTAGGGTTAGGTCTATGGTTTCATTTAGGCTTCATTTTAGGTTAGGATTGAACTCAGTTTGAGGGAGTAAGTTTAGGGCTACTCTTAGTTTTTGGTTCAGTGTTACGGTTGGATTTAGCCTCAGGGTCAGGTTAGGGTTGGGGTTAAGCTTAAGGTGTCCGCCTAGGGTTAGGGTTGGGTCTATTGTTTGAGTTAGGCTTCAGGTTAGGTTAGGTTTGAACTTAGTTTGAGGGAGTAAGTTTAGGGCTACTGTTAGTTTTCGGTTCAGTGTTACGGTTGGAGTAAAAGTCAGGGTCAGGTTAGGGTTGGGGTTGAGCTTCAGGTGTCCGCCTAGTGTTAGGGTTAGGTCTATGGTTTGAGTTAGGCTTCAGGTTAGGTTAGGTTTGAAATTAGTTTGAGGGAGTAAGTTTAGGGCTACTGTTAGTTTTCGGTTCAGTGTTACGGTTGGAGTTAGCGTGAGGGTCAGGTTAGTGTTGGGGTTGAGCTTAAGGTGTCCGCCTAGGGTAGGGTTAGGTGTATGGTTTGATTATCGCTTCAGGTAAGGTTAGGTTAGAACTTAGCTTGAGGGAGTAAGTTTAGGGCGACTGTTAGTTTTCGGTTCATTGTTATGGTTGGAGTTAGCGTACGTGCCAGGATAGGTTTGGGGTTGAGCTTCAGGTGTCCGCCTAGGGTTAGGGTTAGGTCTATGGTTTGAGTTAGGCTTCAGGTCAGGTTAGGTTTGAACTTAGTTTGAGGGAGTCAGTTTAGGGCTACTGTTACTTTTCGTTTAACTGTTACGGTTGGAGTAAGCGTCAGGGTCAGGTTAGGGTTGGGGTTAAGCTTAAGGTGTACGCCTAGGGTTAGGGTTAGATCTATTGTTTGAGTTTGGCTTCAGGTTAGGTTAGGTTTTAACTTAGTTTGAGGGAGTAAGTTTAGGGCTACTGTTAGTTTTCGGTTCAGTGTTTCGGTTGGAGTTAGCGTGACGGTCAGGTTAGGGTTGGGGTTGAGCTTAAGGTGTCCGCCTAGGGTTAGGTTTAGGTCTATGGTTTCATTTAAGCTTCAGGTTAGGTTAGGATTGAACTTAGTTTGAGGGAGTAAATTTAGGGCTACTGTTAGTTTTCGGTTCAGTGTTAGGGTTGGAGTAAAAGTCAGGGTCAGGTTAGGGTTGGGGTTGAGCTTCATGTGTCCGCCTAGGGTTAGGGTTAGGTCTATGGTTTGAGTTAGGCTTCAGGTTAGGTTAGGTTTGAACTTAGCTTGAGGGAGTAAGTTTCGGGATACTGTCTGTTTTCGGTTCAGTGTTAAGGTTGGAGTAAGCGTCAGGGTCAGGTTACGGTGGTGGTTAAGCATAAGGTGTCCGCCTAGGGTTAGGGTTAGGTCTATGGTTTCATTTAGGCTTCAGGTTAGGTTAGGATTGAACTTAGTTTGATGGAGTAAGTTTACTGCTACTGTTAGTTATCGGTTCAGTGTTATGGTTGGTTTTAGCCTCAGGTACAGGTTAGGGTTGGGGTTGAGCTTAAGGTGTCCGCCTAAGGTTAGGGTTAGGTCTATTGTTTGAGTTAGGCTTCAGGTTAGTTTAGGTTTGAACTTAGTTTGAGGGAGTAAGTTTAGGGCTATTGGTAGTTTTCGGTTCAGTGTTACGGTTGGAGATAGTGTCAGGGTCAGGTTAGGGTTGGGGTTGAGCTTAAGGTGTCCTCCTAGGGTTAGGGTTAGGTGTATGGTTTGATTTAGGCTTCAGGTTAGGTTATGTTTGAACTTAGTTTGAGGGAGTTAGTTTAGGGCTACTGTTAGTTTTCGTTTCAGTGTTACGGTTGGAGATAGCGTCAGGGTCAGGTTAGGTTTGGGGTGGATATTCAGGTGTCCGCCTAGGGTTAGGGTTAGGTCTATGGTTTGAGTTAGGCTTCAGGTTAGGTTAGGTTTGAACTTAGTTTGAGGGAGTAAGTTTAGGGCTACTGTTAGTTGTCGGTTCAGTGCTATGGTTGGAGTTAGCGTCAGGGTCAGGTTAGGATTGGGGTTGAGCTTAACGTGTCCGCCTAGGGTTAGTGTTAGGTCTGTGGTTTGAGTTAGGCTTCAGGTGAGGGTAGGTTTGAACTTAGCTTGAGGGAGTAAGTTTAGGGCTACTGTTTGTTTTCTGTTTAGTGTTACGGTTGGAGTAAGCGTCAGGGTCAGGTTACGGTGGGGGTTAAGCATAAGGTTTCCGCCTAGGGTTAGGGTTAGGTCTATGGTTTCATTTAGGCTTCAGGTTAGGTTAGGATTGAACTTAGTTTGAGGGAGTAAGTTTAGGGCTACTGTTAGTTTTCGGTTCAGTGTTACGGTTGGAGATAGCGTCAGGGTCAGGTTAGGGTTGGGGTTTAGCTTCAGGTGTCCGCCTAGGGTTAGGGTTAGGTTTATGGTTTGAGTTAGGCTTCAGGTTAGGTTAGGTTTGAAGTTAGTTTGAGGGAGTAAGTTTCGGGCTACTGTTAGTTTTCGGTTCAGTGTTATGGTTGGAGTTAGCGTCAGGGTCAGGTTATGGTGGGGGTTAAACATAAGGTGTCCGCCTAGGGTTAGGGTTAGTTCTGTGATTTGATTTAGGCTTCAGGTTAGGTTAGGTTTGAACTTAGTTTAGGGGAGTCAGTTTAGGGCTACTGTTAGTTTTCGGTTAACTGTTAAGGTTGGAGTATGCGCCAGGGTCAGGTTAGGGTGGGGGTTAAGCATAAGGTGTCCGCCTAGGGTTAGGGTTAGGTCTATGGTTTCATTTAGGCTTCAGGTTAGGTTAGGATTGAACTCAGTTTGAGGGAGTAAGTTTAGGGCTACTCTTAGTTTTTGGTTCAGTGTTACGGTTGGATTTAGCCTCAGGGTCAGGTTAGGGTTGGGGTTAAGCTTAAGGTGTCTGCCTAGGGTTAGGGTTAGGTCTATTGTTTGAGTTAGGCTTCAGGTTAGGTTAGGTTTGAACTTAGTTTGAGGGAGTAAGTTTAGGGCTACTGTTAGTTTTCGGTTCAGTGTTACGGTTGGAGTAAAAGTCAGGGTCAGGTTAGGGTTGGGGTTGAGCTTCAGGTGTCCGCCTAGGGTTAGGGTTAGGTCTATGGTTTGAGTTAGGCTTCAGGTCAGGTTAGGTTTGAACTTAGTTTGAGGGAGTCAGTTTAGGGCTACTGTTAGTTTTCGTTTAACTGTTACGGTTGGAGTAAGCGTCAGGGTCAGTTTAGGGTGGGGTTAAGCATAAGGTGTCCGCCTAGGGTTAGGGTTAGGTCTGTGGTTTCAGTTAGGCTTCAGGTTAGGTTAGGTGTGAACTTAGTTTGAGGGAGTAAATTTAGGGCTACTGTTAGTTTTCGATAAAGTGTTACGGTTGGAGATAGCGTCAGGGTCAGGTTAGGGTTGGGGTTGAGCTTCAGGTGTCCGCCTAGGGTTAGGGTTAGGTCTATGGTTTGAGTTAGGCTTCAGGTTAGGTTAGGTTTGAACTTAGTTTGAGGGTGTTAGTTTAGGGCTACTGTTAGTTTTCGGGTAACTGTTATGGTTGGAGTTAGCGTCAGGGCCATGTTAGGGTTGGGGTTGAGCTTAAGGTGTCCGCCTAGGGTTAGGGTTAGGTCTATGGTTTGAGTTAGGCTTCAGGTTAGGTTAGGTTTGAACTTAGTTTGAGGCAGTAAGTTTAGGGCTACTGTTAGTTTTCGGTTCAGTGTTACGGTTGGAGATAGCGTCAGGGTCAGGTTAGGGTTGGGGTTGAGCTTCAGGTGTCCGCCTACGGTTAGGGTTAGGTCTATGGTTTGAGGTAGGCTTCAGGTTAGGTTAGGTTTGAACTTAGTTTGAAGGAGTAAGTTTAGGGTTACTGTTAGTTTTCGGTTCAGTGTTACGGTTGGAGTTAGCGTGAGGGTCAGGTTAGTGTTTGGGTTGAGCTTAAGGTGTCCGCCGAGGGTTAGGGTTAGGTGTATGGTTTGATTTAGGCTTCAGGTTAGGTTAGGTTTGAACTTAGTTTGAGGGAGTAAGTTTAGGGCTACTGTTTGTTTTCGGTTCAGTGTTACGGTTGGAGTAAGCGTCAGGGTCAGGTTACGGTGGTGGTTAAGCATAAGGTGTCCGCCTAGGGTTAGGGTTAGGTCTATGGTTTCATTTAGGCTTCAGGTTAGGTTAGGATTGAACTTAGTTTGAGGGAGTAAGTTTACTGCTACTGTTAGTTTTTGGTTCAGTGTTATGGTTGGTTTTAGCCTCAGGTACAGGTTAGGGTTGGGGTTGAGCTTAATGTGTCTGCCTAAGGTTAGGATTAGGTCTATTGTTTGAGTTAGGCTTCAGGTTAGTTTAGGTTTGAACTTAGTTTGAGGGAGTAAGTTTAGGGCTAGTGTTAGTTTTCGGTTCAGTGTTACGGTTGGAGATAGCGTCAGGGTCAGGTTAGGGTTGGGGTTAAGCTTAAGGTGTACGCCTAGGGTTAGGGTTAGATCTATTGTTTGAGTTAGGCTTCAGGTTAGGTTATGTTTGAACTTAGCTTGAGAGAGTAAGTTAAGGGCTACTGTTTGTTTTCGGTTCAGTGTTACGGTTGGAGTAAGCGTCAGGGTCACGTTACGGTGGGGTTAAGCATAAGGTTTCCGCCTAGGGTTAGGGTTAGGTCTGTGATTTGATTTAGGCTTCAGGTTAGGTTAGGTTTGAACTTAGTTTGAGGGAGAACGTTTAGGGGTAATGTTAGTTTTCGGTTCAGTGTTACGGTTGGATTTAGCGTGAGGGTCAGGTTAGGGTTGGGGTTGAGCTTAAGGTGTCCGCCTAGGGTTAGGGTTAGGTGTATGGTTTTTTTATAGCTTCAGGTAAGGTTGGGTTAGAACTTAGCTTGAGGGAGTAAGTTTAGGGCGACTGTTAGTTTTCGGTTCAGTGTTATGTTTGGAGTTAGCGTACGTGCCAAGTTAGGTTTGGGGTTGAGCTTCAGGTGTCCGCCTAGGGTTAGGGTTAGGTCTATGGTTTGAGTTAGGCTTCAGGTTAGGTTAGGTTTGAACTTAGTTTGAGGGAGTCAGTTTACAGCTACTGTTAGTTTTCGTTTAACTGTTACGGTTGGAGTAAGCGTCAGAGTCAGGTTAGGGTTTGGTTAAGCATAAGGTGTCCGCCTAGGGTTATGGTTAGGTCTGTGGTTTGAGTTAGGCTTCAGGTTAGGTTAGGTGTGAACTTAGTCTGAGGGAGTAAGTTTAGGGCTACTGTTAGTTTTCGATTCAGTGTTACGGTTGGAGATAGCGTCAGGGTCAGGTTAGGGTTGGGGTGGAGCTTCAGGTGTTCGCCTAGGGTTAGGGTTAGGTCTATGGTTTGAGTTAGGCTTCAGTTTAGGTTAGGTTTGAACTTAGTTTGAGGGAGTAAGTTTAGGGCCACTGTTAGTTGTCGGTTCAGTGTTATGGTTGGAGTTAGCGTCAGGGTCAGGTTAGGGTTGGGGTTGAGCTTAAGGTGTCCGCCTAGGGTTAGGGTTAGGTCTGTGGTTTGAGTTAGGCTTCAGGTGAGGTTAGGTTTGAACTTAGCTTGAGGGAGTAAGTTTAGGGCTACTGTTTGTTTTCGGTTCAGTGTTACGGTTGAAGTAAGAGTCAGGGTCAGGTTAGGGTTGGGGTTGAGCTTCAGGTGTCCGCCTAGGGTTAGGGTTAGGTTTGTGGTTTGAGTTAGGCTTCAGGTTAGGTTAGGTTTGAACTTAGTTTGAGGGTGTTAGTTTAGGGCTACTGTTAGTTTTCGGGGAACTGTTATGGTTGGAGTTAGCGTCAGGGCCATGTTAGGGTTGGGGTTGAGCTTAAGGTGTCCACCTAGGGTTAGGGTTAGGTCTATGGTTTGAGTTAGGCTTGAGGTTAGGTTAGGTTTGAACTTAGTTTGAGGGAGTAAGTTTAGGGCTACTGTTAGTTTTCGGTTCAGTGTTACGGTTGGAGATAGCGTCAGGGTCAGGTTAGGGTTGGGGTTGAGCTTCAGGTGTCCGCCTAGGGTTAGGGTTAGGTCTATGGTTTGAGTTAGGCTTCAGGTTAGGTTAGGTTTGAACTTAGTTTGAGGGAGTAAGTTTAGGGCTACTGTTAGTTTTCGGTTCAGTGTTACGGTTGGATTTAGCGTGAGGGTTTGGTTAGGGTTGGGGTTGAGCTTCAGGTGTCCGCCTAGGGTTAGGGTTAGGTGTATGGTTTGATTTAGGCTTCAGGTTATGTTATGTTTGAACTTAGTTTGAGGGAGTAAGTTTAGGGCTACTGTTACTTTTCGGTTCAGTGTTACGGTGGGAGATAGCGTCAGGGTCAGGTTAGGGTTGGGTTTTAGCTTCAGGTGTCCGCCTAGGGTTAGGGTTAGGTCTATGGTTTGAGTTAGGCTTCAGGTTAGGTTAGGTTTGAACTTAGTTTGAGGGAGTAAGTTTAGGGTTACTGTTAGTTTTCGGTTCAGTGGTACGTTTGGAGTTACCGTGAGGGTCAGGTTAGGGTTGGGGTTAAGCTTAAGGTGTCCGCCTAGGGTTAGTATTAGGTCTATGGTTTCATTTAGGCTTCAGGTTAGGTTATGATTGAACTTAGTTTTAGGAAGTAAGATTAGGGCTATTGTTAGTTTTCGGTTCAGTGTTATGGTTGGAGATAGCGTGAGGGTCAGGTTAGGGTTGGGGTTGAGCTTAAGATGTCCGCCTAGGATTAGCGTTAGGTCTATGGTTTGAGTTAGGCTTCAGGTTAGGTTAGGTTTGAACTTAGTTTGAGGGAGTAAGTTTAGGGCTACTGTTAGTTTTCGGTTCAGTGTTATGGTTGGAGTTAGCGTCAGGTTCAGGTTAGGATTGGGGTTGAGCTTAAGGTGTCCGCCTAGGGTTAGGGTTAGGTCTGTGGTTTGAGTTAGGCTTCAGGTGAGGTTAGGTTTGAACTTAGCTTGAGGGAGTAAGTTTAGGGCTACTGTTAGTTTTCGGTTCAGTGTTACGGTTGGAGTAAGAGTCAGGGTTAGGTTAGGGTTGGGGTTGAGCTTCAGGTGTCCGCCTAGGGTTAGGGTTAGGTTTGTGGTTTGAGTTAGGCTTCAGGTTAGGTTAGGTTTGAACTTAGTTTGAGGGAGTAAGTTTAGGGCTACTGTTAGTTTTCGGGTAATTGTTATGGTTGGAGTTAGCGTCAGGGCCATGTTAGGGTTGGGGTTGAGCTTAAGGTGTCCGCCTAGGGTTAGGGTTAGGTCTATGGTTTGAGTTAGGCTTCAGGTTAGGTTAGGTTTGAACTTAGTTTGAGGGAGTAAGTTTAGGGCTATTGTTAGTTTTCGGTTCAGTGTTACGGTTGGAGATAGCGTCAGGGTCAGGTTAGGTTTGGGGTTGAGCTTCAGGTGTCCTCCTAGGGTTAGGGTTAGGTGTATGGTTTGATTTAGGCTTCAGGTTAGGTTATGTTTGAACTTAGTTTGAGGGAGTTAGTTTAGGGCTACTGTTAGTTTTCGTTTCAGTGTTACGGTTGGAGATAGCGTCAGGGTCAGGTTAGGTTTGGGGTGGATATTCAGGTGTCCGCCTAGAGTTAGGGTTAGGTCTATGGTTTGAGTTAGGCTTCAGGTTAGGTTAGGTTTGAACTTAGTTTGAGGGAGTAAGTTTAGGGCTACTGTTAGTTGTCGGTTCAGTGTTATGGTTGGAGTTAGCGTCAGGGTCAGGTTAGGATTGGGGTTGAGCTTAAGGTGTCCGCCTAGGGTTAGGGTTAGGTCTGTGGTTTGAGTTAGGCTTCAGGTGAGGTTAGGTTTGAACTTAGCTTGAGGGAGTAAGTTTAGGGCTACTGTTAGTTTTCGGTTCAGTGTTACGGTTGGAGTAAGAGTCAGGGTCAGGTTAGGGTTGGGGTTGAGCTTCAGGTGTCCGCCTAGGGTTAGTGTTAGGTTTGTGGTTTGAGTTAGGCTTCAGGTTAGGTTAGATTTGAACTTAGTTTGAGGGAGTAAGTTTAGGGCTACTGTTAGTTTTCGGTTCAGTGTTTCGGTTGGAGTTAGCGTGAGGATCAGGTTAGGGTAGGGGTTGAGCTTAAGTTGTCCGCCTAGGTTTAGGGTTAGGTGTATGGTTTGATTTAGGCTTCAGTTTAGGTTAGATTTGAACTTAGTTTGAGGGAGTAAGTTTAGGGCTACTGTTAGTTTTCGGGTAAATGTTATGCTTGGAGTTAGCGTCAGGGCCAGTTTAGGGTTGGGGTGGAGCTTAAGGTGTCCGCCTCGGGTTAGGGTTAGGTGTATGGTTTGATTTAGGCTTCAGGTTAGGTTAGGTTTGAACTTAGTTTGCGGGAGTAAGTTTAGGGCTACTCTTAGTTTTGGTTCAGTGTTACGGTTGTAGATAGCGTCAGGGTCAGGTTAGGGTTGGGGTTGAGGTTCAGGTGTCGGCCTAGGGTTAGGGTTAGGTGTACGGTTTGAGTTAGGCTTCAGGTTAGGTTAGGTTTGAACTTAGTTTGAGGGAGTACGTTTAGGGGTAATGTTAGTTTTCGGTTCAGTGTTACGGTTGGATTTAGCGTGAGGGTCTGGTTAGGGTTGGGGTTGAGCTTAAGGTGTCCTCCTAGGGTTAGGGTTAGGTGTATGGTTTGATTTAGGCTTCAGGTTAGGTTAGGTTTGAACTTAGTTTGAGGGAGTAAGTTTAGGTCTACTGTTAGTTTTCGGGTAACTGTTATGGTTGGAGTTAGCATCAGGGACATTTTAGGGTTGGGGTTGAGCTTAAGGTGTCCGCCTAGGGTTAGGGTTAGGTCTATGGTTTCAGTTAGGCTTCAGGTTAGGTTAGGTTTGAAGTTAGTTTGAGGGAGTAAGTTTAGGGCTACTGTTAGTTTTCGGTTCAGTGTTACGGTTGGAGTTAGTTTCAGGGTCAGGTTATGGTGGGGGTTAAGGATAAGGTGTACGCCTAGGGTTAGGGTTAGGCCTATGATTTGATTTAGGCTTCAAGTTAGGTTAGGTTTGAACTTAGTTTGAGGGAGTCAGTTTAGGGCTACTGTTAGTTTTCGGGTAACTGTTTTGGTTGGAGTTAGCGTCAGGGCCAGTTTAGGGTTGGGGTGGAGCTTAAGGTGTCCGCCTCAGGCTAGGGTTAGGTGTATGGTTTGATTTAGGCTTCAGGTTAGGTTAGGTTTGAACTTAGTTTGAGGGAGTAAGTTTAGGGCTACTCTTAGTTTTGGTTCAGTGTTACGGTTGGAGATAGCTTCAGGGTCAGGTTAGGGTTGGGGTTGAGCTTCAGGTGTCCACCTAGGGTTAGGGTTAGGTCTATGCTTTGAGTTAGGCTTCAGGTTAGGTTAGGTTTGAACTTAGTTTGAGGGAGTAAGTTTAGGGCTACTGTTAGTTTTCGGTTCAGTGTTACGGTTGGATTTAGCGTGAGGGTTTGGTTAGGGTTGGGGTTGAGCTTCAGGTTTCCGCCTAGGGTTAGGGTTAGGTGTATGGTTTGATTTAGGCTTCAGGTTATGTTATGTTTGAACTTAGTTTGAGGGAGTAAGTTTAGGGCTACTGTTACTTTTCGGTTCAGTGTTACAGTTGCAGATAGCGTCAGGGTCAGGTTAGGGTTGGGGTTTAGTTTCAGGTGTCCGCCGAGGGTTAGGGTTAGGTCTATGGTTTGAGTTAGGCTTCAGGTTAGGTTAGGTTTGAACTTAGTTTGAGGGAGTAAGTTTAGGGTTACTTTTAGGTTTCGGTTCAGTGGTACGGTTGGGGTTACCGTGAGGGTCAGGTTAGGGTTGGGGTTAAGCTTAAGGTGTCCGCCTAGGGTTAGTGTTAGGTCTATGGTTTCATTTAGACTTCAGGTTAGGTTATGATTGAACTTAGTTTTAGGAAGTAAGTTTAGGGCTACTGTTAGTTTTCGGTTCAGTGTTATGGTTGGAGATAGCGTGAGGGTCAGGTTAGGGTTTGGGTTGAGCTTAAGATGTCCGCCTAGGGTTAGCGTTAGGTCTATGGTTTGAGTTAGGCTTCAGGTTAGGTTAGGTTTGAACTTAGTTTGAGGGAGTAAGTTTAGGGCTACTGTTAGTTTTCGGTTCAGTGTTATGGTTGGAGTTAGCGTCAGGGTCAGGTTAGGATTGGGGTTGAGCTTAAGGTGTCCGCCTAGGGTTAGGGTTAGGTCTGTGGTTTGAGTTAGGCTTCAGGTGAGGTTAGGTTTGAACTTAGCATGAGGGAGTAAGTTTAGGGCTACTGTTAGTTTTCGGTACAGTGTTAAGGTTGGAGTAAGAGTCAGGGTCAGGTTAGGGTTGGGGTTGAGCTTCAGGTGTCCGCCTAGGGTTAGGGTTAGGTTTGTGGTTTGAGTTAGGCTTCAGGTTAGGTTAGGTTTGAACTTAGTTTGAGGGAGTAAGTTTAGGGCTACTGTTAGTTTTCGGGTAATTGTTATGGTTGGAGTTAGCATCAGGGCCATGTTAGGGTTGGGGTTTAGCTTAAGGTGTCCGCCTAGGGTTAGGGTTAGGTCTATGGTTTGAGTTAGGCTTCAGGTTAGGTTAGGTTTGAACTTAGTTTGAGGGAGTAAGATTAGGGCTACTGTTAGTTTTCGGTTCAGTGTTACGGTTGGAGATAGCGTCAGGGTCAGGTTCGAGTTGGGGTTGAGCTTCAGGTATCCGCCTAGGGTTAGGGTTCGGTCTATGGTTTGAGTTAGGCTTCAAGTTAGGTTAGGTTTGAACTTAGTTTGAGGGAGTAAGTTTAGGGCTACTGTTAGTTTTCGGTTCAGTGTTACGGTTGGATTTAGCGTGAGGGTCAGGTTAGGGTTGGGGTTGAGCTTAAGGCGTCCGCCTAGGGTTAGGGTTAGGTGTATGGTTTGATTTAGGCTTCAGGTTAGGTTAGGTTTGAACTTAGTTTGAGGGATTAAGTTTAGGTCTACCGTTAGTTTTCGGGTAACTGTTATGGTTGGAGTTAGCGTCACGGCCATTTTAGGGTTGTGGTTGAGCTTAAGGTGTCCGCCTAGGGTTAGGGTTAGGTCTATGGTTTCAGTTAGGCTTCAGGTTAGGTTAGGATTGAACTTAGTTTGAGGGAGTAAGTTTAGGGCTACTGTTAGTTTTCAGTTCAGAGTTACGGTTGGAGTAAGAGTCTGGGTCAGGTTAGGGTTGGGGTTGAGGTTCAGGTGTCCGCCTAGGGTTAGGGTTAGGTCTATGGTTTCATTTAGGCTTCAGGTTAGGTTAGGATTGAACTTAGTTTGAGGGAGTAAGTTTAGGGCGACTGTTAGTTTTCGATTCAGTGTTACGGTTGTTTTTAGCCTCAGGTCCAGGTTAGGGTTGGGGTTGAGCTTAAGGTGTCTGCCTAGGGTTCGGGTTAGGAGTATTGTTTGAGTTAGGCTTCAGGTTAGTTTAGATTTGAACTTAGTTTGAGGGAGTAAGTTTAGGGCTATTATTAGTTTTCGGTTCAGTGTTACGGTTGGAGATAGCGTCAGGGTCAGGTTAGGGTTGGGGTTGAGCTTCAGGTGTCCTCCTAGGGTTAGGGTTAGGTGTATGGTTTGATTTAGGCTTCAGGTTAGGTTATGTTTGAACTTAGTTTGAGGGAGTTAGTTTAGGGCTACTGTTAGTTTTCGTTTCAGTGTTACGGTTGGAGATAGCGTCAGGGTCAGGTTAGGTTTGGGGTGGATATTCAGGTGTCCGCCTAGGGTTAGGGTTAGGTCTATGGTTTGAGTTAGGCTTCAGGTTAGGTTAGGTTTGAACTTAGTTTGAGGGAGTAAGTTTAGGGCTACTGTTAGTTGTCGGTTCAGTGTTATGGTTGGAGTTAGCGTCAGGGTCAGGTTAGGATTGGGGTTGAGCTTAAGGTGTCCGCCTAGGGTTAGGGTTAGGTCTGTGGTTTGAGTTAGGCTTCAGGTGAGGTTAGGTTTGAACTTAGCTTGAGGGAGTAAGTTTAGGGCTACTGTTTGGTTTCGGTTCAGTGTTACGGTTGGAGTAAGAGTCAGGGTCAGGTTAGTGTTGGGGTTGAGCTTCAGGTGTCCACCTAGGGTTAGGGTTAGGTTTGTGGTTTGAGTTAGGCTTCAGGTTAGGTTAGATTTGAACTTAGTTTGAGGGAGTAAGTTTAGGGCTATTATTAGTTTTCGGGTAACTGTTATGGTTGGAGTTAGCGTCAGGGCCATGTTAGGGTTGGGGTTGAGCTTAAGGTGTCCGCCTAGGGTTAGGTCTCGGTCTATGGTTTGAGTTAGGCTTCAGGTTAGGTTAGGTTTGAACTTAGTTTGAGGTAGTAAGTTTAGGGCTACTGTTAGTTTTCGGTTCAGTGTTACGGTTGGAGATAGCGTCAGGGTCAGGTTAGGGTTGGGGTTGAGTTTCAGGTATCCGCCTAGGTTTAGGGTTAGGTCTATGGTTTCAGTTAGGCTTCAGGTTAGGTTAGGTTTGAAGTTTGTTTGAGGGAGTAAGTTTAGGGCTACTGTTAGTTTTCGGTTCAGTGTTACGGTTGGTTTTAGCCTCAGGTACAGGTTAGGGTTGGGTTTGAGCTTAAGGTGTCTGCCTAGTGTTAGGGTTAGGTCTATTGTTTGAGTTAGGCTTCAGGTTAGTTTAGGTTTGAACTTAGTTTGAGGGAGTAAGTTTAGGGCTATTGTTAGTTTTCGGTTCAGTGTTACGGTTGGAGATAGCATCAGGGTCAGGTTAGGGTTGGGGTTAAGCTTAAGGTGTACGCGTAGGGTTAGGTTAAGATCTATTTTTTGAGTTAGGTTTCAGGTTAGGTTAGGTTTGAATTTAGTTTGAGGGAGTAAGTTTAGGGCTACTGTTAGTTTTCGGTTCAGTGTTTCGGATGGAGTTAGCATGAGGATCAGGTTAGGGTAGGGGTTGAGCTTAAGTTGTCCGCCTAGGGTTAGGGTTAGGTGTATGGTTTGATTTAGGCTTCAGGTTAGGTTAGGTTTGAACTTAGTTTGAGGGAGTAAGTTTAGGGCTACTGTTAGTTTTCGGGTAACTGTTATGGTTGGAGTTAGCGTCAGGGCCAGTTTAGGGTTGGGGTGGAGCTTAAGGTGCCCGCCTCGGGTTAGGGTTAGGTGTATGCTTTGATTTAGGCTTCAGGTTAGGTTAGGTTTGAACTTAGTTTGAGGGAGTAAGTTTAGGGCTTCTCTTAGTTTTGGTTCAGTGTTACGGTTGGAGATAGCGTCAGCGTCAGGTTAGGGTTGGGGTTGAGCTTCAGGTGTCCGCCTAGGGTTAGGGTTAGGTCTATGGTTTGAGTTAGGCTTCAGGTTAGGTTAGGTTTGAAATTACTTTGAGGGAGTAAGTTTAGGGCTACTGTTAGTTTTCGGTTCAGTGTTACGGTTGGAGTTAGCGTGAGGGTCAGGTTAGGGTTGGGGTTTGAGCTTAAGGTGTCCGCCTAGGTTTAGGGTTAGGTGTATGGATTGATTATCGCTTCAGGTAAGGTTAGGTTAGAACTTAGCTTGAGGGAGTAAGTTTAGGGCGACTGTTAGTTTTCGGTTCAGTGTTATGGTTGGAGTTAGCGTACGTGCCAGGTTAGGTTTGGGGTTGAGCTTCTGGTGTCCGCCTAGGGTTAGGGTTAGGTCTATGGTTTGAGTTAGGCTTCAGGTTAGGTTAGGTTTGAACTTAGTTTGAGGGAGTAAGTTTACGGCTATTGTTAGTTTTCGGTTCAGTGTTACGGTTGGAGATAGCATCAGGGTCAGGTTAGGTTTGGGGTTGAGCTTAAGGTGTCCGCCTAGGGTTAGGGTTAGGTGTATGGTTTGATTTAGGCTTCAGGTTAGGTTAGGTTTGAACTTAGTTTGAGGGAGTAAGTTTAGGTCTACTGTTAGTTTTCGGGTAACTGTTATGGTTGGAGTTAGCGTCAGGGACATTTTAGGGTTGGGGTTGAGCTTAAGGTGTCCGCCTAGGGTTAGGGTTAGGTCTATGGTTTCAGTTAGGCTTCAGGTTAGGTTAGGTTTGAAGTTTGTTTGAGGGAGTAAGTTTAGGGCTACTGTTAGTTTTTGGTTCAGTGTTACCGTTGGTTTTAGCCTCAGGTACAGTTTATGGTTGAGGTTGAGCTTCAGGTGTCCGCCTAGGGTTAGGGTTAGGTCTATGGTTTGAGTTAGGCTTCAGGTTAGGTTAGGTTTGAACTTAGTTTGAGGGAGTAAGTTTAGGGCTACTGTTAGTTTTCGGTTGAGTGTTACGGTTGGATTTAGCGGGAGGGTTTGGTTAGGGTTGGGGTTGAGCTTCAGGTGTCCGCCTAGCGTTAGGGTTAGGTGTATGGTTTGATTTAGGCTTCAGGTTATGTTATGTTTGAACTTAGTTGAGGGAGTAATTTTAGGGCTACTGTTAGTTTTCGGTTCAGTGTTACGGTTGGAGATAGCGTCCGGGTCAGGTTAGGGTTGGGGTTTAGCTTCAGGTGTCCGCCTAGGGTTAGGGTTAGGTCTATAGTTTGAGTTAGGCTTCAGGTTAGGTTAGGTTTGAAGTTAGTTTGAGGGAGTAAGTTTCGGGCTACTGTTAGTTTTCGGTTCAGTGTTATGGTTGGACTTAGCGTCAGGGTCAGGTTATGGTGGGGGTTAAGCATAAGGTGTCCGCCTAGGGTTAGGGTTAGGTCTGTGATTTGATTTAGGCTTCAGGTTAGGTTAGGTTTGAACTTAGTTTGAGGGAGTCAGTTTAGGTCTACTGTTAGTTTTCGGTTAACTGTTAAGGTTGGAGTAAGCGTCAGGGTCAGGTTAGGTTTGAGGTTGAGCTTAAGGTGTCCGCATAGGGTTAGGGTTAGGTCTATGGTTTCATTTAGGCTTCAGGTTAGGTTAGGATTGAACTTAGTTTGAAGGATTAAATTTAGGGCTAGTGTTAGTTTTCAGTTCAGTGTTACGGTTGGAGTATGAGTCAGGGTCAGGTTAGGCTTGGGGTGGAGCTTCAGGTGTCCGCCTAGGGTTAGGGTTACGTCTATGGTTTGAGTTAGGCTTCAGGTTAGGTTAGGTTTGAACTTAGGTTGAGGGAGTAAGTTAAGGGCTACTGTTTGTTTTCGGTTCAGTGTTACGGTTGGAGTAAGCGTCAGGGTCAGGTTACGGTGGGGGTTAAGCATAAGGTGTCCGCCTAGGTTTAGGGTTAGGTCTATGGTTTCATTTAGGCTTCAGGTTAGGTTAGGATTGAACTTAGTTTGAGGGAGTAAGTTTAAGGCTACTGTTAGTTTTCGGTTCAGTGTTACGGTTGGTTTTAGGCTCAGGTACAGGTTAGGGTTGGGGTTGAGCTTAAGGTGTCTGCCTAGGGTTAGGGTTAGGTCTATTGTTTGAGTTAGGCTTCAGGTTAGTTTAGGATTGAACTTAGTTTGAGGGAGTAAGTTTAGGGCTCTTGTTAGTTTTCGGTTCAGTGTTACGGTTGGAGATAGCGTCAGGGTCAGGTTAGGTTTGGGGTTAAGCTTAAGGTGTACGCCTAGGGTTAAGGTTAGATCTATTGTTTGAGTTAGGCTTCAGGTTAGGTTAGGTTTGAACTTAGTTTGAGGGAGTAAGTTTAGGGCTACTGTTAGTTTTCGGTTCAGTTTTTCGGTTGGAGTTAGCGTGAGGGTCAGGTTAGGGTAGGGGTTAAGCTTAAGGTGTCCGCCTAGGGTTAGGGTTAGGTGTATGGTTTGATTTAGGCTTCAGGTTAGGTTAGGTTTGAACTTAGTTTGAGGGAGTAAGTTTAGGGCTACTGTTAGTTTTCGGTTCAGTGTTATGGTTGGAGTTAGCGTCAGGGTCAGGTTAGGATTGGGGTTGAGCTTAAGGTGTCCGCCTAGGGTTAGGGTTAAGTCTGTGGTTTGAGTTAGGCTTCAGGTGAGGTTAGGTTTGAACTTAGCTTGAGGGAGTAAGTTTAGGGCTACTGTTAGTTTTCGGTTCAGTGTTACGGTTGGAGTAAGAGTCAGGGTCAGGTTAGGGTTGGGGTTGAGCTTCAGGTGTCCGCCTAGGGTTAGTGTTAGGTTTGTGGTTTGAGTTAGGCTTCAGGTTGGTTAGGTTTGAACTTAGTTTGAGGGAGTAAGTTTAGGGCTACTGTTAGTTTTCGGGTAATTGTTATGGTTGGAGTTAGCGTCATTGCCATGTTAGGGTTGGGGTTGAGCTTAAGGTGTCCGCCTAGGGTTAGGGTTAGGTCTATGGTTTGAGTTAGGCTTCAGGTTAGGTTAGGTTTGAACTTAGTTTGAGGGAGTAAGTTTAGGGCTACTGTTAGTTTTCGGTTCAGTGTTACGGTTGGAGATAGCGTCAGGGTCAGGTTAGGGTTGGGGTTGAGCTTCAGGTATCCGCCTAGGGTTAGGGTTCGGTCTATGGTTTGAGTTTGGCTTCAAGTTAGGTTAGGTTTGAACTTAGTTTGAGGGAGTAAGTTTAGGGCTACTGTTAGTTTTCGGTTCAGTGTTACGGTTGGATTTAGCGTGAGGGTCAGGTTAGGGTTGGGGTTGAGCTTAAGGCGTCCGCCTAGGGTTAGGGTTAGGTGTATGGTTTGATTTAGGCTTCAGGTTAGGTTAGGTTTGAACTTAGTTTGAGGGAGTAAGTTTAGGTCTACCGTTAGTTTTCGGGTAACTGTTATGGTTGGAGTTAGCGTCTCGGCCATTTTAGGGTTGTGGTTGAGCTTAAGGTGTCCGCCTAGGGTTAGGGTTAGGTCTATGGTTTCAGTTAGGCTTCAGGTTAGGTTAGGATTGAACTTAGTTTGAGGGAGTAAGTTTAGGGCTACTGTTAGTTTTCGGTTCAGTGTTACGGTTGGAGTAAGAGTCTGGGTCAGTTTAGGGTTGGGGTTGAGCTTCATGTGTCCGCCTAGGGTTAGCGTTAGGTCTATGGTTTCATTTAGGCTTCAGGTTAGGTTAGGATTGAACTTTGTTTGAGGGAGTAAGTTTAGGGCGACTGTTAGTTTTAGATTCAGTGTTACGGTTGGTTTTAGCCTCAGGTCCAGGTTAGGGTTGGGGTTGATCTTAAGGTGTCCGCCTAGGGTTCGGGTTAGGAGTATTGTTTGAGTTAGGCTTCAGGCTAGTTTAGATTTGAACTTAGTTTGAGGGAGTAAGTTTAGGGCTATTATTAGTTTTCGGTTCAGTGTTACGGTTGGAGATAGCGTCAGGGTCAGGTTAGGGTTGGGGTTGAGCTTCAGGTGTCCTCCTAGGGTTAGGGTTAGGTGTATGTTTTGATTTAGGCTTCAGGTTAGGTTATGTTTGAACTTAGTTTGAGGGAGTTAGTTTAGGGCTACTTTTAGTTTTCGTTTCAGTGTTACGGTTGGAGATAGCGTCAGGGTCAGGTTAGGTTTGGGGTGGATATTCAGGTGTCCGCCTAGGGTTAGGGTTAGGTCTATGATTTGAGTTAGGCTTCAGGTTAGGTTAGGTTTGAACTTAGTTTGAGGGAGTAAGTTTAGGGCTACTGTTAGTTGTCGGTTCAGTGTTATGGTTGGAGTTAGCGTCAGGGTCAGGTTAGGATTGGGGTTGAGCTTAAGGTGTCCACCTAGGGTTAGGATTAGGTCTGTGGTTTGAGTTAGGCTTCAGGTGAGGTTAGGTTTGAACTTAGCTTGAGGGAGTAAGTTTAGGGCTACTGTTAGTTTTCGGTTCAGTGTTACGGTTGGAGATAGCGTCAGGGTCAGGTTAGGGTAGGGGTTTAGCTTCAGGTGTCCGCCTAGGGTTAGGGTTAGGTCTGTGGTTTGTTTTAGGCTTCAGGTTAGTTTAGGTTTGAAGTTAGTTTGTAGGGAGTAAGTTTCGGGCTACTGTTAGTTTTCGGTTCAGTGTTATGGTTGGAGTTAGCGTCAGGGTCAGGTTATGGTGGGGGTTAAGCATAAGGTGTCCGCCTAGGGTTAGGGTTAGGTCTGTGATTTGATTTAGGCTTCAGGTTAGGTTAGGTTTGAACTTAGTTTGAGGGAGTCAGTTTAGGGCTATTGTTAGTTTTCGGTTCAGTGTTACGGTAGGAGATAGCGTCAAGGTCAGGTTAGGGTTGGGGTTAAGCTTAAGGTGTACGCCTAGGGTTAGGTTTAGATCTATTGTTTGAGTTAGGCTTCAGGTTAGGTTAGGTTTTAACTTAGTTTGAGGGAGTCAGTTTAGGTCTACTGTTAGTTTTCGGGTAACTGTTATGGTTGGAGTTAGCGTCTCGGCCGTTTTAGGGTTGTGGTTGAGCTTAAGGTGTCCGCCTAGGGTTAGGGTTAGGTCTATGGTTTCAGTTCGGCTTCAGGTTAGGTTAGGATTGAACTTAGTTTGAGGGAGTAAGTTTAGGGCTACTGTTAGTTTTCGGTTCAGTGTTACGGTTGGAGTAAGAGTCTGGGTCAGTTTAGGGTTGGGGTTGAGCTTCATGTGTCCGCCTAGGGTTAGCGTTAGGTCTATGGTTTCATTTAGGCTTCAGGTTAGGTTAGGATTGAACTTTGTTTGAGGGAGTAAGTTTAGGGCGACTGTTAGTTTTAGATTCAGTGTTACGGTTGGTTTTAGCCTCAGGTCCAGGTTAGGGTTGGGGTTGATCTTAAGGTGTCCGCCTAGGGTTCGGGTTAGGAGTATTGTTTGAGTTAGGCTTCAGGTTAGTTTAGATCTGAACTTAGTTTGAGGGAGTAAGTTTAGGGCTATTATTAGTTTTCGGTTCAGTGTTACGGTTGGAGATAGCGTCAGGGTCAGGTTAGGGTTGGGGTTGAGCTTCAGGTGTCCTCCTAGGGTTAGGGTTAGGTGTATGGTTTGATTTAGGCTTCAGGTTAGGTTATGTTTGAACTTAGTTTGAGGGAGTTAGTTTAGGGCTACTGTTAGTTTTCGTTTCAGTGTTACGGTTGGAGATAGCGTCAGGGTCAAGTTAGGTTTGGGGTGGATATTCAGGTGTCCGCCTAGGGTTAGGGTTAGGTCTATGGTTTGAGTTAGGCTTCAGGTTAGGTTAGGTTTGAACTTAGTTTGAGGGAGTAAGTTTAGGGCTACTGTTAGTTGTCGGTTCAGTGTTATGGTTGGAGTTAGCGTCAGGGTCAGGTTAGGATTGGGGTTGAGCTTAAGGTGTCCACCTAGGGTTAGGGTTAGGTCTGTGGTTTGAGTTAGGCTTCAGGTGAGGTTAGGTTTGAACTTAGATTGAGGGAGTAAGTTTAGGGTACTGTTAGTTTTCGGTTCAGTGTTACGGTTGGAGATAGCGTCAGGGTCAGGTTAGGGTTGGGGTTTAGCTTCAGGTGTCCGCCTAGGGTTAGGGTTAGGTCTGTGGTTTGTTTTAGGCTTCAGGTTAGGTTAGGTTTAAGTTAGTTTGAGGGAGTAAGTTTCGGGCTACTGTTAGTTTTCGGTTCAGTGTTATGGTTGGAGTTAGCGTCAGGGTCAGGTTATGGTGGGGGTTAAGCATAAGGTGTCCGCCTAGGGTTAGGGTTAGGTCTGTGATTTGATTTAGGCTTCAGGTTAGGTTAGGTTTGAACTTAGTTTGAGGGAGTCAGTTTAGGGCTATTGTTAGTTTTCGGTTCAGTGTTACGGTAGGAGATAGCGTCAGGGTCAGGTTAGGGTTGGGGTTAAGCTTAAGGTGTACGCCTAGGGTTAGGTTTAGATCTATTGTTTGAGTTAGGCTTCAGGTTAGGTTAGGTTTTAACTTAGTTTGAGGGAGTCAGTTTAGGGCTACTGTTAGTTTTCGGTTCAGTGTTTCGGTTGGAGTTAGCGTGACGGTCAGGTTAGGGTTGGGTTTGAGCTTAAGGTGTCCGCCTAGGGTTAGGTTTAGGTCTATGGTTTGATTTAGGCTTCAGGTTAGGTTAGGATTGAACTTAGTTTGAGGGAGTAAATTTAAGGCTACTGTTATTTTTCAGTTCAGTGTTACGGTTGGAGTAAGAGCCAGGGTCAGGTTAGGCTTGGGGTGGAGCTTCAGGTGTCCGCCTAGGGTTAGGGTTAGGTCTATGGTTTGAGTTAGGCTTCAGGTTAGGTTAGGTTTGAACTTAGCTTGAGGGAGTAAGTTAAGGGCTACTGTTTGTTTTCGGTTCAGTGTTACGGTTGGAGTAAGCGTCAGGGTCAGGTTACGGTGGGGGTTAAGCATAAGGTGTCCGCCTAGGTTTAGGGTTAGGTCTATGGTTTCATTTAGGCTTCAGGTTAGGTTAGGATTGAACTTAGTTTGAGGGAGTAAGTTTAGGGCTACTGTTAGTTTTCGGTTCAGTGTTACGGTTGGTTTTAGCCTCAGGTACAGGTTAGGGTTGGGGTTGAGCTTAAGGTGTCTGCCTAGGGTTAGGGTTAGGTCTATTGTTTGAGTTAGGCTTCAGGTTAGTTTAGGATTGAACTTAGTTTGAGGGAGTAAGTTTAGGGCTACTGTTAGTTTTCGGTTCAGTTTTTCGGTTGGAGTTAGCGTGAGGGTCAGGTTAGGGTAGGGGTTAAGCTTAAGGTGTCCGCCTAGGGTTAGGGTTAGGTGTATGGTTTGATTTAGGCTTCAGGTTAGGTTAGGTTTGAACTTAGTTTGAGGGAGTAAGTTTAGGGCTACTGTTAGTTTTCGGGTGATTGTTATGGTTGGAGTTAGCGTCAGGGCCATGTTAGGGTTGGGGTTGAGCTTAAGGTGTCCGCCTAGGTTTAGGGTTAGGTCTATGGTTTGAGTTAGGCTTCAGGTTAGGTTAGGTTTGAACTTAGTTTGAGGGAGTAAGTTTAGGGCTACTGTTAGTTTTCGGTTCAGTGTTACGGTTGGAGATAGCGTCAGGGTCAGGTTAGGTTTGGGGTTGAGCTTCAGGTATCCGCCTAGGGTTAGGGTTCGGTCTATGGTTTGAGTTAGGCTTCAAGTTAGGTTAGGTTTGAACTTAGTTTGAGGGAGTAAGTTTAGGGCTACTGTTAGTTTTCGGTTCAGTGTTACGGTTGGAGATAGCGTCAGGGTCAGGTTAGGGTTGGGGTTGAGCTTCAGGTGTCCGCCTAGGGTTAGGGTTAGGTCTATGGTTTCAGTTAGGCTTCAGGTTAGGTTAGGATTGAAGTTAGTTTGAGGGAGTAAGTTTCGGGCTACTGTTAGTTTTCGGTTTAGTGTTATGGTTGGAGTTAGCGTCAGGGTCAGGTTATGGTGGGGGTTAAGCATAAGGTGTCCGCCTAGGGTTAGGGTTAGGTCTGTGATTTGATTTAGGCTTCAGGTTAGGTTAGGTTTGAACTTAATTTGAGGGAGTCAGTTTAGGGCTACTGTTAGTTTTCGGTTAACTGTTAAGGTTGGAGTAAGCGTCAGGGTCAGGTTAGGTTTGAGGTTGAGCTTAAGGTGTCCGCCTAGGGTTAGGGTTAGGTCTATGGTTTCATTTAGGCTTCAGGTTAGGTTAGGATTGAACTTAGTTTGAAGGATTAAATTTAGGGCTAGTGTTAGTTTTCAGTTCAGTGTTACGGTTGGAGTATGAGTCAGGGTCAGGTTAGGCTTGGGGTGGAGCTTCAGGTGTCCGCCTAGGGTTAGGGTAAGGTCTATGGTTTGAGTTAGGCTTCAGGTTAGGTTAGGTTTGAACTTAGGTTGAGGGAGTAAGTTAAGGGCTACTGTTAGTTTTCTGTTCAGTGTTACGGTTGGTTTTAGCCTCAGGTACAGGTTAGGGTTGGGGTTGAGCTTAAGGTGTCTGCCTAGGGTTAGGGTTAGGTCTATTGTTTGAGTTATGCTTCAGGTTAATTTAGGATTGAACTTAGTTTGAGGGAGTAAGTTTAGGGCTATTGTTAGTTTTCGGTTCAGTGTTACGGTTGGAGATAGCGTCAGGGTCAGGTTAGGTTTGGGGTTAAGCTTAAGGTGTACGCCTAGGGTTAAGGTTAGATCTATTGTTTGAGTTAGGCTTCAGGTTAGGTTAGGTTTGAACTTAGTTTGAGGGAGTAAGTTTAGGGCTACTGTTAGTTTTCGGTTCAGTTTTTCGGTTGGAGTTAGCGTGAGGGTCAGGTTAGGGTAGGGGTTAAGCTTAAGGTGTCCGCCTAGGGTTAGGGTTAGGTGTATGGTTTGATTTAGGCTTCAGGTTAGGTTAGGTTTGAACTTAGTTTGAGGGAGTAAGTTTAGGGCTACTGTTAGTTTTCGGTTCAGTGTTATGGTTGGAGTTAGCGTCAGGGTCAGGTTAGGATTGGGGTTGAGCTTAAGGTGTCCGCCTAGGGTTAGGGTTAGGTCTGTGGTTTGAGTTAGGCTTCAGGTGAGGTTAGGTTTGAACTTAGCTTGAGGGAGTAAGTTTAGGGCTACTGTTAGTTTTTGGTTCAGTGTTACGGTTGGAGTAAGAGTCAGGGTCAGGTTAGGGTTGGGGTTGAGCTTCAGGTGTCCACCTAGGGTTAGGGTTAGGTTTGTGGGTTGAGTTAGGCTTCAGGTTAGGTTAGGTTTGAACTTAGTTTGAGGGAGTAAGTTTAGGGCTACTGTTAGTTTTCGGGTAATTGTTATGGTTGGAGTTAGCGTCATTGCCATGTTAGGGTTGGGGTTGAGCTTAAGGTGTCCGCCTCGGGTTAGGGTTAGGTCTATGGTTTGAGTTAGGCTTCAGGTTAGGTTAGGTTTGAACTTAGTTTGAGGGAGTAAGTTTAGGGCTACTGTTAGTTTTCGGTTCAGTGTTACGGTTGGAGATAGCGTCAGGGTCAGGTTAGGGTTGGGGTTGAGCTTCAGGTATCCGCCTAGGGTTAGGGTTCGGTCTATGGTTTGAGTTTGGCTTAAAGTTAGGTTAGGTTTGAACTTAGTTTGAGGGAGTAAGTTTAGGGCTACTGTTAGTTTTCGGTTCAGTGTTATGGTTGGATTTAGCGTGAGGGTCAGGTTAGGGTTGGGGTTGAGCTTAAGGCGTCCGCCTAGGGTTAGGTTTAGGTGTATGGTTTGATTTAGGCTTCAGGTTAGGTTAGGTTTGAACTTAGTTTGAGGGAGTAAGTTTAGGTCTACTGTTAGTTTTCGGGTCACTGTTATGGTTGGCGTTAGCGTCTCGGCCATTTTAGGGTTGTTGTTGAGCTTAAGGTGTCCGCCTAGGGTTAGGGTTAGGTCTATGGTTTCAGTTAGGCTTCAGGTTAGGTTAGGATTGAACTTAGTTTGAGGGAGTAAGTTTAGGGCTACTGTTAGTTTTCGGTTCAGTGTTACGGTTGGAGTAAGAGTCTGGGTCAGTTTAGGGTTGGGGTTGAGCTTCAGGTGTCCGCCTAGGGTTAGGGTTAGGTCTATGGTTTCATTTAGGCTTCAGGTTAGGTTAGGATTGAACTTAGTTTGAGGGAGTAAGTTTAGGGCTACTGTTAGTTTTCGGTTCAGTGTTACGGTTGGAGATAGAGTCAGGGTCAGGTTAGGGTTGGGGTTGAGCTTCAGGTGTCCGCCTAGGGTTAGGGTTAGGTCTATGCTTTGAGTTAGGCTTCAGGATAGGTTAGGTTTGAACTAAGCTTGAGGGGGTAAGTTTAGGGCTACTGTTTGTTTTCGGTTCAGTGTTACGGTTGGAGTAAGCGTCAGGGTCAGGTTTCGGTGGGGGTTAAGCATAAGGTGTCCGCCTAGGGTTAGGGTTAGGTCTATGGTTTCATTTAGGCTTCAGGTTAGGTTAGGATTGAACTTAGTTTGAGGGAGTAAGTTTAGAGCTACTGTTAGTTTTCGGTTCAGTGTTACGGTTGGTTTTAGCCTCAGGTACAGGTTAGGGTTGGGGTTAAGCTTAAGGTGTCTGCCTAGGGTTAGGGTTAGGTCTATTGTTTGAGTTAGGCTTCAGGTTAGTTTAGGTTTGAACTTAGTTTGAGGGAGTAAGTTTAGTGCTATTGTTAGTTTTCGGTTCAGTGTTACGGTTGGAGATAGCGTCAGGGTCAGGTTAGGGTTGGGGTTAAGCTTAAGGTGTACGCCTAGGGTTAGGGTTAGATCTATTGTTTGAGTTAGGTTTAAGGTTAGGTTAGGTTTGAACTTAGTTTGAGGGAGTGAGTTTAGGGCTACTGTTAGTTTTCGGTTCAGTGTTTCGGTTGGAGTTAGCGTGAGGATCAGGTTAGGGTAGGGGTTGAGCTTAAGTTGTCCGCCTAGGGTTAGGGTTAGGTGTATGGTTTGATTTAGGCTTCAGGTTAGGTTAGGTTTGAACTTAGTTTGAGGGAGTAAGTTTAGGGGTACTGTTAGTTTTCGGGTAACTGTTATGGTTGGAGTTAGCGTCAGGGCCAGTTTAGGGTTGGGGTGGAGCTTAAGGTGTCCGCCTCGGGTTAGGGTTAGGTGTATGGTTTGATTTAGGCTTCAGGTTATGTTATGTTTGAACTTAGTTTGAGGGAGTAAGTTTAGGGCTACTCTTAGTTTTCGGTTCAGTGTTACAGTTGGAGATAGCGTCAGGGTCAGGTTAGGGTTGGGGTTTAGCTTCAGGTGTCCGCCTAGGGTTAGGGTTAGGTCTATGGTTTGAGTTAGGCTTCAGGTTAGGTTAGGTTTCAAGTTAGTTTGAGGGAGTAAGTTTCGGGCTAGTGTTAGTTTTCGGTTCAGTGTTATGGTTGGAGTTAGCCTCAGGGTCAGGTTATGGTGGGGGTTAAGCATAAGGTGTCCGCCTAGGGTTAGGTTTAGGTCTGTGATTTGATTTAGGCTTCAGGTTAGGTTAGGTTTGAACTTAGTTTGAGGGAGTCAGTTTAGGGCTACTGTTAGTTTTCGGTTAACTGTTAAGGTTGGAGTAATCGTCAGGGTCATGTTAGGTTTGGGGTTGAGCTTAAGGTGTCCGCCTAGGGTTAGGGTTAGGTGTATGGTTTGATTTAGGCTTCAGGTTAGGTTAGGTTTGAACTTAGTTTGAGGGAGTAAGTTTAGGGCTACTGTTAGTGTTCGGGTAACTGTTATGGTTGGAGTTAGCGTCAGGTTCCGGTTAGGGTTGGGGTTGAGTTTAAGGTGTCCGCCTAGGGTTAGGGTTAGGTCTGTGGTTTGAGTTAGGCCTCAGGTGAGGTTAGGTTTGAACTTAGCTTGGGGGAGTAAGTTTAGGGCAACTGTTAGTTTTCGGTTCAGTGTTACGGTTGGAGATAGCGTCAAGGTCAGGTTAGGGTTGGGGTTTAGCTTCAAGTGTCCGCTTAGGGTTAGGGTTAGGTCTATGGTTTGAGTTAGGCTTCAGGTTAGGTTAGGTTTGAACTTCGTTTGAGGGAGTAAGTTTAGGGTTACTGTTAGTTTTCGGTTCAGTGGTACGGTTGGAGTTACCGTGAGGGTGAGGTTAGGGTTGGGGTTAAGCTTAAGGTTTCCGCCTAGGGTTAGTGTTAGGTCTATGGTTTCATTTAGGCTTCAGGTTAGGTTAGGATTGAACTTAGTTTGAGAAAGTAAGTTTAGGGCTACTGTTAGTTTTCGGTTCAGTATTACGGTTGGAGATAGCGTGAGGGTCAGGTTAGGGTTGGGGTTGAGCTTAAGGTGTCCGCCTAGGGTTAGGGTTAGGTCTATGGTTTGAGTTAGGCTTCAGGTTAGGTTAGGTTTGAACTTAGTTTGAGGGAGTAAGTTTTGGGCTACTGTTAGTTTTCGGTTCAGTGTTACGGTTGGATATAGCGTGAGGGTTTGGTTAGGGTTGGGGTTGAGCTTCAGGTGTCCGCCTAGCGTTAGGGTTAGGTGTATGGTTTGATTTAGGCTTCAGGTTATGTTATGTTTGAACTTAGTTTGAGGGAGTAAGTTTAGGGCTACTGTTAGTTTTCGGTTCAGTGTTACAGTTGGAGATAGCGTCAGGGTCAGGTTAGGGTTGGGGTTTAGCTTCAGGTGTCCGCCTAGGGTTAGGGTTAGGTCTATGGTTTGAGTTAGGCTTCAGGTTAGGTTAGGTTTGAAGTTAGTTTGAGGGAGTAAGTTTCGGGCTAGTGTTAGTTTTCGGTTCAGTGTTATGGTTGGAGTTAGCCTCAGGGTCAGGTTATGGTGGGGGTTAAGCATAAGGTGTCCGCCTAGGGTTAGGTTTAGGTCTGTGATTTGATTTAGGCTTCAGGTTAGGTTAGGTTTGAACTTAGTTTGAGGGAGTCAGTTTAGGGCTACTGTTAGTTTTCGGTTAACTGTTAAGGTTGGAGTAAGCGTCAGGGTCATGTTAGGTTTGGGGTTGAGCTTAAGGTGTCCGCCTAGGGTTAGGGTTAGGTGTATGGTTTGATTTAGGCTTCTGGTTAGGTTAGGTTTGAACTTAGTTTGAGGGAGTAAGTTTAGGGCTACTGTTAGTGTTCGTTTAATTGTTACGGTTGGAGTATGCGTCAGGGTCAGGTTAGGGTGGGGGTTAAGCATAAGGTGTCCGCCTAGGGTTAGGGTTAGGTCTATGGTTTCATTTAGGCTTCAGGTTAGGTTAGGATTGAACTCAGTTTGAGGGAGTAAGTTTAGGGCTACTCTTAGTTTTCGGTTCAGTGTTACGGTTGGATTTAGCCTCAGGGTCAGGTTAGGGTTGGGGTTAAACTTAAGGTGTCCTCCTAGGGTTAGGGTTAGGTCTATTGTTTGAGTTAGGCTTCAGGTTAGGTTAGGTTTGAACATAGTTTGTGGGAGTAAGTTTAGGGCTACTGTTAGTTTTCGGTTCAGTGTTACAGTTGGAGTTAGCGTGAGGGTCATGTTAGGGTTGGGGTTGAGCTTAAGGTGTCCGCCTAGGGTTAGGTTTAGGTCTATGGTTTCATTTAGGCTTCAGGTTAGGTTAGGATTGAACTTAGTTTGAGGGAGTAAATTTAGGGCTACTGTTAGTTTTTGGTTCAGTGTTACAGTTGGAGTAAGAGTCAGGGTCAGGTTAGGGTTGGGGTTGAGCTTCAGGTGTCCGCGTAGGGTTAGGGTTAGGTCTATGGTTTGAGTTAGGCTTCAGGTTAGGTTAGGTTTGAACTTAGCTTGAGGAGTAAGTTTAGGGCTACTGTTTGTTTTCGGTTCAGTGTTACGGTTGGAGATAGCGTCAGGGTCAGGTTTTGGTTGGGGTTTAGCGTCAGGTGTCCGCCTAGGGTTAGGGTTAGGTCTATGGTTTGAGATACGCTTCAGGTTAGGTTAGGTTTGAACTTAGTTTGAGGGAGTAAGTTTAGAGCGACTATTAGTTTTCGGGTAACTGTTATGGTTGGAGTTAGCGTCAGGGCCAGGTTAGGGTTGGGGTGGAGCTTAAGGTGTCCGCCTAGGGTTAGGGTTAGGTCTGTGGTTTGAGTTAGGCTTCAGGTTAGGTTAGGTATGAACTTAGTTGGAGGGAGTAAGTTTAGGGCTACCGTTAGTTTTCGGTTCAGTGTTACGGTTGGAGATAGCGTCAGGGTCAGGTTAGGGTTGGGGTGGAGCTTCAGGTGTCCGCCTAGGGTTAGGGTTAGGTGTATTGTTTGAGTTAGGCTTCAGGTTACTTTAGATTTGAACTTAGTTTGAGGGAGTAAGTTTAGGGCTATTGTTAGTTTTCGGTTCAGTGTTACGGTTGGAGATAGCGTCAGGGTCAGGTTATGGTTGGGGTTGAGCTTCAGGTGTCCGCCTAGGGTTAGGGTTAGGTGTATGGTTTGATTTAGGCTTCAGGTTAGGTTATGTTTGAACTTAGTTTGAGGGAGTAAGTTTAGGGCTACTGTTAGTTTTCGGGTAACTGTTATGGTTGGAGTTAGCGTCAGGGTCCGGTTAGATTGGGGTTGAGTTTATGGTGTCCGCCTAGGGTTAGGGTTAGGTCTGTGGTTTGAGTTAGGCCTCAGGTGAGGTTAGGTTTGAACTTAGCTTGGGGGAGTAAGTTTAGGGCAACTGTTAGTTTTCGGTTCAGTGTTACGGTTGGAGATAGCGTCAAGGTCAGGTTAGGGTTGGGGTTTAGCTTCAAGTGTCCGCTTAGGGTTAGGGTTAGGTCTATGGTTTGAGTTAGGCTTCAGGTTACGTTAGGTTTGAACTTCGTTTGAGGGAGTAAGTTTAGGGTTACTGTTAGTTTTCGGTTCAGTGGTACGGTTGGAGTTACCGTGAGGGTGAGGTTAGGGTTGGGGTTAAGCTTAAGGTTTCCGCCTAGGGTTAGTGTTAGGTCTATGGTTTCATTTAGGCTTCAGGTTAGGTTAGGATTGAACTTAGTTTGAGAAAGTAAGTTTAGGGCTACTGTTAGTTTTCGGTTCAGTATTACGGTTGGAGATAGCGTGAGGGTCAGGTTAGGGTTGGGGTTGAGCTTAAGGTGTCCGCCTAGGGTTAGGGTTAGGTCTATGGTTTGAGTTAGGATTCAGGTTAGGTTAGGTTTGAACTTAGTTTGAGGGAGTAAGTTTAGGGCTACTGTTAGTTTTCGGTTCAGTGTTATGGTTCGAGTTAGGGTCAGGGTCAGGTTAGGATTTGGGTTGAGCTTAAGGTGTCCGCCTAGGGTTAGGGTTAGGTCTGTGGTTTGAGTTAGGCTTCAGGTGAGGTTAGGTTTGAACTTAGCTTGAGGGAGGACGTTTAGGGCTACTGATAGTTTTCGGTTCAGTGTTACGGTTGGAGTAAGAGTCAGGGTTAGGTTAGGGTTGGGGTTGAGCTTCTGGTGTCCGCCTAGTGTTAGGGGTAGGTTTGTGGTTTGAGTTAGGCTTCAGGTTAGGTTAGGTTTGAACTTAGTTTGAGGGAATAAGTTTAGGGCTACTGTTTGTTTTCGGGTAACTGTTATGGTTGGAGTTAGCGTCAGGGCCATGTTAGGGTTGGGGTTGAGCTTAAGGTGTCCGTCTAGGGTTAGGTTAGGTCTATGGTTTGAGTTAGGCTTCAGGTTAGGTTAGGTTTGAACTTAGTTTGAGGGAGTAAGTTTAGGGCTACTGTTAGTTTTCTGTTCAGTGTTACGGTTGGAGATAGCGTCAGGGTCAGGTTAGGGTTGGGGTTGAGCTTCAGGTGTCCGCCTAGGGTTAGGGTTCGGTCTGTGGTTTGAGTTAGGCTTCAGGTTAGGTTAGGTTTGAACTTAGTTTGAGGGAGTAAGTTTAGGGCGACTGTTAGTTTTCGTTTAACTGTTACGGTTGGAGTAAGTGTAAGGGTCAGGTTAGGGTGGGGTGGAGCTTAAGGTGTCCGCCTAGGGTTAGGGTTAGGTCTGTGGTTTGAGTTAGGCTTCAGGTTAGGTTAGGTGTGAACTTAATTTGAGGGAGTAAGTTTAGGACTACTGTTAGTTTTCGGTTCAGTGTCACGGTTGGAGATAGCGTCAGGGTCAGGTTAGGGTTGGGGTTGAATTCAGGTGTCCGCCTAGGGTTAGGGTTAGGTGTATTGTTTGAGTTAGGCTTCAGGTTAGTTTAGATTTGAACTTAGTTTGAGGGAGTAAGTTTAGGGCTATTGTTCGTTTTCGGTTCAGTGTTACGGTTGGAGTTAGCGTGAGGGTCAGGTTAGGGTTGGGGTTGAGCTTCAGGTGTCCGCCTAGGGTTAGGGTTAGGTGTATGGTTTGATTTAGGCTTCAGGTTAGGTTATGTTTGAACTTAGTTTGAGGGAGTAAGTTTAGGGCTACTGTTACTTTTCGGGTAACTGTTATGGTTGGAGTTAGCGTCAGGGTCCGGTTAGGGTTGGGGTTGAGTTTAAGGTGTCCGCCTAGGGTTAGGTTTAGGTCTGTGGTTTGAGATAGGCCTCAGGTGAGGTTAGGTTTGAACTTAGCTTGGGGGAGTAAGTTTAGGGCAACTGTTAGTTTTCGGTTCAGTGTTATGGTTGGAGTTAGCGTCAGGGCTACGTTAGGGTTGGGGTTGAGTTTAAGGTGTCAGTCTAGGGTTAGGGTTAGGTCTATGGTTTGAGTTAGGCTTCAGGTTAGGTTAGGTTTGAACTTAGTTTGAAGGAGTAAGTTTAGGGCTACTGTTAGTTTTCGGTTCAGTGTTACGGTTGGAGATAGCGTCAGGTTCAGGTTAGGGTTTGGGTTGAGCTTCAGGTATCCGCCTAGGGTTAGGGTTAGGTGTATGGTTTGATTTAGGCTTCAGGTTAGGTTATGTTTGAACTTAGTTTGAGGGAGTAAGTTTAGGGCTACTGTTAGTTTTCGGGTAACTGTTATGGTTGGAGTTAGCGTCAGGGTCCGGTTAGTGTTGGGGTTGAGTTTAAGGTGTCCGCCTAGGGTTAGGGTTAGGTCTGTGGTTTGAGTTAGGCCTCAGGTGAGGTTAGGTTTGAACTTAGCTTGGGGGAGTAAGTTTAGGGCAACTGTTAGTTTTCGGTTCAGTGTTACGGTTGGAGATAGCGTCAAGGTCAGGTTAGGGTTGGGGTTTAGCTTCAAGTGTCCGCTTAGGGTTAGGGTTAGGTCTATGGTTTGAGTTAGGCTTCAGGTTAGGTTAGGTTTGAACTTCGTTTGAGGGAGTAAGTTTAGGGTTACTGTTAGTTTTCGGTTCAGTGGTACGGTTGGAGTTACCGTGAGGGTGAGGTTAGGATTGGGGTTAAGCTTAAGGTTTCCGCCTAGGGTTAGTGTTAGGTCTATGGTTTCATTTAGGCTTCAGGTTAGGTTAGGATTGAACTTACTTTGAGGGAGTAAGTTTAGGGCTACTGTTAGTTTTCGGTTCAGTGTTATGGTTGGAGTTAAGGTCAGGGTCAGGTTAGGATTTGGGTTGAGCTTAAGGTGTCCGCCTAGGGTTAGGGTTAGGTCTGTGGTTTGAGTTAGGCTTCAGGTGAGGTTAGGTTTGAACTTAGCTTGAGGGAGTAAGTTTAGGGCTACTGATAGTTTTCGGTTCAGTGTTACGGTTGGAGTAAGAGTCAGGGTCAGGTTAGGGTTGGGGTTGAGCTTCTGGTGTCCGCCTAGGGTTAGGGTTAGGTTTGTGGTTTGAGTTAGGCTTCAGGTTAGGTTAGGTTTGAACTTAGTTTGAGAGAATAAGTTTAGGGCTACTGTTTGTTTTCGGGTAACTGTTATGGTTGGAGTTAGCGTCAGGTCCATGTTAGGGTTGGGGTTGAGCTTAAGGTGTCCGCCTAGGGTTAGGTTAGGTCTATGGTTTGAGTTAGGCTTCAGGTTAGGTTAGGTTTAAACTTAGTTTGAGGGAGTAAGTTTAGGGCTACTGTTAGTTTTCTGTTCAGTGTTACGGTCGGAGATAGCGTCCGGGTCAGGTTAGGGTTGGGGTTGAGCTTCAGGTGTCCGCCTAGGGTTAGGGTTCGGTCTGTGGTTTGAGTTAGGCTTCAGATTACGTTAGGTTTGAACTTAGTTTGAGGGAGTAAGTTTAGGGCTACTGTTAGTTGTCGGTTCAGTGTTACGGTTGGATTTAGCGTGAGGGTCAGGTTAGGGTTGTGGTTGAGCTTAAGGTGTCCGCCTATGGTGAGGGTTAGGTGTAGGGTTTGATTTAGGCTTCAGGTTAGGTTAGGTTTCAACTTACTTTGAGGGAGTAATTTTAGATCTACTGTTAGTTTTCGGGTAACTGTTATGGTTGGAGTTAGCCTCAGGGCCATTTTAGGGGTGGGGTTGACCTTAAGGTGTCCGCCTAGGGTTAGGGTTAGGTCTGTGGTTTCAGTTAGGCTTCAGGTTAGGTTAGGATTGAACTTAGTTTGAGGGAGTAAGTTTAGGGCTACTGTTAGTTTTCGGTTCAGTGTTACAGTTGGAGTAAGAGTCAGGGTCAGGTTAGGGTTGGGGTTGAGCTTCAGGTGTCCGCGTAGGGTTAGGGTTAGGTCTATGGTTTGAGTTAGGCTTCAGGTTAGGTTAGGTTTGAACTTAGCTTGAGGGAGTAAGTTTAGGGCTACTGTTTGTTTTCGGTTCAGTGTTATGGTTGGAGATAGCGTCAGGGTCAGGTTTTGGTTGGGGTTTAGCGTCAGGTGTCCGCCTAGGGTTAGGGTTAGGTATATGGTTTGAGATACGCTTCAGGTTAGGTTAGGTTTGAACTGAGTTTGAGGGAGTAAGTTTAGGGCGACTGTTAGTTTTCGTTTAACTGTTACGGTTGGAGTAAGCGTAAGGGTCAGGTTAGGGTGGGGTTGAGCTTAAGGTGTCCGCCTAGGGTTAGGGTTAGGTCTGTGGTTTGAGTTAGGCTTCAGGTTAGGTTAGGTGTGAACTTAATTTGATGGAGTAAGTTTAGGACTACTGTTAGTTTTCGGTTCAGTGTTACGGTTGGAGATAGCGTCAGGGTCAGGTTAGGGTTGGGGTTGAGCTTCAGGTGTCCGCCTAGGGTTAGGGTTAGGTGTATTGTTTGAGTTAGGCTTCAGGTTAGTTTAGATTTGAACTTAGTTTGAGGGAGTAAGTTTAGGGCTATTGTTCGTTTTCGGTTCAGTGTTACGGTTGGAGTTAGCGTGAGGGTCAGGTTAGGGTTGGGGTTGAGCTTCAGGTGTCCGCCTAGGGTTAGGGTTAGGTGTATGGTTTGATTTAGGCTTCAGGTTAGGTTATGTTTGAACTTAGTTTGAGGGAGTAAGTTTAGGGCTACTGTTAGTTTTCGGGTAACTGTTATGGTTGGAGTTAGCGTCAGGGTCCGGTTAGGGTTGGGGTTGAGTTTAAGGTGTCCGCCTAGGGTTAGGTTTAGGTCTGTGGTTTGAGATAGGCCTCAGGTGAGGTTAGGTTTGAACTTAGCTTGGGGGAGTAAGTTTAGGGCAACTGTTAGTTTTCGGATCAGTATTATGGTTGGAGTTAGCGTCAGGGCTACGTTAGGGTTGGGGTTGAGTTTAAGGTGTCCGTCTAGGGTTAGGGTTAGGTCTATGGTTTGAGTTAGGCTTCAGGTTAGGTTAGGTTTGAACTTAGTTTGAAGGAGTAAGTTTAGGGCTACTGTTTGTATTCGGTTCAGTGTTACGGTTGGAGATAGCGTCAGGGTCAGGTTAGGGTTGGGGTTTAGCTTCAAGTGTCCGCTTAGGGTTACGGTTAGGTCTATGGTTTGATTTAGGCTTCAGGTTAGGTTAGGTTTTAACTTACTTTGAGGGAGTAATTTTAGGTCTACTGTTAGTTTTCGGGTAACTGTTATGGTTGGAGTTAGCCTCAGGGCCATTTTAGGGGTGGGGTTGAGCTTAAGGTGTCCGCCTAGGGTTAGGGTTAGGTCTATGGTTTCAGTTAGGCTTCAGGTTAGGTGAGGATTGAACTTAGTTTGAGGGAGTATGTTTAGGGCTACTGTTAGTTTCGGTTCAGTGTTACAGTTGGAGTAAGAGTCAGGGTTAGGTTAGGGTTGGGGTTGAGCTTCAGGTGTCCGCGTAGGCTTAGGGTTAGGTCGATGGTTTGAGTTAGGCTTCAGGTTAGGTTAGGTTTGAACTTAGCTTGAGGGAGTAAGTTTAGGGCTACTCTTTGTTTTTGCTTCAGTGTTATGGTTGGAGATAGCGTCAGGGTCAGGTTACGGTTGGGGTTTAGCTTCAGGTGTCCGCCTACGGTTAGGGTTAGGTCTATGGTTTGAGTTAGGCTTCAGGTTAGGTTAGGTTTGAACTTAGTTTGAGGGAGTAAGTTTAGGGTTACTGTTAGTTTTCGGTTCAGTGGTACGGTTGGAGTTACCGTGAGGGTGAGGTTAGGGTTGGGGTTAAGCTTAAGGTTTCCGCCTAGGGTTAGTGTTAGGTCTATGGTTTCATTTAGGCTTCAGGTTAGGTTAGGATTGAACTTAGTTTGAGGAAGTAAGTTTAGGGCTACTGTTAGTTTTCGGTTCAGTATTACGGTTGGAGATAGCGTGAGGGACAGGTTAGGGTTGGGGTTGAGCTTAAGGTGTCCGCCTAGGGTTAGGGTTAGGTCTATGGTTTGAGTTAGGCTTCAGGTTAGGTTAGGTTTGAACTTAGTTTGAGGGAGTAAGTTTAGGGCTACTGTTAGTTTTCGGTTCAGTGTTATGGTTGGAGTTAGCGTCAGGGTCAGGTTAGCATTGGGGTTGAGCTTAAGGTGTCCGCCTAGGGTTAGGGTTAGGTCTGTGGTTTGAGTTAGGCTTCAGGTTAGGTTAGGTTTGAACTTAGTTTGAGGGAGTAAGTTTAGGGCTACTGTTAGTTTTCGGTTCAGTGTTATGGTTGGAGTTAGGGTCAGGGTCAGGTTAGGATTTGGGTTGAGCTTAAGGTGTCCGCCTAGGGTTAGGGTTAGGTCTGTGGTTTGAGTTAGGCTTCAGGTGAGGTTAGGTTTGAACTTAGCTTGAGGGAGTAAGTTTAGGGCTACTGATAGTTTTCGGTTCAGTGTTACGGTTGGAGTAAGAGTCAGGGTCAGGTTAGGGTTGGGGTTGAGCTTCTGGTGTCCGCCTAGGGTTAGGGTTAGGTTTGTGGTTTGAGTTAGGCTTCAGGTTAGGTTAGGTTTGAACTTAGTTTGAGAGAATAAGTTTAGGGCTACTGTTTGTTTTCGGGTAACTATTATGGTTGGAGTTAGCGTCAGGGCCATGTTAGGGTTGGGGTTGAGCTTAAGGTGTCCGCCTAGGGTTAGGTTAGGTCTATGGTTTGAGTTAGGCTTCAGGTTAGGTTAGGTTTGAACTTAGTTTGAGGGAGTAAGTTTAGGGCTACTGTTAGTTTTCTGTTCAGTGTTACGGTTGGAGATAGCGTCAGGGTCAGGTTAGGGTTGGGGTTGAGCTTCAGGTGTCCGCCTAGGGTTAGGGTTCGGTCTGTGGTTTGAGTTAGGCTTCAGGTTAGGTTAGGTTTGAACTTAGTTTGAGGGAGTAAGTTTAGGGCTACTGTTAGTTGTCGGTTCAGTGTTACGGTTGGATTTAGCGTGAGGGTCAGGTTAGTGTTGTAGTTGAGCTTAAGGTGTCCGCCTAGGGTGAGGGTTAGGTGTATGGTTTGATTTAGGCTTCAGGTTAGGTTAGGTTTCAACTTACTTTGAGGGAGTAATTTTAGGTCTACTGTTAGTTTTCGGGTAACTGTTATGGTTGGAGTTAGCCTCAGGGCCATTTTAGGGGTGGGGTTGAGCTTAAGGTGTCCGCCTAGGGTTAGGGTTAGGTCTGTGGTTTCAGTTAGGCTTCAGGTTAGGTTAGGATTGAACTTAGTTTGAGGGAGTAAGTTTAGGGCTACTGTTAGTTTTCGGTTCAGTGTTACAGTTGGAGTAAGAGTCAGGGTCAGGTTAGGGTTGGGGTTGAGCTTCAGGTGTCCGCGTAGGGTTAGGGTTAGGTCTATGGTTTGAGTTAGGCTTCAGGTTAGGTTAGGTTTGAACTTAGCTTGAGGGAGTAAGTTTAGCTCTACTGTTTGTTTTCGGTTCAGTGTTATGGTTGGAGATAGCGTCAGGGTCAGGTTTTGGTTGGGGTTTAGGGTCAGGTGTCAGCCTAGGGTTAGGGTTAGGTCTATGGTTTGAGATACGCTTCAGGTTAGGTTAGGTTTGAACTTAGTTTGAGGGAGTAAGTTTAGGGCGACTGTTAGTTTTCGTTTAACTGTTACGGTTGGAGTAAGCGTAAGGGTCAGGTTAGGGTGGGGTGGAGCTTAAGGTGTCCGCCTAGGGTTAGGGTTAGGTCTGTGGTTTGAGTTAGGCTTCAGGTTAGGTTAGGTGTGAACTTAATTTGAGGGAGTAAGTTTAGGACTACTGTTCGTTTTCGGTTCAGTGTTACGGTTGGAGATAGCGTCAGGGTCAGGTTAGGGTTGGGGTTGAGCTTCAGGTGTCCGCCTAGGGTTAGGGTTAGGTGTATTGTTTGAGTTAGGCTTCAGGTTAGTTTAGATTTGAACTTAGTTTGAGGGAGTAAGTTTAGGGCTATTGTTCGTTTTCGGTTCAGTGTTACTGTTGGAGTTAGCGTGAGGGTCAGGTTAGGGTTGGGGTTGAGCTTCAGGTGTCCGCCTAGGGTTAGGGTTAGGTGTATGGTTTGATTTAGGCTTCAGGTTAGGTTATGTTTGAACTTAGTTTGAGGGAGTAAGTTTAGGGCTACTGTTAGTTTTCGGGTAACTGTTATGGTTGGAGTTAGCGTCAGGGTCCGGTTAGGGTTGGGGTTGAGTTTAAGGTGTCCGCCTAGGGTTAGGTTTAGGTCTGTGGTTTGAGATAGGCCTCAGGTGAGGTTAGGTTTGAACTTAGCTTGGGGGAGTAAGTTTAGGGCAACTGTTAGTTTTCGGTTCAGTATTATGGTTGGAGTTAGCGTCAGGGCTACGTTAGGGTTGGGGTTGAGTTTAAGGTGTCCGTCTTGGGTTAGGGTTAGGTCTATGGTTTGAGTTAGGCTTCAGGTTAGGTTAGGTTTGAACTTAGGTTGAAGGAGTAAGTTTAGGGCTACTGTTTGTATTCGGTTCAGTGTTACGGTTGGAGATAGCGTCAGGGTCAGGTTAGGGTTGGGGTTTAGCTTCAAGTGTCCGCTTAGGGTTACGGTTAGGTCTATGGTTTGATTTAGGCTTCAGGTTAGGTTAGGTTTTAACTTACTTTGAGGGAGTAATTTTAGGTCTACTGTTAGTTTTCGGGTAACTGTTATGGTTGGAGTTAGCCTCAGGGCCATTTTAGGGGTGGGGTTGAGCTTAAGGTGTCCGCCTAGGGTTAGGGTTAGGTCTATGGTTTCAGTTAGGCTTCAGGTTAGGTGAGGATTGAACTTAGTTTGAGGGAGTATGTTTAGGGCTACTGTTAGTTTCGGTTCAGTGTTACAGTTGGAGTAAGAGTCAGGGTTAGGTTAGGGTTGGGGTTGGGCTTTAGGTGTCCGCGTAGGGTTAGGGTTAGGTCTATGGTTTGAGTTAGGCTTCAGGTTAGGTTAGGTTTGAACTTAGCTTGAGGGAGTAAGTTTAGGGCTACTCTTTGTTTTTGCTTCAGTGTTATGGTTGGAGATAGCGTCAGGGTCAGGTTACGGTTGGGGTTTAGCTTCCGGTGTCCGCCTACGGTTAGGGTTAGGTCTATGGTTTGAGTTAGGCTTCAGGTTAGGTTAGGTTTGAACTTAGTTTGAGGGAGTAAGTTTAGGGTTACTGTTAGTTTTCGGTTCAGTGGTACGGTTGGAGTTACCGTGAGGGTGAGGTTAGGGTTGGGGTTAAGCTTAAGGTTTCCGCCTAGGGTTAGTGGTAGGTCTATGGTTTCATTTAGGCTTCAGGTTAGGTTAGGATTGAACTTAGTTTGAGGAAGTAAGTTTAGGGCTACTGTTAGTTTTCGGTTCAGTAATACGGTTGGAGATAGCGTGAGGGTCAGGTTAGGGTTGGGGTTGAGCTTAAGGTGTTCGCCTAGGGTTAGGGTTAGGTCTATGGTTTGAGTTAGGCTTCAGGTTAGGTCAGGTTTGAACTTAGTTTGAGGGAGTAAGTTTAGGGCTACTGTTAGTTTTCGGTTCAGTGTTATGGTTGGAGTTAGCGTCAGGGTCAGGTTAGCATTGGGGTTGAGCTTAAGGTGTCCGCCTAGGGTTAGGGTTAGGTCTATGGTTTGAGTTAGGCTTCAGGTGGAGTTAGGTTTGAACTTAGCTTGAGGGAGTAAATTTTGGGCTACTGTTAGTTTCCGGTACAGTGTTACGTTTGGAGTAAGAGTCAGGGTCAGGTTAGGGTTGGGGTTGAGCTTCAGGTGTCCGCCTAGGGTTAGGGTTAGGTGTATGGTTTGATTTAGGCTTCAGGTTAGGTTATGTTTGAACTTAGTTTGAGGGAGTAAGTTTAGGGCTAGTGTTAGTTTTCGGGTAACTGTTATGGTTGGAGTTAGCGTCAGGGTCCAGTTAGGGTTGGGGTTGAGTTTAAGGTGTCCGCCTAGGGTTAGGGTTAGGTCTGTGGTTTGAGTTAGGCCTCAGGTGAGGTTAGGTTTGAACTTAGCTTGGGGGAGTAAGTTTAGGGCAACTGTTAGTTTCGGTTCAGTGTTACGGTTGGAGTAAGAGTCAGGGTCAGGTTAAGGTTGGGGTTGAGCTTCAGGTGTCCGCCTAGGGTTAGGGTTAGGTCTATGGTTTGAGTTAGGCTTCAGGTTAGGTTAGGTTTGAACGTAGTTTGAGGGAGTAAGTTTAGGGCTACTGTTTGTATTCGGTTCAGTGTTACGGTTGGAGTAAGCGTCAGGGTCAGGTTAGGGTGGGGGTTAAGCCTAAGGTGTCAGCCGAGGGTTAGGGTTAGGTCTATGGTTTCATTTAGGCTTCAGGTTAGGTTAGGATTGAACTTAGTTTGAGGGAGTAAGTTTAGGGCTACTGTTAGTTTTCGGTTCAGTGTTACGGTTGGAGTTAGCGTGAGGGTCAGGTTAGGGTTGGGGTTGAGCTTAAGGTGTCCGCCTAGGGTTAGGGTTAGGTGTATGGTTTGATTATTGCTTCAGGTAAGGTTAGGTTAGAAATTAGTTTGAGGGAGTAAGTTTAGGGCGACTGTTAGTTTTCGGGTAACTGTTATTGTTGGAGTTAGCGTACGTGCCAGGTTAGGTTTGGGGTTGAGCTTTAGGTGTCTGCCTAGGGTTAGGGTTAGGTCTATGGTTTGAGTTAGGCTTCAGGTTAGGTTAGGTTTGATCTTAGCTTGAGGGAGTAAATTTAGGGCTACCGTTAGTTTTCGTTTAACTGTTATGGTTGGAGTAAGCGTCAGGGTCAGGTTAGGGTGGGGTTAAGCATAAGGTGTCCGCCTAGGGTTAGGGTTAGGTCTGTGGTTTGAGTTAGGCTTCAGGTTAGGGTAGGTGTGAACTTAGTTTGAGGGAGTAAGATTAGGGCTACTGTTAGTTTACGGTTCAGTGTTTCGGTTGGAGATAGCGTCAGGGTCAGGTTAGGGTTGGGGTGGAGCTTCAGGTGTCCGCCTAGGGTTAGGGTTAGGTGTATTGTTTGAGTTAGGCTTCAGGTTAGTTTAGATTTGAACTTAGTTTGAGGGAGTAAGTTTAGGGCTATTGTTAGTTTTCGGTTCAGTGTTACGGTTGGAGATAGCGTCAGGGTCAGGTTAGGGTTGGGGTTGAGCTTCAGGTGTCCGCCTAGGGTTAGGGTTAGGTGTATGGTTTGATTTAGGCTTCAGGTTAGGTTATGTTTGAACTTAGTTTGAGGGAGTAAGTTTAGGGCTACTGTTAGTTTTCGGGTAACTGTTATGGTTGGAGTTAGCGTCAGGGTCCGGTTAGGGTTGGGGTTTAACTTAAGGTGTCCGCCTAGGTTTAGGGTTAGGTCTGTGGTTTGAGTTAGGCTTCAGGTGAGGTTAGGTTTGAACTTAGCTTGAGGGAGTAAGTTTAGGGCTACTGTTAGTTTTCGGTTCAGTGTTACGGTTGGAGTAAGAGTCAGGGTCAGGTTAGGGTTGGGGTTGAGCTTCAGGTGTCCGCCTAGGGTTAGGGTTAGGTTTGTGGTTTGAGTTAGGCTTCAGGTTAGGTTAGGTTTGAAGTTAGTTTGACGGAGTAAGTTTAGGGTTACTGTTAGTTTTCGGTTCAGTGTTACGGTTGGAGTTAGCGTGAGGGTCAGGTTAGGGTTGGGGTTGAGCTTAAGGTGTCCGCCTAGGTTTAGGGTTAGGTGTATGGTTTGATTTTGGCTTCAGGTTAGGTTAGGATGGAACTTAGTTTGAGGGAGTAAGTTTAGGGCTACTGTTAGTTTTCGGTTCAGTATTACGGTCGGTTTTAGCCTCAGGTCCAGGTTAGGGTTGGGGTTGAGCTTAAGGTGTCCGCCTAGGGTTCCGGTTCGGTGTATTGTTTGAGTTAGGCTTCAGGTTAGTTTAGATTTGAACTTAGTTTGAGGGAGTAAGTTTAGGTTACTGTTAGTTTTCGGTTCAGTGTTACAGTTGGATTTAGCGTGAGGGTTTGGTTAGGGTTGGGGTTGAGCTTCAGGTGTCCTCCTATCGTTAGGGTTAGGTGTATGGTTTGATTTAGGCTTCAGGTTATGTTATGTTTGAACTTAGTTTGAGGGAGTAAGTTTAGGGCTACTGTTAGTTTTCGGTTCAGTGTTACGGTTGGAGATAGCGTCAGGGTCAGGTTAGGGTTGGGGTTTAGCTTCAGGTGTCCGCCTAAGGTTAGGGTTAGGTCTATGGTTTGAGTTAGGCTTCAGGTTAGGTTAGGTTTGAAGTTAGTTTGAGGGAGTAAGTTTCGGGCTACTGTTAGTTTTCGGTTCAGTGTTATGGTTGGAGTTAGCGTCAGGGTCAGGTTATGGTGGGGGTTAAGCATAAGGTGTCCACCTAGGGTTAGGGTTAGGTCTGTGATTTGATTTAGGTTTCAGGTTAGGTTAGGTTTGAACTTAGTTTGAGGGAGTCAGTTTAGGCCTACTGTTAGTTTTCAGTTAACTGTTAAGGTTGGAGTAAGCGTCAGGGTCAGGTTTGGTTTGGGGTTGAGCTTAAGGTGTCCGCCTAGGGTTAGGTTTAGGTGTATGGTTTGATTTAGGCTTCAGGTTAGGTTAGGTTTGAACTTAGTTTGAGGGAGTAAGTTTAGGGCTACTGTTAGTTTTCGTTTAACTGTTCCGGTTGGAGTATGCGTCAGGGTCAGGTTATGGTGGGGGTGAACCATAAGGTGTCCGCCTACGGTTAGGGTTAGGTGTATGGTTTCATTTAGGCTTCAGGTTAGGTTAGGAATGAACTCAGTTTGAGGGAGTAAGTTGACAGCTACTCTTCATTTTCGGTTCAGTGTTACGGTTGGATTTAGCCTCAGGGTCAGGTTAGGGTTGGGGTTAAGCTTAAGGTGTCCGCCTAGGGTTAGGGTTAGGTCTATTGTTTGAGTTAGGCTTCAGGTTAGGTTAGGTTTGAACTTAGTTTGAGGGAGTAATTTTACGGCTACTGTTAGTTTTCGGTTCAGTGTTACGGTTGGAGTAAGCGTCAGGGTCAGGTTACCGTGGTGGTTAAACATAAGGTGTCCGCCTAGGGTTAGGGTTAGGTCTATGGTTTCATTTAGGCTTCAGGTTAGGTTAGGATTGAACGCAGTTTGAGGGAGTAAGTTTACTGCTACTGTTAGTTTTCCGTTCAGTGTTATGGTTGGTTTTAGCCTCAGGTACAGGTTAGGGTTGGGGTTGAGCTTAAGGTGTCCGCCTAAGGTTAGGGTTAGGTCTATTGTTTGAGTTAGGCTTCAGGTTAGTTTAGGTTTGAACTTAGTTTGAGGGAGTAAGTTTAGGGCTATTGTTAGTTTTCGGTTCAGTGTTACAGTTGGAGATAGCGTCAGGGTCAGGTTAGGGTTGGGGTTAAGGTTAAGGTGTACTCCTAGGGATAGGGTTAGATCTATTGTTTGAGTTAGGCTTCAGGTTAGGTTAGGTTTTAACTTAGTTTGAGGGAGTACGTTTAGGGCTACTGTTAGTTTTCGGTTCAGTGTTTCGGTTGGAGTTAGCGTGACGGTCAGGTTAGGGTTGGGGTTGAGCTTAAGGTGTCAGCCTAGGGTTAGGTTTAGGTCTATGATTTCATTTAAGCTTCAGGTTAGGTTAGGATTGAACTTAGTTTGAGGGAGTAAATTTAGGGCTACTGTTAATTTTCGGTTCAGTTTTACGGTTGGAGTAAGAGTCAGGGTCAGGTTAGGGTTGGGGTTGAGCTTCAGGTGTCCGCCTAGGGTTAGGGTTAGGTCTATGGTTTGAGTTAGGCTTCAGGTTAGGTTAGGTTTGAACTTAGCTTCAGGGAGTAAGTTAAAAGCTACTGTTTGTTTTCGGTTCAGTGTTGCGGTTGGAGTAAGCGTCAGGGTCAGGTTACGGTGGTGGTTAAGCATAAGGTGTCCGCCTAGGTTTAGGGTTAGGTCTATGGTTTGAGTTAGGCTTCAGGTTTGGTTAGGTTTGAAGTTAGTTTGATTGAGTAAGTTTCAGGCTACTGTTAGTTTTCGGTTCAGAGTTATGGTTGGAGTTAGCGTCAGGGTCAGGTTATGGTGGGGTTTAAGCATAAGTTGTCCGCCTAGGTTTATGGTTAGGTCTGTGATTTGATTTAGGCTTCAGGTTAGGTTAGGTTTGAACTTAGTTTGAGGGAGTCAGTTTAGGGCGACTTTTAGTTTTCGGTTAACTGTTAAGGTTGGAGTAAGCGTCAGGGTCAGGTTAGGTTTGGGGTTGAGCTTAAGGTGTCCGCCTATGGTTAGGGTTAGGTGTATGGTTTGATTAAGGCTTCAGGTTAGGTTAGGTTTGAACTTAGTTTGAGGGAGTAAGTTTAGGGCTACTGTTAATTTTCGTTTAACTGTTACGGTTGGAGTATGCGTCAGGGTAAGGTTAGAGTAGGGGTTAAGCATAAGGTGTCCACCTAGGGTTAGGGTTAGGTCTATGGTTTCATTTAGGCTTCAGGTTAGGTTAGGATTGAACTCAGTTTGAGGGAGTAAGTTTAGGGCTACTCTTAGTTTTCGGTTCAGTGTTTCGGTTGGAGTTAGCGTGACGGTCAGGTTAGGGTTGGGGTTGAGCTTAAGGTGTCCGCCTAGGGTTAGGTTTAGGTCTATGGTTTCATTTAGGCTACAGGTTAGGTTAGGATTGAACTTAGTTTGAGGGAGTAAATTTAGGGCTACTGTTAGTTTTCGGTTCAGTGTTACGGTTGGAGTAAAAGTCAGGGTCAGTTTAGGGTTGGGGTTGAGCTTCAGGTGTCCGCCTAGGGTTAGGGTTAGGTCTATGGTTTGAGTTAGGCTTCAGGTTAGGTTAGGTTTGAACTTAGCTTGTGGGAGTATGTTTAGGGCTACTGTTTGTTTTCGGTTCAGTGTTAAGGTTGGAGTAAGCGTCAGGGTCAGGTTACGGTGGTGGTTAAGCATAACGTGTCCGCCTAGGGTTAGGGTTAGGTCTATGGTTTCATTTAGGCTTCAGGTTAGGTTAGGATTGAACTTAGTTTGAGGGAGTAAGTTTACTGCTACTGTTAGTTTTTGGTTCAGTGTTATGGTTGGTTTTAGCCTCAGGTACAGGTTAGGGTTGGGGTTGAGCTTAAGGTGTCCGCCTAAGGTTAGGGTTAGGTCTATTGTTTGAGTTAAGCTTCAGGTTAGTTTAGGTTTGAACTTAGTTTGAGGGAGTAAGTTTAGGGCTATTGTTAGTTTTCGGTTCAGTGTTACGGTTGGAGATAGCGTCAGGGTCAGGTTAGGGTTGGGGTTAAGCTTAAGGTGTACGCCTAGGGTTAGGGTTAGATCTATTGTTTGAGTTAGGCTTCAGGTTAGGTTAGGTTTTGACTTAGTTTGAGGGAGTAAGTTTAGGGCTACTGTTAGTTTTCGGTTCAGTGTTTCGGTTGGAGTTAGCGTGACGGTCAGGTTAAGGTTGGGGTTGAGCTTAAGGTGTCCGCCTAGGGTTAGGTTTAGGTCTATGGTTTCATTTAGGCTTCAGGTTAGGTTAGGATTGAACTTAGTTTGAGGGAGTAAATTTAGGGCTACTGTTAGTTTTCGGTTCAGTGTTACGGTTGGAGTAAGAGTCAGGGTCAGGTTAGGGTTGGGGTTGAGCTTCAGGTGTCCGCCTAGGGTTAGAGTTAGGTCTATGGTTTGAGTTAGGCTTCAGGTTAGGTTAGGTTTGAACTTAGCTTGAGGGCGTAAGTTAAGGGCTACTGTTTGTTTTCTGTTCAGTGTTACGGTTGGAGTAAGCGTCAGGGTCAGGTTTCGGTGAGGGTTAAGCATATGGTTTCCACCTAGGGTTAGGGTTAGGTCTATGGTTTCATTTAGGCTTCAGGTTAGGTTAGGATTGAACTTAGTTTGAGGGAGTAAGTTTAGGGCTACTGTTAGTTTTCGGTTCAGTGTTACGGTTGGAGATAGCGTCAGGGTCAGGTTAGGGTTGGGGTTTAGCTTCAGGTGTCCGCCTAGGGTTAGGGTTAGGTCTATGTTTTGTGTTAGGCTTCAGGTTAGGTTAGGTTTGAAGTTAGTTTGAGGGAGTAAGTTTCGGGCTACTGTTAGTTTTCGGTTCAGTGTTATGGTTGGAGTTAGCGTCAGGGTCAGGTTATGGTGGGGGTTAAGCATTAGGTGTCCGCCTAGGGTTAGGGTTAGGTCTGTGATTTGATTTAGGCTTCAGGTTAGGCTAGGTTTGAACTTAGTTTGAGGGAGTCAGTTTAGGGCTACTGTTAGTTTTCGGTTAACTGTTAAGGTTGGAGTTAGGGTCAGGGTCAGGTTATGGTGGGGGTTAAGCATAAGGTGTCCGCCTAGGGTTAGGGTTAGGTGTATGGTTTGATTTAGGCTTCAGGTTAGGTTAGGTTTGAACTTAGTTTGAGGGAGTAAGTTTAGGGCTTCTGTTAGTTTTCGTTTAACTGTTACGGTTGGAGTATGCGTCAGGGTCAGGTTAGGGTGGGGGTTAAGCATAAGGTGTCCGCCTAGGGTTAGGGTTAGGTCTACGGTTTCATTTAGGCTTCAGGTTAGGTTAGGATTGAACTCAGTTTGATGGAGTAAGTTTAGGGCTACTCTTAGTTTTCGGTTCAGTGTTACGGTTGGATTTAGCCTCAGGGTCAGGTTAGGGTTGGGGTTAAGCTTAAGGTGTCCGCCTAGGGTTAGGGTTAGGTCTATTGTTTGAGTTAGGCTTCAGGTTAGGTTAGGTTTGAACTTAGTTTGAGGGAGTAAGTTTAGGGCTACTGTTAGTTTTCGGTTCAGTGTTAGGGTTGGAGTAAAAGTCAGGGTCAGGTTAGGGTTGGGGTTGAGCTTCATGTGTCCGCCTAGGGTTAGGGTTAGGTCTATGGTTTGAGTTAGGCTTCAGGTTAGGTTAGGTTTGAACTTAGCTTGAGGGAGTAAGTTTAGGGCTACTGTTTGTTTTCGGTTCAGTGTTACGGTTGGAGTAAGCGTCAGGGTCAGGTTACGGTGGTGGTTAAGCATAAGGTGTCCGCCTAGGGTTAGGGTTAGGTCTATGGTTTCATTTAGGCTTCAGGTTAGGTTAGGATTGAACTTAGTTTGAGGGAGTAAGTTTACTGCTACTGTTAGTTTTCGGTTCAGTGTTATGGTTGGTTTTAGCTTCCGGTACAGGTTAGGGTTGGGGTTGAGCTTAAGGTGTCCGCCTAAGGTTAGGGTTAGGTCTATTGTATGAGTTAGGCTTCAGGTTAGTTTAGGTTTGAACTTAGTTTGAGGGAGTAAGTTTAGGGCTATTGTTAGTTTTCGGTTCAGTGTTACGGTTGGAGATAGCGTCAGGGTCAGGTTAGGGTTGGGGTTGAGCTTCAGGTGTCCTCCTAGGGTTAGGGTTAGGTGTATGGTTTGATTTAGGATTCAGGTTACGTTATGTTTGAACTTAGTTTGAGGGAGTTAGTTTAGGGCTACTGTTAGTTTTCGTTTCAGTGTTACGGTTGGAGATAGCGTCAGGGTCAGGTTAGGTTTGGGGTGGATATTCAGGTGTCCGCCTAGGGTTAGGGTTAGGTCTATGGTTTGAGTTAGGCTTCAGGTTAGGTTAGGTTTGAACTTAGTTTGAGGGAGTAAGTTTAGGGCTACTGTTAGTTGTCGGTTCAGTGTTATGGTTGGAGTTAGCGTCAGGGTCAGGTTAGGATTGGGGTTGAGCTTAAGGTGTCCGCCTAGGGTTAGTGTTAGGTTTGTGGTTTGAGTTAGGCTTCAGGTTAGGTTAGATTTGAACTTAGCTTGAGGGAGTAAGTTTAGGGCTACTGTTAGTTTTCGGTTCAGTGTTTCGGTTGGAGTTAGCGTGACGGTCAGGTTAGGGTTGGGGTTGAGCTTAAGGTGTCCGCCTAGGGTTAGGTTTAGGTCTATGGTTTCATTTAGGCTTCAGGTTAGGTTAGGATTGAACTTAGTTTGAGGGAGTAAATTTAGGGCTACTGTTAGTTTTCGGTTCAGTGTTACGGTTGGAGTAAAAGTCAGGGTCAGTTTAGGGTTGGGGTTGAGCCTCAGGTGTCCGCCTAGGGTTAGGGTTAGGTCTATGGTTTGAGTTAGGCTTCAGGTTAGGTTAGATTTGAACTTAGCTTGTGGGAGTATGTTTAGGGCTACTGTTAGTTTTCGGTTCAGTGTTATGGTTGGAGTAAGCGCCAGGGTCAGGTTACGGTGGTGGTTAAGCATAAGGTGTCGGCCTAGGGTTAGGGTTAGGTCTATGGTTTCATTTAGGCTTCAGGTTAGGTTAGGATTGAACTTAGTTTGAGGGAGTAAGTTTACTGCTACTGTTGGTTTTTTGTTCAGTGTTATGGTTGGTTTTAGCCTCAGGTACAGGTTAGGGTTGGGGTTGAGCTTAAGGTGTCCGCCTAAGGTTAGGGTTAGGTCTATTGTTTGAGTTAGGCTTCAGGTTAGTTTAGGTTTGAACTTAGTTTGAGGGAGTAAGTTTAGGGCTATTTTTAGTTTTCGGTTCAGTGTTACGGTTGGAGATAGCGTCAGGGTCAGGTTAGGGTTGGGGTTAAGCTTAAGGTGTACACCTAGGGTTAGGTTTAGATCTATTGTTTGAGTTAGGCTTCAGGTTAGGTTAGGTTTGAACTTAGTTTGAGGGAGTAAGTTTAGGGCTACTGTTAGTTTTCGGTTCAGTGTTTCGGTTGGAGTTAGCGTGACGGTCAGGTTAAGGTTGGGGTTGAGCTTAAGGTGTCCGCCTAGGGTTAGGTTTAGGTCTATGGTTTCATTTAGGCTTCAGGTTAGGTTAGGATTGAACTTAGTTTGAGGGAGTAAATTTAGGGCTACTGTTAGTTTTCGGTTCAGTGTTACGGTTGGAGTAAGAGTCAGGGTCAGGTTAGGGTTGGGGTGGAGCTTCAGGTGTCCGCCTAGGGTTAGGGTTAGGTCTATGGTTTGAGTTAGGCTTCAGGTTAGGTTAGGTTTGAACTTAGCTTGAGGGAGTAAGTTAAGGGCTACTGTTTGTTTTCTGTTCAGTGTTACGGTTGGAGTAAGCGTCAGGGTCAGGTTTCGGTGGGGGTTAAGCATAAGGTTTCCGCCTAGGGTTAGGGTTAGGTCTATGGTTTCATTTAGGCTTCAGGTTAGGTTAGGATTGAACTTAGTTTGAGGGAGTAAGTTTAGGGCTACTGTTAGTTTTTGGTTCAGTGTTACGGTTGGAGATAGCGTCAGGGTCAGGTTAGGGTTGGGGTTTAGCTTCAGGTGTCCGCCTAGGGTTAGGGTTAGGTCTATGGTTTGAGTTAGGCTTCAGGTTAGGTTAGGTTTGAAGTTAGTTTGAGGGAGTAAGTTTCGGGCTACTGTTAGTTTTTGGTTCAGTGTTATGGTTGGAGTTAGCGTCAGGGTCAGGTTATGGTGGGGGTTAAGCATAAGGTGTCCGCCTAGGGTTAGGGTTAGGTCTGTGATTTGATTTAGGCTTCAGGTTAGGTTAGGTTTGAACTTAGTTTGAGGGAGTAAGTTTAGGGCTACTGTTAGTTTTCGGTTAACTGTTAAGGTTGGAGTTAGCGTCAGGGTCAGGTTATGGTGGGGGTTAAGCATAAGGTGTCCGCCTAGGGTTAGGGTTAGGTGTATGGTTTGATTTAGGCTTCAGGTTAGGTTAGGTTTGAACTTAGTTTGAGGGAGTAAGTTTAGGGCTTCTGTTAGTTTTCGTTTAACTGTTACGGTTGGAGTATGCGTCAGGGAAGGTTAGGGTGGGGGTTAAGCATAAGGTGTCCGCCTAGGGTTAGGGTTAGGTCTATGGTTTCATTTAGGCTTCAGGTTAGGTTAGGATTGAACTCAGTTTGATGGAGTAAGTTTAGGGCTACTCTTAGTTTTCGGTTCAGTGTTACGGTTGGATTTAGCCTCAGGGTCAGGTTAGGGTTGGGGTTAAGCTTAAGGTGTCCGCCTAGGGTTAGGGTTAGGTCTATTGTTTGAGTTAGGCTTCAGGTTAGGTTAGGTTTGAACTTAGTTTGAGGGAGTAAGTTTAGGGCTACTGTTAGTTTTCGGTTCAGTGTTACAGTTGGAGTTAGCGTGAGGGTCAGGTTAGGGTTGGGGTTGAGCTTAAGTTGTCCGCCTAGGGTTAGGTTTAGGTCTATGGTTTCATTTAGGCTTCAGGTTAGGTTAGGATTGAACTTAGTTTGAGGGAGTAAATTTAGGGCTACTGTTAGTTTTCGGTTCAGTGTTAGGGTTGGAGTAAAAGTCAGGGTCAGGTTAGGGTTGGGGTTGAGCTTCATGTGTCCGCCTAGGGTTAGGTTTAGGTCTATGGTTTGAGTTAGGCTTCAGGTTAGGTTAGGATTGAACTTAGCTTGAGGGAGTAAGTTTCGGGCTACTCTTTGTTTTCGGTTCAGTGTTACGGTTGGAGTAAGCGTCAGGGTCAGGTTACGGTGGTGGTTAAGCATAAGGTGTCCGCCTAGGGTTAGGGTTAGGTCTATGGTTTCATTTAGGCTTCAGGTTAGGTTAGGATTGAACTTAGTTTGAGGGAGTAAGTTTACTGCTACTGTTAGTTTTCGGTTCAGTGTTATGGTTGGTTTTAGCCTCAGGTACAGGTTAGGGTTGGGGTTGAGCTTAAGGTGTCCGCCTAAGGTTAGGGTTAGGTCTATTGTATGAGTTAGGCTTCAGTTTAGTTTAGGTTTGAACTTAGTTTGAGGGAGTAAGTTTAGGGCTATTGTTAGTTTTCGTTTCAGTGTTACGGTTGGAGATAGCGTCAGGGTCAGGTTAGGTTTGGGGTGGATATTCAGGTGTCCGCCTAGGGTTAGGGTTAGGTCTATTGTTTGAGTTAGGCTTCAGGTTAGGTTAGGTTTGAACTTAGTTTGAGGGAGTAAGTTTAGGGCTACTGTTAGTTGTCGGTTCAGTGTTATGGTTGGAGTTAGCGTCAGGGTCAGGTTAGGATTGGGGTTGAGCTTAAGGTGTCCGCCTAGGGTTAGTGTTAGGTTTGTGGTTTGAGTTAGGCTTCAGGTTAGGTTACATTTGAACTTAGCTTGAGGGAGTAAGTTTAGGGCTACTGTTAGTTTTCGGTTCAGTGTTTCGGTTGGAGTTAGCGTGACGGTCAGGTTAGGGTTGGGGTTGAGCTTAAGGTGTCCGCCTAGGGTTAGGTTTAGGTCTATGGTTTCATTTAGGCTTCAGGTTAGGTTACGATTGAACTTAGTTTGAGGGAGTAAATTTAGGGCTACTGTTAGTTTTCGGTTCAGTGTTACGGTTGGAGTAAAAGTCAGGGTCAGTTTAGGGTTGGGGTTGAGCTTCAGGTGTCCGCCTAGGGTTAGGGTTAGGTCTATGGTTTGAGTTAGGCTTCAGGTTAGGTTAGGTTTGAACTTAGCTTGTGGGAGTATGTTTAGGGCTACTGTTTGTTTTCGGTTCAGTGTTAAGGTTGGAGTAAGCGTCAGGGTCAGGTTACGGTGGTGGTTAAGCATAAGGTGTCCGCCTAGGGTTAGGGTTAGGTCTATGGTTTCATTTAGGCTTCAGGTTAGGTTAGGATTGAACTTAGTTTGAGGGAGTAAGTTTAATGCTACTGTTAGTTTTTGGTTCAGTGTTATGGTTGGTTTTAGCCTCAGGTACAGGTTAGGGTTGGGGTTGAGCTTAAGGTGTCCACCTAAGGTTAGGGTTAGGTCTATTGTTTGAGTTAGGCTTCAGGTTAGTTTATGTTTGAACTTAGTTTGAGGGAGTAAGTTTAGGGCTATTGTTAGTTTTCGGTTCAGTGTTACGGTTGGAGATAGCGTCAGGGTCAGGTTAGGGTTGGGGTTAAGCTTAAGGTGTACGCCTAGGGTTAGGGTTAGATCTATTGTTTGAGTTAGGCTTCAGGTTAGGTTAGGTTTTAACTTAGTTTGAGGGAGTAAGTTTAGGGCTACTGTTAGATTTCGGTTCAGTGTTTCGGTTGGAGTTAGCGTGACGGTCAGGTTAAGGTTGGGGTTGAGCTTAAGGTGTCCGCCTAGGGTTAGGGTTAGGTTTATGGTTTGAGTTAGGCTTCAGGTTAGGTTAGGTTTGAACTTAGCTTGAGGGAGTAAGTTAAGGGCTACTGTTTGTTTTCTGTTCAGTGTTACGGTTGGAGTAAGCGTCAGGTTCAGGTTTCGGTGGGGGTTAAGCATAAGGTTTCCGCCTAGGGTTAGGGTTAGGTCTATGGTTTCATTTAGGCTTCAGGTTAGGTTAGGATTGAACTTAGTTTGAGGGAGTAAGTTTAGGGCTACTGTTAGTTTTCGGTTCAGTGTTATGGTTGGAGTTAGCGTCAGGGTCAGGTTATGGTGGGGGTTAAGCATAAGGTGTCCGCCTAGGGTTAGTGTTAGGTCTGTGATTTGATTTAGGCTTCAGGTTAGGTTAGGTTTGAACTTAGTTTGAGGGAGTCAGTTTAGGGCTACTGTTAGTTTTCGGTTAACTGTTAAGGTTGGAGTTAGCGTCAGGGTCAGGTAATGGTGGGGGTTAAGCATAAGGTGTCCGCCTAGGGTTAGGGTTAGGTGTATGGTTTGATTTAGGCTTCAGGTTAGGTTAGGTTTGAACTTAGTTTGAGGGAGTAAGTTTAGGGCTACTGTTAGTTTTCGTTTAACTGTTACGGTTGGAGTATGCGTCAGGGTCATGTTAGGGTGGGGGTTAAGCATAAGGTGTCCGCCTAGGGTTAGGGTTAGGTCTATGGTTTCATTTAGGCATCAGGTCAGGTTAGGATTGAACTCAGTTTGAGGGAGTAAGTTTAGGGCTACTCTTAGTTTTCGTTTCAGTGTTACGGTTGGATTTAGCCTCAGGGTCAGGTTAGGGTTGGGGTTAAGCTTAAGGTGTACGCCTAGGGTTAGGGTTAGGTCTATTGTTTGAGTTAGGCTTCAGGTTAGGTTAGGTTTGAACTTAGTTTGAGGGAGTAAGTTTAGGGCTACTGTTAGTTTTCGGTTCAGTGTTACAGTTGGAGTTAGCGTGAGGGTCAGGTTAGGGTTGGGGTTGAGCTTAAGTTGTCCGCCTAGGGTTAGGTTTAGGTCTATGGTTTCATTTAGGCTTCAGGTTAGGTTAGGATTGAACTTAGTTTGAGGGAGTAAATTTAGGGCTACTGTTAGTTTTCGGTTCAGTGTTACGGTTGGAGTAAAAGTCAGTGTCAGGTTAGGGTTGGGGTTGAGCTTCATGTGTCCGCCTAGGGTTAGGGTTAGGTCTATGGTTTGAGTTAGGCTTCAGGATAGGTTAGGTTTGAACTTAGTTTGAGTGAGTAAGTTTAGGGCTACTGTTAGTTGTTGGTTCAGTGTTATGGTTGGAGTTAGCGTCAGGGTCAGGTTAGGATTGGGGTTGAGCTTAAGGTGTCCGCCTAGGGTTAGGGTTAGGTCTGTGGTTTGAGTTAGGCTTCAGGTGAGGTTAGGTTTGAACTTAGCTTGAGGGAGTAAGTTTAGGGCTACTGTTAGTTTTCGGTTCAGTGTTAAGGTTGGAGTAAGAGTCAGGGTCAGGTTAGGGTTGGGGTTGAGCTTCAGGTGTCCGCCTAGGGTTAGTGTTAGGTTTGTGGTTTGAGTTAGGCTTCAGGTTAGGTTAGATTTGAACTTAGTTTGAGGGAGTAAGTTTAGGGCTACTGTTAGTTTTCAGTTCAGTTTTTCGGTTGGAGTTAGCGTGAGGATCAGGTTAGGGTAGGGGTTGAGCTTAAGTTGTCCGCCTAGGGTTAGGGTTAGGTGTATGGTTTGATTTAGGCTTCAGGTTAGGTTAGGTTTGAACTTAGTTTGAGGGAGTAAGTTTAGGGCTACTGTAATTTTTCGGGTAACTGTTATGGTTGGAGTTAGCGTCAGGGCCAGTTTAGGGTTGGGGTGGAGCTTAAGGTGTCCGCCTCGGGTTAGGGTTAGGTGTATGGTTTGATTTAGGCTTCAGGTTAGGTTAGGTTTGAACTTAGTTTGAGGGAGTAAGTTTAGGGCTACTCTTAGTTTTGGTTCAGTGTTACGGTTGGAGATAGCGTCAGGGTCAGGTTAGGGTTGGGGTTGAGCTTCAGGTGTCCGCCTAGGGTTAGGCTTAGGTCTATGGTTTGAGTTAGGCTTCAGGTTAGGTTAGGTTTGAAATTAGTTTGAGGGAGTAAGTTTAGGGCTACTGTTAGTTTTCGGTTCAGTGTTACGGTTGGAGTTAGCGTGAGGGTCAGGTTAGGGTTGGGGTTGAGCTTAAGGTGTCCGTCTAGGGTTAGTGTTATGTGTATGGTTTGATTATCGCTTCAGGTAAGGTTAGGTTAGAACTTAGCTTGAGGGAGTAAGTTTAGGGCGACTGTTAGTTTTCGGTTCAGTGCTATGGTTGGAGTTAGCGTACGTGCCAGGTTAGGTTTGGGGTTGAGCTTCAGGTGTCCGCCTAGGGTTAGGTTTAGGTCTATGGTTTGAGTTAGGCTTCAGGTTAGGTTAGGTTTGAACTTAGTTTGAGGGAGTCAGTGTAGGGCTACTGTTAGTTTTCGTTTAACTGTTACGGTTGGAGTAAGCGTCAGGGTCAGGTTAGGGTGGGGTTAAGCATAAGGTGTCTGCCTAGGGTTAGGGTTAGGTCTGTGGTTTGAGTTAGGCTTCAGGTTAGGTTAGGTGTGAACTTAGTTTGAGGGAGTAAGTTTAGGGCTACTGTTAGTTTTCGATTCAGTGTTACGGTTGGAGATAGCGTCAGGGTCAGGTTAGGGTTGGGGTTGAGCTTCAGGTGTCCGCCTAGGGTTAGGGTTAGGTCTATGGTTTCAGTTAGGTTTCAGGTTAGGTTAGGTTTGAACTTAGTTTGAGGGAGTAAGTTTAGGTCTACTGTTAGTTTTCGGGTAACTGTTATGGTTGGAGTTAGCATCAGGGACATTTTAGGGTTGGGGTTGAGCTTAAGGTGTCCGCCTAGGGCTAGGGTTAGGTCTATGGTTTCAGTTAGGCTTCAGGATAGGTTAGGTTTGAACTTAGTTTGAGGGAGTAAGTTTAGGTCTACTGTTAGTTTTCGGGTAACTGTTATGGTTGGAGTTAGCATCAGGGACATTTTAGGGTTGGGGTTGAGCTTAAGGTGTCCGCCTAGGGTTAGGGTTAGGTCTATGGTTTCAGTTAGGCTTCAGGTTAGGTTAGGTTTGAAGTTAGTTTGAGGGAGTAAGTTTAGGGCTACTGTTAGTTTTCGGTTCAGTGTTACGGTTGGAGTTAGTGTCAGGGTCAGGTTATGGTGGGGTTTAAGGATAAGGTGTACGCCTAGGGTTAGGGTTAGGTCTATGATTTGATTTAGGCTTCAAGTTAGGTTAGGTTTGAACTTAGTTTGAGGGAGTCAGTTTAGGGCTACTGTTTGTTTTCGGGTAACTGTTATGGTTGGAGTTAGCGTCAGGGCCTGTTTAGGGTTGGGGTGGAGCTTAAGGTGTCCGCCTCGGGTTATGGTTAGGTGTATGGTTTGATTATCGCTTCAGGTAAGGTTAGGTTAGAACTTAGCTTGAGGGAGTAAGTTTAGGGCGACTGTTAGTTTTTTGTTCAGTGTTATGTTTGGAGTTAGCGTACGTGCCAGGTTAGGTTTGGGGTTGAGCTTCAGGTTTCCGCCTAGGGTTAGGGTTAGGTCTATGGTTTGAGTTAGGCTTCAGGTTAGGTTAGGTTTGAACTTAGTTTGAGGGAGTCAGTTTAGGGCTACTGTAAGTTTTCGTTTAACTGTTACGGTTGGAGTAAGCGTCAGGGTCAGGTTAGGGTGGGGTTAAGCATAACGTGTCCGCCTAGGGTTATGGTTAGGTCTGTGGTTTGAGTTAGGCTTCAGGTTAGGTTAGGTGTGAACTTAGTCTGAGGGAGTAAGTTTAGGGCTACTGTTAGTTTTCGATTCAGTGTTACGGTTGGAGATAGCGTCAGGGTCAGGTTAGGGTTGGGGTGGAGCTTCAGGTGTCCGCCTAGGGTTAGGGTTAGGTCTATGGTTTGAGTTAGGCTTCAGTTTAGGTTAGGTTTGAACTTAGCTTGAGGGAGTAAGTTTAGGGCTACTGTTAGTTGTCGGTTCAGTGTTATGGTTGGAGTTAGCGTCAGGGTCAGGTTAGGGTTGGGGTTGAGCTTAAGGTGTCCGCCTAGGGTTAGGGTTAGGTCTGTGGTTTGAGTTAGGCTTCAGGTGAGGTTAGGTTTGAACTTAGCTTGAGGGTGTAAGTTTAGGGCTACTGTTTGTTTTCGGTTCAGTGTTACGGTTGGAGTAAGAGTCAGGTCAGGTTAGGGTTGGGGTTGAGCTTCAGGTGTCCGCCTAGGGTTTGGGTTAGGTTTGTGGTTTGAGTTAGGCTTCAGGTTAGGTTAGGTTTGAACTTAGTTTGAGGGTGTTAGTTTAGGGCTACTGTTAGTTTTCGGGTAACTGTTATGGTTGGAGTTAGCGTCAGGGCCATGTTAGGGTTGGGGTTGAGCTTAAGGTGTCCGCCTAGGGTTAGGGTTAGGTCTATGGTTTGAGTTAGGCTTGAGGTTAGGTTAGGTTTGAGCTTAGTTTGAGGGAGTAAGTTTAGGGCTACTGTTAGTTTTCGGTTCAGTGTTACGGTTGGAGATAGCGTCAGGGTCAGGTTAGGGTTGGGGTTGAGCTTCAGGTGTCCGCCTAGGGTTAGGGTTAGGTCTATGGTTTGAGTTAGGCTTCAGGTTAGGTTAGGTTTGAACTTAGTTTGAGGGAGTAAGTTTAGGGCTACTGTTAGTTTTCGGTTCAGTGTTACGGTTGGATTTAGCGTGAGGGTTTGGTTAGGGTTGGGGTTGAGCTTCAGGTGTCCGCCTAGGGTTAGGGTTAGGTGTATGGTTTGATTTAGGCTTCAGGTTATGTTATGTTTGAACTTAGTTTGAGGGAGTAAGTTTAGGGCTACTGTTACTTTTCGGTTCAGTGTTACGGTTGGAGATAGCGTCAGGGTCATGTTAGGGTTGGGGTTTAGCTTCAGTTGTCCGCCTAGGGTTAGGGTTAGGTCTATGGTTTGAGTTAGGCTTCAGTTTAGGTTAGGTTTGAACTTAGTTTGAGGGAGTAAGTTTAGGGTTACTGTTAGTTTTCGGTTCAGTGGTACGGTTGGAGTTACCTTGAGGGTCAGGTTAGGGTTGGGGTTAAGCTTAAGGTGTCCGCCTAGGGTTAGTGTTAGGTCTATGGTTTGAGTTAGGCTTCAGGTTAGGTTAGGTGTGAACTTAGTTTGAGGGAGTAAATTTAGGGCTACTGTTAGTTTTCGGTTCAGTGTTACGGTTGAAGTAAGAGTCAGGGTCAGGTTAGGGTTGGGGTTGAGCTTCATGTGTCCGCCTAGGGTTAGGGTAAGGTCTATGGTTTGAGTTAGGCTTCAGGTTAGGTTAGGTTTGAACTTAGCTTGAGGGAGTAAGTTTAGGGCTACTGTTTGTTTTCGGTTCAGTGTTATGGTTGGAGTAAGCGTCAGGGTCAGGTTACGGTGGTGGTTAAGCATAAGGTGTCCACCTAGGGTTAGGGTTAGGTCTAAGGTTTCATTTAGGCTTCAGGTTAGGTTAGGATTGAACTTAGTTTGAGGGAGTAAGTTTACTGCTACTGTTAGTTTTCGGTTCAGTGTTATGGTTGGTTTTAGCCTCAGGTACAGGTTAGGGTTGGGGTTGAGCTTAAGGTGTCCACCTAAGGTTAGGGTTAGGTCTATTGTTTGAGTTAGGCTTCAGGTTAGTTTAGGTTTGAACTTAGTTTGAGGGAGTAAGTTTAGGGCTATTGTTAGTTTTCGGTTCAGTGTTATGGTTGGAGTTAGCGTACGTGCCAGGTTAGGTTTGGGGTTGAGCTTCAGGTGTCCGCCTAGGGTTAGGGTTAGGTCTATGGTTTGAGTTAGGCTTCAGGTTAGGTTAGGTTTGAACTTAGTTTGAGGGAGTCAGTTTAGGGCTACTGTTAGTTTTCGTTTAACTGTTACGGTTGGAGTAAGCGTCAGGGTCAGGTTAGGGTGGGGTTAAGCATAAGGTGTCCGCCTAGGGTTAGGGTTAGGTCTGTGGTTTGAGTTAGGCTTCAGGTTAGGTTAGGTGTGAACTTAGTTTGAGGGAGTAAGTTTAGGGCTACTGTTAGTTTTCGATTCAGTGTTACGGTTGGAGATAGCGTCAGGGTCAGGTTAGGGTTGGGGTTGAGCTTCAGGTGTCCGCCTAGGGTTAGGGTTAGGTGTATGGTTTGATTTAGGCTTCAGGTTAGGTTAGGTTTGAACTTAGTTTGAGGGTGTTAGTTTAGGGCTACTGTTAGTTTTCGGGTAACTGTTATGGTTGGAGTTAATGTCAGGGCCATATTAGGGTTGGGGTTGAGCTTAAGGTGTCCGCCTAGGGTTAGGGTTAGGTCTATGGTTTCAGTTAGGCTTCAGGTTAGGTTAGGTTTGAACTTAGTTTGAGGGAGTAAGTTTAGGGCTACTGTTAGTTTTCGGTTCAGTGTTTCGGTTGGAGTTAGCGTGACGGTCAGGTTAGGGTTGGGGTTGAGCTTAAGGTGTCCGCCTAGGGTTAGGTTTAGGTCTATGGTTTCATTTAGGCTTCAGGTTAGGTTAGGATTGAACTTAGTTTGAGGGAGTAAATTGAGGGCTACTGTTAGTTTTCGGTTCAGTGTTACGGTTGGAGTAAAAGTCAGGGTCAGTTTAGGGTTGGGGTTGAGCTTCAGGTGTCCGCCTAGGGTTAGGGTTAGGTCTATGGTTTGAGTTAGGCTTCAGGTTAGGTTAGGTTTGAACTTAGCTTGTGGGAGTAAGTTTAGGGCTACTGTTTGTTTTCGGTTCAGTGTTACGGTTGGATTAAGCGTCAGGGTCAGGTTACGGTGGTGGTTAAGCATAAGGTGTCCGCCTAGGTTTAGGGTTAGGTCTATGGTTTCATTTAGACTTCAGGTTAGGTTAGGATTGAACTTAGTTTGAGGGAGTAAGTTTACTGCTACTGTTAGTTTTTGGTTCAGTGTTATGGTTGGTTTTAGCCTCAGGTACAGGTTAGGGTTGGGGTTGAGCTTAATGTGTCTGCCTAAGGTTAGGGTTAGGTCTATTGTTTGAGTTAGGCTTCAGGTTAGTTTAGGTTTGAACTTAGTTTGAGGGAGTAAGTTTAGGGCTATTGTTAGTTTTTGGTTCAGTGTTACGGTTGGAGATAGGGTCAGGGTCAGGTTAGGGTTGGGGTTAAGCTTAAGGTGTACGCCTAGGGTTAGGGTTAGATCTATTGTTTGAGTTAGGCTTCAGGTTAGGTTAGGTTTTAACTTAGGTTGAGGGAGTAAGTTAAGGGCTACTGTTAGTTTTCGGTTCAGTGTTTCGGTTGGAGTTAGCGTGACGGTCAGGCTAAGGCTGGGGTTGAGCTTAAGGTGTCCGCCTAGTGTTAGTTTTAGGTCTATGGTTTCATTTAGGCTTCAGGTTAGGTTAGGTTTGAACTTAGTTTGAGGGAGTAAGTTTAGGGCTACTGTTAGTTTTCGGGTAACTGTTATGGTTGGAGTTAGCGTCAGGGCCTGTTTAGGGTTGGTGTGGAGCTTAAGGTGTCCGCCTCGGGTTAGGGTTAGGTGTATGGTTTGATTTAGGCTTCAGGTTAGGTTAGGTTTGAACTTAGTTTATGGGAGTAAGTTTAGGGCTACTCTTAGTTTTGGTTCAGTGTTACGGTTGGAGATAGCGTCAGGGTCAGGTTAGGGTTGGGGTTGAGCTTAAGGTGTCCGCCTAGGGTTAGGGTTAGGTCTATGGTTTGAGTTAGGCTTCAGGTTAGGTTAGGTTTGAAATTAGTTTGAGGGAGTAAGTTTAGGGCTACTGTTAGTTTTCGGTTCAATGTTACGGTTGGAGTTAGCGTGAGGGTCAGGTTAGGGTTGGGGTTGAGCTTAAGGTGTCCGTCTAGGGTTAGGGTTAGGTCTATGGTTTGAGTTAGGCTTCAGGTTAGGTTAGGTTTGAACTTAGTTTGAGGGAGTCAGTTTAGGGCTACTGTTAGTTTTCGTTTAACTGTTACGGTTGGAGTAAGCGTCAGGGTCAGGTTAGGGTGGGGTTAAGCATAAGGTGTCCGCCTAGGGTTAGGGTTAGGTCTGTGGTTTGAGTTAGGCTTCAGGTTAGGTTAGGTGTGAACTTAGTTTGAGGGAGTAAGTTTAGGGCTACTGTTAGTTTTCGATTCAGTGTTACGGTTGGAGATAGCGTCAGGGTCAGGTTAGGGTTTGGGTTGAGCTTCAGGTGTCCGCCTAGGGTTAGGGTTAGGTCTATGGTTTGAGTTAGGCTTCAGGTTAGGTTAGGTTTGAACTTAGTTTGAGGGTGTTAGTTTAGGGCTACTGTTAGTTTTCGGGTAACTGTTATGGTTGGAGTTAGCGTCAGGGCCATGTTAGTGTTGGGGTTGAGCTTAAGGTGTCCGCCTAGGGTTAGGGTTAGGTCTATGGTTTGAGTTAGGCTTCAGGTTAGGTTAGGTGTGAACTTAGTTTGAGGGAGTAAGTTTAGGGTTACTGTTAGTTTTCGGTTCAGTGTTACGGTTGGAGTAAGAGTCAGGTCAGGTTAGGGTTGGGGTTGAGCTTCAGGTGTCCGCCTAGGGTTTGGGTTAGGTTTGTGGTTTGAGTTAGGCTTCAGGTTAGGTTAGGTTTGAACTTAGTTTGAGGGTGTTAGTTTAGGGCTACTGTTAGTTTTCGGGTAACTGTTATGGTTGGAGTTAGCGTCAGGGCCATGTTAGGGTTGGGGTTGAGCTTAAGGTGTCCGCCTAGGGTTAGGGTTAGGTCTATGGTTTGAGTTAGGCTTGAGGTTAGGTTAGGTTTGAGCTTAGTTTGAGGGAGTAAGTTTAGGGCTACTGTTAGTTTTCGGTTCAGTGTTACGGTTGGAGATAGCGTCAGGGTCAGGTTAGGGTTGGGGTTGAGCTTCAGGTGTCCGCCTAGGGTTAGGGTTAGGTCTATGGTTTGAGTTAGGCTTCAGGTTAGGTTAGGTTTGAACTTAGTTTGAGGGAGTAAGTTTAGGGCTACTGTTAGTTTTCGGTTCAGTGTTACGGTTGGATTTAGCGTGAGGGTTTGGTTAGGGTTGGGGTTGAGCTTCAGGTGTCCGCCTAGGGTTAGGGTTAGGTGTATGGTTTGATTTAGGCTTCAGGTTATGTTATGTTTGAACTTAGTTTGAGGGAGTAAGTTTAGGGCTACTGTTACTTTTCGGTTCAGTGTTACGGTTGGAGATAGCGTCAGGGTCATGTTAGGGTTGGGGTTTAGCTTCAGTTGTCCGCCTAGGGTTAGGGTTAGGTCTATGGTTTGAGTTAGGCTTCAGTTTAGGTTAGGTTTGAACTTAGTTTGAGGGAGTAAGTTTAGGGTTACTGTTAGTTTTCGGTTCAGTGGTACGGTTGGAGTTACCTTGAGGGTCAGGTTAGGGTTGGGGTTAAGCTTAAGGTGTCCGCCTAGGGTTAGTGTTAGGTCTATGGTTTGAGTTAGGCTTCAGGTTAGGTTAGGTGTGAACTTAGTTTGAGGGAGTAAATTTAGGGCTACTGTTAGTTTTCGGTTCAGTGTTACGGTTGAAGTAAGAGTCAGGGTCAGGTTAGGGTTGGGGTTGAGCTTCATGTGTCCGCCTAGGGTTAGGGTAAGGTCTATGGTTTGAGTTAGGCTTCAGGTTAGGTTAGGTTTGAACTTAGCTTGAGGGAGTAAGTTTAGGGCTACTGTTTGTTTTCGGTTCAGTGTTATGGTTGGAGTAAGCGTCAGGGTCAGGTTACGGTGGTGGTTAAGCATAAGGTGTCCACCTAGGGTTAGGGTTAGGTCTAAGGTTTCATTTAGGCTTCAGGTTAGGTTAGGATTGAACTTAGTTTGAGGGAGTAAGTTTACTGCTACTGTTAGTTTTCGGTTCAGTGTTATGGTTGGTTTTAGCCTCAGGTACAGGTTAGGGTTGGGGTTGAGCTTAAGGTGTCCACCTAAGGTTAGGGTTAGGTCTATTGTTTGAGTTAGGCTTCAGGTTAGTTTAGGTTTGAACTTAGTTTGAGGGAGTAAGTTTAGGGCTATTGTTAGTTTTCGGTTCAGTGTTATGGTTGGAGTTAGCGTACGTGCCAGGTTAGGTTTGGGGTTGAGCTTCAGGTGTCCGCCTAGGGTTAGGGTTAGGTCTATGGTTTGAGTTAGGCTTCAGGTTAGGTTAGGTTTGAACTTAGTTTGAGGGAGTCAGTTTAGGGCTACTGTTAGTTTTCGTTTAACTGTTACGGTTGGAGTAAGCGTCAGGGTCAGGTTAGGGTGGGGTTAAGCATAAGGTGTCCGCCTAGGGTTAGGGTTAGGTCTGTGGTTTGAGTTAGGCTTCAGGTTAGGTTAGGTGTGAACTTAGTTTGAGGGAGTAAGTTTAGGGCTACTGTTAGTTTTCGATTCAGTGTTACGGTTGGAGATAGCGTCAGGGTCAGGTTAGGGTTGGGGTTGAGCTTCAGGTGTCCGCCTAGGGTTAGGGTTAGGTGTATGGTTTGATTTAGGCTTCAGGTTAGGTTAGGTTTGAACTTAGTTTGAGGGTGTTAGTTTAGGGCTACTGTTAGTTTTCGGGTAACTGTTATGGTTGGAGTTAATGTCAGGGCCATATTAGGGTTGGGGTTGAGCTTAAGGTGTCCGCCTAGGGTTAGGGTTAGGTCTATGGTTTCAGTTAGGCTTCAGGTTAGGTTAGGTTTGAACTTAGTTTGAGGGAGTAAGTTTAGGGCTACTGTTAGTTTTCGGTTCAGTGTTTCGGTTGGAGTTAGCGTGACGGTCAGGTTAGGGTTGGGGTTGAGCTTAAGGTGTCCGCCTAGGGTTAGGTTTAGGTCTATGGTTTCATTTAGGCTTCAGGTTAGGTTAGGATTGAACTTAGTTTGAGGGAGTAAATTGAGGGCTACTGTTAGTTTTCGGTTCAGTGTTACGGTTGGAGTAAAAGTCAGGGTCAGTTTAGGGTTGGGGTTGAGCTTCAGGTGTCCGCCTAGGGTTAGGGTTAGGTCTATGGTTTGAGTTAGGCTTCAGGTTAGGTTAGGTTTGAACTTAGCTTGTGGGAGTAAGTTTAGGGCTACTGTTTGTTTTCGGTTCAGTGTTACGGTTGGAGTAAGCGTCAGGGTCAGGTTACGGTGGTGGTTAAGCATAAGGTGTCCGCCTAGGTTTAGGGTTAGGTCTATGGTTTCATTTAGACTTCAGGTTAGGTTAGGATTGAACTTAGTTTGAGGGAGTAAGTTTACTGCTACTGTTAGTTTTTGGTTCAGTGTTATGGTTGGTTTTAGCCTCAGGTACAGGTTAGGGTTGGGGTTGAGCTTAATGTGTCTGCCTAAGGTTAGGGTTAGGTCTATTGTTTGAGTTAGGCTTCAGGTTAGTTTAGGTTTGAACTTAGTTTGAGGGAGTAAGTTTAGGGCTATTGTTAGTTTTTGGTTCAGTGTTACGGTTGGAGATAGGGTCAGGGTCAGGTTAGGGTTGGGGTTAAGCTTAAGGTGTACGCCTAGGGTTAGGGTTAGATCTATTGTTTGAGTTAGGCTTCAGGTTAGGTTAGGTTTTAACTTAGGTTGAGGGAGTAAGTTAAGGGCTACTGTTAGTTTTCGGTTCAGTGTTTCGGTTGGAGTTAGCGTGACGGTCAGGCTAAGGCTGGGGTTGAGCTTAAGGTGTCCGCCTAGTGTTAGTTTTAGGTCTATGGTTTCATTTAGGCTTCAGGTTAGGTTAGGTTTGAACTTAGTTTGAGGGAGTAAGTTTAGGGCTACTGTTAGTTTTCGGGTAACTGTTATGGTTGGAGTTAGCGTCAGGGCCTGTTTAGGGTTGGTGTGGAGCTTAAGGTGTCCGCCTCGGGTTAGGGTTAGGTGTATGGTTTGATTTAGGCTTCAGGTTAGGTTAGGTTTGAACTTAGTTTATGGGAGTAAGTTTAGGGCTACTCTTAGTTTTGGTTCAGTGTTACGGTTGGAGATAGCGTCAGGGTCAGGTTAGGGTTGGGGTTGAGCTTAAGGTGTCCGCCTAGGGTTAGGGTTAGGTCTATGGTTTGAGTTAGGCTTCAGGTTAGGTTAGGTTTGAAATTAGTTTGAGGGAGTAAGTTTAGGGCTACTGTTAGTTTTCGGTTCAATGTTACGGTTGGAGTTAGCGTGAGGGTCAGGTTAGGGTTGGGGTTGAGCTTAAGGTGTCCGTCTAGGGTTAGGGTTAGGTCTATGGTTTGAGTTAGGCTTCAGGTTAGGTTAGGTTTGAACTTAGTTTGAGGGAGTCAGTTTAGGGCTACTGTTAGTTTTCGTTTAACTGTTACGGTTGGAGTAAGCGTCAGGGTCAGGTTAGGGTGGGGTTAAGCATAAGGTGTCCGCCTAGGGTTAGGGTTAGGTCTGTGGTTTGAGTTAGGCTTCAGGTTAGGTTAGGTGTGAACTTAGTTTGAGGGAGTAAGTTTAGGGCTACTGTTAGTTTTCGATTCAGTGTTACGGTTGGAGATAGCGTCAGGGTCAGGTTAGGGTTTGGGTTGAGCTTCAGGTGTCCGCCTAGGGTTAGGGTTAGGTCTATGGTTTGAGTTAGGCTTCAGGTTAGGTTAGGTTTGAACTTAGTTTGAGGGTGTTAGTTTAGGGCTACTGTTAGTTTTCGGGTAACTGTTATGGTTGGAGTTAGCGTCAGGGCCATGTTAGTGTTGGGGTTGAGCTTAAGGTGTCCGCCTAGGGTTAGGGTTAGGTCTATGGTTTGAGTTAGGCTTCAGGTTAGGTTAGGTGTGAACTTAGTTTGAGGGAGTAAGTTTAGGGTTACTGTTAGTTTTCGGTTCAGTGTTACGGTTGGAGTTAGCGTGAGGGTCAGGTTATGGTTTGGGTTGAGCTTAAGGTGTCCGCCGAGAGTTAGGGTTAGGTGTATGGTTTGATTTAGGCTTCAGGTTAGGTTAGGTTTGAACTTAGTTTGAGGGAGTAAGTTTAGGGCTACTGTTAGTTTTCGGTTCAGTGTTACGGTTGGAGATAGCGTCAGGGTCAGGTTAGGGTTGGGGTTGAGCTTCAGGTGTCCGACTTGGGTTAGGGTTAGGTCTATGGTTTGAGTTAGGCTTCAGGTTAGGTTAGGTTTGAACTTAGCTTGTGGGAGTAAGTTTAGGGCTACTGTTTGTTTTCGGTTCAGTGTTACGGTTGGAGTAAGCGTCAGGGTCAGGTTACGGTGGTGGTTAAGCATAAGGTGTCCAACTAGGGTTAGGGTTAGGTCTATGGTTTCACTTAGGCTTCAGGTTAGGTTAGGATTGAACTTAGTTTGAGGGAGTAAGTTTACTGCTACTGTTAGTTTTTGGTTCAGTGTTATGGTTGGTTTTAGCCTCAGGTACAGGTTAGGGTTGGGGTTGAGCTTAATGTGTCTGCCTAAGGTTAGGGTTAGGTCTATTGTTTGAGTTAGGCTTCAGGTTAGTTTAGGTTTGAACTTAGTTTGAGGGAGTAAGTTTAGGGCTATTGTTAGTTTTCGGTTCAGTGTTACGGTTGGAGATAGCGTCAGGGTCAGGTTAGGGTTGGGGTTAAGCTTAAGGAGTACGCCTAGGGTTAGGGTTAGATCTATTGTTTGAGTTAGGCTTCAGGTTAGGTTAGGTTTTAACTTAGGTTGAGGGAGTAAGTTTAGGGCTACTGTTAGTTTTCGGTTCAGTGTTTCGGTTGGAGTTAGCGTGACGGTCCGGTTAAGGCTGGGGTTGAGCTTAAGGAGTCCACCTAGGGTTAGTTTTAGGTCTATGGTTTCATTTAGGCTTCAGGTTAGGTTAGGATTGAACTTAGTTTGAGGGAGTAAATTTAGGGCTACTGTTAGTTTTCGGTTCAGTGTTACGGTTGGAGTAAGAGTCAGGGTCAGGTTAGGGTTGGGGTTGAGCTTCATGTGTCCGCCTAGGGTTAGGGTAAGGTCTATGGTTTGAGTTAGGCTTCAGGTTAGGTTAGGTTTGAACTTAGCTTGAGGGAGTAAGTTTAGGGCTACTGTTTGTTTTCGGTTCAGTGTTACGGTTGGAGTAAGCGTCAGGGTCAGGTTACGGTGGTGGTTAAGCATAAGGTGTCCGCATAGGGTTAGGGTTAGGTCTAAGGTTTCATTTAGGCTTCAGGTTAGGTTAGGATTGAACTTAGTTTGAGGGAGTAAGTTTACTGCTACTGTTAGTTTTCGGTTCAGTGTTATGGTTGGTTTTAGCCTCAGGTACAGGTTAGGGTTGGGGTTGAGCTTAAGCTGTCCGCCTAAGGTTAGGGTTAGGTCTATTGTTTGAGTTAGGCTTCAGGTTAGTTTAGGTTTGAACTTAGTTTGAGGGAGTAAGTTTAGGGCTATTGTTAGTTTTCGGTTCAGTGTTATGGTTGGAGTTAGCGTACGTGCCAGGTTAGGTTTGGGGTTGAGCTTCAGGTGTCCGCCTAGGGTTAGGGTTAGGTCTATGGTTTGAGTTAGGCTTCAGGTTAGGTTAGGTTTGAACTTAGTTTGAGGGAGTCAGTATAGGGCTACTGTTAGTTTTCGTTTAACTGTTACGGTTGGAGTAAGCGTCAGGGTCAGGTTAGAGTGGGGTTAAGCATAAGGTGTCCGCCTAGGGTTAGGGTTAGGTCTGTGGTCTGAGTTAGGCTTCAGGTTAGGTTAGGTGTGAACTTAGTTTGAGGGAGTAAGTTTAGGGCTACTGTTAGTTTTCGATTCAGTGTTACGGTTGGAGATAGCGTCAGGGTCAGGTTAGGGTTGGGGTTGAGCTTCAGGTGTCCGCCTACGGTTAGGGTTAGGTCTATGGTTTCTGGTAGGCTTCAGGTTAGGTTAGGTTTGAACTTAGTTTGAGGGAGTAAGTTTAGGGCTACTGTTAGTTTTCGGTTCAGTGTTACGGTTGGAGATAGCGTCAGGGTCAGGTTATGGTTGGGGTTGAGCTTAAGGTGTCGGCCTAGGGTTAGGGTGAGGTTTATGGTTTGAGTTAGGCTTCAGGTTAGGTTAGGTTTGAACTTAGTTTGAGGGAGTACGTTTAGGGGTAATGTTAATTTTCGGTTCAGTGTTACGGTTGGATTTAGCGTGAGGGTCAGGTTAGGGTTGTGGTTGAGCTTAAGGTGTCTGCCTAGGGTTAGGGTTAGGTGTATGGTTTGATTTAGGCTTCAGGTTAGGTTAGGTTTGAACTTAGTTTGAGGGAGTAAGTTTAGGTCTACTGTTAGTTTTCGGGTAACTGTTATGGTTGGAGTTAGCATCAGGGACATTTTAGGGTTGGGGTTGAGCTTAAGGTGTCCGCCTAGGGTTAGGGTTAGGTGTATGGTTTGATTATCGCTTCAGGTTAGGTTAGGTTAGAACTTAGCTTGAGGGAGTAAGTTTTGGGCGACTGTTAGTTTTCGGTTCAGTGTTATGTTTGGAGTTAGCGTACGTGCCAGGTTAGGTTTGGGGTTGAGCTTCAGGTGTCCGCCTAGGGTTAGGGTTAGGTCTATGGTTTGAGTTAGGCTTCAGATTAGGTTAGGTTTGAACTTAGTTTGAGGGAGTCAGTTTAGGGCTACTGTTAGTTTTCGTTTAACTGTTACGGTTGGAGTAAGCGTCAGGGTCAGGTTAGGGTGGGGTTAAGCATAAGGTGTCCGCCTAGGGTTATGGTTAGGTCTGTGGTTTGAGTTAGGCTTCAGGTTAGTTTAGGTGTGAACTTAGTCTGAGGGAGTAAGTTTAGGGCTACTGTTAGTTTTCGATTCAGTGTTATGGTTGGAGATAGCGTCAGGGACAGGTTAGGGTTCGGGTGGAGCTTCAGGTGTCCGCCTAGGGTTAGGGTTAGGTCTATGGTTTGAGTTAGGCTTGAGGTTAGGTTAGGTTTGAAATTAGTTTGAGGGAGTAAGTTTAGGGCTACTGCTAGTTTTCGGTTCAGTGTTACGGTTGGAGATAGCGTCAGGGTCAGGTTAGGGTTGGGGTTGAGCTTCAGGTGTCCGCCTAGGGTTAGGGTTAGGTGTATGGTTTGATTTAGGCTTCAGGTTATGTTATGTTTGAACTTAGTTTGAGGGAGTAAGTTTAGGGCTACTGTTACTTTTCGGTTCAGTGTTACGGTTGGAGATAGCGTCAGGGTCAGGTTAGGGTTGGGGTTTAGCTTCAGGTGTCCGCCTAGGGTTAGGGTTAGGTCTATGGTTTGAGTTAGGCTTCAGGTTAGGTTAGGTTTGAACTTAGTTTGAGGGAGTAAGTTTAGGCTTACTGTTAGTTTTCGTTTCAGTGGTACGGTTGGAGTTACCGTGCGGGTCAGGTTAGGGTTGGGGTTAAGCTTAAGGTGTCCGCCTAGGGTTAGTGTTAGGTCTATGGTTTCATTTAGGCTTCAGGTTAGGTTATGATTGAACTTAGTTTTAGGAAGTAAGTTTAGGGATACTGTTAGTTTTCGGTTCAGTGTTATGGTTGGAGATAGCGTGAGGGTCAGGTTAGGGTTGGGGTTGAGCTTAAGATGTCCGCCTAGGGTTAGCGTTAGGTCTATGGTTTGAGTTAGGCTTCAGGTTAGGTTAGGTTTGAACTTAGTTTGAGGGAGTACGTTTAGGGCTACTGTTAGTTTTCGGTTCAGTGTTATGGTTGGAGATAGCGTCAGGGTCAGGTTAGGATTGGGGTTGAGCTTAAGGTGTCCGCCTACGGTTAGGGTTAGGTCTGTGGTTTGAGATAGGCTTCAGGTGAGGTTAGGTTGGAACTTAGTTTGAGGGAGTAAGTTTAGGGCTACTTTTAGTTTTCGTTTAACTGTTACGGTTGGAGTAAGCGTCAGGGTCAGGTTAGGGTGGGGGTTAAGCATAAGGTGTCCGCCTAAGGTTAGGGTTAGGTCTATGGTTTCATTTAGGCTTCAGGTTAGGTTAGGATTGAACTTAGTTTGAGGGAGTATGTTTAGGGCTACTGTTAGTTTTTGGTTCAGTGTTACCGTTGGATTTAGCCTCAGGTACAGTTTAGGGTTGAGGTTGAGCTTCAGGTGTCCACCTAGGGTTAGGGTTAGGTCTATGGTTTGAGTTAGGCTTCAGGTTAGGTTAGGTTTGAACTTAGTTTGAGGGAGTAAGTTTAGGGCTACTGTTAGTTTTCGGTTCACTGTTACGGTTGGAGATAGCGTCAGGGTCAGGTTAGGGTTGGGTTTCAGCTTCAGGTGTCCGCCTAGGGTTAGGGTTAGGTCTATGGTTTGAGTTAGGCTTCAGGTTAGGTTAGGTTTGAACTTAGTTTGAGGGAGTAAGTTTAGGGCTACTGTTAGTTTTCGGTTCAGTGTTACGGTTGGATTTAGCGTGAGGGTTTGGTTAGGGTTGGGGTTGAGCTTCAGGTGTCCGCCTAGCGTTAGGGTTAGGTGTATGGTTTGATTTAGGCTTCAGGTTATGTTATGTTTGAACTTAGTTTGACGGAGTAATTTTAGGGCTACTGTTAGTTTTCGGTTCAGTGTTACGGTTGGAGATAGCGTCAGGGTCAGGTTAGGGTTGGGGTTTAGCTTCAGGTGTCCGCCTAGGGTTAGGGTTAGGTCTATGGTTTGAGTTAGGCTTCAGGTTAGGTTAGGTTTGAAGTTAATTTGAGGGAGTAAGTTTCGGGCTACTGTTAGTTTTCGGTTCAGTGTTATGGTTGGAGTTAGCGTCAGGGTCAGGTTATGGTGGGGGTTAAGCATAAGGTGTCCGCCTAGGGTTAGGGTTAGGTCTGTGATTTGATTTAGGCTTCAGGTTAGGTTAGGTTTGAACTTAGTTTGAGGGAGTCAGCTTAGGGCTACTGTTAGTTTCCGGGTAACTGTTATGGTTGGAGTTAGCGTCAGGGCCAGTTTAGGGTTGGGGTGGAGCTTAAGGTGCCCGCCTCATGTTAGGGTTAGGTGTATGGTTTAATTTAGGCTTCAGGTTAGGTTAGGTTTGAACTTACTTTGAGGGAGTAAGTTTAGGGCTACTCTTAATTTTGGTTCAGTGTTACGGTTGGAGATAGCGTCAGGGTCAGGTTAGGGTTGGGGTTGAGCTTCAGGTGTCCGCCTCGGGTTAGGGTTAGGTCTATGGTTTGAGTTAGGCTTCAGGTTAGGTTAGGTTTGAACTTAGTTTGAGGGAGTAAGTTTAGGGTTACTGTTAGTTTTCGGTTCACTGTTACGGTTGGAGTTAGCGTGAGGGTCAGGTTAGGGTTTGGGTTGAGCTTAAGGTGTCCGCCTAGGGTTGGGGTTAGGTGTATGGTTTGATTTAGGCTTCAGGTTAGGTTAGGTTTGAACTTAGTTTGAGGGAGTAAGTTTCGGGCTACTGTTAGTTTTCGGTTCAGTGTTACGGTTGGAGTTAGCGTCAGGGTCAGGTTATGGTGGGGGTTAAGCATAAGGTGTCCGCCTAGGGTTAGGGTTAGGTCTATGATTTGATTTAGGCTTCAGGTTAGGTTAGGTTTGAACTTAGTTTGAGGGAGTCAGTTTAGGGCTACTGTTAGTTTTCGGTTAACTGTTACGGTTGGAGTAAGCGACAGGGTCAGGTTAGGTTTGGGGTTGAGCTTAAGGTGTCCGCCTAGGTTTAGGGTTAGGTTTGTGGTTTGATTTAGGCTTCAGGTTAGGTTAGGTTGGAACTTAGTTTGAGGGAGTAAGTTTAGGGCTACTTTTAATTTTCGTTTAACTGTTACGGTTGGAGTAAGCGTCAGGGTCAGGTTAGGGTGGGGGTTAAGCATAAGGTGTCCGCCTAAGGTTAGGGTTAGGTCTATGGTTTCATTTAGGCTTCAGGTTAGGTTAGGATTGAACTTAGTTTGAGGGAGTATGTTTAGGGCTACTGTTAGTTTTTGGTTCAGTGTTACCGTTGGTTTTAGCCTCAGGTACAGTTTAGGGTTGAGGTTGAGCTTCAGGTGTCCGCCTAGGGTTAGGGTTAGGTCTATGGTTTGAGTTAGGCTTCAGGTTAGGTTAGGTTTGAACTTAGTTTGAGGGAGTAAGTTTAGGGCTACTGTTAGTTTTCGGTTCACTGTTACGGTTGGAGATAGCGTCAGGGTCAGGTTAGGGTTGGGTTTGAGCTTCAGGTGTCCGCCTAGGGTTAGGGTTAGGTCTATGGTTTGAGTTAGGCTTCAGGTTAGGTTAGGTTTGAACTTAGTTTGAGGGAGTAAGTTTAGGGCTACTGTTAGTTTTCGGTTCAGTGTTACGGTTGGATTTAGCGTGAGGGTTTGGTTAGGGTTGGGGTTGAGCTTCAGGTGTCCGCCTAGCGTTAGGGTTAGGTGTATGGTTTGATTTAGGCTTCAGGTTATGTTATGTTTGAACTTAGTTTGACGGAGTAATTTTAGGGCTACTGTTAGTTTTCGGTTCAGTGTTACGGTTGGAGATAGCGTCAGGGTCAGGTTAGGGTTGGGGTTTAGCTTCAGGTGTCCGCCTAGGGTTAGGGTTAGGTCTATGGTTTGAGTTAGGCTTCAGGTTAGGTTAGGTTTGAAGTTAGTTTGAGGGAGTAAGTTTCGGGCTACTGTTAGTTTTCGGTTCAGTGTTATGGTTGGAGTTAGCGTCAGGGTCAGGTTATGGTGGGGGTTAAGCATAAGGTGTCCGCCTAGGGTTAGGGTTAGGTCTGTGATTTGATTTAGGCTTCAGGTTAGGTTAGGTTTGAACTTAGTTTGAGGGAGTCAGCTTAGGGCTACTGTTAGTTTTCGGTTAACTGTTAAGGTTGGAGTAAGCGTCAGGGTCAGGTTAGATTTGGGGTTGAGCTTAAGGTGTCCGCCTAGGGTTAGGGTTAGGTGTATGGTTTGATTTAGGCTTCAGGTTAGGTTAGGTTTGAACTTAGTTTGAGGGAGTAAGTTTAGGGCTACTGTTAGTTTTCGTTTAACTGTTACGGTTGGAGTATGCGTCAGGGTCAGGTTAGGGTGGGGGTTAAGCATAAGGTGTCCGCCTAGGGTTAGGGTTAGGTCTATGGTTTCATTTAGGCTTCAGGTTAGGTTAGGATTGAACTCAGTTTGAGGGAGTAAGTTTAGGGCTACTCTTAGTTTTCGGTTCAGTGTTACGGTTGGATTTAGCCTCAGGGTCAGGTTAGGGTTGGGGTTAAGCTTAAGGTGTCCGCCTAGGGTTAGGGTTAGGTCTATTGTTTGAGTTAGGCTTCAGGTTAGGTTAGGTTTGAACTTAGTTTGAGGGAGTAAGTTTAGGGCTACTGTTAGTTTTCGGTTCAGTGTTTCGGTTGGAGTTAGCGTGACGGTCAGGTTAGGGTTGGGGTTGAGCTTAAGGTGTCCGCCTAGGGTTAGGTTTAGGTCTATGGTTTCATTTAGGCTTCAGGTTAGGTTAGGATTGAACTTAGTTTGAGGGAGTAAATTTAGGGCTACTGTTAGTTTTCAGTTCAGTGTTACGGTTGGAGTAAGAGTCAGGGTCAGGTTAGGCTTGGGGTTGAGCTTCAGGTGTCCGCCTAGGGTTAGGGTTAGGTCTATGGTTTGAGTTAGGCTTCAGGTTAGGTTAGGTTTGAACTTAGCTTGAGGGAGTAAGTTAAGGCTACTGTTCGTTTTCGGTTCATTGTTATGGTTGGAGTAAGCGTCAGGGACAGGTTACGGTGGGGGTTAAGCATAAGGTGTCTGCCTAGGTTTAGGGTTAGGTCTATGGTTTCATTTAGGCTTCAGGTTAGGTTAGGATTGAACTTAGTTTGAGGGAGTAATTTTAGGGCTACTGTTAGTTTTCGGTTCAGTGTTACGGTTGGTTTTAGCCTCAGGTACAGGTTAGCGTTGGGGTTGAGCTTAAGGTTTCTGCCTAGTGTTAGGGTTAGGTCTATTGTTTGAGTTAGGCTTCAGGTTAGTTTAGGTTTGAACTTAGTTTGAGGGAGTAAGTTTAGGGCTATTGTTAGTTTTCGGTTCAGTGTTACAGTTGGAGATAGCATCAGGGTCAGTTTAGGGTTGGGGTTAACCTTAAGGTGTACGCCTAGGGTTAGGGTTAGATCTATTGTTTGAGTTAGGTTTCAGGTTAGGATAGGTTTGAACTTAGTTTGAGGGAGTAAGTTTAGGGCTACTGTTAGTTTTCGGTTCAGTGTTTCGGTTGGAGTTAGCGTGAGGATCAGGTTAGGGTAGGGGTTGAGCTTAAGTTGTCCGCCTAGGGTTAGGGTTAGGTGTATGGTTTGATTTAGGCTTCAGTTTAGGTTAGGTTTGAAGTTAGTTTGACGGAGTAAGTTTAAGGCTACTGTTAGTTTTCGGGTAACTGTTATGGTTGGAGTTAGCGTCAGGGCCAGTTTAGGGTTGGGGTGGAGCTTAAGGTGCCCGCCTCGGGTTAGGGTTAGGTGTATGGTTTGATTTACGCTTCAGGTTAGGTTAGGTTTGAACTTAGTTTGAGGGAGTAAGTTTAGGGCTACTGTTAGTTTTGGTTCAGTGTTACGGATGGAGATAGCGTCAGGGTCAGGTTAGGGTTGGGGTTGAGCTTCAGCTATCCGCCTAGGGTTAGGGTTCGGTCTATCGTTTGAGTTAGGCTTCAAGTTAGGTTAGGTTTGAACTTAGTTTGAGGGAGTAAGTTTAGGGCTACTGATAGTTTTCGGTTCAGTGTTACGATTGGAGATAGCGTCAGGGTCAGGTTAGGGTTGGGGTTGAGCTTAAGGCGTCCGCCTAGGGTTAGGGTTAGGTGTATGGTTTGATTTAGGCTTCAGGTTAGGTTAGGTTTGAACTTAGTTTGAGGGAGTAAGTTTAGGGCTACTGTTAGTTTTCGGTTCAGTGTTACGGTTGGATTTAGCGTGAGGGTTTGGTTAGGGTTGGGGTTGAGCTTCAGGTGTCCGCCTAGCGTTAGGGTTAGGTGTATGGTTTGATTTAGGCTTCAGGTTATGTTATGTTTGAACTTAGTTTGACGGAGTAATTTTAGGGCTACTGTTAGTTTTCGGTTCAGTGTTACGGTTGGAGATAGCGTCAGGGTCAGGTTAGGGTTGGGGTTTAGCTTCAGGTGTCCGCCTAGGGTTAGGGTTAGGTCTATGGTTTGAGTTAGGCTTCAGGTTAGGTTAGGTTTGAAGTTAATTTGAGGGAGTAAGTTTCGGGCTACTGTTAGTTTTCGGTTCAGTGTTATGGTTGGAGTTAGCGTCAGGGTCAGGTTATGGTGGGGGTTAAGCATAAGGTGTCCGCCTAGGGTTAGGGTTAGGTCTGTGATTTGATTTAGGCTTCAGGTTAGGTTAGGTTTGAACTTAGTTTGAGGGAGTCAGCTTAGGGCTACTGTTAGTTTCCGGGTAACTGTTATGGTTGGAGTTAGCGTCAGGGCCAGTTTAGGGTTGGGGTGGAGCTTAAGGTGCCCGCCTCATGTTAGGGTTAGGTGTATGGTTTAATTTAGGCTTCAGGTTAGGTTAGGTTTGAACTTACTTTGAGGGAGTAAGTTTAGGGCTACTCTTAATTTTGGTTCAGTGTTACGGTTGGAGATAGCGTCAGGGTCAGGTTAGGGTTGGGGTTGAGCTTCAGGTGTCCGCCTCGGGTTAGGGTTAGGTCTATGGTTTGAGTTAGGCTTCAGGTTAGGTTAGGTTTGAACTTAGTTTGAGGGAGTAAGTTTAGGGTTACTGTTAGTTTTCGGTTCACTGTTACGGTTGGAGTTAGCGTGAGGGTCAGGTTAGGGTTTGGGTTGAGCTTAAGGTGTCCGCCTAGGGTTGGGGTTAGGTGTATGGTTTGATTTAGGCTTCAGGTTAGGTTAGGTTTGAACTTAGTTTGAGGGAGTAAGTTTCGGGCTACTGTTAGTTTTCGGTTCAGTGTTACGGTTGGAGTTAGCGTCAGGGTCAGGTTATGGTGGGGGTTAAGCATAAGGTGTCCGCCTAGGGTTAGGGTTAGGTCTATGATTTGATTTAGGCTTCAGGTTAGGTTAGGTTTGAACTTAGTTTGAGGGAGTCAGTTTAGGGCTACTGTTAGTTTTCGGTTAACTGTTACGGTTGGAGTAAGCGACAGGGTCAGGTTAGGTTTGGGGTTGAGCTTAAGGTGTCCGCCTAAGTTTAGGGTTAGGTTTGTGGTTTGATTTAGGCTTCAGGTTAGGTTAGGTTGGAACTTAGTTTGAGGGAGTAAGTTTAGGGCTACTTTTAGTTTTCGTTTAACTGTTACGGTTGGAGTAAGCGTCAGGGTCAGGTTAGGGTGGGGGTTAAGCATAAGGTGTCCGCCTAAGGTTAGGGTTAGGTCTATGGTTTCATTTAGGCTTCAGGTTAGGTTAGGATTGAACTTAGTTTGAGGGAGTATGTTTAGGGCTACTGTTAGTTTTTGGTTCAGTGTTACCGTTGGTTTTAGCCTCAGGTACAGTTTAGGGTTGAGGTTGAGCTTCAGGTGTCCGCCTAGGGTTAGGGTTAGGTCTATGGTTTGAGTTAGGCTTCAGGTTAGGTTAGGTTTGAACTTAGTTTGAGGGAGTAAGTTTAGGGCTACTGTTAGTTTTCGGTTCACTGTTACGGTTGGAGATAGCGTCAGGGTCAGGTTAGGGTTGGGTTTGAGCTTCAGGTGTCCGCCTAGGGTTAGGGTTAGGTCTATGGTTTGAGTTAGGCTTCAGGTTAGGTTAGGTTTGAACTTAGTTTGAGGGAGTAAGTTTAGGGCTACTGTTAGTTTTCGGTTCAGTGTTACGGTTGGATTTAGCGTGAGGGTTTGGTTAGGGTTGGGGTTGAGCTTCAGGTGTCCGCCTAGCGTTAGGGTTAGGTGTATGGTTTGATTTAGGCTTCAGGTTATGTTATGTTTGAACTTAGTTTGACGGAGTAATTTTAGGGCTACTGTTAGTTTTCGGTTCAGTGTTACGGTTGGAGATAGCGTCAGGGTCAGGTTAGGGTTGGGGTTTAGCTTCAGGTGTCCGCCTAGGGTTAGGGTTAGGTCTATGGTTTGAGTTAGGCTTCAGGTTAGGTTAGGTTTGAAGTTAGTTTGAGGGAGTAAGTTTCGGGCTACTGTTAGTTTTCGGTTCAGTGTTATGGTTGGAGTTAGCGTCAGGGTCAGGTTATGGTGGGGGTTAAGCATAAGGTGTCCGCCTAGGGTTAGGGTTAGGTCTGTGATTTGATTTAGGCTTCAGGTTAGGTTAGGTTTGAACTTAGTTTGAGGGAGTCAGCTTAGGGCTACTGTTAGTTTTCGGTTAACTGTTAAGGTTGGAGTAAGCGTCAGGGTCAGGTTAGATTTGGGGTTGAGCTTAAGGTGTCCGCCTAGGGTTAGGGTTAGGTGTATGGTTTGATTTAGGCTTCAGGTTAGGTTAGGTTTGAACTTAGTTTGAGGGAGTAAGTTTAGGGCTACTGTTAGTTTTCGTTTAACTGTTACGGTTGGAGTATGCGTCAGGGTCAGGTTAGGGTGGGGGTTAAGCATAAGGTGTCCGCCTAGGGTTAGGGTTAGGTCTATGGTTTCATTTAGGCTTCAGGTTAGGTTAGGATTGAACTCAGTTTGAGGGAGTAAGTTTAGGGCTACTCTTAGTTTTCGGTTCAGTGTTACGGTTGGATTTAGCCTCAGGGTCAGGTTAGGGTTGGGGTTAAGCTTAAGGTGTCCGCCTAGGGTTAGGGTTAGGTCTATTGTTTGAGTTAGGCTTCAGGTTAGGTTAGGTTTGAACTTAGTTTGAGGGAGTAAGTTTAGGGCTACTGTTAGTTTTCGGTTCAGTGTTTCGGTTGGAGTTAGCGTGACGGTCAGGTTAGGGTTGGGGTTGAGCTTAAGGTGTCCGCCTAGGGTTAGGTTTAGGTCTATGGTTTCATTTAGGCTTCAGGTTAGGTTAGGATTGAACTTAGTTTGAGGGAGTAAATTTAGGGCTACTGTTAGTTTTCAGTTCAGTGTTACGGTTGGAGTAAGAGTCAGGGTCAGGTTAGGCTTGGGGTTGAGCTTCAGGTGTCCGCCTAGGGTTAGGGTTAGGTCTATGGTTTGAGTTAGGCTTCAGGTTAGGTTAGGTTTGAACTTAGCTTGAGGGAGTAAGTTAAGGCTACTGTTCGTTTTCGGTTCATTGTTATGGTTGGAGTAAGCGTCAGGGACAGGTTACGGTGGGGGTTAAGCATAAGGTGTCTGCCTAGGTTTAGGGTTAGGTCTATGGTTTCATTTAGGCTTCAGGTTAGGTTAGGATTGAACTTAGTTTGAGGGAGTAATTTTAGGGCTACTGTTAGTTTTCGGTTCAGTGTTACGGTTGGTTTTAGCCTCAGGTACAGGTTAGCGTTGGGGTTGAGCTTAAGGTTTCTGCCTAGTGTTAGGGTTAGGTCTATTGTTTGAGTTAGGCTTCAGGTTAGTTTAGGTTTGAACTTAGTTTGAGGGAGTAAGTTTAGGGCTATTGTTAGTTTTCGGTTCAGTGTTACAGTTGGAGATAGCATCAGGGTCAGTTTAGGGTTGGGGTTAACCTTAAGGTGTACGCCTAGGGTTAGGGTTAGATCTATTGTTTGAGTTAGGTTTCAGGTTAGGATAGGTTTGAACTTAGTTTGAGGGAGTAAGTTTAGGGCTACTGTTAGTTTTCGGTTCAGTGTTTCGGTTGGAGTTAGCGTGAGGATCAGGTTAGGGTAGGGGTTGAGCTTAAGTTGTCCGCCTAGGGTTAGGGTTAGGTGTATGGTTTGATTTAGGCTTCAGTTTAGGTTAGGTTTGAAGTTAGTTTGACGGAGTAAGTTTAAGGCTACTGTTAGTTTTCGGGTAACTGTTATGGTTGGAGTTAGCGTCAGGGCCAGTTTAGGGTTGGGGTGGAGCTTAAGGTGCCCGCCTCGGGTTAGGGTTAGGTGTATGGTTTGATTTACGCTTCAGGTTAGGTTAGGTTTGAACTTAGTTTGAGGGAGTAAGTTTAGGGCTACTGTTAGTTTTGGTTCAGTGTTACGGATGGAGATAGCGTCAGGGTCAGGTTAGGGTTGGGGTTGAGCTTCAGCTATCCGCCTAGGGTTAGGGTTCGGTCTATCGTTTGAGTTAGGCTTCAAGTTAGGTTAGGTTTGAACTTAGTTTGAGGGAGTAAGTTTAGGGCTACTGATAGTTTTCGGTTCAGTGTTACGATTGGATTTAGCGTGAGGGTCAGGTTAGGGTTGGGGTTGAGCTTAAGGCGTCCGCCTAGGGTTAGGGTTAGGTGTATGGTTTGATTTAGGCTTCAGGTTAGGTTAGGTTTGAACTTAGTTTGAGGGAGTAAGTTTAGGTCTACTGTTAGTTTTCGGGTAACTGTTATGGTTGGAGTTAGCGTCTCGGCCATTTTAGGGTTGTGGTTGAGCTTAAGGTGTCCGCCTAGGGTTAGGGTTAGGTCTATGGTTTCAGTTAGGCTTCAGGTTAGGTTAGGATTGAACTTAGTTTGAGGGAGTAAGTTTAGGACTACTGTTAGTTTTCGGTTCAGTGTTACGGTTGGAGTAAGGGTCTGGGTCAGGTTAGGGTTGGGGTTGAGCTTCAGGTGTCCGCCTAGGGTTAGGGTTAGGTCTATGGTTTCATTTAGGCTTCAGGTTAGGTTAGGATTGAACTTAGTTTGAGGGATTAAGTTTAGGGCGACTTTTAGTTTTCGATTCAGTGTTATGGTTGGTTTTAGCCTCAGGTCCAGGTTAGGGTTGGGGTTGAGCTTAAGGTGTCCGCCTAGGGTTCGGGTTAGGAGTATTGTTTGAGTTAGGCTTCAGGTTAGTTTAGATTTGAACTTAGTTTGAGGGAGTAAGTTTAGGGCTATTATTAGTTTTCGGTTCAGTGTTACGGTTGTAGATAGCGTCAGGGTCAGGTTAGGGTTGGGGTTGAGCTTCAGGTGTCTCCTAGGGTTAGGGTTAGGTGTATGGTTTGATTTCGGCTTCAGGTTATGTTATATTTGAACTTAGTTTGAGGGAGTTAGTTTAGGGCTACTGTTAGTTTTCGTTTCAGTGTTACGGTTGGAGATAGCGTCAGGGTCAGGTTAGGTTTGGGGTGGATATTCAGGTGTCCACCTAGGGTTACGGTTAGGTCTATGGTTTGAGTTAGGCTTCAGGTTAGGTTAGGTTTGAACTTAGTTTGAGGGAGTCAGTTTAGGGCTACTGTTAGTTGTCTGTTCAGTGTTATGGTTGGAGTTAGCGTCAGGGTCAGGTTTGGATTGGGGTTGAGCTTAAGGTGTCCACCTAGGGTTAGCGTTAGGTCTGTGGTTTGAGTTAGGCTTCAGGTGAGGTTAGGTTTGAACTTAGCTTGAGGGAGTAAGTTTAGGGCTACTGTTTGTTTTCGGTTCAGTGTTACGGTTGGAGTAAGAGTCAGGGTCAGGTTAGGGTTGGGGTTGAGCTTCAGGTGTCCGCCTAGGGTTAGGGTTAGGTTTGTGGTTTGAGTTAGGCTTCAGGTTAGGTTAGATTTGAACTTAGTTTGAGGGAGTAAGTTTAGGGCTACTGTTAGTTTTCGGGTAACTGTTATGGTTGGAGTTAGCGTCAGGGCCATGTTAGGGTTGGGGTTGAGCTTAAGGTGTCCGCCTAGGGTTAGGGTTAGGTCTATGGTTTGAGTTAGGCTTCAGGTTAGGTTAGGTTTGAACTTAGTTTGAGGTAGTAAGTTTAGGGCTACTGTTAGTTTTCGGTTCCGTGTTACTTTTGGAGATAGCGTCAGGGTCAGGTTAGGGTTGGGGTTGAGCTTCAGGTGTCCGCCTAGGGTTAGGGTTACGTCTATGGTTTGAGTTAGGCTTCAGGATAGGTTAGGTTTGAACTTAGCTTGAGGGGTAAGTTTAGGGCTACTGTTTGTTTTCGGTTCAGTGTTACGGTTGGAGTAAGATCAGGGTCAGGTTACGGTGGGGGTTAAGCATAAGGTGTCCACCTAGGGTTAGGGTTAGGTCTATGGTTTCATTTAGGCTTCAGGTTAGGTTAGGATTGAACTTAGTTTGAGGGAGTAAGTTTAGGGCTACTGTTAGTTTTCGGTTCAGTGTTACGGTTGGTTTTAGCCTCAGGTACAGGTTAGGGTTGGGGTTGAGCTTAAGGTGTCTGCCTAGGGTTAGGGTTAGGTCTATTGTTTGAGTTAGGCTTCAGGTTAGTTTAGGTTTGAACTTAGCTTGAGGGAGTAAGTTTAGGGCTATTGTTAGTTTTCGGTTCAGTGTTACGGTTGGAGATAGCATCAGGGTCAGGTTAGGGTTGGGGTTGAGCTTAAGGTGTACGCCTAGGGTTAGGGTTAGATCTATTGTTTGAGTTAGGTTTCAGGTTAGGTTAGGTTTGAACTTAGTTTGAGGGAGTAAGTTTAGGGCTACTGTTAGTTTTCGGTTCAGTGTTTCGGTTGGAGTTAGCGTGAGGATCAGGTTAGGGTAGGGGTTGAGCTTAAGTTGTCCGCCTAGGGTTAGGGTTAGGTGTATGGTTTGATTTAGGCTTCAGGTTAGGTTAGGTTTGAACTTAGTTTGAGGGAGTAAGTTTAGGGCTACTGTTAGTTTTCGGGTAACTGTTATGGTTGGAGTTAGCGTCAGGGCCAGTTTAGGGTTGGGGTGGAGCTTAAGGTGCCCGCCTCGTGTTAGGGTTAGGTGTATGGTTTAATTTAGGCTTCAGGTTAGGTTAGGTTTGAACTTACTTTGAGGGAGTAAGTTTAGGGCTACTCTTAATTTTGGTTCAGTGTTACGGTTGGAGATAGCGTCAGGGTCAGGTTAGGGTTGGGGTTGAGCTTCAGGTGTCCGCCTAGGGTTAGGGTTAGGTCTATGGTTTGAGTTAGGCTTCAGGTTAGGTTAGGTTTGAACTTAGTTTGAGGGAGTAAGTTTAGGGTTACTGTTAGTTTTCGGTTCATTGTTACGGTTGGAGTTGGCGTGAGGGTCAGGTTAGGGTTGGGGTTGAGCTTAAGGTGTCCGCCTAGGGTTGGGGTTAGGTGTATGGTTTGATTTAGGCTTCAGGTTAGGTTAGGTTTGAACTTAGTTTGAGGGAGTAAGTTTAGGGCTACTGTTAGTTTTCGGTTCAGTGTTACGGTTGGAGTTAGCGTCAGGGTCAGGTTATGGTGGGGGTTAAGCATAAGGTGTCCGCCTAGGGTTAGGGTTAGGTCTATGATTTGATTTAGGCTTCAGGTTAGGTTAGGTTTGAACTTAGTTTGAGGGAGTCAGTTTAGGGCTACTGTTAGTTTTCGGTTAACTGTTACGGTTGGAGTAAGCGTCAGGGTCAGGTTAGGTTTGGGGTTGAGCTTAAGGTGTCCGCCTAGGTTTAGGGTTAGGTTTGTGGTTTGATTTAGGCTTCAGGTTAGGTTAGGTTGGAACTTAGTTTGAGGGAGTAAGTTAGGGCTACTTTTAGTTTTCGTTTAACTGTTACGGTTGGAGTAAGCGTCAGGGTCAGGTTAGGGTGGGGGTTAAGCATAAGGTGTCCGCCTAAGGTTAGGGTTAGGTCTATGGTTTCATTTAGGCTTCAGGTTAGGTTAGGATTGAACTTAGTTTGAGGGAGTATGTTTACGGCTACTGTTAGTTTTTGGTTCAGTGTTACCGTTGGTTTTAGCCTCAGGTACAGTTTAGGGTTGAGGTTGAGCTTCAGGTGTCCGCCTAGGGTTAGGGTTAGGTCTATGGTTTGAGTTAGGCTTCAGGTTAGGTTAGGTTTGAACTTAGTTTGAGGGAGTAAGTTTAGGGCTACTGTTAGTTTTCGGTTCACTGTTACGGTTGGAGATAGCGTCAGGGTCAGGTTAGGGTTGGGTTTGAGCTTCAGGTGTCCGCCTAGGGTTAGGGTTAGGTCTATGGTTTGAGTTAGGCTTCAGGTTAGGTTAGGTTTGAACTTAGTTTGAGGGAGTAAGTTTAGGGCTACTGTTAGTTTTCGGTTCAGTGTTACGGTTGGATTTAGCGTGAGGGTTTGGTTAGGGTTGGGGTTGAGCTTCAGGTGTCCGCCTCGCGTTAGGGTTAGGTGTATGGTTTGATTTAGGCTTCAGGTTATGTTATGTTTGAACTTAGTTTGACGGAGTAATTTTAGGGCTACTGTTAGTTTTCGGTTCAGTGTTACGGTTGGAGATAGCGTCAGGGTCAGGTTAGGGTTGGGGTTTAGCTTCAGGTGTCCGCCTAGGGTTAGGGTTAGGTCTATGGTTTGAGTTAGGCTTCAGGTTAGGTTAGGTTTGAAGTTAGTTTGAGGGAGTAAGTTTCGGGCTACTGTTAGTTTTCGGTTCAGTGTTATGGTTGGAGTTAGCGTCAGGGTCAGGTTATGGTGGGGGTTAAGCATAAGGTGTCCGCCTAGGGTTAGGGTTAGGTCTGTGATTTGATTTAGGCTTCAGGTTAGGTTAGGTTTGAACTTAGTTTGAGGGAGTCAGCTTAGGGCTACTGTTAGTTTTCGGTTAACTGTTAAGGTTGGAGTAAGCGTCAGGGTCAGGTTAGATTTCGAGTTGAGCTTAAGGTGTCCGCCTAGGGTTAGGGTTAGGTGTATGGTTTGATTTAGGCTTCAGGTTAGGTTAGGTTTGAACTTAGTTTGAGGGAGTAAGTTTAGGGCTACTGTTAGTTTTCGTTTAACTGTTACGGTTGGAGTATGCGTCAGGGTCAGGTTAGGGTGGGGGTTAAGCATAAGGTGTCCGCCTAGGGTTAGGGTTAGGTCTATGGTTTCATTTAGGCTTCAGGTTAGGTTAGGATTGAACTCAGTTTGAGGGAGTAAGTTTAGGGCTACTCTTAGTTTTCGGTTCAGTGTTACGGTTGGATTTAGCCTCAGGGTCAGGTTAGGGTTGGGGTTAAGCTTAAGGTGTCCGCCTAGGGTTAGGGTTAGGTCTATTGTTTGAGTTAGGCTTCAGGTTAGGTTAGGTTTGAACTTAGTTTGAGAGAGTAAGTTTAGGGCTACTGTTAGTTTTCGGTTCAGTGTTACAGTTGGAGTTAGCGTGAGGGTCAGGTTAGGGTTGGGGTTGAGCTTAAGGTGTCCGCCTAGGGTTAGGTTTAGGTCTATGGTTTCATTTAGGCTTCAGGTTTGGTTAGGATTGAACTTAGTTTGAGGAAGTAAATTTAGGGCTACTGTTAGTTTTCGGTTCAGTGTTACGGTTGGAGTAAAATTCAGGGTCAGGTTAGGGTTGGGGTTGAGCTTCAGGTGTCCGCCTAGGGTTAGGGTTAGGTCTATGGTTTGAGTTAGGCTTCAGGTTAGGTTAGGTTTGAACTTAGCTTGAGGGAGTAAGTTTAGGGCTGCTGTTTGTTTTCGGTTCAGTGTTACGGTTGGAGTAAGCGTCAGGGTCAGGTTATGGTGGTGGTTAAGCATAAGGTGTCCGCCTAGGGTTAGGGTTAGGTCTATGGTTTCATTTAGGCTTCAGGTTAGGTTAGGATTGAACTTAGTTTGAGGGAGTAAGTTTACTGCTACTGTTAGTTTTCGGTTCAGTGTTATGTTTGGTTTTAGCCTCAGGTACAGTTTAGGGTTGGGTTTGAGCTTAAGGTGTCCGCCTAAGGTTAGGGTTAGGTCTATTGTTTGAGTTAGGCTTCAGGTTAGTTTAGGTTTGAACTTAGTTTGAGGGAGTAAGTTTAGGACTATTGTTAGTTTTCGGTTCAGTGTTACGGTTGGAGATAGCGTCAGGGTAAGGTTAGGGTTGGGGTTAAGCTTAAGGTGTACGCCTAGGGTTAGGGTTAGATCTATTGTTTGAGTTAGGCTTCAGGTTAGGTTAGGTTTTAACTTAGTTTGAGGGAGTAAGTTTAGGGCTACTGTTAGTTTTCGGTTCAGTGTTTCGGTTGGAGTTAGCGTGACGGTCAGGTTAGGGTTGGGGTTGAGCTTAAGGTGTCCGCCTAGGGTTAGGTTTAGGTCTATGGTTTCATTTAGGCTTCAGGTTAGGTTAGGATTGAACTTAGTTTGAGGGAGTAAATTTAGGGCTACTGTTAGTTTTCAGTTCAGTGTTACGGTTGGAGTAAGAGTCAGGGTCAGGTTAGGCTTGGGGTTGAGCTTCAGGTGTCTGCCTAGGGTTAGGGTTAGGTCTATGGTTTGAGTTAGGCTTCAGGTTAGGTTAGGTTTGAACTTAGCTTGAGGGAGTAAGTTAAGTCTACTGTTTGTTTTCGGTTCAGTGTTATGGTTGGAGTAAGCGTCAGGGTCAGGTTACGGTGGGGGTTAAGCATAAGGTGTCCGCCTAGGTTTAGGGTTAGGTCTATGGTTTCATTTAGTCTTCAGGTTAGGTTAGGATTGAACTTAGTTTGAGGGAGTAAGTTTAAGGCTACTGTTAGTTTTCGGGTAACTGTTATGGTTGGAGTTAGCGTCAGGGCCAGTTTAGGGTTGGGGTGGAGCTTAAGGTGCCCGCCTCGGGTTAGGGTTAGGTGTATGGTTTGATTTAGGCTTCAGGTTAGGTTAGGTTTGAACTTAGTTTGAGGGAGTAAGTTTAGGGCTACTGTTAGTTTTGGTTCAGTGTTACGGATGGAGATAGCGTCAGGGTCAGGTTAGGGTTGGGGTTGAGCTTCAGGTGTCCGCCTAGGGTTAGGGATAGGTCTATGGTCTGAGTTAGGCTTCAGGTTAGGTTAGGTTTGAAATTAATTTGAGGGAGTAAGTTTAGGGCTACAGTTAGTTTTCGGTTCAGTGTTACGGTTGGAGTTAGCGTGAGGGTCAGGTTAGGGTTGGGGTTTGAGCTTAAGGTGTCCGCCTAGGGTTAGGGTTAGTTGTATGTTTTGATTATCGCTTCAGGTAAGGTTAGGTTAGAACTTAGTTTGAGGGAGTAAGTTTAGGGCTACTGTTAGTTTTCGGTTCAGTGTTACGGTTGGAGTTAGCGTACGTGCCAGGTTAGGTTTGGGGTTGAGCTTCAGGTGTCCGCCTAGGGTTAGGGTTAGGTCTATGGTTTGAGTTAGCCTTCAGGTTAGGTTAGGTTTGAACTTAGTTTGAGGGAGTCAGTTTAGGGCTACTGTTAGTTTTCATTTAACTGTTACGGTTGGAGTAAGCGTCAGCGTCACGTTAGGGTGGGGTTAAGCATAAGGTGTCCGCCTAGGGTTAGGGTTAGGTCTGTGGTTTGAGTTAGGCTTCAGGTTAGGTTAGGTGTGAACTTAGTTTGAGGGAGTAAGTTTAGGGCTACTGTTAGTTTTCGGTTCAGTGTTACGGTTGGAGATAGCGTCAGGGTCAGGTTAGGGTTGGGGTTGAGCTTCAGGTGTCCGCCTAGGGTTAGGGTTAGGTCTCTGGTTTGAGTTAGGCTTCAGGTTAGGTTAGGTTTGAACTTAGTTTGAGGGAGTAAGTTTAGGGTTACTGTTAGTTTTCGGTTCAGTGTTACGGTTGGAGTTAGCGTGAGGGTCAGGTTAAGGTTGGGGTTGAGCTTAAGGTGTCCACCTAGGGTTAGGGTTAGGTGTATGGTTTGATTTAGGCTTCAGGTTAGGTTAGGTTTGAACTTAGTTTGAGGGAGTAAGTTTAGGGCTACTGTTAGTTTTCGGTTCAGTGTTACGGTTGGAGTTAGCGTCAGGGTCAGGTTATGGTGGTGGTTAAGCATAAGGTGTCCGCCTAGGGTTAGGGTTAGGTCTATGATTTGATTTAGGCTTCAGGTTAGGTTAGGTTTGAACTTAGTTTGAGGGAGTCAGTTTAGGGCTACTGTTAGTTTTCGGTTACCTGTTACGGTTGGAGTAAGCGTCAGGGTCAGGTTAGGTTTGGGGTTGAGCTTAAGGTGTCCGCCTAGGGTTAGGGTTAGGTGTATGGTTTGATTTAGGCTTCAGGTTAGGTTAGGTTTGAACTTAGTTTGAGGGAGTAAGTTTAGGTCTACTGTTAGTTTTCGGGTAACTGTTATGGTTGGAGTTAGCGTCAGGGACATTTTAGCGTTGGGGTTGAGCTTAAGGTGTCCGCCTAGGGTTAGGGTTAGTTCTATGGTTTCAGTTAGTATTCAGGTTAGGTTAGGTTTGAAGTTAGTTTGAGGGAGTAAGTTTAGGGCTACTGTTAGTTTTCGGTTCAGTGTTACGGTTGGAGTTAGCGTCATGGTCAGGTTATGGTGGGGGTTAAGCATAAGGTGTCCGCCTAGGTTTAGGGTTAGGTCTATGATTTGATTTAGGCTTCAGGTTAGGTTAGGTTTGAACTTAGTTTTAGGGAGTCAGTTTAGGGCTACTGTTAGTTTTCGGTTAACTGTTGCGGTTGGAGTAAGGGTCAGGGTCAGGTTAGGTTTGGTGTTGAGCTTAAGGTGTCCGCCTAGGTTTAGGGTTAGGTGTGTGGTTTGATTTAGGCTTCAGGTTAGGTTAGGTTCGAACTTAGTTTGAGGGAGTAAGTTTAGGGCTACTGTTAGTTTTCGTTTAACTGTTATGGTTGGAGTAAGCGTCAGGGTCAGGTTAGGGTGGGGGTTAAGCATAAGGTGTCCGCCTAAGGTTAGGGTTAGGTCTATGGTTTCATTTAGGCTTCAGGTTAGGTTAGGATTGAACTTAGTTTGAGGGAGTAAGTTTAGGGCTACTGTTAGTTTTTGGTTCAGTGTTACCGTTGGTTTTAGCCTCAGGTACAGTTTAGGGTTGAGGTTGAGCTTCAGGTGTCCGCCTAGGGTTAGGGTTAGGTCTATGGTTTGAGTTAGGCTTCAGGTTAGGTTAGGTTTGAACTTAGTTTGAGGGAGTAAGTTTATGGCTACTGTTAGTTTTCGGTTCAGTGTTACGGTTGGAGATAGCGTCAGGGTCAGGTTAGGGTTGGGTTTGAGCTTCAGGTGTCCGCCTAGGGTAAGGGTTAGGTCTATGGTTTGAGTTAGGCTTCAGGTTAGGTTAGGTTTGAACTTAGGTTGAGGGAGTAAGTTTAGGGCTACTGTTAGTTTTCAGTTCAGTGTTACGTTTGGATTTAGCGTGAGGGTTTGGTTAGGGTTGGGGTTGAGCTTCAGGTGTCCGCCTAGCGTTAGGGTTAGGTGTATGTTTTGATTTAGGCTTCAGGTTATATTATGTTTGAACTTAGTTTGAGGGAGTAAGTTTAGGGCTACTGTTAGTTTTCGGTTCAGTGTTAAGGTTGGAGATAGCGTCAGGGTCAGGTTAGGGTTGGGGTTTAGCTTCAGGTGTCCGCCTAGGGTTAGGGATAGGTCTATGGTTTGAGTTAGGCTTCAGGTTAGGTTAGGTTTGAAGTTAGTTTGAGGGAGTAAGTTTCGGGCTACTGTTAGTTTTCGGTTCAGTGTTATGGTTGGAGTTAGCGTCAGGGTCAGGTTATGGTGGGGGTTAAGCATAAGGTGTCCGCCTAGGGTTAGGGTTAGGTCTGTGATTTGATTTAGGCTTCAGGTAAGGTTAGGTTTGAACTTAGTTTGAGGGAGTAAGTTTAGGGCTACTGTTAGTTTTCGTTTAACTGTTACGTTGGAGTATGCGTCAGGGTCAGGTTAGGGTGGGGGTTAAGCATAAGGTGTCCGCCTAGGGTTAGGGTTAGGTCTATGGTTTCATTTAGGCTTCAGGTTAGGTTAGGATTGAACTTAGTTTGACGGAGTAAGTTTAGGGCTACTCTTAGTTTTCGGTTCAGTGTTACGGTTGGATTTAGCCTCAGGTACAGGTTAGGGTTGGGGTTGAGCTTAAGGTATCTGCATAGGGTTAGGGTTAGGTCTATTGTTTGAGTTAGGCTTCAGGTTAGTTTAGGATTGAACTTAGTTTGAGGGAGTAAGTTTAGGGCTATTGTTAGTTTTCGGTTCAGTGTTACGGTTGGAGATAGCGTCAGGGTCAGGTTAGGTTTGGGGTTAACCTTAAGGTGTACGCCTAGGGTTAGGGTTAGATCTATTGTTTGAGTTAGGCTTCAGGTTAGGTTAGGTTTGAACTTAGTTTGAGGGAGTAAGTTTAGGGCCACTGTTAGTTTTCGGTTCAGTTTTTCAGTTGGAGTTAGCGTGAGAGTCAGGTTAGGGTACGGGTTAAGCTTAAGGTGTCCGCCTAGGGTTAGGGTTAGGTGTATGGTTTGATTTAGGCTTCAGGTTAGGTTATGTTTGAACTTAGTTTGAGGGAGTTAGTTTAGGGCTACTGTTAGTTTTCGTTTCAGGGTTACGGTTGGAGATAGCGTCAGGGTCAGGATAGGTTTGGGGTGGATATTCAGGTGTCCGCCTAGGGTTAGGGTTAGGTCTATGGTTTGAGTTAGGCTTCAGGTTAGGTTAGGTTTGAACTTAGTTTGAGGGAGTAAGTTTAGGGCTACTGTTAGTTGTCGGTTCAGTGTTATGGTTGGAGTTAGCGTCAGGGTCAGGTTAGGATTGGGGTTGAGCTTAAGGTGTCCACCTAGGGTTAGGGTTAGGTCTGTGGTTTGAGTTAGGCTTCAGGTGACGTTAGGTTTGAACTTAGCTTGAGGGAGTAAGTTTAGGGCTACTGTTTGTTTTCGGTTCAGTGTTTCGGTTGGAGTAAGAGTCAGGGTCAGGTTAGGGTTGGGGTTGAGCTTCAGGTGTCCGCCTCGGGTTAGGGTTAGGTGTATGGTTTGCTTTAGGCTTCAGGTTAGGTTAGATTTGAACTTAGTTTGAGGGAGTAAGTTTAGGGCTACTGTTAGTTTTCGGGTAACTGTTAAGGTTGGAGTTAGCGTCAGGGCCATGTTAGGGTTGGGGTTGAGCTTAAGGTGTCCGCCTAGGTTTAGGGCTAGGTCTATGATTTGAGTTAGGCTTCAGGTTAGGTTAGGTTTGAACTTAATTTGAGGTAGTAAGTTTAGGGCTACTGTTAGTTTTCGGTTCAGTGTTACGGTTGGAGATAGCGTCAGGGTCAGGTTAGGGTTGGGGTTGAGCTTCAGGTGTCCGCCTAGGGTTAGGGTTAGGTCTATGGTTTGAGTTAGGCTTCAGGTTAGGTTAGGTTTGAACTTAGTTTGAGGGCGTAAGTTTAGGGTTACTGTTAGTTTTCGGTTCAGTGTTACGGTTGGAGTAAGCGTCAGGGTCACGTTACGGTGGGGGTTAAGCATAAGGTGTCCGCCTAGGGTTAGGGTTAGGTCTATGGTTTCATTTAGGCTTCAGGTTAGGTTAGGATTGAACTTAGTTTGAGGGAGTAAGTTTAGGGCTACTGTTAGTTTTCGGTTCAGTGTTACGGTTGGTTTTAGCCTCAGGTACTGGTTAGGGTTGGGGTTGAGCTTAAGGTGTCTGCCTAGGGTTAGGGTTAGGTCTATTGTTTGAGTTAGGCTTCAGGTTAGTTTAGGTTTGAACTTAGTTTGAGGGAGTAAGTTTAGGGCTATTGTTAGTTTTCGGTTCAGTGTTACGGTTGGAGATAGCGTCAGGGTCAGGTTAGGTTTGGGGTTAAGCTTAAGGTGTACGCCTAGGGTTAGGGTTAGATATATTGTTTGAGTTAGGTTTCAGGTTAGGTTAGGTTTGAACTTTGTTTGAGGGAGTGAGTTTAGGGCTACTGTTAGTTTTCGGTTCAGTGTTTCGGTTGGAGTTAGCGTGAGGATCAGGTTAGGGTAGGGGTTGAGCTTAAGTTGTCTGCCTAGGGTTAGGGTTAGGTGTATGGTTTGATTTAGGCTTCAGGTTAGGTTAGGTTTGAACTTAGTTTGAGGGAGTAAGTTTAGGGCTACTGTTAGTTTTCGGGTAACTCTTATGGTTGAAGTTAGCGTCAGGGCCAGTTTAGGGTTGGGGTGGAGCTTAAGGTGTCCGCCTCGGGTTAGGGTTAGGTGTATGGTTTGATTTAGGCTTCAGGTTAGGTTAGGTTTGAACTTAGTTTGAGGGAGTAAGTTTAGGGCTACTCTTAGTTTTGGTTCAGTGTTACGGTTGGAGATAGCGTCAGGGTCAGGTGAGGGTTGGGGTTGAGCTTCAGGTGTCCGCCAAGGGTTAGGGTTAGGTCTATGGTTTGAGTTAGGCTTCAGGTTAGGTTAGGTTTGAAATTAGTTTGAGGGAGTAAGTTTAGGGCTACTGTTAGTTTTCGGTTCAGTGTTATGGTTGGAGTTAGCGTGAGGGTCAGGTTAGGGTTGGGGTTTGACCTTAAGGTGTCCGCCTAGGGTTAGGGTTAGGTGTATGGTTTGATTATCGCTTCAGGTAAGGTTAGGTTAGAACTTAGCTTGAGGGAGTAAGTTTAGGGCGACTGTTAGTTTTCGGTTCAGTGTTATGGTTGGAGTTAGCGTACGTGCCAGGTTAGGTTTGGGGTGGAGCTTCAGGTGTCCGCCTAGGGTTAGGGTTAGGTCTATGGTTTGAGTTAGGCTTCAGGTTAGGTTAGGTTTGAACTTAGTTTGAGGGAGTCGGTTTAGGGCTACTGTTAGTTTTCGTTTAACTGTTACGGTTGGAGTAAGCGTCAGGGTCAGGTTAGGGTGGGGTTAATCATAAGGTGTCCGCCTAGGGTTAGGGTTAGGTCTGTGGTTTGAGTTAGGCTTCAGGTTAGGTTAGGTGTGAACTTAGTTTGAGGGAGTAAGTTTAGGGCTACTGTTAGTTTTCGGTTCAGTGTTACGGTTGCAGATAGCGTCAGGGTCAGGTTAGGTTTGGGGTTGAGCTTAAGGTGTCCGCCTAGGGTTAGGGTTAGGTGTATGGTTTGATTTAGGCTTCAGGTTAGGTTAGGTTTGAACTTAGTTTGAGGGAGTAAGTTTAGGTCTACTGTTAGTTTTCGGGTAACTGTTATGGTTGGAGTTAGCATCAGGGACATTTTAGGGTTGGGGTTGAGCTTAAGGTGTCCGCCTAGGGTTAGGGTTAGGTATATGGTTTCAGTTAGGCTTCAGGTTAGGTTAGGTTTGAACTTAGTTTGAGGGAGTAAGTTTAGGGCTACTGTTAGTTTTCGGTTCAGTGTTACGGTTGGAGTTAGCGTCAGGGTCAGGTTATGGTGGGGGTTAAGCATAAGGTGTCCGCCTAGGGTTAGGGTTAGGTCTATGATTTGATTTAGGCTTCAGGTTAGTTTAGGTTTGAACTTAGTTTGAGGGAGTCAGTTTAGGGCTACTGTTAGTTTTCGGTTAACTGTTACGGTTGGAGTAAGCGTCAGAGTCAGGTTAGGTTTGGGGTTGAGCTTAAGGTGTCCGCCTTGGTTTAGGGTTAGGTGTGTGGTTTGATTTAGGCTTCAGGTTAGGTTAGGTTGGAACTTAGTTTGAGGGAGTAAGTTTAGGGCTACTGTTAGTTTTCGTTTAATTGTTACGGTTGGAGTAAGCGTCAGGGTCAGTTTAGGATGGGGGTTAAGCATAAGGTGTCCGCCTAAGGTTAGGGTTAGGTCTATGGTTTCATTTAGGCTTCAGGTTAGGTTAGGATTGAACTTAGTTTGAGGGAGTAAGTTTAGGGCTACTGTTAGTTTTTGGTTCAGTGTTACCGTTGGTTTTAGCCTCAGGTACAGTTTAGGGTTGAGGTTGAGCTTCAGGTGTCCGCCTAGGGTTAGGGTTAGGTCTATGGTTTGAGTTAGGCTTCAGGTTAGGTTAGGTTTGAACTTAGTTTGAGGGAGTAAGTTTAGGGCTACTGTTAGTTTTCGGTTCGGTGTTACGGTTGGAGATAGCGTCAGGGTCAGGTTAGGGTTGGGTTTGAGCTTCAGGTGTCCGCCTAGGGTTAGGGTTAGGTCTATGGTTTGAGTTAGGCTTCAGGTTAGGTTAGGTTTGAACTTAGTTTGAGGGAGTAAGTTTAGGGCTACTGTTAGTTTTCGGTTCAGTGTTACGGTTGGATATAGCGTGAGGGTTTGGTTAGGGTTGGGTTTGAGATTCAGGTGTCCGCCTAGGGTTAGGGTTAGGTCTATGGTTTGAGTTAGGCTTCAGGTTAGGTTAGGTTTGAACTTAGTTTGAGGGAGTAAGTTTAGGGCTACTGTTAGTTTTCGGTTCAGTGTTTCGGTTGGAGTTAGCGTGACGGTCAGGTTAGGGTTGGGGTTGAGCTTAAGGTGTCCGCCTAGGGTTAGGTTTAGGTCTATGGTTTCATTTAGGCTTCAGGATAGGTTAGGATTGAACTTAGTTTGAGGGAGTAAATTTAGGGCTACTGTTAGTTTTCGGTTCAGTGTTACGGTTGGAGATAGCGTCAGGGTCAGGTTAGGGTTTGGGTTGAGCTTCAGGTGTCCGCCTAGGGTTAGGGTTAGGTCTATGGTTTGAGTTAGGCTTCAGGATAGGTTAGGTTTGAACTTAGCTTGAGGGGGTAAGTTTAGGGCTACTGTTTGTTTTCGGTTCAGTGTTACGGTTGGAGTAAGCGTCAGGGTCAGGTTACGGTGGGGGTTAAGCATAAGGTGTCCGCCTAGGGTTAGGGTGAGGTCTATGGTTTCATTTAGGCTTCAGGTTAGGTTAGGATTGAACTTAGTTTGAGGGAGGAAGTTTAGGGCTACTGTTAGTTTTCGGTTCAGTGTTACGGTTGGTTTTAGCCTCAGGTACAGGTTAGGGTTGGGGTTGAGCTTAAGGTGTCTGCCTAGGGTTAGGGTTAGGTCTATTGTTTGAGTTAGGCTTCAGGTTAGTTTAGGTTTGAACTTAGTTTGAGGGAGTAAGTTTAGGGCTATTGTTAGTTTTCGGTTCAGTGTTACGGTTGGAGATAGCGTCAGGGTCAGGTTAGGGTTGGGGTTAAGCTTAAGGTGTACGCCTAGGGTTAGGGTTAGATCTATTGTTTGAGTTAGGTTTCAGGTTAGGTTAGGTTTGAACTTAGTTTGAGGGAGTGAGTTTAGGGCTACTGTTAGTATTCGGTTCAGTGTTTCGGTTGGAGTTAGCGTGAGGATCAGGTTAGGGTAGGGGTTGAGCTTAAGTTGTCCGCCTAGGGTTAGGGTTAGGTGTATGGTTTGATTTAGGCTTCAGGTTAGGTTAGGTTTGAACTTAGTTTGAGGGAGTAAGTTTAGGGCTACTGTTAGTTTTCGGGTAACTGTTATGGTTGGAGTTAGCGTCAGGGCCAGTTTAGGGTTGGGGTGGAGCTTAAGGTGTCCGCCTCGGGTTAGGGTTAGGTGTATGGTTTGATTTAGGCTTCAGGTTAGGTTAGGTTTGAACTTAGTTTGAGGGAGTAAGTTTAGGGCTACTCTTAGTTTTGGTTCAGTGTTACGGTTGGAGATAGCGTCAGGGTCAGGTTAGGGTTGGGGTTGAGCTTCAGGTGTCCGCCTAGGGTTAGGGTTAGGTCTATGGTTTGAGTTAGGCTTCAGGTTAGGTTAGGTTTGAACTTAGCTTGAGGGAGTAAGTTTAGGGCTACTGTTTGTTTTCGGTTCAGTGTTACGGTTGGAGTAAGCGTCAGGGTCAGGTTACGGTGGTGGTTAAGCATAAGGTGTCCGCCTAGGGTTAGGGTTAGGTCTATGGTTTCATTTAGGCTTCAGGTTAGGTTAGGATTGAACTTAGTTTGAGGTAGTAAGTTTACTGCTACTGTTAGTTTTCGGTTCAGTGTTATGGTTGGTTTTAGCCTCAGGTACAGTTTAGGGTTGGGGTTCAGCTTTAGGTGTCCGCCTAAGGTTAGGGTTAGGTCTATTGTTTGAGTTAGGCTTCAGGTTAGTTTAGGTTTGAACTTAGTTTGAGGGAGTAAGTTTAGGGCTATTGTTAGTTTTCGGTTCAGTGTTACGGTTGGAGATAGCGTCAGGGTCATTTTAGGGTTGGGGTTAAGCTTAAGGTGTACGCCTAGGGTGAGGGTTAGATCTATTGTTTGAGTTAGGCTTCAGGTTAGGTTAGGTTTTAACTTAGTTTGAGGGAGTAAGTTTAGGGCTACTGTTAGTTTTCGGTGCAGTGTTTCGGTTGGAGTTAGCGTGACGGTCAGGTTAGGGTTGGGGTTGAGCTTAAGGTGTCCGCCTAGGGTTAGGTTTAGGTCTATGGTTTCATTTAGGCTTCAGGTTAGGTTAGGATTGAACTTAGTTTGAGGGAGTAAATTTAGGGCTACTGTTAGTTTTCAGTTCAGTGTTACGGTTGGAGTAAGAGTCAGGGTCAGGTTAGGCTTGGGGTGGAGCTTCAGGTGTCCGCCTAGGGTTAGGGTTAGGTCTATGGTTTGAGTTAGGCTTCAGGTTAGGTTAGGTTTGAACTTAGATTGAGTGAGTAAGTTAAGGGCTACTGTTTGTTTTCGGTTCAGTGTTACGGTTGGAGTAAGCGTCAGGGTCAGGTTACGGTGGGGGTTAAGCATAAGGTGTCCGCCTAGGTTTACGGTTAGGTCTATGGTTTCATTTAGGCTTCAGGTTAGGTTAGGATTGAACTTAGTTTGAGGGAGTAAGTTTAGGGCTACTGTTAGTTTTCGGTTCAGTGTTACGGTTGGTTTTAGCCTCAGGTACAGGTTAGGGTTGGGGTTGAGCTTAAGGTGTCTGCCTAGGGTTAGGGTTAGGTCTATTGTTTGTTAGGCTTCAGGTTAGTTTAGGATTGAACTTAGTTTGAGGGAGTAAGTTTAGGGCTATTGTTAGTTTTCGGTTCAGTGTTACGGTTGGAGATAGCGTCACGGTCAGGTTAGGTTTGGGGTTAAACTTAAGGTGTACGCCTAGGGTTAGGGTTAGATCTATTGTTTGAGTTAGGCTTCAGGTTAGGTTAGGTTTGAACTTAGTTTGAGGGAGTAAGTTTAGGGCTACTGTTAGTTTTCGGTTCAGTTTTTTGGTTGGAGTTAGCGTGAGGGTCAGGTTAGGGTAGGGGTTAAGCTTAAGGTGTCCGCCTAGGGTTAGGGTTAGGTGTATGGTTTGATTTAGGCTTCAGGTTAGGTTAGGTTTGAACTTAGTTTGAGGGAGTAAGTTTAGGGCTACTGTTAGTTTTCGGTTCAGTGTTATGGTTGGAGTTAGCGTCAGGGTCAGGTTAGGATTGGGGTTGAGCTTAAGGTGTCCGCCTAGGGTTAGGGTTAGGTCTGTGGTTTGAGTTAGGCTTCAGGTGAGGTTAGGTTTGAACTTAGCTTGAGGGAGTAAGTTTAGGGCTACTGTTAGTTTTCGGTTCAGTGTTACGGTTGGAGATAGCGTCAGGGTCAGGTTAGGGTTGGGGTTGAGCTTCAGGTGTCAGCCTAGAGTTCGGGTTAGGAGTATTATTTGAGTTAGGCTTCAGGTTAGTTTAGATTTGAACTTATTTTGAGGGAGTAAGTTTAGGGCTATTATTAGTTTTCGGATAAGTGTTACGGTTGGAGATAGCGTCAGTGTCAGGTTAGGGTTGGGGTTGAGCTTAAGGTGTCAGCCTAGAGTTCGGGTTAGGAGTATTATTTGAGTTAGGCTTCAGGTTAGTTTAGATTTGAACTTAGTTTGAGGGAGTAAGTTTAGGGCTATTATTAGTTTTCGGTTCAGTGTTACGGTTGGAGATAGCGTCAGGGTCAGGTTAGGGTTGTGGTTGAGCTTCAGGTGTCCTCCTAGGGTTAGGGTTAGGTGTATGGTTTGATTTAGGCTTCAGGTTAGGTTATGTTTGAACTTAGTTTGAGGGAGTTAGTTTAGGGCTACTGTTAGTATTCGTTTCAGTGTTAGGGTTGGAGATAGCGTCAGGGTCAGGTTAGGTTTGGGGTGGATATTCAGGTGTCCGCCTAGGGTTAGGGTTAGGTCTATGGTTTGAGTTAGGCTTCAGGTTAGGTTAGGTTTGAACTTAGTTTGAGGGAGTAAGTTTAGGGCTACTGTTAGTTTTCGGTTCAGTGTTATGGTTGGAGTTAGCGTCAGGGTCAGGTTAGGATTGGGGTTAAGTTTAAGGTGTCCACCTAGGGTTAGGGTTAGGTCTGTGGTTTGACTTAGGCTTCAGGTGAGGTTATGTTTGAACTTAGCTTGAGGGAGTAAGTTTAGGGCTACTGTTTGTTTTCGGTTCAGTGTTACGGTTGGAGTAAGAGTCAGGGTCAGGTTAGGATTGGGGTTGAGCTTCAGGTGTCCGCCTAGGGTTAGGGTTAGGTGAATGGTTTGATTTAGGCTTCAGGTTAGGTTAGATTTGAACTTAGTTTGAGGGAGTAAGTTTAGGGCTACTGTTAGTTTTCGGGTAACTGTTATGGTTGGAGTTAGCGTCAGGGCCATGTTAGGGTTGGGGTTGAGCTTAAGGTGTCTGCCTAGGTTTAGGGCTAGGTCTACGATTTGAGTTAGGCTTCAGGTAAGGTTAGGTGTGAACTTAGTTTGAGGGAGTAAGTTTAGGGCTACTGTTAGTTTTCGGTTCAGTGTTACGGTTGGAGTTAGCGTCAGGGTCAGGTTATGGTGGGGGTTAAGCATAAGGTGTCCGCCTAGGGTTAGGGTTAGGTCTATGATTTGATTTAGGCTTCAGGTTAGGTTAGGTTGGAACTTAGTTTGAGGGAGTAAGTTTAGGGCTACTATTAGTTTTCGTTTAACTGTTACGGTTGGAGTAAGCGTCAGGGTCAGTTTAGGGTGGGGGTTAAGCATAAGGTGTCCGCCTAAGGTTAGGGTTAGGTCTATGGTTTCATTTAGGCTTCAGGTTAGTTTAGGATTGAACTTAGTTTGAGGGAGTAAGTTTAGGGCTACTGTTAGTTTTTGGTTCAGTGTTACCGTTGGTTTTAGCCTCAGGTATAGTTTAGGGTTGAGGTTGAGCTTTAGGTGTCCACCTAGGGTTAGGGTTAGGTCTATGGTTTGAGTTAGGCTTCAGGTTAGGTTAGGTTTGAACTTAGTTTGAGGGAGTAAGTTTAGGGCTACTGTTAGTTTTCGGTTCGGTGTTACAGTTGGAGATAGCGTCAGGGTCAGGTTAGGGTTGGGTTTGAGCTTCAGGTGTCCGCCTAGGGTTAGGGTTAGGTCTATGGTTTGAGTTAGGCTTCAGGTTTTGGTTAGGTTTGAACTTAGTTTGAGGGAGTAAGTTTAGGGCTACTGTTAGTTTTCGGTTCAGTGTTACGGTTGGACATAGCGTGAGGGTTTGGTTAGGATTGGGGTTGAGCTTCAGGTGTCCGCCTAGCGTTAGGGTTAGGTGTATGGTTTGATTTAGGCTTCAGGTTATGTTATGTTTGAACTTAGTTTGAGGGAGTAAGTTTAGGGCTACTGTTAGTTTTCGGTTCAGTGTTACGGTTGGAGATAGCATCAGGGTGAGGTTAGGGTTGGGGTTTAGCTTCAGGTGTCCGCCTAGGGTTAGGGTTAGGTCTATGGTTTGAGTTAGGCTTCAGGTTAGGTTAGGTTTGAACTTAGTTTGAGGGAGTCAGTTTAGGGCTACTGTTAGTTTTCGGTTAACTGTTACGGTTGGAGTAAGCGTCAGGGTCAGGTTAGGTTTGGGGTTGAGCTTAAGGTGTCCGCGTAGGGTTAGGGTTAGGTCTGTGGTTTGAGTTAGGCTTCAGGTTAGGTTAGGTTGGAACTTAGTTTGAGGGAGTAAGTTTAGGGCTACTGTTAGTTTTCGTTTAACTGTTACGGTTGAAGTAAGCATCAGGGTCAGTTTAGGGTGGGGGTTAAGCATAAGGTGTCCGCCTAAGGTTAGGGTTAGGTCTATGGTTTCATTTAGGCTTCAGGTTAGGTTAGGATTGAACTTAGTTTGAGGGAGTAAGTTTAGGGCTACTGTTAGTTTTTGGTTCAGTGTTACCGTTGGTTTTAGCCTCAGGTACAGTTTAGGGTTGAGGTTGAGCTTCAGGTGTCCGCCTAGGGTTAGGGTTAGGTCTATGGTTTGAGTTAGGCTTCAGGTTATGTTAGGTTTGAACTTAGTTTGAGGGAGTAAGTTAAGGGCTACTGTTAGTTTTCGGTTCGGTGTTACGGTTGGTTTTAGCCTCAGGTACAGGTTAGGGTTGGGGTTGAGCTTAAGGTGTCTGCCTAGGGTTAGGGTTAGGTCTATTGTTTGAGTTAGGCTTCAGGTTAGTTTAGGTTTGAACTTAGTTTGAGGGAGTAAGTTTAGGGCTATTGTTAGTTTTCGGTTCAGTGTTACGGTTGGAGATAGCGTCAGGGTCAGGTTAGGGTTGGGGTTAAGCTTAAGGTGTACGCCTAGGGTTAGGGTTAGATCTATTGTTTGAGTTAGGTTTCAGGTTAGGTTAGGTTTGAACTTAGTTTGAGGGAGTGAGTTCAGGGCTACTGTTAGTTTTCGGTTCAGTGTTTCGGTTGGAGTTAGCGTGAGGATCAGGTTAGGGTAGGGGTTGAGCTTAAGTTGTCCGCCTAGGGTTAGGGTTAGGTGTATGGTTTGATTTAGGCTTCAGGTTAGGTTAGGTTTGAACTTAGTTTGAGGGAGTAAGTTTAGGGCTACTGTTAGTTTTCGGGTAACTGTTATGGTTGGAGTTAGCGTCAGGGCCAGTTTAGGGTTGGGGTGGAGCTTAAGGTGTCCGCCTCGGGTTAGGGTTAGGTGTATGGTTTGATTTAGGCTTCAGGTTAGGTTAGGTTTGAACTTAGTTTGAGGGAGTAAGTTTAGGGCTACTCTTAGTTTTGGTTCAGTGTTACGGTTGGAGATAGCGTCAGGGTCAGGTTAGGGTTTGGGGTTGAGCTTCAGGTGTCCGCCTAGGGTTAGGGTTAGGTCTATGGTTTGAGTTAGGCTTCAGGTTAGGTTAGGTTTGAACTTAGCTTGAGGGAGTAAGTTTAGGGCTACTGTTTGTTTTCGGTTCAGTGTTACGGTTGGAGTAAGCGTCAGGGTCAGGTTACGGTGGTGGTTAAGCATAAGGTGTCCGCCTAGGGTTAGGGTTAGGTCTATGGTTTCATTTAGGCTTCAGGTTAGGTTAGGATTGAACTTAGTTTGAGGTAGTAAGTTTACTGCTACTGTTAGTTTTCGGTTCAGTGTTATGGTTGGTTTTAGCCTCAGGTACAGTTTAGGGTTGGGGTTGAGCTTTAGGTGTCCGCCTAAGGTTAGGGTTAGGTCTATTGTTTGAGTTAGGCTTCAGGTTAGTTTAGGTTTGAACTTAGTTTGAGGGAGTAAGTTTAGGGCTATTGTTAGTTTTCGGTTCAGTGTTACGGTTGGAGATAGCGTCAGGGTCATTTTAGGGTTGGGGTTAAGCTTAAGGTGTACGCCTAGGGTGAGGGTTAGATCTATTGTTTGAGTTAGGCTTCAGGTTAGGTTAGGTTTTAACTTAGTTTGAGGGAGTAAGTTTAGGGCTACTGTTAGTTTTCGGTGCAGTGTTTCGGTTGGAGTTAGCGTGACGGTCAGGTTAGGGTTGGGGTTGAGCTTAAGGTGTCCGCCTAGGGTTAGGTTTAGGTCTATGGTTTCATTTAGGCTTCAGGTTAGGTTAGGATTGAACTTAGTTTGAGGGAGTAAATTTAGGGCTACTGTTAGTTTTCAGTTCAGTGTTACTGTTGGAATAAGAGTCAGGGTCAGGTTAGGCTTGGGGTGGAGCTTCAGGTGTCCGCCTAGGGTTAGGGTTAGGTCTATGGTTTGAGTTAGGCTTCAGGTTAGGTTAGGTTTGAACTTAGATTGAGGGAGTAAGTTAAGGGCTACTGTTTGTTTTCGGTTCAGTGTTACGGTTGGAGTAAGCGTCAGGGTCAGGTTACGGTGGGGGTTAAGCATAAGGTGTCCGCCTAGGTTTACGGTTAGGTCTATGGTTTCATTTAGGCTTCAGGTTAGGTTAGGATTGAACTTAGTTTGAGGGAGTAAGTTTAGGGCTACTGTTAGTTTTCGGTTCAGTGTTACGGTTGGTTTTAGCCTCAGGTACAGGTTAGGGTTGGGGTTGAGCTTAAGGTGTCTGCCTAGGGTTAGGGTTAGGTCTATTGTTTGAGTTAGGCTTCAGGTTAGTTTAGGATTGAACTTAGTTTGAGGGAGTAAGTTTAGGGCTATTGTTAGTTTTCGGTTCAGTGTTACGGTTGGAGATAGCGTCAGGGTCAGGTTAGGTTTGGGGTTAAACTTAAGGTGTACGCCTAGGGTTAGGGTTAGATCTATTGTTTGAGTTAGGCTTCAGGTTAGGTTAGGTTTGAACTTAGTTTGAGGGAGTAAGTTTAGGGCTACTGTTAGTTTTCGGTTCAGTTTTTTGGTTGGAGTTAGCGTGAGGGTCAGGTTAGGGTAGGGGTTAAGCTCAAGGTGTCCGCCTAGGGTTAGGGTTAGGTGTATGGTTTGATTTAGGCTTCAGGTTAGGTTAGGTTTGAACTTAGTTTGAGGGAGTAAGTTTAGGGCTACTGTTAGTTTTCGGTTCAGTGTTATGGTTGGAGTTAGCGTCAGGGTCAGGTTAGGATTGGGGTTGAGCTTAAGGTGTCCGCCTAGGGTTAGGGTTAGGTCTGTGGTTTGAGTTAGGCTTCAGGTGAGGTTAGGTTTGAACTTAGCTTGAGGGAGTAAGTTTAGGGCTACTGTTAGTTTTCGGTTCAGTGTTACGGTTGGAGATAGCGTCAGGGTCAGGTTAGGGTTGGGGTTGAGCTTCAGGTGTCAGCCTAGAGTTCGGGTTAGGAGTATTATTTGAGTTAGGCTTCAGGTTAGTTTAGATTTGAACTTATTTTGAGGGAGTAAGTTTAGGGCTATTATTGGTTTTCGGATAAGTGTTACGGTTGGAGATAGCGTCAGTGTCAGGTTAGGGTTGGGGTTGAGCTTAAGGTGTCAGCCTAGAGTTCGGGTTAGGAGTATTATTTGAGTTAGGCTTCAGGTTAGTTTAGATTTGAACTTAGTTTGAGGGAGTAAGTTTAGGGCTATTATTAGTTTTCGGTTCAGTGTTACGGTTGGAGATAGCGTCAGGGTCAGGTTAGGGTTGTGGTTGAGCTTCAGGTGTCCTCCTAGGGTTAGGGTTAGGTGTATGGTTTGATTTAGGCTTCAGGTTAGGTTATGTTTGAACTTAGTTTGAGGGAGTTAGTTTAGGGCTACTGTTAGTATTCGTTTCAGTGTTACGGTTGGAGATAGCGTCAGGGTCAGGTTAGGTTTGGGGTGGATATTCAGGTGTCCGCCTAGGGTTAGGGTTAGGTCTATGGTTTGAGTTAGGCTTCAGGTTAGGTTAGGTTTGAACTTAGTTTGAGGGAGTAAGTTTAGGGCTACTGTTAGTTTTCGGTTCAGTGTTATGGTTGGAGTTAGCGTCAGGGTCAGGTTAGGATTGGGGTTAAGTTTAAGGTGTCCACCTAGGGTTAGGGTTAGGTCTGTGGTTTGACTTAGGCTTCAGGTGAGGTTATGTTTGAACTTAGCTTGAGGGAGTAAGTTTAGGGCTACTGTTTGTTTTCGGTTCAGTGTTACGGTTGGAGTAAGAGTCAGGGTCAGGTTAGGATTGGGGTTGAGCTTCAGGTGTCCGCCTAGGGTTAGGGTTAGGTGAATGGTTTGATTTAGGCTTCACGTTAGGTTAGATTTGAACTTAGTTTGAGGGAGTAAGTTTAGGGCTACTGTTAGTTTTCGGGTAACTGTTATGGTTGGAGTTAGCGTCAGGGCCATGTTAGGGTTGGGGTTGAGCTTAAGGTGTCTGCCTAGGTTTAGGGCTAGGTCTACGATTTGAGTTAGGCTTCAGGTAAGGTTAGGTGTGAACTTAGTTTGAGGGAGTAAGTTTAGGGCTACTGTTAGTTTTCGGTTCAGTGTTACGGTTGGAGTTAGCGTCAGGGTCAGGTTATGGTGGGGGTTAAGCATAAGGTGTCCGCCTAGGGTTAGGGTTAGGTCTATGATTTGATTTAGGCTTCAGGTTAGGTTAGGTTGGAACTTAGTTTGAGGGAGTAAGTTTAGGGCTACTATTAGTTTTCGTTTAACTGTTACGGTTGGAGTAAGCGTCAGGGTCAGTTTAGGGTGGGGGTTAAGCATAAGGTGTCCGCCTAAGGTTAGGGTTAGGTCTATGGTTTCATTTAGGCTTCAGGTTAGTTTAGGATTGAACTTAGTTTGAGGGAGCAAGTTTAGGGCTACTGTTAGTTTTTGGTTCAGTGTTACCGTTGGTTTTAGCCTCAGGTATAGTTTAGGGTTGAGGTTGAGCTTTAGGTGTCCACCTAGGGTTAGGGTTAGGTCTATGGTTTGAGTTAGGCTTCAGGTTAGGTTAGGTTTGAACTTAGTTTGAGGGAGTAAGTTTAGGGCTACTGTTAGTTTTCGGTTCGGTGTTACAGTTGGAGATAGCGTCAGGGTCAGGTTAGGGTTGGGTTTGAGCTTCAGGTGTCCGCCTAGGGTTAGGGTTAGGTCTATGGTTTGAGTTAGGCTTCAGGTTTTGGTTAGGTTTGAACTTAGTTTGAGGGAGTAAGTTTAGGGCTACTGTTAGTTTTCGGTTCAGTGTTACGGTTGGACATAGCGTGAGGGTTTGGTTAGGATTGGGGTTGAGCTTCAGGTGTCCGCCTAGCGTTAGGGTTAGGTGTATGGTTTGATTTAGGCTTCAGGTTATGTTATGTTTGAACTTAGTTTGAGGGAGTAAGTTTAGGGCTACTGTTAGTTTTCGGTTCAGTGTTACGGTTGGAGATAGCATCAGGGTGAGGTTAGGGTTGGGGTTTAGCTTCAGGTGTCCGCCTAGGGTTAGGGTTAGGTCTATGGTTTGAGTTAGGCTTCAGGTTAGGTTAGGTTTGAACTTAGTTTGAGGGAGTCAGTTTAGGGCTACTGTTAGTTTTCGGTTAACTGTTACGGTTGGAGTAAGCGTCAGGGTCAGGTTAGGTTTGGGGTTGAGCTTAAGGTGTCCGCCTAGGGTTAGGGTTAGGTCTGTGGTTTGAGTTAGGCTTCAGGTTAGGTTAGGTTGGAACTTAGTTTGAGGGAGTAAGTTTAGGGCTACTGTTAGTTTTCGTTTAACTGTTACGGTTGAAGTAAGCATCAGGGTCAGTTTAGGGTGGGGGTTAAGCATAAGGTGTCCGCCTAAGGTTAGGGTTAGGTCTATGGTTTCATTTAGGCTTCAGGTTAGGTTAGGATTGAACTTAGTTTGAGGGAGTAAGTTTAGGGCTACTGTTAGTTTTTGGTTCAGTGTTACCGTTGGTTTTAGCCTCAGGTACAGTTTAGGGTTGAGGTTGAGCTTCAGGTGTCCGCCTAGGGTTAGGGTTAGGTCTATGGTTTGAGTTAGGCTTCAGGTTATGTTAGGTTTGAACTTAGTTTGAGGGAGTAAGTTAAGGGCTACTGTTAGTTTTCGGTTCGGTGTTACGGTTGGAGATAGCGTCAGGGTCAGGTTAGGGTTGGGTTTGAGCTTCAGGTGTCCGCCTAGGGTTAGGGTTAGGTCTATGGTTTGAGTTAGGCTTCAGGTTAGGTTAGGTTTGAACTTAGTTTGAGGGAGTAAGTTTATGGCTACTGTTAGTTTTCGGTTCAGTGTTACGGCTGGATATAGCGTGAGGGTTTGGTTAGGGTTGGTGTTGAGCTTCAGGTGTCCGCCTAGCGTTAGGGTTAGGTGTATGGTTTGATTTAGGCTTCAGGTTATGTTATGTTTGAACTTAGTTTGAGGGAGTAAGTTTAGGGCTACTGTTAGTTTTCGGATCAGTGTTACGGTTGGAGATACCGTCAGGGTCAGGTTAAGGTTGGGGTTTAGCTTCAGGTGGCCGCCTAGGTTAGGGTTAGGTCTATGGTTTGAGTTAGGCTTCAGGTTAGGTTAGGTTTGAACTTAGTTTGAGGGAGTCAGTTTAGGGCTACTGTTAGTTTTCGTTTAACTGTTACGGTTGGAGTAAGCGTCAGGGTCAGGTTAGGGTGGGGTTAAGCATAAGGTGTCCGCCTAGGGTTAGGGTTAGGTCTGTGGTTTGAGTTAGGCTTCAGGTTAGGTTAGGAGTGAACTTAGTTTGAGGGAGTAAGTTTAGGGCTACTGTTAGTTTTCGGTTCAGTGTTACGGTTGCACATAGCGTCAGGGTCAGGTTAGGGTTGGGGTTGAGCTTCAGGTGTTCGCCTAGGGTTAGGGTTAGGTCTATGGTTTGAGTTAGGCTTCAGGTTAGGTTAGGTTTGAACTTAGTTTGAGGGAGTAAGTTTAGGGTTACTGTTAGTTTTCGGTTCAGTGTTACGGTTGGAGTTAGCATGAGGGTCAGGTTAGGGTTGGGGTTGAGCTTAAGGTGTCCGCCTAGGGTTAGGGTTAGGTGTATGGTTTGATTTAGGCTTCAGGTTAGGTTAGGTTTGAACTTAGTTTGAGGGAGTAAGTTTAGGGCTACTGTTAGTTTTCGGTTCAGTGTTACGGTTGGAGTTAGCTTCAGGGTCAGGTTATGGTGGGGGTTAAGCATAAGGTGTCTGCCTAGGGTTAGGGTTAGGTCTATGATTTGATTTAGGCTTCAGGTTAGGTTAGGTTTGAACTTAGTTTGAGGGAGTCAGTTTAGGGCTACTGTTAGTTTTCGGTTAACTGTTACGGGTGGAGTAAGCGTCAGGGTCAGGTTAGGTTTGGGGTTGAGATTAAGGTGTCCGCCTAGGGTTAGGGTTAGGTGTATGGTTTGATTTAGGCTTCAGGTTAGGTTAGGTTTGAACTTAGTTTGAGGGAGTAAGTTTAGGTCTACTGTTAGTTTTCGGGTAACTGTTATGGTTGGAGTTAGCGTCAGGGACATTTTAGTGTTGGGGTTGAGCTTAAGGTGTCCGCCTAGGGTTAGGGTTAGGTCTATGGTTTCAGTTAGGCTTCAGGTTAGGTTAGGTTTGAACTTAGTTTGAGGGAGTAAGTTTAGGGCTACTGTTAGTTTTCGGTTCAGTGTTACGGTTGGAGTTAGCGTCAGGGTCAGGTTATGGTGGGGGTTAAGCATAAGGTGTCCGCCCAGGGTTAGGGTTAGGTCTATGATTTGATTTAGGCTTCAGGTTAGGTTAGGTTTGAACTTAGTTTGAGGGAGTCAGTTTAGGGCTACTGTTAGTTTTCGGTTAACTGTTACGGTTGGAGTAAGCGTGAGGGTCAGGTTAGGTTTGGGGTTGAGCTTAAGGTTTCCGCCTAGGTTTAGGGTTAGGTGTGTGGTTTGATTTAGGCTTCAGGTTAGGTTAGGTTGGAACTTAGTTTGAGGGAGTAAGTTTAGGGCTACTGTTAGTTTTCGTTTAACTGTTACGGTTGGAGTAAGCGTCAGGGTCAGTTTAGGGTGGGGGTTAAGCATAAGGTGTCCGCCTAAGGTTAGGGTTAGGTCTATGGTTTCATTTAGTCTTCAGGTTTGGTTAGGATTGAACTTAGTTTGAAGGAGTAAGTTTAGGGCTACTGTTAGTTTTTGGTTCAGTGTTACCGTTGGTTTTAGCCTCAGGTACAGTTTAGGGTTGAGGTTGAGCTTCAGGTGTCCGCCTAGGGTTAGAGTTAGGTCTATGGTTTGAGTTAGGCTTCAGGTTAGGTTAGGTTTGAACTTAGTTTGAGGGAGTAAGTTTAGGGCTCCTGTTAGTTTTCGGTTCGGTGTTACGGTTGGAGATAGCGTCAGGGTCAGGTTAGGGTTGGGTTTGAGCTTCAGGTGTCCGCCTAGGGTTAGGGTTAGGTGTATGGTTTGATTTAGACTTCAGGTTATGTTATGTTTGAACTTAGTTTGAGGGAGTAAGTTTAGGGCTACTGTTAGTTTTCGGTTCAGTGTTACGGTTGGAGATAGCGTCAGGGTCAGGTTAGGGTTGGGGTTTAGCTTCAGGTGTCCGCCTAGGGTTAGGGTTAGGTCTATGGTTTGAGTTAGGCTTTAGGTTAGGTTGGTTTGAAGTTAGTTTGAGGGAGTAATTTTCGGGCTACTGTTAGTTTTCGGTTCAGTGTTATGGTTGGAGTTAGCCTCAGGGTCAGGTTATGGTGGGGGTTAAGCATAAGGTGTCCGCCTAGGGTTAGGGTTAGGTCTGTGATTTGATTTAGGCTTCAGGTTAGGTTAGGTTTGAACTTAGTTTGAGGGAGTCAGTTTAGGGCTACTGTTAGTTTTCTGTTAACTGTTAAGGTTGGAGTAAGCGTCAGGGTCAGGTCAGGTTTGGAGTTGTGCTTAAGGTGTCCGCCTAGGGTTAGGGTTAGGTGTATGGTTTGATTTAGGCTTCAGGTTAGGTTAGGTTTGAACTTAGTTTGAGGGAGTAAGTTTAGGGCTACTGTTAGTTTTCGTTTAACTGTTACGGTTGCAGTATGCGTCAGGGTCAGGTTAGGGTGGGTGTTAAGCATAAGGTGTCCGCCTAGGGTTAGGGTTAGGTCTATGGTTTCATTTAAGCTTCAGGTTAGGTTAGGATTGAACTCAGTTTGAGGGAGTAAGTTTAGGGCTACTCTTAGTTTTCGGTTCAGTGTTACGGTTGGATTTAGCCTCAGGGTCAGGTTAGGGTTGGGGTTAAGCTTAAGGTGTCCGCCTAGGGTTAGGGTTAGGTCTATTGTTTGAGTTAGGCTTCAGGTTAGGTTAGGTTTGAACGTAGTTTGAGGGAGTAAGTTTAGGGCTACTGTTAGTTTTCGGTTCAGTGTTACAATTGGAGTTAGCGTGAGGGTCAGGTTAGGGTTGGGGTTGAGCTTAAGGTGTCTGCCTAGGGTTAGGTTTAGGTCTATGGTTTCATTTAGGCTTCAGGTTAGGTTAGGATTGAACTTAGTTTGAGGGAGTAAATTTAGGGCTACTGTTAGTTTTCGGTTCAGTGTTACGGTTGGAGTAAAAGTCAGGGTCAGGTTAGGGTTGGGGTTGAGCTTCAGGTGTCCGCCTAGGGTTAGGGTTAGGTCTATGGTTTGAGTTAGGCTTCAGGTTAGGTTAGGTTTGAACTTAGCTTGAGGGAGTAAGTTTAGGGCTACTGTTTGTTTTCGGTTCAGTGTTACGGTTGGAGTAAGCGTCAGGGTCAGGTTACGGTGGTGGTTAAGCATAAGGTGTCCGCCTAGGGTTAGGGTTAGGTCTTTGGTTTCATTTAGGCTTCAGGTTAGGTTAGGATTGAACTTAGTTTGAGGCAGTAAGTTTACTGCTACTGTTAGTTTTCGGTTCAGTGTTATGGTTGGTTTTAGCCTCAGGTACAGGATAGGGTTGAGGTTGAGCTTAAGGTGTCCGCCTAGGGTTAGGGTTAGGTCTATGGTTTCAGTTAGGCTTCAGGTGAGGTTAGGTTTGAACTTAGCTTGAGGGAGTAAGTTTAGGGCTACTGTTTGTTTTCGATTCAGTGTTACGGTTGGAGTAAGAGTCAGGGTCAGGTTAGGGTTGGGGTTGAGCTTCAGGTTTCCGCCTAGGGTTAGGGTTAGGTTTGTGGTTTGAGTTAGTCTTCAGGTTAGGTTAGGTTTGAACTTAGTTTGAGGGAGTAAGTTTAGGGCTACTGTTAGTTTTCGGTTCAGTGTTACGGTTGGAGATAGCGTCAGGGTCAGGTTAGGGTTGGGGTTGAGCTTCAGGTATCCGCGTAGGGTTAGGGTTCAGTCTATGGTTTGAGTTAGGCTTCAAATTAGGTTAGGTTTGAACTTAGTTTGAGGGAGTAAGTTTAGGGCTACTGTTAGTTTTCGGTTCAGTGTTACGGTTGGATTTAGCGTGAGGGTCAGGTTAGGGTTGGGGTTGAGCTTAAGGTGTCCGCCTAGGGTTAGGGTTAGGTGTATGGTTTGATTTAGGCTTCAGGTTAGGTTAGGTTTGAACTTAGTTTGAGGGAGTAAGTTTAGGTCTACTGTTAGTTTTCCGGTAACTGTTATGGTTGGAGTTAGCGTCACGGCCATTTTAGGGTTGTGGTTGAGCTTAAGGTGTCCGCATAGGGTTAGGGTTAGGTCTATGGTTTCAGTTAGGCTTCAGGTTAGGTTAGGATTGAACTTAGTTTGAGTGAGTAAGTTTAGGGCTACTGTTAGTTTCGGTTCAGTGTTACGGTTGGAGTAAGAGTAAGGGTCAGGTTAGGGTTGGGGTTGAGCTTCAGGTGTCCGCGTAGGGTTAGGGTTAGGTCTATGGTTTGAGTTAGGCTTCAGGTTAGGTTAGGTTTGAACTTAGTTTGAGGGAGTAAGTTTAGGGCTACTGTTTGTTTTCGGTTCAGTGTTACGGTTGGAGTAAGCGTCAGGGTCAGGTTAGGGTGGGGGTTAAGCATAAGGTGTCAGCCTAGGGATAGGGTTAGGTCTATGGTTTCATTTAGGCTTCAGGTTAGGTTAGGATTGAACTAAGTTTGAGGGAGTAAGTTTAGGGCTACTGTTAGTTTTCGGTTCAGTGTTACGGGTGGTTTTAGCCTCAGGTCCAGGATAGGTTTGGGGTTGAGCTTAAGGTGTCCGCCTATGGTTCGGGTTAGGTGTATTGTTTCAGTTAGGCTTCAGGTTAGTTTAGATTTGAACTTAGTTTGAGGGTGTAATTTTAGGGCTATTGTTAGTTTTCGGTTCAGTGTTACGGTTGGAGATAGCGTCAGGGTCAGGTTAGGGTTGGGGTTGAGCTTCAGGTGTCCGCCTAGGGTTAGGGTTAGTTCTATGGTTTGAGTTAGGCTTCAGGTTAGGTTAGGTTTGAAATTAGTTTGAGGGAGTAAGTTTAGGGCTACTGTTAGTTTTCAGGTAACTGTTATTGTTGGAGTTAGCGTACGTGCTAGGTTAGGTTTGGGGTTTAGCTTAAGGTGTCCGCCTAGGGTTAGGGTTAGGTCTATGGTTTGAGTTAGGCTTCAGGTTAGGTTAGGTTTGAACTTAGTTTGATGGAATAAATTTAGGGCTACTGTTAGTTTTCGTTTAACTGTTACGGTTGGAGTAAGCGTCAGGGTCAGGTTAGGGTGGGGTTAAGCATAAGGTGTCCGCCTAGGGTTAGGGTTAGGTCTGTGGTTTGAGTTAGGCTTCAGGTTAGGTTAGGTGTGAACTTAGTTTGAGGGAGTAAGTTTAGGGCTACTGTTAGTTTTCGGTTCAATGTTACGGTTGGAGATAGCGTCAGGGTCAGGTTAGGGTTGGGGTTGAGCTTCAGGTGTCCGCCTAGGGTTACGATTCGGTCTGTGGTTTGAGTTAGGCTTCAGGTTAGGTTAGGTTTGAACTTAGTTTGAGGGAGTAAGTTTAGGGCTACTGTTAGTTGTCGGTTCAGTGTTACGGTTGGATTTAGCGTGAGGGTCAGGTTAGGGTTGGGGTTGAGCTTCAGGTGTCCGCCTAGGGTTAGGGTTAGGTGTATGGTTTGATTTAGGCTTCAGGTTAGGTTAGGATTGAACTTAGTTTGAGGGAGTAAGTTTAGGGCTACTGTTAGTTTCGGTTCAGTGTTACGGTTGGAGTAAGAGTAAGGGTCAGGTTAGGGTTGGGGTTGAGCTTCAGGTGTCCGCGTAGGGTTAGGGTTAGGTCTATGGTTTGAGTTAGGCTTCAGGTTAGGTTAGGTTTGAACTTAGTTTGAGGGAGTAAGTTTAGGGCTACTGTTTGTTTTCGGTTCAGTGTTACGGTTGGAGTAAGCGTCAGGGTCAGGTTAGGGTGGGGGTTAAGCATAAGGTGTCAGCCTAGGGATAGGGTTAGGTCTATGGTTTCATTTAGGCTTCAGGTTAGGTTAGGATTGAACTAAGTTTGAGGGAGTAAGTTTAGGGCTACTGTTAGTTTTCGGTTCAGTGTTACGGGTGGTTTTAGCCTCAGGTCCAGGATAGGTTTGGGGTTGAGCTTAAGGTGTCCGCCTATGGTTCGGGTTAGGTGTATTGTTTCAGTTAGGCTTCAGGTTAGTTTAGATTTGAACTTAGTTTGAGGGTGTAATTTTAGGGCTATTGTTAGTTTTCAGTTCAGTGTTACGGTTGGAGATAGCGTCAGGGTCAGGTTAGGGTTGGGGTTGAGCTTCAGGTGTCCGCCTAGGGTTAGGGTTAGTTCTATGGTTTGAGTTAGGCTTCAGGTTAGGTTAGGTTTGAAATTAGTTTGAGGGAGTAAGTTTAGGGCTACTGTTAGTTTTCGGTTCAGTGTTACCGTTGGAGTTAGCGTGAGGGTCAGGTTAGGGTTGGGGTTGAGCTTAAGGTGTCCGCCTAGGGTTAGGGTTAGGTGTATGGTTTGATTATCGCTTCAGGTAAGGTTAGGTTAGAACTTAGTTTGAGGGAGTAAGTTTAGGGCGACTGTTAGTTTTCAGGTAACTGTTATTGTTGGAGTTAGCGTACGTGCTAGGTTAGGTTTGGGGTTTAGCTTAAGGTGTCCGCCTAGGGTTAGGGTTAGGTCTATGGTTTGAGTTAGGCTTCAGGTTAGGTTAGGTTTGAACTTAGTTTGATGGAATAAATTTAGGGCTACTGTTAGTTTTCGTTTAACTGTTACGGTTGGAGTAAGCGTCAGGGTCAGGTTAGGGTGGGGTTAAGCATAAGGTGTCCGCCTAGGGTTAGGGTTAGGTCTGTGGTTTGAGTTAGGCTTCAGGTTAGGTTAGGTGTGAACTTAGTTTGAGGGAGTAAGTTTAGGGCTACTGTTAGTTTTCGGTTCAATGTTACGGTTGGAGATAGCGTCAGGGTCAGGTTAGGGTTGGGGTGGAGCTTCAGGTGTCCGCCAAGGGTTAGGGTTAGGTCTATGGTTTGAGTTAGGCTTCAGGTTAGGTTAGGTTTGAACTTAGTTTGAGGGAGAAAGTATAGGGCTACTGTTAGTTTTCGGTTCAGTGTTATGGTTGGAGTTAGCGTCAGGGTCTGGTTAGGGTTGGGGTTGAGCTTAAGGTGTCCGCTTAGGGTTAGGGTTAGGTCTATGGTTTCAGTTAGGCTTCAGGTGAGGTTAGGTTTGAACTTAGTTTGAGGGAGTAAGTTTAGGGCTACTGTTTGTTTTCGATTCAGTGTTACGGTTGGAGTAAGAGTCAGGGTCAGGTTAGGGTTGGGGTTGAGCTTCAGGTGTCCGACTAGGGTTAGGGTTAGGTTTGTGGTTTGAGTTAGGCTTCAGGTTAGGTTAGGTTTGAACTTAGTTTGAGGGAGTTAGTTTAGGGCTACTGTTAGTTTTCGGGTAACTCTTATGGTTGGAGTTAGCGTCAGGGCCATGTTAGGGTTGGGGTTGAGCTTAAGGTGTCCGCCTAGGGTTAGGGTTAGGTCTATGGTTTGAGTTAGGCTTCAGGTTAGGTTAGGTTTGAACTTAGTTTGAGGGAGTAAGTTTAGGGCTACTGTTAGTTTTCGGTTCAGTGTTACCGTTGGCGATAGCGTCAGGGTCAGGTTAGGGTTGGGGTTGAGCTTCAGGTATCCGCCTAGGGTTAGGGTTCGGACTATGGTTTGAGTTAGGCTTCAAGTTAGGTTAGGTTTGAACTTAGTTTGAGGGAGTAAGTTTAGGGCTACTGTTAGTTTTCGGTTCAGTGTTACGGTTGGATTTAGCGTGAGGGTCAGGTTAGGGTTGGGGTTGAGCTTAAGGTGTCCGCCTAGGGTTAGGGTTAGGTGTATGGTTTGATTTAGGCTTCAGGTTAGGTTAGGTTTGAACTTAGTTTGAGGGAGTAAGTTTAGGTCTACTGTTAGTTTTCGGGTAACTGTTATGGTTGGAGTTAGCGTCACGGCCAATTTAGGGTTGTGGTTGAGCTTAAGGTGTCCGCCTATGGTTAGGGTTAGGTCTATGGTTTCAGTTAGGCTTCAGGTTAGGTTAGGATTGAACTTAGTTTGAGGGAGTAAGTTTAGGGCTACTGTTAGTTTCGGTTCAGTGTTACGGTTGGAGTAAGAGTAAGGGTCAGGTTAGGGTTGGGGTTGAGCTTCACGTGTCCGCCTAGGGTTAGGGTTAGGTCTATGGTTTGAGTTAGGCTTCAGGTTAGGTTAGGTTTGAACTTAGTTTGAGGGAGTAAGTTTAGGGCTACTGTTTGTTTTCGGTTCAGTGTTACGGTTGGATTAAGCGTCAGGGTCAGGTTAGGGTGGGGGTTAAGCATAAGGTGTCAGCCTAGGGATAGGGTTAGGTCTATGGTTTCATTTAGGCTTCAGGTTAGGTTAGGATTGAACTAAGTTTGAGGGAGTAAGTTTAGGGCTACTGTTAGTTTTCGGTTCAGTGTTACGGGTGGTTTTAGCTTCAGGTCCAGGTTAGGTTTGGGGTAGAGCTTAAGGTGTCCGCCTATGGTTCGGGTTAGGTGTATTGTTTCAGTTAGGCTTCAGGTTAGTTTAGATTTGAACTTAGTTTGAGGGAGTAAGTTTAGGGCTATTGTTAGTTTTCGGTTCAGTGTTACGGTTGGAGATAGCGTCAGGGTCAGGTTAGGGTTGTGGTTGAGCTTCAGGTGTCCGCCTAGGGTTAGGGTTAGGTGTATGGTTTGATTATCGCTTCAGGTAAGCTTAGGTTAGAACTTAGTTTGAGGGAGTAAGTTTAGGGCGACTGTTAGTTTTCGGGTAACTGTTATTGTTGGAGTTAGCGTACGTGCTAGGTTAGGTTTGGGGTTTAGCTTAAGGTGTCCGCCTAGGGTTAGGGTTAGGTCTATGGTTTGAGTTAGGCTTCAGGTTAGGTTAGGTTTGAACTTAGTTTGATGGAATAAATTTAGGGCTACTGTTAGTTTTCGTTTAACTGTTACGGTTGGAGTAAGCGTCAGGGTCAGGTTAGGGTTGGGGTTGAGCTTCAGGTGTCCGCCTAGGGTTAGGGTTAGGTGTATGGTTTGATTTAGGCTTCAGGTTAGGTTATGTTTGAACTTAGTTTGAGGGAGTTAGTTTAGGGCTACTGTTAGTTTTCGTTTCAGTGTTACGGTTGGAGATAGCGTCAGGGTCAGGTTAGGTTTGGGGTGGATATTCAGGTGTCCGCCTAGGGTTAGGGTTAGGTCTATGGTTTGAGTTAGGCTTCAGGTTAGGTTAGGTTTGAACTTAGTTTGAGGGAGTAAGTTTAGGGCTACTGTTAGTTGTCGGTTCAGTGTTATGGTTGGAGTTAGCGTCAGGGTCAGGTTAGAATTGGGGTTGAGCTTAAGGTGTCCACCTAGGGTAAGGGTTAGGTCTGTGGTTTGAGTTAGGCTTCAGGTGAGGTTAGGTTTGAACTTAGCTTGAGGGAGTAAGTTTAGGGCTACTGTTTGTTTTCAGTTCAGTGTTACGGTTGGAGTAAGAGTCAGGGTCAGGTTAGGGTTGGGGTTGAGCTTCAGGTGTCCGCCTAGGGTTAGGGTTAGGTGTATGGTTTGATTTAGGCTTCAGGTTAGGTTAGATTTGAACTTAGTTTGAGGGAGTAAGTTTAGGGCTACTGTTAGTTTTCGGGTAACTGTTATGGTTGGAGTTAGCGTCAGGGCCATGTCAGGGTTGGGGTTGAGCTTAAGGTGTCCGCCTAGGGTTAGGGCTAGGTCTATGGTTTGAGTTAGGCTTCAGGTTAGGTTAGGTTTGAACTTAGTTTGAGGTAGTAAGTTTAGGGCTACTGTTATTTTTAGGTTCAGTGTTACGGTTGGAGATAGCGTCAGGGTCAGGTTAGGGTTGGGGTTGAGCTTCAGGTGTCCTCCTAGTGTTAGGGTTAGGTCTATGGTTTGAGTTAGGCTTCAGGTTAGGTTAGGTTTGAACTTAGTTTGAGGGCGTAAGTTTAGGGTTACTGTTAGTTTTCGGTTCAGTGTTACGGTTGGAGTTAGCGTGAGGGTCAGGTTAGGGTTGGGGTTGAGCTTAAGGTGTCCGCCTAGGGTTAGGGTTAGGTGTATGGTTTGATTTAGTCTTCAGGTTACGTTAGGTTTGAACTTAGTTTGAGGTAGTAAGTTTAGGGCTACTGTTAGTTTTCGGTTTAGTGTTTCGGTTGGATTTAGCCTCAGGTACAGGTTAGGGTTGGGGTTGAGCTTAAGGTGTCCACCTAGGGTTAGGGTTAGGTCTATTTTTTGAGTTAGGCTTCAGGTTAGTTTAGGTTTGAACTTAGTTTGAGGGAGTAAGTTTAGGGCTATTGTTAGTTTTCGGTTCAGTGTTACGGTTGGAGATAGCGTCAAAGTCAGGTTAGGGTTGGGGTTAAGCTTAAGGCATACGCCTATGGTTAGGGTTAGATCTATTGTTTGAGTTAGGCTTCAGGTTAGGTTAGGTTTGAACTTAGTTTGAGGGAGTAAGTTTAGGGCTACTGTTTGTTTTCGGTTCAGTGTTACGGTTGGAGTAAGCGTCAGGGTCAGGTTAGGGTGGGGGTTAAGCATAAGGTGTCAGCCTAGGGATAGGGTTAGGTCTATGGTTTCATTTAGGCTTCAGGTTAGGTTAGGATTGAACTAAGTTTGAGGGAGTAAGTTTAGGGCTACTGTTAGTTTTCGGTTCAGTGTTACGGGTGGTTTTAGCCTCAGGTCCAGGATAGGTTTGGGGTTGAGCTTAAGGTGTCCGCCTATGGTTCGGGTTAGGTGTATTGTTTCAGTTAGGCTTCAGGTTAGTTTAGATTTGAACTTAGTTTGAGGGTGTAATTTTAGCGCTATTGTTAGTTTTCGGTTCAGTGTTACGGTTGGAGATAGCGTCAGGGTCAGGTTAGGGTTGTGGTTGAGCTTCAGGTGTCCGCCTAGGGTTAGGGTTAGTTCTATGGTTTGAGTTAGGCTTCAGGTTAGGTTAGGTTTGAAATTAGTTTGAGGGAGTAAGTTTAGGGCTACTGTTAGTTTTCGGTTCAGTGTTACCGTTGGAGTTAGCGTGAGGGTCAGGTTAGGGTTGGGGTTGAGCTTAAGGTGTCCGCCGAGGGTTAGGGTTAGGTGTATGGTTTGATTATCGCTTCAGGTAAGGTTAGGTTAGAACTTAGTTTGAGGGAGTAAGTTTAGGGCGACTGTTAGTTTTCAGGTAACTGTTATTGTTGGAGTTAGCGTACGTGCTAGGTTAGGTTTGGGGTTTAGCTTAAGGTGTCCGCCTAGGGTTAGGGTTAGGTCTATGGTTTGAGTTAGGCTTCAGGTTAGGTTAGGTTTGAACTTAGTTTGATGGAATAAATTTAGGGCTACTGTTAGTTTTCGTTTAACTGTTACGGTTGGAGTAAGCGTCAGGGTCAGGTTAGGGTGGGGTTAAGCATAAGGTGTCCGCCTAGGGTTAGGGTTAGGTCTGTGGTTTGAGTTAGGCTTCAGGTTAGGTTAGGTGTGAACTTAGTTTGAGGGAGTAAGTTTAGGGCTACTGTTAGTTTTCGGTTCAATGTTACGGTTGGAGATAGCGTCAGGGTCAGGTTAGGGTTGGGGTGGAGCTTCAGGTGTCCGCCAAGGGTTAGGGTTAGGTCTATGGTTTGAGTTAGGCTTCAGGTTAGGTTAGGTTTGAACTTAGTTTGAGGGAGAAAGTATAGGGCTACTGTTAGTTTTCGGTTCAGTGCTATGGTTGGAGTTAGCGTCAGGGTCTGGTTAGGGTTGGGGTTGAGCTTAAGGTGTCCGCCTAGGGTTAGGGTTAGGTCTATGGTTTCAGTTAGGCTTCAGGTGAGGTTAGGTTTGAACTTAGTTTGAGGGAGTAAGTTTAGGGCTACTGTTTGTTTTCGATTCAGTGTTACGGTTGGAGTAAGAGTCAGGGTCAGGTTAGGGTTGGGGTTGAGCTTCAGGTGTCCGACTAGGGTTAGGGTTAGGTTTGTGGTTTGAGTTAGGCTTCAGGTTAGGTTAGGTTTGAACTTAGTTTGAGGGAGTTAGTTTAGGGCTACTGTTAGTTTTCGGGTAACTCTTATGGTTGGAGTTAGCGTCAGGGCCATGTTAGGGTTGGGGTTGAGCTTAAGGTGTCCGCCTAGGGTTAGGGTTAGGTCTATGGTTTGAGTTAGGCTTCAGGTTAGGTTAGGTTTGAAATTAGTTTGAGGGAGTAAGTTTAGGGCTACTGTTAGTTTTCGGTTCAGTGTTACCGTTGGAGTTAGCGTGAGGGTCAGGTTAGGGTTGGGGTTGAGCTTAAGGTGTCCGCCTAGGGTTAGGGTTAGGTGTATGGTTTGATTATCGCTTCAGGTAAGGTTAGGTTAGAACTTAGTTTGAGGGAGTAAGTTTAGGGCGACTGTCAGTTTTCAGGTAACTGTTATTGTTGGAGTTAGCGTACGTGCTAGGTTAGGTTTGGGGTTTAGCTTAAGGTGTCCGCCTAGGGTTAGGGTTAGGTCTATGGTTTGAGTTAGGCTTCAGGTTAGGTTAGGTTTGAACTTAGTTTGATGGAATAAATTTAGGGCTACTGTTAGTTTTCGTTTAACTGTTACGGTTGGAGTAAGCGTCAGGGTCAGGTTAGGGTGGGGTTAAGCATAAGGTGTCCGCCTAGGGTTAGGGTTAGGTCTGTGGTTTGAGTTAGGCTTCAGGTTAGGTTAGGAGTGAACTTAGTTTGAGGGAGTAAGTTTAGGGCTACTGTTAGTTTTCGGTTCAATGTTACGGTTGGAGATAGCGTCAGGGTCAGGTTAGGGTTGGGGTGGAGCTTCAGGTGTCCGCCAAGGGTTAGGGTTAGGTCTATGGTTTGATTTAGGCTTCAGGTTAGGTTAGGTTTGAACTTAGTTTGAGGGAGAAAGTATAGGGCTACTGTTAGTTGTCGGTTCAGTGTTATGGTTGGAGTTAGCGTCAGGGTCTGGTTAGGGTTGGGGTTGAGCTTAATGTGTCCGCCTAGGGTTAGGGTTAGGTCTATGGTTTCAGTTAGGCTTCAGGTGAGGTTAGGTTTGAACTTAGCTTGAGGGAGTAAGTTTAGGGCTACTGTTTGTTTTCGATTCAGTGTTACGGTTGGAGTAAGAGTCAGGGTCAGGTTAGGGTTGGGGTTGAGCTTCAGGTGTCCGCCTAGGGTTAGGGTTAGGTTTGTGGTTTGAGTTAGGCTTCAGGTTAGGTTAGGTTTGAACTTAGTTTGAGGGAGTTAGTTTAGGGCTACTGTTAGTTTTCGTGTAACTGTTATGGTTGGAGTTAGCGTCAGGGCCATGTTAGGGTTGGGGTTGAGCTTAAGGTGTCCGCCTACGGTTAGGGTTAGGTCTATGGTTTGAGTTAGGCTTCAGGTTAGGTTAGGTTTGAACTTAGTTTGAGGGAGTAAGTTTAGGGCTACTGTTAGTTTTCGGTTCAGTGTTACGGTTGGCGATAGCGTCAGGGTCAGGTTAGGGTTGGGGTTGAGCTTCAGGTATCCGCCTAGGGTTAGGGTTCGGAATATGGTTTGAGTTAGGCTTCAAGTTAGGTTAGGTTTGAACTTAGTTTGAGGGAGTAAGTTTAGGGCTACTGTTAGTTTTCGGTTCAGTGTTACGGTTGGATTTAGCGTGAGGGTCAGGTTAGGGTTGGGGTTGAGCTTAAGGTGTCCGCCTAGGGTTAGGGTTAGGTGTATGGTTTGATTTAGGCTTCAGGTTAGGTTAGGTTTGAACTTAGTTTGAGGGAGTAAGTTTAGGTCTACTGTTAGTTTTCGGGTAACTGTTATGGTTGGAGTTAGCGTCACGGCCAATTTAGGGTTGTGGTTGAGCTTAAGGTGTCCGCCTATGGTTAGGGTTAGGTCTATGGTTTCAGTTAGGCTTCAGGTTAGGTTAGGATTGAACTTAGTTTGAGGGAGTAAGTTTAGGGCTACTGTTAGTTTCGGTTCAGTGTTACGGTTGGAGTAAGAGTAAGGGTCAGGTTAGGGTTGGGGTTGAGCTTCACGTGTCCGCCTAGGGTTAGGGTTAGGTCTATGGTTTGAGTTAGGCTTCAGGTTAGGTTAGGTTTGAACTTAGTTTGAGGGAGTAAGTTTAGGGCTACTGTTTGTTTTCGGTTCAGTGTTACGGTTGGATTAAGCGTCAGGGTCAGGTTAGGGTGGGGGTTAAGCATAAGGTGTCAGCCTAGGGATAGGGTTAGGTCTATGGTTTCCTTTAGGCTTCAGGTTAGGTTAGGATTGAACTAAGTTTGAGGGAGTAAGTTTAGGGCTACTGTTAGTTTTCGGTTCAGTGTTACGGGTGGTTTTAGTTTCAGGTCCAGGTTAGGTTTGGGGTAGAGCTTAAGGTGTCCGCCTATGGTTCGGGTTAGGTGTATTGTTTCAGTTAGGCTTCAGGTTAGTTTAGATTTGAACTTAGTTTGAGGGAGTAAGTTTAGGGCTATTGTTAGTTTTCGGTTCAGTGTTACGGTTGGAGATAGCGTCAGGGTCAGGTTAGGGTTGTGGTTGAGCTTCAGGTGTCCGCCTAGGGTTAGGGTTAGGTGTATGGTTTGATTATCGCTTCAGGTAAGCTTAGGTTAGAACTTAGTTTGAGGGAGTAAGTTTAGGGCGACTGTTAGTTTTCGGGTAACTGTTATTGTTGGAGTTAGCGTACGTGCTAGGTTAGGTTTGGGGTTTAGCTTAAGGTGTCCGCCTAGGGTTAGGGTTAGGTCTATGGTTTGAGTTAGGCTTCAGGTTAGGTTAGGTTTGAACTTAGTTTGATGGAATAAATTTAGGGCTACTGTTAGTTTTCGTTTAACTGTTACGGTTGGAGTAAGCGTCAGGGTCAGGTTAGGGTTGGGGTTGAGCTTCAGGTGTCCGACTAGGGTTAGGGTTAGGTGTATGGTTTGATTTAGGCTTCAGGTTAGGTTATGTTTGAACTTAGTTTGAGGGAGTTAGTTTAGGGCTACTGTTAGTTTTCGTTTCAGTGTTACGGTTGGAGATAGCGTCAGGGTCAGGTTAGGTTTGGGGTGGATATTCAGGTGTCCGCCTAGGGTTAGGGTTAGGTCTATGGTTTGAGTTAGGCTTCAGGTTAGGTTAGGTTTGAACTTAGTTTGAGGGAGTAAGTTTAGGGCTACTGTTAGTTGTCGGTTCAGTGTTATGGTTGGAGTTAGCGTCAGGGTCAGGTTAGAATTGGGGTTGAGCTTAAGGTGTCCACCTAGGGTTAGGGTTAGGTCTGTGGTTTGAGTTAGGCTTCAGGTGAGGTTAGGTTTGAACTTAGCTTGAGGGAGTAAGTTTAGGGCTACTGTTTGTTTTCGGTTCAGTGTTACGGTTGGAGTAAGAGTCAGGGTCAGGTTAGGGTTGGGGTTGAGCTTCAGGTGTCCGCCTAGGGTTAGGGTTAGGTGTATGGTTTGATTTAGGCTTCAGGTTAGGTTAGATTTGAACTTAGTTTGAGGGAGTAAGTTTAGGGCTACTGTTAGTTTTCGGGTAACTGTTATGGTTGGAGTTAGCGTCAGGGCCATGTTAGGGTTGGGGTTGAGCTTAAGGTGTCCGCCTAGGGTTAGGGCTAGGTCTATGGTTTGAGTTAGGCTTCAGGTTAGGTTAGGTTTGAACTTAGTTTGAGGTAGTAAGTTTAGGGCTACTGTTATTTTTAGGTTCAGTGTTACGGTTTGAGATAGCGTCAGGGTCAGGTTAGGGTTGGGGTTGAGCTTCAGGTGTCCGCCTAGTGTTAGGGTTAGGTCTATGGTTTGAGTTAGGCTTCAGGTTAGGTTAGGTTTGAACTTAGTTTGAGGGCGTAAGTTTAGGGTTACTGTTAGTTTTCGGTTCAGTGTTACGGTTGGAGTTAGCGTGAGAGTCAGGTTAGGGTTGGGGTTGAGCTTAAGGTGTCCGCCTAGGGTTAGGGTTAGGTGTATGGTTTGATTTAGTCTTCAGGTTACGTTAGGTTTGAACTTAGTTTGAGGGAGTAAGTTTAGGGCTACTGTTAGTTTTCGGTTTAGTGTTTCGGTTGGATTTAGCCTCAGGTACAGGTTAGGGTTGGGGTTGAGCTTAAGGTGTCCACCTAGGGTTAGGGTTAGGTCTATTTTTTGAGTTAGGCTTCAGGTTAGTTTAGGTTTGAACTTAGTTTGAGGGAGTAAGTTTAGGGCTATTGTTAGTTTTCGGTTCAGTGTTACGGTTGGAGATAGCGTCAAAGTCAGGTTAGGGTTGGGGTTAAGCTTAAGGTATACGCCTATGGTTAGGGTTAGATCTATTGTTTGAGTTAGGCTTCAGGTTAGGTTAGGTTTGAACTTAGTTTGAGGGAGTAAGTCTAGGGCTACTGTTACTTTTCGGTTCAGTGTTTCGGTTGGAGTTAGCGTGACGGTCAGGTTAGGGTTGGGGTTGAGCTTAAGGTGTCCGCCTAGTGTTAGGTTTAGGTCTATGGTTTCATTTAGGCTTCAGGTTAGGTTAGGATTGAACTTAGTTTGAGTGAGTAAATTTAGGGCTACTGTTAGTTTTCGGTTCAGTGTTACGGTTGGAGATCGCGTCAGGGTCAGGTTAGGGTTGGGGTTGAGCTTCAGGTGTCCGCCTAGGGTTAGGGTTAGGTCAATGGTTTGAGTTAGGCTTCAGGATAGGTTAGGTTTGAACTTAGCTTGAGGGGGTAAGTTTAGGGCTACTGTTTGTTTTCACTTCAGTGTTACGTTTGGATTAAGCGTCAGGGTCAGTTTACGGTGGGGGTTAAGCATAAGGTGTCCGCCTAGGGTTAGGGTTAGGTCTATGGTTTCATTTAGGCTTCAGGTTAGGTTAGGATTGAACTTTGTTTGAGGGAGTAAGTTTAGGGCTACTGTTAGTTTTCGGTTCAGTGTTACGGTTGGTTTTAGCCTCAGGTACAGGTTAGGGTTGGGGTTGAGCTTAAGGTGTCTGCCTAGGATTAGGGTTAGGTCTATTGTTTGAGTTAGGCTTCAGGTTAGTTTAGGTTTGAATTTAGTTTGAGGGAGTAAGTTTAGGGCTATTGTTAGTTGTCGGTTCAGTGTTACGGTTGGAGATAGCGTCAGGGTCAGGTTAGGGTTGGGGTTAAGCTTAAGGTGTACGCCTAGGGTTAGGGTTAGATCTATTGTTTGAGTTAGGTTTCCGGTTAGGTTAGGTTTGAACTTAGTTTGAGGGAGTAAGTTTAGGGCTACTGTTAGTTGTCGGTTCAGTGTTACGGTTGGATTTAGCGTGAGGGTCAGGTTAGGGTTGGGGTTGAGCTTCAGGTGTCCGCCTAGGGTTAGGGTTAGGTGTATGGTTTGATTTAGGCTTCAGGTTAGGTTAGGATTGAACTTAGTTTGAGGGAGTAAGTTTAGGGCTATTGTTAGTTTCGGTTCAGTGTTACGGTTGGAGTAAGAGTAAGGGTCAGGTTAGGGTTGGGGTTGAGCTTCAGGTGTCCGCGTAGGGTTAGGGTTAGGTCTATGGTTTGAGTTAGGCTTCAGGTTAGGTTAGGTTTGAACTTAGTATGAGGGAGTAAGTTTAGGGCTACTGTTTGTTTTCGGTTCAGTGTTACTGTTGGAGTAAGCGTCAGGGTCAGGTTAGGGTGGGGGTTAAGCATAAGGTGTAAGCCTAGGGATAGGGTTAGGTCTATGGTTTCTTTTAGGCTTCAGGTTAGGTTAGTATTGAACTAAGTTTGAGGGAGTAAGTTTAGGGCTACTGTTAGTTTTCGGTTCAGTGTTACGGGTGGTTTTAGCCACAGGTCCAGGTTAGGTTTGGGGTTGAGCTTAAGGTGTCCGCCTATGGTTCGGGTTAGGTGTATTGTTTCAGTTAGGCTTCAGGTTAGTTTAGATTTGAACTTAGTTTGAGGGAGTAAGTTTAGGGCTATTGTTAGTTTTCAGTTCAGTGTTACGGTTGGAGATAGCGTCAGGGTCAGGTTAGGGTTGTGGTTGAGCTTCAGGTGTCCGCCTAGGGTTAGGGTTAGGTCTATGGTTTGAGTTAGGCTTCAGGTTAGGTTAGGTTTGAAATTAGTTTGAGGGAGTAAGTTTAGGGCTACTGTTAGTTTTCGGTTCAGTGTTACCGTTGGAGTTAGCGTGAGGGTCAGGTTAGGGTTGGGGTTGAGCTTAATGTGTCCACCTAGGGTTAGGTTTAGGTGTATGGTTTGATTATCGCTTCAGGTAAGGTTAGGTTAGAACTTAGTTTGAGGGAGTAAGTTTAGGGCGACTGTTAGTTTTCGGGTAACTGTTATTGTTGGAGTTAGCGTACGTGCTAGGTTAGGTTTGGGGTTTAGCTTAAGGTGTCCGCCTAGGGTTAGGGTTAGGTCTATGGTTTGAGTTAGGCTTCAGGTTAGGTTAGGTTTGAACTTAGTTTGATGGAATAAATTTAGGGCTACTGTTAGTTTTCGTTTAACTGTTACGGTTGGAGTAAGCGTCAGGGTCAGGTTAGGGTGGAGTTAAGCATAAGGTGTCCGCCTAGTGTTAGGGTTAGGTCTGTGGTTTGAGTTAGGCTTCAGGTTAGGTTAGGTGTGAACTTAGTTTGAGGGAGTAACTTTAGGGCTACTGTTAGTTTTCGGTTCAATGTTACGGTTGGAGATAGCGTCAGGGTCAGGTTAGGGTTGGGGTGGAGCTTCAGGTGTCCACCTAGGGTTAGGGTTAGGTCTATGGTTTGAGATACGCTTCAGGTTAGGTTAGGTTTGAACTTAGTTTGAGGGAGAAAGTATAGGGCTACTGTTAGTTGTCGGTTCAGTGTTATGGTTGGAGTTAGCGTCAGGGTCTGGTTAGGGTTGGGGTTGAGCTTAAGGTGTCCGCCTAGGGTTAGGGTTAGGTCTATGGTTTCAGTTAGGCTTCAGGTGAGGTTAGGTTTGAACTTAGCTTGAGGGAGTAAGTTTAGGGCTACTGTTTGTTTTCGATTCAGTGTTACGGTTGGAGTAAGAGTCAGGGTCAGGTTAGGTTTGGGGTTGAGCTTCAGGAGTCCACCTAGGGTTAGGGTAAGGTTTGTGGTTTGAGTTAGGCTTCAGGTTAGGTTAGGTTTGAACTTAGTTTCAGGGAGTTAGTTTAGGGCTACTGTTAGTTTTCGGGTCACTGTTATGGTTGGAGTTAGCGTCAGGGCCATGTTAGTGTTGGGGTTGAGCTTAAGGTGTCCGTCTAGGGTTAGCGTTAGGTCTATGGTTTGAGTTAGGCTTCAGGTTAGGTTAGGTTTGAACTTAGTTTGAGGGAGTAAGTTTAGGGCTACTGTTAGTTTTCGGTTCAGTGTTACGGTTGGAGATAGCGTCAGAGTCAGGTTAGGGTTGGGGTTGAGCTTCAGGTATCCGCCTAGGGTTAGGGTTCGGTCTATGGTTTGAGTTAGGCTTCAAGTTAGGTTAGGTTTGAACTTAGTTTGAGGGAGTAAGTTTAGGGCTACTGTTAGTTTTCGGTTCAGTGTTACGGTTGGATTTAGCGTGAGGGTCAGGTTAGGGTTGGAGTTGAGCTTAAGGTGTCCACCTAGGGTTAGGGTTAGGTGTATGGTTTGATTTAGGCTTCAGGTTAGGTTAGGTTTGAACTTAGTTTGAGGGAGTAAGTTTAGGTCTACTGTTAGTTTTCGGGTAACTGTTATGGTTGGAGTTAGCGTCACGGCCATTTTAGGGTTGTGGTTGAGCTTAAGGTGTCCGCGTAGGGTTAGGGTTAGGTCTATGGTTTCAGTTAGGCTTCAGGTTAGGTTAGGATTGAACTTAGTTTGCGGGAGTAAGTTTAGTTCGACTGTTAGTTTTCGATTCAGTGTTACGGTTGGTTTTAGCCTCAGGTCCAGGTTAGGGTTGGGGTTGAGCTTAAGGTGTCCGCCTAGGGTTCGGGTTAGGAGTATTTTTTGAGTGAGGCTTCAGGTTAGTTTTGATTTGAACTTAGTTTGAGAGAGTAAGTTTAGGGCTATTATTAGTTTTCGGTTCAGTGTTACGGTTGGAGATAACGTCAGGGTCAGGTTAGGGTTGGGGTTGAGCTTCAGGTGTCCTCCTAGGGTTAGGGTTAGGTGTATGGTTTGATTTAGGCTTCAGGTTAGGTTATGTTTGAACTTAGTTTGAGGGAGTTAGTTTAGGGCTACTGTTAGTTTTCGTTTCAGTGTTACGGTTGGAGATAGCGTCAGGGTCAGGTTAGGTTTGGGGTGGATATTCAGGTGTCCGCCTAGGGTTAGGGTTAGGTCTATGGTTTGAGTTAGGCTTCAGGTTAGGTTAGGTTTGAACTTAGTTTGAGGGAGTAAGTTTAGGGCTACTGTTAGTTGTCGGTTCAGTGTTATGGTTGGAGTTAGCGTCAGGGTCAGGTTAGAATTGGGGTTGAGCTTAAGGTGTCCACCTAGGGTTAGGGTTAGGTCTGTGGTTTGAGTTAGGCTTCAGGTGAGGTTAGGTTTGAACTTAGCTTGAGGGAGTAAGTTTAGGGCTACTGTTTGTTTTCGGTTCAGTGTTACGGTTGGAGTAAGAGTCAGGGTCAGGTTAGGGTTGGGGTTGAGCTTCAGGTGTCCGCCTAGGGTTAGGGTTAGATGTATGGTTTGATTTAGGCTTCAGGTTAGGTTAGATTTGAACTTAGTTTGAGGGAGTAAGTTTAGGGCTACTGTTAGTTTTCGGGTAACTGTTATGGTTGGAGTTAGCGTCAGGGCCATGGTAGGGTTGGGGTTGAGCTTAAGGTGTCTGCCTAGGGATAGGGCTAGGTCTATGGTTTGAGTTAGGCTTCAGGTTAGGTTAGGTTTGAACTTAGTTTGAGGTAGTAAGTTTAGGGCTACTGTTAGTTTTCGGTTCAGTGTTACGGTTGGAGATAGCGTCAGGGTCAGGTTAGGGTTGGGGTTGAGCTTCAGGTGTCCGCCTAGTGTTAGGGTTAGGTCTATGGTTTAAGTTAGGCTTCAGGTTAGGTTAGGTTTGAACTTAGTTTGAGGGCGTAAGTTTAGGGTTACTGTTAGTTTTCGGTTCAGTGTTACGGTTGGAGTTAGCGTGAGGGTCAGGTTAGGGTTGGGGTTGAGCTTCAGGTGTCCGCCTAGGGTTAGGGTTAGGTGTATGGTTTGATTTAGGCTTCAGGTTAGGTTAGGTTTGAACTTAGTTTGAGGGAGTAAGTTTAGGGCTACTGTTATTTATCGGTTCAGTGTTACGGTTGGAAATAGCGTCAGGGTCAGGTTAGGGTTGGTGTTGAGCTTCAGGTGTCCGCCTAGGGTTAGAGTTAGGTCTACGGTTTGAGTTAGGCTTCAGGTTAGGTTAGGATTGAACTTAGTTTGAGGGAGTAAGTTTAGGGCTACTGTTAGTTTTTGGTTCAGTGTTACCGTTGGTTTTAGCCTCAGGTACAGTTTAGGGTTAAGGTTGAGCTTCAGGTGTCCGCCTAGGGTTAGGGTTAGGTCTATGGTTTGAGTAGGCTTCAGGTTAGGTTAGGTTTGAACTTAGTTTGAGGGTGTAAGTTTAGGGCTACTGTTAGTTTTCGGTTCAGTGTTACGGTTGGAGATAGCGTCAGGGTCAGGTTAGGGTTGGGTTTGAGCTTCAGGTGTCCGCCTAGGGTTAGGGTTAGGTCTATGGTTTGAGTTAGGCTTCAGGTTAGGTTAGGTTAGAACTTAATTTGAGGGAGTAAGTTTAGGGCTACTGTTAGTTTTCGGTTCAGTGTTACGGTTGGATTTAGCGTGAGGGTTTGGTTAGGGTTGGGGTTGAGCTTCAGGTGTCCGCCTAGGGTTAGGGTTAGGTCTATGGTTTGAGTTAGGCTTCAGGTTAGGTTAGGTTTGAAGTTAGTTTGAGGGAGTAAGTTTCGGGCTACTGTTAGTTTTCGGTTCAGTGTTATGGTTGGAGTTAGCGTCAGGGTCAGGTTATGGTGGGGGTTAAGCATAAGGTGTCCGCCTAGGGTTAGGGTTAGGTCTGTGGTTTGAGTTAGGCTTCAGGTTAGGTTAGGTTTGAACTAAGTTTGAGGGAGTCAGTTTAGGGCTACTGTTAGTTTTCGGTTAACTGTTAAGGTTGGAGTAAGTGTCAGGGTCAGGTTAGGTTTGGAGTTGAGCTTAAGGTGTCCGCCTAGGGTTAGGATTAGGTGTATGTTTTGATTTAGGCTTCAGGTTAGGTTAGGTTTGAACTTAGTTTGAGGGAGTAAGTTTAGGGCTACTGTTAGTTTTCGTTTAACTGTTACGGTTGGAGTATGCGTCATGGTCAGGTTAGGGTGGGGGTTAAGCATAAGGTGTCCGCCTAGGGTTAGGGTTAGGTCTATGGTTTCATTTAGGGTTCAGGTTAGGTTAGGATTGAACTCAGTTTGAGGGAGTAAGTTTAGGGCTACTCTTAGTTTTCGGTTCAGTGTTACGGTTGGATTTAGCCTCAGGGTCAGGTTAGGGTCGGGGTTAAGCTTAAGGTGTCCGCCTAGGGTTAGGGTTAGGTCAATGGTTTGAGTTAGGCTTCAGGTTAGGTTAGGTTTGAACTTAGTTTGAGGGAGTAAGTTTAGGGCTACTGTTAGTTTTCGGTTCAGTGTTACAGTTGGAGTTAGCGTGAGGGTCAGGTTAGGGTTGGGGTTTAGCTTAAGGTGTCCGCCTAGGGTTAGGTTTAGGTCTATGGTTTCATTTAGGCTTCAGGTTAGGTTAGCATTGAACTTAGTTTGAGGGAGTAAATTTAGGGCTACTCTTAGTTTTCGGTTCAGTGTTATGGTTGGATTTAGCCTCAGGATCAGGTTAGGGTCGGGGTTAAGCTAAAGGTGTCCGCCTAGGGTTAGGGTTAGGTCAATGGTTTGAGTTAGGCTTCAGGTTAGGTTAGGTTTGAACTTAGTTTGAGGGAGTAAGTTTAGGGCTACTGTTAGTTTTCGGTTCAGTGTTACAGTTGGAGTTAGCGTGAGGGTCAGGTTAGGGTTGGGGTTTAGCTTTAGGTGTCCGCCTAGGGTTAGGTTTAGGTCTATGGTTTCATTTAGGCTTCAGGTTAGGTTAGCATTGAACTTAGTTTGAGGGAGTAAATTTAGGGCTACTGTTAGTTTTCGGTTCAGTGTTACGGTTGGAGTAAAAGTCAGGGTCAGGTTAGGGATGTGGTTAAGCATAAGGTGTCCACCTAGGGTTAGGGTTAGGTCTATGGTTTCATTTAGGCTTCAGGTTAGGTTAGGAATGAACTTAGTTTGAGGGAGTAAGTTTACTGCTACTGTTAGTTTTCGGTTCAGTGTTATGGTTGGTTTTAGCCTCAGGTACAGGTTAGGGTTGGGGTTGAGCTTTAGGTGTCCGCCTAAGGTTAGGGTTAGGTCTATTGTTTGAGTTAGGCTTCAGGTTAGTTTAGGTTTGAACTTAGTTTGAGGGAGTAAGTTTAGGGCTATTGTTAGTTTTCGGTTCAGTGTTATGGTTGGAGATAGCGTCAGGGTCAGGTTAGGTTTGGGGTTAAGCTTAAGGTGTACGCCTAGGGTTAGGGTTAGATCTATTGTTTGAGTTAGGCTTCAGTTTAGGTTAGGTTTGAACTTAGTTTGAGGGAGTAAGTTTAGGGCTACTGTTAGTTTTCGGTTCAGTTTTTCGGTTGGAGTTAGCGTGAGGGTCAGGTTAGGGTAGGGGTTGAGCTTAAGGTGTCCGCCTAGGGTTAGTGTTATGTCTATGGTTTGAGGTACGCTTCAGGTTAGGTTAGGTTTGAACTTAGTTTGAGGGAGTAAGTTTTGGGCGACTGTTAGTTTTCGGGTAACTGTTATGGTTGGAGTTAGCGTCAGGGCCAGGTTAGGGTTGTGGTGGAGCTTCAGGTGTCCGCGTAGGGTTAGGGTTAGGTGTATGGTTTGAGTTAGGCTTCAGGTTAGGTTAGGTTTGAACTTAGCTTGAGGGAGTAAGTTTAGGGCTACTGTTTGTTTTCGGTTCAGTGTTACGGTTGGAGATAGCGTCAGGGTCAGGTTAGGGTTGGGGTTGAGCTTCAGGTGTCCGCCTAGGGTTAGGGTTAGGTCTATGGTTTGAGTTAGGCTTCAGGATAGGTTAGGTTTGAACTTAGCTTGAGGGGGTAAGTTTAGGGCTACTGTTTGTTTTCGGTTCAGTGTTACGGTTGGAGTAAGCGTCAGGGTCAGGTTACGGTGGGGGTTAAGCATAAGGTGTCCGCCTAGGGTTAGGGTTAGGTCTATGGTTTCATATAGGCTTCAGGTTAGGTTAGGATTGAACTTTGTTTGAGGGAGTAAGTTTAGGGCTACTGTTAGTTTTCGGTTCAGTGTTACGGTTGGTTTTAGCCTCAGGTACAGGTTAGGGTTGGGGTTGAGCTTAAGGTGTCTGCCTAGGGCTAGGGTTAGGTCTATTGTTTGAGTTAGGCTTCAGGTTAGTTTAGGTTTGAAATTAGTTTGAGGGAGTAAGTTTAGGGCTATTGTTAGTTTTCGGTTCAGTGTTACGGTTGGAGATAGCGTCAGGGTCAGGTTAGGGTTGGGGTTAAGCTTAAGGTGTAAGACTAGGGTTAGGGTTAGATCTATTGTTTGAGTTAGGTTTCAGGATAGGTTAGGTTTGAACTTAGTTTGAGGGAGTAAGTTTAGGGCTACTGTTAGTTTTCGGTTCAGTGTTTCGGTTGGAGTTAGCGTGAGGATCAGGTTAGGGTAGGGGTTGAGCTTAAGTTGTCCGCCTAGGGTTAGGGTTAGGTTTAAGGTTTGATTTAGGCTTCAAGTTAGGTTAGGTTTGAACTTACTTTGAGGGAGTAAGTTTAGGTCTACTGTTAGTTTTCGGGTAACTGTTATGGTTGGAGTTAGCGTCAGGGCCAGTTTAGGGTTGGGGTGGAGCTTAAGGTGTCCGCCTCGGGTTAGGGTTAGGTGTATGGTTTGATTTAGGCTTCAGGTTAGGTTAGGTTTGAACTTAGTTTGAGGGAGTAAGTTTAGGGCTACTCTTAGTTTTGGTTCAGTGTTACGGTTGGAGATAGCGTCAGGGTCAGGTTAGGGTTGGGGTTGAGCTTCAGGTGTCCGCCTAGGGTTAGGGTTAGGTCTATGGTTTGAGTTAGGCTTCACGTTAGGTTAGGTTTGAAATCAGATTGAGGGAGTAAGTTTAGGGCTACTGTTAGTTTTTGGTTCAGTGTTACGGTTGGAGTTAGCGTTAGGGTCAGGTTAGGGTTGGGGTTTGAGCTTAAGGTGTCCGCCTAGGGTTAGGGTTAGGTGTATGGTTTGATTATCGCTTCAGGTAAGGTTAGGTTAGAACTTAGCTTGAGGGAGTAAGTTTAGGGCGACTGTTAGTTTTCGGTTCAGTGTTAATGTTGGATTTAGCGTACGTGCCAGGTTAGGTTTGGGGTTGAGCTTCAGGTGTCCGCCTAGGGTTAGGGTTAGGTCTATGGTTTGAGTTACGCTTCAGGTTAGGTTAGGTTTGAACTTAGTTTAAGGGAGTCAGTTTAGGGCTACTGTTAGTTTTCGTTTAACTGTTACGGTTGGAGTAAGCGTCAGGGTCAGGTTAGGTTGGGGTTAAGCATAAGGTGTCCGCCAAGGGTTAGGGTTAGGTCTGTGGTTTGAGTTAGGCTTCAGGTTAGGTTAGGTGTGAACTTAATTTGAGGGAGTAAGTTTAGGGCTACTGTTAGTTTTCGGTTCAGTGTTACGGTTGGAGTTAGCGTCAGGGTCAGGTTATGGTGGGGGTTAAGCATAAGGTGTCCGCCTAGGGTTAGGGTTCGGTCTATGATTTGATTTAGGCTTCAGGTTAGATTAGGTTTGAACTTAGTTCGAGGGAGTCAGTTTAGGGCTACTGTTAGTTTTCGGTTAACTGTTACGGTTGGAGTAAGCGTCAGGGTCAGGTTAGGTTTGGGGTTGAGCTTAAGGTGTCCGCCTAGGGTTAGGGTTAGGTGTATGGTTTTATTTAGGCTTCAGGTTAGGTTAGGTTTGAACTTAGTTTGAGGGAGTAAGTTTAGGTCTACTGTTAGTTTTCGGGTAACTGTTATGGTTGGAGTTAGCGTCAGGGACATTTTAGGGTTGGGGTTGAGCTTAAGGTGTCCGCCTAGGGTTAGGGTTAGGTCTATGGTTTCAGTTAGGCTTCAGGTTAGGTTAGGTTTGAAGTTAGTTTGAGGGAGTAAGTTTAGGGCTACTGTTAGTTTTCGGTTCAGTGTTACGGTTGGAGTTAGCGTCAGGGTCAGGTTATGGTGGGGGTTAAGCATAAGGTGTCCGCCTAGGGTTAGGGTTAGGTCTATGATTTGATTTAGGCTTCAGGTTAGGTTAGGTTTGAACTTAGTTTGAGGGAGTCAGTTTAGGGCTACTGTTAGTTTTCGGTTAACTGTTACGGTTGGAGTAAGCATCAGGGTCAGGATAGGTTTGGGGTTGAGCTTAAGGTGTCCGCCTAGGTTTAGGGTTAGGTGTGTGGTTTGATTTAGGCTTCAGGTTAGGTTAGGTTGGAACTTAGTTTGAGGGAGTAAGTTTAGGGCTACTGTTAGTTTTCGTTTAACTGTTACGGTTGGAGTAAGCGTCAGGGTCAGGATAGGGTGGGGGTTAAGCATAAGGTGTCCGCCTAAGGTTAGGGTTAGGTCTATGGTTTCATTTAGGCTTCAGGTTAGGTTAGGATTGAACTTAGATTGAGGGAGTAAGTTTAGGGCTACTGTTAGTTTTTGGTTCAGTGTTACCGTTGGTTTTAGCCTCAGGTACAGTTTAGGGTTAAGGTTGAGCTTCAGGTGTCCGCCTAGGGTTAGGGTTAGGTCTATGGTTTGAGTTAGGCTTCAGGTTAGGTTAGGTTTGAACTTAGTTTGAGGCAGTAAGTTTAGGGCTACTGTTAGTTTTCGGTTCAGTGTTACGGTTGGAGATAGCGTTAGGGTCAGCTTAGGGTTGGGTTTGAGCTTCAGGTGTCCGCCTAGGGTTAGGGTTAGGTCTATGGTTTGAGTTAGGCTTCAGGTTAGGTTAGGTTTGAACTTAATTTGAGGGAGTAAGTTTAGGGCTACTGTTAGTTTTCGGTTCAGTGTTACGGTTGGATTTAGCGTGAGGGTTTGGTTAGGGTTGGGGTTGAGCTTCAGGTGTCCGCCTAGCGTTAGCTTTAGGTGTATGGTTTGATTTAGGCTTCAGGTTATGTTATGTTTGAACTTAGTTTGAGGGAGTAAGTTTAGGGCTACTGTTAGTTTTCGGTTCAGTGTTACGGTTGGAGATATCGTCAGGGTCAGGTTAGGGTTGGGGTTTAGCTTCAGGTGTCCGCCTAGGGTTAGGGTTAGGTCTGTGATTTGATTTAGGCTTCAGGTTAGGTTAGGTTTGAACTTAGTTTGAGGGAGTCAGTTTAGGGCTACTGTTAGTTTTCGGTTAACTGTTAAGGTTGGAGTAAGCGTCAGGGTCAGGTTAGGTTTGGGGTTGAGCTTAAGGTGTCCGCCTAGGGTTAGGGTTAGGTGTATGGTTTGATTTAGGCTTCAGATTAGGTTAGGTTTGAACTTAGTTTGAGGGAGTAAGTTTAGGGCTACTGTTAGTTTTCGGTTCAGTGTTACAGTTGGAGTTAGCGTGAGGGTCAGGTTAGGGTTGGGGTTGAGCTTAAGGTGTCCGCCTAGGGTTAGGTTTAGGTCTATGGTTTCATTTAGGCTTCAGGTTAGGTTAGCATTGAACTTAGTTTGAGGGAGTAAATTTAGGGCTACTGTTAGTTTTCGGTTCAGTGTTACGGTTGGAGTAAAAGTCAGGGTCAGGTTAGGGTTGGGGTTGAGCTTCAGGTGTCCGCCTAGGGTTAGGGTTAGGTCTATGGTTTGATTTAGGCTTCAGGTTAGGTTAGGTTTGAACTTAGCTTGAGGGAGTAAGTTTAGGGCTACTGTTTGTTTTCGGTTCAGTGTTACGGTTGGAGAAAGCGTCAGGGTCAGGTTACGGTTGTGGTTAAGCATAAGGTGTCCTCCTAGGGTTAGGGTTAGGTGTATGGATTGATTTAGGCTTCAGGTTAGGTTAGGACTGAACTTAGTTTGAGGGAGTAAGTTTACTGCTACTGTTAGTTTTCGGTTCAGTGTTATGGTTGGTTTTAGCCTCAGGTACAGGTTAGGGTTGGGTTTGAGCTTTAGGTGTCCGCCTAAGGTTAGGGTTAGGTCTATTGTTTGAGTTAGGCTTCAGGTTAGTTTAGGTTTGAACTTAGTTTGAGGGAGTAAGTTTAGGGCTATTGTTAGTTTTCGGTTCAGTGTTACGGTTGGAGATAGCGTCAGGGTCAGGTTAGGTTTGGGGTTAAGCTTAAGGTGTACGCCTAGGGTTAGGGTTAGATCTATTGTTTGAGTTAGGCTTCAGGTCAGTTTAGGTTTGAACTTAGTTTGAGGGAGTAAGTTTAGGGCTACTGTTAGTTTTCGGTTCAGTTTTTCGGTTGGAGTTAGCGTGAGGGTCAGGTTAGGGTAGGGGTTGAGCTTAAGGTGTCCGCCTAGGGTTAGGGTTAGGTGTATGGTTTGATTTAGGCTTCAGGTTAGGTTAGGTTTGAACTTAGTTTGAGGGAGTAAGTTTAGGGCTACTGTTAGTTTTCGGGTAACTGTTATGGTTGGAGTTAGCGTCAGGGACAGTTTAGGGTTGGGGTTGAGCTTAAGGTGTCCGCCTAGGGTTAGGGTTAGGTCTATGGTTTGAGGTACGCTTCAGGTTAGGTTAGGTTTGAACTTAGTTTGAGGGAGTAAGTTTAGGGCGACTGTTAGTTTTTGGGTAACTGTTATGGTTGGAGTTAGCGTCAGGGCCAGGTTAGGGTTGGGGTGGAGCTTCAGGTGTCCGCGTAGGGTTAGGGTTAGGTCTATGGTTTGAGTTAGGCTTCAGGTTAGGTTAGGTTTGAACTTAGCTTGAGGGAGTAAGTTTAGGGCTACTGTTTGTTTTCGGTTCAGTGTTACGGTTGGAGATAGCGTCAGGGTCAGGTTAGGGTTGGGGTTTAGCTTCAGGTGTCCGCCTAGGGTTAGGGTTAGGTCTATGGTTTGAGATACGCTTCAGGTTAGGTTAGGTTTGAACTTAGTTTGAGGGAGTAAGTTTAGGGCGACTGTTAGTTTTCGGGTAACTGTTATCGTTGGAGTTAGCGTCAGGGCCAGGTTAGGGTTGGGGTGGAGCTTAAGGTGTCCGCCTAGGGTTAGGGTTAGGTCTGTGGTTTGAGTTAGGCTTCAGGTTAGGTTAGGTTTGAACTTAGTTTGAGGGAGTAAGTTTAGGGCTACTGTTAGTTTTCGGTTCAGTGTTATGGTTGGAGATAGCGTCAGGGTCAGGTTAGGGTTGGGGTTGAGCTTCAGGTGTCCGCCTAGGGTTAGGGTTAGGTCTATGGTTTGAGTTAGGTTTCAGGTTAGGTTAGGTTTGAACTTAGTTTGAGGGAGTAAGTTTAGGGCTACTGTTAGTTTTCGGTTCAGTGTTACGGTTGGATTTAGCGTGAGGGTCAGGTTAGGTTTGGGGTTGAGCTTAAGGTGTCTGCCTAGGGTTAGTGTTAGGTGTATGGTTTGATTTAGGCTTCAGGTTAGGTTAGGTTTGAACTTAGTTTGAGGGAGTAATTTTAGGTCTACTGTTATTTTTCGGGTAACTGTTATTTTTGGAGTTAGCGTCAGGGCCATTTTAGGGTTGGGTTGATCTTAAGGTGTCCGCCTAGGGTTAGGGTTAGGTCTATGGTTTGAGTTAGGCTTCAGGTTAGGTTAGGTTTGAACTTATTTTGAGGGAGTAAATTTAGGGCTACTGTTAGTTTTCGTTTAACTGTTACGGTTGGAGTAAGCGTAAGGGTCAGGTTAGGGTGGGGTTAAGCATAAGGTGTACGCCTAGGGTTAGGGTTAGGTCTGTGGTTTGAGTTAGGCTTCAGGTTAGGTTAGGTGTGAACTTAATTTGAGGGAGTAAGTTTAGGGCTACTGTTAGTTTTCGGTTCAGTGTTACGGTTGGAGATAGCGTCAGGGTCATGTTAGGGTTGGGGTGGAGCTTCAGGTGTCCGCCTAGGGTTACGGTTCGGTCTGTGGTTTGAGTTAGGCTTCAGGTTAGGTTAGGTTTGAACTTAGTTTGAGGGAGTAAGTTTAGGGCTACTGTTAGTTGTCGGTTCAGTGTTACGGTTGGATTTAGCGTGAGGGTCAGGTTAGGGTTGGGGTTGAGCTTAAGGTGTCCACCTAGGGTTATGGTTAGGTGTATGGTTTGATTTAGGCTTCAGGTTAGGTTAGGATTGAACTTAGTTTGAGGGAGTAAGTTTAGGGCTACTGTTAGTTTCGGTTCAGTGTTACGGTTGGAGTAAGAGTAAGGGTCAGGTTAGGGTTGGGGTTGAGCTTCAGGTGTCCGCGTAGGGTTAGGGTTAGGTCTATGGTTTGAGTTAGGCTTCAGGTTAGGTTAGGTTTGAACTTAGTTTGAGGGAGTAAGTTTAGGCCTACTGTTTGTTTTCGGTTCAGTGTTACGGTTGGAGTAAGCGTCAGGGTCAGGTTAGGGTGGGGGTTAAGCATAAGGTGTCAGACTAGGGATAGGGTTAGGTCTATGGTTTCATTCAGGCTTCAGGTTAGGTTAGGATTGAACTAAGTTTGAGGGAGTAAGTTTAGTGCTACTGTTAGTTTTCGGTTCAGTGTTACGGTTGGTTTTAGCCTCAGGTCCAGGTTAGGTTTGGGGTTGAGCTTAAGGTGTCCGCCTATGGTTCGGGTTAGGTATATTGTTTCAGTTAGGCTTCAGGTTAGTTTAGATTTGAACTTAGTTTGAGGGAGTAAGTTTAGGGCTATTGTTAGTTTTCGGTTCAGTATTACGGTTGGAGATAGCGTCAGGGTCAGGTTAGGGTTGGGGTTGAGCTTCAGGTGTCCGCCTAGGGTTAGGGTTAGGTCTATGGTTTGAGTTAGGCTTCAGGTTAGGTTAGGTTTGAAATTAGTTTGAGGGAGTAAGTTTAGGGCTACTGTTAGTTTTCGGTTCAGTGTTACCGTTGGAGTTAGCGTGAGGGTCAGGTTAGGGTTGGGGTTGAGCTTAAGGTGTCCGCCTAGGGTTAGGGTTAGGTGTATGGTTTGATTATCGCTTCAGGTAAGGTTAGGTTAGAACTTAGTTTGAGGGAGTAAGTTTAGGGCGACTGTTAGTTTTCGGGTAACTGTTATTGTTGGAGTTAGCGTACGTGCTAGGTTAGGTTTGGGGTTTAGCTTAAGGTGTCCGCATAGGGTTAGGGTTAGGTCTATGGTTTGAGTTAGGCTTCAGGTTAGGTTAGGTTTGAACTTAGTTTGATGAAATAAATTTAGGGCTACTGTTAGTTTTCGTTTAACTGTTACTGTTGGAGTAAGCGTCAGGGTCAGGTTAGGGTGGGGTTAAGCATAAGGTGTCCGCCTAGGTTTAGGGGTAGGTCTGTGGTTTGAGTTAGGCTTCAGGTTAGGTTAGGATGGAACTTAGTTTGAGGGAGTAAGTTTAGGGCGACTGTTAATTTATCGGGTAACTGTTATGGTTGGGGTTAGTGTCACGGTCAGGTTAGGGTTGGGGTTGAGCTTAAGGTGTTCGCCTAGGGTTAGGGTTAGTTCTATGGTTTGAGATACGCTTCAGGTTAGGTTAGGTTTGAACTTAGTTTGAGGGAGTAAGTTTAGGGCTACTGTTAGTTTTCGGTTCAGTGTTACGGTTGGAGATAGCGTCAGGGTCAGGTTAGGGTTGGGATGGAGCTTCAGGTGTCCGCCTAGGGTTAGGGTTAGGTGTATTGTTTGAGTTAGGCTTCAGGTTAGTTTAGATTTGAACTTAGTTTGAGGGAGTAAGTTTAGGGCTACTGTTAGTTTTCGGTTCAGTGTTACGGTTGGAGATAGCGTCAGGGTCAGGTTAGGGTTGGGGTTGAGCTTCAGGTGTCCGCCTAGGGTTAGGGTTAGGTGTATGGTTTGAGTTAGGCTTCAGGTTAGGTTAGGTTTGAACTTACTTTGAGGGAGTAAGTTTAGGGCTACTGTTAGTTTTCGGTTCAGTGTTACGGTTGGATTTAGCGTGAGGGTCAGGTTAGGTTTGGGGTTGAGCTTAAGGTGTCCGCCTAGGGTTAGGGTTAGGTGTATGGTTTGATTTAGGCTTCAGGTTAGGTCAGGTTTGAACTTAGTTTGAGGGAGTAATTCTTGGTCTACTGGTAGTCTTCGGGTAACTGTTATGGTTGGAGTTAGCGTCAGTGCCATTTTAGGGTTGGGGTTGAGCTTAAGGTGTCCGCCTAGGGTTAGGGTTAGATCTATGGTTTCAGTTAGGCTTCAGGTTAGGTTAGGATTGAACTTAGTTTGAGGGAGTAAGTTTAGGGCTACTGTTAGTTTTCGGTTCAGTGTTATGGTTGGAGTTAGCGTCAGGGTCAGGTTAGGATTTGGGTTGAGCTTAAGGTGTCCGCCTAGGGTTAGGGTTAGGTCTGTGGTTTGAGTTAGGCTTCAGGTGAGGTTAGGTTTTAACTTAGCTTGAGGGAGTAAGTTTAGGGCTACTGTTAGTTTTCGGTTCAGTGTTACGTTTGGAGTAAGAGTCAGGGTCAGGTTAGGGTTGGGGTTGAGCTTATGGTGTCCGCCTAGGGTTAGGGTTAGGTTTGTGGTTTGAGTTAGGCTTCAGGTTAGGTTAGGTTTGAACTTAGTTTGAGGGAATAAGTTTAGGGCTACTGTTAGTTTTCGGGTAACTGTTAAGGTTGGAGTTAGCGTCAGGGCCATGTTAGGGTTGGGGTTGAGCTTAAGGTGTCCGCCTAGGGTTAGGTTAGGTCTATGGTTTGAGTTAGGCTTCAGGTTAGGTTAGGTTTGAACTTAGTTTGAGGGAGTAAGTTTAGGGCTACTGTTAGTTTTCGAATCAGTGTTACGGTTGGAGATAGCGTCAGGGTCAGGTTAGGGTTGGGGTTGAGCTTCAGGTGTACGCCTAGGGTTAGGGTTCTGTCTGTGGTTTGAGTTAGGCATCAGGTTATGTTAGGTTTGAACTTAGTTTGAGGGAGTAAGTTTAGGGCTACTGTTAGTTGTCGGTTCACTGTTACGGTTGGATTTAGCGTGAGGGTCAGGTTAGGGTTGTGGTTGAGCTTAAGATGTCCGCCTAGGGTGAGGGTTAGGTGTATGGTTTGATTTAGGCTTCAGGTTAGGTTAGGTTTGAACTTAGTTTGAGGGAGTAAGTTTAGGTCTACTGTTAGTTTTCGGGTAACTGTTATGGTTGGAGTTAGCGTCAGGGACATTTTAGGGTTGGGGTTGAGCTTAAGGTGTCCGCCTAGGGTTAGGGTTAGGTCTATGGTTTCAGTTAGGATTCAGGTTAGATATGGTTTGAAGTTAGTTTGAGGGAGTAAGTTTAGGGCTACTGTTAGTTTTCGGTTTCAGTGTTACGGTTGGAGTTAGCGTCATGGTCAGGTTATGGTGGCTGTTAAGCATAAGGTGTCCGCCTAGGGTTAGGGTTAGGTCTATGGTTCAGTTAGGCTTCATGATAGGTGAGGATTGAACTTAGTTTGAGGGAGTAAGTTTAGGGCTACTGTTAGTTTTCGGTTCAGTGTTACGGTTGGAGATAGCGTCAGGGTCAGGTTAGGGTTGGGGTTGAGCTTCAGGTGTCCGCCGAGGGTTAGGGTTAGGTGTATGGTTTGATTTAGGCTTCAGGTTAGGTTAGGTTTTAACTTAGTTTGAGGGAGTAAGTTTAGGGCTACTGTTTGCTTTCGGTTCAGTGTTACGGTTGGAGTAAGCGTCAGGGTCATGTTAGGGTGGGGGTTAAGCATAAGGTGTCCGCCTAGGGTTAGGGTTAGGTCTATGGTTTCATTTAGGCTTCAGGTTAGGTTAGGATGGAACTTAGTTTGAGGGAGTAAGTTTAGGGCGACTGTTAGTTTTCGGGTAACTGTTATGGTTGGGGTTAGTGTCACGGTCAGGTTAGGGTTGGGGTTGAGCTTAAGGTGTCCGCCTAGGGTTAGGGTTAGGTCTATGGTTTGAAATACGCTTCAGGTTAGGTTAGGTTTGAACTTAGTTTGAGGGAGTAAGTTTAGGGCTACTGTTAGTTTTCGGTTCAGTGTTACGGTTGGAGATAGCGTCAGGGTCAGGTTAGGGTTGGGATGGAGCTTCAGGTGTCCGCCTAGGGTTAGTGTTAGGTGTATTGTTTGAGTTAGGCTTCAGGTTAGTTTAGATTTGAACTTAGTTTGAGGGAGTAAGTTTAGGGCTACTGTTAGTTTTCGGTTCAGTGTTACGGTTGGAGATAGCGTCAGGGTCAGGTTAGGGTTGGGGTTGAGCTTCAGGTGTCCGCCTAGGGTTAGGGTTAGGTCTATGGTTTGAGTTAGGCTTCAGGTTAGGTTAGGTTTGAAATTAGTTTGAGGGAGTAAGTTTAGGGCTACTGTTAGTTTTCGGTTCAGTGTTACCGTTGGAGTTAGCGTGAGGGTCAGGTTAGGGTTGGGGTTGAGCTTAAGGTGTCCGCCTAGGGTTAGGGTTAGGTGTATGGTTTGATTATCGCTTCAGGTAAGGTTAGGTTAGAACTTAGTTTGAGGGAGTAAGTTTAGGGCGACTGTTAGTTTTCGGGTAACTGTTATTGTTGGAGTTAGCGTACGTGCTAGGTTAGGTTTGGGGTTTAGCTTAAGGTGTCCGCATAGGGTTAGGGTTAGGTCTATGGTTTGAGTTAGGCTTCAGGTTAGGTTAGGTTTGAACTTAGTTTGATGAAATAAATTTAGGGCTACTGTTAGTTTTCGTTTAACTGTTACTGTTGGAGTAAGCGTCAGGGTCAGGTTAGGGTGGGGTTAAGCATAAGGTGTCCGCCTAGGTTTAGGGGTAGGTCTGTGGTTTGAGTTAGGCTTCAGGTTAGGTTAGGATGGAACTTAGTTTGAGGGAGTAAGTTTAGGGCGACTGTTAATTTATCGGGTAACTGTTATGGTTGGGGTTAGTGTCACGGTCAGGTTAGGGTTGGGGTTGAGCTTAAGGTGTTCGCCTAGGGTTAGGGTTAGTTCTATGGTTTGAGATACGCTTCAGGTTAGGTTAGGTTTGAACTTAGTTTGAGGGAGTAAGTTTAGGGCTACTGTTAGTTTTCGGTTCAGTGTTACGGTTGGAGATAGCGTCAGGGTCAGGTTAGGGTTGGGATGGAGCTTCAGGTGTCCGCCTAGGGTTAGGGTTAGGTGTATTGTTTGAGTTAGGCTTCAGGTTAGTTTAGATTTGAACTTAGTTTGAGGGAGTAAGTTTAGGGCTACTGTTAGTTTTCGGTTCAGTGTTACGGTTGGAGATAGCGTCAGGGTCAGGTTAGGGTTGGGGTTGAGCTTCAGGTGTCCGCCTAGGGTTAGGGTTAGGTGTATGGTTTGAGTTAGGCTTCAGGTTAGGTTAGGTTTGAACTTACTTTGAGGGAGTAAGTTTAGGGCTACTGTTAGTTTTCGGTTCAGTGTTACGGTTGGATTTAGCGTGAGGGTCAGGTTAGGTTTGGGGTTGAGCTTAAGGTGTCCGCCTAGGGTTAGGGTTAGGTGTATGGTTTGATTTAGGCTTCAGGTTAGGTCAGGTTTGAACTTAGTTTGAGGGAGTAATTCTTGGTCTACTGGTAGTCTTCGGGTAACTGTTATGGTTGGAGTTAGCGTCAGTGCCATTTTAGGGTTGGGGTTGAGCTTAAGGTGTCCGCCTAGGGTTAGGGTTAGATCTATGGTTTCAGTTAGGCTTCAGGTTAGGTTAGGATTGAACTTAGTTTGAGGGAGTAAGTTTAGGGCTACTGTTAGTTTTCGGTTCAGTGTTATGGTTGGAGTTAGCGTCAGGGTCAGGTTAGGATTTGGGTTGAGCTTAAGGTGTCCGCCTAGGGTTAGGGTTAGGTCTGTGGTTTGAGTTAGGCTTCAGGTGAGGTTAGGTTTTAACTTAGCTTGAGGGAGTAAGTTTAGGGCTACTGTTAGTTTTCGGTTCAGTGTTACGTTTGGAGTAAGAGTCAGGGTCAGGTTAGGGTTGGGGTTGAGCTTATGGTGTCCGCCTAGGGTTAGGGTTAGGTTTGTGGTTTGAGTTAGGCTTCAGGTTAGGTTAGGTTTGAACTTAGTTTGAGGGAATAAGTTTAGGGCTACTGTTAGTTTTCGGGTAACTGTTAAGGTTGGAGTTAGCGTCAGGGCCATGTTAGGGTTGGGGTTGAGCTTAAGGTGTCCGCCTAGGGTTAGGTTAGGTCTATGGTTTGAGTTAGGCTTCAGGTTAGGTTAGGTTTGAACTTAGTTTGAGGGAGTAAGTTTAGGGCTACTGTTAGTTTTCGGATCAGTGTTACGGTTGGAGATAGCGTCAGGGTCAGGTTAGGGTTGGGGTTGAGCTTCAGGTGTACGCCTAGGGTTAGGGTTCTGTCTGTGGTTTGAGTTAGGCATCAGGTTATGTTAGGTTTGAACTTAGTTTGAGGGAGTAAGTTTAGGGCTACTGTTAGTTGTCGGTTCACTGTTACGGTTGGATTTAGCGTGAGGGTCAGGTTAGGGTTGTGGTTGAGCTTAAGATGTCCGCCTAGGGTGAGGGTTAGGTGTATGGTTTGATTTAGGCTTCAGGTTAGGTTAGGTTTGAACTTAGTTTGAGGGAGTAAGTTTAGGTCTACTGTTAGTTTTCGGGTAACTGTTATGGTTGGAGTTAGCGTCAGGGACATTTTAGGGTTGGGGTTGAGCTTAAGGTGTCCGCCTAGGGTTAGGGTTAGGTCTATGGTTTCAGTTAGGATTCAGGTTAGATATGGTTTGAAGTTAGTTTGAGGGAGTAAGTTTAGGGCTACTGTTAGTTTTCGGTTTCAGTGTTACGGTTGGAGTTAGCGTCATGGTCAGGTTATGGTGGCTGTTAAGCATAAGGTGTCCGCCTAGGGTTAGGGTTAGGTCTATGGTTCAGTTAGGCTTCATGATAGGTGAGGATTGAACTTAGTTTGAGGGAGTAAGTTTAGGGCTACTGTTAGTTTTCGGTTCAGTGTTACGGTTGGAGATAGCGTCAGGGTCAGGTTAGGGTTGGGGTTGAGCTTCAGGTGTCCGCCGAGGGTTAGGGTTAGGTGTATGGTTTGATTTAGGCTTCAGGTTAGGTTAGGTTTTAACTTAGTTTGAGGGAGTAAGTTTAGGGCTACTGTTTGCTTTCGGTTCAGTGTTACGGTTGGAGTAAGCGTCAGGGTCATGTTAGGGTGGGGGTTAAGCATAAGGTGTCCGCCTAGGGTTAGGGTTAGGTCTATGGTTTCATTTAGGCTTCAGGTTAGGTTAGGATGGAACTTAGTTTGAGGGAGTAAGTTTAGGGCGACTGTTAGTTTTCGGGTAACTGTTATGGTTGGGGTTAGTGTCACGGTCAGGTTAGGGTTGGGGTTGAGCTTAAGGTGTCCGCCTAGGGTTAGGGTTAGGTCTATGGTTTGAGATACGCTTCAGGTTAGGTTAGGTTTGAACTTAGTTTGAGGGAGTAAGTTTAGGGCTACTGTTAGTTTTCGGTTCAGTGTTACGGTTGGAGATAGCGTCAGGGTCAGGTTAGGGTTGGGATGGAGCTTCAGGTGTCCGCCTAGGGTTAGTGTTAGGTGTATTGTTTGAGTTAGGCTTCAGGTTAGTTTAGATTTGAACTTAGTTTGAGGGAGTAAGTTTAGGGCTACTGTTAGTTTTCGGTTCAGTGTTACGGTTGGAGATAGCGTCAGGGTCAGGTTAGGGTTGGGGTTGAGCTTCAGGTGTCCGCCTAGGGTTAGGGTTAGGTCTATGGTTTGAGTTAGACTTCAGGTTAGGTTAGGTTTGAACTTAGTTTGAGGGAGTAAGTTTAGGGCTACTGTTAGTTTTCGGTTCAGTGTTACGGTTGGATTTAGCGTGAGGGTCAGGTTAGGTTTGAGGTTGAGCTTAAGGTGTCCGCCTAGGGTTAGGGTTAGGTGTATGGTTTGATTTAGGCTTCAGGTTAGGTTAGGGTTGAACTTAGTTTGAGGGAGTAATTTTTGGTCTACTGGTAGTTTTCGGGTAACTGTTATGGTTGGAGTTAGCGTCACTGCCATTTTAGGGTTGGGGTTGAGCTTAAGGTGTCCGCCTAGGTTTAGGGTTAGGTCTATGGTTTCAGTTAGGCTTCAGGTTAGGTTAGGATTGAACTTAGTTTGAGGGAATAAGTTTAGGGCTACTGTTAGTTTTCGGGTAACTGTTATGGTTGGAGTTAGCGTCAGGGCCATGTTAGGGTTGGGGTTGAGCTTAAGGTGTCCGCCTAGGGTTAGGTTAGGTCTATGGTTTGAGTTAGGCTTCAGGTTAGGTTAGGTTTGAACTTAGTTTGAGGGAGTAAGTTTAGGGCTACTGTTAGTTTTCGGTTCAGTGTTACGGTTGGAGATAGCGTCAGGGTCAGGTTAGGGTTGGGATGGAGCTTCAGGTGTCCGCCTAGGGTTAGTGTTAGGTGTATTGTTTGAGTTAGGCTTCAGGTTAGTTTAGATTTGAACTTAGTTTGAGGGAGTAAGTTTAGGGCTACTGTTAGTTTTCGGTTCAGTGTTACGGTTGGAGATAGCGTCAGGGTCAGGTTAGGGTTGGGGTTGAGCTTCAGGTGTCCGCCTAGGGTTAGGGTTAGGTCTATGGTTTGAGTTAGGCTTCAGGTTAGGTTAGGTTTGAACTTAGTTTGAGGGAGTAAGTTTAGGGCTACTGTTAGTTGTCGGTTCAGTGTTACGGTTGGATTTAGCGTGAGGGTCAGGTTAGGGTTGTGGTTGAGCTTAAGGTGTCCGCCTAGGGTGAGGGTTAGGTGTATGGTTTGATTTAGGCTTCAGGTTAGGTTAGGTTTGAACTTAGTTTGAGGGAGTAAGTTTAGGTCTACTGTTAGTTCTCGGGTAACTGTTATGGTTGGAGTTAGCGTCAGGGACATTTTAGGGTTGGGGTTGAGCTTAAGGTGTCCGCCTAGGGTTAGGGTTAGGTCTATGGTTTCAGTTAGGATTCAGGTTAGATTAGGTTTGAAGTTAGTTTGAGGGAGTAAGTTTAGGGCTACTGTTAGTTTTCGGTTTCAGTGTTACGGTTGGAGTTAGCGTCATGGTCAGGTTATGGTGGATGTTAATCATAAGGTGTCCGCCTATGGTTAGGGTTAGGTCTATGGTTCAGTTAGGCTTCATGATAGGTGAGGATTGAACTTAGTTTGAGGGAGTAAGTTTAGGGCTACTGTTAGTTTACCGTTCAGTGTTACGGTTGGAGATAGCGTCAGGGTCAGGTTAGGGTTGGGGTTGAGCTTCAGGTGTCCGCCTAGGGTTAGGGTTAGGTGTATGGTTTGATTTAGGCTTCAGGTTAGGTTAGGTTTGAACTTAGTTTGAGGGAGTAAGTTTAGGGCTACTGTTTGCTTTCAGTTCAGTGTTACAGTTGGAGTAAGCGTCAGGGTCATGTTAGGGTGGGGGTTAAACATAAGGTGTCCGCCTAGGGTTAGCGTTAGGTCTATGGTTTCATTTAGGCTTCAGGTTAGGTTAGGATGGAACTTAGTTTGAGGGAGTAAGTTTAGGGCGACTGTTAGTTTTCGGGTAACTGTTATGGTTGGGGTTAGTGTCACGGTCAGGTTAGGTTTGGGGTTGAGCTTAAGGTGTCCGCCTAGGGTTAGGGTTAGGTCTATGGTTTGAGATACGCTTCAGGTTAGGTTAGGTTTGAACTTACTTTGAGGGAGTAAGTTTAGGGCTACTGTTAGTTTTCGGTTCAGTGTTACGGTTGGAGTAAGCGTCATGGTCAGGTTATGGTGGCTGTTAAGCATAAGGTGTCCGCCTAGGGTTAGGGTTAGGTCTATGGTTCAGTTAGGCTTCATGATAGGTGAGGATTGAACTTAGTTTGAGGGAGTAAGTTTAGGGCTACTGTTAGTTTTCGGTTCAGTGTTACGGTTGGAGATAGCGTCAGGGTCAGGTTAGGGTTGGGGTTGAGCTTCAGGTGTCCGCCTAGGGTTAGGGTTAGGTGTATGGTTTGATTTAGGCTTCAGGTTAGGTTAGGTTTTAACTTAGTTTGAGGGAGTAAGTTTAGGGCTACTGTTTGCTTTCGGTTCAGTGTTACGGTTGGAGTAAGCGTCAGGGTCATGTTAGGGTGGGGGTTAAGCATAAGGTGTCCGCCTAGGGTTAGTGTTAGATCTATGGTTTCATTTAGGCTTCAGGTTAGGTTAGGATGGAACTTAGTTTGAGGGAGTAAGTTTAGGGCGACTGTTAGTTTTCGGGTAACTGTTATGGTTGGGGTTAGTGTCACGGTCAGGTTAGGGTTGGGGTTGAGCTTAAGGTGTCCGCCTAGGGTTAGGGTTAGGTCTATGGTTTGAGATACGCTTCAGGTTAGGTTAGGTTTGAACTTAGTTTGAGGGAGTAAGTTTAGGGCTACTGTTAGTTTTCGGTTCAGTGTTACGGTTGGAGATAGCGTCAGGGTCAGGTTAGGGTTGGGATGGAGCTTCAGGTGTCCGCCTAGGGTTAGTGTTAGGTGTATTGTTTGAGTTAGGCTTCAGGTTAGTTTAGATTTGAACTTAGTTTGAGGGAGTAAGTTTAGGACTACTGTTAGTTTTCGCTTCAGTGTTACGGTTGGAGATAGCGTCAGGGTCAGGTTAGGGTTGGGGTTGAGCTTCAGGTGTCCGCCTAGGGTTAGGGTTAGGTCTATGGTTTGAGTTAGGCTTCAGGTTAGGTTAGGTTTGAACTTAGTTTGAGGGAGTAAGTTTAGGGCTACTGTTAGTTTTCGGTTCAGTGTTACGGTTGGATTTAGCGTGAGGGTCAGGTTAGGTTTGGGGTTGAGCTTAAGGTGTCCGCCTAGGGTTAGGGTTAGGTGTATGGTTTGATTTAGGCTTCAGGTTAGGTTAGGTTTGAACTTAGTTTGAGGGAGTAATTTTTGGTCTACTGGTAGTTTTCGGGTAACTGTTATGGTTGGAGTTAGCGTCAGTGCCATTTTAGGGTTGGGGTTGAACTTAAGGTGTCCGCCTAGGGTTAGGGTTAGGTCTATGGTTTCAGTTAGGCTTCAGGTTAGGTTAGGATTGAACTTAGTTTGAGGGAATAAGTTTAGGGCTACTGTTAGTTTTCGGGTAACTGTTATGGTTGGAGTTAGCGTCAGGGCCATGTTAGGGTTGGGGTTGAGCTTAAGGTGTCCGCCTAGGGTTAGGTTAGGTCTATGGTTTGAGTTAGGCTTCAGGTTAGGTTAGGTTTGAACTTAGTTTGAGGGAGTAAGTTTAGGGCTACTGTTAGTTTTCGGTTCAGTGTTACGGTTGGAGATAGCGTCAGGGTCAGGTTAGGGTTGGGGTTGAGCTTCAGGTGTCCGCCTAGGGTTAGGGTTCTCTCTGTGGTTTGAGTTAGGCATCAGGTTAGGTTAGGTTTGAACTTAGTTTGAGGGAGTAAGTTTAGGGCTACTGTTTGCTTTCAGTTCAGTGTTACAGTTGGAGTAAGCGTCAGGGTCATGTTAGGGTGGGGGTTAAACATAAGGTGTCCGCCTAGGGTTAGCGTTAGGTCTATGGTTTCATTTAGGCTTCAGGTTAGGTTAGGATGGAACTTAGTTTGAGGGAGTAAGTTTAGGGCGACTGTTAGTTTTCGGGTAACTGTTATGGTTGGGGTTAGTGTCACGGTCAGGTTAGGTTTGGGGTTGAGCTTAAGGTGTCCGCCTAGGGTTAGGGTTAGGTCTATGGTTTGAGATACGCTTCAGGTTAGGTTAGGTTTGAACTTACTTTGAGGGAGTAAGTTTAGGGCTACTGTTAGTTTTCGGTTCAGTGTTACGGTTGGAGTAAGCGTCATGGTCAGGTTATGGTGGCTGTTAAGCATAAGGTGTCCGCCTAGGGTTAGGGTTAGGTCTATGGTTCAGTTAGGCTTCATGATAGGTGAGGATTGAACTTAGTTTGAGGGAGTAAGTTTAGGGCTACTGTTAGTTTTCGGTTCAGTGTTACGGTTGGAGATAGCGTCAGGGTCAGGTTAGGGTTGGGGTTGAGCTTCAGGTGTCCGCCTAGGGTTAGGGTTAGGTGTATGGTTTGATTTAGGCTTCAGGTTAGGTTAGGTTTTAACTTAGTTTGAGGGAGTAAGTTTAGGGCTACTGTTTGCTTTCGGTTCAGTGTTACGGTTGGAGTAAGCGTCAGGGTCATGTTAGGGTGGGGGTTAAGCATAAGGTGTCCGCCTAGGGTTAGTGTTAGATCTATGGTTTCATTTAGGCTTCAGGTTAGGTTAGGATGGAACTTAGTTTGAGGGAGTAAGTTTAGGGCGACTGTTAGTTTTCGGGTAACTGTTATGGTTGGGGTTAGTGTCACGGTCAGGTTAGGGTTGGGGTTGAGCTTAAGGTGTCCGCCTAGGGTTAGGGTTAGGTCTATGGTTTGAGATACGCTTCAGGTTAGGTTAGGTTTGAACTTAGTTTGAGGGAGTAAGTTTAGGGCTACTGTTAGTTTTCGGTTCAGTGTTACGGTTGGAGATAGCGTCAGGGTCAGGTTAGGGTTGGGATGGAGCTTCAGGTGTCCGCCTAGGGTTAGTGTTAGGTGTATTGTTTGAGTTAGGCTTCAGGTTAGTTTAGATTTGAACTTAGTTTGAGGGAGTAAGTTTAGGACTACTGTTAGTTTTCGCTTCAGTGTTACGGTTGGAGATAGCGTCAGGGTCAGGTTAGGGTTGGGGTTGAGCTTCAGGTGTCCGCCTAGGGTTAGGGTTAGGTCTATGGTTTGAGTTAGGCTTCAGGTTAGGTTAGGTTTGAACTTAGTTTGAGGGAGTAAGTTTAGGGCTACTGTTAGTTTTCGGTTCAGTGTTACGGTTGGATTTAGCGTGAGGGTCAGGTTAGGTTTGGGGTTGAGCTTAAGGTGTCCGCCTAGGGTTAGGGTTAGGTGTATGGTTTGATTTAGGCTTCAGGTTAGGTTAGGTTTGAACTTAGTTTGAGGGAGTAATTTTTGGTCTACTGGTAGTTTTCGGGTAACTGTTATGGTTGGAGTTAGCGTCAGTGCCATTTTAGGGTTGGGGTTGAACTTAAGGTGTCCGCCTAGGGTTAGGGTTAGGTCTATGGTTTCAGTTAGGCTTCAGGTTAGGTTAGGATTGAACTTAGTTTGAGGGAATAAGTTTAGGGCTACTGTTAGTTTTCGGGTAACTGTTATGGTTGGAGTTAGCGTCAGGGCCATGTTAGGGTTGGGGTTGAGCTTAAGGTGTCCGCCTAGGGTTAGGTTAGGTCTATGGTTTGAGTTAGGCTTCAGGTTAGGTTAGGTTTGAACTTAGTTTGAGGGAGTAAGTTTAGGGCTACTGTTAGTTTTCGGTTCAGTGTTACGGTTGGAGATAGCGTCAGGGTCAGGTTAGGGTTGGGGTTGAGCTTCAGGTGTCCGCCTAGGGTTAGGGTTCTCTCTGTGGTTTGAGTTAGGCATCAGGTTAGGTTAGGTTTGAACTTAGTTTGAGGGAGTAAGTTTAGGGCTACTGTTAGTTGTCGGTTCAGTGTTACGGTTGGATTTAGCGTGAGGGTCAGGTTAGGGTTGTGGTTGAGCTTAAGGTGTCCGCCTAGGGTGAGGGTTAGGTGTATGGTTTGATTTAGGCTTCAGGTTAGGTTAGGTTTGAACTTAGTTTGAGGGAGTAAGTTTAGGTCTACTGTTAGTTTACGGGTAACTGTTATGGTTGTAGTTAGCGTCAGGGACATTTTAGGGTTGGGGTTGAGCTTAAGGTGTCCGCCTAGGGTTAGGGTTAGGTCTATGGTTTCAGTTAGGATTCAGGTTAGATTAGGTTTGAAGTTAGTTTGAGGGAGTAAGTTTAGGGCTACTGTTAGTTTTCGGTTTCAGTGTTACGGTTGGAGTTAGCGTCATGGTCAGGTTATGGTGGCTGTTAATCATAAGGTGTCCGCCTAGGGTTAGGGTTAGGTCTATGGTTCAGTTAGGCTTCATGATAGGTGAGGATTGAACTTAGTTTGAGGGAGTAAGTTTAGGCCTACTGTTAGTTTTCGGTTCAGTGTTACGTTTGGAGTAAGAGTCAGGGTCAGGTTAGGGTTGGGGTTGAGCTTCAGGTGTCCGCCTAGGGTTAGGGTTAGGTGTATGGTTTGATTTAGGCTTCAGGTTAGGTTAGGTTTGAACTTAGTTTGAGGGAGTAAGTTTAGGGCTACTGTTTGTTTTCGGTTCAGTGTTACGGTTGGAGTAAGCGTCAGGGTCATGTTAGGGTGGGGGTTAAGCATAAGGTGTCCGCCTAGGGTTAGGGTTAGGTCTATGGTTTCATTTAGGCTTCAGGTTAGGTTAGGATGGAACTTAGTTTGAGGGAGTAAGTTTAGGGCGACTGTTAGTTTTCGGGTAACTGTTATGGTTGGGGTTAGTGTCACGGTCAGGTTAGGGTTGGGGTTGAGCTTAAGGTGTCCGCGTAGGGTTAGGGTTAAGTCTATGGTTTGAGATACGCTTCAGGTTAGGTTAGGTTTGAACTTAGTTTGAGGGAGTAAGTTTAGGGCGACTGTTAGTTTTCGGGTAACTGTTATGGTTGGAGTTAGCGTCAGGGCCAGGTTAGGGTTGGGGTGGAGCTTAAGGTGTCCGCCTACGGTTAGGGTTTGGTCTATGGTTTGAGTTAGGCTTCAGGTTAGGTTAGGTTTGAACTTAGTTTGAGGGAGTAAGTTTAGGGCTACTGTTAGTTTTCGGTTCAGTGTTACGGTTGGAGATAGCGTCAGGGTCAGGTTAGGGTTGGGGTTGAGCTTCAGGTGTCCGCCTAGGGTTAGGGTTAGGTCTATGGTTTGAGTTAGGCTTCAGGTTAGGTTAGGTTTGAACTTAGTTTGAGGGAGTAAGTTTAGGGCTACTGTTAGTTGTCGGTTCAGTGTTACGGTTGGATTTAGCGTGAGGGTCAGGTTAGGGTTGTGGTTGAGCTTAAGGTGTCCGCCTAGGGTGAGGGTTAGGTGTATGGTTTGATTTAGGCTTCAGGTTAGGTTAGGTTTGAACTTAGTTTGAGGGAGTAAGTTTAGGTCTACTGTTAGTTCTCGGGTAACTGTTATGGTTGGAGTTAGCGTCAGGGACATTTTAGGGTTGGGGTTGAGCTTAAGGTGTCCGCCTAGGGTTAGGGTTAGGTCTATGGTTTCAGTTAGGATTCAGGTTAGATTAGGTTTGAAGTTAGTTTGAGGGAGTAAGTTTAGGGCTACTGTTAGTTTTCGGTTTCAGTGTTACGGTTGGAGTTAGCGTCATGGTCAGGTTATGGTGGATGTTAATCATAAGGTGTCCGCCTATGGTTAGGGTTAGGTCTATGGTTCAGTTAGGCTTCATGATAGGTGAGGATTGAACTTAGTTTGAGGGAGTAAGTTTAGGGCTACTGTTAGTTTTCGGTTCAGTGTTACGGTTGGAGATAGCGTCAGGGTCAGGTTAGGGTTGGGGTTGAGCTTCAGGTGTCCGCCTAGGGTTAGGGTTAGGTGTATGGTTTGATTTAGGCTTCAGGTTAGGTTAGGTTTGAACTTAGTTTGAGGGAGTAAGTTTAGGGCTACTGTTTGCTTTCAGTTCAGTGTTACAGTTGGAGTAAGCGTCAGGGTCATGTTAGGGTGGGGGTTAAACATAAGGTGTCCGCCTAGGGTTAGCGTTAGGTCTATGGTTTCATTTAGGCTTCAGGTTAGGTTAGGATGGAACTTAGTTTGAGGGAGTAAGTTTAGGGCGACTGTTAGTTTTCGGGTAACTGTTATGGTTGGGGTTAGTGTCACGGTCAGGTTAGGGTTGGGGTTGAGCTTAAGGTGTCCGCCTAGGGTTAGGGTTAGGTCTATGGTTTGAGATACGCTTCAGGTTAGGTTAGGTTTGAACTTACTTTGAGGGAGTAAGTTTAGGGCTACTGTTAGTTTTCGGTTCAGTGTTACGGTTGGAGTAAGCGTCATGGTCAGGTTATGGTGGCTGTTAAGCATAAGGTGTCCGCCTAGGGTTAGGGTTAGGTCTATGGTTCAGTTAGGCTTCATGATAGGTGAGGATTGAACTTAGTTTGAGGGAGTAAGTTTAGGGCTACTGTTAGTTTTCGGTTCAGTGTTACGGTTGGAGATAGCGTCAGGGTCAGGTTAGGGTTGGGGTTGAGCTTCAGGTGTCCGCCTAGGGTTAGGGTTAGGTGTATGGTTTGATTTAGGCTTCAGGTTAGGTTAGGTTTTAACTTAGTTTGAGGGAGTAAGTTTAGGGCTACTGTTTGCTTTCGGTTCAGTGTTACGGTTGGAGTAAGCGTCAGGGTCATGTTAGGGTGGGGGTTAAGCATAAGGTGTCCGCCTAGGGTTAGTGTTAGGTCTATGGTTTCATTTAGGCTTCAGGTTAGGTTAGGATGGAACTTAGTTTGAGGGAGTAAGTTTAGGGCGACTGTTAGTTTTCGGGTAACTGTTATGGTTGGGGTTAGTGTCACGGTCAGGTTAGGGTTGGGGTTGAGCTTAAGGTGTCCGCCTAGGGTTAGGGTTAGGTCTATGGTTTGAGATACGCTTCAGGTTAGGTTAGGTTTGAACTTAGTTTGAGGGAGTAAGTTTAGGGCTACTGTTAGTTTTCGGTTCAGTGTTACGGTTGGAGATAGCGTCAGGGTCAGGTTAGGGTTGGGATGGAGCTTCAGGTGTCCGCCTAGGGTTAGTGTTAGGTGTATTGTTTGAGTTAGGCTTCAGGTTAGTTTAGATTTGAACTTAGTTTGAGGGAGTAAGTTTAGGGCTACTGTTAGTTTTCGCTTCAGTGTTACGGTTGGAGATAGCGTCAGGGTCAGGTTAGGGTTGGGGTTGAGCTTCAGGTGTCCGCCTAGGGTTAGGGTTAGGTCTATGGTTTGAGTTAGGCTTCAGGTTAGGTTAGGTTTGAACTTAGTTTGAGGGAGTAAGTTTAGGGCTACTGTTAGTTTTCGGTTCAGTGTTACGGTTGGATTTAGCGTGAGGGTCAGGTTAGGTTTGGGGTTGAGCTTAAGGTGTCCGCCTAGGGTTAGGGTTAGGTGTATGGTTTGATTTAGGCTTCAGGTTAGGTTAGGTTTGAACTTAGTTTGAGGGAGTAATTTTTGGTCTACTGGTAGTTTTCGGGTAACTGTTATGGTTGGAGTTAGCGTCAGTGCCATTTTAGGGTTGGGGTTGAACTTAAGGTGTCCGCCTAGGGTTAGGGTTAGGTCTATGGTTTCAGTTAGGCTTCAGGTTAGGTTAGGATTGAACTTAGTTTGAGGGAATAAGTTTAGGGCTACTGTTAGTTTTCGGGTAACTGTTATGGTTGGAGTTAGCGTCAGGGCCATGTTAGGGTTGGGGTTGAGCTTAAGGTGTCCGCCTAGGGTTAGGTTAGGTCTATGGTTTGAGTTAGGCTTCAGGTTAGGTTAGGTTTGAACTTAGTTTGAGGGAGTAAGTTTAGGGCTACTGTTAGTTTTCGGTTCAGTGTTACGGTTGGAGATAGCGTCAGGGTCAGGTTAGGGTTGGGGTTGAGCTTCAGGTGTCCGCCTAGGGTTAGGGTTCTCTCTGTGGTTTGAGTTAGGCATCAGGTTAGGTTAGGTTTGAACTTAGTTTGAGGGAGTAAGTTTAGGGCTACTGTTAGTTGTCGGTTCAGTGTTACGGTTGGATTTAGCGTGAGGGTCAGGTTAGGGTTGTGGTTGAGCTTAAGGTGTCCGCCTAGGGTGAGGGTTAGGTGTATGGTTTGATTTAGGCTTCAGGTTAGGTTAGGTTTGAACTTAGTTTGAGGGAGTAAGTTTAGGTCTACTGTTAGTTTACGGGTAACTGTTATGGTTGTAGTTAGCGTCAGGGACATTTTAGGGTTGGGGTTGAGCTTAAGGTGTCCGCCTAGGGTTAGGGTTAGGTCTATGGTTTCAGTTAGGATTCAGGTTAGATTAGGTTTGAAGTTAGTTTGAGGGAGTAAGTTTAGGGCTACTGTTAGTTTTCGGTTTCAGTGTTACGGTTGGAGTTAGCGTCATGGTCAGGTTATGGTGGCTGTTAATCATAAGGTGTCCGCCTAGGGTTAGGGTTAGGTCTATGGTTCAGTTAGGCTTCATGATAGGTGAGGATTGAACTTAGTTTGAGGGAGTAAGTTTAGGCCTACTGTTAGTTTTCGGTTCAGTGTTACGTTTGGAGTAAGAGTCAGGGTCAGGTTAGGGTTGGGGTTGAGCTTCAGGTGTCCGCCTAGGGTTAGGGTTAGGTGTATGGTTTGATTTAGGCTTCAGGTTAGGTTAGGTTTGAACTTAGTTTGAGGGAGTAAGTTTAGGGCTACTGTTTGTTTTCGGTTCAGTGTTACGGTTGGAGTAAGCGTCAGGGTCATGTTAGGGTGGGGGTTAAGCATAAGGTGTCCGCCTAGGGTTAGGGTTAGGTCTATGGTTTCATTTAGGCTTCAGGTTAGGTTAGGATGGAACTTAGTTTGAGGGAGTAAGTTTAGGGCGACTGTTAGTTTTCGGGTAACTGTTATGGTTGGGGTTAGTGTCACGGTCAGGTTAGGGTTGGGGTTGAGCTTAAGGTGTCCGCGTAGGGTTAGGGTTAAGTCTATGGTTTGAGATACGCTTCAGGTTAGGTTAGGTTTGAACTTAGTTTGAGGGAGTAAGTTTAGGGCGACTGTTAGTTTTCGGGTAACTGTTATGGTTGGAGTTAGCGTCAGGGCCAGGTTAGGGTTGGGGTGGAGCTTATGGTGTCCGCCTACGGTTAGGGTTTGGTCTATGGTTTGAGTTAGGCTTCAGGTTAGGTTAGGTTTGAACTTAGTTTGAGGGAGTAAGTTTAGGGCTACTGTTAGTTTTCGGTTCAGTGTTACGGTTGGAGATAGCGTCAGGGTCAGGTTAGGGTTGGGGTTGAGCTTCAGGTGTCCGCCTAGGGTTAGGGTTAGGTCTATGGTTTGAGTTAGGCTTCAGGTTAGGTTAGGTTTGAACTTAGTTTGAGGGAGTAAGTTTAGGGCTACTGTTAGTTGTCGGTTCAGTGTTACGGTTGGATTTAGCGTGAGGGTCAGGTTAGGGTTGTGGTTGAGCTTAAGGTGTCCGCCTAGGGTGAGGGTTAGGTGTATGGTTTGATTTAGGCTTCAGGTTAGGTTAGGTTTGAACTTAGTTTGAGGGAGTAAGTTTAGGTCTACTGTTAGTTCTCGGGTAACTGTTATGGTTGGAGTTAGCGTCAGGGACATTTTAGGGTTGGGGTTGAGCTTAAGGTGTCCGCCTAGGGTTAGGGTTAGGTCTATGGTTTCAGTTAGGATTCAGGTTAGATTAGGTTTGAAGTTAGTTTGAGGGAGTAAGTTTAGGGCTACTGTTAGTTTTCGGTTTCAGTGTTACGGTTGGAGTTAGCGTCATGGTCAGGTTATGGTGGATGTTAATCATAAGGTGTCCGCCTATGGTTAGGGTTAGGTCTATGGTTCAGTTAGGCTTCATGATAGGTGAGGATTGAACTTAGTTTGAGGGAGTAAGTTTAGGGCTACTGTTAGTTTTCGGTTCAGTGTTACGGTTGGAGATAGCGTCAGGGTCAGGTTAGGGTTGGGGTTGAGCTTCAGGTGTCCGCCTAGGGTTAGGGTTAGGTGTATGGTTTGATTTAGGCTTCAGGTTAGGTTAGGTTTGAACTTAGTTTGAGGGAGTAAGTTTAGGGCTACTGTTTGCTTTCAGTTCAGTGTTACAGTTGGAGTAAGCGTCAGGGTCATGTTAGGGTGGGGGTTAAACATAAGGTGTCCGCCTAGGGTTAGCGTTAGGTCTATGGTTTCATTTAGGCTTCAGGTTAGGTTAGGATGGAACTTAGTTTGAGGGAGTAAGTTTAGGGCGACTGTTAGTTTTCGGGTAACTGTTATGGTTGGGGTTAGTGTCACGGTCAGGTTAGGGTTGGGGTTGAGCTTAAGGTGTCCGCCTAGGGTTAGGGTTAGGTCTATGGTTTGAGATACGCTTCAGGTTAGGTTAGGTTTGAACTTACTTTGAGGGAGTAAGTTTAGGGCTACTGTTAGTTTTCGGTTCAGTGTTACGGTTGGAGTAAGCGTCATGGTCAGGTTATGGTGGCTGTTAAGCATAAGGTGTCCGCCTAGGGTTAGGGTTAGGTCTATGGTTCAGTTAGGCTTCATGATAGGTGAGGATTGAACTTAGTTTGAGGGAGTAAGTTTAGGGCTACTGTTAGTTTTCGGTTCAGTGTTACGGTTGGAGATAGCGTCAGGGTCAGGTTAGGGTTGGGGTTGAGCTTCAGGTGTCCGCCTAGGGTTAGGGTTAGGTGTATGGTTTGATTTAGGCTTCAGGTTAGGTTAGGTTTTAACTTAGTTTGAGGGAGTAAGTTTAGGGCTACTGTTTGCTTTCGGTTCAGTGTTACGGTTGGAGTAAGCGTCAGGGTCATGTTAGGGTGGGGGTTAAGCATAAGGTGTCCGCCTAGGGTTAGTGTTAGGTCTATGGTTTCATTTAGGCTTCAGGTTAGGTTAGGATGGAACTTAGTTTGAGGGAGTAAGTTTAGGGCGACTGTTAGTTTTCGGGTAACTGTTATGGTTGGGGTTAGTGTCACGGTCAGGTTAGGGTTGGGGTTGAGCTTAAGGTGTCCGCCTAGGGTTAGGGTTAGGTCTATGGTTTGAGATACGCTTCAGGTTAGGTTAGGTTTGAACTTAGTTTGAGGGAGTAAGTTTAGGGCTACTGTTAGTTTTCGGTTCAGTGTTACGGTTGGAGATAGCGTCAGGGTCAGGTTAGGGTTGGGATGGAGCTTCAGGTGTCCGCCTAGGGTTAGTGTTAGGTGTATTGTTTGAGTTAGGCTTCAGGTTAGTTTAGATTTGAACTTAGTTTGAGGGAGTAAGTTTAGGGCTACTGTTAGTTTTCGCTTCAGTGTTACGGTTGGAGATAGCGTCAGGGTCAGGTTAGGGTTGGGGTTGAGCTTCAGGTGTCCGCCTAGGGTTAGGGTTAGGTCTATGGTTTGAGTTAGGCTTCAGGTTAGGTTAGGTTTGAACTTAGTTTGAGGGAGTAAGTTTAGGGCTACTGTTAGTTTTCGGTTCAGTGTTACGGTTGGATTTAGCGTGAGGGTCAGGTTAGGTTTGGGGTTGAGCTTAAGGTGTCCGCCTAGGGTTAGGGTTAGGTGTATGGTTTGATTTAGGCTTCAGGTTAGGTTAGGTTTGAACTTAGTTTGAGGGAGTAATTTTTGGTCTACTGGTAGTTTTCGGGTAACTGTTATGGTTGGAGTTAGCGTCAGTGCCATTTTAGGGTTGGGGTTGAACTTAAGGTGTCCGCCTAGGGTTAGGGTTAGGTCTATGGTTTCAGTTAGGCTTCAGGTTAGGTTAGGATTGAACTTAGTTTGAGGGAATAAGTTTAGGGCTACTGTTAGTTTTCGGGTAACTGTTATGGTTGGAGTTAGCGTCAGGGCCATGTTAGGGTTGGGGTTGAGCTTAAGGTGTCCGCCTAGGGTTAGGTTAGGTCTATGGTTTGAGTTAGGCTTCAGGTTAGGTTAGGTTTGAACTTAGTTTGAGGGAGTAAGTTTAGGGCTACTGTTAGTTTTCGGTTCAGTGTTACGGTTGGAGATAGCGTCAGGGTCAGGTTAGGGGTTGGGGTTGAGCTTTAGGTGTCCGCCTAGGGTTAGGGTTCTCTCTGTGGTTTGAGTTAGGCATCAGGTTAGGTTAGGTTTGAACTTAGTTTGAGGGAGTAAGTTTAGGGCTACTGTTAGTTGTCGGTTCAGTGTTACGGTTGGATTTAGCGTGAGGGTCAGGTTAGGGTTGTGGTTGAGCTTAAGGTGTCCGCCTAGGGTGAGGGTTAGGTGTATGGTTTGATTTAGGCTTCAGGTTAGGTTAGGTTTGAACTTAGTTTGAGGGAGTAAGTTTAGGTCTACTGTTAGTTTACGGGTAACTGTTATGGTTGTAGTTAGCGTCAGGGACATTTTAGGGTTGGGGTTGAGCTTAAGGTGTCCGCCTAGGGTTAGGGTTAGGTCTATGGTTTCAGTTAGGATTCAGGTTAGATTAGGTTTGAAGTTAGTTTGAGGGAGTAAGTTTAGGGCTACTGTTAGTTTTCGGTTTCAGTGTTACGGTTGGAGTTAGCGTCATGGTCAGGTTATGGTGCTGTTAATCATAAGGTGTCCGCCTAGGGTTAGGGTTAGGTCTATGGTTCAGTTAGGCTTCATGATAGGTGAGGATTGAACTTAGTTTGAGGGAGTAAGTTTAGGCCTACTGTTAGTTTTCGGTTCAGTGTTACGTTTGGAGTAAGAGTCAGGGTCAGGTTAGGGTTGGGGTTGAGCTTCAGGTGTCCGCCTAGGGTTAGGGTTAGGTGTATGGTTTGATTTAGGCTTCAGGTTAGGTTAGGTTTGAACTTAGTTTGAGGGAGTAAGTTTAGGGCTACTGTTTGTTTTCGGTTCAGTGTTACGGTTGGAGTAAGCGTCAGGGTCATGTTAGGGTGGGGGTTAAGCATAAGGTGTCCGCCTAGGGTTAGGGTTAGGTCTATGGTTTCATTTAGGCTTCAGGTTAGGTTAGGATGGAACTTAGTTTGAGGGAGTAAGTTTAGGGCGACTGTTAGTTTTCGGGTAACTGTTATGGTTGGGGTTAGTGTCACGGTCAGGTTAGGGTTGGGGTTGAGCTTAAGGTGTCCGCGTAGGGTTAGGGTTAAGTCTATGGTTTGAGATACGCTTCAGGTTAGGTTAGGTTTGAACTTAGTTTGAGGGAGTAAGTTTAGGGCGACTGTTAGTTTTCGGGTAACTGTTATGGTTGGAGTTAGCGTCAGGGCCAGGTTAGGGTTGGGGTGGAGCTTAAGGTGTCCGCCTACGGTTAGGGTTTGGTCTATGGTTTGAGTTAGGCTTCAGGTTAGGTTAGGTTTGAACTTAGTTTGAGGGAGTAAGTTTAGGGCTACTGTTAGTTTTCGGTTCAGTGTTACGGTTGGAGATAGCGTCAGGGTCAGGTTAGGGTTGGGGTTGAGCTTCAGGTGTCCGCCTAGGGTTAGGGTTAGGTCTATGGTTTGAGTTAGGCTTCAGGTTAGGTTAGGTTTGAACTTAGTTTGAGGGAGTAAGTTTAGGGCTACTGTTAGTTGTCGGTTCAGTGTTACGGTTGGATTTAGCGTGAGGGTCAGGTTAGGGTTGTGGTTGAGCTTAAGGTGTCCGCCTAGGGTGAGGGTTAGGTGTATGGTTTGATTTAGGCTTCAGGTTAGGTTAGGTTTGAACTTAGTTTGAGGGAGTAAGTTTAGGTCTACTGTTAGTTCTCGGGTAACTGTTATGGTTGGAGTTAGCGTCAGGGACATTTTAGGGTTGGGGTTGAGCTTAAGGTGTCCGCCTAGGGTTAGGGTTAGGTCTATGGTTTCAGTTAGGATTCAGGTTAGATTAGGTTTGAAGTTAGTTTGAGGGAGTAAGTTTAGGGCTACTGTTAGTTTTCGGTTTCAGTGTTACGGTTGGAGTTAGCGTCATGGTCAGGTTATGGTGGATGTTAATCATAAGGTGTCCGCCTATGGTTAGGGTTAGGTCTATGGTTCAGTTAGGCTTCATGATAGGTGAGGATTGAACTTAGTTTGAGGGAGTAAGTTTAGGGCTACTGTTAGTTTTCGGTTCAGTGTTACGGTTGGAGATAGCGTCAGGGTCAGGTTAGGGTTGGGGTTGAGCTTCAGGTGTCCGCCTAGGGTTAGGGTTAGGTGTATGGTTTGATTTAGGCTTCAGGTTAGGTTAGGTTTGAACTTAGTTTGAGGGAGTAAGTTTAGGGCTACTGTTTGCTTTCAGTTCAGTGTTACAGTTGGAGTAAGCGTCAGGGTCATGTTAGGGTGGGGGTTAAACATAAGGTGTCCGCCTAGGGTTAGCGTTAGGTCTATGGTTTCATTTAGGCTTCAGGTTAGGTTAGGATGGAACTTAGTTTGAGGGAGTAAGTTTAGGGCGACTGTTAGTTTTCGGGTAACTGTTATGGTTGGGGTTAGTGTCACGGTCAGGTTAGGGTTGGGGTTGAGCTTAAGGTGTCCGCCTAGGGTTAGGGTTAGGTCTATGGTTTGAGATACGCTTCAGGTTAGGTTAGGTTTGAACTTACTTTGAGGGAGTAAGTTTAGGGCTACTGTTAGTTTTCGGTTCAGTGTTACGGTTGGAGTAAGCGTCATGGTCAGGTTATGGTGGCTGTTAAGCATAAGGTGTCCGCCTAGGGTTAGGGTTAGGTCTATGGTTCAGTTAGGCTTCATGATAGGTGAGGATTGAACTTAGTTTGAGGGAGTAAGTTTAGGGCTACTGTTAGTTTTCGGTTCAGTGTTACGGTTGGAGATAGCGTCAGGGTCAGGTTAGGGTTGGGGTTGAGCTTCAGGTGTCCGCCTAGGGTTAGGGTTAGGTGTATGGTTTGATTTAGGCTTCAGGTTAGGTTAGGTTTTAACTTAGTTTGAGGGAGTAAGTTTAGGGCTACTGTTTGCTTTCGGTTCAGTGTTACGGTTGGAGTAAGCGTCAGGGTCATGTTAGGGTGGGGGTTAAGCATAAGGTGTCCGCCTAGGGTTAGTGTTAGGTCTATGGTTTCATTTAGGCTTCAGGTTAGGTTAGGATGGAACTTAGTTTGAGGGAGTAAGTTTAGGGCGACTGTTAGTTTTCGGGTAACTGTTATGGTTGGGGTTAGTGTCACGGTCAGGTTAGGGTTGGGGTTGAGCTTAAGGTGTCCGCCTAGGGTTAGGGTTAGGTCTATGGTTTGAGATACGCTTCAGGTTAGGTTAGGTTTGAACTTAGTTTGAGGGAGTAAGTTTAGGGCTACTGTTAGTTTTCGGTTCAGTGTTACGGTTGGAGATAGCGTCAGGGTCAGGTTAGGGTTGGGATGGAGCTTCAGGTGTCCGCCTAGGGTTAGTGTTAGGTGTATTGTTTGAGTTAGGCTTCAGGTTAGTTTAGATTTGAACTTAGTTTGAGGGAGTAAGTTTAGGGCTACTGTTAGTTTTCGCTTCAGTGTTACGGTTGGAGATAGCGTCAGGGTCAGGTTAGGGTTGGGGTTGAGCTTCAGGTGTCCGCCTAGGGTTAGGGTTAGGTCTATGGTTTGAGTTAGGCTTCAGGTTAGGTTAGGTTTGAACTTAGTTTGAGGGAGTAAGTTTAGGGCTACTGTTAGTTTTCGGTTCAGTGTTACGGTTGGATTTAGCGTGAGGGTCAGGTTAGGTTTGGGGTTGAGCTTAAGGTGTCCGCCTAGGGTTAGGGTTAGGTGTATGGTTTGATTTAGGCTTCAGGTTAGGTTAGGTTTGAACTTAGTTTGAGGGAGTAATTTTTGGTCTACTGGTAGTTTTCGGGTAACTGTTATGGTTGGAGTTAGCGTCAGTGCCATTTTAGGGTTGGGGTTGAACTTAAGGTGTCCGCCTAGGGTTAGGGTTAGGTCTATGGTTTCAGTTAGGCTTCAGGTTAGGTTAGGATTGAACTTAGTTTGAGGGAATAAGTTTAGGGCTACTGTTAGTTTTCGGGTAACTGTTATGGTTGGAGTTAGCGTCAGGGCCATGTTAGGGTTGGGGTTGAGCTTAAGGTGTCCGCCTAGGGTTAGGTTAGGTCTATGGTTTGAGTTAGGCTTCAGGTTAGGTTAGGTTTGAACTTAGTTTGAGGGAGTAAGTTTAGGGCTACTGTTAGTTTTCGGTTCAGTGTTACGGTTGGAGATAGCGTCAGGGTCAGGTTAGGGTTGGGGTTGAGCTTCAGGTGTCCGCCTAGGGTTAGGGTTCTCTCTGTGGTTTGAGTTAGGCATCAGGTTAGGTTAGGTTTGAACTTAGTTTGAGGGAGTAAGTTTAGGGCTACTGTTAGTTGTCGGTTCAGTGTTACGGTTGGATTTAGCGTGAGGGTCAGGTTAGGGTTGTGGTTGAGCTTAAGGTGTCCGCCTAGGGTGAGGGTTAGGTGTATGGTTTGATTTAGGCTTCAGGTTAGGTTAGGTTTGAACTTAGTTTGAGGGAGTAAGTTTAGGTCTACTGTTAGTTTACGGGTAACTGTTATGGTTGTAGTTAGCGTCAGGGACATTTTAGGGTTGGGGTTGAGCTTAAGGTGTCCGCCTAGGGTTAGGGTTAGGTCTATGGTTTCAGTTAGGATTCAGGTTAGATTAGGTTTGAAGTTAGTTTGAGGGAGTAAGTTTAGGGCTACTGTTAGTTTTCGGTTTCAGTGTTACGGTTGGAGTTAGCGTCATGGTCAGGTTATGGTGGCTGTTAATCATAAGGTGTCCGCCTAGGGTTAGGGTTAGGTCTATGGTTCAGTTAGGCTTCATGATAGGTGAGGATTGAACTTAGTTTGAGGGAGTAAGTTTAGGCCTACTGTTAGTTTTCGGTTCAGTGTTACGTTTGGAGTAAGAGTCAGGGTCAGGTTAGGGTTGGGGTTGAGCTTCAGGTGTCCGCCTAGGGTTAGGGTTAGGTGTATGGTTTGATTTAGGCTTCAGGTTAGGTTAGGTTTGAACTTAGTTTGAGGGAGTAAGTTTAGGGCTACTGTTTGTTTTCGGTTCAGTGTTACGGTTGGAGTAAGCGTCAGGGTCATGTTAGGGTGGGGGTTAAGCATAAGGTGTCCGCCTAGGGTTAGGGTTAGGTCTATGGTTTCATTTAGGCTTCAGGTTAGGTTAGGATGGAACTTAGTTTGAGGGAGTAAGTTTAGGGCGACTGTTAGTTTTCGGGTAACTGTTATGGTTGGGGTTAGTGTCACGGTCAGGTTAGGGTTGGGGTTGAGCTTAAGGTGTCCGCGTAGGGTTAGGGTTAAGTCTATGGTTTGAGATACGCTTCAGGTTAGGTTAGGTTTGAACTTAGTTTGAGGGAGTAAGTTTAGGGCGACTGTTAGTTTTCGGGTAACTGTTATGGTTGGAGTTAGCGTCAGGGCCAGGTTAGGGTTGGGGTGGAGCTTAAGGTGTCCGCCTACGGTTAGGGTTTGGTCTATGGTTTGAGTTAGGCTTCAGGTTAGGTTAGGTTTGAACTTAGTTTGAGGGAGTAAGTTTAGGGCTACTGTTAGTTTTCGGTTCAGTGTTACGGTTGGAGATAGCGTCAGGGTCAGGTTAGGGTTGGGGTTGAGCTTCAGGTGTCCGCCTAGGGTTAGGGTTAGGTCTATGGTTTGAGTTAGGCTTCAGGTTAGGTTAGGTTTGAACTTAGTTTGAGGGAGTAAGTTTAGGGCTACTGTTAGTTGTCGGTTCAGTGTTACGGTTGGATTTAGCGTGAGGGTCAGGTTAGGGTTGTGGTTGAGCTTAAGGTGTCCGCCTAGGGTGAGGGTTAGGTGTATGGTTTGATTTAGGCTTCAGGTTAGGTTAGGTTTGAACTTAGTTTGAGGGAGTAAGTTTAGGTCTACTGTTAGTTCTCGGGTAACTGTTATGGTTGGAGTTAGCGTCAGGGACATTTTAGGGTTGGGGTTGAGCTTAAGGTGTCCGCCTAGGGTTAGGGTTAGGTCTATGGTTTCAGTTAGGATTCAGGTTAGATTAGGTTTGAAGTTAGTTTGAGGGAGTAAGTTTAGGGCTACTGTTAGTTTTCGGTTTCAGTGTTACGGTTGGAGTTAGCGTCATGGTCAGGTTATGGTGGATGTTAATCATAAGGTGTCCGCCTATGGTTAGGGTTAGGTCTATGGTTCAGTTAGGCTTCATGATAGGTGAGGATTGAACTTAGTTTGAGGGAGTAAGTTTAGGGCTACTGTTAGTTTTCGGTTCAGTGTTACGGTTGGAGATAGCGTCAGGGTCAGGTTAGGGTTGGGGTTGAGCTTCAGGTGTCCGCCTAGGGTTAGGGTTAGGTGTATGGTTTGATTTAGGCTTCAGGTTAGGTTAGGTTTGAACTTAGTTTGAGGGAGTAAGTTTAGGGCTACTGTTTGCTTTCAGTTCAGTGTTACAGTTGGAGTAAGCGTCAGGGTCATGTTAGGGTGGGGGTTAAACATAAGGTGTCCGCCTAGGGTTAGCGTTAGGTCTATGGTTTCATTTAGGCTTCAGGTTAGGTTAGGATGGAACTTAGTTTGAGGGAGTAAGTTTAGGGCGACTGTTAGTTTTCGGGTAACTGTTATGGTTGGGGTTAGTGTCACGGTCAGGTTAGGGTTGGGGTTGAGCTTAAGGTGTCCGCCTAGGGTTAGGGTTAGGTCTATGGTTTGAGATACGCTTCAGGTTAGGTTAGGTTTGAACTTACTTTGAGGGAGTAAGTTTAGGGCTACTGTTAGTTTTCGGTTCAGTGTTACGGTTGGAGTAAGCGTCATGGTCAGGTTATGGTGGCTGTTAAGCATAAGGTGTCCGCCTAGGGTTAGGGTTAGGTCTATGGTTCAGTTAGGCTTCATGATAGGTGAGGATTGAACTTAGTTTGAGGGAGTAAGTTTAGGGCTACTGTTAGTTTTCGGTTCAGTGTTACGGTTGGAGATAGCGTCAGGGTCAGGTTAGGGTTGGGGTTGAGCTTCAGGTGTCCGCCTAGGGTTAGGGTTAGGTGTATGGTTTGATTTAGGCTTCAGGTTAGGTTAGGTTTTAACTTAGTTTGAGGGAGTAAGTTTAGGGCTACTGTTTGCTTTCGGTTCAGTGTTACGGTTGGAGTAAGCGTCAGGGTCATGTTAGGGTGGGGGTTAAGCATAAGGTGTCCGCCTAGGGTTAGTGTTAGGTCTATGGTTTCATTTAGGCTTCAGGTTAGGTTAGGATGGAACTTAGTTTGAGGGAGTAAGTTTAGGGCGACTGTTAGTTTTCGGGTAACTGTTATGGTTGGGGTTAGTGTCACGGTCAGGTTAGGGTTGGGGTTGAGCTTAAGGTGTCCGCCTAGGGTTAGGGTTAGGTCTATGGTTTGAGATACGCTTCAGGTTAGGTTAGGTTTGAACTTAGTTTGAGGGAGTAAGTTTAGGGCTACTGTTAGTTTTCGGTTCAGTGTTACGGTTGGAGATAGCGTCAGGGTCAGGTTAGGGTTGGGATGGAGCTTCAGGTGTCCGCCTAGGGTTAGTGTTAGGTGTATTGTTTGAGTTAGGCTTCAGGTTAGTTTAGATTTGAACTTAGTTTGAGGGAGTAAGTTTAGGGCTACTGTTAGTTTTCGCTTCAGTGTTACGGTTGGAGATAGCGTCAGGGTCAGGTTAGGGTTGGGGTTGAGCTTCAGGTGTCCGCCTAGGGTTAGGGTTAGGTCTATGGTTTGAGTTAGGCTTCAGGTTAGGTTAGGTTTGAACTTAGTTTGAGGGAGTAAGTTTAGGGCTACTGTTACTTTTCGGTTCAGTGTTACGGTTGGATTTAGCGTGAGGGTCAGGTTAGGTTTGGGGTTGAGCTTAAGGTGTCCGCCTAGGGTTAGGGTTAGGTGTATGGTTTGATTTAGGCTTCAGGTTAGGTTAGGTTTGAACTTAGTTTGAAAGAGTAATTTTTGGTCTACTGGTAGTTTTCGGGTAACTGTTATGGTTGGAGTTAGCGTCAGTGCCATTTTAGGGTTGGGGTTGAACTTAAGGTGTCCGCCTAGGGTTAGGGTTAGGTCTATGGTTTCAGTTAGGCTTCAGGTTAGGTTAGGATTGAACTTAGTTTGAGGGAATAAGTTTAGGGCTACTGTTAGTTTTCGGGTAACTGTTATGGTTGGAGTTAGCGTCAGGGCCATGTTAGGGTTGGGGTTGAGCTTAAGGTGTCCGCCTAGGGTTAGGTTAGGTCTATGGTTTGAGTTAGGCTTCAGGTTAGGTTAGGTTTGAACTTAGTTTGAGGGAGTAAGTTTAGGGCTACTGTTAGTTTTCGGTTCAGTGTTACGGTTGGAGATAGCGTCAGGGTCAGGTTAGGGTTGGGGTTGAGCTTCAGGTGTCCGCCTAGGGTTAGGGTTCTCTCTGTGGTTTGAGTTAGGCATCAGGTTAGGTTAGGTTTGAACTTAGTTTGAGGGAGTAAGTTTAGGGCTACTGTTAGTTGTCGGTTCAGTGTTACGGTTGGATTTAGCGTGAGGGTCAGGTTAGGGTTGTGGTTGAGCTTAAGGTGTCCGCCTAGGGTGAGGGTTAGGTGTATGGTTTGATTTAGGCTTCAGGTTAGGTTAGGTTTGAACTTAGTTTGAGGGAGTAAGTTTAGGTCTACTGTTAGTTTACGGGTAACTGTTATGGTTGTAGTTAGCGTCAGGGACATTTTAGGGTTGGGGTTGAGCTTAAGGTGTCCGCCTAGGGTTAGGGTTAGGTCTATGGTTTCAGTTAGGATTCAGGTTAGATTAGGTTTGAAGTTAGTTTGAGGGAGTAAGTTTAGGGCTACTGTTAGTTTTCGGTTTCAGTGTTACGGTTGGAGTTAGCGTCATGGTCAGGTTATGGTGGCTGTTAATCATAAGGTGTCCGCCTAGGGTTAGGGTTAGGTCTATGGTTCAGTTAGGCTTCATGATAGGTGAGGATTGAACTTAGTTTGAGGGAGTAAGTTTAGGCCTACTGTTAGTTTTCGGTTCAGTGTTACGTTTGGAGTAAGAGTCAGGGTCAGGTTAGGGTTGGGGTTGAGCTTCAGGTGTCCGCCTAGGGTTAGGGTTAGGTGTATGGTTTGATTTAGGCTCCAGGTTAGGTTAGGTTTGAACTTAGTTTGAGGGAGTAAGTTTAGGGCTACTGTTTGTTTTCGGTTCAGTGTTACGGTTGGAGTAAGCGTCAGGGTCATGTTAGGGTGGGGGTTAAGCATAAGGTGTCCGCCTAGGGTTAGGGTTAGGTCTATGGTTTCATTTAGGCTTCAGGTTAGGTTAGGATGGAACTTAGTTTGAGGGAGTAAGTTTAGGGCGACTGTTAGTTTTCGGGTAACTGTTATGGTTGGGGTTAGTGTCACGGTCAGGTTAGGGTTGGGGTTGAGCTTAAGGTGTCCGCGTAGGGTTAGGGTTAAGTCTATGGTTTGAGATACGCTTCAGGTTAGGTTAGGTTTGAACTTAGTTTGAGGGAGTAAGTTTAGGGCGACTGTTAGTTTTCGGGTAACTGTTATGGTTGGAGTTAGCGTCAGGGCCAGGTTAGGGTTGGGGTGGAGCTTAAGGTGTCCGCCTACGGTTAGGGTTTGGTCTATGGTTTGAGTTAGGCTTCAGGTTAGGTTAGGTTTGAACTTAGTTTGAGGGAGTAAGTTTAGGGCTACTGTTAGTTTTCGGTTCAGTGTTACGGTTGGAGATAGCGTCAGGGTCAGGTTAGGGTTGGGGTTGAGCTTCAGGTGTCCGCCTAGGGTTAGGGTTAGGTCTATGGTTTGAGTTAGGCTTCAGGTTAGGTTAGGTTTGAACTTAGTTTGAGGGAGTAAGTTTAGGGCTACTGTTAGTTTTCGGTTCAGTGTTACGGTTGGATTTAGCGTGAGGGTCAGGTTAGGGTTGGGGTTGAGCTTAAGGTGTCCGCCTAGGGTTAGGGTTAGGTGTATGGTTTGATTTAGGCTTCAGGTTAGGTTAGGTTTGAACTTAGTTTGAGGGAGTAATTTTTGGTCTACTGTTAGTTTTCGGGTAACTGTTATGGTTGGAGTTAGCGTCAGTGCCATTTTAGGGTTGGGGTTGAGCTTAAGGTGTCCGCCTAGGGTTAGGGTTAGGTCTATGGTTTCAGTTAGGCTTCAGGTTAGGTTAGGATAGAACTTAGTTTGAGGGAGTAAGTTTAGGGCTACTGTAAGTTTGCGGTTCAGTGTTACAGTTGGAGTAAGAGTCAGGGTCAGGTTAGGGTTGGGGTTGAGCTTCAAGTGTCCGCGTAGGGTTAGGGTTAGGTCTATGGTTTGAGTTAGGCTTCAGATTAGGTTAGGTTTGAACTTAGCTTGAGGGAGTAAGTTTAGGGCTACTGTTTGTTTCGGTTCAGTGTTACGGTTGGAGATAGCGTCAGGGTCAGGTTTTGGTTGGGGTTTAGCTTCAGGTGTCCGCCTAGGGTTAGGGTTAGGTCTATGGTTTGAGATACGCTTCAGGTTAGGTTAGGTTTGAACTTAGTTTGAGGGAGTAAGTTTAGGGCGACTGTTAGTTTTCGGGTAACTGTTATGGTTGGAGTTAGCGTCAGGGCCAGGTTAGGGTTGGGGTGGAGTTTAAGGTGTCCGCCTAGGGTTAGGGTTAGGTCTGTGGTTTGAGTTAGGCTTCAGGTTAGGTTAGGTTTGAACTTAGTTTGAGGGAGTAAGTTTAGGGCTACTGTTAGTTTTCGGTTCAGTGTCACGGTTGGAGATAGCGTCAGGGTCAGGTTTGGGTTGGGGTTGAGCCCCAGGTGTCCGCCTAGGGTTAGGGTTAGGTCTATGGTTTGAGTTAGGTTTCAGGTTAGGTTAGGTTTGAACTTAGTTTGAGGGAGTAAGTTTAGGGCTACTGTTAGTTTTCGGTTCAGTGTTACGGTTGGATTTAGCGTGAGGGTCAGGTTAGGTTTGGGGTTGAGCTTAAGGTGTCCGCCTAGGGTTAGGGTTAGGTGTATGGTTTGAGATACGCTTCAGGTTAGGTTAGGTTTGAACTTATTTTGAGGGAATAAATTTAGGGCTACTGTTAGTTTTCGTTTAACTGTTACGGTTGGAGTAAGCGTAAGGGTCAGGTTAGGGTTGGGTTAAGCATAAGGTGTCCGCCTAGGTTTAGGGTTAGGTCTGTGGTTTGAGTTAGGCTTCAGGTTAGGTTAGGTGTGAACTTAATTTGTGGGAGTAAGTTTAGGGCTACTGTTAGTTTTCGGTTCAGTGTTACGGTTGGAGATAGCGTCAGGGTCAGGTTAGGGTTGGGGTGGAGCTTCAGGTGTCCGCCTAGGGTTAGGGTTAGGTGTATTTTTTGAGTTAGGCTTCAGGTTAGTTTAGATTTGAACTTAGTTTGAGGGAGTAAGTTTAGGGCTATTGTTAGTTTTCGGTTCAGTGTTACGGTTGGAGATAGCGTCAGGGTCAGGTTAGGGTTGGGGTTGAGCTTCAGGTGTCCGCCTAGGGTTAGGGTTAGGTGTATGGTTTGAGTTAGGCTTCAGGTTACGTCAGGTTTGAACTTAGTTTGAGGGAGTAAGTTTAGGGCTACTGTTAGTTTTCGGTTCAGTGTTACGGTTGGATTTAGCGTGAGGGTCAGGTTAGGTTTGGGGTTGAGCTTAAGGTGTCCGCCTAGGGTTAGGGTTAGGTGTATGGTTTGATTTAGGCTTCAGGTTAGGTTAGGTTTGAACTTAGTTTGAGGGAGTAAGTTTAGGGCTACTGTTAGTTTTCGGTTCAGTGTTACGGTTGGAGATAGCGTCAGGGTCAGGTTAGGGTTGGGATGGAGCTTCAGGTGTGTCCGCCTAGGGTTAGGGTTAGGTGTATTGTTTGAGTTAGGCTTCAGGTTAGTTTAGATTTTAACTTAGTTTGAGGGAGTAAGTTTAGGGCTACTGTTAGTTTTCGGTTCAGTGTTACGGTTGGAGATAGCGTCAGGGTCAGGTTAGGGTTGGGGTTGAGTTTCAGGTGTCCGCCTAGGGTTAGGGTTAGGTCTATGGTTTGAGTTAGGCTTCAGGTTAGGTTAGGTTTGAACTTAGTTTGAGGGAGTAAGTTTAGGGCTACTGTTAGTTTTCGGTTCAGTGTTACGGTTGGATTTAGCGTGAGGGTCAGGTTAGGTTTGGGGTTGAGCTTAAGGTGTCCGCCTAGGGTTAGGGTTAGGTGTATGGTTTGATTTAGGCTTCAGGTTAGGTTAGGTTTGAACTTAGTTTGAGGGAGTAATTTTTGGTCTACTGGTAGTTTTCGGGTAACTGTTATGGTTGGAGTTAGCGTCAGTGCCATTTTAGGGTTGGGGTTGAGCTTAAGGTGTCCGCCTAGGGTTAGGGTTAGGTCTATGGTTTGAGTTAGGCTTCAGGTTAGGTTAGGGTTGAACTTAGTTTGAGGGAGTAAGTTTAGGGCTACTGTTAGTTTTCGGTTCAGTGTTATGGTTGGAGTTAGCGTCAGGGTCAGGTTAGGATTTGGGTTGAGCTTAAGGTGTCCGCCTAGGGTTTGGGTTAGGTCTGTGGTTTGAGTTAGGCTTCAGGTGAGGTTAGGTTTGAACTTAGCTTGAGGGAATAAGTTTAGGGCTACTGTTAGTTTTCGGTTCAGTGTTACGGTTGGAGTAAGAGTCAGGGTCAGGTTAGGGTTGGGGTTGAGCTTCTGGTGTCCGCCTAGGGTTAGGGTTAGGTTTGTAGTTTGAGTTAAGCTTCAGGTTAGGTTAGTTTTGAACTTAGTTTGAGGGAATATGTTTAGGGCTACTGTTAGTTTTCAGGTAACTGTTATGGTTGGAGTTAGCGTCAGGGCCATGTTAGGGTTGGGGTTGAGCTTAAGGTGTCCGCCTAGGGTTAGGTTAGGTCTATGGTTTGAGTTAGGCTTCAGGTTAGGTTAGGTTTGAACTTAGTTTGAGGGAGTAAGTTTAGGGCTACTGTTAATTTTCGGTTCAGTGTTAAGGTTGGAGATAGCGTCAGGGTCAGGTTAGGGTTGGGGTTGAGCTTCAGGTGTCCGCCTAGGGTTAGGGTTCTGTCTGTGGTTTGAGTTAGGCATCAGGTTAGGTTAGGTTTGAACTTAGTTTGAGGGAGTAAGTTTAGGGCTACTGTTAGTTGTCGGTTCAGTGTTACGGTTGGATTTAGCGTGAGGGTCAGGTTAGGGTTGTGGTTGAGCTTAAGGTGTCCGCCTAGGGTGAGGGTTAGGTGTATGGTTTGATTTAGGCTTCAGGTTAGGTTAGGTTTGAACTTGGTTTGAGGGAGTAAGTTTAGGTCTACTGTTAGTTTTCGGGTGTCTGTTATGGTTGGAGTTAGCGTCAGGGACATTTTAGGGTTGGGGTTGAGCTTAAGGTGTCCGCCTAGGGTTAGGGTTAGGTCTATGGTTTCAGTTAGGATTCAGGTTAGATTAGGTTTGAAGTTAGTTTGAGGGAGTAAGTTTAGGGCTACTGTTAGTTTTCGGTTTCAGTGTTACGGTTGGAGTTAGCGTCATGGTCAGGTTATGGTGGCTGTTAAGCATAAGGTGTCCGCCTAGGGTTAGGGTTAGGTCTATGGTTCAGTTAGGCTTCATGATAGGTGAGGATTGAACTTAGTTTGAGGGAGTAAGTTTAGGCCTACTGTTAGTTTTCGGTTCAGTGTTACGTTTGGAGTAAGAGTCAGGGTCAGGTTAGGGTTGGGTTTGAGTTTCAGGTGTCCGCCTAGGGTTAGGGTTAGGTGTATGGTTTGATTTAGGCTTCAGGTTAGGTTAGGTTTGAACTTAGTTTGAGGGAGTAAGTTTAGGGCTACTGTTTGTTTTCGGTTCAGTGTTACGTTTGGAGTAAGCGTCAGGGTCATGTTAGGGTGGGGGTTAAGCATAAGGTGTCCGCCTAGGGTTAGGGTTAGGTCTATGGTTTCATTTAGGCTTCAGGTTAGGTTAGGATGGAACTTAGTTTGAGGGAGTAAGTTTAGGGCGACTGTTAGTTTTCGGGTAACTGTTATGGTTGGGGTTAGTGTCACGGTCAGGTTAGGGTTGGGGTTGAGCTTAAGGTGTCCGCCTAGGGTTAGGGTTAGGTCTATGGTTTGAGATACGCTTCAGGTTAGGTTAGGTTTGAACTTAGTTTGAGGGAGTAAGTTTAGGGCGACTGTTAGTTTTCGGTTCAGTGTTACGGTTGGAGTTAGCGTCAGGGTCAGGTTAGGGTTGGGATGGAGCTTCAGGTGTCCGCCTAGGGTTAGGGTTAGGTGTATTGTTTGAGTTAGGCTTCAGGTTAGTTTAGATTTGAACTTTGTTTGAGGGAGTAAGTTTAGGGCTACTGTTAGTTTTCGGTTCAGTTTTACGGTTGGATTTAGCGTGAGGGTCAGCTTAGGGTTGGGGTTGAGCTTAAGGTGTCCGCCTAGGGTTAGGGTTAGGTGTATGGTTTGATTTAGGCTTCAGGTTAGGTTAGGTTTGAACTTAGTTTGAGGGAGTAATTTTTGGTCTACTGTTAGTTTTCGGGTAACTGTTATGGTTGGAGTTAGCGTCAGTGCCATTTTAGGGTTGGGGTTGAGCTTAAGGTGTCCGCCTAGGGTTAGGGTTAGGTCTGTGGTTTCAGTTAGGCTTCAGGTTAGGTTAGGATTGAACTTAGTTTGAGGGAGTAAGTTTAGGGCTACTGTAAGTTTTCGGTTCAGTGTTACAGTTGGAGTAAGAATCAGGGTCAGGTTAGGGTTGGGGTTGAGCTTCAGGTGTCCGCGTAAGGTTAGGGTTAGATCTATGGTTTGAGTTAGGCTTCAGGTTAGGTTAGGTTTGAACTTAGCTTGAGGGAGTAAGTTTAGGGCTACTGTTTGTTTTCGGTTCAGTGTTACGGTTGGAGATAGCGTCAGGGTCAGGTTTTGGTTGGGGTTTAGCTTCAGGTGTCCGCCTAGGGTTAGGGTTAGTTCTATGGTTTGAGATACGTTTCAGGTTAGGTTATGTTTGAACTTAGTTTGAGGGAGTAAGTTTAGGGCTACTGTTAGTTTTCGGGTAACTGTTATGGTTGGAGTTAGCGTCATGGTCCGGTTAGGGTTGGTGTTGAGTTTAAGGTGTCCGCCTAGGGTTAGGGTTAGGTCTGTTGTTTGAGTTAGGCCTCAGGTGAGGTTAGGTTTGAACTTAGCTTGGGGGAGTACGTTTATGGCAACTGTTAGTTTTCGGTTCAGTGTTATGGTTGGAGTTAGCGTCAGGGCCACGTTAGGGTTGGGGTTGAGTTTAAGGTGTCCGTCTAGGGTTAGGGTTAGGTCTATGGTTTGAGTTAGGCTTCAGGTTAGGTTAGGTTTGAACTTAGTTTGAAGGAGTAAGTTTAGGGCTACTGTTAGTTTTCGGTTCAGTGTTACGGTTGGAGAGAGCGTCAGGGTCAGGTTAGGGTTGGGGTTTAGCTTCAAGTGTCCGCCTAGGGTTAGGGTTAGGTCTATGGTTTGAGTTAGGCTTCAGGTTAGGTTAGGTTTGAACATCGTTTGAGGGAGTAAGTTTAGGGTTACTCTTAGTTTTCGGTTCAGTGGTACGGTTGGAGTTACCGTGAGGGTGAGGTTAGGGTTGGGGTTAAGCTTAAGGTTTCCGCCTAGGGTTAGTGTTAGGTCTATGGTTTCATTGAGGCTTCAGGTTAGGTTAGGATTGAACTTAGTTTGAGGAAGTAAGTTTAGGGCTACTGTTAGTTTTCGGTTCAGTATTACGGTTGGAGATAGCGTGAGGGTCAGGTTAGGGTTGGGGTTGAGCTTAAGGTGTCCGCCTAGGGTTAGGGTTAGGTCTATGGTTTGAGTTAGGCTTCAGGTTAGGTTAGGTTTGAACTTAGTTTGAGGGAGTAAGTTTAGGGCTACTGTTAGTTTTCGGTTCAGTGTTATGGTTGGAGTTAGCGTCAGGGTCAGGTTAGGATTTGGGTTGAGCTTAAGGTGTCCGCCTAGGGTTAGGGTTAGGTCTGTGGTTTGAGTTAGGCTTCAGGTGAGGTTAGGTTTGAACTTAGCTTGAGGGAGTAAGTTAGGGCTACTGTTAGTTTTCGGTTCAGTGTTACGGTTGGAGTAAGAGTCAGGGTCAGGTTAGGGTTGGAGTTGAGCTTCTGGTGTCCGCCTAGGGTTAGGGTTAGGTTTGTGGTTTGAGTTAGGCTTCAGGTTAGGTTAGGTTTGAACTTAGTTTGAGGGAGTAAGTTTAGGGCTACTGTTAGTTTTCGGTTCAGTGTCACGGTTGGAGATAGCGTCAGGGTCAGGTTACGGTTGGGTTTGAGCCTCAGGTGTCCGCCTAGGGTTAGGGTTAGGTCTATGGTTTGAGTTAGGTTTCAGGTTAGGTTAGGTTTGAACTTAGTTTGAGGGAGTAAATTTAGGGCTACTGTTAGTTTTCGTTTAACTGTTACGGTTGGAGTAAGCGTAAGGGTCAGGTTAGGGTGGGGTTAAGCATAAGGTGTCCGCCTAGGGATAGGGTTAGGTCTGTGGTTTGAGTTAGGCTTCAGGTTAGGTTAGGTGTGAACTTAATTTGTGGGAGTAAGTTTAGGGCTACTGTTAGATTTCGGTTCTGTGTTACGGTTGGAGATAGCGTCAGGGTCAGGTTAGGGTTGGGGTGGAGCTTCAGGTGTCCGCCTAGGGTTAGGGTTAGGTGTATTTTTTGAGTTAGGCTTCAGGTTAGTTTAGATTTGAACTTAGTTTGAGGGAGTAAATTTAGGGCTATTGTTAGTTTTCGGTTCAGTGTTACGGTTGGAGATAGCGTCAGGGTCAGGTTAGGGTTGGGGTTGAGCTTCAGGTGTCCGCCTAGGGTTAGGGTTAGGTGTATGGTTTGAGTTAGGCTACAGGTTAGGTCAGGTTTGAACTTAGTTTGAGGGAGTAAGTTTAGGGCGACTGTTAGTTTTCGGGTAACTGTTATGGTTGGAGTTAGCGTCAGGGCCAGGTTAGGGTTGTGGTGGAACTTAAGGTGTCCGCCTAGGGTTAGGGTTAGGTCTGTGGTTTGAGTTAGGCTTCAGGTTAGGTTAGGTTTGAACTTAGTTTGAGGGAGTAAGTTTAGGTCTACTGTTAGTTTTCCTGTAACTGTTATGGTTGGAGTTAGCGTCACGGCTATTTTAGGGTTGTGGTTGAGCTTAAGGTGTCCGCCTAGGGTTAGGGTTAGGTCTATGGTTTCAGTTAGGCTTCAGGTTAGGTGAGGATTGAACTTAGTTTGAGGGAGTATGTTTAGGGCTACTGTTAGTTTCGGTTCAGTGTTACGGTTGGAGTAAGAGTCAGGGTCCGGTTAGGGTTGGGGTTGAGCTTCATGTGTCCGCCTAGGGTTAGGGTGAGGTGTATGGTTTGATTTAGGCTTCAGGTTAGGTTAGGTTTGAACTTAGTTTGAGGGAGTAAGTTTAGGGCTACTGTTTGTTTTCGGTTCAGTGTTACGGTTGGAGTAAGCGTCAGGGTCAGATTAGGGTGGGGGTTAAGCATAAGGTGTCCGCCTAGGGTTAGGGTTAGGTCTATGGTTTCATTTAGGCTTCAGGTTAGGTTAGGATGGAACTTAGTTTGAGGGAGTAAGTTTAAGGCTATTGTTAGTTTTCGGATCAGTGTTACGGTTGGTTTTAGCCTCAGGCCCAGGTTTGGGTTGGGGTTTAGCTTAAGGTGTCCGCCTAGGGTTCGGGTTAGGTGTATTGTTTGAGTTAGGCTTCAGGTTAGTTTAGATTTGAACATAGATTGAGGGAGTAAGTTTAGGGCTATTGTTAGTTTTCGGTTCAGTGTTACGGTTGGAGATAGCATCAGGGTCAGGTTAGGGTTGGGGTTGAGCTTCAGGTGTCCGCCTAGGGTTAGGGTTAGGTGTATGGTTTGATTTAGGCTTCAGGTTAGGTTAGGATTGAACTTAGTTTGAGGGAGAAAGTTTAGGGCGACTGCTAGTATTCGGTTCAGTGTTACGGTTGGAGTTAGCGTGAGGGTCAGGTTAGGGTTGGGGTTGAGCTTAAGGTGTCCGCCTAGGGTTAGAGTTAGGTGTATGGTTTGATTATCGCTTCAGGTAAGGTTAGGTTAGAACTTAGTTTGAGGGAGTAAGTTTAGGGCGACTGTTAGTTTTCGGGTAACTGTTATTGTTGGAGTTAGCGTACGTGCCAGGTTAGGTTTGGGGTTGAGCTTTAGGTGTCCGCCTATGGTTAGGGTTAGGTCTATGGTTTGAGTTAGGCTTCAGGTTAGGTTAGGTTTGAACTTAGCTTGAGGGAGTAAATTTAGGGCTACCGTTAGTTTTCGTTTAACTTTTACGGTTGGAGTAAGCGTCAGGGTCAGGTTAGGGTGGGGTTAAGCATAAGGTGTCCGCCTTGGGTTAGGGTTAGGTCTCTGGTTTGAGTTAGGCTTCAGGTTAGGGTAGGTGTGAACTTAGTTTGAGGGAGTAAGTTTAGGGCTACTGTTAGTTTACGGTTCAGTGTTTCGGTTGGAGATAGCGTCAGGGTCAGGTTAGGGTTGGGGTTGAGTTTCAGGTGTCCGCCTAGGGTTAGGGTTAGGTGTATTGTTTGAGTTAGGCTTCAGGTTAGTTTAGATTTGAACTTAGTTTGAGGGAGTAAGTTTAGGGCTATTGTTAGTTTTCGGTTCAGTGTTACGGTTGGAGATAGCGTCAGGGTCAGGTTAGGGTTGGGGTTGAGCTTCATGTGTCCGCCTAGGGTTAGGGTTAGGTGTATGGTTTGATTTAGGCTTCAGGTTAGGTTATGTTTGAACTTAGTTTGAGGGAATAAGTTTAGGGCTACTGTTAGTTTTCGGGTAACTGTTATGGTTGGAGCTAGCGTCAGGGTCCGGTTAGGGTTGGGGTTGAACTTAAGGTGTCCGCCTAGGTTTAGGGTTAGGTCTGTGGTTTGAGTTAGGCTTCAGGTGAGGTTAGGTTTGAACTTAGCTTGAGGGAGTAAGTTTAGGGCTACTGTTAGTTTTCGGTTCAGTGTTACGGTTGGAGTAAGAGTCAGGGTCAGGTTAGGGTTGTGGTTGAGCTTCAGGTGTCCGCCTAGGGTTAGGGTTAGGTTTGTGGTTTGAGTTAGGCTTCAGGTTAGGTTAGGTTTGAACTTAGGTTGAGGGAGTTAGTTTAGGGCTACTGTTAATTTTCGGGTAACTGTTATGGTTGGAGTTAGCGTCAGGGCCATGTTAGGGTTGGGGTTGAGCTTAAGGTGTCCGCCTAGGGTTAGGGTTAGGTCTATGGTTTGAGTTAGGCTTCAGGTTAGGTTAGGTTTGAACTTAGTTTGAGGGAGTAAGTTTAGGGCTACTGTTAGTTTTCGGTTCAGTGTTACGGTTGGAGATAGCGTCAGGGTCAGGTTAGGTTTGGGGTTGAGCTTCAGATGTCCGCCTAGGGTTAGGGTTAGGTCTATGGTTTGAGTTAGGCATCAGGTTAGGTTAGGTTTGAACTTAGTTTGAGGGAGTAAGTTTAGGGTTACTGTTAGTTTTCGGTTCAGTGTTACGGTTGGAGTTAGCGTGAGGGTCAGGTTAGGGGTGGGGTTGAGCTTAATGTGTCCGCCTAGTGTTAGGGTTAGGTGTATGGTTTGATTTAGGCTTCAGGTTAGGTTAGGATGGAACTTAGTTTGAGGGAGTAAGTTTAGGGCTACTGTTAGTTTTCGGTTCAGTGTTACGGTCGATTTTAGCCTCAGGTCCAGGTTAGGGTTGGGGTTGAGCTTAAGGTGTCCGCCTAGGGTTCGGGTTCGGTGTATTGTTTGAGTTAGGCTTCAGGTTAGTTTAGATTTGATCTTAGTTTGAGGGAGTAAGTTTAGGGCGACTGTTAGTTTTCGGGTAACTGTTATGGTTGGAGTTAGCGTCAGGGTCAGGTTAGGGATGGGGTTGAGCTTAAGGTGTCCGCCTAGGGTTAGGGTTAGGTCTATGGTTTGAGATACGCTTCAGGTTAGGTTAGGTTTGAACTTAGTTTGGGGGAGTAAGTTTAGGTCTACTGTTAGTTTTCGGGTAATTTTTATGGTTGGAGTTAGCGTCAGGGCCAGGTTAGGGTTGGGGTGGAGCTTAAGGTGTCCGCCTAGGGTTAGGGTTAGGTATATAGTTTGAGTTAGGCTTCAGGTGAGGTTAGGTTTGAACTTAGTTTAAGGGAGTAAGTTTAGGGCTACTGTTAGTTTTCGGTTTAGTGTTACGGTTGGATTTAGCGTGAGGGTCAGGTTAGGGTTGGGGTTGAGCTTAAGGTGTCCGCCTAGGGTTAGGGTTAGGTGTATGGTTTGATTTAGGCTTCAGGTTAGGTTAGGTTTGAACTTAGTTTGAGGGAGTAATTTTAGGTCTACTGTTAGTTTTCGGGTAACTGTTATGGTTGGAGTTAGTGTCAGGGCCATTTTAGGGTTGGGGTTGAGCTTAAGGTGTCCGCCTAGGGTTAGGGTTAGGTCTATGGTTTCAGTTAGGCTTCAGGTTAGGTTAGGATTGAGCTTAGTTTGAGGGAGTAAGTTTAGGTTACTGTTAGTTTTCGGTTCAGTGTTACAGTTGGAGTAAGATTCGGGATCAGGTTAGGGTTGGGGTTGAGCTTCAGGTGTCCGCGTAGGGTTAGGGTTAGGTCTATGGTTTGAGTTAGGCTTCAGGTTAGGTTAGGTTTGAACTTAGCTTGAGGGTGTAAGTTTAGGGCTACTGTTTGTTTTCGGTTCAGTGTTACGGTTGGAGATAGCGTCAGGGTCAGGTTAGGGTTGGGGTTTAGCTGCATGTGTCCGCGTAGGGTTAGGGTTAGGTCTATGGTTTGAGTTAGGCTTCAGGTTAGGTTAGGTTTGAACTTAGTTTGAGGGAGTAAGTTCAGGGCTACTGTTAGTTGTCGGTTCAGTGTTACGGTTGGATTTAGCGTGAGGGTCAGGTTAGGGTTGGGGTTGAGCTTAAGGTTTCCGCCTAGGGTTAGGGTTAGGTGTATGGTTTGATTTAGGCTTCAGGTTAGGTTAGGTTTGAACTTAGTTTGAGGGAGTAAGTTTAGGTCTACTGTTAGTTTTCGGGTAACTGTTATGGTTGGAGTTAGCGTCACGGCCATTTTAGGGTTGTGGTTGAGCTTAAGGTGTCCACCTAGGGTTAGGGTTAGGTCTATGGTTTCAGTTAGGCTTCAGGTTAGGTTAGGATTGAACTTAGTTTGAGGGAGTATGTTTAGGGCTACTGTTAGTTTCGGTTCAGTGTTACGGTTGGAGTAAGAGTCAGGTTCAGGTTAGGGTTGGGGTTGAGCTTCAGGTGTCCGCCTAGGGTTAGGGTTAGGTCTATGGTTTGAGTTAGGCTTCAGGTTAGGTTAGGTTTGAACTTACTTTGAGGGAGCAAGTTTAGGGCTACTGTTAGTTTTCGGTTCAGTGTTTTGGTTGGAGTTAGCGAGAGGGTCAGGTTAGGGTAGGGGTTGAGCTTAAGTTGTCCACCTAGGGTTAGGGTTAGGTGTATGGTTTGATTTAGGTTTCAGGTTAGGTTAGGTTTGAACTTAGTTTGAGGGTGTAAGTTTAGAGCTACTGTTAGTTTTCGGGTAACTGTTATGGTAGGAGTTAGCGTCAGGGCCATGTTAGGGTTGGGGTTGAGCTTAAGGTGTCCGCCTAGGGTTAGGGTTAGGTCTATGGTTTGAGTTAGGCTTCAGGTTAGGTTAGGTTTGAACTTAGTTTGAGGGAGTAAGTTTAGGGCTACTGTTAGTTTTCGGTTCAGTGTTACGGTTGGAGATAGCGTCAGGGTCAGGTTAGGGTTAGGGTTGAGCTTCAGGTGTCCGCCTAGGGTTAGGGTTAGGTATATGGTTTCAGTTAGGCTTCAGGTTAGGTTAGGTTTGAACTTAGTTTGAGGGAGTAAGTTTAGGTCTACTGTTAGTTTTCGGGAAACTGTTATGATTGGAGTTAGCGTCACGGCCATTTTAGGGTTGTGGTTGGGCTTAAGGTGTCCGCCTAGGGTTAGGGTTAGGTCTATGGTTTCAGTTAGGCTTCAGGTTAGTTTAGGATTGAACTTAGTTTGAGGGAGTAAGTTTAGGGCTACTTTTAGTTTCGGTTCAGTGTTACGGTTGGAGTAAGAGTCAGGGTCAGGTTAAGGTTGGGGATGAGCTTCAGGTGTCCGCCTAGAGTTAGGGTTAGGTCTATGGTTTGAGTTAGGCTTCAGGTTAGGTTAGGTTTGAACTTATTTTGAGGGAGTAAATTTAGGGCTACTGTTAGTTTTCGTTTAACTGTTACGGTTGGAGTAAGCGTAAGGGTCAGGTTAGGGTGGGGATAAGCATAAGGTGTCCGCCTAGGGTTAGGGTTAGGTCTGTGGTTTGAGTTAGGCTTCAGGTTAGGTTAGGTGTGAACTTAATTTGAGGGAGTATGTTTAGGGCTACTGTTAGTTTTCGGTTCAGTGTTACGGTTGGAGATAGCGTCAGGGTCAGGTTAGGGTTGGGGTGGAGCTTCAGGTGTCCGCCTAGGGTTAGGGTTAGGTGTATTGTTTGAGTTAGGCTTCAGGTTAGTTTAGATTTGAACTTAGTTTGAGGGAGTAAGTTTAGGGCTCTTGTTAGTTTTCGGTTCAGTGTTACGGTTGGAGATAGCGTCAGGGTCAGGTTAGGGTTGGGGTTGAGCTTCAGGTGTCCGCCTAGGGTTAGGGTTAGGTGTATGGTTTGATTTAGGCTTCAGGTTAGGTTATGTTTGAACTTAGTTTGAGGGAGTAAGTTTAGGGCTACTGTTAGTTTTCGGGTAACTGTTATGGTTGGAGTTAGCGTCAGGGTCCGGTTAGGGTTGGGGTTGAGTTTAAGGTGTCCGCCTAGGGTTAGGGTTAGGTCTGTTGTTTGAGTTAGGCCTCAGGTGAGGTTAGGTTTGAACTTAGCTTGGGGGAGTAAGTTTAGGGCAACTGTTAGTTTTCGGTTCAGTGTTACGGTTGGAGATAGCGTCAGGGTCAGGTTAGGGTTGGGGTTTACCTTCAAGTGTCCGCCTAGGGTTAGGGTTAGTTCTATGGTTTGAGTTAGGCTTCAGGTTAGGTTAGGTTTGAACTTCGTTTGAGGGAGTAAGTTTAGGGTTACTGTTAGTTTTCTGTTCAGTGGTACGGTTGGAGTTACCGTGAGGGTGAGGTTAGGGTTGGGGTTAAGCTTAAGGTTTCCGCCTAGGGTTAGTGTTAGGTCTATGGTTTCATTTAAGCTTCAGGTTAGGTTAGGATTGAACTTAGTTTGAGGAAGTAAGTTTAGGGCTACTGTTAGTTTTCGGTTCAGTATTACGGTTGGAGATAGCGTGAGGGTCAGGTTAGGGTTGGGGTTGAGATTAAGGTGTCCGCCTAGGGTTAGGGTTAGGTCTATGGTTTGAGTTAGGCTTCAGGTTAGGTTAGGTTTGAACTTAGTTTGAAGGAGTAAGTTTAGGGCTACTGTTAGTTTTCGGTTCAGTGTTATGGTCGGAGTTAGCGTCAGGGTCAGGTTAGGATTTGGGTTGAGCTTAAGGTGTCCGCCTAGGGTTAGGTTAGGTCTATGGTTTGAGTTAAGCTTCAGGTTAGGTTAGGTTTGAACTTAGTTTGAGGGAGTAAGTTTAGGGCTACTGTTAGTTTTCGGTTCAGTGTTACGGTTGGAGATAGCGTCAGGGTCAGGTTAGGGTTGGGGTTGAGCTTCAGGTGTCCGCCTAGGGTTAGGGTTCGGTCTGTGGTTTGATTTAGGCTTCAGGTTAGGTTAGGTTTGAACTTAGTTTGAGGGAGTAAGTTTAGGGCTACTGTTTGTTTTCGGTTCAGTGTTACGGTTGGAGTAAGCGTCAGGGTCAGATTAGGGTGGGGGTTAAGCATAAGGTGTTCGCCTAGGGTTAGGGTTAGGTCTATGGTTTCATTTAGGCTTCAGGTTAGGTTAGGATGGAACTTAGTTTGAGGGAGTAAGTTTAAGGCTACTGTTAGTTTTCGGTTCAGTGTTACGGTTGGTTTCAGCCTCAGGCCCAGGTTTGGGTTGTGGTTTAGCTTAAGGTGTCCGCCTAGGGTTCGGGTTAGGTGTATTGTTTGAGTTAGGCTTCAGGTTAGTTTAGATTTGAACTTAGTTTGAGGGAGTAAGTTTAGGGCTATTGTTAGTTTTCGGTTCAGTGTTATGGTTGGAGATACCGTCAGGGTCAGGTTAGGGTTGGGGTTGAGCTTCAGGTGTCCGCCCAGGGTTAGGGTTAGGTCTATGGTTTGAGTTAGGCTTCAGGTTAGGTTAGGTTTGAACTTAGTTTGAGGAAGTAAGTTTAGGGCTACTGTTAGTTTTCGGGTAACTGTTATGATTGGAGTTAACGTAACGGCCATTTTAGAGTTGTGGTTGGGCTTAAGGTGTCCGCCTAGGGTTAGGGTTAGGTCTATGGTTTCAGTTAGGCTTCAGGTTAGGTTAGGATTGAACTTAGTTTGAGGGAGTAAGTTTAGGGCTACTGTTAGTTTTCGGTTCAGGGTTACGGTTGGAGTTAGCGTGAGGGTCAGATTAGGGTTGGGGTTGAGCTTAAGGTGTCCGCCTAGGGTTAGGGTTAGGTGTATGGTTTGATTATCGCTTCAGGTAAGGTTAGGTTAGAACTTAGTTTGAGGGAGTAAGTTTAGGGCGACTGTTAGTTTTCGGGTAACTGTTATTGTTGGAGTTAGCCTACGTGCCAGGTTAGGTTTGGGGTTGAGCTTTAGGTGTCCGCCTAGGGTGAGGGTTAGGTCTATGGTTTGAGTTAGGCTTCAGGTTAGGTTAGGTTTGAACTTAGCTTGAGGGAGTATATTTAGGGCTACCGTTAGTTTTCGTTTAACTGTTACGGTTGGAGTAAGCGTCAGGGTCAGGTTAGGGTGGGGTTAAGCATAAGGTGTCCGCCTAGGGTTAGGGTTAGGTCTGTGGTTTGAGTTAGGCTTCAGGTTAGGGTAGGAGTGAACTTAGTTTGAGGGAGTAAGTTTAGGGCTACTGTTAGTTTACGGTTCAGTGTTTCGGTTGGAGATAGCGTCAGGGTCAGGTTAGGGTTGGGGTTGAGCTTCAGGTGTCCGCCTAGGGTTAGGGTTAGGTGTATTGTTTGAGTTAGGCTTCAGGTTTGTTTAGATTTGAACTTAGTTTGAGGGAGTAAGTTTAGGGCTATTGTTAGTTTTCGGTTCAGTGTTACGGTTGGAGATAGCGTCAGGGTCAGGTTAGGGTTGGGGTTGAGCTTCAGGTGTCCGCCTAGGGTTAGGGTTAGGTGTATGGTTTGATTTAGGCTTCAGGTTAGGTTATGTTTGAACTTAGTTTGAGGGAGTAAGTTTAGGGCTACTGTTAGTTTTCGGGTAACTGTTATGGTTGGAGTTAGCGTCAGGGTCCGGTTAGGGTTGGGGTTGAACTTAAGGTGTCCGCCTAGGTTTAGGGTTAGGTCTGTGGTTTGAGTTAGGCTTCAGGTGAGGTTAGGTTTGAACGTAGCTTGAGGGAGTAAGTTTAGGGCTATTGTTAGTTTTCGGTTCAGTGTTACGGTTGGAGTAAGAGTCAGGGTCAGGTTAGGGTTGGGGTTGAGCTTCAGGTGTCCGCCTAGGGTTAGGGATAGGTTTTTGGTTTGAGTTAGGCTTCAGGTTAGGTTAGGTTTGAACTTAGGTTGAGGTAGTTAGTTTAGTTCTACTGTTAGTTTTCGGGTAACTGTTATGGTTGGAGTTAGCTTCAGGGCCATTTTAGGGTTGGGGTTGAGCTTAAGGTGTCCCCCTAGGGTTAGGGTTAGGTCTATGGTTTCAGTTAGGCTTCAGGTTAGGTTAGGATTGAACTTAGTTTGAGGGAGTAAGTTTAGGTTACTGTTAGTTTTCGGTTCATTGTTACAGTTGGAGTAAGAGTCGGGATCAGGTTAGGGTTGGGGTTGAGCTTCAGGTGTCCGCGTAGGGTTAGGGTTAGGTCTATGCTTTGAGTTAGGCTTCAGGTTAGGTTAGGTTTGAACTTAGCTTGAGGGTGTAAGTTTAGGGCTATTGTTTGTTTTCGGTTCAGTGTTACGGTTGGAGATAGCGTCAGGGTCAGGTTAGGGTTGGGGTTTAGCTTCATGTGTCCGCCTAGGGTTAGGGTTAGGTCTATGGTTTGAGTTAGGCTTCAGGTTAGGTTAGGTTTGAACTTAGTTTGAGGGAGTAAGTTTAGGGCTACTGTTAGTTGTCGGTTCAGTGTTACGGTTGGCTTTAGCGTGAGGGTCAGGTTAGGGTAGGGGTTGAGCTTAAGGTGTCCGCCTAGGGTTAGGGTTAGGTGTATGGTTTGATTTAGGTTTCAGGTTAGGTTAGGTTTGAACTTAGTTTGAGGGTGTAAGTTTAGGGCTACTGTTAGTTTTCGGGTAACTGTTATGGTTGGAGTTAGCGTCAGGGCCATGTTAGGGTTGGGGTTGAGCTTAAGTTGTCCGCCTAGGGTTAGGGTTAGGTCTATGTTTTGAGTTAGGCTTCAGGTTAGGTTAGGTTTGAACTTAGTTTGAGGGAGTAAGTTTAGGGCCACTGTTAGTTTTCGGTTCAGTGTTACGGTTGGAGATATCGTCAGGGTCAGGTTAGGGTTGGGGTTGAGCTTCAGGTGTCCGCCTAGGGTTAGGGTTAGGTCTATGGTTTGAGTTAGGCTTCAGGTTAGGTTAGGTTTGAACTTAGTTTGAGGGAGTAAATTTAGGGCTACTGTTAGTTTTGGGGTAATTGTTATGGTTGGAGTTAGCGTCAAGGCCAGGTTAGGGTTGGGGTGGAGCTTAAGGTGTCCGCCTAGGGTTATCGTTAGGTATATAGTTTGAGTTAGGCTTCAGGTGAGGTTAGGTTTGAACTTAGTTTGAGGGAGTAAGTTTAGGGCTACTGTTAGTTTTCGGTTCAGTGTTACGGTTGGATTTAGCGTGAAGGTCAGGTTAGGGTTGGGGTTGAGCTTAAGGTGTCCGCCTAGGGTTAGGGTTAGGTGTATGATTTGATTTAGGCTTCAGGTTAGGTTAGGTTTGAACTTAGTTTGAGGGAGTAATTTTAGGTCTACTGTTAGTTTTCGGGTAACTGTTATGGTTGGAGTTAGCGTCAGGGCCATTTTATGGTTGGGGTTGATCTTAAGGTGTCCGCCTAGGGTTAGGGTTAGGTCTATGGTTTCAGTTAGGCTTCAGGTTAGGTTAGGATTGAACTTAGTTTGAGGGAGTAAGTTTAGGTTACTGTTAGTTTTCGGTTCAGTGTTACAGTTGTAGTAAGAGTCGGGATCAGGTTAGGGTTGGGGTTGAGCTTCAGGTGTCCGCCTAGGGTTAGGGTTAGGTGTATGGTTTGATTTAGGCTTCAGGTTAGGTTAGGTTTGAACTTAGTTTGAGGGAGTAAGTTTAGGGCTACTGTTAGTTTTCGGGTAACTGTTATGGTTGGAGTTAGCGTCACGGCCATTTTAGGGTTGTGGTTGAGCTTAAGGTGTCCACCTAGGGTTAGGGTTAGGTCTATGGTTTCAGTTAGGCTTCAGGTTAGGTTAGGATTGAACTTAGTTTGAGGGAGTATGTTTAGGGCTACTGTTAGTTTCGGTTCAGTGTTACGGTTGGAGTAAGAGTCAGGGTCAGGTTAGGGCTGGGGTTGAGCTTAAGTTGTCCGCCTAGGGTTAGGGTTAGGTGTATGGTTTGATTTAGGTTTCAGGTTAGGTTAGGTTTGAACTTAGTTTGAGGGTGTAAGTTTAGGGCTACTGTTAGTTTTCGGGTAACTGTTATGTTTGGAGTTAGCGTCAGGGCCATGTTAGGGTTGGGGTTGGGCTTCAGGTGTCCGCCTAGGGTTAGGGTTAGGTCTATGGTTTGAGTTAGGCTTCAGGTTAGGTTAGGTTTGAACTTAGTTTGAGGGAGTAAGTTTAGGGCTACTGTTAGTTGTCGGTTCAGTGTTACGGTTGGATTTAGCGTGATGGTCAGGTTAGGGTTGGGGTTGAGATTAAGGTGTCCGCCTAGGGTTAGGGTTAGGTGTATGGTTTGATTTAGGCTTCAGGTTAGGTTAGGTTCGAACTTAGTTTGAGGGAGTAAGTTTAGGTCTACTGTTAGTTTTCGCGTAACTGTTATGGTGGGAGTTAGCGTCATGGCCATTTTAGGCTTGTGGTTGAGCTTAAGGTGTCCGCCTAGGGTTAGGGTTAGGTCTATGGTTTCAGTTAGGTTTCAGGTTAGGTGAGGATTGAACTTAGTTTGAGGGAGTAAGTTTAGGGCTACTCTTAGTTTTCGGTTCAGTGTTACGGTCGGTTTTAGCCTCAGGTCCAAGTTAGGGTTGGGGTTGAGCTTAAGGTGTCCGCCTAGGGTTCGGGTTCGGTGTATTGTTTGAGTTAGGCTTCAGGTTAGTTTAAATTTGAACTTAGTTTGAGGGAGTAAGTTTAGGGCGACTGTTAGTTTTCGGGTAACTGTTATGGTTGGAGTTAGCGTCAGGGTCAGGTTAGGGTTGGGGTTGAGCTTAAGGTGTCCGCCTAGGGTTAGGGTTAGGTCTATGGTTTGAGATACGCTTCAGGTTAGGTTAGGTTAGAACTTAGTTTGAGGGAGTAAGTTTAGGTCTACTGTTAGTTTTCGGGTAATTGTTATGGTTGTAGTTAGCGTCAGGGCCAGGTTAGGGTTGGGGTGGAGCTTAAGGTGTCCGCCTAGGGTTAGGGTTAGGTATATAGTTTGAGTTAGGCTTCAGGTTAGGTTAGGTTTGAACTTAGTTTGAGGGAGTAAGTTTAGGGATACTGTTAGTTTTCGGATCAGTGTTACGGTTGGATTTAGCGTGAGGGTCAGGTTAGGGTTGGGGTTGAGCTTAAGGTGTCCGCCTAGGGTTAGGGTTAGGTGTATGGTTTGATTTAGGCTTCAGGTTAGGTTAGGTTTGAACTTAATTTGAGGGAGTAATTTTAGGTCTACTGTTAGTTTTCGGGTAACTGTTATGGTTGGAGTTAGCGTCAGGGCCATTTTAGGGTTGGGGTTGAGCTTAAGGTGTCTGCCTAGGGTTAGGATTAGGTCTATGGTTTCATTTAGGCTTCAGGTTAGGTTAGGATTGAACTTAGTTGGAGGGAGTAAGTTTAGGTTACTGTTAGTTTTCGGTTCAGTGTTACAGTTGGAGTAAGAGTCGGGATCAGGTTAGGGTTGGGGTTGAGCTTCAGGTGTCCGCGTAGGGTTAGGGTTAGGTCTATGGTTTGAGTTAGGCTTCAGGTTAGGTTAGGTTTGAACTTAGCTTGAGGGTGTAAGTTTATTGATACTGTTTGTTTTCGGTTCAGTGTTACGGTTGGAGATAGCGTCAGGGTCAGGTTAGGGTTGGGGTTTAGCTTCATGTGTCCGCCAAGGGTTAGGGTTAGGTCTATGGTTTGAGTTAGGCTTCAGGTTAGGTTAGGTTTGAACTTAGTTTGAGGGAGTAAGTTTAGGGCTACTGTTAGTTGTCGGTTCAGTGTTACGGTTGGATTTAGCGTGAGGGTCAGGTTAGGGTTGGGGTTGAGCTTAAGGTGTCCGCCTAGGGTTAGGGTTAGGTGTATGGTTTGATTTAGGTTTCAGGTTAGGTTAGGTTTGAACTTAGTTTGAGGGTGTAAGTTTAGGGCTACTGTTAGTTTTCGGGTAACTGTTATGGTTGGAGTTAGCGTCAGGGCCATGTTAGGGTTGGGGTTGAGCTTCAGGTGTCCGCCTAGGGTTAGGGTTAGGTCTATGGTTTGAGTTAGGCTTTAGGTTAGGTTAGGTTTGAACTTAGGTTGAGGGAGTTAGTTTAGGGCTACTGTTAGTTTTCGGGTAACTGTTATGATTGGAGTTAGCGTCACGGCCATTTTAGGGTTGTGGTTGGGCTTAAGGTGTCCGCCTAGGGTTAGGGTTAGGTCTATAGTTTCAGTTAGGCTTCAGGTTAGGTTAGGATTGAACTTAGTTTGAGGGAGTAAGTTTAGGGCTACTGTTAGTTTCGGTTCAGTGTTACGGTTGGAGTAAGAGTCAGGGTCAGGTTAAGGTTGGGGTTGAGCTTCAGGTGTCCGCCTAGGGTTAGGGTTAGGTCTATGGTTTGAGTTAGGCTTAAGGTTAGGTTAGGTTTGAACTTAGTTTGAGGGTTTAAGTTTAGGGCTACTGTTTGTTTTCGGTTCAGTGTTTCGGTTGGAGTTAGCGTGAGGGTCAGGTTAGGGTAGGGGTTGAGCTTAAGTTGTCCGCCTAGGGTTAGGGTTAGGTGTATGGTTTGATTTAGGTTTCAGGTTAGGTTAGGTTTGAACTTAGTTTGAGGGTGTAAGTTTAGGGCTACTGTTAGTTTTCGGGTAACTGTTATGGTTGGAGTTAGCGTCAGGGCCATGTTAGGGTTGGGGTTGAGCTTCAGGTGTCCGCCTAGGGTTAGGGTTAGGTCTATGGTTTGAGTTAGGCTTCAGGTTAGGTTAGGTTTGAACTTAGTTTGAGGGAGTAAGTTTAGGGCTACTGTTAGTTTTCGGTTCAGTGTTACGGTTGGAGATAGCGTCAGGGTCAGGTAAGGTTTGGGGTTGAGCTTCAGGTGTCCGCCTAGGGTTAGGGTTAGGTCTATGGTTTGAGTTAGGCTTCAGGTTAGGTTAGGTTTGAACTTAGTTTGAGGGAGTAAGTTTAGGGCTACTGTTAGTTGTCGGTTCAGTGTTACGGTTGGATTTAGCGTGATGGTCAGGTTAGGGTTGGGGTTGAGATTAAGGTGTCCGCCTAGGGTGAGGGTTAGGTGTATGGTTTGATTTAGGCTTCAGGTTAGGTTAGGTTTGAACTTAGTTTGAGGGAGTAAGTTTAGGTCTACTGTTAGTTTTCGCGTAACTGTTATGGTGGGAGTTAGCGTCATGGCCATTTTAGGCTTGTGGTTGAGCTTAAGGTGTCCGCCTAGGGTTAGGGTTAGGTCTATGGTTTCAGTTAGGCTTCAGGTTAGGTGAGAATTGAACTTAGTTTGAGGGAGTAAGTTTAGGGCTACTGTTAGTTTTCGGTTCAGTGTTACGGTCGGTTTTAGCCTCAGGTCCAGGTTAAGGTTGGGGTTGAGCTTAAGGTGTCCGCCTAGGGTTCGGGTTCGGTGTATTGTTTGAGTTAGGCTTCAGGTTAGTTTAGATTTGAACTTAGTTTGAGGGAGTAAGTTTAGGGCGACTGTTAGTTTTCGGGTAACTGTTATGGTTGGTGTTAGCGTCAGGGTCAGGTTAGGGTTGGGGTTGAGCTTAAGGTGTCCGCCTAGGGTTAGGGTTAGGTCTATGGTTTGAGATACGCTTCAGGTTAGGTTACGTTAGAACTTAGTTTGAGGGAGTAAGTTTAGGTCTACTGTTAGTTTTCGGGTAATTGTTATGGTTGGAGTTAGCGTCAGGGCCAGGTTAGGGTTGGGGTGGAGCTTAAGGTGTCCGCCTAGGGTTAGGGTTATGTATATAGTTTGAGTTAGGCTTCAGGTTAGGTTAGGTTTGAACTTAGTTTGAGGGAGTAAGTTTAGGGATACTGTTAGTTTTCGGATCAGTGTTACGGTTGGATTTAGCGTGAGGGTCAGGTTAGGGTTGGGGTTGAGCTTAAGGTGTCCGCCTAGGGTTAGGGTTAGGTGTATGGTTTGATTTAGGCTTCAGGTTAGGTTAGGTTTGAACTTAGTTTGAGGGAGTAATTTTAGGTCTACTGTTAGTTTTCGGGTAACTGTTATGTTTGGAGTTAGCGTCAGGGCCATTTTAGGGTTGGGGTTGAGCTTAAGGTGTCCGACTAGGGTTAGGATTAGGTCTATGGTTTCATTTAGGCTTCAGGTTAGGTTAGGATTGAACTTAGTTTGAGGGAGTAAGTTTAGGTTACTGTTAGTTTTCGGTTCAGTGTTACAGTTGGAGTAAGAGTCGGGATCAGGTTAGGGTTGGGGTTGAGCTTCAGGTGTCCGCGTAGGGTTAGGGTTAGGTCTATGGTTTGAGTTAGGCTTTAGGTTAGGTTAGGTTTGAACTTAGGTTGAGGGAGTTAGTTTAGGGCTACTGTTAGTTTTCGGGTAACTGTTATGATTGGAGTTAGCGTCACGGCCATTTTAGGGTTGTGGTTGGGCTTAAGGTGTCCGCCTAGGGTTAGGGTTAGGTCTATGGTTTCAGTTAGGCTTCAGGTTAGGTTAAGATTGAACTTAGTTTGAGGGAGTAAGTTTAGGGCTACTGTTAGTTTCGGTTCAGTGTTACGGTTAGAGTAAGAGTCAGGGTCAGGTTAAGGTTGGGGTTGAGCTTCAGGTGTCCGCCTAGGGTTAGGGTTAGGTCTATGGTTTGAGTTAGGCTTCAGGTTAGGTTAGGTTTGAACTTAGTTTGAGGGTGTAAGTTTAGGGCTACTGTTTGTTTTCGGTTCAGTGTTTCGGTTGGAGTTAGCGTGAGGGTCAGGTTAGGGTAGGGGTTGAGCTTAAGTTGTCCGCCTAGGGTTAGGGTTAGGTGTATGGTTTGATTTAGGTTTCAGGTTAGGTTAGGTTTGAACTTAGTTTGAGGGTGTAAGTTTAGGGCTACTGTTAGTTTTCGGGTAACTGTTATGGTTGGAGTTAGCGTCAGGGCCATGTTAGGGTTGTGGTTGAGCTTAAGGTGGCCGCCTAGGGTTAGGGTTAGGTCTATGGTTTGAGTTAGGCTTCAGGTTATGTTAGGTTTGAACTTAGTTTGAGGGAGTAAGTTTAGGGCTACTGTTAGTTGTCGGTTCAGTGTTACGGTTGGATTTAGCGTGATGGTCAGGTTAGGGTTGGGGTTGAGATTAAGGTGTCCTCCTAGGGTTAGGGTTAGGTGTATGGTTTGATTTAGGCTTCAGGTTAGGTTAGGTTTGAACTTAGTTTGAGGGAGTAAGTTTAGGTCTACTGTTAGTTTTCGCGTAACTGTTATGGTGGGAGTTAGCGTCATGGCCATTTTAGGCTTGTGGTTGAGCTTAAGGTGTCCGCCTTGGGTTAGGGTTAGGTCTATGGTTTCAGTTAGGCTTCAGGTTAGGTGAGGATTGAACTTAGTTTGAGGGAGTAAGTTTAGGGCTACTCTTAGTTTTCGGTTCAGTGTTACGGTCGGTTTTAGCCTCAGGTCCAGGTTAGGGTTGGGGTTGAGCTTAAGGTGTCCGCCTAGGGTTCGGGTTCGGTGTATTGTTTGAGTTAGGCTTCAGGTTAGTTTAGATTTGAACTTAGTTTGAGGGAGTAAGTTTAGGGCGACTGTTAGTTTTCGGGTAACTGTTATGGTTGTAGTTAGCGTCAGGGTCAGGATAGGGTTGGGGTTGAGCTTAAGGTGTCCGCCTAGGGTTACGGTTAGGTCTATGGTTTGAGATACGCTTCAGGTTAGGTTAGGTTTGAACTTAGTTTGAGGGAGTAAGTTTAGGTCTACTGTTAGTTTTCGGGTAATTGTTATGGTTGGAGTTAGCGTCAGGGCCAGGTTAGGTTTGGGGTGGAGCTTAAGGTGTCCGCCTAGGGTTAGGGTTAGGTATATAGTTTGAGTTAGGCTTCAGGTTAGGTTAGGTTTGAACTTAGTTTGAGGGAGTAAGTTTAGGGATACTGTTAGTTTTCGGATCAGTGTTACGGTTGGATTTAGCGTGAGGGTCAGGTTAGGGTTGGGGTTGAGCTTAAGGTGTCCGCCTAGGGTTAGGGTTAGGTGTATGGTTTGATTTAGGCTTCAGGTTAGGTTAGGTTTGAACTTAGTTTGAGGGAGTAATTTTAGGTCTACTGTTAGTTTTCGGGTAACTGTTATGGTTGGAGTTAGCGTCAGGGCCATTTTAGGGTTGGGGTTGAGCTTAAGGTGTCCGCCTAGGGTTAGGGTTAGGTCTATGGTTTCAGTTAGGCTTCAGGTTAGGTTAGGATTGAACTTAGTTTGAGGGAGTAAGTTTAGGTTACTGTTAGTTTTCGGTTCAGTGTTACAGTTGGAGTAAGAGTCGGGATCAGGTTAGGGTTGGGGTTGAGCTTCAGGTGTCCGCGTAGGGTTAGGGTTAGGTCTATGGTTTGACTTAGGCTTCAGGTTAGGTTAGGTTTGAACTTAGCTTGAGGGTGTAAGTTTAGGGATACTGTTTGTTTTCGGTTCAGTGTTACGGTTGGAGATAGCGTCAGGGTCAGGTTAGGGTTGGGGTTTACCTTCATGTGTCCGCCTAGGGTTAGGGTTAGGTCTATGGTTTGAGTTAGGCTTCAGGTTAGGTTAGGTTTGAACTTAGTTTGAGGGAGTAAGTTTAGGGCTACTGTTAGCTGTCGGTTCAGTGTTACGGTTGGATTTAGAGTGAGGGTCAGGTTAGGGTTGGGGTTGAGCTTAAGGTGTCCGCCTAGGGTTAGGGTTAGGTGTATGGTTTGATTTAGGTTTCAGGTTAGGTTAGGTTTGAACTTAGTTTGAGGGTGTAAGTTTAGGGCTACTGTTAGTTTTCGGGTAACTGTTATGGTTGGAGTTAGCGTCAGGGCCATGTTAGGGTTGGGGTTGAGCTTCAGGTGTCCGCCTAGGGTTAGGGTTAGGTCTATGGTTTGAGTTAGGCTTCAGGTTAGGTTAGGTTTGAACTTAGGTTGAGGGAGTTAGTTTAGGGCTACTGTTAGTTTTCGGGTAACTGTTATGATTGGAGTTAGCGTCACGGCCATTTTAGGGTTGTGGTTGGGCTTAAGGTGTCCGCCTAGGGTTAGGGTGAGGTCTATGGTTTCAGTTAGTCTTCAGGTTAGGTTAGGATTGAACTTAGTTTGAGGGAGTAAGTTTAGGGCTACTGTTAGTTTCAGTTCAGTGTTACGGTTGGAGTAAGAGTCAGGGTCAGGTTAAGGTTGGGGTTGAGCTTCAGGTGTCCGGCTAGGGTTAGGGTTAGGTCTATGGTTTGAGTTAGGCTTCAGGTTAGGTTAGGTTTGAACTTAGTTTGAGGGTGTAAGTTTAGGGCTACTGTTTGTTTTCGGTTCAGTGTTACGGTTGGAGTAAGCGTCAGGGTCAGGTTTGGGTGGGGGTTAAGCATAAGGTGTCAGCCTAGGGTTAGGGTTAGGTCTATGGTTTCATTTAGGCTTCAGGTTAGGTTAGGATTGAACTTAGTTTGAGGGAGTAAGTTTAGGGCTACTGTTAGTTTTCGGTTCAGGGTTACGGTTGGAGTTAGCGTGAGGGTCAGATTAGGGTTGGGGTTGAGCTTAAGGTGTCCGCCTAGGGTTAGGGTTAGGTGTATGGTTTGATTATCGCTTCAGGTAAGGTTAGGTTAGAACTTAGTTTGAGGGAGTAAGTTTAGGGCGACTGTTAGTTTTCGGGTAACTGTTATTGTTGGAGTTAGCGTACGTGCCAGGTTAGGTTTGGGGTTGAGCTTTAGGTGTCCGCCTAGGGTTAGGGTTAGGTCTATGGTTTGAGTTAGGCTTCAGGTTAGGTTAGGTTTGAACTTAGCATGAGGGAGTAAATTTAGGGCTACCGTTAGTTTTCGTTTAACTGTTACGGTTGGAGTAAGCGTCAGGGTCTGGTTAGGGTGTGGTTAAGCATAAGGTGTCCGCCTAGGGTTAGGGTTAGGTCTGTGGTTTGAGTTAGGCTTCAGGTTAGGGTAGGTGTGAACTTAGTTTGAGGGAGTAAGTTTAGGGCTACTGTTAGTTTACGGTTCAGTGTTTCGGTTGGAGATAGCGTCAGGGTCAGGTTAGGGTTGGGGTGGAGCTTCAGGTGTCCGCCTAGGGTTAGGGTTAGGTGTATTGTTTGAGTTAGGCTTCAGATTAGTTTAGATTTGAACTTGGTTTGAGGGAGTAAGTTTAGGGCTATTTTTAGTTTTCGGTTCAGTGTTACGGTTGGAGATAGCGTCAGGGTCAGGTTAGGGTTGGGGTTGAGCTTCAGGTGTCCGCCTAGGGTTAGGGTTAGGTGTATGGTTTGATTTAGGCTTCAGGTTAGGTTATGTTTGAACTTAGTTTGAGGGAGTAAGTTTAGGGCTACTGTTAGTTTTCGGGTAACTGTTATGGTTGGAGTTAGCGTCAGGGTCCGGTTAGGGTTGGGGTTGAACTTAAGGTGTCCGCCTAGGTTTAGGGTTAGGTCTGTGGTTTGAATTAGGCTTCAGGTGAGGTTAGGTTTGAACTTAGCTTGAGGGAGTAAGTTTAGGGCTACAGTTAGTTTTCGGTTCAGTGTTACGGTTGGAGTAAGAGTCAGGGTCAGGTTAGGGTTGGGGTTGAGCTTCAGGTGTCCGCCTAGGGTTAGGGTTAGGTTTGTGGTTTGAGTTAGGCTTCAGGTTAGGTTAGGTTTGAACTTAGGTTGAGGGAGTTAGTTTAGGGCTACTGTTAGTTTTCGGTTCAGTGTTAAGGTCGGTTTTAGCCTCAGGTCCAGGTTAGGGTTGGGGTTGAGCTTAAGGTGTCCGCCTAGGGTTCGGGTTCGGTGTATTGTTTGAGTTAGGCTTCAGGTTAGTTTAGATTTGAACTTAGTTTGAGGGAGTAAGTTTAGGGCGACTGTTAGTTTTCGGGTAACTGTTATGGTTGGAGTTAGCGTCAGGGTCAGGTTAGGGTTGGGGTTTAGCTTAAGGTGTCCGCCTAGGGTTAGGGTTAGGTCTATGGTTTGAGATACGCTTCAGGTTAGGTTAGGTTTGAACTTAGTTTGAGGGAGTAAGTTTAGGGCTACTGTTAGTTTTTGGTTCAGTGTTACGGTTGGATTTAGCGTGAGGGTCAGGTTAGGGTTGTTGTTGAGCTTAAGGTGTCCGCCTAGGGTTAGGGTTAGGTGTATGGTTTGATTTAGGCTTCAGGTTAGGTTAGGTTTGAACTTAGTTTGAGGGAGTAATTTTAGGTCTACTGTTAGTTTTCGGGTAAATGTTATGGTTGGAGTTAGAGTCAGGGCCATTTTAGGGTTGCGGTTGAGCTTAAGGTGTCCGCCTAGGGTTAGGGTTAGGTCTATGGTTTCAGTTAGGCTTCAGGTTAGGTTAGGATTGAACTTAGTTTGAGGGAGTAAGTTTAGGTTACTGTTAGTTTTCGGTTCAGTGTTACAGTTGGAGTAAGAGTCGGGATCAGGTTAGGGTTGGGGTTGAGCTTCAGGTGTCGGCGTAGGGTTAGGGTTAGGTCTATGGTTGGAGTTAGGCTTCAGGTTAGGTTAGGTTTGAACTTAGCTTGAGGGTGTAAGTTTAGGGCTACAGTTTGTTTTCGGTTCAGTGTTACGGTTGGAGATAGCGTCAGGGTCAGGTTAGGGTTGGGGTTTAGCTTCATGTGTCCGCCTAGGGTTAGGGTTAGGTCTATGGTTTGAGTTAGGCTTCAGGTTAGGTTAGGTTTGAACTTAGTTTGAGGGAGTAAGTTTAGGGCTACTGTTAGTTGTCGGTTCAGTGTTACGGTTGGATTTAGCGTGAGGGTCAGGTTAGGGTTGGGGTTGAGCTTAAGGTGTCCACCTAGGGTTAGGGTTAGGTGTATGGTTTGATTTAGGCTTCAGGTTAGGTTAGGTTTGAACTTAGTTTGAGGGAGTAAGTTTAGGTCTACTGTTAGTTTTCGGGTAACTGTTATGTTTGGAGTTAGCGTCATGGCCATTTTAGGGTTGTGGTTGAGCTTAAGGTGTCCACCTAGGGTTAGGGTTAGGTCTATGGTTTCAGTTAGGCTTCAGGTTAGGTTAGGATTGAACTTAGTTTGAGGGAGTATGTTTAGGGCTACTGTTAGTTTCAGTCAGTGTTACGGTTGGAGTAAGAGTCAGGGTCAGGTTAGGGCTGGGGTTGAGCTTCAGGTGTCCGCCTAGGGTTAGGGTTAGGTCTATGGTTTGAGTTAGGCTTCAGGTTAGGTTAGGTTTGAACTTACTTTGAGGGAGCAAGTTTAGGGCTACTGTTAGTTTTCGGTTCAGTGTTTCGGTTGGAGTTAGCGTGAGGGTCAGGTTAGGGTAGGGGTTGAGCTTAAGTTGTCCGCCTAGGGTTAGGGTTAGGTGTATGGTTTGATTTGGTTTTAGGTTAGGTTAGGTTTGAACTTAGTTTGAGGGTGTAAGTTTAGGGCTACTGTTAGTTTTCGGGTAACTGTTATGGTTGGAGTTAGCGTCAGGGCCATGTTAGGGTTGGGGTTGAGCTTAAGGTGTCCGCCTAGGGTTAGGGTTAGGTCTATGGTTTGAGTTAGGCTTCAGGTTAGGTTAGGTTTGAACTTAGTTTGAGGGAGTAAGTTTAGGGCTACTGTTAGTTTTCGGTTCAGTGTTACGGTTGGAGATATCGTCAGGGTCAGGTTAGGGTTGGGGTTGAGCTTCAGGTGTCCGCCTAGGGTTAGGGTTAGGTCTATGGTTTGAGTTAGGCTTCAGGTTAGGTTAGGTTTGAACTTAGTTTGAGGGAGTAAGTTTAGAGCTACTGTTAGTTTTCGGTTCAGTGTTACGGTTGGATTTAGCGTGATGGTCAGGTTAGGGTTGGGGTTGAGATTAAGGTGTCCGCCCAGGGTTAGGGTTAGGTGTATGGTTTGATTTAGGCTTCAGGTTAGGTTAGGTTTGAACTTAGTTTGAGGGAGTAAGTTTAGGTCTACTGTTAGTTTTCGCGTAACTGTTATGGTGGGAGTTAGCGTCACGGCCATTTTAGGCTTGTGGTTGAGCTTAAGGTGTCCGCCTAGGGTTAGGGTTATGTCTCTGGTTTCAGTTAGGCTTCAGGTTAGGTGAGGATTGACCTTTGTTTGAGGGAGTAAGTTTAGGGCTACTGTTAGTTTTCGGTTCAGTGTTACGTTTGGAGTTAGCGTCAGGGTCAGGTTAGGGTTGGGGTTGAGCTTAAGGTGTCCGCCTAGGGTTAGGGTTAGGTCTATGTTTTGAGATACGCTTCAGGTTAGGTTAGGTTTGAACTTAGTTTGAGGGAGTAAGTTTAGGGCTACTGTTAGTTTTTGGTTCAGTGTTACGGTTGGATTTAGCGTGAGGGTCAGGTTAGGGTTGGGGTTGAGCTTAAGGTGTCCGCCTAGGGTTAGGGTTAGGTGTATGGTTTGATTTAGGCTTCAGGTTAGGTTAGGTTTGAACTTACTTTGAGGGAGTAATTTTAGGTCTACTGTTAGTTTTCGGGTAACTGTTATGGTTGGAGTTAGCCTCAGGGCCATTTTAGGGTTGGGGTTGAGCTTAAGGTTTCCGCCTAGGGTTAGAGTTAGGTCTATGGTTTCAGTTAGGCTTCAGGTTAGGTTAGGATTGAACTTAATTTGAGGGAGTAAGTTTAGGGCTACTGTTAGTTTTCGGTTCAGTGTTACAGTTGTAGTAAGAGTCAGGGTCAGGTTAGGGTTGGGGTTGAGCTTCAGGTGTCCGCGTAGGGTTAGGGTTAGGTCTATGGTTTGAGTTAGGCTTCAGGTTAGGTTAGGTTTGAACTTAGCTTGAGGGAGTAAGTTTAGGGCTACTCTTTGTTTTCGGTTCAGTGTTACGGTTGGAGATAGCGTCAGGGTCAGGTTAGGGTTGGGGTTTAGCTTCAGGTGTCCGCCTAGGGTTAGGGTTAGGTCCATGGTTTGAGTTAGGCTTCAGGTTAGGTTAGGTTTGAACTTAGTTTGAGGGAGTAAGTTTAGGGTTACTGTTAGTTTTCGGTTCAGTGGTACGGTTGGAGTTACCGTGAGGGTGAGGTTAGGGTTGGGGTTAAGCTTAAGGTTTCCGCCTAGGGTTAGTGTTAGGTCTATGGTTTCATTTAGGCTTCAGTTTAGGTTAGGATTGAACTTAGTTTGAGGAAGTAAGTTTAGGGCTACTGTTAATTTTCGGTTCAGTATTACGGTTGGAGATAGCGTGAGGGTCAGGTTAGGGTTGGGGTTGAGCTTAAGGTGTCCGCCTAGGGTTAGGGTTAGGTCTATGGTTTGAGTTAGGCTTCAGGTTAGGTTAGGTTTGAACTTAGCTTGAGGGAGTAAGTTTAGGGCTACTGTTAGTTTTCGGTTCAGTGTTATGGTTGGAGTTAGCGTCAGCGTCAGGTTAGGATTGGGGTTGAGCTTCCGGTGTCCGCCTAGGGTTAGGGTTAGGTCTGTGGTTTGAGTTAGGCTTCAGGTGAGGTTAGGTTCGAACTTAGCTTGAGGGAGTAAGTTTAGGGCTACTGTTAGTTTTCGGATCAGTGTTACGGTTGGAGTAAGAGTCAGGGTCAGGTTAGGGTTGCGGTTGAGCTTCAGGTGTCCGCCTAGGGTTAGGGTTAGGTGTATGGTTTGATTTAGGCTTCAGCTTAGGTTAGGTTTGAACTTAGTATGAGGGAGTAAGTTTAGGGTTACTGTTAGTTTTCGGTTCAGTGGTACGGTTGGAGTTACCGTGAGGGTCAGGTTAGGGTTGGGGTTAAGCTTAAGGTTTCCGCCTAGGGTTAGTGTTAGGTCTATGGTTTCATTTAGGCTTCAGGTTAGGTTAGGATTGAACTTAGATTGAGGAAGTAAGTTTAGGGCTACTGTTAGTTTTCGGTTCAGTATTACGGTTGGATATAGCGTGAGGGTCAGGTTAGGGTTGGGGTTGAGCTTAAGGTGTCCGCCTAGGGTTAGGGTTAGGTCTATGGTTTGAGTTAGGCTTCAGGTTAGGTTAGGTTTGAACTCAGTTTGAGGGAGTAAGTTTAGGGCTACTGTTAGTTTTCGGTTCAGTGTTATGGCTGGAGTTAGCGTCAGGGTCAGGTTAGGATTGGGGTTGAGCTTAAGGTGTCCGCCTAGGGTTAGGGTTAGGTCTGTGGTTTGAGTTAGGCTTCAGGTGAGGTTAGGTTTGAACTTAGCTCGAGGGAGTAAGTTTAGGGCTACTGTTAGTTTTCGGTTCAGTGGTACCGTTGGAGTTACCGTGAGGGTGAGGTTAGGGTTGGGGTTAAGCTTAAGGTTTCCGCCTAGGGTTAGTGTTAGGTCTATGGTTTCATTTAGGCTTCAGGTTAGGTTAGCATTGAACTTAGTTTGAGGAAGTAAGTTTAGGGCTACTGTTAGTTTTCGGTTCAGTATTACGGTTGGAGATAGCGTGAGGGTCAGGTTAGGGTTGGGGTTGAGTTTAAGGTGTCCGCCTAGGGTTAGGGTTAGGTCTATGGTTTGAGTTAGGCTTCAGGTTAGGTTAGGTTTGAACTTAGCTTGAGGGAGTAAGCTTAGGCCTACTGTTAGTTTTCGGTTCAGTGTTACGGTTGGAGTAAGAGTCAGGGTCAGGTTAGGGTTGGGGTTGAGCTTCAGGTGTCCGCCTAGGGTTAGGGTTAGGTTTGTTGTTTGAGTTAGGCTTCAGGTTAGGTTAGGTTTGAACTTAGTTTGAGGGAGTAAGTTTAGGGCTACTGTTAGTTTTCGGGTAACTCTTATGGTTGGAGTTAGCGTCAGGGCCATGTTAGGGTTGGGGTTGAGCTTAAGGTGTCCGCCTAGGGTTAGGGTTAGGTCTATGGTTTGAGTTAGGCTTCAGGTTAGGTTAGGTTTGAACTTAGTTTGAGGGAGTAAGTTTAGGGCTACTGTTAGTTTTCAGTTCAGTGTTACGGTTGGAGATAGCGTCAGGGTCAGGTTAGGGTTGGGGTTGAGCTTCAGGTGTCCACCTAGGGTTAGGGTTCGGTCTGTGGTTTGAGTTAGGCTTCAGGTTAGGTTAGGTTTGAACTTTGTTTGAGGGAGTAAGTTTAGGGCTACTGTTAGTTTTCGGGTAACTCTTATGGTTGGAGTTAGCGTCAGGGCCATGTTAGGGTTGGGGTTGAGCTTAAGGTGTCCGCCTAGGGTTAGGGTTATGTCTATGGTTTGAGTTAGGCTTCAGGTTAGGTTAGTTATGAACTTAGTTTGAGGGAGTACGTTTAGGGCTACTGTTAGTTTTCGGGTAAGTGTTACGGTTGGAGTTAGCGTGAGGGTCAGGTTAGGGTTGGGGTTGAGCTTCAGGTGTCCGCCTAGGGTTAGGGTTAGGTCTATGTTTTGAGATACGCTTCAGGTTAGGTTAGGTTTGAACTTAGTTTGAGGGAGTAAGTTTAGGGCGACTGTTAGTTTTCGGGTAAGTGTTATGGTTGGAGTTAGCGTCAGGGCCATGTTAGGGTTGGGGTGGAGCTTAGGGTGTCCGCCTAGGGTTAGGTTAGGTCTATGGTTTCATTTAGGCTTCAGGTTAGGTTAGGATTGAACTTAGTTTTAGGGAGTAAGTTTAAAGCTACTGTTACTTTTCATTTCAGTGTTACGGATGGATTTAGACTCAGGGTCAGGTTAGGGTTGGGGTTAAGCTTAAGGTGTCCGCCTAGGGTTAGGGTTAGGTCTATTGTTTGAGTTAGGCTTCAGGTTAGGTTAGGTTTGAACTTAGTTCGAGGGAGTAAGTTTATGGCTACTGTTAGTATTCGGTTCAGTGTTATGGTTGGAGTTAGCGTGAGGGTCAGGTTAGGTTTGGTGTTGAGCTTAAGGTGTCCACCTAGGTTTAGGGTTAGGTCTGGGTTTGAGTTAGACTTCAGGTTAGGTTAGGTTTGAACTTAGTTTGAGGGAGTAAGTTTAGGGCTACTGTTAGTTTTCGGTTCAGTGTTACGGTTGGAGATAGCGTCAGGGTCAAGTTAGGGTTGGGGTTGAGATTCAGGTGTCCGCCTAGGGTTAGGGTTAGGTCTATGGTTTGAGTTAGGCTTAAGGTTAGGTTAGGTTTGAACTCAGTTTGAGGGAGTAAGTTTAGGCCTATTTTATTTTTCGGTTCATTGTTACGGTTGAATTTAGCCTCAGGGTCAGGTTCGGGTTGGGGTCAAGCTTAAGGTGTCCGCCTAGGGTTAGGGTTAGGTCTATTGTTTGAGTTAGGCTTCAGGTTAGGTTAGGTTTGAACTTAGTTTGAGGGAGTAAGTTTAGGGCTACTGTTACTTTTCGGTTCAGTGTTACGGTTGGAGATAGCGTGACGGTCAGGTTATGGTTGGGGTTGAGCTTAAGGTGTCCGCCTAGGGTTAGGGTTAGGTCTGTGGTTTGAGTTAGGCTTCAGGTTAGGTTAGGTTTGAACTTAGTTTGAGGGAGTAAGTTTAGGGCTACTGTCAGTTTTCGGTTAACTGTTACGGTTGGAGTAAGCGCCAGGGTCAGGTTAGGTTTGGGGTTGAGCTCAAGGTGTCCGCCTAGTGTTAGGGTTAGGTCTATGGTTTGAGTTAGGCTTCAGGTTAGGTTAGGTTTGAACTTAGTCTGAGGGAGTAAGATTAGGGCTACTGTTAGTTTTCGGTTCAGTGTTATGTTTGGAGTTAGCGTGAGGGTCAGGTTAGGGTTGGGGTTGAGCTTAAGGTGTCCGCCTAGGGTTAGGGTTAGGTGTATGGTTTTTTTTAGGCTTCAGGTTAGGTTAGGTTTGAAGTTAGTGTCAGAGAGTAAGTTTAGGGCTACTGTTAGTTTTCGGTAAACTGTTACAGTTGGAGTAAGCGTCAGGGTCAGGTTAGGGTTGGGGTTAAGCATTAGGTGTCCGCCTAGGGTTTGGGTTAGGTCTATGGTTTCATTTAGGCTTCAGGTTAGGTTAGGATTGAACTTAGTTTGAGGGAGTAAGTTTAGGGCTACTGTTAGTTTTCGGTTCAGTATTATGTTTGGAGTTTGCGTCAGGGTCAGGGTTAGCTTGAGGTGTCCGCCTAGGGTTAGGGTTAGGTCCATGGTTTGATTTAGGCTCCAGGTTAGGTTAGGTTTGAACTTAGTTTGAGGGAGTCAGTTTAGGGCTACTGTTAGTTTTCGGTTAACTGTTACGGTTGGAGTAAGCGTCAGGGTCAGGTTAGGTTTGGGGTTGAGCTTAAGGTGTCCGCCTAGGGTTAGGGCTAGTTGTATGGTTTGATTTAGGCTTCAGGTTAGGTTAGGTTTGAACTTAGTTTGAGGGAGTAAGTTTAGGGCTACTGTTAGTTTTCGTTTAACTGTTACGGTTGGAGTAAGCCTCAGGGTCAGGTTAGGTTGGGGCTTAAGCATAAGGTGTCCGCCTAGGGTTAGGGTTAGCTCTATGGTTTCATTTAGGCTTCAGGTTAGGTTAGGATTGAACTTAGTTTGAGAGAGTAAGTTTAGGGCTACTGTTAGTTTTCGTTTCAGTGTTACGGTTGGATTTAGACTCAGGGTCAGGTTAGGGTTGGGGTTAAGCTTAAGGTGTCCGCCTAGGGTTAGGGTTAGGTCTATTGTTTGAGTTTGTCTTCAGGTTAGGTCAGGTTTGAACTTATTTTGAGGGAGTATGTTTATGGCTACTGTTACTATTCGGTTCAGTGTTATGGTTGGAGTTAGCGTGACGGTCAGGTTAGGGTTGGTGTTGAGCTTACGGTGTCCGCCTAGGTTTAGGGTCAGGTCTGTGGTTTGAGTTAGGCTTCAGGTTAGGTTAGGTTTGTACTTAGTTGGAGGGAGTGAGTTTAGGGCTACTGTTAGTTTTCGGTTCAGTGTTACGGTTGGAGTTAGCGTGAGGGTCAGGTTAGGGTTGGGGTTGAGCTTAAGGTGTCCGCCTAGGGTTAGGGTTAGGTGTATGATTTGATTTAGGCTTCAGGTTAGGTTAGGTTTGAACTTAGTTTGAGGGAGTAATTTTAGGTCTACTGTTAGTTTTCGGGTAACTGTTATGGTTGGAGTTAGCGTCAGGGCCATTTTATGGTTGGGGTTGATCTTAAGGTGTCCGCCTAGGGTTAGGGTTAGGTCTATGGTTTCAGTTAGGCTTCAGGTTAGGTTAGGATTGAACTTAGTTTGAGGGAGTAAGTTTAGGTTACTGTTAGTTTTCGGTTCAGTGTTACAGTTGTAGTAAGAGTCGGGATCAGGTTAGGGTTGGGGTTGAGCTTCAGGTGTCCGCCTAGGGTTAGGGTTAGGTGTATGGTTTGATTTAGGCTTCAGGTTAGGTTAGGTTTGAACTTAGTTTGAGGGAGTAAGTTTAGGGCTACTGTTAGTTTTCGGGTAACTGTTATGGTTGGAGTTAGCGTCACGGCCATTTTAGGGTTGTGGTTGAGCTTAAGGTGTCCACCTAGGGTTAGGGTTAGGTCTATGGTTTCAGTTAGGCTTCAGGTTAGGTTAGGATTGAACTTAGTTTGAGGGAGTATGTTTAGGGCTACTGTTAGTTTCGGTTCAGTGTTACGGTTGGAGTAAGAGTCAGGGTCAGGTTAGGGCTGGGGTTGAGCTTAAGTTGTCCGCCTAGGGTTAGGGTTAGGTGTATGGTTTGATTTAGGTTTCAGGTTAGGTTAGGTTTGAACTTAGTTTGAGGGTGTAAGTTTAGGGCTACTGTTAGTTTTCGGGTAACTGTTATGTTTGGAGTTAGCGTCAGGGCCATGTTAGGGTTGGGGTTGGGCTTCAGGTGTCCGCCTAGGGTTAGGGTTAGGTCTATGGTTTGAGTTAGGCTTCAGGTTAGGTTAGGTTTGAACTTAGTTTGAGGGAGTAAGTTTAGGGCTACTGTTAGTTGTCGGTTCAGTGTTACGGTTGGATTTAGTGTGATGGTCAGGTTAGGGTTGGGGTTGAGATTAAGGTGTCCGCCTAGGGTTAGGGTTAGGTGTATGGTTTGATTTAGGCTTCAGGTTAGGTTAGGTTCGAACTTAGTTTGAGGGAGTAAGTTTAGGTCTACTGTTAGTTTTCGCGTAACTGTTATGGTGGGAGTTAGCGTCATGGCCATTTTAGGCTTGTGGTTGAGCTTAAGGTGCCCGCCTAGGGTTAGGGTTAGGTCTATGGTTTCAGTTAGGTTTCAGGTTAGGTGAGGATTGAACTTAGTTTGAGGGAGTAAGTTTAGGGCTACTCTTAGTTTTCGGTTCAGTGTTACGGTCGGTTTTAGCCTCAGGTCCAAGTTAGGGTTGGGGTTGAGCTTAAGGTGTCCGCCTAGGGTTCGGGTTCGGTGTATTGTTTGAGTTAGGCTTCAGGTTAGTTTAGATTTGAACTTAGTTTGAGGGAGTAAGTTTAGGGCGACTGTTAGTTTTCGGGTAACTGTTATGGTTGGAGTTAGCGTCAGGGTCAGGTTAGGGTTGGGGTTGAGCTTAAGGTGTCCGCCTAGGGTTAGGGTTAGGTCTATGGTTTGAGATACGCTTCAGGTTAGGTTAGGTTAGAACTTAGTTTGAGGGAGTAAGTTTAGGTCTACTGTTAGTTTTCGGGTAATTGTTATGGTTGTAGTTAGCGTCAGGGCCAGGTTAGGGTTGGGGTGGAGCTTAAGGTGTCCGCCTAGGGTTAGGGTTAGGTATATAGTTTGAGTTAGGCTTCAGGTTAGGTTAGGTTTGAACTTAGTTTGAGGGAGTAAGTTTAGGGATACTGTTAGTTTTCGGATCAGTGTTACGGTTGGATTTAGCGTGAGGGTCAGGTTAGGTTTGGGGTTGAGCTTAAGGTGTCCGCCTAGGGTTAGGGTTAGGTGTATGGTTTGATTTAGGCTTCAGGTTAGGTTAGGTTTGAACTTAGTTTGAGGGAGTAATTTTAGGTCTACTGTTAGTTTTCTTGTAACTGTTATGGTTGGAGTTAGCGTCAGGGCCATTTTAGGGTTGGGGTTGAGCTTAAGGTGTCTGCCTAGGGTTAGGATTAGGTCTATGGTTTCATTTAGGCTTCAGGTTAGGTTAGGATTGAACATAGTTGGAGGGAGTAAGTTTAGGTTACTGTTAGTTTTCGGTTCAGTGTTACAGTTGGAGTAAGAGTCGGGATCAGGTTAGGGTTGGGGTTGAGCTTCAGGTGTCCGCGTAGGGTTAGGGTTAGGTCTATGGTTTGAGTTAGGCTTCAGGTTAGGTTAGGTTTGAACTTAGCTTGAGGGTGTAAGTTTATTGATACTGTTTGTTTTCGGTTCAGTGTTACGGTTGGAGATAGCGTCAGGGTCAGGTTAGGGTTGGGGTTTAGCTTCATGTGTCCGCCAAGGGTTAGGGTTAGGTCTATGGTTTGAGTTAGGCTTCAGGTTAGGTTAGGTTTGAACTTAGTTTGAGGGAGTAAGTTTAGGGCTACTGTTAGTTGTCGGTTCAGTGTTACGGTTGGATTTAGCGTGAGGGTCAGGTTAGGGTTGGGGTTGAGCTTAAGGTGTCCGCCTAGGGTTAGGGTTAGGTGTATGGTTTGATTTAGGTTTCAGGTTAGGTTAGGTTTGAACTTAGTTTGAGGGTGTAAGTTTAGGGCTACTGTTAGTTTTCGGGTAACTGTTATGGTTGGAGTTAGCGTCAGGGCCATGTTAGGGTTGGGGTTGAGCTTCAGGTGTCCGCCTAGGGTTAGGGTTAGGTCTATGGTTTGAGTTAGGCTTTAGGTTAGGTTAGGTTTGAACTTAGGTTGAGGGAGTTAGTTTAGGGCGACTGTTAGTTTTCGGGTAACTGTTATGATTGGAGTTAGCGTCACGGCCATTTTAGGGTTGTGGTTGGGCTTAAGGTGTCCGCCTAGGGTTAGGGTTAGGTCTATAGTTTCAGTTAGGCTTCAGGTTAGGTTAGGATTGAACTTAGTTTGAGGGAGTAAGTTTAAGGCTACTGTTAGTTTCGGTTCAGTGTTACGGTTGGAGTAAGAGTCAGGGTCAGGTTAAGGTTGGGGTTGAGCTTCAGGTGTCCGCCTAGGGTTAGGGTTAGGTCTATGGTTTGAGTTAGGCTTAAGGTTAGGTTAGGTTTGAACTTAGTTTGAGGGTTTAAGTTTAGGGCTACTGTTTGTTTTCGGTTCAGTGTTTCGGTTGGAGTTAGCGTGAGGGTCAGGTTAGGGTAGGGGTTGAGCTTAAGTTGTCCGCCTAGGGTTAGGGTTAGGTGTATGGTTTGATTTAGGTTTCAGGTTAGGTTAGGTTTGAACTTAGTTTGAGGGTGTAAGTTTAGGGCTACTGTTAGTTTTCGGGTAACTGTTATGGTTGGAGTTAGCGTCAGGGCCATGTTAGGGTTGGGGTTGAGCTTCAGGTGTCCGCCTAGGGTTAGGGTTAGGTCTATGGTTTGAGTTAGGCTTCAGGTTAGGTTAGGTTTGAACTTAGTTTGAGGGAGTAAGTTTAGGGCTACTGTTAGTTTTCGGTTCAGTGTTACGGTTGGAGATAGCGTCAGGGTCAGGTAAGGTTTGGGGTTGAGCTTCAGGTGTCCGCCTAGGGTTAGGGTTAGGTCTATGGTTTGAGTTAGGCTTCAGGTTAGGTTAGGTTTGAACTTAGTTTGAGGGAGTAAGTTTAGGGCTACTGTTAGTTGTCGGTTCAGTGTTACGGTTGGATTTAGCGTGATGGTCAGGTTAGGGTTGGGGTTGAGATTAAGGTGTCCGCCTAGGGTGAGGGTTAGGTGTATGGTTTGATTTAGGCTTCAGGTTAGGTTAGGTTTGAACTTAGTTTGAGGGAGTAAGTTTAGGTCTACTGTTAGTTTTCGCGTAACTGTTATGGTGGGAGTTAGCGTCATGGCCATTTTAGGCTTGTGGTTGAGCTTAAGGTGTCCGCCTAGGGTTAGGGTTAGGTCTATGGTTTCAGTTAGGCTTCAGGTTAGGTGAGAATTGAACTTAGTTTGAGGGAGTAAGTTTAGGGCTACTGTTAGTTTTCGGTTCAGTGTTACGGTCGGTTTTAGCCTCAGGTCCAGGTTAAGGTTGGGGTTGAGCTTAAGGTGTCCGCCTAGGGTTCGGGTTCGGTGTATTGTTTGAGTTAGGCTTCAGGTTAGTTTAGATTTGAACTTAGTTTGAGGGAGTAAGTTTAGGGCGACTGTTAGTTTTCGGGTAACTGTTATGGTTGGTGTTAGCGTCAGGGTCAGGTTAGGGTTGGGGTTGAGCTTAAGGTGTCCGCCTAGGGTTAGGGTTAGGTCTATGGTTTGAGATACGCTTCAGGTTAGGTTACGTTAGAACTTAGTTTGAGGGAGTAAGTTTAGGTCTACTGTTAGTTTTCGGGTAATTGTTATGGTTGGAGTTAGCGTCAGGGCCAGGTTAGGGTTGGGGTGGAGCTTAAGGTGTCCGCCTAGGGTTAGGGTTATGTATATAGTTTGAGTTAGGCTTCAGGTTAGGTTAGGTTTGAACTTAGTTTGAGGGAGTAAGTTTAGGGATACTGTTAGTTTTCGGATCAGTGTTACGGTTGGATTTAGCGTGAGGGTCAGGTTAGGGTTGGGGTTGAGCTTAAGGTGTCCGCCTAGGGTTAGGGTTAGGTGTATGGTTTGATTTAGGCTTCAGGTTAGGTTAGGTTTGAACTTAGTTTGAGGGAGTAATTTTAGGTCTACTGTTAGTTTTCGGGTAACTGTTATGTTTGGAGTTAGCGTCAGGGCCATTTTAGGGTTGGGGTTGAGCTTAAGGTGTCCGACTAAGGTTAGGATTAGGTCTATGGTTTCATTTAGGCTTCAGGTTAGGTTAGGATTGAACTTAGTTTGAGGGAGTAAGTTTAGGTTACTGTTAGTTTTCGGTTCAGTGTTACAGTTGGAGTAAGAGTCGGGATCAGGTTAGGGTTGGGGTTGAGCTTCAGGTGTCCGCGTAGGGTTAGGGTTAGGTCTATGGTTTGAGTTAGGCTTTAGGTTAGGTTAGGTTTGAACTTAGGTTGAGGGAGTTAGTTTAGGGCTACTGTTAGTTTTCGGGTAACTGTTATGATTGGAGTTAGCGTCACGGCCATTTTAGGGTTGTGGTTGGGCTTAAGGTGTCCGCCTAGGGTTAGGGTTAGGTCTATGGTTTCAGTTAGGCTTCAGGTTAGGTTAAGATTGAACTTAGTTTGAGGGAGTAAGTTTAGGGCTACTGTTAGTTTCGGTTCAGTGTTACGGTTAGAGTAAGAGTCAGGGTCAGATTAAGGTTGGGGTTGAGCTTCAGGTGTCCGCCTAGGGTTAGGGTTAGGTCTATGGTTTGAGTTAGGCTTCAGGTTAGGTTAGGTTTGAACTTAGTTTGAGGGTGTAAGTTTAGGGCTACTGTTTGTTTTCGGTTCAGTGTTTCGGTTGGAGTTAGCGTGAGGGTCAGGTTAGGGTAGGGGTTGAGCTTAAGTTGTCCGCCTATGGTTAGGGTTAGGTGTATGGTTTGATTTAGGTTTCAGGTTAGGTTAGGTTTGAACTTAGTTTGAGGGTGTAAGTTTAGGGCTACTGTTAGTTTTCGGGTAACTGTTATGGTTGGAGTTAGCGTCAGGGCCATGTTAGGGTTGGGGTTGAGCTTAAGGTGGCCGCCTAGGGTTAGGGTTAGGTCTATGGTTTGAGTTAGGCTTCAGGTTATGTTAGGTTTGAACTTAGTTTGAGGGAGTAAGTTTAGGGCTACTGTTAGTTGTCGGTTCAGTGTTACGGTTGGATTTAGCGTGATGGTCAGGTTAGGGTTGGGGTTGAGATTAAGGTGTCCTCCTAGGGTTAGGGTTAGGTGTATGGTTTGATTTAGGCTTCAGGTTAGGTTAGGTTTGAACTTAGTTTGAGGGAGTAAGTTTAGGTCTACTGTTAGTTTTCGCGTAACTGTTATGGTGGGAGTTAGCGTCATGGCCATTTTAGGCTTGTGGTTGAGCTTAAGGTGTCCGCCTTGGGTTAGGGTTAGGTCTATGGTTTCAGTTAGGCTTCAGGTTAGGTGAGGATTGAACTTAGTTTGAGGGAGTAAGTTTAGGGCTACTCTTAGTTTTCGGTTCAGTGTTACGGTCGGTTTTAGCCTCAGGTCCAGGTTAGGGTTGGGGTTGAGCTTAAGGTGTCCGCCTAGGGTTCGGGTTCGGTGTATTGTTTGAGTTAGGCTTCAGGTTAGTTTAGATTTGAACTTAGTTTGAGGGAGTAAGTTTAGGGCGACTGTTAGTTTTCGGGTAACTGTTATGGTTGGAGTTAGCGTCAGGGTCAGGATAGGGTTGGGGTTGAGCTTAAGGTGTCCGCCTAGGGTTACGGTTAGGTCTATGGTTTGAGATACGCTTCAGGTTAGGTTAGGTTTGAACTTAGTTTGAGGGAGTAAGTTTAGGTCTACTGTTAGTTTTCGGGTAATTGTTATGGTTGGAGTTAGCGTCAGGGCCAGGTTAGGTTTGGGGTGGAGCTTAAGGTGTCCGCCTAGGGTTAGGGTTAGGTATATAGTTTGAGTTAGGCTTCAGGTTAGGTTAGGTTTGAACTTAGTTTGAGGGAGTAAGTTTAGGGATACTGTTAGTTTTCGGATCAGTGTTACGGTTGGATTTAGCGTGAGGGTCAGGTTAGGGTTGGGGTTGAGCTTAAGGTGTCCGCCTAGGGTTAGGGTTAGGTGTATGGTTTGATTTAGGCTTCAGGTTAGGTTAGGTTTGAACTTAGTTTGAGGGAGTAATTTTAGGTCTACTGTTAGTTTTCGGGTAACTGTTATGGTTGGAGTTAGCGTCAGGGCCATTTTAGGGTTGGGGTTGAGCTTAAGGTGTCCGCCTAGGGTTAGGGTTAGGTCTATGGTTTCAGTTAGGCTTCAGGTTAGGTTAGGATTGAACTTAGTTTGAGGGAGTAAGTTTAGGTTACTGTTAGTTTTCGGTTCAGTGTTACAGTTGGAGTAAGAGTCGGGATCAGGTTAGGGTTGGGGTTGAGCTTCAGGTGTCCACGTAGGGTTAGGGTTAGGTCTATGGTTTGACTTAGGCTTCAGGTTAGGTTAGGTTTGAACTTAGCTTGAGGGTGTAAGTTTAGGGATACTGTTTGTTTTCGGTTCAGTGTTACGGTTGGAGATAGCGTCAGGGTCAGGTTAGGGTTGGGGTTTAGCTTCATGTGTCCGCCTAGGGTTAGGGTTAGGTCTATGGTTTGAGTTAGGCTTCAGGTTAGGTTAGGTTTGAACTTAGTTTGAGGGAGTAAGTTTAGGGCTACTGTTAGTTGTCGGTTCAGTGTTACGGTTGGATTTAGCGTGAGGGTCAGGTTAGGGTTGGGGTTGAGCTTAAGGTGTCCGCCTAGGGTTAGGGTTAGGTGTATGGTTTGATTTAGGTTTCAGGTTAGGTTAGGTTTGAACTTAGTTTGAGGGTGTAAGTTTAGGGCTACTGTTAGTTTTCGGGTAACTGTTATGGTTGGAGTTAGCGTCAGGGCCATGTTAGGGTTGGGGTTGAGCTTCAGGTGTCCGCCTAGGGTTAGGGTTAGGTCTATGGTTTGAGTTAGGCTTCAGGTTAGGTTAGGTTTGAACTTAGGTTGAGGGAGTTAGTTTAGGGCTACTGTTAGTTTTCGGGTAACTGTTATGATTGGAGTTAGCGTCACGGCCATTTTAGGGTTGTGGTTGGGCTTAAGGTGTCCGCCTAGGGTTAGGGTGAGGTCTATGGTTTCAGTTAGTCTTCAGGTTAGGTTAGGATTGAACTTAGTTTGAGGGAGTAAGTTTAGGGCTACTGTTAGTTTCAGTTCAGTGTTACGGTTGGAGTAAGAGTCAGGGTCAGGTTAAGGTTGGGGTTGAGCTTCAGGTGTCCGGCTAGGGTTAGGGTTAGGTCTATGGTTTGAGTTAGGCTTCAGGTTAGGTTAGGTTTGAACTTAGTTTGAGGGTGTAAGTTTAGGGCTACTGTTTGTTTTCGGTTCAGTGTTACGGTTGGAGTAAGCGTCAGGGTCAGGTTTGGGTGGGGGTTAAGCATAAGGTGTCAGCCTAGGGTTAGGGTTAGGTCTATGGTTTCATTTAGGCTTCAGGTTAGGTTAGGATTGAACTTAGTTTGAGGGAGTAAGTTTAGGGCTACTGTTAGTTTTCGGTTCAGGGTTACGGTTGGAGTTAGCGTGAGGGTCAGATTAGGGTTGGGGTTGAGCTTAAGGTGTCCGCCTAGGGTTAGGGTTAGGTGTATGGTTTGATTATCGCTTCAGGTAAGGTTAGGTTAGAACTTAGTTTGAGGGAGTAAGTTTAGGGCGACTGTTAGTTTTCGGGTAACTGTTATTGTTGGAGTTAGCGTACGTGCCAGGTTAGGTTTGGGGTTGAGCTTTAGGTGTCCGCCTAGGGTTAGGGTTAGGTCTATGGTTTGAGTTAGGCTTCAGGTTAGGTTAGGTTTGAACTTAGCTTGAGGGAGTAAATTTAGGGCTACCGTTAGTTTTCGTTTAACTGTTACGGTTGGAGTAAGCGTCAGGGTCTGGTTAGGGTGGGGTTAAGCATAAGGTGTCCGCCTAGGGTTAGGGTTAGGTCTGTGGTTTGAGTTAGGCTTCAGGTTAGGGTAGGTGTGAACTTAGTTTGAGGGAGTAAGTTTAGGGCTACTGTTAGTTTACGGTTCAGTGTTTCGGTTGGAGATAGCGTCAGGGTCAGGTTAGGGTTGGGGTGGAGCTTCAGGTGTCCGCCTAGGGTTAGGGTTAGGTGTATTGTTTGAGTTAGGCTTCAGGTTAGTTTAGATTTGAACTTGGTTTGAGGGAGTAAGTTTAGGGCTATTTTTAGTTTTCGGTTCAGTGTTACGGTTGGAGATAGCGTCAGGGTCAGGTTAGGGTTGGGGTTGAGCTTCAGGTGTCCGCCTAGGGTTAGGGTTAGGTGTATGGTTTGATTTAGGCTTCAGGTTAGGTTATGTTTGAACTTAGTTTGAGGGAGTAAGTTTAGGGCTACTGTTAGTTTTCGGGTAACTGTTATGGTTGGAGTTAGCGTCAGGGTCCGGTTAGGGTTGGGGTTGAACTTAAGGTGTCCGCCTAGGTTTAGGGTTAGGTCTGTGGTTTGAATTAGGCTTCAGGTGAGGTTAGGTTTGAACTTAGCTTGAGGGAGTAAGTTTAGGGCTACAGTTAGTTTTCGGTTCAGTGTTACGGTTGGAGTAAGAGTCAGGGTCAGGTTAGGGTTGGGGTTGAGCTTCAGGTGTCCGCCTAGGGTTAGGGTTAGGTTTGTGGTTTGAGTTAGGCTTCAGGTTAGGTTAGGTTTGAACTTAGGTTGAGGGAGTTAGTTTAGGGCTACTGTTAGTTTTCGGTTCAGTGTTAAGGTCGGTTTTAGCCTCAGGTCCAGGTTAGGGTTGGGGTTGAGCTTAAGGTGTCCGCCTAGGGTTCGGGTTCGGTGTTTTGTTTGAGTTAGGCTTCAGGTTAGTTTAGATTTGAACTTAGTTTGAGGGAGTAAGTTTAGGGCGACTGTTAGTTTTCGGGTAACTGTTATGGTTGGAGTTAGCGTCAGGGTCAGGTTAGGGTTGGGGTTTAGCTTAAGGTGTCCGCCTAGGGTTAGGGTTAGGTCTATGGTTTGAGATACGCTTCAGGTTAGGTTAGGTTTGAACTTAGTTTGAGGGAGTAAGTTTAGGGCTACTGTTAGTTTTCGGTTCAGTGTTACGGTTGGATTTAGCGTGAGGGTCAGGTTAGGGTTGTTGTTGAGCTTAAGGTGTCCGCCTAGGGTTAGGGTTAGGTGTATGGTTTGATTTAGGCTTCAGGTTAGGTTAGGTTTGAACTTAGTTTGAGGGAGTAATTTTAGGTCTACTGTTAGTTTTCGGGTAACTGTTATGGTTGGAGTTAGAGTCAGGGCCATTTTAGGGTTGCGGTTGAGCTTAAGGTGTCCGCCTAGGGTTAGGGTTAGGTCTATGGTTTCAGTTAGGCTTCAGGTTAGGTTAGGATTGAACTTAGTTTGAGGGAGTAAGTTTAGGTTACTGTTAGTTTTCGGTTCAGTGTTACAGTTGGAGTAAGAGTCGGGATCAGGTTAGGGTTGGGGTTGAGCTTCAGGTGTCGGCGTAGGGTTAGGGTTAGGTCTATGGTTGGAGTTAGGCTTCAGGTTAGGTTAGGTTTGAACTTAGCTTGAGGGTGTAAGTTTAGGGCTACAGTTTGTTTTCGGTTCAGTGTTACGGTTGGAGATAGCGTCAGGGTCAGGTTAGGGTTGGGGTTTAGCTTCATGTGTCCGCCTAGGGTTAGGGTTAGGTCTATGGTTTGAGTTAGGCTTCAGGTTAGGTTAGGTTTGAACTTAGTTTGAGGGAGTAAGTTTAGGGCTACTGTTAGTTGTCGGTTCAGTGTTACGGTTGGATTTAGCGTGAGGGTCAGGTTAGGGTTGGGGTTGAGCTTAAGGTGTCCACCTAGGGTTAGGGTTAGGTGTATGGTTTGATTTAGGCTTCAGGTTAGGTTAGGTTTGAACTTAGTTTGAGGGAGTAAGTTTAGGTCTACTGTTAGTTTTCGGGTAACTGTTATGGTTGGAGTTAGCGTCATGGCCATTTTAGGGTTGTGGTTGAGCTTAAGGTGTCCACCTAGGGTTAGGGTTAGGTCTATGGTTTCAGTTAGGCTTCAGGTTAGGTTAGGATTGAACTTAGTTTGAGGGAGTATGTTTAGGGCTACTGTTAGTTTCAGTCAGTGTTACGGTTGGAGTAAGAGTCAGGGTCAGGTTAGGGCTGGGGTTGAGCTTCAGGTGTCCGCCTAGGGTTAGGGTTAGGTCTATGGTTTGAGTTAGGCTTCAGGTTAGGTTAGGTTTGAACTTACTTTGAGGGAGCAAGTTTAGGGCTACTGTTAGTTTTCGGTTCAGTGTTTCGGTTGGAGTTAGCGTGAGGGTCAGGTTAGGGTAGGGGTTGAGCTTAAGTTGTCCGCCTAGGGTTAGGGTTAGGTGTATGGTTTGATTTGGTTTTAGGTTAGGTTAGGTTTGAACTTAGTTTGAGGGTGTAAGTTTAGGGCTACTGTTAGTTTTCGGGTAACTGTTATGGTTGGAGTTAGCGTCAGGGCCATGTTAGGGTTGGGGTTGAGCTTAAGGTGTCCGCCTAGGGTTAGGGTTAGGTCTATGGTTTGAGTTAGGCTTCAGGTTAGGTTAGGTTTGAACTTAGTTTGAGGGAGTAAGTTTAGGGCTACTGTTAGTTTTCGGTTCAGTGTTACGGTTGGAGATATCGTCAGGGTCAGGTTAGGGTTGGGGTTGAGCTTCAGGTGTCCGCCTAGGGTTAGGGTTAGGTCTATGGTTTGAGTTAGGCTTCAGGTTAGGTTAGGTTTGAACTTAGTTTGAGGGAGTAAGTTTAGAGCTACTGTTAGTTTTCGGTTCAGTGTTACGGTTGGATTTAGCGTGATGGTCAGGTTAGGGTTGGGGTTGAGATTAAGGTGTCCGCCCAGGGTTAGGGTTAGGTGTATGGTTTGATTTAGGCTTCAGGTTAGGTTAGGTTTGAACTTAGTTTGAGGGAGTAAGTTTAGGTCTACTGTTAGTTTTCGCGTAACTGTTATGGTGGGAGTTAGCGTCACGGCCATTTTAGGCTTGTGGTTGAGCTTAAGGTGTCCGCCTAGGGTTAGGGTTATGTCTCTGGTTTCAGTTAGGCTTCAGGTTAGGTGAGGATTGACCTTTGTTTGAGGGAGTAAGTTTAGGGCTACTGTTAGTTTTCGGTTCAGTGTTACGTTTGGAGTTAGCGTCAGGGTCAGGTTAGGGTTGGGGTTGAGCTTAAGGTGTCCGCCTAGGGTTAGGGTTAGGTCTATGTTTTGAGATACGCTTCAGGTTAGGTTAGGTTTGAACTTAGTTTGAGGGAGTAAGTTTAGGGCTACTGTTAGTTTTTGGTTCAGTGTTACGGTTGGATTTAGCGTGAGGGTCAGGTTAGGGTTGGGGTTGAGCTTAAGGTGTCCGCCTAGGGTTAGGGTTAGGTGTATGGTTTGATTTAGGCTTCAGGTTAGGTTAGGTTTGAACTTACTTTGAGGGAGTAATTTTAGGTCTACTGTTAGTTTTCGGGTAACTGTTATGGTTGGAGTTAGCCTCAGGGCCATTTTAGGGTTGGGGTTGAGCTTAAGGTTTCCGCCTAGGGTTAGAGTTAGGTCTATGGTTTCAGTTAGGCTTCAGGTTAGGTTAGGATTGAACTTAGTTTGAGGGAGTAAGTTTAGGGCTACTGTTAGTTTTCGGTTCAGTGTTACAGTTGTAGTAAGAGTCAGGGTCAGGTTAGGGTTGGGGTTGAGCTTCAGGTGTCCGCGTAGGGTTAGGGTTAGGTCTATGGTTTGAGTTAGGCTTCAGGTTAGGTTAGGTTTGAACTTAGCTTGAGGGAGTAAGTTTAGGGCTACTCTTTGTTTTCGGTTCAGTGTTACGGTTGGAGATAGCGTCAGGGTCAGGTTAGGGTTGGGGTTTAGCTTCAGGTGTCCGCCTAGGGTTAGGGTTAGGTCCATGGTTTGAGTTAGGCTTCAGGTTAGGTTAGGTTTGAACTTAGTTTGAGGGAGTAAGTTTAGGGTTACTGTTAGTTTTCGGTTCAGTGGTACGGTTGGAGTTACCGTGAGGGTGAGGTTAGGGTTGGGGTTAAGCTTAAGGTTTCCGCCTAGGGTTAGTGTTAGGTCTATGGTTTCATTTAGGCTTCAGTTTAGGTTAGGATTGAACTTAGTTTGAGGAAGTAAGTTTAGGGCTACTGTTAATTTTCGGTTCAGTATTACGGTTGGAGATAGCGTGAGGGTCAGGTTAGGGTTGGGGTTGAGCTTAAGGTGTCCGCCTAGGGTTAGGGTTAGGTCTATGGTTTGAGTTAGGCTTCAGGTTAGGTTAGGTTTGAACTTAGCTTGAGGGAGTAAGTTTAGGGCTACTGTTAGTTTTCGGTTCAGTGTTATGGTTGGAGTTAGCGTCAGGGTCAGGTTAGGATTGGGGTTGAGCTTCAGGTGTCCGCCTAGGGTTAGGGTTAGGTCTGTGGTTTGAGTTAGGCTTCAGGTGAGGTTAGGTTTGAACTTAGCTTGAGGGAGTAAGTTTAGGGCTACTGTTAGTTTTCGGATCAGTGTTACGGTTGGAGTAAGAGTCAGGGTCAGGTTAGGGTTGCGGTTGAGCTTCAGGTGTCCGCCTAGGGTTAGGGTTAGGTGTATGGTTTGATTTAGGCTTCAGCTTAGGTTAGGTTTGAACTTAGTATGAGGAGTAAGTTTAGGGTTACTGTTAGTTTTCGGTTCAGTGGTACGGTTGGAGTTACCGTGAGGGTCAGGTTAGGGTTGGGGTTAAGCTTAAGGTTTCCGCCTAGGGTTAGTGTTAGGTCTATGGTTTCATTTAGGCTTCAGGTTAGGTTAGGATTGAACTTAGATTGAGGAAGTAAGTTTAGGGCTACTGTTAGTTTTCGGTTCAGTATTACGGTTGGATATAGCGTGAGGGTCAGGTTAGGGTTGGGGTTGAGCTTAAGGTGTCCGCCTAGGGTTAGGGTTAGGTCTATGGTTTGAGTTAGGCTTCAGGTTAGGTTAGGTTTGAACTCAGTTTGAGGGAGTAAGTTTAGGGCTACTGTTAGTTTTCGGTTCAGTGTTATGGCTGGAGTTAGCGTCAGGGTCAGGTTAGGATTGGGGTTGAGCTTAAGGTGTCCGCCTAGGGTTAGGGTTAGGTCTGTGGTTTGAGTTAGGCTTCAGGTGAGGTTAGGTTTGAACTTAGCTCGAGGGAGTAAGTTTAGGGCTACTGTTAGTTTTCGGTTCAGTGGTACCGTTGGAGTTACCGTGAGGGTGAGGTTAGGGTTGGGGTTAAGCTTAAGGTTTCCGCCTAGGGTTAGTGTTAGGTCTATGGTTTCATTTAGGCTTCAGGTTAGGTTAGCATTGAACTTAGTTTGAGGAAGTAAGTTTAGGGCTACTGTTAGTTTTCGGTTCAGTATTACGGTTGGAGATAGCGTGAGGGTCAGGTTAGGGTTGGGGTTGAGTTTAAGGTGTCCGCCTAGGGTTAGGGTTAGGTCTATGGTTTGAGTTAGGCTTCAGGTTAGGTTAGGTTTGAACTAAGCTTGAGGGAGTAAGTTTAGGCCTACTGTTAGTTTTCGGTTCAGTGTTACGGTTGGAGTAAGAGTCAGGGTCAGGTTAGGGTTGGGGTTGAGCTTCAGGTGTCCGCCTAGGGTTAGGGTTAGGTTTGTTGTTTGAGTTAGGCTTCAGGTTAGGTTAGGTTTGAACTTAGTTTGAGGGAGTAAGTTTAGGGCTACTGTTAGTTTTCGGGTAACTCTTATGGTTGGAGTTAGCGTCAGGGCCATGTTAGGGTTGGGGTTGAGCTTAAGGTGTCCGCCTAGGGTTAGGGTTAGGTCTATGGTTTGAGTTAGGCTTCAGGTTAGGTTAGGTTTGAACTTAGTTTGAGGGAGTAAGTTTAGGGCTACTGTTAGTTTTCAGTTCAGTGTTACGGTTGGAGATAGCGTCAGGGTCAGGTTAGGGTTGGGGTTGAGCTTCAGGTGTCCACCTAGGGTTAGGGTTCGGTCTGTGGTTTGAGTTAGGCTTCAGGTTAGGTTAGGTTTGAACTTTGTTTGAGGGAGTAAGTTTAGGGCTACTGTTAGTTTTCGGGTAACTCTTATGGTTGGAGTTAGCGTCAGGGCCATGTTAGGGTTGGGGTTGAGCTTAAGGTGTCCGCCTAGGGTTAGGGTTATGTCTATGGTTTGAGTTAGGCTTCAGGTTAGGTTAGTTATGAACTTAGTTTGAGGGAGTACGTTTAGGGCTACTGTTAGTTTTCGGGTAAGTGTTACGGTTGGAGTTAGCGTGAGGGTCAGGTTAGGGTTGGGGTTGAGCTTCAGGTGTCCGCCTAGGGTTAGGGTTAGGTCTATGTTTTGAGATACGCTTCAGGTTAGGTTAGGTTTGAACTTAGTTTGAGGGAGTAAGTTTAGGGCGACTGTTAGTTTTCGGGTAAGTGTTATGGTTGGAGTTAGCGTCAGGGCCATGTTAGGGTTGGGGTGGAGCTTAGGGTGTCCGCCTAGGGTTAGGTTAGGTCTATGGTTTCATTTAGGCTTCAGGTTAGGTTAGGATTGAACTTAGTTTTAGGGAGTAAGTTTAAAGCTACTGTTACTTTTCATTTCAGTGTTACGGATGGATTTAGACTCAGGGTCAGGTTAGGGTTGGGGTTAAGCTTAAGGTGTCCGCCTAGGGTTAGGGTTAGGTCTATTGTTTGAGTTAGGCTTCAGGTTAGGTTAGGTTTGAACTTAGTTCGAGGGAGTAAGTTTATGGCTACTGTTAGTATTCGGTTCAGTGTTATGGTTGGAGTTAGCGTGAGGGTCAGGTTAGGTTTGGTGTTGAGCTTAAGGTGTCCACCTAGGTTTAGGGTTAGGTCTGGGTTTGAGTTAGACTTCAGGTTAGGTTAGGTTTGAACTTAGTTTGAAGGAGTAAGTTTAGGGCTACTGTTAGTTTTCGGTTCAGTGTTACGGTTGGAGATAGCGTCAGGGTCAAGTTAGGGTTGGGGTTGAGATTCAGGTGTCCGCCTAGGGTTAGGGTTAGGTCTATGGTTTGAGTTAGGCTTAAGGTTAGGTTAGGTTTGAACTCAGTTTGAGGGAGTAAGTTTAGGCCTATTTTATTTTTCGGTTCATTGTTACGGTTGAATTTAGCCTCAGGGTCAGGTTCGGGTTGGGGTCAAGCTTAAGGTGTCCGCCTAGGGTTAGGGTTAGGTCTATTGTTTGAGTTAGGCTTCAGGTTAGGTTAGGTTTGAACTTAGTTTGAGGGAGTAAGTTTAGGGCTACTGTTACTTTTCGGTTCAGTGTTACGGTTGGAGATAGCGTGACGGTCAGGTTATGGTTGGGGTTGAGCTTAAGGTGTCCGCCTAGGGTTAGGGTTAGGTCTGTGGTTTGAGTTAGGCTTCAGGTTAGGTTAGGTTTGAACTTAGTTTGAGGGAGTAAGTTTAGGGCTACTGTCAGTTTTCGGTTAACTGTTACGGTTGGAGTAAGCGCCAGGGTCAGGTTAGGTTTGGGGTTGAGCTCAAGGTGTCCGCCTAGTGTTAGGGTTAGGTCTATGGTTTGAGTTAGGCTTCAGGTTAGGTTAGGTTTGAACTTAGTCTGAGGGAGTAAGATTAGGGCTACTGTTAGTTTTCGGTTCAGTGTTATGTTTGGAGTTAGCGTGAGGGTCAGGTTAGGGTTGGGGTTGAGCTTAAGGTGTCCGCCTAGGGTTAGGGTTAGGTGTATGGTTTTTTTTAGGCTTCAGGTTAGGTTAGGTTTGAAGTTAGTGTCAGAGAGTAAGTTTAGGGCTACTGTTAGTTTTCGGTAAACTGTTACAGTTGGAGTAAGCGTCAGGGTCAGGTTAGGGTTGGGGTTAAGCATTAGGTGTCCGCCTAGGGTTTGGGTTAGGTCTATGGTTTCATTTAGGCTTCAGGTTAGGTTAGGATTGAACTTAGTTTGAGGGAGTAAGTTTAGGGCTACTGTTAGTTTTCGGTTCAGTATTATGTTTGGAGTTTGCGTCAGGGTCAGGGTTAGCTTGAGGTGTCCGCCTAGGGTTAGGGTTAGGTCCATGGTTTGATTTAGGCTCCAGGTTAGGTTAGGTTTGAACTTAGTTTGAGGGAGTCAGTTTAGGGCTACTGTTAGTTTTCGGTTAACTGTTACGGTTGGAGTAAGCGTCAGGGTCAGGTTAGGTTTGGGGTTGAGCTTAAGGTGTCCGCCTAGGGTTAGGGCTAGTTGTATGGTTTGATTTAGGCTTCAGGTTAGGTTAGGTTTGAACTTAGTTTGAGGGAGTAAGTTTAGGGCTACTGTTAGTTTTCGTTTAACTGTTACGGTTGGAGTAAGCCTCAGGGTCAGGTTAGGTTGGGGCTTAAGCATAAGGTGTCCGCCTAGGGTTAGGGTTAGCTCTATGGTTTCATTTAGGCTTCAGGTTAGGTTAGGATTGAACTTAGTTTGAGAGAGTAAGTTTAGGGCTACTGTTAGTTTTCGTTTCAGTGTTACGGTTGGATTTAGACTCAGGGTCAGGTTAGGGTTGGGGTTAAGCTTAAGGTGTCCGCCTAGGGTTAGGGTTAGGTCTATTGTTTGAGTTTGTCTTCAGGTTAGGTCAGGTTTGAACTTATTTTGAGGGAGTATGTTTATGGCTACTGTTACTATTCGGTTCAGTGTTATGGTTGGAGTTAGCGTGACGGTCAGGTTAGGGTTGGTGTTGAGCTTACGGTGTCCGCCTAGGTTTAGGGTCAGGTCTGTGGTTTGAGTTAGGCTTCAGGTTAGGTTAGGTTTGTACTTAGTTGGAGGGAGTGAGTTTAGGGCTACTGTTAGTTTTCGGTTCAGTGTTACGGTTGGAGTTAGCGTGAGGGTCAGGTTAGGGTTGGGGTTGAGCTTAAGGTGTCCGCCTAGGGTTAGGGTTAGGTCTGTGGTTTGAGTTAGGCTTCAGGTTAGGTTAGGTTTGAACTTAGTTTGAGGGAGTAAGTTTAGGTCTACTGTTAGTTTTCGGTTCAGTGTTACTGTTGGAGATAGCGTCAGGGACAGGTTAGGGTTGTGGTTAAGCTTCAGGTGTCCGCCTAAGGTTAGGGTTAGGTCTATGGTTTGAGTTAGGCTTCAGGTTAGGTTAGGTTTGAACTTAGTTTGAGGGAGTAAGTTTAGGGCTACTCTTAGTTTTCGGTTCAGTGGTATGGTTGCAGTTAGCCTGGAGGTCAGGTTAGGGTTGGGGTTGAGCTTAAGGTGTTCGCCTAGGGTTAGGGTTAGGTGTATGGTTTGATTTAGGCTTCAGGTTAAGTTAGGTTTGAACTTAGTTTGAGGGAGTAAGTTTAGGGCTACAGTTAGTTTTCGGGAAACTGTTATGGTTGGAGTTAGCGTGAGGGCCAGGTTAGGGTTGGGGTTGAGATTTAGGTGTCCGCCTAGGGTTAGGGTTAGGTGTATGATTTGATTTAGGCTTCAGGTTAGGTTAGGTTTAAAGTTAGTTTGAGGGGAGTCAGTTTAGGGCTACTGTTAGTTTTCGGTTAACTGTTACGGTTGGAGTAAGCGTCAGGGTCAAGTTAGGTTTGGGGTTGAGCTTAAGGTGTCCACCTAGGGTTAGGGTTAGCTGTATGGTTTGATTTAGGCTTCAGGTTAGGTTA